>OW804095.1:44866272-46116272 GCA_942159475.1 Sthenelais limicola | reverse complement strand
TATGGCATGGTGTTATATAAGCCCTGTTAGAAAGAATGGACATTGATTTATTTACCTTTGTTAAAGAAGTCGACATAGTTCTTCCATACTGATACTGGCGGGCTGGGTAGAAAGAGCTCATATCATTAATACCCGACGTACTTTAATCAAAGCATTCAATTTCCCCATTCATATTATCTTAAGCTTCATTGAACCTATACTTGAGATAAACCCGCACTTATCGTTGGAACATCCTGGCGATAAAAACATGCAGGAAGCCTATACTTTGTTCTCGTATCTTTCTAATGCATAATATATGGTCACTCTTACCTTCGATGGCCTGTAGGACAGTGTTGTGTTTGTTGATACAGTAGGAATAACCAAGTGAATTATGATGTTTTTGTCTAAACACGTTTCAATGAATCTCCGAACCCAAAATAGATAGAAATTTGTAGTATGATCCTGGAATGAAGATGCCCATAAGGAAGTGTTGCTGCATGTATAATAATAAAATCCCCGCGCCCCGAACAAGATTTCTTTTCATTTCTCATTCTAGATAAGACAGGTAGGATAGGATAGGAAGAATAACTTGGCGCATGGATCTATGCCATGCAGCTTCATGGATATAGTAATATTCGACTCGAATCTCATTTCTTCGAGCTCGATCTCTGATATTACCATTAACCATAAAGTCAATTAGTAGCAAATGCAAATTTTGCAGAAAACCGTTATAGATGACTCATTTTCTTACTCCTTGAAAGAGTAATGTCCTGGTTTTGCTATTTGCTAAAATGAAAAAAAGAAAGGTACTTCTTCATTATTATAGACCTGGCAGTGTCGTGAATAAATTCCACTATCCATAACAAACCTGGAATGTTTCAATAATCCATAAAAAAAAGTCAGTATCAGGCATGACATACCTGTATTAGAAAATAGTTTTCCGCATAGAACCAACATTAACTTGTATTAACAAATGTATTAGAGCTCTTTGTTACACCTGAAAATATACCCCCTTGATTTTAGCGACGAATACTATCAAATGAGTACTTAACATTTACTTCTGTACTCATGCGCGCATAATTCTCGGTACAATGATAGGTGGATCCCACCCATGCCAGCTCTAATTAGGCTGACCTACTTACACGACTAATTAACCACCCTCACATGTTGCCTCTCAGTCTACATGAAGATCCAAATAATCACCCCTATTATACTCAGGCTATGGGGTAAAACACCATTTCAAACCATTACCTTTCCATTGCTCCGTCTCTAATCACAACATACTTTTCCATTATAACTCATTCGCGATCACCTCCTCGGCACAGTCCCACATATACATGTATGCATATATACACCTTATTTAACCAACCATTTCTTATCAGAGCTTCTTTTACTTCGACACCTTTACTCATCTAGTACCTTACTACAATAAATATGCTGGATATTGGTCGATACACCTATTTGTTGTCAGATGCATTTTTAGCCTACTCTCGGTTATATCATCATACTTCACATATCCTTTATGATTCATCTGTACACCTCTTTAATTACATACGGATGCTCTATGGGGATACCCTAAGTTTTTAGAAGTCTTGAATAACTAAGGGGTGATGCATGTTGCATTCAGCAATGCATACTTTCGATAATGGCTCGACTAATGTCTTATGACCAGACAACTCATGTTATTGGTATTTTGGTAAAAGGCAGTCAACTTGAAGACGAATTACTCCTGCTCACTTACAGTAAAATGACTGTCCATGCTTGAAGTCCAATGGAATGTCATCAAATAAGATCCTATCATTTCCAAGTGTCGACCATCTGAAAATAGACTTTCCAATGAGGAGGATAGATTATGGACTTAAAACCTATATCTTAAAATATTATGTATCCTGTGTATTGTGTGTGGAGGTGAGGAGTGGGGAGTGGGGGAGGGGTATCACACCGCCATTCCCAATGAACGTGGTGTATCGGGACAGATATTAATTAGGTATTATTTCTCTCTTATGGTACTTTTCAACTGTCAAACGCTAGCTTTAGATTGTAATTATTGATAGGGTACTTCAACTGTGGTGGCCTACGAATTCCCTTCCATGAGAGTGAAGGTAGACTAGATTATAGCAATTAAATTCGCCAACAAAAATGTAACACAAAGCCTTCCCTCCCATATGGAAGGATAATGTTAAACCGTATGTGAAAGGTAGCAGGGTAATGACAGGGAATCAAGTATGCACATCAATTAAACAGTTGACAGGTAAGCATTGGAACAAACGAAAGATGCCCCCAAACCATCGTTTCTCGTTGCGAAATCGATTGCCTTCCTTAAAATAAGAAAGTTTTCCCCCACTGATTGGACCCTTGCTTGTCCCTCAGCACATTTTTAGATATCCTTTAAATTTAAATGCCTGGTCATTGTGTGCTTTAAATAAATAGCCCTCGTGAACAATGAAGTAATGTTGAAATGGATTCGGATCAAAGAGTTGTATTTCCTCATTTCGTGGGTCACATAGCTTCTCTGGGTGCATGAAAAATATTTGTGTCCATGCAATAGAAGAAACAACTGTATTTAAGCCTGCGGTGTGCATATAATTATGGTCAATATTACTAATCAAACTGCAAATTTCATTGAAGACGTAAATGTGATTAAGTTATATTATTTGTTAGGGAGAATGTGTTATTAGTTGATACAATAATAACTCCAATAAAATTTAAATACTCTTGTGAGTGCATAACTATAATGAAGATGTTAACATAAATGTGTTAATGGAGAATAGGTTATTGCCAATAAACGGAGACGTCTGGACCTGCGCCTAGAGTATGGGATGCCCTATGATGGGAGGGTTGAGATGAAATCGTGACTTTGGTCCTTAATGAAAGGAATAATTTAGAAATGGCCCCATATATGCCTCTCGCATGTTCCACTCAATGCGTGAAGCGCATATCTATGACTCGCATAAGGGGCGTTGAAGAGGATTGGAAGGGTGATCAGGTTTTCATATCCACTCGGACTAGTTCCTGTTCCTCTGCTCCCATAGCAAACTCCATACATACACTACTGCTTGGTTGCAATAAATATTGTGATTTCTGTGAAGACAGGCAAATATTTGGTTTGGTGCTTAGCAGTTCCGAGGCACCTGTTGTAGACCTTCCCCGGTGTGTCTGTGTGTTCGGTGGGTAGGCGTGTGTGTGGGAGGGTGTGCGCGTATGTTGGAAAGGTGCAACCTGGTAGAGTTGGGTTTTGGTAAGTTGTGGCAGAATAATAATATGTTGGGGTTGTACACCAGGGTTTTAAAAAGGACATCGTTTAAGTGTTCAGGGATTACAAATAAATCCCTGGTGTATGCAAGGGCCTTAACTCTTTGCTGCAAGACAAAGAATATGGTGTCAGTGGACGAGGTTTGCAGTTGTCAGTGTGTTCCGGGAGGTGGTTTGGACAGGTTAAGCCTTGGTTGTGTGGGTGTACTGTATTAGTGATCGTAGATATATGTAAACCTTTCTCACATAAATCCACCTATCTCTCCATCTTTGCCTTGGCGGCAGTTTGCGGGAGAGGGGCATTGTCTGGTGAACTTTGGCCCTAAACACCATCCTCCTATTCCATCCTATTTCATCATGCGCATACCCAACTATGTATACATACATATCGAATATACCAGTGTTCCTCAAAGCCCAAATTACTAGAGAAACCGAGAGAAAATCTAAATGTATAACGATGATGATGATGCACTGACGAATATTTTTATATATTTATTTACAACCAGGTTCCAAGATGATCAGAATCGATGTCTATACAGGTTCAATGATAATAAGTATCATCAATTGAATAATGCCGTATTGCTGATGAAATGTCATCGACGACCAGTTGGTAGCCATGGTCTAATGGGGCTGGTTGAATTGTCATGGAGCTGTAGTTCCATATGATGTCCAGATGACACTGCAATTTCATAATTCGTGCCCATTATATTTATAAGTAAAACGGGAAGACAATGAAGTGTCCGTATAACATGTTACGGAACATTCTGGTTGAAAAGTTATTCGTGTATTTTGAAAATCACAGGCAATGACCTCTTCACATACTCATTACTGTAGGGAATGGTTGAACTGTGTCATGATCATGACATTTTTTTATTCGGAAATAACGATATGTACATGAATTGTGGTCAGTCCATGTGGTCATGTTACCGTAATCTGCCTGTAATGACACACACCTGACGGAACTAGTTGAGCATTAGGACCCAGAAAAAAAGTGTTTTTTGCTCTAAATGATAACAAAAAATAGGTATACTCTATCCGATTGGATAGAAATTTGTATTATTAATTAGCACTGACCAATCTTTCTAAAATTGATGAGGAATTTGATACACTTGTGAAAATTTGCGTATTATTTAAATGGTGAGTATGCAATTTCAATTTCAATGAGTGTTTTATTTTCATTAAAAGATTTAAACGTTGGGAGCAAAGGGGCTGCTTTCTGACAGGAGAGGTTGAAGTTGAAGGAGTGGCGGAATATTGGGGGCGGTGTTTAGGGGTAGGGATGATAAAGGGAATTCCGTAGCATGAGGGGACGGCGTGGTGTGGGGTTTAAATATATATAGAAGCGACACATAGGAGTTTTGACGGTGGACAGGCCTAGATGGTGAGATTAGAGCCAAACTTAGTTATCTAGAGATTCACACTGCTTTCATGGTCAGGACCAAAGGCCCGAAATTAAGGCCGCCCTCACCTTACCTCTCTGCCTTATCACACACCTTTATAGGGGCTCACCCTTCACCCTTGGCTAGACCACCTCCAGCACACCTATACATCACAAACCACCCTTGCCCTTTCTCTCTATTACCCACAATATCCTGCACCAAAGACTTTTTGCTTGTATTGATCATAACACTATATAGATTTTTAATAAGTCTCTTATAAATATCACTTTCCATTGCTTCTCGACTTGCCACACAATGTGTATTGTGCAGGCTAGAATGGGATGGATTCTCAAAGCATTTCTATTCTCCACTGCTGCTGTAATACTCTCCATATATGTGTATACACATGGAGATACATTTACCAGTTCATATGTATATATTTGTATGTGCAAATATGTGTGCATGTATAGATGTACTTATAATATACACACACGCATCCCGGTGCATACACACACAATATACACATACCTGTGTGGACATATCAATACATATCTACATGCATACGTTCATGTATGTGTATGCAGCCGACATCTGATGTTTTGTTTTCATCTGCGTGGATATAATAAGACATTCTAGCTTCGGGGTAGTGATTCCTAAAATATATAATTCAATCTGGCATTGAGATGTGAAAGGGTACATCTATGAGGCTTGTTGATGGGGGCGGGTGTCGAACGTATGGTTGGCTGAGGGACTATTGTTTACGGCCCTTGTCATTGTAGGTGCTTCCTACATCCCAGCAAATGGCTTCACCTGCCCGAGCACCTTTAGAAATTCACTGAATACATTGACCATCTTGAAAAGATGGGTACACAATGTAAGGACAAAAAAGGATCCTTTGGACTCATACCTAGGGCTTAATCTTGGCTGTGACATACGCCAACCAAGATCCTTTCCCCAAAATAATCCCTGTATGGGTATTTATTATATTATTTCTAGTGCATTCATATAACAGTCTAATTATGTACCCGAAACAATAACTGATTTCTTTACACACAGAATGGCATGTTTCGGATTAAAACAGTCCAAGTACCGATGAAAAACCCCGCAAATTTGCTTCATTGTTTGCTTCATGTTAGTATGTGCCATTACAAGGTTCAATACCTCCCAGAATATCTATGCAAAAGGAATGAAAAGTAGTATTCTGGCTGTTTAAAAGTTGACCCTGTATGGGAGGCAAGAAATCCCTCTTCCTTCTACCAAGCAAGGTCAAACCTGCTACTTCATGTGATTTGCGAACGCTGAGTCACAGTTATTGAATAGCTATTGGGGTTATTCATGGTCTTCAACTTGTAATAGAGAGTGTGGTGACTATTACCTGCTCTAGGGAATGATCTAAACCAAATGTAAATCCCCTGAATGGAGAATGGAAGGGGATATATGTGTATGAGTAGTTTAGACCATGCTTTCACCTCTCGTATGTTTAGGGACATGTGGCTCGCAATCATTTAAGCCAATCCCCATGTTATGTACTCGTGTAACATTAAATGTAATATTCCCCCATGCGAACAAATGTGAGAATGTGTATCGTATTGACAGCTTAAATGGCTGGTGGTCATTACCTGACGAAAGGGAAATAGAAAATGTTTAATTGAAGGTTTGTGATGACAGCGTGATAGAGTCACATTGAAGTGACTGATACAAGTCGAGCTTTAGTGTTGTAGTACATTGTAATTGTGAACATATATGCTAAAGTAAAGATCATACACATGTAGATCCATCACAGATCTTCAGCAAGCGTATGATGTGTATGATACTAACTTTAGTATTGGGATTATGACACCGTAAGTGAGCATATGGAACATATATATATTATATGTATGTGTGTCGGTGCATGAGGATGGTGTGCGCGTGATGTTGGTAGGTTTGTTAGGTGTAGACATTTTATTGGAACGAACGCTGGGCACCGTGCACTCACTGTCTTCCCAACTGCACTTGGTCCTGATTTATATTTGCACAAAGTAAACATAAATTCAATATGTCTCTTCACTACCTTTCTTACCCGCCCACAAACACACCTCTATTATTCTTTTAGTTCACCCCTTCTCTATTTGATTCTTTTGTGACCCATTCCCTCTCCGCCCTCATTTTATCATTTTAATCACGAGGAAGTTGCCGTATACTCCCAAGTCAAAGCGTTTGTAGTTGTGATTCATCAAAAATGTGATTTACAATAGCATAATTTGCCACCAATTCCCCATGTATTTCATGCATTTAATGAGGGTATGAATTGAATGATACCACTGTGTGAAAAGACATTGGTTATGTGTATTTGCTTCGTAAGCATGATATATAGAGTGCTAATTGTATGCTATAGTAAGTGGTGTTATATGTGAGGCCCATGTTGTATGAACTAAGCCTTTACCGTAATGTGTTTTATGACTCTACACAAAACAACAATTTCAGCTCGCCCCAGCTGGAATTGCACGCCATAAAAACTACCCATAAAGGGAGCCCTAATAAAAGCATGTGTCAAGAAGGGATAATCCCAGGAAATCCGTATATCAAAACAAAAGAGTTTAAGCGATCAATGATTGGGATGATCAGGGTTTAGAATGCGAATGAGAACCTTTATTATTTTAATGGTTATTATACTAAAACCATTCGGACATTTAAACGTAATGTTGAATAGCGTCTAACTTTGGGGAGATGTGGTGAGTGCAAGAATATTTTTTAGAGCGTATTCGGGGGTTCTCAGTGATCCAGGATGTATCAGTATTATATTATTACGCGTAGTAAGTATCATTCTAAATAACATACCGGTATTCATTATTATGTAATATATTTCTCAGATATCTTCCCGATTTCAAGACTTTCTTTGCTCAAAACTGTATACATTATGAATACGGCCTGGAACGACTGGGCCCAGTGATACTTCCGAATAGGCTCCGAGAAATGGCCCAACATGTGATTCGCAACTGAGTTACATTCTTGGCAGTTATTACAATGGCCTATTTCTGTCGAGCAGGGAAAGTCGTAATAGTTTGAAAGCAATATTATGCCTAACTATTCATCCGGTGGTCCATTTTGGAGCATATTGTTATTATAGCTGTTGTTAGTTGAACTGGCACATCTCCATTATAACTTCACTGTCAAAGCAGATATTCAACTTCAAATCAATAACATGACAAGTAGAGACAGCTAATTACATTCAATATTTAATTTATCCAATCTTAAAATCATGCAATATTGATATATATGTGCACATACACAAGCCAATATTTCGTGAATTATAAATGAGAACAAGAACTTCGAGTAAGTTATAGATGGTCGAAGGAACAGTCTGTGTTATAAGATACCTCAAGGTACATCAATGCATATCAAACAAAGGTAGTTTGTCTTAGAAAAGTTTTTTTTATGAAAGAGGAGCCGTTTGCGAATGGAAGTTTGAGGGGAAAAGGATTAACTTCAGTGTTCTATGTATTGAATCCAAGTCGCTTTGTGGCGAAAAACCATATAAATGAGTGTAAATCACAGAAGTAGCTCCCAGGCATTTGTTATGCTTTGTTTGTTTTCGTGGAACCAATGAGAAGGTTTCATCTGCCCTACGGGACCTTTCACCCGCCGTCCACATAGCATTCTTTCATCATAGCAGCGTAAATAACTGTTATTTATGCAATGGCGTCGTCGTAATATTAGAATTTATGGCCTAAAATAATGACTACGTGTATTCATGGAATGAGTGAAGGAACAACTGATTCGAAGTGATTCTCTGAGTGTGTAAGAAGAGATTCGAAGGACCGAAACCAGTCTTTAATTTGATTATAGAATTTCATTCATATAAAGTTTTTAGTGACTGACTTCTACATAACACGAACTAAATAATGTCGTTGAAATCGAGCTTCAAAACGCTGGCATTTCACAGAGAGAGAGAGAGAGAGAGAGAGAGAGAGAGACTTGTTTACGGATTAGTGACGTGCATATTAATTTCAGTTAATTTGTCATTGAGATGCCATTTTTATATGAAGGCATGGTTCTGTGGATGTGTACTTCTTGGTCGGTTGCCCCTAGATTTCCTATGAACCACCGCGATCTAAAGAGTCTCCGGTGATCGTCAGGCTGGCGGGAATGGTTTTGCTGGCGCCATTTGTCTCCCATACCCCACCCGATACACCCTCATAATTAGTATTACTTCATGCTTATAATAAACCCTTCACGCCCAACCATTCCTACGTACGTATTCATGACCTGGTATAATGGGTGGACAATTAGCCCGGTGGAAAAGAGAATAGGAACAGCAAGATAAAATCATTGGGCGTTCAGGTCCCTAATAACCATTCCTATTGCATATTCATTATCTATGCATTTACCGAGAAAGTGACCCAGAAATGCCACCTGGTTTGTTGCCCCTTTCGCACCTTCGAAATTGTGTGTATAGGCCTACACTATCTCTTGTGTATTTCTTGACTGAAATGCCGTTTTAAATATGACAATGGCAATAGTAACATCATTATCCATATCTCAAAGAAACCTTCCATGGAACAATAGCTCGTAGCAAACAGCATCAACCTCCTGATTCGGAGGTACATTTATACAAGAATATAGATCAGAAAAGCACAACAATTCTTTTAAAAAATCAAAAAGATTTCTTAAAAATGTTTTATGACATATTTTAGCATTGTATGAGCCTTAATGGCAGGTTACCATGAATAAAGCTTGATTTTTTTTTTAAAAAGAGAGAGAACATTAATATAGATCTATATAAAACGAATTGTTTAATCAATTATTTACTAAGTAGTGATAACAGTGATGGCTCATACATATATACGATACAAAGACGTTTTGAATATCTAAATGATAGCTAAATGTTTGCGCTCCTGCTTCAAATTGTGATCCTTACTTATTGTCTTTTTCAGCGCTAGATACTAGTAATGTTCCTGTTAAGAAACAACTCTTTGAACTGCTCTCTGCACTATGTGTCTACTCACCCGAGGGCTACGCACGAGCACTGGATGCTCTGGAGCACTATAAGGTAAGGCATACACACTATTAATGCTGTTAGTATTATTTTGCAGGTGTTATACAATCCTGGGTAAAACAATCGCGAAGAATGCATGCATTATTGCGTGAGTTTATACACATACAAACATACATTCATACATACTTGTATATTATACATATGAATGCATGTACATGTGATGTACATACGTATACTGGTATATATTATATAGTATACGTGCTGTATCCGTACATACATATGTATACACATCGGGATTTATATTACAAAGTACAGTCTCAGTGGTACATTTTACTGCATCCAAAGAGGTTTTGTCTGAAATATTATATATCACCCACATTTTCCCCGCGCCAATTTCGAAAGCATAACATATAGTACCTACACCCTGAAAAATAGAAAGATGAACATGAAACATGGTCGGTGTGTCGGATGAACCAGTGCGTTATCCCTGAGGAAAGCACAATTAACTCAAGACAGACATAATATATCAATCCATATAACAAAATGACAGGTTGTTTGATAGATTATGTCCCTTTAAATACCAGAAAAACTACCACAGCTCTACAAATGTACACAACATGCTGTCATTATATGTAGACGTAAAAGAAGTGTGAGAAGCAATTATGATTCAGAAGGAGAAAAGCTTGGTTCGGGCATTACATTGTCGTGACTAGAGGTCATTATCATCTCCCACTTCTCCTTCCTACTCACACACCATTGTGTGTATACTTAACTCATGACCCTCGTATGTCACCATCATCACCCTAACCAGCACTATTGCCAACATCTTAAGATTATGACCATTATTATAATAGCGTCAGCACTACATCGCACCAGAGAAGTTGGCGGAACAAGGCGAACGGGAGAACTTTACATAATACTATAGAATTCCACCGATACATTCTGAATATCCAGAAAAGGAAGTGGATTATTTATATTATTTATATATTGTATTTAATGCAAAGAAAGCGATACTTTCTAATCGGAATTATTTTATTCAATGAAGTATTCTAAATTTCAGTTGATAGTGCTTTATCTCATCGACCTATACGAATGCCAAAACCCCTTTCTTGTTTCTTCACATTTCTATGGTTTGGATTAGGCCATGAAGTCAGGATTTAAATGATTTTCGGGGTTTCTGCGTGTCAGGGACATACCTGCAGGGGACAGTCTTCATTTAATCATGCAAAGTCGTCTCGCCAATTTTCTTTACTTCCTACTTACATACAGAAGTGAATGGATGCTTAGGGGTAGAATTTGTTATTTGTGGACATAATTTTAGATTTGACGCGTTTGGCATGTATCTCGCGCGCCCGGAGGGCTTTCTTTCTCGCCTGAATGGATCCAGTATAGAGTAGCGAATACTGTGGTCATTGAAACAGGGCGCTGTTTTAAATGGAGGAAAGAGTGACGAGTGGGATTTGGACAACTTTGGGAACCACTTAAGGTGGTTGGATCAATTGAAACGATCCAACTGAAACATCTATAGGAAATAGATGAAAAATGAAATTGAAATTGAGAGATTTGCAATATGTTGGGAATGCCATGTAAATATTCTTATGTTGTAGTTTTAGTAATAGCTCTTCCAGGGTACATAGCTGAGGCATGTTTAATCTTATGAATATATGACAGTTGCCAGAATATAGTCTCTTGTCACTTCTTTTGTACTCCTAATATTAAAGATGGCTCAAGGGAAATCTGGCGTATAGTTGAGGGCCTGAAGGAGTAAGGGAGGTAATAATGGCGTATCGATAATCCGAGGAATTCATTCAACGAAATGGTTGTTTCCTTGCTGCGATAAGTAGGTTCATATACTCGCATAAGCAAAGCCAAATTGCAAATATTGGATCACTACTCTACAATTCATTACATTGAAAGCCTTTCAGTGAATAGAGCCAATTCCTTGTGTTGGATACGAAGGATCGGCTACATGGGTGTGCCCATTTATACGTGTGATTGGGAACTAATATATAATAAGTGTGCAGGCAATAATGTATATATGGCTGTTGGAAATAAAGTATCTATAATTCGTCAACTACAGATTATGTCACTGATATAGGACAACCTGCAGGTAAATCATAAGAAGTTGGTAAGTCACGACTACCACTCAGCATGCGCCCCCTGGAGGTCCTGGAGCCACCCTGATCTAATTAGGGTAATCTCCAAAACATGGCGTTGTACATAATCCACTCCGAGTTGAGTGTAGTGGATAATCTAAGGATTAAACCAGCCGAAAGGTGAGACAATCGCCTCATTATGGGATAGACTTCTCCAGGTGGGCTGGTCTGATACCAAAACCACTACCTTACTAGACATCTCCATATACCCGGGCAGACGCCATGCCTCGAGCGAAAAAGGTCTATTGTGCCAGGAGTTGTCTTTCGAGATCACTGGCAGGAAAGTAAATTAAAGTCATGCACAGGCCTTCGGTTCTAGAGCCTGCTTTCTGTTCTGCAGTAGTGTCGTGTTTACCTTATTATTATATAAGCAGAAAACCAAATTGTATCCACCTCTAGAGGTGATTATCCCTAAAGGCCCATCTATGTTTCCTATTTGTTACCACACTTAAATCAAGGTTATGATAACATTTGTCCTTATTATTCTGGCAAAATATTAGCGAGATTTAAATAACATCGTGGAATTAGCTAATCCAAATATCAGAATGATAAAATGTATTATGATATTTGGTTATTGATGGGAGGCATAATACATTTTATCATTGATGGGAGGCCATTTGTGGAACGGTTCGTGAGAGGAAACAATATGAATAGTAAAATATGGGCCACTTCTTGGCCTTAAGTTGATTGAGAGCCACATCAGTTCATAAGTGACTGGGTTTTCAATATCATGGCAGTGAGTGTATTAAGCTGTACCAAGACCTAGAACCCTTTCCAACTCTACACATACTTTAGTCCATATACGTGAAGCTTGTAAGGAAAATCGTGTTTGGTTGAGATCTGAAAGCCCAGTGGTCCAGGTACGGGCCAAGTTATAGACATTGTAAGCACAGTCCGAACAAAACAGAGTCGAGAGAGACTGGCAATGACAAATAGTGAAGCTAGAATGAAGCGAAGGGTACGTGGGGAGAAAGTGGGAGGGAGCATTAATTATACCGTTGACATGACTTTGGGCTGATGGACACAATGTAGGACGACGCAGGTATGTCTGAACACGGGCCTCTGGACTCTGCCGCGGCACTTATGTTCCCATTATAATAATATCATGTCCAATGATACGAATATCGAGACAAATAGAATGATGCCCTATACATTCCATAAAGCACTTATTCTTGTATTGCAAAAATAAAGATAATTGTGAACTAAGGTAAGTTTCTTCCGACTTACTTAGCCCCTAGGAAGAACCAAATTAGAAACTGATCTGGCCGGAAAAGGGAATGAGAGAAACAGAGTGAGATACAGAAAGAGGCGAGTGTTTCGGTGGAAGGAAAGAAAAGCTGACAACCAAGGACTGGAAGATGGTCCCTATAGTAGCAATGAAAGGAAGAAAGCTGACTTAGCGATTGATTCCTGACCTGAATTGCGTCCCCAATTCTTGAAATAAGTGTTTTATAATGTGCATAATTTTATATAGCAGAACCGAATCTTTATCTTGATTTAGCAGTCCATGATCACCTGTAACTTTCAATATCTTGCTAATAATGAACGCATGACAGGTGTCTACATAGTAGCTCTTCGTCTCAACTAGCCCCTTGTTTCTCCTGGCTGCCAGAGCTCTTACAATTGCCTTCCCTTATCATGTGACAGCTTGGGGCTCAGTTCCCTGTTTGGCCCACAAACCCGTTTCAGCACACAGTGAATGTACAGTTGTAACGGGTTAAAAGGTGGATGTCGCTTGCGGCATCGCCGTCTTTAGGTTGTGGATGTGAAGCTTGGGAGAAGAGGTCTGTCATAAATATCCTGGCTTTTCCTACACGCACGACTGACTGCCATTATATGTCTCCCTCGTCTCAAATACAAACACATACTTAGCTAGAGCCATGGCCCAAGTTCTCATCTCACAAATTCACTCCCCTGATTATGTCCTACGGAGGTATTAACGTCTCTCCCTTTATTTTACACAAGTCATCCACCGACCCTTTATTTAAAACACCATCTATTGGTTTATCATTGCACTTAGGTGGAAAGCCATTTTATTTTCAATAGTCCTTTTTGTCATTTAATCCCCTGGTGGATCTGTGAATCGCTGCTCAGGTAGCCTCGCATAAAAAAAGTTTCTCGTTGACTAGATCATACTCTCTGTGGATGGCCTCTTGCCTTGCATTTTGTACTTCATTATTCAACAAGTTATTCCATTTTGCAATTTCACGTTTCGGTGTCAGCAAAATGGGGGATCCCTACAACGTATGCTTCGTTCAGAGAATCGAGCATTACGGTACGGTTCTCTCCTATGCAGGATGTATAGACAATTTGATCACAGGATCCATTTTATTTACTTGTCATTTTCTGATTTAACTTCAGAGGACTGCATCAGTAAAGTGTTTGCGTTGATACCATTGAATAGAACCAAGTTTGTGACACATTAGATAGAAGAGGGGAGCAATAAGGCTCATATATACCGTATTAACTGGACCAACTTCTAAGTGCGAACATGTCATATTTTATTGGCATGGTATATTGGGACTATTTATAAAGTAAATATCAAAGCAAGGTTTGTTGGTTTAGGGTCTCGTAAGCATACAGACCTTCCATACTGGTGCGTTTACCATGTAGGGAAAAATGTGAGTAAATTCCTATTTTTGGAACGGGGGATCAGATGAATATTTGGGAAAGGCTGTTCTGCAATATTCAAGCGTAGCAGAATACATATTTATAATCAGTCGATACACTGGGTAACATAATGGTAGGTCGCGAATCTTGTTTAATCTATTACAAGAGACTAATTATCACACTAGCTTTCAAAGTACTACACAAATATTTGATAAAACAGGGATTTGCTTTTGGAAGCAGTTCACTACCCTGAGTCTATGAACTGTATTACATCGTTATATTCAATTTGACACGTCTATGGGTTAAGTATAAATTCCATTGAGTGGAAAATAATTTTGTTATTGTTACCCACTTCAAGATCCAATCCAGGCACTTTCCATTTTGAGGAGAGAAAAATCTGCCTATATTGGTATTTCCTAATAATTAGCAGCCAATGAAAATGAGACGAGAAATTAAAATTTCACATGTGTTTTTCCTCCGTTATCCAAATTTAAATGAATAGATGAGGAGGTGGGTGGGTAATAAGGCCATGAGATGTTCAGATGGAGATGCAAGTTTATACGAGTACACAGGTACACGAATCAAAGAACGAGGTCGTAAGGACACACATATATATGTAAACAAATGCAGAACATGATTTGAGGTCTTCACAATCTATAATTCATGTTTATATATAATGCAGAATGGACCTTCATAACCATGCAGTGTTCAGGTGCTATAAAACCGGTCGATTATGATATACGGGGGATATGAAGAATAGTATACAGTGATTGAAAATAATACCATTTTTATGAATAACGTTATAACGTTAACTTGGCGAAGACACTTTATAGAAAGAAACTCCGTACAGGCGGGTCACCGTAGGGCACACAATCCAGAGAACATGGACATTAGATCCATAAATACAACAAACTTTGAAGAGGGAAGAAAATTTTTAACCACACTATTAAAAAAAAAGAACAGATTAAAAAATCAATTTATAACCGGATTCCTGCATCTTAGAAAAGACTACCAACGGTGGCCCACCAAACCTTAGACCCTATAAGACATTCAAAAACCAAACCAAAACAACCTACATTTGGCAAAACGACTATTTTATATAAACATCCTGATCTGAATTAAGTAATTCAAGTGATACATTTATATCTATATTTATTGCGCCATATTGCATAGTACACATTGTAATGAATTTGAAAACCTTTCTAACTGAAATTATTGTAGAGAGTAATTTTCCGTCAATGCCCCCGTTGCATAACAATCTGCGAGTAGCTTTTTCAGTGTCTTTCAGTGGTAATCTTGGACTCTGTGAGATTATCATTATATGAAAAAAAGATCCAATAAAATTTCTTTAAAAAAAAATATTGCTCTCGCAGATTGTTATGCAACGGGGGCAATGATTGAAATGATATTCTACTCTACAGCAGAAGACTTTAACCAAGCTATAATGGGGCTGAAACCCTCCCATACGCTGGAGAGCTCCCTTTCACTAGCAATAGACGTATTGCAATAAAATGTTTTCAAATCAAATCAAATAACACATTAAAAAGGGGTGGGGATAGCGACACTCATATTTCATAGAGGATTTAGCGGCCTTACAGTGCGTTTGATATATTCATTTCAGTGTTCTTCATATCCACAGCGATCCACAGTATAGGGTTACCTATTTTTACCAAAATAGGGGTAAACGAGGGAAATGGATGATGACAGAGATAGAAGAGGTTGGTTGAGAGAATCTATTTGGGAGGAACGTGCGCGCCGTTGTTGGCGTGGCGAGCTATTAGTTTTCCTGATCCCTCTGTGAGCCAATGGTCATGTGAATGGGGGTCAGATTATTAGCATTAACCCCTGAGCACTAACGAGTAATCCGACTGATCGGGTCTCTAAGGTGAACTTAGTCATTGCTATAAGTAAGCCGATATAAGAACGCTTCCAGCTAGTAGCTCCTAATCCCCCACCGATATACCCCATATCCTTTACAATACTGTACACCGGAGAGGGTGAATATTCATTATTGTTGTGGAGAGGGGGGACGGAGGAGGATCGGAGCGATCGAGCTGAAGGTGGCGAAGAGACTAGACATAAAATAAACCCCTCGCATTTCCGAGTTGGATATAGGCGAAAAAACTGGACAAATATTGTTTTCTTCAAAAATCACTGAAGAGGATATCTTGCGGGAGGAGGGTCAAGCAGTCGAGTGGGCTGTTGAGAAAAAGAAGTGGGCGAAGGGGAAAACGAACCACCAGGGAAAACCTGGGAGAGAACGAGGAGGCACTTGATTCAGCAAAAGTGTAATGCATACGCATTGGTGAATGCAAATGAATGTTCCTGGCTGCATGGGGTGTGTGAGGTTTTTAAAACGGCTACAGACAAGTGTGGTACATGTTGGGGGTGTTGCTGTTTGCAAGCAGTTCTCTGTTTTGATGTTTGTTGGGGTTGTCGCTGTGACTGATGTCAGCCGCCTTAATACCAGTATATTATATAAAACGTACATGTGTGCTAAACATGGTTTTTCTATGGCTATGCTTTTGTTTGGTTTAACTAATGATGGTTTAAAATATTTGTCTCTACCACATACAGACAAAAAAAGACTTTTGTGTTTTATTTCTCAGAGCAATAAATGTCTTTAATTGTTACAATCCATGACAAATCGCAACAAATACAATATATCAAAATCAAATTGAAATTGAAATTATCAATCGACTGTTTATGTCATAGTGTACACTTACCCTCTGTATTCCATTGTAAGACTGACGAAAGGACACCAAAATCGCAGCTATATATAGCAAAAGGAGAAATAGCGGAATAGTATCGGCCTATCTAACTTTATGATAATCCTATATTCATTTAAACGTTTATTTATGAAGAACAGAAGCAATAAATGAACTTATTTGTGCCTGAATAAATACTTATTCCAGCATAAATAACCTTTATGGACTGACACAAACGACCGGAGACAAACCACTGGTAGACCCGGGCTGCACAAAAACCTGAAGGAAACACCTTGACAAAGAAGAAGCAAATATTGGAAGTTAGAGAGCAGGCATAACGCCAAGACTCCCACCGCCACCAGCCAAACGTCATCAACGCACAAATACTCACTGGCTGTGTATTGGCTGAACGGTTACGGCACCCCTACCTAACACTCGCACATGTATCCACACATACATATAGGCGAGATCATTCAATGGTATGATAGGCATTCCAATTATCAAATATATTGCCTCCAAGCTATTCAGTTCAGCATTGTTCAACTTTTTAATAAAAGCTCTGTGGAAAAAACTCATAAGTCTATGATTGGGCATGAGTTGTTTTTAGGGAAAAACAGGAATATGAAGTGAGTTGGAGGCGGAGTGTATTGGTTTTCGGTATGTCTATGGTACTTATATAAGTGCTTGGAACGGAACGCACTATTGCTAAATTCTTTATTCGATATTTGAAGGCTATATCAAATATAGCGAATTTCTCGAAGTGCATTCCCACCACTCTTGAAACGCCGTTGACATAATAAGCTGACTCTTTTGCAACGACAAAATGTTATACATGGTATTATTTTCTGGCGTTTCCTAAAGAGTAGTAGCGATTAATGGTGACCAAATGCATAAAGATCATGATATGTTGGTATTCCTAATTATAACTACGACTTCAAATTACCATTTATATATTTTGTGATGCACCTGTTCGGGCGAGCAAACGTTCCCATCCCACTGATTGGTATTAACGCAAACTTGTATCCACACAACCTATATTTGCACATGTGATCTTTAAAGGGCATGCCCGTTGCATAGTAGCCTCGGATGCTCCAATAATGATATGACACTAATCCCTTCTCTTGTAATGAGCTAGAGGACTCTTATTGATATGAGAATTACGTAAGGCCTATCTATGTTAACCATCAAATCATGTGTTGAATGGCGTTCTGTAACGGCAGGGTTTAATCTTTACACGCAGTCGTATCCCTTTCCCAAAACGTAGTATATCAAGTTAAGTGTATGAAATATCGAAACCAATAACTCGTGGTTCATGTCGAGATTTAGAATCGAAGGTTGTGGTTTATGAGGTAGTTACTTCTCGAGAGGTTTACCAGAAGGAGGGGAGGGACTGTAGGAAATTCTGCATGGTGTTTCTAGTTAATGTTTTTGTGAGTAAGCGTGTGAACATATATATCATGTCAGGATCATGAAACTAGGTAGCTTACATAATGGTAATAATGAGCTCCCACAAACCCTTCCAATTCTTCATCAATACACCTCCCCCTTACACACAACAGCACTCACCTGTGCAGAGGAGCCACAGTGACCCCCTAGAGACCAGTGGTCACTCAGTAGGGAGTATAGAGTGAGGGTGGGGCTTTGATGTAACCCTTGTAGAGCTATTGTGTTGGATATTGTGTACAGCCAGGCTAATCTGGGTGGAATTTTAATGTGTGCTATAGATATCACATAGCTTAGAACGCATCCCAAGCCTTTCTACCCTCTCGACCCTCACACACCGAAATGGAATGAATAGAATCCATTCTCTCCCTTCAAACTCTTCCTTCGTTATATAGACACATCCTTACGTCTACTGGATACAAGCTGAACAATCTTGCCCCAAGTTTGCATACAGATTATGTTATGAATATCATTTCCATTTTTCTCAATATCGGCTTTGCTATGGCAGATGGATGGTGTCCTTTCACGAAACTTGTGCGTCATTTAATTTCTTGAACACAAGCACTTTGCATAACACAGGCCTTATTCTATCGGTTGCATTTTCCTCGTCATTAATTTATACAGGTTTATAATCACTTCCTTGAACAGTCCGGGGGCTACGACAACCTAAGGCAGACACTAAAAAGATTAATAACCCCCATTTCGGGCCTTGTTGGTGAACTGTTGGTGTATAATCCCGAGGCGAACCAGCAGCTCCCCCCCCCCCCCCCCCCCGACCTCCACCACAATGTCGGTCATCAATCATTTAATAGTTAGGCTAAATATCGCTCCCTCCTGGTCAAAAGTGGCTTAATGAAAGGTCAGAACTACCCGATAAATGTCGCATACTTGCTCCTCAAAAGTCGATCATTCATCATTAGTCACTTCAGGAAAATTAGAACTCCACCCTTGTCAATGCTGTTGAAGAGACTGCAAAGTCTGGATGGACAGCTCGGAGAGGGGTCGACGGAGGGACAATTATATACGTGTGTAAACACCAATAGTCTGACAATGAAGGACACAAGACAATAGAATGAAAGGGTTGTAGGGTAAAGGACATTTTGCTTTGTAATTAGATCTCACACATCCAGAGAAATAAAGATAAAAACAGATTTCAAAATCTTAGGTACAATAAATTATGTACCAGTTTATTAGACACAAAAGAAAAAAAGGGAGGGAGGGCGATTTACCCCGCAACCTACAAGCCCCGTGTATTGCAATGGCCACGTTCTTCTTCAGTTTCGTACTGGCCCGAGTTCCTTTTGAACTATTCTCCCAATGCTGTGAGCTCTTTTTTCCATTGGCCTATACCAACACCTCCCAGTTGGTCATCGTGGGCGTCCAGCTAGGCGCTGCATTGTTTGAGAGACGACAGACGACATTTCAATTAGTGGCAGTCACAGGCACTTCATAGTCATGATGGAGCAGCACCATCTATCAGAAAAGATTTGAAGTAAAACGATGGACAGCATCTATTAATAAACCCTGACCAGGAAAAGGCTGAATACAAACCAAAAGGGGTCATGAGAGGGTTGGATACCACCATCTTTATTTCTACTCCAAAATCTTGTTTTTCTTCCGTAACTGGCTAGCATATCAAGTATGGTTTGCTTTTCCTTCGTCACCATGCCAACTGCCATCTTTCATCCTGTAGAATGGGAACCCTGCTATAATTCGTATGATTCCATATTTTGTTTTTGGATTTGACGAAATTATTAACGTATGGAGTTCGGGTCACACGTGATGAGGTCAAAGAGCCGGGTCATATATATAGAGGTGAAGAAAGGATTAAGTATGACCTCATTACAAAAATATCTTATAACAATATGAACTATGGGGTCTTTTCAATAGGGCGACACACTCCCAAATCCCCTGTCCCACATTTGATTTGTAGAATTAGCCAGGCATCGCAAAATGGAGAAGTATTGGTGAGAGGATACTTGCACAGCCATCAATCATTTCGTTGGGTATTGAGGCGTGTTGTTTTTATTCCTTATTTTGAAGAAGATTAAATCCGTAGTTAAACTTGGTGTACAATGGCAGTGCCCTTGATAGAGCGAAGCCATTGCAATGTTCATCAAATCGCGATCAATTTGAATATTAAAAATGTTCATGCAATGCACATTTTGTTACACGTATAGATAGATAAATGCGCGTTCGCTGATGAGATACACCCTCTTATGACAATATTGGTTTGATATACAGTATACTTTCCCCTAATCTAAAAATGATTGAGTTTCTCCCCGTCTAGATATCTCGATCTATCTCTCAACCCTCTGTATGTCTGTCCGTCTGTCTGTCTGTCTCTCGCTCCCCCTCTCTATCTCTCCCCCTCTCTCTCCCTCCCTATATATAATAAATATATAATTGTCTGTGTGAATCGTACCGTGGCTTGATTAAATATGCTACATCTGTCTGGTACACCTCAAGACTTGTCAGTACTCCTCCCCACTTCTTTCACATGATGCAATATTGCTGATGTAAATGCACAGGATGTATTCAACTCCTCCTCGACCCTATATAGGATTTTTGTCCCTATATGTTCCTGCCCCAAACAAAAATTATCATTTATTGATACTTAAGTGGAAGTTGATAACACTTGAGAGGATTATCTGTCAAGAGATTCCGGACGGACAACATAGGTGATCACTACACAATGCATTTGTTGATATGAGAAATCTTTGGCAGGCTCGATTGACAGCCGATTTTCTTCTAGTGAACAAAATCTATGGCTGGAAGTTGTGGCTTTTGAAATGTCACATAAGAAGGCATGTGTTATGTCGGGTGCTTAAGTGATCGGTTGTACCTATAGGTATGTGTGTGAAAGGATGCAGAGGAACAGGACTATGAAACGATGTGACAGGTTGATTAGATCACGTACGCGTGTGTAAGCCTGAAGACGACAGGAGATACCATAGCACATTTGAAAATGTCGAAATGCCAAGGCTCTTGTTTATCAAAAGCTGATACTGGAGAGAGAAGCACTGTCATATTAACACATGCATACATTATATAGTTATGTTATATAGATTCTTGTGTGAAGGAATGAGATCAGGGGCCACTGGAGCACCGAGCCGGTGTGTTTAGTATAATATCATAATAATTATTATGCTCGAAGCTGGAGATGGTGTGTTTGGTGTGTGTGCGTGGAGTGGGGGGGGGGGGGGCGGTCATCTATATTAAACAAAACGTTTTTGAGGGGCTCAATAAGAATGGGGTTTGTTTCGTTTATTCAATTTTTTGCAGGGATATAATTATATTAACGGCCCAAACGCTGCCTAATATGCATACATGTATACATGAAAACATTCTTAAATATACACACGGAATGTACACATCATAGAAGGATATATATTAGGAGTGACATTTTAGTTAAACTATATATAATATAATTTAGAAATTAGAATTGTTTAGAAATATATATAGCCTACATCGTGTATATTGGGTGTCCTCAGCTTGACTATGTCGAGGGTCCTGATGGCAGTGTGCTTATACCAGGACGTACTGGTCTTGTATAAATGTTACTAATGGAATATCTTTCTTTCTCTTGTTCACGTCTCCTACTTTCCTCTACATTTCTTTGTTCATCGGAAAGATACATCATAATCCCCCACTTAAAAAATTCCAGCTCCTGCTTTCTTAAAATAATTGCCTGTTATTTTCCAAGATGGTTCATGCCTCGAAAATATGCTTAACAGGAAATAACTCACGTCTCTAAATGTATTTGGCGTCACAGACATACCTCAGTAGTATACAGCAACTGCTATATACAGCACCTGCTGTATACTACTTACCTCCAACTGACTAAAACACCTAAATCTATTTCCCCGGGAATTCAAATTGAGTAACAATTTGCAAAATGCATCGTAACGGAGATAAGGCGTGGATGTCCCATTGATTGGCTTCTCTTTAAAGCAATTAACAAAGTGGTACCACGACAAGTGCTATTTAAATCTCTGACTTACTTTAAATAGTGTTGTAAGCTAAAACTTATCTTGTTCATACAAGTGTTTTACCCATATGGATTACGTAGAAAATGTCAAAAAGTTAAACATCCAGTATTTTCTTAGCATAAATTGAGACAAATTCTAGT
Source organism: Sthenelais limicola (assembly GCA_942159475.1). Lineage (NCBI taxonomy): Eukaryota > Metazoa > Annelida > Polychaeta > Phyllodocida > Sigalionidae > Sthenelais > Sthenelais limicola. The sequence continues at coordinate 46,093,638 of OW804095.1, read as the reverse complement.
CCAATTCTGCAAATCCGATTTTAGCACTCCCACATATATAGTTCATTTGTTATTTTATTTCCATTTATTTCTTTTAATTAATTTTTTTAATACCGAACTTGATAGTGACTGTGATACTTTGTATATACTAGCTAATGCCGTCTTGTGGTAAAAGTGATTTGCCTTCAAAATCCACTGGTACGCTTTTTCGCCAACCTCTTATACTCAACACCTTTTAAAAATCCTCGTCTTTCCACCTGTTCTTGCTCTTTCCCCGTTGTCGCAAGGCGACCCTCTTGTAGAAAGCTACATTCAGCTCTTACTAACAACTGAATCATTCTTCCCAATGTCACTGCTGCTTTTTTCTGTGCCTCTGGGTCACTTCTCCGAGAGTTGGTTACCTGAAACGGCAGTTGCCAAATAAAGATTTTGTAGGGCGACGCCTTATGCAAACACAGAGGCAGGGACATCGGTGAAAATTGGTGTATGAGGTAAGATAGACAGAGCAGAAGAATGGGGGCGGCCTGGTGAAATAGATGTATGTAAAAGGAAGGGGAGAGGGGTGCTGAAGTCGGAGCCAGATTGTTCCGATACACGTTAGAGGAGGCTAAGGGCATTTGCACCTACAAGGACAAAATGCAAGGAGGTATAAAGTCACTGAAGTGCCGACTTACTATAGACGAACATCTTTACTGTAATATACAGTTTTGCTTTAACCATGTTCAGCCAAAGTTTAGGTGTATCTTATAAAGTGATTGGGGACATAAGGTTGTAATTGACTGCATTTGAATTACCAACTCGTTTGTTTGTGTATTGTAAACGGGTTTTCTTGTGTAGACTGATTGATTTTATTCTTTAGCATTGAATAAAACGGTTCTGGTACCAGTAACAGTGTTCATAGAGGAGTTAGCCCCAACTATAGTGCGTAGGATAAGAAAACATAATCGATGTAGATTCACGAGAACTGCAAATTTGCAATTACTTTTTTCATTGATCACCTCCTCTTGGTGCAATATAGTATAGAAAACCTCTAATTTTTGCCTTTGCCTTATGCGTTGATTTTAAGCCTGAGAGGAAATAATTAAATATGCAATATTGATTATTACATAGGGAATGTTTATTAGTACGTAGATCACGGTAAAAAGATAGAGGGCAATACTTTTCTACTAGACGACATTAAAATTGTGTACTGCCGCAAGAATTGAGCAGCTCAAGGATGCAGCGCTTCTTATTACATATCTTGTAATACCAGTATATATATTATTAGCAACGAGAATCGAAAATTTTGATTTTGTTTCAATCTCTTTATATTATGCCTATTGGGTGCGCCATTCGAGGAGAAATACACCACTACTTAAATCATAAGAACATTCCAATTATTGGCTGAGGTACAAAAAGAAACCCCAAATTTATTTTCAATGGGATGTGACCAAATCAGTATGTATAAACCAATAAGCTCATCATGATGGACCTTCATTATGAGAGTTTTAGAAAATATCTAACTGCTATTTATTAAATATTTGATATATGCTTTGAGATTAGGCATAATATGCTCTAGCCTCTTCCACATACTTGCGTCCCCACCCTCCCCCCACCATAGTTACAATACAAACGATCTCTGCATAATTTAAATCCCCTACTGCTGTGCTGAACAGAATAGTCGTTCCATATTTTAGAATATATTTTATTATAAAGAGTTTTTGCTTCAAAGAAGTGTTATGTCCGCCATGTTTTCCCTTTGTTTTGAAGTCACCGTCCGTTCCACAGCACCAGTCGTTCATGTATGACTTCCTTGGTCCGATATCACCAGTAGGCTATGCTTATAAATGCTCATTCATACACTTCCAAAGGTTAAGAGAATAAGGTATGAACAAAGAATATGTAAACATATTAAAGTTAAGAAGATTTGATTTCCGAAATCTCCTGAGAGATTTTTTTCCAAATCACTTCAATTGACTTTGTGTATATCTGTGACTTGGAGTTCTGTCGACGAGGCCCTGCATGAGAGCAGTGAGTTTTGGAACCTTGCACTTTGAGACATTGATGGACCTGTTGACGTGCCAAAACAAGGCTAGTTTCCTTGAAAATTAAGGACATCAGGGAAGTGCTCGGGGCATTGATTGATATCAGGTTCGTTTTGACCTGAATAAATATGACCCAGATACGGTAGGTTGAACATTAGTACATAATTATTAAAGCTGATTTCCATCAGAAATTGAAATTTTCTATTTTGATCATATAATCCTGAAGAAGGGCAAGTCGCCCGAAAGCTCGAGAAACTAAATAAACAACAAAGATCAAGTTTATTATGCTCTTTCGATTAACCCATCATTTAAATAAGCCCGCCTCCAGCGAGCCCTCTTCCCTCTACTCTATTTTGTGGTCTAATCATTCCAAGCCCATCTGAATGTCACCAGTATATAATATTTAAGGATTTTGACTTGGTCTTCTCGGTGTAAAACCAAATTAGCTTCCTAGTTATTCATTTCTGTCAACGCCAGAATCGCTTTATTTTCGGTAGCCTATGGTTCGCTTTCATCTTCTTAAATACCGGTATAGAGAATCCTAGATGAAAGTGGAAATGTTAGGATGACAAATTGCGCTATTAATCCTGTTTACCTCAAATTGCCTGCGTAGAACGGCAATAAGAGACACCGATAATGAATATTTCGAGAAGAATCCAGGAAACACCAATTTTCCTTCAATTCAGGATTCACCTTTTCCATTATAGGCTACAGCGTCAAGAATCTTTGGGCCAATTAATGCAATTGTCAATTGCAACGCCCACTCCCACCCCGGGGGTAATGGTAGGGGGATATGCCACCAGCCACGAAGCGCTAACTCCAGGGTCAATTGCAGCCCCCCCCCTCCACCCCCGGGGGTATAGTAGGGAATATCCTGGGAATTTGGGGGAGATGTGATGAAATCCCCGAACCCCCAGGGCAAGAAATTTGTGTAAACCCCCGAGCCCATTACCACCACCTCTCCACCTCTCCCCAGTACCAAATGCCAATCCCGGGGGTCCTGTTGTCAGCTTTATATTTTTATGTATTGCAAATAAAAGATGCAAACCCTATACCACCATTACACCCTGAACTTGGCGCTAGGGGCCACCCCACCCCAGCCCCCCGACCACCTCTATTTGATTCTGCGGTAAACTAAGGGAAAGCCCCGCCTGGGCGGTGGCATTATTTTCTCGGACATTGCCCTACCCCTACCCGACCATTTTTCAATATACCCGCTGGTTGGGGGTGCATTCGAGCAGGAATTCAGTAGGCACTCAGGAAGTCATCTATAATATCTGAGGTACAATTATGATCTTCCGTCTATATATCAGAAGTATCAATCCATAGGCAGTACAGGATATATCGTTTATTAGGCAAAGCTTTAATCATATTTATTCTGGCACCCTGGCTCGAGAAATCCCCTCGTTTTTCATGCTGTCCTACGGAATCCGGTTTGTGATTCGTGATATCAAAGCGCCAATGATAATCTAAGGTCCAGATATACTTCAATTCGACTGTACACTCATATCATATGATAGATTATGTCATGAAATTCAAAAGAACCAAGTTGGTGATCATCTATCTGCCTGTCATGCATCTTGGCAAGGTACCCCATTCAATAGCTATTATAAGTGCAATATGCTTACACGTTGTTATAGGTGAGAAGTTGGAGCGTTGATATTGCGTCTGTTCTTTATGGAGAACATTTTTCTGAGAACTATTTTCTCGAATGCTTTCTGGTTATTGTCAGTTCAAGATAGTTATCACCTATGACATGGAACTGGTTCCCAATTAATAACGTGAATAAAGACCTCGAACTTCATGAATGGGAAATAGGCAATCACATTCAATCTTTCTATGCATGGCTATATATTTTTGCTTTGTATTTATCCATTTATCTAACATATTTATACAGCCAACAGTGATATAAGGATGTACAGATAAATGAATAGAGACAACATTCACGATTGAATTGATTAATTATGAAAACAATACATTTAGTTTCGTATGGGCAATTAGGTTAGTATTGTTTAGCTGTTTTCTGTCCAATGTTATTTGTTTTGAGCTGGATGATTTCACTAGCACTAGTGATGTAGCCCTTCCGTTTCGAATTTCTTCAGTACGTTGACCTTTTAATGAATTCCAATCCAAACAATATAATTGAACCCATTACTTGTAAAGACCTTTCATGTTTAGGAGAGGATATCTCAGGTATCATTAATGAGAGATATTATTACATGTGTCCTAATTCGCCTTTTGGAAAAAAGTATAATAATATCATTCACTTTAGAAGACGTATATGTGTGTGTGTGTTACCGGGTGAAACCACTCAGGACAGGATTCACCCAGGACAGTCTATGCCATTTTTCTAGACAATTTGCTCCTTGCCTTTGATTTGTATAATGTATGGTTTAAGTGCACTGCCACATATGTCACAATTGTTAAACCATACCAGTAATGATTTTCTTCCACAAGAAAGTCCCCTCTATCCCTTTTTAATATGAGATCAGGATATAATCAGCTAAACAACAAATTGTTGCAGAATAACTTAAGTACGTGCCTTCCTGAAATTCCCGATATTATATGTATGAATATAAACCGACCAAAAGGAGGGCAAGGGGGAAAGAAACTACGTAGCAAGTTTTTCATACAGGAGTCTTCTCTTTACATGGACGAAGGCTATCACTAGCAGGAGGTTGTCAGAGCTAAGTGTGTGTGTCAGATGGATACAAGCAATAGACATATATTCATAGCTAATCCATAATCCCCGTGATTCATCACCCCTTCCTTCTCATACCTCCTCTCCATGTACACCAGTCTGCCGTCCGTTAAAAGCTGGATAAATACTAACATGTATTTGAATCAGAATAAATTGTGGAATAATTATAGTTGTAAGTTGAGTGAGGCGTGGAGAGGCTATGATGTATGTTTATGCTTGCTTTTCACTTGATTCTGGCTCTTATTGCTTGGCTAAACACACCCATATGTAGAAGGGATGGGAACCACTGGTGGGGGCACACTCGTTCCCTCGCCGCCCGCTAGTCTTCTATTCAGCGCTGCTCAAGCAAAAAATCGTGGCGACAAGGTGTCTGTGTGACGTCATATATAGGGTCTTTCGACGACAGATGCGCAATGAGTACATTTCTGTGTGTGTAAGGAATTTGCGGAAGTATTTATTGCCGATGAGCATCTTCGGGTGCAATTTGTATCGTCCTAGAAAAATATACGAGCCGAATATGAAAACAAAATCGTTGGTGTTCATTGTATGCCCTCGTCCACCACCTCATTATATACGTCTACATGTCTACACATATAAAGAGCTACAGAGGTAGGCAGATAGGGGGACATGCAGATAGAGACACAGGTAGAGACAGACGTTGGATAGGCACACGGAGACACCCACGATCCTGATTGGGATCCCCCCCCCCCCCCAAACACACACCCCAGCTACAAGCCCTTTAGTTCGCTTCCATTTCCTTGTCTTTGCACTACTCCACTATGCCTCCTATTGCTATCTTTATATCAAAACATATATATATCTTTGATAGATGACATGCATGGGGCAATGTTGCCAACATATATTTTATAGAACAACCTTGCCCTTCGTCCCAAAATCAACCCCACATATCATATAATCCCCATACCATTTATATCTCGCGTTTTTGTAGAATACTTTTAAAGTTTAGTTGCACCATGTGTACCTCTGACTCGTAGGGCTATGTACTAATTTCCAGCAATGTAAATGATAATATTAATGTAATAGCTAAGGTAAATATTGGACTACCGTACTCTTTCATTCGACAGTGTATACAAAGGTAATTCACAGGAGCATAATCTGTGACTGTGTTGGACCGAGTCCATGCGTAATACTACTAATAACTATCATTATAGCTATCACATAGAACAGTTTGTTTATAACCTCCGGAACCTTGGACCCCAGAATTAAAGCCTGGATATTATTCACTTTTATTTTTATCTAAGCACACGTTTTTGTCAATTAAAACTGGCATGATTCCTCATAACCAGAGAGGGGTCTTATTTCTGCCCCCAAAAATGTTAAGGGAAGTGCATGCTATGATCATATAGCTATCGCTAATTTTCTTTTAGGTTTCACCATTTCAATTTTACCTCACTTATTCTGCTGGTACACTTTTGTTTGTGAAAAGGTTTTATTTAGCATGACCTTCCATCGAGGCTCTTACAATTCTAATGGCACATTTTGCCACGTCCCTTCTGAGATTTTTTTTTTTTAGTATTTTCAATTTTCTATTATGCAACATAGTTAATGTATCTCTTTTCGCTCATATCATGGGCACATGATATCGTTTCTGGGCTGTTGATGAAATTCTAGCACTACGCATATATAATTTCGCCACACCTTGAAATGGTCTGTACTTTACATAGGATTGGAAATCTTTATATCCTTGCCTAAAAAAACATTCACTTTGTTAAGAAAAGACGCATATCTGCGTGTAAGCACTTAAATCCGCCAATTCATATAGGTGGGAATATTATATATCCATTTGTACATAAACCTTTTTCCATGAAGGCACTTCCACCGAATATTTCAGGATCGCTTACTTTCTTCGCAGTTGTTTTTTATGGAAGTTTTTAATTTTGGTTGGCGGCCTTGTTGCTGCTCAGTGAAGAAAATTCGGGTTGACATTTCCATCACTGCTCATACAAGAACTGCGCGTACTACAGGGGGACTGGGCCTAATTGGAGTTGACACTAGACGCCTATAGTCTGAATAAAACATTTTTCAAATAAAGTTCCATCCAATAGTTTAGAGTCTTGAGATAATATATTCATGTAACCTGTTCAGGTAAAATATAAAGCTGACACCAGGACCCCCGGGATTGGTATTTGGTACTGGGGAGAGGTGGGGAGGTGGTGGTAGTTCACATTCACCCCCGGAATGTCAATACATGGGTTTGAGGGAGAGCCCAAGTGGAAGGGTGTGAGAGAGGGGCAGAGGAGTGAAAGGTTCATAGACTGGTTGTATCACTTTTCTGTGCTTGCCCTCACTGTTTATCTTCAATTTACCTCACTCATTCAACGAGATTTTCTCTATTTGGTTTTTGAACGCACCACTGAACACCTTACCATAGGTCCGGCTCAGCACATTCAGTTTGAAAATACACAGTTGCCATACTGTTATTGCAAGAATATCATACCTGAAATTTACTTTACAGATTGTATACACCAAACAGTACTAGTTGAAAGTCAGACTTGCCCAAGGGTTATCAGACTTGGTAATTAATGTTTTTATATGTAAATAACCTATATTTTTATTCAACTAAGGTGCAGGCTCTATTTTCAGTACCTGTGGAGTGGTTAAGGTAAGCTCCAGGATCATGTTCCTCCACATATCAATGGGGCCTCTCTCGCAACTCCTTCGATCTCTCTTCTCCTTTCTTTAAAAATCTACACTGCCTCTATAATTATGTACCAATATCGTATCAATCAATTTCCTCAGTGGAGAGGATATGGAGCTCGAAACTGGGGTGTATACAATATACGATGGTTGTTTCCAAATTAATATTGAATTTGCCAGATCGCGCAGGTTCCCCCATCTAGCTGTTGCCGCATGCATGTGTCTCATTTGTTTCCTCACCGAATTTCATAACTTGCTGGAATGTCATTCTATACGCGTTGCTATGAGCATTCACGCCATGGTTTAGTAGTCGTTATAATATATTGTATTACTTTCTACCCTCCATTTCCTCATTTATTTTCCGCAACCTCCCCCATTCATTTGTTCGCTCTTTTCCTCGCCGTTATGCGCCAATTCATGGCGTTTCATAAACCTACCATTTTCCTCCTGGAGTACGAATACATAAAGTAAATTCACATCCACTCCCCTTTCTTGTGCATCGCTTCCTACTTTTTTCCCTGCAAATAGAGCAGGAATCTCGGTCTATCCATCCACTCGAACTCCTGGTTCTGCGTCACCACAGGATGTAAAATTTCCTAGACTCTTGCCACATGGAAATGTCCACAATGACTTGAATGCCATCCTTGGCTCCTTTCGCTCTTCATCTTTTCTTTCAAGCCAAACTGGCGTAAATGTGAGTGGGATGAATGTATTCATGTAACTTGGCCAACCCTGAATCAGACACCCTACAACTCGACCTCCCCCTCCCCAGCTCCCAGACTGCACACGCAGTCCTTTGCGTGGTTTCAATGCAGGATTTCTGAATCACTGAACTCGTAAATGTTGAAGGCCATTTTCAGTACGCCTCTTTCTATCTTCTCCTTCATTAGGATTTTTACCGCAGTGTTCACTTTTAGTTCGACTAATTTTTCTTTTTTAAAATAAATTTATCAACGTTTTAGAGAAAGTGCTCGTATATGGACTTCAGATTGTACTTGTCTAAAGGTATTTTGGGACGCTATAGTTGTCACAGGAGGTCTGGTACAGGTTGTGTTGTTAAGGTTTAATTGACCTGAAAGTTGGCCAGTTTATTGCTCATGATGGTTGTGTGTATGTTAGAGGTACATGTTGTATATGGAGTAATGTTTTTGTGTGCAGGCGCTTGGTGAAGCTGTCTGACCTGTTATGTGTGCTAGGTTAATGTGGGAAAACATAACGGTGAATAACCCTCAAAGACCTCATTTTCTTGCCCCTTATCCCCTTTCTGTGGCTACCCCATTTGATTGCTTAAGACATCAATCAATTCAGTGTTTGAATAAATGAATTGCCTAACTTGTATCGATGTTACTGCAATGGGTAAGTCTTCTAAATAAATCTATAGGAGTCTGCTATATTCTAACTTTATGGCGTTGTCCAATTGATCAAGACACGCTCCCCTATGAGATATCAGATGATGTTGTATGTGGAAAAGTTGGGGTATCACTGGTTGTATAGCATAAAGCTATATGACATATCATGATTCTATTAATTTAAATGTACCATCACACCTATAGAATACATCAAGGTATATAAACGCATTCCCACCAACTGTAAAAGTGTCTCGTTGCACAGGTGATTTTCCGATTCACCAGTTCAATCAAATAGAGGCGGGCAAGTTGAGAGAAAGATGGGCGTCGTCTTCGTAGATGACTTAAAACATTTGTTTAGTATATATGAATACATTGGAAAATGACGGGACGGAGAAAGTTTTCTCTCGTGAATACGTCATGCACGAACACACACAGCACCGTCTAGGGCAAGGAAGTTCCCTCGTGAAAAATATAAAGATCAAAGCTGGCGTTACAATAGAAGTAAAATATATCACCATGATGTGTTGAAGAATAGAAGAATATATGGTATGAGGCCATGGGCTCCAATGGCGAACAGATTTAAATCATTGACTATATTTAATAAATGTGTTCTTATGGCGTATATTTAGTGTATATGTGAGTAACGTATTTTTTCTTTTTCTTTTAGGAGGCTAAAAAATGTCGCTACCGCTTCGGATTATTACTGGATGAATTACGAGGATCGGATAACTCAGCGTACAAAACAACATTACTTGCCTTCATTAACTGTATCATCATCTCCACAGAAAAAAATGAAGACAGGGTCAGAATAAGGAACGAATTTATAGGTAAGGTTTGATAAAAAAAAATTACGGTGCATAATATTCGTTATGGCAACTTTCATTTCTAAAGATACGACAGAACTTTTAAGATGTTTTATTGCTTATGAGAGGAAACACGCGAAAATCCCTAAAGGGCCTGTTATTTCGCTAGTGAAAGTCTCTCGTAAACAAGTCCCTTTATTACTGTGAGATACTGCATGGAACATGAAATGCTAGTCGCAAGCAACTTGGGTATCATACCATGGGCCTTTTAAGTTTATTCAAAAAGATATCATTTAGATAGAGATATATTTTTTCTGATAATATCATAGTAGGTTTTCAAAGAAGCTCTGAAAGTGTGCACGGATCTAGGTGAGGATTGTTTTACCTGACACATATATCAGCTGGTACATTCGGGAAATTTCTGGGGCGTAAAACGTGGCATGTGAGAGTCAGAAACCTCTCTTCGTACATGTCCTCCTTTAGCATAATGTGCAGAGAGATAGGAAAAAGGGCCCTCCAGTTTAAGTAGATGATCCATTTCTACTCATGACAGTTTAGGATAAATTGTAATTCAGAGCTTGTAGACGCTAGCTGTTTTCAGATATTTGTTGATCCACCCATACTTAAAACTCCGGATAAACCATCTCTTTGAGTCTGTCTATCCTAGTACTAGTTGCGAATAAAAATGCGCTATTTATGGAGAATGGAACAGTGATGGGACTGTTTCAGGTTGTGCCTTTCTTGTATCGGGTTGTGCATGGCCTTGGTAAATATGCTGAGGATTATTTTCCCAGGATGGCCGGTAATATGACGTCATTCCGCATAGGTACATTTCACGTCCAACACCTGCAGAAATGTATTCAGATTTTCAGCAGCTTTGTGTGTACGGGTTTCTGAGCCGGGGGTAGAACCCCCTTTGTGCACATGCAGACGGTTTCCTATTGGGGAATGGAGGAATTGTCAGACCGAACGTAGGTATGAGTAGGTATAACAATTAGAAGAAAGCCAATGGGAAAGCCCCAGCTTCAGGAACTGCTATTATATGAAATATCGAAGAGACTTGGAGAATCAGCGTTAGACCGCCCCGTAGTATTTGGATGTTTTTAATAAAAAATAGGAATTAACAGGTTGGGAGGGTTGGAACCACCCCAGGGAAAAAGTCGTGCAACTTGGCATGTGCCCCTGGATGATATTAAATCTACACGTCCAACCGATCCCATATATTACCACCATACGATGACTTATGCCTGCAAACCTACCCTGCACGATCCTTCAGATTTATATAAAGGAGAAAGTCGAGTGACGGTGGATGGAGAATGAATGCTATGATATTATGTTACGAATGACTAGTATTGGGTCTAGATGAATGTGACAGCTTATAACGTGGCGATTCTTATCGCACGCCAAATTTAAGCGACCAGTCTGCCCCCCGTGGTTTAATAAAAGCCCGCTAGAAGTGTTCAGCCCGCCCTCTGGCTGGTCGGTGTGAGTGAATCGGTGTAAGACTGGGGCATGTTTGGTGACGTTTGTATGTAAGAGTTGTCATGCTTTTCAATACACCTCCATGCAGTCACATGTATAGATGCTGCGGCACAAAGCTCATACACACCTCATGCGTTAAAAGTCAACGTGCTCCCAGATAGGAACCATAGGGTGAGATTACTCCCCCTGTTGAATGGTGGGCAGAAAGCGAGGCTATTTAGGAAAGGTACAAGAAAAATTGAACCTGAGTGAGACCGATCGAAATGTGAATGAGGTTAAAATAAGTGTTGTGGGGAGAATGGTGTGAAGGTTGAGATGTGCGCAGTAACAGTTTAATATAGAGGGATAATGAAAAAAACACTGCGACCTTTTGCTCGGGATAGGAAAAACTGGAATTGAGCACGAAATAGGGGAAATATAATAATATACAGTATGCAACTTATATCAAATGAGGAATGAGGTTAGAAGGTGGCAGATGAATGAATGTCTGATTTGGGGATTAGCTACTAAAAACCAGGAAATAATTAGTAAGTACAAATATATGTATACTAGACTAGAGGGCAAGCGAATAATCACAAGGAAAGTTGAGGAGGTATCGGAGGAAAATGGGAGGGCGTTTGGGAGGGTTATACATTAGAAGACGTACTTTAATGTTTCTTCATGACTGAATGCATTATTCGATTTATGACGTCACATGCATTATATCTATTCAATGGCCAGCGAAGAATTGAAAGAGGGCGCGATAAATATAGATGGATCGAATGTGAACTGCGAATTAATTGGAAGCCAAGGTTGACCAACGAGAGTAAATTAAGTTGGGTTGACTTAGAAGTTAGAGGAAAGATGGAAGTGCCAGGTGGAAACAGCATATTCATAGTAATGACAACAATGCGATCTCATAGGCAAACTGGGATAGAGGAAGCAGCTTCATGTATATGTTCCATAGCACTCCCCACCCCCACCCCAACACGTTAATGCCGGATAAATTGCTACCGACTCAATGGTGACTGGGGAACGTAGTCCTGTCGATACAATAGGATATATCGTCAGTAATCTGCAGTTAATCTTATGAAAACTTTGAATTTGTAATCGAAGTACAAATGGTTGTAAAGAAGAATATATACACCGAAAGTCGTCTTTCACACTATTACCCAGGGTGCATTTATTAATCAATTGATAATATATGTAAATAGGTACAATTGACAAACTTTACTAAGTCCTCGATTATGAGCCCAGAAACTGCTGACAAGACAAGAACAATTAACAATTCTAAGAGGGGTAGTTCATTAGTAACATCCATCCAACTCTCATGTCTCTGCTGAAAATATAGAGAATATTGCTTGATCTTCTCTCATTCATATAGGTGTTTTTCGAAAATAATATATACGGCTGAGAAAGCAGTTCAATGAGGATGTAAAATGTATCCTACCGCCCCAGAATATGTGCACTCCTAACCCATGCAAGATCCGCACTGAGCGCAAGCAGGGAAAAACGTCGTCAAGGCATTGTTACTAGTTAACATCATTTCCTCGAAGACGACGTCATTATGTGTCCTACAGTCAGAACAGTCAAGATTCCCTAATTCCTCAAGCAACATTGATGAACAGACCGGGTGGGAGTCGGGGGTACGGGTGGTGGTTGGTGTGTGTGTGTGTGTGTGGTGGGGGGGGGGGGGGTAATACAGGTCCTAGGGAGGCAGCATGGTGTCCTTTCCAATCCTTTATTTTGATGAATTCTAAGTGGATTTTTTGCCGATCCACCACGCACTTGACAACTAAACCTTCAAGTTTCTATCTCGTCTGAACTGATATCCTTCCATCCCCACCAAATACGTATGCGTATTCGCCCAATTCTTGTTGTCGGTTAGTTGTTGGTCGTTTTCTTAAGATTTTCGTAACAATAAATCAGAAAACACAGGTCATAGCCAGAAACCGTGACATCCAGACTTAAGACCAAAGTCAAACACGTAGACGTAACTTGATGCCAGGGCAAAGCTAGAGACACGAGTTGATAAATGTCCAATCAATAATAGGTGTGTTGGATCCTATAAAAATACACGGATGCAATATAAAAGCACAACTCTGAGAGAAAATTATCCAAAACATCTATGCAAGATGTTTACTGAAACTAACGTCTCTGGGAGACTATATGTGTGGTCCAAATAATTGTGAATACATAATCTGGAACATAGAACTATCTAGAGCCATTCTTTGGGGGAATATCTAACCATATGTTTAGCCATCGAACAGGAGAAGTGATGTACATAAGAAGATCATATCAGTGGAAACTGTCTTCTTCCAAACATACAAATATAGCAAGCAGAAGAAGAGGTTCCAATGTAATACAAATATGTGCAATTTGCTAAGTTGTAATTGATCCGCAATGAAGGCCCGAAAGAACTTGTGTACAAAAGAACTGAGCGGGAATATTATGGTTGCAACTGTTGGGGAGCTATGCTTTCATCTTTCATGCGTGGAAGAAGGAAGAGTTACATGTTATGAAGATGTTCCCCTCACAATTCCTACTTATTTTAAAACCTTTCTCAGAACTATTATGTCAAATCCTAAACATTATACCGGCGTAATTAAATATTACGAGACATATGTTACGTTCATACAATACCAAGAGAATTACCTTTATAATAATCTGCACTAAAAGATCTGTTATGAGAGCTAACTGGAAGACCTACCTGAAGTTGTATCTTGGGGCAGAAGTAGATGTTATAATTATAAAATATATCTTTCTCATGGGCTTGGTTTCCCCCGCCAATTCCGGATATTGAAGTACATGAACAATTTTAATTAATTTTGATCAGGATGTACCCGTATATATCCTATACAATATCTAATTTGGCGCCCACGAGTTTTCTATCTATAAATCTCTCGGAAAATTACATCAAACGCATACCTTATCCCAAAAGCTTAACGATATGGTATATACTATATGCGTTGGTATGGTTAAAGCTTGTTGGATTTGTAATACAGGACTTTTGCCCCAGTTCACCACATTCTCTAGGATTGAACCAGTCAAAGCCCTCAAAAGTTGTAATGTTTGATTGAGTCCCCACGTTTAAAATGGCCCCTAAAATATCTTTATAACGAGAAATATTTCATATTCGATGTTTCATTCATTTCTTTTTCACCATCATTAGTGATTTTATTCTTTTCTTGTTCACACACATGCAGACAGATCTATATATATATATGAACCTGTTCCATATTTGAACGCATTGAAGTACTTCCTTGCACACTTACGTTCAGGCACCTCCCCTCACTCACCTCCAGGTATATATCCCTCACACACGACTGTGTAGTGTTGCGTTGTTCTGGATCGTGGTGCTGGCTGCCAGCGTTTCACTCGTGTCCTGCGCTCAGGCCCTCCTTCTCCTCCTGTCTGGCCCCTAGCCAGGCTTGTCCTTCACCGCTTGTATCCCATTGAGAATAGAAAGGGATAACATAAATAAATAATATATGTATAAATTTATTGTATGTATAATATATAAACAAGCAATGCTTGCTACAAGCCTCAGAACAGGTCTCCAATTCTGCCACCACTGCCATTTGTAGAACAGAGAATGAAATCAATTATTATCAACAATCAAAAACTACAAATTAACAGACGCGTTAAACATCTGAAAAATGCAATATATATATTGTATTCATGGCTTTTTCGCATTATTTATTATGTTATTTCTCAAGTCTATGTTTCTACACACCGCAATTAGGCTGGCGGCTCTTGGAAAAATCGTATAATCTAGTATACAAATGGCACATCAAACGATTTACACCTAAATAAAGCAATCATTCCACTCATTTTGACTTACAGTAATCATTGTCGACTCATACGTCACCATCAATATTTATGTTCTAATTTATCACCCGTAAATAAAAATACGGATGTCTATTCTTCTTCTCTGTGGTTTGCTTTTCAACACAGTCTCATTTTTTATATATCGCGATATGTTCTCCCACAATCCCTGGGAAAAACATGCATGGAGCCATACAAAACTATTTTAAATATTATTAGAGTTGCATAAAGCTTTTGAATGTGGCTATATGCCGGCCGTGGTTGGATGTAGCCTCCGGCAACCCCTGGCACGCTCTGCCCGCCTCCTATTGTCTGATTTAGGAACAACTGGCATGCCTCCAATGCCCCCAGGCGGCCTTCTCCAGTCCTACTGGTCACGTTGTCCAATGGCAAGCAGCGCCCTCACTAGTTTTCATCACGAACAACAAACCTAGCAGCGGCGTTGGAATACACCGACAAACGCCAGTGGAACGGATTTGTTTATATTATTATAATGTAAGGATAGGGGGTCGGTTGTACCCAATAAACCAGAGAAGGCACGTGATTCGATGATAGATATAATACAGGTGCTAAACAGGGTAGGATCCAGAAAATGTCTTTCTTCATAAGACAGTTAAAGAGGCACTTAATTCTAGTAGTCGTGTCACTGCTCAAATGTTGGTCGGTACTGCTTTGCATATTGTACCAAAGACAAAGTATTTCCCAGCTGTCAGAAGCTATATCTATCCTAGTGCCTGCCACGCTACTGTGATTTCCCAGCCCAAACCAAGTCAAAAGTCACTTTATATGCGAACCCTTTTTAATGATATTACATACATTTATATATTTGGTTATAGCTCACCCTCGACTACCAGGTACATCATATAATTATCACTCACGCCCCTTTTTGAAAGACGGTACGACCACAAAGTCTGATTTCCAAGTTTTGGATACGTTGTAATCAAGTGACAAATGACAAATCATAATAAATTGGGAAACTTGAAATTGTTGAATTATTTTATAAAACAAAAACAATCCCTATTCTTGATATATTGATATAAATGCTGCCCTCTCACTTATTAAGCGGTTTTCGTCGTGTCGTTCTGAACAAAGAAGGTAAAGCGGTTGACAAAGTCTGAGGCATTGTTAACAAAAGTTTATATATATGATGATGAATAGGTGAAATGATGTGTGGTATAAATTGGTTCCAGCTATAATTGATCCTACATCTAGATGCCTCAGTGGGTCTCTACCATGCACTTGGTCGTACAGTTGATATACCACTTTTATAGCTCCAGTTTGTATATTATTTCTAAGCTGTGAACGAGCTACAGACAATGAAACCCGCGTCAGTAACCTCACAGAACCTTCTCAAGTCTTCATACGTTCCACAATCGCCTCCTCCTCCACCTTAACTCACCCCCAGCTGATGTCCTCAGGACACATATCTCTATTCACGCAACATTAAGTCAATTCTGATAAAATCAGAAGCAATCCCGTGACGCAGGAAATCATGCTCATATCAGATTACAATATATTATGAATACACCCTATATGCACGTGATGAATATATGATACATATGACACACACAATACACCCATATGAGTAGGTATACACCCATGTTGCAATTAATCGGCTGTCATGATGTATACTTAAATATAATGAAGTCGTGTTCTCGAGTTTTACGAAGAATCAGTTGGTTGAAGAAGCGCCCCTCCCTTAACCACAACTATAAAAATATAGCCTATGCTGATGACATCAGCTATTGTAAGAACGGGCTGCTCATTTTCTAATAACGGTTAAGGATCCAGTCATGTCTAAAAACTATGATAGGAATCAGCTAAGCAGGTAAACGCTGTCCCGCCCCGTTTACAAGGCACGTCATGCGCGTCACGCGCACAAACGCACGCACAAGTAACTCGTGTCATTCTACACCTTTGTTCCCCCACGCCCCCGCCCCCAATTTCTGTTGCCCTCTCACCTTAGCGGCACAAGCCTCATTTATCCCCCTATGTTTTAGCACAATTTTGTAATTGTTGGGGACATGGCTAAAGGTGAAATACAATTTTAATTCTCTCTCCCCCCCCCCCCCCCCCCCCATAAACCTTGAAATTGGGGTAAGTTTTATCTATGCTGGATTTAGATATACTTGTATTGCCCCAGTCTCAGTTCCTTCATGTGTTTCTAGCTTTTGCGTCTTACGCCCATTGATTTCTGTTTGTTTTCTCTTGTTATGCTAAAAGCCTTGGGGAATATGTTGAAAACTATGCCTGATAAACAATGTACATTCAAAGGTGACACCTTTTTGTCTAGGTTGCGTCCTAGTGCTAAGAGGGACACATAAACCTTCGAATACACATGGATAGAAGGGCGGAGCTTGGTATTTTGGGTTCAGGGGAGATAATCCATATATATACATGACTTAGCTGACCTTTCTGTCGGTAATATTTTATTACGACTAAGGAAAACGAGCGTATTAGTAATAACTTCAAATTCGCCAGCAGTCAGAAGACACATCGGTGGCATTGTTATCCCTTTCAAATCAAATCAAATATTAACATCAATTATATCGTAGAAATAAATCAATAAAGCATACAGAATTTGGCCCGCCTCTTCTGCCGGAATTGGTTCCCGATAATCTGGACACGCTAGGTTGGCAATAGTGTTAAGATATATCATAGTTGAGTAAGCAGTAAGTGAGATACACTAAGAATGAAGATATTAATGAGTTTTTATTGAGAATTTTGCCAGGAGGTTCATTACACCGACGATTGGAACAACATGTATAATGGAATTGTGCTCTGTTTATGGTTGAGGGAAAAAACAACATATGGTTATATATCAAGATCAATTGTTGTTTATTTGTTTAAAAACATTTTATTTCCCATATTTAACGTGTGCCAATTAATATCACAGAGATAATGTGATGCCGTATCATTAACCATTATTGACTGCACATTTTCTGACCATCATCCAAGTAAGCGATAGAAGTGGGGGAAAAGAAAGAAAACGGTCCACCTTTTGCTTATATATGGGACGATAAGCTATATTTTACTTACATCAATATTAGTTCCTATCGTAAGAGAGAACTATCACATTTCAACAACGCGCCTGCTATCCAAATATCATAGTTCAATGAGATTCTATATTTCCTTTATATAATTTACCATTATAATAACATGCATGTCTATGTACGTGTGCAACTATATAATATATAGGAATATACCTCGTGAGGATTGATTCAAGTTTATATACTCATCGGTGTATTTTCTTTTCTTTCAGGTCTTAAACTTGTGGAAATCCTCAACCAGCTACGGTGAGTAAAATGAATTGCTTATAACGTCCTTTAACTCTACATTCTTAACTATTTCGAGAAAAAAATCACGCGAAATTGACTCACTGTTTGAAATCTAGCATTGCTGAAGATATCAATATACATGTATAGCTGCTTTGATATGTATTATCTACAAGTAAATGAATTCCAATGAAAACGAGCGCTTCGCAGGAAGGAACTCAGGCGGGCCAGCGAAATATAAGGGAACTTTTTATGAAGCCCTGAAGCGAAACAAGAAGGATACCTTCCAAACTTTTGGATAAATGACTTTCAGATGGGTATGAGAACGGAACAAAAAGTAGAAAATCCTTAGTTTTTGGTCGATTCCCTTTTGCAAATATGGCAAAAGTATTATAATATAAATACTTTAGTGTGTTTCTAATCATTCTTATTGTGAGGAGTTCTAAGAAATATTGTTAGAATCACGCCTGCAGTCAGAATTTTCTTGATCCCCTTTCCTAACGCCTAAAGCATCCCTATACTGATACTCATATATTATTTCGCATGCGACCTCAGTAGGACACCGAACCTAGTTTAATGGCCCCGAATCCATAAACCCAATTACTGGCAGTCTATCTCTTTATCTGGTCTTCGATCGTGCTGTCCATTGCCCACCAAACTATTAGATTTAAACATCGGAGAAATCTATCCCATCAGGGCATGATTTAGAAAACAGCGCTATATATATACATACATTCTTTTACATGATTATAACACATATAAAACGGGGAGGGTTATTTATACTCATGTAAAAATGTGCGATTGGATCTCGCCCTGCATCTCGATATAGTCTTCATGTACTCCCCTTCTTTGATTGCATTTGTGTCCAATATTGTAATGCCATATGGGGCATACATAACGTACACTATTATTTTAGATGCTATGATTTGATACACGGCTTTGTCAACCCTCTTCCCTTCACCTCCCCCACTCTTGTATACAGGTTAATGGGTGACCTAATTACAGGTAGAAGGTGAGGCCGGGGGTCATCCATAATTACTCATTTATCATGAGGGTGAGTCCAATTCGACCTTATTACATATTTATCCATCAACCATACAAATACAGCATCAATGCATGAATCATTCTTGGATCAAAACCTCCACCTGCCACCGTCTTCTTTAGTCAAAACCAAGCGACCATTCGGTAATCCACAAAAATAATAGTTGAAGGATTGAGGCAACTCAACTGAAAACGACCATGTTCATAGTTTTGTAGTCTTTATTTGGCGACCCTGACGCGTTTCGCCTTTCTTGGGCTTCTTCCCATCCACAAAAATAAGTGACTAGAAGAAGTGTGGTTGAAATTTGATTTATTGTTGGGGGATGGGGTGGTATGGTTAGCTTAAGGTATGGATCCGGATGGGGATGGGACCCGAAGGTCCAATAAGAGAGAGCTAGTATCTTAGAGTCCAAGTTTTTTTTTGCCGAAGACGCCTTCCGTATAGTTGTCTAGTTAATCACCTTACAGGTAGATGCGATTTCCTCCTTTGGTAGTTATGTTCGAGTCACCAACTACTGTAGACAAACGGTACATTTAGAGATATGCGAAAATCAATTGATATAAATGTATACATTCGTACTTTCCAATATATGGATTGCCCCCACCCCCAACCACACACCAACCCCCAACCACAACCACACACACCCTCTTTCTGGTTGTGTTTGTGTATATGAATATTCGCTTCCTTTCAAGTACATTGTAGATAGAATTTGGGCTGTCACTTATAACACTGCCGCCACACTGCATGAGCGATGGGCGAAGGATCGACCAAATGACAATTATACTAACAGATATACGCATTTCCCTATGTCTATATTCTAGAGGATAAAATTATGGAAGTCTTCTTCGAACTGCCTTTTTTCACAATCAATTTGTGTTCGCGTCTGAGGCACTTGGTTGTCTGAAACCTTTGGCATGCATAGTTCTAATTTTAAAGCATTTAAGGCAAATGATCTATCTCTTAGTCTGACTCTCTCTTTATGACACATAAATGCAGACACAACGCCCGGACACATATAGCACGAATTGTCTTCTAGCGTATCAGAAAACTGCCGAAAACTTAAAATAGTTCTGCTGTGTGAATTATTAGGGAGAATACGAACACACACTCCGCTTATTTTACTAAGAAACCTTTCGCTTCTTCGCTTCTTTTTTTCTGACCACCTTGAGGTAATCCAATGAAGCTTCTTAGATCACGTATCGCAATGACTTTAAAGATGACGTTGAAATAGAATTGTCGTTTTGTGCCACCTCTACTTAGGTTTATATACAGCAGTCTTATTTTTATCCCTCGCTTACATAACCCACATTTCTGTACACCTAATACTCAACCCATAAATAACTGATCCTCTGATATGGAGGGAATAAACCGGGCATTCAGCCAACACTCGTTAAAATACTGTGATGGTAAAACACCGAATGAAATTAGTAGGTGTTCATATAAAGAGACATCAGTCAATCATATTAGAAATGTCAGATAGTGATAAAAAGCACATTATGTACCGGTACATTTGTTTGATTAGGTGAATACCTTCCTAATGCTTGAAACGTTACTGTAGGGACCCCGCACCCTTGACTCATGAACACCTTCACGGTCACATTCCTATGTGGTTATTCCCGACCCACACTTGCTCATATTCCTACGACTTTTTTAACTGATGAACTTGTAACCAAATTCCTTTCAACCAGTTGCGAAGAACCCTCCGTGGCTCACCTGGACTAGATACTATAGATAGTGTGATTCAAATTCAAGTGGATCGGCAATTGTTTAAAATGTCACCAATGAATCAGTTTACTGTGTCATAGCACAACAGGGGAGGAGGATCACCTTGCCGATCCCCCCCCCTCAAAATTTATTATTAGGGGTTGTCCTTATAAGTTATGCATAATGAATTATTTTAGAAAGGGATGGACATTTCACTTCGCTTGGGATGACTCTTCACACTCTCACTATATAAGGGACAACTGGATCTTTTACACTTATAATGAAAGGGGAATTAAGTGAGGCAGTAGCCCTTGTAATAACAGGGGAACGTGGGGTGCATGATTTCCACCATTGTACCTCATCTGGGGAAGCCAAACTCAATCAAAACTGAATTCATTGACTCCAATTCCCGCCTCCTAGTGACCTTCTTGCACACTTGCTGCCCTTTACACCACGCCCCCTTCACACCACTCTTGTACTTTTACTCGTGCATCAACAATGCCCTCTCTCTTTCTCCCCAAACAACATAAAACCAGATCGACTCGAGTCTATGAATGTTAACAATTTTGTGAATGTTTGGACATCTACCAAAATTTACTTGTCCATGCCTTTAAGCGTTATCTAATGGCCATGCGTTCATGCAGTGGCTCCCTGTTACGGATAGTAAAAGAACTGTAGTTGTAAGGCATAGCCTGGAGAAATACAGGTTGCATAGGCTGTATGATCTATCAAATAATCTTCACCCCACCTGCTTTCTGAAATTCCTTCATGGAGGTCTTCAAGCGGCTGTTTCTCTAGTACAGGGTTGCAACCATGCTGCCAACCATCATGCCATCATACTTGTTTACCTGTTATTTCAAACAAGTGTTGCACATATAGATAGATGCGGTACATTTTGTATTTGTTTGTACAGAACTCAGACGTCATTCTGGCATGGCAAGGACTTTGTTCTGCTTTAATATCACAATGAGACCCTCATTGTACCATTCCATGACAAACAAACAGTATCATAGAACCGAATCCGATGTTACAATGGCTTTATGGTTGCCTATATTACTAACTCTAAACAAATTCAACAAGTAGATTATTTATGAGTAAAGGAGTTCTATCTATTTGATTGATCTGGGCTGAGAGATGAGCGATTCGCGAGGCAGATACTCTGGTGCGACCCTATCCCGCCAAGCGTCACCACCAGATTATGTTGGAAATAAAAGTTGTCGATGATGACCTTTACTTTACATGGCCACCCATGGTTTGTCGGTCTCACTTATTTGATCTTTTGAACGGTCAAATTAGCCGATGAATCTTGGTACGTTTGACCGATGGTTCGCATTTAATTCATGCTCTCTTGGAAATACGCATTGTCCCGAACAAAAAAGTTGCTCAGGGTTCTTTGATTGGATTGGTAGTCTCTCACGATATTTCGACTGGGCCTCACGTGAGAAGTTGCGGTTCAGTGGCAGACATGGGCTTCCAATATGGATGTGGTTCTATCCCGGTGGCACCTAGATGAAAGCCGGATCAATACCACATCAATACATAATTCCTGACAAGCATGCATGTCTTCTAGGAAGTGACCCTGGTTCGGAACCTATGCATGATAGTAATGTGGTCTTGTTTCCTCATAGTTTTCAATAGAAATAGAATTTTACACAAAGAAGTTTGGAATTATCAAGAATTTTACACAAAGAACTTTGGAATTATCAAAGTGCACGGTATCATATTTAAATTCTGCAAATAGGCCTACATGTATCTGGTCAATTCCACCGTTGGGGAGAATTGACCAGAATTTGCTAAAAATTCAAACTTATTGAAATACAATTTAATTTATATGGTACATAGACCTGTATGGTAGCCCTGGTTATATCCTGAACATTTGGGAAGGCTATTCCCATTATTAAGAAATTAATCACCCCCTTAACATAAACACTGGAATTCCCATAGGGGAAAAATGATTAATATTGATATAAATTATTAAGATTTACGATTATTTCAAAATATCATGTGTTTCGGAAGAATGGATTTAGCAGAATCAATTTTCATAATTGTTAAAATCTGGATGTTCAATTCATATGACGTTTTTGAGAAATTTAATTTTATGGATTTTTTTCATTATTATGGTGTATGGTAAACCTCTTTATGACGACAATATCGTGAATGGTGACTTTTTCTTCATCTCTGGTCATAGCAGAGCAATATCCCATGATACAAAAATCATATTGCAGTTGCTGATAGGGCTCATAATTGGTATACATGGATATCAACAATTGATATCAATGTATCCTTAGAGTAAAAGGGATCATATATATATTCTGAGAAATTAATGATAAATATGGATGTTGAATGGTGACAATTTGTCTACACCACTGCATTTCTGTAACATTTCACTACTTATTTATGAATGAATAAAGCCAGTTGAAGGGGTTTCTTTATTTTGAAGGATAAACACCAATTTATTCCTCATTTATGATGATGAATATTTACGTTCTGTTAAATTTTTAATATCTGAGCCTTAACAAAGTATAAATGATGTTGAACGGCGACATTTACCTACACTCACTTTTAAACATAACCAGAAGAAATAATTATATGAATAGGATAAATAAACTCTTTTTACGATTATTTGTGACCTAAAGATATGAGAACTGCAAGACTAAGTGAAAACTAACATTAAATCAGAGTAAAGAAAATATATAGACCTTCCTCTCATTCATACATCTTTTATTTTTTGTAAAATTCTCACCAACGGTGGAATTGACCATCTATTTGTCCCCAGATTGCGCCCCTAAAATAAACGTTAGGCAAAGAAATGTGAAATTAGAGGAAATAGTCATTTTTGCACTATTACTATTGAATGGCCAGACATTTAACTAATAACAATACATGTATCCAGATATCATAGATAAATATGTTCATGTGTTGTCGGAAATACATGTAAATGTGTTCACATACTTATTGAAGTTATTCAATCAATTATTGTTGTAAGTGGATGCAAGTACTGTATATAAATTGAAGGTAGCCTGTTGATCAAAATTATAGTATCTCTCTCCCCCCCCCCCCCCCCCACACACACATTTTACTCTTACTCACTCTTACATTAACTTAGTAATAATGCTTAGTAATTTATGTCTACGAAGTATCTATCTACGACTGCGTTGATGGTTCTACCTTGATTGCACGTGAGTTAAACTTTTAATAGATCGTTCCGACCGGCATTATCAGAACAGTCACTCGCAGGAGTGGAAAGGAGACAATTGTCAAATCACAAACCTATCGACATTAATAAAGGAGTTGGGGAGGGATAGACAGGAAGGTTGTGTGAAGTCGGAGAGTGGGTGGTCATCAGGAGGCTATGGGCAGACAGGGTTGTAGTGGGTGATTTACCGCTTTCGCATAAGGAATTAAATGCATCCTGCTGAAGATAACAAAGACTATAAAACAAGGAATGTTGAGTAGCCTTCCATCCCCCTAGCCACAAGAATGTTTAGATTTGACCCCTGCAAGATAAGCCCTTAAATAAAACCCATATGTTCATCAAGGTGTATTGCAAATGGGATGGACCACTGAGGGAAAATTATATTTCAGGTTAGATGAATGAATATATCGAAATATTTGATATGCATTGTATAAAGAAGTTCAACTTCCTCAGACTCAGATGCTCGAGTAAAAGATTTGCTCTGAGCTACGATTCATCCGCGATTCATTCATCCCATGCAGAGTTTAGAAGGTAGACGTACGTACTCTATGACCTCAATGTTTCCAAGACTGGGGTCAGTGGCAAAGTTTGTTGTGGTCAGTTAGCATGGACCCCGGGCATGGACTAACCATATGGATCTGATCAATGAGTGACAGTGACAGTGTTTACAGCTGCATACCCATTACCATATAATATATTTTGGGAGGTTTGATATCAAAACAAATAAATCGAAGATGAGTCGAAAATCAGTTATATATATGACAACATCCCCATACAAAATAAAACCCATCTAGTTCGTCATTTGTGCACCCAATTTATTCATTCCCAAAACATGACCGGCTGTAGGCGGAAAAGTCTCAATGCTTATGGAGATATTTGCATCTAAGTGTCTGTATTTTGCGGTTACAGGAAAGAGGAGGATGAAGACCCGGACCTAGGAGTACAGCTGAATGTGTTCGACCAGGAGCGAGCTAATGATGAGGAGCAAGGGGCCCACTCCAGTGTGGACCTCAGCTCTCCACTTGATGTCTTCAACTCTGTATATAAACAGGTCTGTTCATTTTTATGTTCTCAGGAAAAAATGAAATACAAGTAAAAATAGAATAAAATGAAATACAAGTAGGTAGCAAATACATGAGATAAATTACATTTGTACATGCATACAGTGTAATGAATAATAATGTCTGTTTTGTTAGTCTGAGTCTTCTAGACACCAAATAAAACACATAATGATGTAATCTTGATAGAATAATTAAGAAAGACAGAAATGTGTATGCTAGATTGTTTATCTAATGACATGGACTTGAATAATTGCCAGTATGCTGAATAATGTAGTTTGTTGAATTTGATAACAGATTAATTGGTATGATATATTTTGAATATGATTAGAGATCAGTCATGTGAAAAATGATGAATATAGCAGTTTTGAGAATCGATTGTTTTAACAAAAGGAAGATGATGTTTGCTTGATTGGATACAAAAAAAGGCTAGCCTATACGATAGCTCCCTTTTAAATATGTTGCACAGAAGAGAGATTCACTTCGCTATAAATGATTAAAGCTGTCATAGTGAATGCCCATGAGCTGTAATGAGCTGACCTTTGTTTAGTGGAAATTCACAAAGAAAATCTATAATGTCATGTTTATGGTGGAACAACGAGACTAGAGGGGAGTCTCGTTGGGTGGAATAAAGACCCGGTGTTGGGAAAAAAAAAAAAAAAGAAAGACAGAAATCACATAATATGTAACTGATATGTGCTGATATGAAATTACATTCATGCATTGTGAATATAATTATTCGCATATGACAGGATTATCCTTCCTCTTTAAATGGCAGTATTTCAAATCCCTTTCATTTTTCGATGTGTTACAATATGATTCAGCAAGAGTTAAATATTGTTCTTTCATACTTCGATCCCTTTCCAAGAATGCACCTGCTTCTTAGCTGTTCGTTTAAAGTGTCCTGTCTTGCCCTCATGGTAAAACATTATGCCCGACGAGCTGGGTACAATTTATCCAAACAAATATCACTTGTATTGTTCTATTTTTATCCCTCAATCATGCGTAATTTTATGTCATACACTCGATCCCCTTTGTCTACTAAGTACCGTGAAGGGCCTATTAAAGTAAAGCCATACTCTTCCAAAGCTATTATGCACGTTTAGGGTGGACGGTGGTTCCCCATGCATGCTCTCTGGATATACCACCGGTGTGTGGGATGAAGTAATGGTATTTAATATGACGTCTTAAATAATTACAGGGATATTATAACTTGTAGAAAAACATCCCCATTAGATTATACCATGCAACTCGTATGAAAACAAAACACTTAAATGTAGTTTGCGGGGTGTTGTCCCTTTTGCGATTGACATTTAATTGACAAACAAACTTACTTGTCACAGTTATAATATTTACCCAGTTTTTCCTTTGTTTACATACAGTGCTTATTTGTGGTGCTGTGATGTACATGTATAAGGGTAGTATTTGTACAGTGGCGGGGGTGTATATATTCATTCTGTGTGGTATCATTATAAAGATCACATAAGCAAATACACAGTGTCCGCCGCCATACCTTACCTGATGCTTGATTCAGAGATATCAAAGCCACAGCACAAAATATGTGGGATCCATTCATCTTTTAAATCCCTCTAGTTATATATACATGGCAGAATTTGACATGTTTGAGGCTGTACCCCAAACATACCAGTATCCCACACGTTGACACCTACGCGCCTATTTAATGTTTTCCCAACCAGCTGTTTAAGAATTGCATGTACCTTTTCTTGTTCTTTGTAATAACGCCTACTGCAGGAAAAGACATACACATGTTGAGCTGACTCACCATATAATTGCACTGCAGGAACAAATCTGGGCTCAGTGTGAAGTTTAATAATATCTATATTTACCTCATGGAATTCCCCTTGAGGCAAGGATCTTTGCTGTATTGTCTGGGAAAGGAATGGTTTACTTGTAAAGTTGAATACAAACTATAACGGTACTTTAATTATTGCTCAGTGCAACATTGATAATGCTGTTAAATATAATTCATGGAGGAACCGGGGTATAGATAGACATACATGAAGGGATAGGCGGAGACAGGAAAGTCGTTTAAATGGAGGTGAAGAAGTGGATGGTTTCATATAGTGACCACAGTCCACAGAGCCCACTAGTAATAGTGACCACAGAGCCCACTCTGGCCGGGGATATTAGGAGGGAATGGGATTCGGAGGTGAGCCAGGACACCGTGTAAACAAACCCTCCACTTTCCTCCACACCAACCCACATATACCCTTCCTTCCTACATCCTCCCTTAAATCCTTTTCATTGGATTCTTTTCATGTTAATGCCCACCTCTGCCATCTCTTTACGTTTAGTATTTTCCGAAGATTCAATGAGGGTGGCGCATAATCGTTATTAAAATTTTGATTCTGTAATTTCGCAAAATGGCCTTCGTTACGAATCCTACAATTATTTTACAAATAAAAATTGATTATTATTATGAATTTTCTTACAAAACAAATTGAGAAGAGTTTACAAATTTACCAAAACTCTAATAATTACAAAAATAGTAATCACCTACCCCGATATATTTATAATCCTTTTGATATTCTCCACCATTCTCTACTTTATACGGTACCATACTATAGGGCAGCATCTAAACACTCCCACATGCCCCCCGCCCCACCCCAGCCAAAAAAGGGGAAAATCTGCCGTACCCAACCGCAAGGGCAATATTACATGTGACACTTAGTGTTTATTTAGCATTAAATACGTACCCCACCCTCCAAAAGAGGCGATTTGGGGCACCTGTCAGGCCCCACACAGAGTTGTGTTGGTGTGATTGCGAAGGGTATTTGGTTTGGAACTCGGTTGTTTTAAACACAATATGCCATATGTCAGCGTGATTGGATATATATACATCCAGACATATTTATTGATGCTGATATCTTGTTATTTGTATTTGATCGACTGCAAAGTCTAAAAATCTAATATCATTACAACTTTCCCTTTATGAGAGGTATCACGCGGGATTGCCTTTCTCGAGCTGAACTGCACTCATTTGACATAAAGGAAGCACCGATGTCGCTATTAATGTAGCATTGTTTTAAGTTTAATGAATCATGATTTTAGGATGGGATTTGGACTATCACCAAATGTGTTTAAGGCCATTCACAAAAACACGCACTCCATGAAACAATGTGAAATGGATGGAAAGGTTAGGTTTGAGGATCTCTCGCTGTCACAGAAGTTCTGTGAACTCCCACTCGTCCGTTCTCAGTACTGCGGTGGGCCGGGGAGGGTTGGGGTTGGGGGAGGGGGGTGGGGGATATGGGGTGCACAGGGAGGCTTACAGGTTTCAACATCCCCATTAACACCGTTATTTGGAAATTCATATATTTGCGTAAACAAAATTAATGATAATTTTATGTTGTCAATCTTAAACCTTCATAATCAATGTATGGCATCAATCGGAGGATGTACGATACATTGACGTGCAAAACCGTCCGGTTACTATTAGTGTTCTGTCTCGCCCAATGACCCGAGAGTGTCACTGGGCTGGACACTTGTTTCTCCTGTCTGAAATAATTCTTGGAAAATTTGTTAAATACAAATTACGTTCATATATAGCTAAGTCTTGCATTTCAATTTCTCCTTTTTTATCTCCCATGTTTTTCCCGTACTTAAATTGTCTGCCATTTTTCCTAGGTAAAATTGTCTGCCACATTTCATAGTGTTAGTTTCGGGTTAGTTTCCACAATTTCCTAGATATAGCACTCTGCCAATCTCAGACCACTGCATCCATTTCCTCCCTTCAATGATGCCTAACCACAAATCCTGGACAAGACATAGGTTCCATTAGCGAGAACATCGTCTAAAATATTTCCTCTCGGTCGCTATGCTCCTCAAACATTAGGTCATCCCCTATATTTAGGATGCATGGCTTTATTTCTTAGAGTCGAACTGAAATTGCTGACTCCTGCTGAGATGTACACGGGTCAGGGCGTCAGAAAATGTACAATTCGCCTTCACCAATCCTCTCAAATAGCCCAGATTTAAGACAAAAATGAGCTCAAAATAAACGAACAGATTTTTAAAAATCAACCAAATACCAAATATACTCAGATATACTTTGTATTCATCATTTTTTTAGCCAAATTTAGTAAATGTGTAGAGCTGCTGATTGCTCATTTAATGTTTATGATTGCCCTAACCCATGTCTACACGCACCAACTGACTGGCTCATCCCGTCCTCCTTGAATTAATGTTGTTTTTTTTACTTTTCATCAAATCAAGTTTTGTAGGCAACATAATTTCTCATAGTTTTAACAGGGAATGTGGGAATTGTGGGAATTAGCCTACATTTCTGGGATATGTAGCATTAATTAGGCCTACTATCAAAATGTCAATAATTCTATCAAAATATATAACAATTATATCACGCTTTACTTGACATTCACGACGGCTGGTGTGTATACTCTTGCCCCAAAGTGTATTTATAAGAACCTTTCGGATCGTGGCGCTTCCACTGAATGATAATGAAGTCTGCAGAGGCTACCTCTAGTGGCGAAACAGATAAAGTACTTGTTGACGGTGTGTGTGGGTGTTGCGGCCATATAGGCTGGCAGCGAGGACATGCTAGTCACACTAGTGTGTTTATCCCAATAGTGGACGGACCTATATCTATAACGCAGGGCATAACTCCCTAAGATTTACTTTAGTCGGTCTTGTTCATTAGGTTTATTTACAGCCATGGGGTTGGAATACTGTGGCAGTAGCAGTAGCAGCGAGCAGGACTCCGGAGTAGAGGAGGGAGAGTTGGACTTTCCTCATTTACCGGATAAATCATGTAACTGTGTGTTCTCTCACTTGGACGCTGTGTCACGTCGTTTGAGTGCCATGGACAACGTGAAGGTGTGCGACGTACTAAGTGCTTTAACTGAGTGTGACTTTTGTTTCCAGGTGTGCGACACTCCACAAGAATTACCTTTCCTCACAACGCTCCAACATCTTCTCAAAATAGAAGCTTCAGATCCTATGAGCGATGTCATATGGGACGCTATAGAAAAACTCGTATGTCGCGCCACTTTATTAGAAAAGAAGAGTGACGCTGAAAAATTGGTTCTGTCCGGAAGTAAGCGCTTGGAGAAAGCGGTACAACAAGCGACAGAAGACCGATGTCAATGTCAGTGTCACAAAGGTGATGATGGACGACCATTACGTCGTGGTGCGTCCATGTCGCCTCTCAGCCCGACGTCGCCGTCAGCGCGACGACCTTCGGGCACGGTTCCATTACCAGGACTTGCATCTACTCCCCCTGGGGCACCTCCACCCCCACCATTACCTGTCGGAGGACCTGCACCCCCACCCCCACCACCTCCCCCTCTGCCGGGGGGTGGCGGACCCCCACCACCACCACCTCCTCCAGGGTTACCTGGTGGCCCTCCTCCCCCTCCCCCACCACCACCTGGTCCAAATGCCCCACCACTTCCCCCCAATACACTCAGACCTCCAGCACTAGCCATCAAACTCCCCCAACAACAAACTCCCACACCTAAGGCCAAGATGAGAAAATTGCAGTGGAATAAAATACCAGTGAATAAGGTAGTTGGTAGGAAGAATGTGTGGACAGCCGTAGGCAAGCTCTTCAATGGATATAACGTCAACTATGACCAAATGGAAGAGCTCTTCAGCGTCCACACTAAACCTTCGCCTACCGCTACAAATGACGAAACGGACGGCACAACTGGCGGTCCTAACAGCGGCACACAAGAAAAGAAGAAAAAGGACGAGGTGAGACACTTATAATCATTCTTTCGCATGTTTAGCCTAAGCGGCATCATCATATTTACTGTCAGATCCTTTTAATTTTAATTTTGATTAAAGTAAGAAATCCCTAGCCAACTTATAATTTGAATATATTCTATGTTGGAAAATTGATGAGAGGGAGACATTTTTGACTGGGGATAATTCATCATTGTTTTAAACTATTAAATAGAGTCGTCATGATCCACCTCCTTCTGCCAAGGTGAGTCCAGGGGACTATTTTACCTCAGGTCAGGTCACCTCAGGTCAAGGTCACCCCTCCGTTTGTCTTTATACGTGATGTCAGTTCATTCCCCAAAGCCTTCTTTAATATTTCCCTTCCCGTCATTAATCCCATCTTTACCAGACTGAGCTAGGTCGTAAATCTGGAATTTTATTCTAAAGCAGACGATTCCATGATTTACCCAATTGACGACGCTTTTACAGTTTATATAATCTTGATGATGTCGTTTCCGTCGCCATCGGAGAAGCATCTCCAGCTGGCGAATTATATGTATTGTGTCTGTGGAGGGGCCTGTTGATAACACTTGCATGTATTGCTTCAACTCAATGTCCATCTCACCTGCCAAAAAGTAAAAACAATCATAAACCATAGGGAGAAGTCAGTTAGTTAATAATCAGAGACCCCTCTTGATAATACTATTTATCATTCAACATTCGAAGGATTATCATTATCATTGGCATGAACAGTCTACAAAATATATGTCGAAATTTAAGTGTTTGATAAGTTTGTTATAATTGAAAAGCAACAGTTTGTTTCCACTTTCTAAAAACATGAATCTATTAGTGTGGCAATGATAATGATTCCCATCTCTCAGCATCAGATTTAATGTACGTTAAGGCTTTCTTCGTTCCAGTAGGTCCATCAAACCCACTGAGACATACGATATAATACAATTTCTTACATCACCCACTCACTCTTCATATCTAGAGCAGACAGGTTCACAGTTTTTATCAGATCATATTACCATCACTGGTCAAGGAAGTCCTTGTGCGAGCCATGGCCAAAGAGAGAATTATCTTTCGATTTAAAATATATCATGGCACGTATTAATATCTAATCTATCTGCTTAGTTTGACTTTTACTTTCCAAGTTTCCGATACACATAAATTATAACCAACAGAGGGGAGAAATACTTTGATGAAAACTTATTGAAAAAGTGTGGCTGGTATAAGGAGAACATGCACCCCGATGAGTGACATAGCTTGACCAGTGATGGAAACAAACTATTTGAAAAGGTCGAACATATCCCTGCAAAACCTGTCAATTTTACCTCATTATTTTGCTCACTGTATCACTCCGCATTGTATCACTAAATCGAAGCATCCTCAAGGAAGTATCACAACCGGCCACTTGCATGCCTTGACAAAGTTTATAACCACGCCCAGTATCTGGTTGACATTCTTTAAACGGATTGTGATGAAATTACCTTCCTTTGCTAAAAAATATATCGTCAGTTCACCATATTCACCCGTCGAAAACGAAATCCTTGTTTATGAATGATTCTGATTCCCATGCAAATGGGTGGACGATTGTGCAACCAATTTTATTTTAAGCCTTAATACAGTCAACTTTGTTTCAAATTATCATAGATTCCTGTAAATGATTTTGATGAGAACAAGAATTGGTCATATTTTAATCCTGTCACCTATTTGCTTGTTAATCGCAGATTAACCTGTTGGATAGTAAACGATCCCTGAACGTCAACATTTACCTCAGGCAATTTCGTTCTTCTCATGTGGATATCGTGCGCCTGCTCGATGACGGGCAGAGCGGCAATATTGGTGCTGAGAAGCTTCAAGGTCTACTCAAAATACTACCTGAAGCTGATGAGGTAAGTTATGAATTTCATCTCACTAGGTTGGCAGTATTGCTACCCTGCCACACTCCGCCGATTTGCCTCCCGATTGCCCGGTTTGGGTCTTCCGATGAATCCTATGATTTCATTTCCAATCCTTGTTTATGTTATTTCAAAAACATAAACCAGGATTGGAAATGAGATCATAGGATTCATCAGGAGACCCAAATCGGGGGGCAATCGGGAGGCAAATCGGCTGAGTGTGGGCAGGGTCTTAAGTCTAATACCATGTCGACAACGATATAGTAATATAAACCGTATTTATAAGTGAATTGACGATTGGTATAGATGCTTCTAAAATGTACCGATTCGTCAATGATGGATGATAAATCAGAGGTACCGTGCCAGTATGCGCCGTGCATTTTAAGATATCTGTTTTCAATGTATTTTGCTCAAGCTTCGATCGAGGAATCCGTTGAAATATCCCCCAAGCATCAATAATGTTCACGACAAGTGCATTTTCTTTTATCAAAACCGCCTCAGGCGAATCATTGTCTATATATATTATGGAAATTATCGTACTTTACTCTCATTCTGACTTGGTTGCATCTTAAAATAAATGTACTTAAATCATTCATTTATGGTAACTGGTATTTCAATTTAAAGAAACAACTCTGAGAAGTATCCTATAAATTGTGCACGATGTCCCTGCTTTTTCCTAAATATGTAACAATGGGATGGCATGGGAAAACACAATTATTATAGATGTTCTAATGGGGTACGCGGGTACATAGTGGTCATTATTACCAATAATCATTAAAAAGTATACATGTGTTATAGCTTGCCATAGCCTGGACCCACATTACCTAAATCGGTTCCCCACATTTACGTCTCAATCAATCAATTACTTTCCCAAACAAACATGCAAGTAAGTCAGAATTGCAGGAGTTTGTGGAGACATACATGTATACGTCTATGCATACCTTGGGAGCGCACTATAGAGTTTTCTTTGCGAATTTGAGCTGGAAAAAAGTGAATCGGGGGACATAGTATGGGGTATGGGCAACAGCTGGATTCTGTATGTTTATCGAAGCAGTATAAAATGCAAATAGCTGAATAATGAATAAGGCGAGGGTTTGGGGAGCGGGTGCTGTCACCAGGCAACAGCCCACTGAGTAGCTCCTGGGGGCAAGGGTTCTTGGGAAAGTAACTTGAGGTCTGTGTGTGTGTGAGGTCAGACTGGGTGGGAGGCAAAGGGGATTAAAGTCCCCCACCCCCACCACCCCCAACCTCAACCCCACCGAATCCTCTTATCATATTTTCCCATTTAAAAACGAAATTCTGAAGACATGATTGAAATAGAGCCCCATATCTCTCCCTCCATATATGAACAACGGAAATGATCTGTGTTCTGGGCCAAATATGGGACTATATTTCACAAATGTCTTCAGAATTTTGAACAAGACTGCTGTATTTACACAGATGCTGGGTTCTTGGAAGGAATGAAGAGAACCGTAATGTGTGTCTGGGCGTATCTATATAAATATGTGCGTGCCTGTAAATCAATCAATCTATTACCGATGTGGGCCCGTCTTTAAGTCATTTGGAATTTCTGCCATGTCCACAAAACCCATTGTCAGAGCCCTCTTCTCCGATCAAAGGAATTCTCGGAGCAGTCCCTGGCAGTAGATGCATTTTGCATGGGTCAGTGGAACACATTTTTTAGGGTGACATTCCAAGAGTTTAAGAACACAGATGCTGGATTCTTGGAAGGAATGAAGAGAACCTTAATTCCTGCACTGAGGTACACCGCAATGGTGCCTCATCCGCTCCCTGAGCTGCAGACTTCCTCTTTTACTACGTCCCAATTCTCTAGACCTTTACTATTTAGTATTACTCAGTAATAATATTAGTTTGATAGGAATTTTTATAATTTCTTAGCCTTTCATTAGTGATGTAACTCACATGAATTGTTGTGATCCGAAATAAAATATTGAATTGAATTGGTGATGTGAGTACTGATCCAACGAAAATATTTTCACTCCGTTTCGGGTGAATTCGTTCCATACCTATACAATAACTCCAATTCTACCGATCTAATCATTTCTGAGGAAATGCCAGTGTTTTTCACCGATTTCACTGGTGAAAGAATCTCGGTGCTTCTGACCAAATACACTGTGTGTACGACCAAGTACAACACTCTAGGTTTGTGTGAAGTGTTGTAAAATGGCAGTGACATATCACGCTGATATACATCCGTGTTCTATGTAGACATGCTGTGAAAATGTCGCTCACCAGGAGCACAAGGCTGCTCTTATGATCACATGCAAAAAAGAATTGTGGGTAGGGCAGTGTGGTTTTATATTTGGCACATAGGAACCGTCGTCAGCCTCAAAATAAAGAGCCTGGACTAATTCTGAAACTTTTAAGATTTTAAAATATCGAGACGTCATATGTTACATGGTATTGGAACCATCCCAGGCTAGGTCCAAACCAGATCAGATAAGAATGGTATGTTAGTGATTGGACCCCTACTTCGTTAATCGGTTACCTGGCCTAGGACTAGGCGTTCTAATGGAAATATAATGACATTTTGCGGTCTTAATGGAATTATAATGGCACTTTGCGGTTTGGGCCTAGACAGATCCAGGGAGATAAACAGTTTTGATCATAATGATTTGAGGCTGTCCTTTAGAAATCTTGTATATTCGAGTTTAGCATTTAGAAAAATATGAAGATACAAAATCCAGTAAATCAATTAGACCTAGAAAAATTGATTCTTCAGTTGCCAATGTTCCTTATGTACCAACCTAACTACTTCAATGAACGACAAGAACTGTCCCATCACCAAGTCACCAGAGAGAGAAAAAATGAAGAAAATGAACTTTGACTGTTAAATTCATCATGCGCCATATTGTAATACAAGATTACTTTTATAACTGTATCAATTGTAGAGAATCAGCTTCGGTCAATGATAGGAGCTGATATTGTTACTCTACAAAAGAAAACTGTAATACCTGAAGGGGCGGAAAACCTCCCGTATGCTGGAGAGATCTCCCCTTCCTTCAACAGCATCTTCGGATGCCCAATAAAAAGTTTTTCTAATCTAATCTAATCTAACCAACTGATTCATAGTTCGTGTTATATGTGGAGAATACATATACATTGAGGGGGTAATAAGTTTACTCTTCCAGGAAATTTTTGCACAGAGGTAAAAATAAACCTCTTGACATGACTACCCTACTTAAATATTAAGACTTTCGTAAAAGATGTAACGTTGGGACGTTGTTGGATATGCTTATCCCAACGTTCTAGTGAAATGACTCATTATTAGTTCATGATGCCCAATCTCATGGCTGACTCTCATTATGTGAGATTTAAGCCTGTCACCTGATATAACCCCCTGGCGGAGATGAAGAGTTAAGGATTTACAAATGAATCAAAATGATACACAGTCACTCTGACAGACTTTCGCATGGCAAAGTTAATGTCCTAATAATCCACCCTTACATTACATACATGGAGAAACACCTTAGCGTAAGCCCCCCGTCCGCTGGTAATGAAGCCCCGTGATAAATGAGTGAATGAATGATTGAGTAAGTGACTGATGTGGAGAATGATTTGATGATTGGTGTTGATGTTCAGCTTGTGTTACATGGGATGAATGAACTACAAATCTCCCTCTATTTCACACTCGTTAAATTCTGACCTGACCTTAGACAACCGCTACACATAATCATCTCACAAATACAAAACAAGCCAAAGTGAATGGTTAACAGTGGGCATAGAGGATTTTCCTAATTGTATGAGCGGTTTGTGAAGCACTTCCACGCAAATACCATCCGCGAAGAACATAGTTATTGTGTATAAATGAGGTAATTTATGAAGTGAGGGGATGGTGATAAGATATATAAAGGCTTTTGTTTGTTTCCCTTTGTACCGTCCTTTCACCAATAAAACATTTCCCAGGAGGTTGTCAGCACTCATGGCCCGCTCCCACGGCTCGCTGATCATCGTTCTCTGTAACCATTGTACTTGTGAGCAAATTATTTATCCGGGCTCCCAGGCCCCTTCTGCATAACCCCCTCACGCCCCCTCCGCGTCAACAACCCCTTCCTGAGGAAAGCATGTTTGTTGTAGGTCTCTGGAAGACCTCACACAAATCCAACGCCCTCTGTGGCAAATGCTACAACTACAGGTGTCTTGCCTCTCGGCGGTCGGAGACAATGCACCCGCGCCGGATGTCTCATATGCCCGCTGTCCATTATCATGCCTGTTAAAATAATCATAAAACTTTGTGTTTGTTTGTTATTCAGGTTGAAATGCTGCGATCTTTCGTTGGAGACAAATCAAAACTTGGCAATGCGGAAAGGTTCTTCCTGGAACTTATGTCACTTCCCAGGTTAGTCATAATACCCCCTTGAGTGGCTTGCTGTTCTCGGATGAAGAGATATAAATGGTGTCTTATGGAACAATACACGACTTGTTACCAGTCACTTAAAATAGACAAGATATCCATAAAACTAATAAGCTTCCATATCCTGTCCATAAATCAAATTCTGAGAACGTTCTATTAAATTTTTAATTTTCCTGATACTTTTCGATGCATATGTTTTATTTGGATTTCGCGAGATAAATACTTTTAATTCTTTTATCAATAGTTACAAGCTTCGGATAGAAGCGATGGTAATAAAGGAAGAATTCACACAAACCATGGATTGGATCAAACCTTCTATCGACGCCATCATTATAACAGCAAGAGGTAATATACTTTTCCTGAAATACATTTAAAGCTTTCATTTTGGTTTTGTTCAAGACTAATGTACACGCGAGATCAAAACCCAGAAGAATATTTGAAAGTTATATTATCCCCATGCTATATGCTTTGGGATCATGTTTTGGTTAGAGTTGTTTAATAAACTGATCT
The DNA here is from genome assembly GCA_942159475.1 of Sthenelais limicola. NCBI lineage: Eukaryota > Metazoa > Annelida > Polychaeta > Phyllodocida > Sigalionidae > Sthenelais > Sthenelais limicola. Next base: position 46,056,068 of record OW804095.1, on the reverse strand, counting down.
GGGATTGATGGGGAATCAACTGACAAACTGTCCGGATTAATTTGCTTGAGCGTGAGATAAGAAGATAGGAAGATAATCTGGGTCTATATGCTTTACGATAAACTGCTCTCCATTACAGCACCCACTCACTACTTATACCCATCCCTGTATATATGACAATATCGGTCAAGACTTGTAAGGTCAATTAATCCTCTTTGCATTGGGATATAAAAGTAAACTCCAGTGTTTAATCAGCAACTAGTGGGAGCCTTGTAGTTCGCCAGATATTTAATCCTTAAACTTTGAACTCTTAGGTACAGTAAAATGCGGAGCACCATATGTAGTAGCATCTATGATCTGGAATGATAAGAAAATAACTTTTTAAAACGAAATAAAATTTTCATGCAGTGAAACGTGTAAATGACAGATGAGTTACAATCAACCATGCCCAGTTTGCAGTGAGAGAGTTATAACAAATTGAAGAGATTTACAATATATCGAGACATTTACATATTGCATCGATGTCAGAGGTAGCCTATATTATTACCGATATATTCCCATATATGCGATGCCAGTGGTATAAAAAAGGTCCTGCATTAGAAGTCAACACATCACAAATACCTACTATCACAAATACTTTCATTATTATTGTGATTCGTCTAAGGTATACGCTGACGGACTCGAAACCTAAATATTTCTAGTTATAGACAACAGAAAGGTTTTTCCGGAAAGATAGCAGCTGAAAACGGAAGACAACTCAGAGGGAAAGTGTGTGGTAAATAGATTGTTGGCACACTTAAGGCCAGGAGTTATCGCCAGTTCCTGGACAAATACGCCGCAGATATGGAGGAAATCTAACCAGCCACTCGACTTTACTTAGAAATCTAAATCTATTAATGCTTCCCCTGAGGAGAGAAATATTAGAGAGACGCCAACTTTCAATGTATTAAATCTTTTGTTTTAAGTACTCGAAAACATTGGATTGGAAAACATTTTATTGCAGACTAGCTGCCATGTAAGGATTTCTCCAGCAATTGGGAGGTCTGCGGCACATATTTAGCAATACATTTCAAGTATTAGAATACCAGGAGTAGTTAACATTAATAAGAGATTCTATAAATATCCCAATTCCGGTGGTTCATTTTCGGCTACATGTAATTACTATTCACACTAAATTCTTATTTCCTCTGCCTGGAATTATTTTTTAAATGACAGAGCTTCGTACATTTGACATCTTACTTATTCCTATTGGTATAAAGTAAGTTCATAAAGCAATAATTGGTTAAACAGAGCAGATCATTGCACTGAGTGATATATTCACTTTTGCTTATAGGAAACTAAACTGAAAATCTAGTACATGATCAAGGTGCGGTACCTTTTCTTCGGTCCCATAGGCCAAGAATCAAAAGCCAGCGAGCGATGCATGTTTGACGCTATTGTATAAATATTGAGTCATCTTTATGACGTTTTATTATGTCCTTATTGTCACCATGATCACGCACCCCATGTCTCTGCTTCTGTAAACAAAACGCTTAAATCCGCGAGTATCCGTGACGTTGTATGGTTGTAGTATTAAGCGAGGACCACGAAAGGATATGTGACCTATGCTATAGGATCCCATTAGTGCATTTTCAAGAAGCAATGCATTCAAAATAAAAACAAAATGCGAGAATTATACGGATAATGGACTGGGATTCAATTTCGGGAAGTAATTTCGGGAACGTATACGAATTGCTCATGAGTGTACTATGGTATATGGTTTATTATGTGTTGTTGTTGGGGTAAAATTAACGATGCATTTATAACCAGACAGAATACCTAGACCCATTTACCTTTTCCTTTGAAGCAAAGAGTGATTGTTCTGGGTTCACGATCACATTTATCGGTCTTTTCCTCACCGCCCCATTCGTTATCCGTGCGGTCAAATTTAAATATTTGTATTGTGTACTTTGTTTCGAAAAGGCCTTTATTTATTTCACTAAAACTCAAAGTTGGTTTATCATTTTGTTGCAGATTTAAAGGAGAGTAAAGAGCTCTTGGAGATTATCTATCTCGTCCTCATCGCCGGTAACTTTCTCAATGCAGTGAGTATTGCTAATCCTTACAGACCGACACGCCTTTCTCCGTGCAGTGCAACAATAAGTTCCTATCTTGAATAGTGGATATATATATACGACAGTGCGAGATTATAGTCATTATTCAATCCCGGTCCCGAAGTTGAGTGCCCTTAATGTAATGATGACTATTAAACAGGGATAAATGGGGTGCAATAATGGCGATTATCGGAACCAACCCTAATGCCCTGCCTTGTTGCGACCTACATGTCATGTTCACTAGCCCAGCAAAACGTCGATATATAAAGAGACCCATTATCATTATATACAATTCTCTTAGACATAATTCTTATTCCTCTGTTAATACTTTTCCAGGGGCGTCCATATATAGAGAGACCCTTATCATTATATGCAATGCTCTTAGACATACTTCTTATTCCTCTGATAATAGGCCCTACTTTCCCAGGGACGTATACCATTATATACAGCGTTCTTCGACATAATTCTTATTTCTCTGATAATACTTTTCCAGGGACGTCCATATAATACAGAGAGAGAGAGACCCTTATCATATACAATGCTCTTAGACATACTTCTTATTCCTCTGATGATACTTTTTCAGGGAGGATATGCTGGCGATGCTGCAGGTTTCCGGTTAACGTCTCTTCTCAAATTGACTGAGATTCGCGCCAACAAGCCCAGGATGAACCTAATGCACTACGTTGTAATGGTAAGTATTTCATCGATTCATCTTTTATAGAAAAGTACATAAATTTGCATAAATGGCGCTCACCAACCATGTCTTTGGGTAGTCCTGCAATTTGCTTCTTTTTGACTAATAATAGTGATATAGGCTACTTACTCAGTCGTTTTGTACCATGCATTTGGTGATCTTAGCAATAGTAAGCATTATTGCGGATACGTACTTGCACTGACATACAGATCAAACGACGAGTACATGGTCACTCAGAAATATAATGTGAAAGGTAAAACAGTAAAAATACTGCACTTAAGTATCTCAATGACGCATTGACTTGATGAATGACCCGCCATTATCAAGCGTAAAACAATGTCATCAAACGAAGTGAGGTGAGACCTATGGCGCGAAACCAGCTCCATGGCGTCCCTATAATCATGGGGACCTGCAGAGCAGTTGGCGTCAATATAGCCCTATGAATTGACCCAGAGGCCTCAGGGGCCATGCCCTGTCGACCGGCAGGTCCTTTTGGATGGTCTGTCTTATCATCCAGTACGTGTTTTGGGTAATTTTCTGGCTGGTGGGGCTCACAGATTTTCGACGTCTACACCTTACCTGTAAAGGTGCACTTAACCGGAAGTCGATGTTAAGATCGGGCATGCGCAAAAACTGTTGTCACATTTGCAGGCTGAGGTCATTGAGTGGGGAGATGCGGTGTATCTAAGATGGCCGATGAAGCGGGTTAATTTAATGCAGTAATGATTCAGACACGAGTGTAGCCCCATTGTGTCTCCTTGTGATTTGACTGCAGCCTCTTGTGTGGTGCAACAAGCCGTGAAATGTTTCATGATCTCCAGAATACATACATGTGGGTCATGACCGCTCGACGCTGTAATTGGCCCTAAATCCTCTCATTGGCACATACACAGTCCACCCACTGGCCTTAAAATTCTCAATGCGTCATGATCTCCATGCATATCTGTTTAATGGATAAGAAATGGAAAAAAGATTATTAGCTTACAACTAAGCCAATATCTGTGCTATAGAAAGGTGCATGCAACAACACAAAATGCATGTGCTATGGAGTATGAAAGTCAATGTGTAAAAGCATAGACTAAGCATCAGCATATAGGGGAATCCGATAAGGGCATTGACTGCATTTGTCGTTTTCATAATTAAATGTGTGCTGCGCATATGCATGTCAGTGTATATTGATGTGATTTGACTGTGTATTCTAAGAAGTACTACATAGTGTCGATGATTGCAATTTTAATGAGCACAAATCATTCCTTCAGTAAACGTTCTGGAATTATTCTTTTTAAATATATAAATCTGACCGTTTCTGTGAAAGTAAATATGGGGAGGGTAAATGTCAGATTGGGTGCTAGAGGGGAAAGGGATATGATATAGCAAATTTAGGGCCTGGATGGGAAAAGTAGGCATTAAAAGATTCTGGGCGTTTATGGACGTCGCTTTGAATTGGAGGCGACATTACGTGGAGCGTAAAGACGTCAGTCATTGTGGTCATGACAATATGGTGGTTGAAGAACGTATGACCAAATTTATGTTGACATAAGTTGATGACCTTTGATATGTTTACAGCCGCCCTTTTGATACTTCCTGGGGTCGTCTCAGGTTAGCTTATTTTACAACGCCATGACGACACGCTTCCCGGCTACTCTACATACATGTATATTCTTAATGAATGCAACTGTCATCTTTGATTCTGCATGGGCTTACCGGCTATTATTAGGATCCATGTATGGTATTTTATAGTGAGGTCTTATATTCTCCAATTCCTCACATTGGAGAAATTTAAGGAGCGACATAATTGTTCACTAGTTCATTCCGACGCGATATATGCCTAATAAACAGTTTAGCAAGCAAATTATGGGAAAGGACGAATAATTGTGAATATTATGTAAAACAGCCATATATACGCTTCTTACTTAACAGTCATTAGTAAGAGTTCCAATGCAACTAGGCCGCAAACATCGGTATTTGCGACACGCTTGTCTTCTCCACTTCTATGGTTTCCTGGGATAATTGGATAGTGATGCGATAGACATGACAGAGGATTTACATTCTGGAATTATTGGTGTTTGCTCACGTAAAACAAAATACCTCATGCAGATAAACCATCAATGTATTTAAATCGGTTCAACTCTTGTTACGATCATGAACACTTTTGTTCAATGGCTACATGCCATTCATTGCCTATTAATATACCTCATAATAGCTACTATGAATAGATAGATCTTAATGTAGAGGAAAAACTCATATTAGATGTTGGTGAGACGGGTGGAATAATTTAGATAACATGCAGGTGCTACTTATCATGTAACTTTGAGGGAATATATCACCTTGGTTCCCGCCCGACTCCAGTGTTGTTATCCGGTTGGGCGATCTCCCTTATGTGAGATGTTGTTCTCGGGGTATGAGGACATATCTATCAATGTATAGAATGGGCTATATAGGGCATTGGTTTTTTTAAAAGTCTCGAGGTAGATGGGTGAAACCCTCTTTAACAACATCAGGTAGATTATCATTTTAGATATTCTCTAAATCGAATAAATGACATGGCGCGTTTTTGTTATGTCTTTCAGCAAGCGGAAGAGAAAAATCCTCGCCTACTTGAGCTTCCTTCACATTTCAAATATTTAAAAGAATCATCCCAGTAAGTATCGCAAATGTATACATTTTCGAATGTTAGATCTCTGTTATGAGACATTACGTAACATTGCATAACCTCATTATATTTATATCAATTATAAATTATCACCCATTTATTATCATCATATTTCTATATTAGTGATGAAACCTGCACCTGTACATGAGAATATCTATCATCGTTCATCCAATATTGTGTGCTATAGTTTTAATGACCAATAACTCATTTATTGCAGAACGTCAGTCGAAACTCTGACAGCGGATATCATTTCGCTTAAAAATAAAATAAAATCCATCTCCACGCAAATGGAACAGACTGGTGGAGAGTTCCAGCGCCAGCTCGCTCCCTTCATCGAGGTATGATGCGTTCTTTCACTTATCACTCAATCAACAAAAATGTTTTGTATAATTATTTGAAATTAATCAAAGTAAAGATGACCGAAAGATCAATACTAACTTGAATGGAAGTGTGTTTGTAAGTCATGCGAAAAATATAGAAATACTCTGAACTGTTGGGGTCTGGTAACTATTTTTTAAGAATGCACTTAATTCTAATTAATACATTATATGTAAATAATTCATTCTAGGAGGCAAAGCGAGAGCTGGAGGATTTGGAGGTTGACCGCGCTGAGTTGGAACAACTTCGAGTAGAACTCAGCAACTACTTTTGCGAGGATGAGACTTCTTTCAAATTGGAAGAGTGCCTCAAGATTTTCAACACGTTTTGTGAAAAGTTTGCCAAGGCAATCGAGGTGAGATTCATACATCTTTCAGTGGTACCTTTGTTTTTCAACAGCAATGATTGAAATACATGTGTATGCAACGTGTTAAGAAAGTCACCATTTGAAATGTTTCAGCTGATTAAGTATTACTCGTCCAAGTCATTCTATGATATATATTATAATATGAATCAGTAATATTATAATTATTTCAATTAGCATTTTCTTCTACTTGGTGGAACAATATTACTCATCCAATTGGTTATTTCTTACAGGAAAACAAACAGAGACGTATCCAGGAAGAGAAAGCGGAAATGAGGAAGAGAGAACGGGAAGCAAATTTAGCAAAGAAACGTAATTCAGGTGTGTTGAATTTAAATAAAATGCACTTTTAGCCTCAGATATCCAGGTTTCCACAACTATCAAAAGTTGTAATATAAGAAAGTAATATAATGACTCGTCCTTACTTTAATTAATTTCGTCAAAATGCTAATCATATATTATATATATATTTCTATATATCCAATTGAAGATTTAACAACTAATTAAATCTCCAACATCTGACTCATGTGTGTTTAACCTTTGATTTCAGGAGAGTTTAAAAATGCAAATCCTGGAGGACGTCCCCCATCAACCGGAGATGAAACAACCGATGCCAACCTCATGGATAAACTGCTGGGTGATATTCGCAGTGGCTTTACCAATAAACTCAGTGACAATCCAGACTTCTCTGTCACCAAGGTCACTAAGGTGAAGCTTGATGGTGATCTCCTCTCTCCCAGTGAAGGGCGGGTCACACCAACCACTCCTTCCACTCCTGATGGCGGTCCTCCAAGTGGAGACTTCAACAGACAAGGATCATTCAGGTCCAGCAAGAGAGGCAGTTTGGTGGCTAACAGACTAAGAGCTATTGAAGAGAACAAGCAAGAGGGAGGCAATGAAGAACAACGAGCTGATGAGGACCAAAAGAAAGTGCGCAAAAGTGCTGAGCTTAATGAGTCAGAGGATCTGTTCGAGTATTTAATGCAGGCTGGTGATGAAGCTGATAAGGCCATGTTTGAAAGACAAGGAAGTCTTCGTCGTCGGCGCCGTAGAAGTAATTATGATCCTTTGGCAGAAAGGGAGAGGGCTCCATCACCTGCCCTTTCTGAAGAGACTGCCAGTCCAAGGGACAGCTTCACCAAGCCTCTGGAGAAACGTTGGAGGGAGAAAGGTGATGTTGACAAAGCCTTAGCTCACCATTACCTGGAGCGCCGAGGTAGCAGGAGCCCCATACCAAGCACTCACGGAGGTCCATCACCTCTAGTAGGTAGTGAGGGGCGTGTCCGCAGCTATGTATCCGATCCAGGGGATGTTGACAGGTCAAGGTGGTCTACCTCTAGCACTGACACTCAGCCAGAGAGTCTGGAGGATGAGGCCGCCCTTGAACGCGCCCGCCGCAGGCAGGAGAGGAAGAAACGCAGCACACTGGACCATCTAGATGTGAGAGCTGCTCTCCACAAACCTTTTGACTCTGAGCCCAGCACACCCAAAACAGAAGATATCGTTCCTGGCCAGTCAGCATCAGACAGATGGGCTGAAGCTGCTGGTCGAAGAGGAGTTGTCAAGTCTGAGTCAGACTCTTGTGTAGCTCGTACAATGCAATCAATGGATCGTTCACCTGATGAGAAACCTCCCCCGGGACCATCAGCCAACCTTGATGGAATGGAAAAGCCCAGAACAAGGCATGTCCTCAGGAATCATGGCAATCTGGATGCTAATGAGCTTGCCTCTGCACTGAAGACTATTGAGGACCAAGCAAAACAACAACAAAAACAACAAAAGCAACAGCAACAACAACAAAAACAAAATAATAATACCTCTGTCAATAACTCCAAAGGGAGTAGTCCTGAGAAAACTAGAGAGAGAATGCGGTATCAAAATAACTTGGAAGCATCAACAGTAGATGCGGCCATACAGCAAGTAGAGGGAGTAAATGGAGATAAGTCAAAAGCAGAAATGTATAAGAAAAAGAGCTCTACTCTACCTAGAACCAAGGATAAACGATGGCAAAGCAATATCGAGAGGACTGATGTAGACCATGTCATTCGTTCTATCGAAAAAACTGGAAGGGAAATCCAGCTTATTGGATCTGAACAAAATCTGAACACTTTAGAAGATAAAAATGGAAATATACCTTCTCCAAGCAAGGCAAGAGAGGCATTGAATAATTCCTTGAATGCTATAGACGAAGAGAATAGGAATGTCTCTAGGTCAACCAACAAGAGATGGCATTCCCATGTGGAGAGTTCTGATGTTCAAGAGGCTCTGCGGGCTAGAAAGGAGGGTATAGACGATTTAGGTGTACCCATTCCACCCCCTAGGACAACAAGTAAATCCAGACGAAGCGGTGAGCAAAATGTCAGTGCCAGTGATGAGCATTTGGTTACTACTGGAAGGTCAACCATCAAACTTGATGCTGAGACCGAGAGGTTTAATTCCCTCCGTGCTCGACTGGATAAAGATGCTAAGACCAGGGAGACCCCAACAGAGAGAGCTTGGCTCAGTCACTCATCAGGCAGATGGCGCAGTAATATTGAGAAGTCACATGTAGATGAGGCATTCCAACAAATGAACATTAACAAATACGGTGATGGGTCTTCTTCAGAGAATACATCTCCCTCAAGGAGACCTGTGAGTACATATGACAATGTGAATAATGAGAATAAATCATCCAATCTGTCTGAGCTACCTTCCACCAAGCGTTGGGGTCGTGTGTATGAGGAGGAGGATCACACTAACAAAGAGAAGGAACCCATGGTAGTGAATCGACGCTGGAGCACAATGCTCGAATCCAATGATTATGACAATCCCCAATCTCAGGATGATTCTCACCCTACCTATCTGCCACCCCACAGGCCTGAGGATGCTGGGTACTACTCTCTGGAACGTGGCAGATTTAGGAGAACACAATCACTACGTATCAGCAGCCTCAGACGGCCTAAGGAGGGCACAGAAGTCAATGACCTCATAACTTCAAGAAGGTCTGCTGAAAGTAAAGCACTCGATGAGAATGTTCAGCAATTTCAAACTCGTGTGCCCGAGCAAGAAAGAAATCGACGCAAGGAGAGATTCAAATCACTGTCAAAGCTCTACACAGAAGATGATGACCGTCTTTGGCAGCCAAGTGCTGCTTCGCCAGTGACACAGAGAATTGAAGAGGAGAATATGGGAGAAAGATCTGAGAAAAACAATGCAGTGGATGTCGAGGATCAGTGTATGAATATGATCAACAAACAAATGGATCATGGCTCGCCATCCCCTGGTGGACTAGGTCTACCTGATGACTCACTACTGCCTAAATCCGACACTGATTCTGTTGCAAGCAACAAGGATGAAGGCTTTGAGACTGAGAGTATGTCAGATCCCAATGCTTCTCAAAGAACATCTATGAGTAGCACACTGGAATCTGAACTCTCAGCAACTCCTATTCTTGGCAGGAAGGACTACAGCAAACAGAGGAATGAAGTGACAGAAGAACCAGAAGAAAACAACTTTGCTCGAAGCATTGATAGCCTTGTACAAAGGCCAGAGTTGGCTGCCTGTGAAAGATCAGTGGATGACATTGATGATCCAATGTACTCAGATAACAAATCTCAGCCTTCAACTGAAGAGAATGGCTCGTGTCGAGAGAATGATGTAAAGACTGTCACAAATACACCAGAGGATGAAAATACAGATGAGTCTTGGACAGTAGAAACAGTGACTGTTGAGAGAAAGTTCAGTGACATGACCAAGGAAGAGCAAGAAGCATTACTAGCTTCCATGCAATCTGATCGCCCACCAACACCTCCAGAGAGAACAACCTCAATCAAAGGTCCCTCACCAGCCCAAACTCGGAGACAGACAACCAATGGCTCCCATTCTCCCAGGGTAAGCATGTCTCATTCGACCTCCAACAATATGCGCTCATCTGACTCTCCAAGGAAAGATCATACACCTACAAAGGCCTCTACTCCAACTCGTCCTCCAAGACCAGGGGCTTCTGCTCCTAAATCTGGTAAAGGTTCTGTAGCTGCTGCAGTGACTGCAAGGCTTACACGTCCAAAACGGCCATCAGCCACTCCCAGCAACGCTGTGCTGACCAGAGCTCCATCAAACAGTTCTGTGGCCAGTGAGGCTTCAACTGCCAGTACATCGTCTACAAGTCGACGCTCAACTCCATCTAAATCCAGGGCTCCAGCTCGCCTCACTGCCTCTTCCTCCTCTCCTTCTACCAGGGAACGCAACTCAAGTCCAGCCAACAGAAACAGCATGAGAGCTGAAAGTCCATCCTCTCCGGCAGCTTCACCTTTTGTACGTGGTTCTGCAACAAGGGCCACAATGCCAGCATCGGTACTCAGGACCAACAAACGGCAGGCTGCTGAGAACCGTGAGAAGGAGGCCCCCTCTCCACCTGCAAGATCCTCTTCCATCAGGGTAAGTGAGCGCCTCCATCTGGGCAGGTCCAACAGTACTCGCTCACACGACTCAGAGAGCAACTCTTCCTTCTCTGGACGCACAGCAAGAGTTGCTCCAGAGAGTTCCAAACCTCCAGCTCCATCCTTATCAAGGCCAAGGAAATCCATGTCCATCACCACTAGCCAAACCCCAATATCAAATAAAAATGATAAAGTAGCCAACCTCATAACCAGACTGGGTACCTCCAAGGGTAGGGTGGACGTAGAGGAGACCGGGAGCACTATGAAATCTAGACCCCGGCATCTCTCCCTCAATGCACCCTCCTCCCTGGGTAGTAGTGGTCCATCTTCAGGCAGTTCCAGCCCTGGCTCTGAGAGTGGCAAGAAAGACAAATCTCCATCTTTCCTCAAGAAAATCATGGACAAATCCCCCTACAGAAAGAGTACCCTGAATAAAGGAGAACCAGGTCCCAGCCCAATTATGGACAGGCAGAGAATTACAGTGATTAAATCCACAACCAAGAGTTCCAAATGCTGAGGAAGGTAAAGGATGAGAAGTTGCTTATCTTGCTGTGTTCATGCTGGTACCTCCATTATGGTGTTCCCATACTAGACTGTATGTGTTAAGATTCCATTGACTGTGATAGAAAATGTCCAAGAAAGCTGGTTATAGCAAACGTGCAAGAGTTAGTAGAGCCAGCAGCTAAACCAGCAGCGAGGTCCCACTCACCTTCCAATCGTTCTACCGTCGCCAATTCCCCATCGCTATCACCTTCATAGTTCATGTATTATCATCGCTAGTATTCTCATTATCATCCTCCCCATCAACAACAAATGTGTGGGACATCCATTGTGGTTTTTTAATCGGTAGCCGGTGAGTGGGCATGGACCTGAGGGACTAAAAGATGGAGAGGACAAAAAGTGTTGTGTTACTATGCGAACTGACGATGCGGCAATGGGATGCTGTATGTTGCACCTGGAGATTCATTGCGATCCGGAAGGTTGCTTGCCATCCCCCAGACAATTTATTCTGGGAAAGCACATCGATTGCTAACAGAAACACAAACATATTTCTAATGATGTAGAAATGGAAATACTGCTTAAATTACTCACTCACACAAACACTTGTTTCGCAACAGAGGCTATAAAATGTATACTGAATCATACACTCTCCTACTCACACACAAGCACACTTTTGCATAAATTATCTGGCCGAGAATCTATATCATAATGAATATCACCATTTCACTTATTCACTCTCACGTTTAGACGTTGGCAAACTGTTTGAGGATGCCGAGAACCTCACCTCACAGTAATAACTTCCTACGGTGACGACAGGCCGACTTGTGCAAGCCGTCTATGTTTATGTAAATGGGAAACTGTCGTCACTCGATCTATGACAACTAGAAACTATTTAAAAAATCGGATTCTCAATCAAGGAATGAATAATTATAATCTAAGTGAAATCCTAGCTGTCATGTGAATGAAATAGTATGCGTTTCGTTAATGCATGGAGATGCATTGTCCACGAGGCCATATTCATATGAAAAGATTTGATAATCACAATGAATGCGTTTCAGCTGATGAAATGTTGATTTGAATGGTATTTTAAGGAGAATATTGCTCCTTTTGGGAGTCTAAGGTGCTGACATATATTAATATGTACTATTTCAAATGTGGGCCCTTGCCCACAGAAATATGAATGTGTACTATATTGAATGGTGTATATTCCTAAGCTGATAAAAAGCTTTATAAATACAGGTGTGAAAATGGCAGGCCCTGGTTGATGTAACCATTCACAAACTATTGTTACTTAATGAAGGGAAGATCATCAGTGCGGCATGTAGTTATATTGTACGTGTACTAACCCTCACTCACACAACGAGTTCACTATTTATTCACGCTCATACAAATGCTGCATATTTATTACTTCTACAAAAAAATACAGATGATACATACTCTAGTCCGTTTTGTAAGCCTTCTTGATAGACATAACGGATTTCCCTTTTGTGAAACAATCAAATAATAGTTGTGTGTATATATATATATTCGAGATTCGAAAATAAGGATAGCTTCGAGATTCGAAAGAAAAGATGGATTATACAAAATATTATATTTCATTCTTCATGTTATGTATAACAAAACTTTCCGCATTCGTCGGAATTAAAATGTATTGGTCTGTCGATCTTCTAACATCCGAAAGTAGGGAAAGGGGAGATATGTGTTCACTAATTTGGCACAATGATTAGGTCGATGATGGAAACATATTAACATGACTTTAAAAATGCATTGGCATTTCTCGTTAATAGGAAAATTATAACAGCGATAACAATTCGACCATCACGGCTTCTAAAAGAGTAACTACTATCAGATGATATTGATAAAATTGCATATAAAGATTAATATCGTGAGTGTAGCTTTGGTATATACTTCAATGTGTATATCGTGTGTAGATGTATTTTTACCCATCGGTCTGGTGCTTACCCCCTTCCCCTACGCTGCCTCCATATTTTAAGCATACCTCTCCCGCCATCCACAAATATAATGTCATTACCCCGGTATGTACTAGCTAAGGTCTGAAAAAAATACTCGAGAATAAATTGTCTTTTCTATTTTTGGCATTTTCCTACTAGAAAGGATAATTATCAAATATGTAAGAACTTGCCAATCCAATTAAAAAAATATGTCTACACTATAAACAAAATATGCCCTTTTTATGATGTTTTGAAAAAATTGTTGTGAGGTCATGTTTTGGCTGATATACCCTAAACTTTCGGTGATGTACGTGAGGAATTACTAAGAATATATTGATCACAGTTATTGGCAACCAGTAAAAGACAAGATATAAAATGCAGTGAGTGGATCTAGTTTTGTTCTTTGTCGATGCATAAAACATTTCTGTTACATTGCCATTATGTACGCAGAAAATCAAAACCCCTACTTACACAGGCATTGCCGTTTAATATCGTAACTGGACATCATTTTATTTTGTACATGTATATATATAAATATTTTTTTGTATAAAGTTATCCCGTGTTATAATGTATACACACATAATTCTTCTTTTTTTTCTATAAATCATTGTTATCGAATTTACATTTTGTAACAGGCTTACATATTAATGGAGCACGTGTCAATGAATGTTGATAATTCTAAAATATACCTTGGCATTTAGAACCGATCGGCATATAATACTCTACCACCTGAACCCATGTGTGGGATGTATATGAAGATAACGACCCTGGTCTTTGACTTCTATCACGTGACCAGCCGTCCTTTTGTTAAAGTAGTATAGGGGTGACACGTCGTTTCCCCAAGCACATCTGTCTATTGATTTTGTATCTGTAAATATACGCAACTTTATACACATACATTGTGCAACTACTAATCATCAATTGATTATATAAAATGTTAATAAAATATACTTTGAATATCCGCCTTTGAATATTTATTTTCTCTATTCAACCCCATATTGATATACCGGGTAACACATTTCTAGTGTTATCTCGGAAGTGGATATTAGGGAGTATAATTTCTTTTTCGTTGCTGCTACTTTAAGAAGTTTAGTTCCTATCACAACAAGAATAACATGAACAGGAATAAAATAAACAGAGGTCTAGTTCATTGCTGCCCTCATGGGAGCACCTGGGACGAGTGCGTTTTCGATTCTTATCGCCCATTATCATGATTAGGTGCTGATGACGCCCAGGGGAGTGAGGCGTACCATTGAATGTTACCTAATTAGGCTTAACGAAAAGGGACTACCTTGTATAAAAATCCTTCAGTAATTTAATTATTATTTTTAGTAACTTATTTCAACTCTGTCACAAGTACATAAATAGAATGATCAAAACAACTTATATACTTTCGCAGTTCTTCCAGTGGTACGCTAATTAAACTCATTTGAATAATCCAAACAGGATTTCATAATCTTAAACACATTCTATTTCTACATGAACACGGTTTAATAAAGGTGAACGTTACTTTAGATTTAGTCTTAATAAACTAATATTCAGTCACTGACCCATCTAAATTGCTCTAATTTGGTTCAAACTCAATGTTCATCAATTTTTAAAGTCTGCCTTTACTTTATCAACCAAGGAATAATAATGTTGTGCACCGGCAATGTGTGTACATGGGACAGTCACCAGAGGCCACTACCGTGCTGGCTTGGCGTCAACCCACCTCAACAGCTCTCTTTTTTTTCTTCCATATTTTATCTGGCTCTCCACATTTCTGATGCCACCGGAGCCATGGACAGTTTATAAAACCTGGTCAAGTGCAGGGATGCCAGTGTTCCATGAATTAATGAATTTCCATAATGTCCATACTTCCAAAAATATTCATAATCTCCATAACATTATCCAGTTTTCTTCTCCATTAAATCCTATATTTTCATTTTTATATCATAATACATAGGCCTATGTATTTTAGCATTGTTGAATATCTACCCAGCCCAAGTAAGGCCAGAAACCGGGAGCTTGTTCCATTAAAGGCCGGGGTCGTCCCCGAGCTGTGTTCCATGTGTATTCTTTAATGGAAGATTAGACCACTGGTTTTCCACTGACATATTAATATGTTCATTTAGCATTCATAATTGTATTTATTCATCTCAAATAACCATTTCATGAATGTTTTCATTTTTCAGTCATATGGGTTAGGAAATCTAGTATCATTATTTTTTCAATCCCTGACTGGCATCCCTGCAAATAAGTGTGACTTTGCATTACACTCCAATAGTATAATAGAATCGAAATATTTCACCTACAGCAGCAGAGCACTGAAATATATATATTTTATAATAATCTGGATTAGCCATATGAATATCCAGATTAGTTCTCACCCATGCATTTGTTCTACCTCAGTAAACATGCCCCCCCCCTTCGTCCCCTCTCTCCTCTCTCCACTGGAGGAGGAGGGGGAGGAAGGAGAGGAGGGCCCGGAGAAGGAAGGGAAATAGGAGTGTAGGGTATGGAGGACAAGGGATGCGTAACAGTACAATACATAGTGGGGAAGGAGGAGGGGGAGAAGAACGAGGGGAGAGAATGAAAAGGAGCGGGGAAGTGGAAGCATGGTAGGGTGCAGGTTCTCTCAGTTTTTTCTGGGGTGGCCCAACCCCACCCCAGAATTACTATGGGTCCGAGCCAAGGCCCGTGGACTTGATATTTCCTGTGTCCACGAACTGCTGGTCGGGCCGGAAGTGGTACACCGCTTCGACAAGGCGTTGACCCCAATACCGGTCTATGTAGGTCAAATCTGACTTTGACCCCACACTTGAACCCATGTATTAACCAATCCAAAGGCGCGCTGGCGCGCACGTTCACGTGCACGTCCTAATCACACATTGTCCACGTGGACAGACCCAAGCCCTACCCTGACCCAGATCTCGACCCGTTGCCGTTGCCGTTGCCGGCCATAGCGATCCCACTCGTGTCAACATTTGATGCGTTTTTTAGAACAAACCAATGATTTTACACAATAATCCTTGCATATGAGGTTGAAAACAAGGTTAGATTAAACGTTCAGACATTTATATTCAGGCGCTGGTGTCATAATGTTATAAATTTGTATTCTTATTATCGTTGCTATAAGCGATCGGCGCGCTAAGCCTCACAAGGCCCCTTGTGTACATGATGTCAGAAACAAAATTAAACTGCTTTCTGAGCGATTCAAATGTCTTTACACAATAATCCTGGCATATGAGGTTGAAAACAAGGTTAGATTAAACGTTCGGGCATTTATATTCAGTCGCTGGTTTCTCATTACGGCTTTCGTAGTATCCACGAGCATAGGCCGGGGCTCTAATGACACGTGGACATAAGGGTCCACCAGCACGAAGGTCCATCGTGCCGGCGAGAAGGCCGTCACGGCGTGTACAGCGATAAAGCCCGGCAACACAATCGCCTAACCGTAGGTAGACACGCGCATGCGCATGGGCCAAAAGCAAACAAACATGGCGTCGGAAGCATGGTTCCGAAGAGTTGGAGGTGGTGAAATCGTGATATTTCCACCGAAAGGAATATCGTCAGACGTTAATATATGTTCATAAACTATTGTTTGGGATAATATTTGAAGTCGACATGACTGGTTTACGCAGATTATATGGATATTATTGTGTCAGCGACCAGAAACAAATCGGAAACATGGCAGGGGCATGTGCGATCGGTGAAATCGTATAACAAGCCTAACTAATAAAAAGGTTGGTTAGATTTAAAGTGTCAGTAAACCCCCAAATATTATGAGCAAATCCATTTACTTGCTATTATTGAAATGTAACCTCCCCGGTTTTACTTAATCCAAGTTATTATTTAGTGAGTTTTACCCATTTAAATGAGTGAAAACGTAGTTCCACATTTTAACACTCCATTCAAGGCACCACTGTTTGCCTACGTCATAAAGGTGCACCAATCTAGAAATGTACATGCAATGAACATAATAAACAACTCTCATAATTGCTGCTAGAAAGAAGGAGGGTGTACCAACCCAATTATTGACCTCTCATGACTGGTTCTTGAATAGGTATTAGCTGTATTGCATAACTGCTTCAATTGCTGTGATATTGGGGGATATTATGTACATTTCTGGCGCGCCTCTATGACGTCACACAGCACTCTCAGTGCCCTCTTGTGCTAAACAGACCTTTTCAAGTAAGCTTTCTCAATTCGGGCCTGTAAGTGACTATAAGTTAGACATAAATGGAGGTAAAAAAATTGATACTTGGATGTTGTATTCATGGCGGCATGAAGTTTGTTGTCCTAAAAGTGACTATGAACCCGTTTACTGACCCTTTAATTCGACAAGCTTAAAAAATTAAAAATTAGTTATAATTGCTTATAATTGCGACTACATCCCAGAATCATCTTTCTGACACGTCAGAAGATTGTCACTTGTTAAGTGAATTAAAATTAATGATATCTGAATTTTCTCAACTTATTATTTATGATTTCATTAGTCTTACCATATATACATTGCATAAGCGTCTCTGTGAGGGACATTCTTTGGCAATTTATGTTGTTGAAATTTCAACCAAATTGGGCCAGGGCCAGCGCTCCCTTACCCCCCTTGTTCTGCTGTGCCTGAGGGATTATGACAAAAATAACGAAATTGAAAAGTGATAAAAAATTTATAGATAAAATTCTTTATTTATCCATGCAATTCTGTATAGCCCATTGGTTATATTTACATTAACTGTTTAACTTCCCTTCGATTAAGGAGGTGTTATGTAAATAATGGTTGGTGTTTTGGCTTAAGTATATCCGCCCCCCTGCAACCATCCCCACATTAATGAACAATCCCCATGGAAGGAAGGTACACTTAATTGACGGCATGGAATCAAACTCTCTTTCTCACCCTCCTGGTGGGAACTGCTTCCCCACATCTATGCGTCACAAGTCACAACTATTTGCGTCACAACCTTAAATCAGATGACGTTGTTCCGTTGCTGCACCCCCTCCCAATTCCCCCCTCCCATGATGTAAAAGTTGGAAACGTCCTGAAAGAAAATGGAGAGGGCCGTGGGACGAGATGTGAGGGACGCGGGATAACATGTGAGGGACGCGGGACAACATGTGAGGGGGCGCGGGACAACATGTGAGGAGGCGCGGGACAACATGTGAGTGGTGAGGGACGAGATGTGAGATGTCACTCCTGGGCCACCGTACCATCCATCTGCTGAGTTGTCATAATTGACCATTTCGCCCGCCTCCATGCTCCTCCCACTAGCATACCTACCTAATTAGTATGCAAGTTGGACAAACAAACAGCTGGACTCTCCCACGACCACCGCTTTTTTTTTTAAAAAGCCGCCACCGGCTACTCACTAAAATTAGACCAGGCGTACCCGTTATCACGGTCCTACGCACATAGTAGAAGAAAAGGGAATTGCTGCTGTCTCTGCCAAACAAATACATGCTTATTCAGCTTAGTATCCACGCTCACTCCGACCGTATATTAGTAAGCAACGATATTAGCTAGTGATTACTGGAACAATATTGTCTATATACAACGCTAGGGTCAGGTATAGCTTGAAAGATCCCGTCGGGAAGATTCCAATGGACGGCCATTGCCGCGAAATATATCAACAAGCGCCGAAAATGGTGTCTCCCAATACCGCCGCTAGCGCCACTGCATATTATAACGATCTTAGAAGCGCTGTTTGCTGCTGAAGCAAACAGCGCTGAGGGTGGGGGGTGGGGGGAACGGGACGGCTGGGATTCAGCTAAATATAAAAACAATAATAGGCATACAGATCTTGAGAAATATAACCAAACTACTAATATAAATACATCTTTCAAGCGGTTACTTTCTGGACTCTCCCACGACCACCGCTTTTTTTTTAAAAAGCGGCCACCGGCTACTCACTAAAATTAGACCAGGCGTACCCGTTATCACGGTCCTATGCACATAGTAGAAGAAAAGGGAATTGCTGCTGTCTCTGCCCACGAAATAAATGCTCATTCAGCTTTTTCTCAGGTGTGAAAACTACCGTATATTAGTAAGCAACGATATTAGCTAGTGATTACTGGAACAATATTGTCTAGAAAAGAAGATATAAGCAGATTTAGCCACCAGAAAGATGCATAGAACATTTGAATGTAGCACCATTCCCGCTCCATGCTACTCATAGGCCTGTGCACTGCTGCCCGCGCTCGCCACCCATGCTTGTACACCTCCCATACACACACACCCACTACCACAACCAGCGCAGTTGGTCATGCCTCAGCAGAGGTGTGACCAACAAGACACTAAAACAAAAGATGAACAGCGCTAAGGGTGGGGGGTGGGGGGAACAGGACTGCTGGGATTCAGCTAAATATAAAAACAATAATAGGCATACAGATCTTGAGAAATATAACCAAACTACTAAAATAAATACTTCTTTCAAGCGGTTACTTTCTAGACTCTCCCACGACTACCGCTTTTGAAAAAAGCCGCCACCGGCTACTCTCTAAAATTGGAACAGTTGTACCCGTTATCACGGTCGTACGTACATAGTAGAAGAAAAGGGAATTGCTGCTGTCTCTGCCAATGAAATAAATGCTCATTCAGCTTTGTGTCAGGTGTGAGAACTACCGTATATTAGTAAGCAACGATATTAGCTAGTGATTACTGGAACAATATTGTCTATATATAACGCTAGGGTCAGGTATAGCTCGAAAGATCCCGTCGGGAAGATTCGAATGGACGGCCATTGCCGCGAAATATATCAACAAGCGCCGAAAATGGTGTCTCCCAATACCGCCGCTAGCGCCACTGCATAGGCCGCTGCTAAGTGCCTATGCACTTAGCAGCGCTAGGGGTGGGGGTGGGGTGGAGGTGGTAGGGTGCGTGGACGGGACCTCATCGGCAACTGTTTTTCTTTATTTATACAAGCAACTAGCCTAAAACTCAGATCCCAACACAACCCAATCCAGCGGTATGCTTTCTGAACACTGCACGACCACCGCTTTTTTTTTTAAAAAGCCGCTATCGGCTATTCTTTACTCCCTAATCAGTCGTACCCGTTATCATGGTTGGGCGCAATAGATGGGGAAACGAGAATTACTGCCGTCTTTGCCAACACGATCGTGCTCCCCCACATATTCTATCTACAATGATGACAATCTAAAGAGGTTTTCCTTGCAATTTTGGCCGGAATCGATACATCAATACAGTATATATACAACGGTAGGGTCAGGTATAGCTTGGAAGATTGCATTGGGAAGATTTGAATCAACAGCCATTGCCGCATTTTAGTTCCGAGACAAGCCGCTACGGCGCCACTACTGCTGGTGGTACACATGCCTCACACAGGCATGTGTACCATTAGACACCAAAACAAAAGCGTAGGAGGGAAGCGGGAGGCGGGGGGTGGGGTGGTGGGCAGCATTGAAAATGAGAAAAAGATTCCATATTTATATAATACAAGTACATAGCCTAAGACACCACACCCAAATTAATCTCGCGGTAATACTCTGGACGCATGCAGACATCAGTCTTGTGCCATAGCTTTAGCATGGCAGAGCTATACCTCATATCGCTCTGTCTTTCTTTAAACTCGTCATTGTAGGTGTCCTACATGTTAAATGTATTCCCGTGTTACTGTGTATACATGCTTGTCCTTTTCTGTGTCATCTACGATATTTTCTCTCCTAGTACTGTACATATTTCCATACATTATTATATATTACAGTGTGTGAAATTCACTTTTTGCTTTACCCACCAGCTTGGTGGGTGATTGCAGAGAATTACCTGGCCACACTGAAATTTACCCGTCCGCAAATTTACCCTACATGACAGAAATTAGTGGTGATTTCAATCACACAAATAAATAATAAAATAGCATTCTTTCTTTGTACCAAAATAATTAAGAAATTTAGCAGCGACTTTTGAGACATTTTCCCCTGGCATTTTTCCTCTTATGTAAAGTGAAGTCTATAAAGTAGGACCTCTATAGAACTGACTTTTCGCATTTTCTCATACAACATTTCTATCAGCCTCTTGATGCATTTCCTTTTTTCCAAATAGCATTTTTAAAAGCATTTACACTATAATTAAAGAGTCAGTTGGTGTAGATGCATTCCTCCTGTCCGCGAGTATCTTATCAGAGAAATGGCACAATCCATGGAACATCAGATGTACAGGTGTAACCATTCTGTCTCCTTTAATCCCATAATCTCTTTTCCTTTTCTCTCATATTCACCTGCCAAAGAAGGTCGGTAACTTTGTTGTTTTACCTGCCCGCATCAATTTTTACCCGCATTTGGCGGCGGACGGGTGTTTAATTCACACTCTGGATAATCACATTAGATATATATTATTATTATATATAATTATTGATACATACAACCCATATAAATTTAATTCCTTTCATTCTTATTTATCAGCATTTCCTGACAGTTTTTATTTAGATGTCAAGACACATTTCAGTGGATAGACCTTCTTTATGTGAATAATTAACAGCATTTGTTGAAATTTCTAGCACATATTGTACCTGAAATCTGGACTGTTCTCTATTTAATTATTTCCGAATTCATTTTAAATCATGATAGATTTGAAAAAATATGTTCTAAGAACTGGAACATGATGGTTTGCACCTATAGGGCACAGGTTACTTAAATGGAGTGAAAACTCATAAGAAATTAACAAATGAACATGTTTAAACACCACTATATGTACAGTTTTAATCACATAGAGCGATATTAAAGGGAAAAGATTGAATAAATATGAATGGAAGAAAGGAATATAACCTTAGAGAATGAGATACTTTATACATACACTAGCACTAGAGAGATAGGCATGTTTGTCCAACCCTGGCACTGTATACCTTTATGTATGCACGTGCATCTTATCTGTTTACCCCGTCCTGCCTCCTAATTGGCTACAGGACATGTTAATTAGGGGGTCAGTGGTCTGAGAATGTAGGTCGACGAGATGTCAATTAGGGATGAGAGGGGTGCCATTGAATGAATGTCTCCATGTTCAATCAACTTTTATTTACATGACCCATTATTTACATGAACTTATTACTCTAAAATATCACTTTGAATGTAATTAACGATATATATAAGCAATAACTTTCTGTATGTAAAAAAAATTGTTGACCAAGCCGGATTTTTTTTTGATTTTTGTTTTTACAAAACAAGAAAACAAACTAATAAAAGCCGGAAAACAGGTTTTCCCTAACCCGGTATAACAGTTCTAAATTAACCCCCGATCTAATGTACCCCTCCCCCCCCCCCCCGGTAGGTTTAAATGGCCCCCTCTAGGTTCAAATTACCCCCCCCCCCCTTGTTTCTTTGATAATCTTACACCAACTAAAGCAAAAAAGAAAATATTGGGAAGACTTTAGGAGAGAAGGTCATATCTGATGTCTAGGATATACCTATAAAGTATATCCCGAAAAAAGATAGACTTCAACTTCATGAATTTTGTAAATTCTATTGATTCTATTACTACAACTCCACATTCAAAATTGAATTGGATTATTGTAAATTTGAATTTAAGATTTTTTGCAGATGTATTTTGCTCTATGTAATGGCCTGTAAGTAGAATTGTCACTATTATGTCATTTTAATCGCTCTTCATCATTATAATTTAATATCTTATAAAATGCTAAGGATGTGATGAGACAAATCAAGCCACAAAAAAATTCATTATATTACTAAAAATCTATTCAGTTCTGTTGTACTATTACTTTTATTGTCATGATTTAAAGAATTAATGTTTCGATGTGGGTACATCAGTACTTGATTATTATCAAATACTTGGGGTATATTAGACGTAGGTTTAATTTCCTCATTTGGGGTATTTTGAACCTGGTGGGGATACATTTAACCTAGGTCTAATTTACCCCCGGGGTACATTGAAACTGGAGGGGGTATATCCAACCTAAGTCTAACCACCTAGGTCAAAGCACCCCCAGGGTACATTGGACCTAGGTGGTACATTAGACCTAGGTTAGTTATACCTCGGGTACATCTGGGGTACATTAGAACTGCTACACCTGTTCTGTCAAAAAGCACATATTCCTTATGTTCCAATTATATATTATAAAATTATATATATTATATATATTATGTGATAATGTTATTGTACAATCTTACAGTGCATTCTGATTCTAATTCAGAAAAAGGATGTCTTCACCGAAAAGCTTCTGTCTACGTAGGAAGGCTTAGTTTGATTTGATTTGAAAAATATTTTATTCGGGAAAACATTACATTTCGTAGACATACAATGTTCTCAATATAGCCTGATTTTATTTTAGTTTAAACTGAAAATTACCATTACAACAGGAGAGAGAAAAAACATGATTTACAGAGAAAGAAAAGATTGTTACATAGAATACGTCCTTAAGTGTCATAGTTCACAATAATTCTAACCTTAGAAATCAGATAGACGCTCTAATAAAGTTATATAGTGTCAACGATAAAATATTAACCAATACTAACGTTCTTTGAAGAAAAAAACAGAGGTAAAATACAAATAAGGAAGCATCATTAAAAACAAGTATTAAAAACCAATTACACGCGCCGTGTTCTTACACGTATACCGTTGGTTATTGAACTGATATTGGACAATAATTATGTTCACCTTCACCAGTTGGGAAGTTGATATTGCCAAAGAAGAACATTTCTACCTAGCACATGTCGCATAGGCTGGCCTAGAATTACACTCAAGCATGCCTTCATTAAAAAACATCTTCTCAATTGAACAAATCAGATCATATCAGACCAATATTATCAGTAGTACTTTACATATCAATTCGACCAGGTCCTCCAGGGATACAAGCCACTCAAATATCTCTAGCCGAAGGCTCCTACTGTTTTCAGTCAACAAATTTGGCCACAAGAATCACAGTTGCCATTTTCTTTTATGCTATATGTTATGATTATTTGATGTTTATAATTACGTTAAATTCTGATTTGCTTGGGACGAGCCTTCCCGCGCAATACAATCGCTCAATCAGTCAATGGCAAATATATTTTGGCATGGTTTCAACAGCTCCGGGTGATTGGGTTTAAGAACAACAATTTCCTAATAATTATTAGCATCAGCCAGGAACAGACCGTGGAAACCCATTCCAATTTTAACGTCCACCCTCGCGCGACCCATCTCAGTCATGTCCCTAGCGTTCAGCACCAGAAGATAAGCGCACCTGTTGGCACCTGTAGTTAACCCCACAGAAAGGAGAATCCCATCGTCCTCTTCTGCACCATCGGGAGAGGCAACGAAAATAGGTTCTGAAGGGAAAACATTCTCCTCCTGCCATTTCAGAACAGTTTTACTAGCAACGTCTATCTTTATCAAACAATCCCTTGCCCCTTCGCCACCTGCACCAATTCCGTAAACAAAGCTGTATTTCTTAGTGTTTACCCGCGAGTAATTGACCTGGGGGAATTCCATCGGAACATCAGTGATTGTCTCGTACTTGCATTGCATCAGGAATTTAATTTTGCCATCGTGCTTGTCCTTGCCGTCGCTGAAGACCGCCTCTGCTGTGGTCCTTTCGATGGGTGTCAGATTAGTGCCCTTCGAAGATCTTTCAAAAGAAACCGGGAGGAAAAAGCGGCGCAGGAATGGCATGCCTCCTAAAGTATCGCCCGCGTCTCTTTTGCCTTTCTGCAGATCACTGAGAGATAACATTCCCTTGATTAGCTTGTCGATATTTGCTTCTTTTCCCCATGCCACTGTGTCTAGAATTATGCCCCCGTCTTCCTCATATGCATTAGCGTGGTGGAATGTGAAGAAGGCTTCTCCCAAATACGCAACATCTTCGTTTACTTTTTGCCCAGTTTTCTTGTCGATGATGTGAAATTTCACAGACATTTGGGGATGCCATTCTATGGCAGTGTTGAAAGCCACCCCTCGTAGTTTAGCCGTAGCGATATCCTTAACGTTAACAACCAATGGTTGTTCTAACAGAATATAGTAGTTTTCTGTCATGGCAAAACTATGAAAATAGCTAGGCTTCAACTTCAATTGAGCTGGAATTTTGGCGACGACTTCGGCCTTTTCACAAAAGCTGCCTTCGCCACTTTTTGGGGGCGTTATTTTAATGAAGGCATAATTAGATCTCATACCGTGTATTGAGCCTAGGTTATGCACAGTTCCGTCCGGGTCCAAGTGTGGATGGGCAGTTGCGCTGTTAACGGAAACTATTTTGGTCAGATCGACTTGGCCCACCCTCTCCAGTGTTTCACGGTCTACTTTGTTTATGAAATTGCTTTCTGTGCAGGCGTATAGCGCGTCCCCTACGGGAAAACAATTGACGCTAGTATTATCCGTTGATCCGAGTTTGAAGTGTGATGCAATCCGCTGGAAGATATTTTTACAAGGGTCGGGATGAGCCAGTGTCCCAAACTCGGAAACAATTATTCTATTAGCGTTCAGGTTTTTCAGGTATGTGTCACTCTCCAGAAATCTGTTTTGGTAGGTGACGCTGCCATTAGATACTTTAAACCTGTGCAGAAGTGCCATGCCGTCAAACCAGTGATTGTATTGGGTATCGCCGAATTCGAATTTTCCGGGGCCATTTCTGTAGAAACTTCCCTCAAGCCACTGCGGAAGTGTTCCAATCACTTCTGCTGCAATCGGCTCGCGGCTTTCCTCTTCCACTGACAGGAACAGATCTTCAATACCCATGGTGTACGTCTAACGATAGAGGTAGATGGGTAACTGTAGATCTTAAGCGTCCACGTCCGTAAATGTATTCATGTGTGTGTGTGTGCGCAATTGTAGGCCTATAATAATGGCTATATTGCTATATATACACGTCCAGGGTGCTTTCGATTGAAACTCCTAGTGCACTGGGTGTCTCTAGGTGAGCAACCGAACATGTTCTGCCAACCCTGTCGTAGGTGGATTTGTATGCTACGACTCGTTCTGGTGCAATGCAGATTTCTGGCCAGCACCCAGCTCTTGGAGCAGAACGCGAAATAAACGCGTGTAGAATGTTCTAAGGTTCGATACCACATCGTCTTTGTGTACACATTTAGCCTAGACGTAGCGTCCAGCTGGCTTATTAGGCATTGGAGATTAGGCTTAGACCCCCCCCCCCCGGGGGGGGGGGGGGGGGTTAGACCCGCTTCGGTGCTTTCGGCATGTAACTATATTGCCCTCATATTGCCCCACGTAGTCACACTCCCAACTTCTCACCATGTGCTTATACCGAAAGCGTCCCCAATGGGCGTGCCCTAACGACTATAGTGGCGCCATGACTGTTGGGTGGTTTACCCGTTATCTAGTTTTTAAAAAAACAAGAGCCCAAACGCCCACAATCGCAAAATTGCAGACTTTTATGTACTTGTCAATTTCAACGATGGGGTGAAATTAAATATAAAGGACCACTGGCTTCAGTATTCCCAGTATTTCAACAGTTAAGTGAGCAAATATGTTTTTGTCAAATATTTGTGAAAGGCATACATAAATTTTGATAATGATAAACAGTATACATGTAACAAAGCATCACTATGCCTTTGCAATGAAATAATTGGAAATAGAAAACCTAGAAGAAAAATAAACATGATAATTATAGAACTTCAAAGTGAATAGAAACAATATATATGGTTGATTTCCAAGAAACGGTTCCAAATGCATGGGTATTCATTTAAAGGTCATAGAAATTAAATGCAATGAAAATGCTACTATAGGTTCTTCATATGCTGCTTCTCTAAGCCCTGAAACTGCACATCGTAGATATGAAAATATATCGTTGGAAATATACCCTATACTATCAAATAAATATGCTCTTGTCATTTCATTCTTTTTATAAAAAGAACAACATTTTTCTTGATATGATGTGTAAGATTAATGTCAGCCCTTTCGATTGGTATGTAGGAAACAAACCTCCACCCATAGGATCATGTACAAATAAGTGAGGGCAACCCGCCAGGGACGGTGATGGGAAAACATTTTGAAACTTAGATACAATATTTATACTTATTTATACCGGTACGCATTGCTTCTAAAGAGGTCATTATTGTTTGTTTGTTGTAGTTTATTTGACTAATGGCATGTCAGTGAGTCTTCTCCCTTAATGGTGGCTCTCATTTTAAATGGTGATCCAACTTTTAAAATATAAAAATATAAAATGGCAATACATAGGAATATTTATTCCACTATAAATTAATTTCATATTCATGTACCGAGGTTTGTGCAGTCCTCCCCCTCTTCTAGAAGTGAATAAAGTGCATTACGTGGGTTATCATTTTCTAAGAGTTATATTATACTCAGTGATAGAAGAAGATAATAATTATATTTCTTTAACGATTTCCAATGATATGAAGTATGGATGTGGTCCTTATCAGATAAATAGTATGATAAAAACTGACGAGTGACGGGTGCCATCTAGAGGCTCACGGCCTAGACGAATGGGCCAAACGACTGGCCAAAAACATAAACCTCCTGAACCTTCTATAATTCAAAACGATAAGTGTCCTTTTCTATTTAACTGACCCTGTCTCTGAGACGGCCAGTTGATTCATACTTAACAACTACCTGTACAACTCAAGAGAAACTACTTTTTTTTACTATTATCTATTAACTATTTTGAAACCCAAACACTCTATCTGAACCAAAGGATATATGTGATCCGTTTTAGGAAAATGAGTCACAAGTCGCAAAATATGGATTTTGAGATATTACCATATTTGAAAAGAGGAGATCAAGCTGATTCCAATGATAGTAAACAGTGGGACCTAATAAGTATTTCTATATTCTAAGTTTGAAATATTCTTATTTTTGAAATAAAAACTTTGCAATGTTTCTGGATGGGTAATTACCAGTAAAGTAACGAAATATACTCCATACGAAGGCCTTCAAAATGCAGGGATACATTTAATTCAATGTCCTGAAATTTGTGACATAGATTCATATGAATACAAGTGATAGACCCTCTAAGGATCAGAACATTTCAATAAAGAGATCATGTGAAAAAGACACTAAAATATCTATTTTGCGACTTGTGACTCATTTTCCTGCAACACATCACATGTGAGTAATTCCACCAATTGGTGGACATATGACTCTAAAATAGATTTTTTAATTTATAATGAGAAATCTTGGTCTGGAGTTACTTTAATCAATTCAGTTTGCTTCCCCGATCGAAAATACATCAGAAATACCCTACTTCTTAAAATGGAAAGAATTACTAGAGTTGTCAGACGAACAATACAAAGATATTCAGTGGAAAAGAATCTTTACTATTCCTTATAAATGTACCTCTGAAACGAGACTGCAGGTCTTACAGTACAAGATATTACATGGTGCGATAACAACTAACCAATTATTAAAGGAGATAGATATTAAGAACAAACCCACGTGTGGCTATTGTCCAGAAGACGACACCTGAAGCCACTTCTTGGTAAATTGTATAAAAACAAGAAGAATATGGATTTCTATCCTGGAATGGATATACGAATTAGATTATGTAAATGTGAAGAAAGATGGAGATAGGATCATATGTAAAAAAATAACAGAGTGATTCTCTCAGTCCGAGATATTTTGTTCGGGATTGAAACAACTAATTCCCAAACCAAAGTAATTAATTGTTTTTTCTTCAAATTAAAGCGTATGTACATAGACAAAAATTGTTCAACGATGGCAAGATGGACCTACTATCGATTATGTACGAGTTAAGAACCAGAGCCACACTTGTAAAAATAAACATTGGTAATAGTGAAAGAAAGTGTGAAGAAAGAAAAATGTGGACAAATATACTGGAAGACATCTCTGATTGTGTAGAAAACCTGAAAAGGTAAAATACAAAGAGGGATCCTTAAAAATGTACAAACCTGAATGTGGTCTAAAGCAGAGAGAGGCAATCGTTTGTGTTTTGATCAGGAGAAGTAATTTACCTTGGATCAGTCCTTGTCTAAATGCATAAACAACAGACACGCAAATTATCCTAGATGTATTAAATCTGAAAACTCTCTACATGTGAAAGGAATAAAACGATGTCGCAAAAATAAAATAAAAAGAAAACAACAAAAATTCTAGAGGAAAAAAACACTGTTTTATTGCCTAAAAATTAACGAAAATATTACTAATATGAAAAAAGTGGTGTAATTTAAAGAGAGAACAAAATATGTCCACTCATGGTTACATGTTTATTCAAATTTCATATGATGACCCTGGGTACCGAATAATTTGAAAAAAATATATTTCTAATAATCCATTGGTTGATTTGCAATGCAAAAATGTCTGGGGAAGTCAGGTATGTCACCATAACGTGCCTATTTAAACCTGGAGTAAAAATTGATTTGAAACCCAAAGATGAGTCAAGTAGAGATGTTCTAGAAATAAAAGGTTTCATGGTATTTGCCCATATAATAATGAAAAAAGTAGAATAATATAATTTTCTTGGGAATTCGAGCATACAATATGTATTTAGGAAGGTTTTATGTCACCGTAACGTGCCGGACATTTTAATTAATAAAAAATAAAATATTTAGAGTTGAAAGAAATAAAGTATGGCTGAAGGTAAGTCATCATATTGTTAGTGTGGAAATTCCTATTTCATCTATCTCATTGTAGATTAAGGTTATTTCTATATAGTAGTGAAACATAGGAAGTATAAGAAGTGTTATTTCAGTACTGGTAAATTCCATCCGGGTTCAGGACAATTGTCGCTATTTGGATATAATAAACCCACCTTCTCCCTATCGCGCAATTTGGGGTTCTCTCACTGGACACAGACGATTAAGGTGTAATATAGCTTTTGGGCAGGGTGGAGAGCTACAAGACCTGTGAACTGGACTAGACTGGGTTTTTGAGTATAGACACTTCTCTCAACACCCAATGGACAAAAGGACTTGCTCTCCCCCAGTGAAGGCCTGAGTGAAACTCCCCTAAAGGTAGGCAATGCCTAAAGCTTTAATTGAGAGATCCTAAGCGCAGGTAATTACCAGATGGAAGCCAGGTGTATTTTGTGAACTGAAGATATATATTTTACCTTATATGTATTGTAACTGCACCATTTCATCCAAGGATTCTTTCCATTAAAGCCGAAACTTCATAGGATATCATGTAAACATTTTGTAGGCGGGGAAATCGTACCCAACGACCTCACATATGTATTTTATGTAATTCTCACATATTAAAGAAGTGGGGAGCAATTTTACATGGAATTAATTATAGCAGACAACTTGTATGGATGCCGCCATTGCTATAAGTCACGTGACTGGGAGTGACGTCACATACCCTCATACCCACAACATAAACAATAGCCCGCAGTGCCTGAATGGACACACTCCTATTTTTCCTCAATTGATTTGAGCCATATTCATATGTAAATGAATGATGCTCTTATAAAAAGGTTAGGCTGGGAAAATATCTGCCATTGACAAATGCAGGGAAAGGTGTTAAAGCTACTGAGGGTTAGGGTGAGGCAGGGGAGAGGAGTGAAAGTGTTAAAACATTACCGCCGTTGCCGCCATTATTACCCAGTTTCTGAGTTGCAGGGAGAGATTTGCACTCACAAATTAGGGGTCTCTGGGATGAATTAAGGATATTTATAATGTGTATACTAATATGAATATTCAAACCTTCTCACTGTATATACATCATATAATTATGTATATACCAATGCTTTAAACTAAGCACTTGTAAGTTCGATGTTTGTTTACATGTATGTGCCGAGTAGAGTGACCAGTCACACCTAGTGGTTCAGTGACGTCATCAATAAACGTAAATTACCACCAGTGGCGCTGTTGGTCACCAATATGGCTGCATCCTTGTAAGAGAGAAACTGACTTTCTTTTCTTATGTTTCTGGTGGTAGATAATGATGTCGATCATTATAATGCTGTAGAAATACTCTGAAGACTATAATGTTTTTGCTATTTGCAAAAAAAAATTAGAGTTTCCTAAATAGTGTTTCGGCTTTAATAAATATACTTGCACCGCATTGAAAGCCACTAATGATTTCGAGTACCTTGATTTATGCATTATAGTGATTATGACTGATTACAACCATAATTAGCTATATTGACAATATAGCCCAAACATAAACAGTCACATTATCCCCCTGCTCTGCATTATTGCACCTCAAGAGTGCTAAAACATGATGTCACCGTAACATGCCAGCATGTTACGGTGACATAAATTATGTGACAAAGTAATTATGTGACATTAATTATGTACATGTATTGTGTGGACACATAGAGAACATTCGCATAATAGCTTTGCCTCTAAATACTTAAATAGAACTTATATTTACCTTCATAAACAACCAATACAAGTATTCAAGTCATCTTAACAGGAAAACCAGGGGAAGAATGTTCTATACTTTTGTTAATTATAAATATAATGGATTATAATTATGTGTATATGAGCAGAGGATCAATCATTGCCGCTGCCATTGCCATGCATGCACATTACCATTATTATTTCGTTATTTGGCTGTAACTTTTCTTATGTGCATATTTCTTTTTATTTATTTCTAATTTATGTAGAAATATGTACACTTTTTCTGTGCCCTTATCAGCTAGTTCCCGTCACAGACTCCATGAAGCTTTCCTGACTACAATATTCATTATTAACCTTCCCAATTCCGTCTATATTATCAGCACTATGTGTAGATTATGTACGAAAAATAATAAATCAATAGACGCAATTTAACAAAATTAAGAATTTTTAACCAAATGTCGACCAATTGGTGGAATTGCTCATATAGATCTATATGATAAGTATCATCCCCTATCGAGCAGACCCAGCCTCTATAAGACGGTTAACCAAGTCAATGCTATTCTTTATCAAACTGACCCAGTTTCTATGAGAGGGTCAACTGATTCTTCCTTGACGAACCTATTGTTGTGATTTATGATTCATGATTTGTTAAAAAAATGCCTCTTGAACCAAATGATTTATAGATCTATATGACAAGTGGCATTCCTTATTAAGCAGACCCAGTCTCTACAAGACGGTTAATAGACACTCCTCTGATAAACTCCTGATGTGATCTATGACCTACCATTGAAATGTCCTAAAAATGATACATGTAATGAAATTCGAAGGGACAGAACCAAGCCAATGATATTCCTTATCAAACAGACCCAGTTTCTATGAGACGGTCAACTAACTCTCCCTTGACTAACCTATTGATGTTATTTATGATTTGGTACAAGATGTTATGTATATTGAAACCAATTTCATAGACCTAAATGGTCCTCTCTATCCACCTGACCAAGTTTCTATGAGACAGGCAGCTGAATTTTGATTATCCTATTATTTGTTCTTACCTCAAACCAGAATATTACTTAATATATTATTAAGTTCTACCAGCAACTTTAAATGCAGCAAATACCCTTTTGCGCAAGTTATGCGCTTCGTTACATGCTAAAAAAACTCTAGAATGGGTGTTAACGAAACGTATAGGGTAACCTCTTTTATCCAAACTTTTTGCAAAACGTGGGGAAATAAATGAGGATGAAGCACCAGTATCGATCAGAGCAGGTATTGTTCTGTCGCCAAATTCAACTTTTAAACAACCCTTCTCAATATTAGCAGAAACAAGTGTATTCTTACCAGATCCATCGTTGTCTGCTGTAGTAAGTCTGATTGTCTTGGAGGGAGGTTTAGGGTCTGACTCTTGAGTAGAGTTGCACTGAGGCGTCAGAGAGTTCTCAGTGCAAAGAGGCGTGTCTGGAGGATGATTTCTGTGAAAAGATTGTCCATTTTCCTCCAGGTTTGGTGCCTCTGCACCAAGCACATAAAGTGCCTGACGGTCAGACCCTCATTCTGACGGATTTGATGACTTGGAGGAGGATCGGTGCTTGTCTTCCTGTGACCTGAACCTGGTGTTCTTGGGGTAGGCGCACGATCCTCTGTCTTCTTAAAATCCGTCCTTCCTTGGCTGCTTGACCGGTGGTGGTTGCTGCTACTTCTCGGGCGGCTAGAAGAGCGAGGGGGGCCGGCAGAGTTATGGCGGCTTCTGCTGCGGCTCTGATTTCCTGACGCGAAACGTGGATGGGTCTCAGATGACTCCTTTTTGGCTTCATATTTGTCCTTTCTTGACCTGTTGTCGCCGTCAGTTTTCTTCTTATCAGAGCCGGAGGAGGAGGAATGGGAAGAAGAGTTATGTTTCCCACTGTATTTCTTGAAAGAAACATTGGAAAGCTTCTCTGTCTTCGGCTGAGGTGGGTTATTGCTTTCCCTCCTCCTTGCAGATTGTTCTGCCTGTTCCAGGGTAGTTGGACGGTCATGTCTGACGGCCCTAGCAATGTCAGATTTGAGGCCATCGATGTAGTAATGAATGGCCGTCTGCTCAGTGATATTTGCGTTGGCGAGAAGTTTCTCCATGTCCATGGAATAATGTTTCACTGATTCGTTCTTACCCTGGAACCTCTTCCTATAACTCTTCTCGTCCAGGTCTGGGTCCTCTTGATCGAATTTCTCCAGAAATTTGACGGCGAAGACCTCAAAATCTACAGGTTGTCCGCGTACAAAGATGTGCTTTTTGTACCAGACTCTGGCTCTTATAATAGCTCTGGATAGGGCAGTGGGATCATTTGGGCAGCAGTTGGCAATGTAAATGCGGAATTCGTCCAAGAAATCTCCAGCAGATTGATATACTGTTGCTTGCTCAAATTTGGGAGGGGGCTGTACAATGGTGCTATTAAATCTGAAATAGTTTCCGCCGTTGCTGTTAGGCAGCATAGACTGATCAAAAGAAGCATAACTAGGGGTATCTGGGATGCTTTGGTCGGACTGAGAGTGGGTCTTTGGCTGGTTAGGGTTGGTAGGATCTGGGATAAAATGGTGGGCAGGAATATTTGGCGTAGGTGTAGAAATAGAGGGGTTGGGCGTGTTAACTTGCGGAAAATTAAATATACTCTGCCGTGTGGAGGAAATCGGTTTGTTCGAGCTAGAGGTGGTGGTGGTATTAGAGCCTACCTGTGAACCTGCGGCTGTCTGGCGTTGGTAAATCCCATTTGACGGAAAACTGAAGCGGCTGGACGGGGGTAGCGGTCGTGGCGTTGACGGTGGCTGAAGGGGAGACGGGCGGCGGCCGGGCTTCAGTGGCAGGAGGCGCTGGGTGCTTCTCGGTAGCCTTGGTCGGCTCGGCGGGCTTCTCCTGCTGGGCTCCTTTGCCAAGGATAGCGCTGGTCAGGGCAGTCAAACAATCCATTTGACGCCTGTTTTGCTCGTGTGCCTCTTGTCTGAAGCAGTCTTCACGCCTTTCGGCCTCTTCACAAGCTACTTTTGCATCTTCTCTGGCCTGCTGGGCGTCATACCTTTGCTGGTTGAAAATACCGGAGAACATGTCTGTGTTATTCTTATTCAGATTCTCCAAAATGGCGGCCAGGCCCGTCAGCAAATCGGTCTGAGGTTGCTGTTGTTGGTGCTGCTGCTGTTGGCCAATACCTGTCCATAGTGTATTTGGTGCTCCGGGCGTCACAGTGGTAGCAGTGGTGGTTGTAACGCCTGTGGTATTTGCAGTGGTATTGATTGACGCAGCCTCGTGCGTAGTGGTCTGAGCTGCGGTGGTGGACATGGTGATTTCGTCCTTCTTGCTACTCTTGTGGCGTTTTCTCTCTTCCACTATTCTCCTTTGTTCTAGGCAGCATTGCTCAGCTTTAAGGCGCTCCTGTTTAGATTGCCTCAAATTGTGCATTTATAGGCACCAGAATTGATGGTTCTCTACCAATATGTTATACGTAGTGTAACACAAAGGAAAAGGAGCTGTAGCGTAGAGTATAGTAGCGTACCTTTATTGTCGATCTTAAGTGATTGGAAGGGGGTCACAACCCTTCCTTATAATGTGGGTTATGCACGGTTACATGGTACAGGTGCATTGTGATTGGACGGTGGTCCCGTCCAATCAATATATGATAATCGTCACTTGGGTTAGAGCCATCATACAGGTAACAAGTAGTATAGGAATAAAATTTTAGGGTATGTTACCACGAGGTATAACACTATATAATATATACACCATTTCTGGTATGGAAACCCAGTTTATGGGGGTTTTTTTGTTCAAATATTTTTATTTCATACAGGAGACATCTCAATTTACATTGTTTTTCATAAGAGCCCCTGTAATCTATTCATTGTACAATTGGTAGTAGGGCTTCGATAATTTATACCAACTTATATCACTCTTTTTATTTTTCATTAGATGTGTGCTAACATAGCAATCTAACACATTATTTACAAAATGGTTGTAACGTCATGATAAATAATGAGGTGGTGAATAAGATGAAATAAGAGAAATAATGTAGATGAAATGAGAGGGATACAGACTATTAATGTCTTGTCTATTCGATCGTAGCGAGTAATGGAAGACGTTATTTCGCTCAGTATGTGAGAATGATCGATATACATGTATAGTAAATTCATTTGTTACAATATCAATATCATACACTTAAACCAGCAAGGTTTCGTTTAGCCGATGGCTTCAACAATCAGGCAATATATACAGCCTAGCAAGTGAGTAAGTACAAACTAGGATTTTTGCTAGCAGACATTCAGGGAGGGGCAGGGAGGGGCAGGCAAGCGGTCTTTTGTATATATTCCTTTTTATACTCTTTATGTATGGTAGTTCTTCAATTCCTTAATTATTGATTGTCCATCAGATGTTTCTTGAGGATGGACTTAAATATTAAAGGATCACCTTGGGATCTTATATGGGCAGGCAATAAATTCCAGATTACTCTAATACTATTATATAAGCATCTTGCTTCAACTTCCGTACGTACTTGTAGAGTCCTCATGGTGGATGCATTTGCTCTTCTTGTGGGTCTGATTCGCTCTTCATAGTTCTTCATAATGTATACTTCCTTATGAGCTATTTTACCAATATTAAACATGATCCTATTTTCTATATTCATAATGTTACATTCTCGCCACATTCTTTCATTGCTTTCCTCATACAAGTGCGGCATTGCTGCTCTCAGAGCTCTATTCTGAAGAGTCTGTAATTTTCTGATATTACTTTTGTTTATACAATAAAATGCGAATAGACCATAATCGAATAGGGATAGAATCTTTGATTTTACAATGTCAAGCACAGCTTTATCAGTCAGATTGGTTCTAATTTTTCTAAATAAGTACAATTTCTGATTAATGTTGCTAATAGTACTATTTAAATGAGGTAACATTGTGAGGTGCTGATCGATAATTAAGCCTAGGTAGGTGTATTTGGGTACTCAATTTTCTCTCCGTCTAAGGTGATGACAATGTTTTTCATTTTACACTTCTTTTTACCATATAGCATACACTTAGTTTTCTTAGTATTGACTAGAAGCTTGTTCGATTTGCACCAGTTGCTGAATTTCAACAAATCGCCATTCATCTTCTCTTCACATTCTTCGATTTTTACAGCCAGAATAATATAATGCGGTGTCGTCAGCATATTGTAGACATGTGCTAACAATTGGCAAATGCTTAATATCGTTTACATACAGTAAATACAGTACAGGTCCTGATACAGACCCCTGAGGTACCCCGTACTCAATATCAGAGATATCAGATGTGAATTCACCATTTTTAATATACTGCTGTCTGTTGTTTAGGTATGATCATATAATGCATCCCGTCCAGTTGTTTACTGGGGTGAGGGGCCGAAGAATGAGCGATGATATATAGGGATTATCCTATGTGATTGGCTTGGTGTGGGAGCTAAGCCAGAGACGTCTGCTCTCTACGAAGCTGAACTCTACTCTGGGTTACCATGAAACAAATGCCCAGAATTGCAAAATTAAAAGAGTGTAAACATAACACTCGTTCAAGCAAATGAGTTTAACAAACAGAAGGGACTTAAATTCATGAGGTTGAACATTAGAAGCTTAGCGGCAGCGGCAGCGGCAGCGGCAGCGGCAGCGGTAGCAGCTGTTCACTGTTCTGTTTTCGGGCAAGCCTTTGGCCTCTCTGGACTTTATGCAGGTCTCTGTTGGTCTTGAGTTGCCACATGGTCCTCAAGCTGGCCATACCGCATTTATCCATCATCAAGTATTCAACATAATCGTCATCTCCTTTCCATTAATAGCACGATTGGCTCCTAGAATGATGGTAACCTTTTCCCTGACTTTTTGAGCCAGTCTGCCTGCTATGTGCTCAGGCACAAACTTGGACACTTTACCAACTTTTTTTGCTGAGGCCTTCACTATATAGTTCTGGCTGGGTCCTAGCCCCCCTGCCCTTTAATGAGGCTTGGTTGTTGCCTTGACCTTCCTTTTATTTGGCACCAGGTCTAGCTAGAAGTCATCTGCCTCATCATCAGTGTCGGTGGGGATCTGCCAATCCCTTGATCACATTGTAGCACCTCCACATGGTAAACTTCCTGCAAGCTGTTCTTTCCTGCTTTTGCACCTTCTGGAGGTTTGGCGTTGGCTGCTGTCTCCATGTGAGGGAAGTAGGCATGGAACTGTGGGCCTCTGTCCTGTGTTACCCAGGTTGTGGGCAGCCTTATTCCTGAGATTTATTCCATGACCATAGTGAGATTTAACTGAAGTCAAAATCTCCAGTCTCTTCATCTTGCCAATGGATTAGCTCTCATCACTGAAGTGTCTGTTCGCTAAGGCAATCAGTGAGCATAATAATCACTGATTGTTCCTTTGTCATCAATTTTAAAGATGTGGATCAATATTAAAAAAGTGTGGTTGAAAGTGGGGTCATGAAATTTTAGCACAAACTTTGAAGGGGGGGGGGCAAGCAGTTTTGCACAAGACTTTAAGGGGGGGTCATACAATTTTGCACAAGAATTTTTCGCAAATTCTCCTCCCCCCCCCCCAGTGGTTAATTATGAACAGTCCCTGAAGACATCATGTATTCCATTAGCATGGAAACAATCGAGAGTCACCCCATATTAAAGCTGGAGATCAGACTCACTCAGGAAACTATAGACCAATTTCGGTAATTCAACTATCCACCAAGATTATGGCAAAGGTTGTTCATAAGCAATTAGCTGAATACTTACATGATTATATAACTTACTATTTGACAATCAATTTGGTTTTAGGTCGGAGAAGTCAACCCAAGATGCAATCATATGTCATAGAGCGAAACCAGAGCGGTCTAATGGAATCGGTTACTGCGCTCTCTCTACGCTCTAATAAGTGTCTATGTGCGCTTCTTTAGAAGAGCGCAGGACGTTGCGCTCATATCTGACGTGTTTGATATGAGCGCAGCAACACAACGCTCTTTCTGCCTAAAAAGAAGCGCACTGAGAGCGGACCAACAATCTTGCCATTGGTTTCATAAGAAAAGAAGCGAATCAGTAGAATCGCTCTGCGCTTGTACTGCGCTAATTATAAAAGGAGACAAAGAGCGAATGACAAGCACACTATAAACAAGCGCAGCAAGAGCGAGCCATGAGCACATATACAAGCGAGCCAGTGGAATCATACCTTTATGCTCATATCACTGGATATATCAGAGCAAGATAAAAAGTATGACTGTAATAGACTATTAATGATTATTTTTTTAATTTCACAAGTCTGAAATTCTGACCTAGTCTTATCAAACATATTTCACTGTTGACATGTCAATAAACCATATAATATTTTATTCCAATAGTCTGTCCTAGTCCTAAACTTGAATTCATCAATGCATTTCAGTAATTACTCCTACACTACACGAAATATCTTTTGTGTTTAAATGGCACGCCAAATAGGGAAACAAGTATTTAGAAATTCAAATACACATTTTTCCTGCAAATTCCCAGAATATGGTGTTGAATGGTATGTTATATCCTTTTTGGGGAACATTTAGGATTAGAGCAAAAGATTACAATTTTCCTAATTGCCGTATGAAGTTGTTATTCATCACTATATCAATTTGTTTTCCCCTCTACTGATTTAGTAGACGATCTAAAAGTCATGCAACTTCACCTGATGAACATTATACTATTACCATTTTTTTCATTTTTTTTTTCATCACGAGATATTCCCTTCTTTTTATTCGTCGGAAACCCTCCATTATGGTATTTAAGACTCTTTGCACCCTGGTAATATCTTTAATGTAATTAAAACATTGAAACATTAAAACAGTGCTCAATATATAAGGAGAACCCTGAATGGAGATCCTTATTTCTCCAACTCAACTATAGGGGCAGTTCAAGGCAGGGTTCCTATAATCAGTAATTTTGATTGTTGGTTTTTTAAAGGCCTTAAAAACTTTCAAAGTGCATCAGTAATTTTAGATCTGAGGCCCAGAGCCCTGTAAAATGTGCTCAACTGGCACTAATTTTCTAAAAGAAAACAATTGTCCTGGGGGACCATGCCCCTGGACCCATATATGGTGGCTATGACACTGTTGGGTCATTATTCTAAACCAGTTTTTACCACTTTTTTTCTAACTCCTGGATCCGCCCTTGTGATTTCCATCCAGAATGTCTGAAAAGAGCCTTCACGAACAAAGCATAATATGCTTTAGTGCATATGCATTGCTGCCATCTAGTATAGAAGTTCAAAACAAATGCGCTTGGTGAGGGTCAAGGGGCTGGCAAGCGCGGCGCTGTCTTTTCCCATTGTTTTACTTAGTGGTTGCCCCTATCTTTTGCTGTGAATATAAAACTCAGTAGAAGAGGACTCCCTTTCTACTTTGCAGATAAGGGCTTTTTAAGATGTACGTTTTCAAATGTATATGTAATATAACTTTATTTATTGGATTAATTTATAGGATTGGGAACGGTAATTAATTACAAACATGTACAAACAGACCTTTAAATAAACCATGGAGACACCAGTCCCTGTATGGCCACTCAGCAAAAGCCCCGTACCTACAGTCAAACAAACAACGCTGCTGAGCAAGGCCTGGTCTTGCACAGATATACATATAGTATTCACAAGATTATCTAAGATTTCAGTCCACATATTAATGATATGAGTAGACACATGTACATGTAGCGACTCCAGCCCCCTCTTTGATAGTTGGCACATAGATTATGTAAGGGGTTGGCACCAGACACTTAACTGGCAGTGCATGCTCGCTGCATGGTTTCACCGAGCACAAGAATATAGCCTATACAAATTGGAACTCATTTAACCAACACACTTGCCTCGAATATTGTTTTGGCTTTGGTTCATTTGTCCCACGGGTAACTACTCAGCTAGCCAATGGTGGCGTTCCCCACCGGCCTAATAATCAGCATGCCCCACGGCCATACCCAAGCGCCCTCGCCTTCCTCCCTCCTCCCCAACACGAACGCATAAATAAGCCCTGACGCGACGCGTGGATCATTAGTTCTGCAGTAGTCGCGCTTTGCCACTGCGTGTTTAATACCCAGGAGCACAGCTAACAAAGCATTTGCTACCAGCAGAACGGGGTATAAATCTGGCTGTCCTCTGATTAGCTGGACCCTTGTGCGCCCTCATCATGACGGTCCCAAGTGCTGAGAAAGGAGAGAAAAAGGTTGAATTACTTGAACGGGAAACTTGGTCCAATAAAATCCAGTTTTTGCTAGGATGCATGGGATTTTCTGTAGGCCTGGGGAACGTTTGGCGCTTCCCGTATCTCTGTTACAGAGACGGAGGAGGTAGGTGATATTTAAGCATATACTATGTTCTTTTTAACTGTAGGGAAAATTGGATCCAGGAGAGAAATATATACTTTGCTCACATTCCTAATTCGAATGCTTTATTTTTGTTGGAGGATATCACACCTCGTGAAAGTGCAACGCCTCCTCCCCGGCGTCCCCCAGTCAGTGTACGGATACTGTTAGATATCGCAGCGATTGACCTCAAAGCGAGCATCAGCGCGTTCCCGGTGATAGCTGTGATTCCCCCATTCACCTTCTATGTGTGCGTCTACCGTTTCCTCGTCTTCAGCACGCTCGCGGATCACCCTAGCTTTCTCTCTCACTCACGCTCTCGCTCTCTTTCCCTTCCTCCTTCTGTATGGTTTCCTTCTGTATCTCCCCATGTTTCTCTACCTTTTCTATGATAAAAGTTATAATCATAATTCTTTATTTGACAAATGATGTCCCCCCCCCCCCACCTCCCTCCTCATATCTTTATGTCTGCTTGGATCTCTCAGCTTCTCTGTCAATACTTACATTTTCTCCACAAATGAACGATCCACTTTTTGGCTACTAGCTACTAATCCATCGACTCAAACTATATGTGCCAGCCAAACTACATAAGTCCCCTTGCCTGTTTTCCGCGTTCAGAGATCCAAGACAAACAGCAAGCTACCAGACATGCAGCCTCTACTCGGCTACACTTTGCTGTAGACGCGTACTTTGATAACACTGTTGACTGGCACAACACTGCATGGGCTGGACGTAACATAGCCGCACATTTCAATCCATGTTATGGCTTGGCAATGACTACGCACCGTCAGGAGTGAGTGGCTGATAATGAATGGCTCATTTATGCCATGCCGTCTGACTCAGGAGAAATTCAAATGAAATTTACTAAGATGACATTTTTTTTGCTGCGAAAGAATTCCTTTTGGGAGAAATATCAATATCAAAATAATGAACAAAAGTAACACGTCTAAGTGATAAAATAGCTCTGAACGAAACCATTCTTGTATTGATTTATTTCACTAAAATACTATTATTCATACTTACATATGTAATCCTTAACAAGAAAAATCGCACGAAGTACATAGTACAAGAAATATGTAATGTTACAAGCTTACCGGAAGTATTATTGTCATCTAATTATCAAACCTTCACTGTACCCCTATTCAAAGTGCAAAGAGTACCCCTACTCAAAGTACAAAGTTCTGCGACAGTCTTATTCTACAACACTGCTAACAAAATATTTTATTTTTTGGAATGTAACCCATACAAGTAAGGTTAAATTAAACACAAAGTACGAGCAATGTGTCTAATAACCTCTCGGATTTTACTAGTCTTTTAAACGCCTACCCTGAGTACAAAGGGTCACACATGCACTCACATTGTCATATGAAAACTTGTCCGAAATGTTATGTTATGTTATATATTCTTATTAGTAGAAACGCCTTATAAATAGATTAGAAATCTATCTCTTTCTAAAGGGTAACTGTAGAAGGAACCTGCACATACATTTTATACCCAATTTATTCATCTCTACATATTTTCATTTAACTGTTTTATAATAAATAAAAGTATTTCTCAATTCAATTAATTCAATTTTTGTTTCATAATTTATTGATACTTAAGACGTGTGTTCTATTCGATGGTGTTCCTATATCGAACGAAAGGGGCGTATAATTAACAAAGAATGCATAAATAATAATGGGACGTTATTAGACAGATGATTGGCTGGTAATCAATACTCTATTGCCTATCACTTAGAAGGCTAATTAAGCTCCTCAGAGTCCCCTATAATAACCTAATAACACCTGTGTAACTTCTCATACATAATTATGCAAAACCTTGGAACTGTATTGTATAACACATTGGCTTTGTTCGTCCACGCGTTGTGTTACATCACTAAAT
The DNA here is from genome assembly GCA_942159475.1 of Sthenelais limicola. Taxonomy (NCBI): domain Eukaryota; kingdom Metazoa; phylum Annelida; class Polychaeta; order Phyllodocida; family Sigalionidae; genus Sthenelais; species Sthenelais limicola. The sequence goes on along the minus strand of OW804095.1, from coordinate 46,013,659 downwards.
TGGTCCGATCGATTGGGGGAACTACAATCAGTCAGGATATGTATGGATATTACAAGGAACTGCTGCTATTTTTGCTTCTAAAATGAACAATTTGGGTGATGACTGCATTTCCTCCAGGGGCCAGTTATATAAGCTAAGGAAAGGATTGTGTGTGGGTATTCTTTTACCTTGCACAGTATCATTATTCTGCTACAATACGATAAATAAAATTACCAGTAACCATAGAAACGGCTCATGTTCGTGGGTTTGTCTGCAAATTCCATGTAATTTTACATGAAATACCTCAAATTAAGCTTGTTTTACAGTTTGTTTGTTTTTTTGTTTTTTTAAAGTTTTTATTTCCTACGACATATTCAGAAAAATTTACAGAGATGACCGCCGCTGACAATAAGCGTTACAGTGGGTAGGGGTTCCCTCTCATATTCAGCTTCTGGCCACTGGTCTAATTGTTAAGGGTATTCGGCAGACCCAGTGCTATTATTTGTTATACCCATATAGACCCGGCATCTTACATATAGGACGGCTACACGTTTTTGCAATTTTCTCCCAAAGTATCATACACAGGAAACTCAATTCTTGGCAGGGACATTGCTCATACACTTACCTGGGGTCCCATCAAGGTTGTATCACGAAAGAAATAATATCAATGTCGAAATCATTCTTCTACAAATCGTGTTGGGTACTTCATGGCAGTGATGTTACCATGGCAACACATCAATATTTCTTTCTCAAAAGTTTCTAAATAGCAGAATCGGTCAATATACATGCCTGGTTGAAATATTATTCAGTTTCCCCATAACATTTCTATACATTTTTGAACACTTACAGATCATTACTGTAAACTTATTAATGTTCGTGCAGTATTCATTTTCGCTGTTTTAGCGCACCCACCCTTGTGCGCGAAAATTAATCCTGCGCGAGGTATACTTATTGTATAAACAAGGTGTATGACTTCCTTGCTGCGCGAATTTAAATCCACGCGAAAAGGTGTCAAAGTACTTAGTGCGCGAAAAAAAATCCGTTTACAGTATTCTGCCGTGCTACATGTAAGACGCCTGGTCTATACCGTATATATATGGGATAAGCCCATTATTGTTCCTGAAAGTTGTATACCTCCATGTGTCATATCTATATATGGTTTCCATATGAGCTAACATGACCGGATTGGAGGATTTAGTTTGGTCTTTGGTCAATGTACGAAAGTTCGGCAATAATGGGTGTAGGATCATTACACCAGCTTAGTAAATCGACACATTTATTAACACTTACCCGCCCGCCCGCCCGCCCGCCCGCCCCATATAACCAGAATAACTTTTTCTCGGTTTCAATATGTTACTCTTCTTTTGGTTCTCCTAGCCATATAGCCTTTTCACACAAAAAAATGTCACCGCTTAATAAACTAAATTGTTGTCCACCTATATTCCGGTGTTAATACTATTGCCCTTCCCTATACTATTTATACAATTCTTAAAATTAAACGAGACGTACCGTATGTTATAAAAAATAGTTTCCTTTGCGGCAGAAACACTTGTGGTTTTGTTTTGCTATGTGTTTGGTCTTCCCAAAATAACTTGAAAAGAGATAATGTCATAATAAAATGTGTTATTGAACTGTTTCCTTTACTTGACAGGTGCGTTCCTCATCCCTTATTTCCTGTGCGTGATTATTGGAGCCATTCCCATGTTCACTTTGGAAATCGCTCTTGGACAATACACTTCAAATGGAGCCATCACATGTTGGGATCTCGTACCATTATTCAAAGGTATGTACACCTCGAAAGGGGAAACCGAATTCGTCCCAGGCCAGAGTCGGAAACAATAATATAGACTGAATGCTTTTGAAGTGTGTACATACTAAACCTACCCAGTTGACACATGTGTATTGCCAATACCATTGGTCCTCTCGCGAGTCATGGCACGTCCGTATGTTCAGCCTGATCAATCAAAAATATGAACCCATGCATTCTAACAAAACTTTCCAGCCGCTCTGTTTTCTTTACATCATTCAGACACTTTACAATTTATACTGTTATGCTCTGTGTCCCGGAAGATATTGCAGTTCACCGCATAGAGCGATAAGCTGAACCACAAGGCTAAGACTAAAAGTGTTAATGGGAATCACCTGACCCCTAAAAGTTAGGGAGTCATTAGGGCTTTCTACTACTGACTGTATAAATCATAGTGTGGTCGCAATCTTATCCGCAAAGTTTTTTTTTTATAGAGAGATGACAAACGAATTAGTTATGGTCGTATCGGAAACCACCATTAAATGAAGTGAGAAATATAACTCTGTGTCCAGGATTATTACTTATTAGTATAATAAGATATACGCTAGCTAAATATACGCTAGCTCTAGCTCAACATAAGTATACATATATCATCCCTCACCATATGAAATCATTGTTAATCTTATTTCAATTTTTCAGGAGCTTGTTTGTGTAACAATATTTAATTTAATATCTAAGAAAATCGCAACGATGCCTTTAATAGAAACTTAAATGACAAGAATCGTCAATTTGCAGCAAAGGTGCATTTTAAATGCACCACACCGTTTTCCAGGGATATCGGGATAGAATGGTGTTTGTACCCACAAGTAGAGATAAGAGCGCCTCTCCTCTCACCGCCATCGACCCAAATTGTACCATGTGTACACATATTCAAAATAGGAGAAATGTTATCCGGTCTAAATTTAACACATATCAAGTTCTTCGGACTTGGGTGAATAGGTTGTAGCTTTTAGGAGAATGGCCGAGTGTAACCTGGATGTAGATGTAAAGGGTTTGAGGGGGCTGATGGTAAGTTTGTATAGATGAGTACACCGTGTATACCATCTACAATCCCTCTAAATCTACAAGTACATGTAAAATCTGAGTGTTTACTCCTGGCGCCTCGTTAATCCCTTGCATTTCCCAGATAGATTGCTCATTCTTTTCACATGACCTTGTCACTGTACTATCATTGACGGTTCAGATAGTGTTTGCTTTCCAATAACTATGCACTCTAACTAGGAGGACTTGAAAACCTTCTTACGTTCGGAGAGCGTCTCCTGATTGTGTTTGAATGATGACATGCAAATAAAACTACACAACAAGTGCCAGTCGGGTTCATCACTGGTTTCGCTGACTACTTACTGGGATGAGATAAGATTAAACAATAGTTTTTTTTGCAAATCAAGTACATGGACACTGACACTGAATGTTTCGACACTTATTTCAAGGATCGAGTTGAAAACGTTTGAACTTGTTGTATATTAATGAGTACTATGAGATATTAGTATTGCATGTCATGCTATTCTGGAAATACGTTACCACACAACTAAATGTATTCTGAACAAATTGTTCAATAGTATGCACACACTCCATCGTAATTTAAACCTATCTGTGGAGATCTGCATACGTTTCATTCACGTATACTCCCATTTCAGGTTCAAAGTTCTATCGTGACTGGCCTCCCATTGAAAGTGGTTCTGTTTGCGGTATCGTCAGATTTTCCAATTTGAATTTCAGTACATAAGTTAGTGGGAGATTGATTGGGGGTTGGAGAAGATGCAGAAATCTTAATGGAAAACGAAATTTAGGGCTCGCCTTACTATCATTTTAGAAATCGACGAATTAGTGAGAGGACATAATGTGTATATGGGATGGAGTAGCCGAATCCGTAATTAAAATTTGAATATAAAAATACTGTGAAGATTCAAATTTTGTCGACAGTCGACTACCCTTAAACCATTGAACAAGCAATGTTAACGAATTGAAAACCTTTCCAAAAAGTGCTGAACCATCAAATTTAGGTCTAATATGATAATAGTGTACTGAGCAAAGACCCCATCAAATTATGGTCATTTGGAGGCTTCAGTTTATAAACGTTTGCTAATAGGTTTAGCAGAGCTATTATATATGGGTTTAGTAACTTTTCCTTTCACATGGCTAGGTTATGTATATGTTTGTGGAGGCATAGGGCACCAAGGGCAACTGCGAACAAAGCAGGAAGCATAATATTCATGGTAACAGCTCAACATTCAGTTGACCTTAGGCCCCCCCCCCCCCCCCCCAAAAAAAATAGGTGTGTTTCCGATTTATCTGGCTGAAAACTAGGTAGGGGGTGGTAATTTTTTTTTTGTTAATTTTTTTTTGTTTGGAAACCACCTCCCAGGAACTGAGAAAAATGTCTTTTTCATAACAATAGTTGTTTTGAACATGGGAAATGTGCTTTTTGACAGTTTCGGGTTAGGAAAACCCGTTTTCCTGCTTTTATAAGCTTTTTTTGTCAAAAAAATCCAAAAAAACAAAGATATGATGGGGAAAAAATCAGGTATGGTAAAAAATCAGGTAGGGTAAGGTTTTTCTAGGTAGGGGGGGTAAATCGGAAACACACCTATTTTTTTTCCTTAATACAAGGTCAAGGTTATTGGAAGTATGGAAGTACCTCAGTGCAATAGAAAAAAGCTATCCAAAACTCTTCTATCCAAAATATGCTGTTTTATTTCAAATGGCTACGAATAATACACTCCATATCTTTGCTTCTGTAACCATTGCATCTATGATGACAACATTTGTGTCAGATTTTCCAAATAATCCAAATTTTCCAAATAATCAGGTGATCTTTGGACCGCAATATTGGGCGTCAATTCGCCCTTATTCTCGAGAAGAATGGTTATATATATAAAAACTAGCTATAAACTATAATCATCACCTAACCAGCCTTCAAATTATAGAGCTGGCATATCTCTTTTATCCCCATCGTTAATGTTAACTCCTCAGGACTTAAAATTATAGATCCTGGTATTACATTTACATACAATTAAAACTAATAAAGTTTGGGACTTAAAATTATAGATCCCTCTCCTTGCATAATATTCCTCTTATTATATAAGATAAAAAAAAATTTTTGATTGTTCTTTCTACCTAATAAATGGAACAACAAACAACTTTATTACATCAATTTCATCATTTCATCACGCTTACCTACGCCCCAACACCACCCTACACCGAAAGTGCAAAAATGTGCAGAAAAGTGACACCGCAACAACACGGTGCGGTGTTACACCGTGCTACACTCTACCGAGTATATAAACAGCTGGATCTGAGTAATGTATCAACAGTCCCCTGAAGAAGGCAACCCTATGCCGAAACTAGTCTGGAAATAAAACACTGACAAAATGTACATACCGGGTTATCATTTGTAGGAAATATCTACTCTACATATTTTCCAAATAATATTGTGTTAAATTATGAGCCCAATCTAATTAAGGGATTCTTAAACTCTAAAACAAATAGTCTACTTTTACCTTGAGAATCATAGGTAAATCATGAAAAATCTACTCAAACTGGTACAAAATTGGGGCGTCCTGTTTAAGGTCTTTCTTATGTTCACTGATAATAGTTCATAGTCCATGGGCCAGGGCCTCCAATTTTGGATATTAGTACCATCGCAGGGGACAGATTCTCACCTATCCCAAAAAATTGAAGGGGTCAGGGGCTTTTGAATCAGCTATGATATCCTTTTCAAATGAGTAGCTTATTGGCCACCAGGGGGTGCTGAAGGTGAATATTTTAGGTCTTTGACCTATACATGGTGGAAATATTATTTGTAGAGCATTATGCATTCAAAACCAAATGAGTTGTGTAAAATTCCCTTTTAATTTATGTAAACTAGATATGATTAAGTCCTAGTTGGGATACATGTAATATCAGGTGAACGAGCAACATATGTATGGTTGCTAAACCTTTATGTGAATGTAAAACAGAGCTCAGTTTGCAATATTTTTGATAGAACAGATAGGCCTTTTTCCATAGAACACCATAGAAAAAGGGAACTATCTATTTTTGCTTATGGCAACAGTAGATGTAGTTAAAATAGGTATATATAGGCAAATAGAGTATCAATACTGATCGAGCTGTTGATTTAGGGAACAATATTTACTTGCTATTTTATTTCAACAGGGGGTCACTATAACAACTGAAACAAACTCATATCCAAAAGTTACACCAAAACTTCCTATTTGACCTTGAAAATAGTGACCTTGACCTTTATCAAGGTCACTCACCAGGTGGCTGGATATAGCCCTCATAGATACTATTAATATCCCTAAGTTTGGTGACATTCCCAACAAAAGTGTAGAAATTGGAAACTGAAAACCGTTTTTTTGTAAGAACAACAAAACGAACGTTGCTATGGAAACCCATATATTTTCAATTCAAAGGGCAATCTCACTTGTGTCTTTGGATAAATTTGTTTCTATGACCCTTGGCTACCTTCATACCAAAGGGGACATTTGTAGCATGATCTGAAGTAAACAGCCTATTTTATGCACTTAACTCACCCACTATAACTCTAACTTTACGTTGGATGGCGTATCCAACGGAAGGAGGTGTGTGCACAAAAGAAAGAAAGAAAGAAAGAAGGAAAGAAAGAAAGAAAGAAAGAAAGAAAGAAAGAAGGAAAGAAAGAAAGAAGGACAGAAAGAAAGAAAGATTTAGAAAAAAGAAGCAGCCAATAAACCAATTGTCTACTGTCTATTGCCCTGTATAGTCCTTATCCCAATCAAGAGGAAAGGAGTGCATGTTTATAAATACATGTGTACGTATAGTATCAACATAGATATAGATAGTTCTACATGCTTGACATCATTTATATGATCTAAAAAAACATTGATCAAGATTGTTCACGGCGTTTCACATACATGTCAGAGAACTAGGCTATTATGGAAACCCGCTTAAATTTACATTCGCCAGATGGAATAAAGGGCGTTCCAAGCATATGTGTCGGCAAAGTAGATGTGTCCACATTTTCCATCAGGGTTCTCTCTAGTGCGGGTTGAAGTTAAGTAGATTGGTTATTCAAGTAGTCTATTGTACTGTTTCAATGATGTTCACACCGACGGTACGTGGTAGCCCCAAATATCCCCACCTCCGGGGTGCCCTTTATTAGCGGTATCATTGACAACTACCTACCGCGTTAAACAGAACTCTATATAGGTTCTTTTCTGAGAAGGAAGAGATCAAACTGAACAAGCTATAATATGGAATCAACACTGTAAGAAAAAATGTTGTGTAATTAGTTTTTATGTATCATTAGAGCCCTTAAAGTATACATATACAAGAACCTACATTAAACATTGTTATGTTGTGGATATTATGCAACTTCATCTTTTCATGTTTACATAATGGTTTAGGGGAATGAATTCATTTCATGAATACTATTTATTATTTAGTTTTCCTTGATCAGTGTATTACCATATATGTGCTCCACCAAATTTAAGGCTGTTATTATATTTGAGAGAAGATTTGTAAATCGATGAAATGTGATTTTCATAATTCTGAAAAAATTGTTCACTTGAGAAAGTTTCCCATGTAGTCAGATATAGCTTTCTTGAAGAACTCCTACATGCTTTCAATAACATTTGAAGGGTTCTTCCAGAAACCCCAGATTAGACTCCCCGATTGAGCTTTCTTGAAGCAACCCTAACAGATTTAGCTAGGTGGACAAGCTGAAGAGCCATCAACGGTTCATCCCAAACCGTTTTTTCTAGTGTGTACACCCCACCGATGTATACCATTAAATGAAGCCATGTGGCGCGGGTGACACATCAATTTTGGATCTCATAAGTGCACATGTTCTATAAGCCTATCATCTAATATCAGGGCTCGGTAACATACATATGTTTCATGATGACATTGGGTGAGGTGTTTGGAAACACATTTAAATAAATACGAATATCACTAATGATATTGAAAGCTATTGAATGGGATTCGGGTGAATGGGACTCACCCGATTGGTTATTGACGATTAATGAGGTCTGCATGATTTCAGCTGGCCAGAATACTAATACTGATATTTATCAAAATACACCTTTTCCAAAAGAAGCTATTTACAAATTACTGTCGTCATCGCAGGAGGCCCTTTGGAAGGAATTCCCTGCTTCCGGGGTTTAAATGTTCCTGACCCGCATCCCCGCTGCTGCCTGTACCCGGGAGCCAGTACAACAAATGGGATCAATGTTTCAAATAATAGCTATAATAATTAGATCTTCTCCCGACATACCGTAGTCATTTTTGGCGCCCCTCTCCTGTAGTTACCACAGTTTTAGCCGAGAGCAGAATGGATATGGTCACTCCCGACCTGGAAATAGCCACATATCACTTTAAAAATGGAAGTGTGCCCAACAGATATAAACACGCGTGCATCGCGGCTGTACTTTTTGGCGCATCAGCATCTGGGCTTGTCCTCAGAGAACCTTCCCGAAAGATAACCCGATAAAATAAACACCCAAGATTGACCTACAAACCCGAAATACCGGGATTCAACATCTGGGACGAGCCCGTACAGGGCGTGGTGTTACTCAGAGTGGGCCAATTTTGACTTGACCCTAGTTGCTCTAGCTTTAAGGACAAAGATCTTTTGGGCTGTCTTATGACAATATGTAATTTAGAAAGTAATAATAATAACACTATACGATATACATACAGAGCAGCATCTGCGCAACAAAGTGAATATCTGCTTAAAGGATATATAGTCCACTAAGCCGATTCTCATGCGATGTTGCGCCGCAGAGGACCCATTTCCACCAAGTTCCATGAGAATCGCATGAGAATTGGCTTAGTGGACTAGGCCCTTTATTATCAATATCATATTAAGATGGGTTCCATGTACTTTATTTACTATTTGTTATATACGTTCTTAGCAAAGAAGGACATTGAAATATTGATAAACATATGCTTTTGGTCCTGAATCGACAGGAATTATCTCAAAGTTAATAAAAGATATTTCATTCATGTACATGAACAATAAGTATTATTAATGAACACCTTTTTTAAGAGTTTTTATTCAGGAATATTTTCATCTGAGCACTCTCGTACGTTCTAAAATTAAAACGGTTTTCGTTGGGCCCTGATTAATGCTATTGCAGCCGTGAATCCGGATTAACTTTGGTTCACATAAATATTTAAGTAATTATTGGAATTACATTTTCACATGTTTATTACAAAATATTTCACATAAATTGGAAAAGGGGGCCTATTATGTGACATATGCCCTTTATACATAGAATTTTCATTTTCTCCTACCTCCTGCCTGCACGCAGACCAAAAGTTTTGATTTATGTTTTTCCTTTGTGTTATTTCAAAATATCCCATGAGTTTGAGCGTTTGGAAAAAAATACGCAGATGATAAACAGCTCTAGGATATATCTCAGGACGTTAAACTTTTTCGTAGTTTCAAGATTGATGTCTTGTTTTTTCAGGTCTTGGTTACGCAACACAACTGATTATGTTTATGCATAACGTCTACTATAACGTAATCATGGGATGGTCTTTCTACTACCTATTTGCTTCATTTACGACGAAGCTACCTTGGGTTGATTGCGGCAACTCCTGGAATACTCTTTCATGTCGAGAGGAGGCTCATGTTTATGCGAATATCAACACGACGATAAAACAGTTCTATCGCAACTTCACTGAGGAGGATATATTCCAGAATGAAGCACTTTCTCTCCGACATGATCTATATTCAAAAGAGATAGAGAATGCTATTGGAAAAAACGTCACTGCGATCGACATGATGATGCTAAATGGTTCGGTTCAGGCTGTGGACCCAGTCACAGAATATTGGCAGTGCGTAGATTCCATTTGATTTGAATTCATTTCACAATATATTATGTTTTAAAGATCTATGGCACGAATCATTTTTACTGGTATTTTATACTAATATGGGATGCTGGTTCATGGGGCATGGGGTAGTGGGTGCAGACGCAGAGAAGCATCTGTGCACACGGATATGTGTTCAAAAGTATTTACATAAACCGTCATCCGACCCGATACTCAAAGAGACCCCCTACCCCCGACTATGTTAGATGTTGATATGTTGATAATATTATGTGACATCTATTTGGGTAGTAACCCCCACCCCCGCGATTCTAGGAACGCTAAGTACAGGGTAGGGAAGACCCCCTCTTGAATCCCGTTTCCCATTTTTTATAAGCCCCATTTCCCGAATCCCACAGGTTTTCAATTTGCAATCCCGTTTTTCTCTTTGCAATCCCTACCTGGAAAAATTTAATCTGGCTCTGAATCCCTTTCCCGAATCCCGTAGGCCCTTTTAAATCCCGAATCCCGCCTTAAAATAGGCCCCAATCCCGGTTCCAGATAAGGTATTCCCTGCCCTGTAAGTACTGCTACTATCATATCATGTAGTTATCTAACCATGCAAGTCAGGCCAAGCGTTGCTTTGCCTGCCATTTAACAATAAAGATGACTAGTACTTTTTAATTTCGATCATGATATAACAACTATTAAACGACGCGGTCTTCGCCGCATGTACACTACTTTAATGATAAGGTTTCCTTCTTCTTTTCCTCCTGATAAAGGTGGGGCGGGGATGCAGTTGTGACAATTAACGCATCCAAGAACATAATAATATACATTTATTTCGCCTTACATCTATTCCAGGAACAATGTCCTGGGTCTGTCTTCTGGTATTGACGAAATGGGATCGATCAAGTGGGACCTGGCCCTCTGTTTGCTCCTTGCTTGGGTTGTCGTGTATTTTTGTATTTGGAAAGGAATCAAATGGACAGGGAAGGTGGGTAATCTGCAATCGTGATGCTAATTATCTTATGCATATATATAATGTATGAGAGTGTGGTCTTCTACATTCGTTCCATTTTAATTACAGACCTTTATCCTCGCAAAATGCTTAGATAATCTTCAACCTTACAGATCATGTACGTTTCCACCACTTCACCTTATATCTTCATGATTATCCTACTGATCAGAGGGCTGACACTGCCTGGTGCATTTGAAGGAATAAAATATTACCTGTATCCGGATCTCAGTAAATTAGCAAGTATCAGAGTAAGTATCGACACATTGTCTTGCTTCCGACTCCCAAGTGGTAGAAATGTAATATTACTATGTAATAGGTTTATGTAGAATGTATACATTTACAAATTGTCAATTCTGAGACATAGTATATAATTATAGTATATGGGCGGGGCTCCCGAAAATGTCCACTTTAAAAAAAATAAGGTCAAAATTTTATTTTATTTCAATTTATCTGAGCCTTCTCTTGGTCATAGCCTATGGTACAAGCTTAAACATACTAAAGTTATGAATTTTTCTGAGCTTTTTCTGATTTCCTACAAAGTCTATCCAAAAAGTGTCCATTTTTGGCCACAGTGCCTGTTGTGTTCGGGGAGGAAATGAATAAACTTGAATAAAAACGGAAAATAACATGATATTGATGTAATTACTCCTCATTCACTTAGACTTAGACATGTGTTCTTGTATTCATTGAAGAAATATGTATTTTATATGATATTCCATGTATTTATTCATTTCTATTTCCTGTTCCTTCAACCACTATTGCTTCACTGCCAATTCTATTCCAAAGTTTTCCCTGCTAACCAATGTAAAATTAAATATTTCATGTTTTCTGCTTTTTTAAGGGATGACTCAGAAATTGGAGGGGTTTTCTCCCCACTTCTACCTATTTTTATTATTATCTCCTGAAAAAGCATGAATTTTTTGGTCCAAGGAAGAAGACTATGCTATTCTAGTCCCCGAACACAACACATGTCAATTTTTATGGAATTTAACTATTATTTCTGCTTTCAAACTAGATATATTGAATTAACTTGATAAAACTCAGGCCTATATTCATATATTTTTACGATTTTATGATAAATATTCTATTTTCTGGGTTGTCCCCGAACACAACAGACACACAAATATTGCAAAAATACCTATAAATCCCTAATATATTGCCATTGTCTATGTCTGTATTCATCTGATACCCATAGGGGCATCTTATTTCGGATTAATTTTGATTCTATTATTCATATTTTCCCTTTAATTACCAATTTACTCATGCTGCTTCAAGGCCCCTGTCCCCGAACACAACACCCCATTTATAAGATAAAAGCCAAGCAGTAAATGGGAATATAACCAAAGATTTATGTGCAGAATTACAGAGAGAAATGATTAGAATAGTTTACTTTTTCATTTTTATTCAATTTTATCATTTTTTGGTCATAGCATATTTGTACCTGAACATAACACCCCTGTCCCCGAACACAACACTCCACCCTGTCCCCGAACACAACACCCCACCCTGTCCCCGAACATAACACCCCCTTAATTGAAGGGAAATTAAGCAGTCAATTGGAGTATAACCGATGATTTATGTTCAGAATTACATACACATTTGAATAGCATACTTTAGTTTTTCAATTTTATCATTTTTTCATTATATCATATTTGTACCCGAACATAACACCCCTGTCCCCGAACACAACACCCCACCCTGTCCCCGAACACAACAGCCCATTTATTTAATAAAAGTTCTGACATCAACGAAAATATAACCAATAATTTATGCTCAGAATTACATACACAATTGAATAGCATACATTACTTTTTCATTTTTGTCCAATTTTATCATTTTTTGGCCAGAACATATTTGTACCCGAACATAACACCCCTGTCCCCGAACATAACACCCCTGTCCCCGAACACAACACCCCTGTCCCCGAACATAACACCTCCTTAATCCAAGGGAAGTTAAACAGTTAATGTAAATATAGCCAATGGGCTATATACAAAATTGCATGGATAAATGAAGAATTTCATCTATTTTTTTATTACTTTTCAATTTTTGTTATTTTTTTTTGTCATAATCCCTCTGTCCCCGAACACAACACCCCTGTCCCCGAACACAACACCCCTATCCCCGAACATAACACCCCCTCCTATCCCCGAACACAACAACCCCTTTGTCTAAGGGAAGATAGGCATTCAATGGAAATATAACCAATGGGTTATATACAAAACTGCATGCATAAATGAAGGGTTTAGTCGATTTTCCCATTACTTTTCAATTTCATTACTTTTTGGTCTTAATCTCTGTGTCCCCGAACACAACACCCCTGTCCCCGAACACAACACCCCTGTCCCCGAACACAACACATACTCAGAAGGTGGGTTCTCTGCTAATATATTCAAAGTCAACATATAGGATGGGTAAATATCAAATAAATGTGCATAATCATGAATGTATTTTCATGAATATTTGAATAAAAATGCACTTTCTCACTATGAGAAGAAATGGCAGTCAAACTCGGAATTTCTATGTCTCAACTTTATGGAACCATGTGTATGGTCAAAATTGGAAAAAAATAAAAATTCAAAGTTTTATGTGATATGGGACTATATCAAGAACACAAAACGGAAAGCAAAACATTTCCTAGGTAGAACCTTTATTGTGGATTTTATCAATTTATGAATAATCTTCATAAGTTATTTGGAGAGATGTAAATGAAACGACAGAAAATAATAAAATAAATAAAACAAAATTAAATTCAAAAATAAACTCAGAAGGAGGTTCTTACATATGCTTCATGTCGAATTAAAAACAAATAACAAATTAATAAGTTTTATATAACTTTTCATTGAAACAAAAAAGAATTTATGCCAGGGACATGCATTTGTGGACATTTTCTAACATAAAAATATGATTTTTTTGCATAAAAAAGAATCTTTATATATATTTCTCAATATGTCCTTATTATACACTTGGGAAGGTACAAAATACTGTAAAGTTAGTTATGTGGCATGAAATCCGAATAAATTATGGAATTAATATGGGTGATTTTGGCAAAATGGACATTTTCGGGAGCCCCACCCATATACTCATTGTTTCTTTTATAGGTATGGTATGGAGCTGCCACTCAGGTATATTTCTCCTATTCAATGTGCATAGGAACATTGACTGCACTTGGCAGCTATAATAAGTTCCACCACAACTTCTTCAAGTAAGTGCCATTATTTGTATTCTCAGAAATCTTCTCCTACCTTAGTACCTTGAATTATTTCTCGCTGAAAAATACTTAAATTTTACAAGGGTAGGGCAATCCCACTTCAGTTGCTTTGTTTAAATGACCGCAACCATGCAGGATCTGGCACACTATTCATAGCGACCACACTTTGCTCCAATGGAGCCTGTTGATAGGTATTGTTAAAGGTCGTTGGTTGAACAAAAGCGGGGGCAGTATGATACCCCTCGTAGTACTTGTACATACTTTGCGATATTATACATTTTAGTTCTACAATGAAGATCAGCTTGTTTGATTATTTTTTACATCAGTTTTATTTCCCTTCCACAAAATACATTTCATGACAAATGCGGAGAAACAGTAGCTTTACGCCCGCGTCTTCGTGAGTACATGTATAACAACTGAGAATGCAATGAACGTCACGACCGCTCTATAATATCTAGCTTCTTGAACATTATTATACAGAATCGTAATAAGTTCGCGACCGCTAACCACTTACATAATAGCCTCTGGGCGGAATAGAATGAACAAATAGTCCAGCGTGTATTAAAAGAGAGAAAGCATACCTCCGGAAATATTATGAAGTAACATTTTTCAGAAAGACCCTGTAAGTCGGCATAAAACATTTTCCATGTTCTAGTTAAGTCGTTGTTGGTTGCAGTTAACAGCTGCAGCTAGTCGGGACAATACACGTGTACATGCATTTATTGGAATGCAAACTCGTGTCAAAGCGGCCCTCTTCCTCTCCATATAGCATAAGTTTGTTGTCGTCCACAATATCTTATGGGGTTTGCTTTTTTACACTTACAGGGATAGCATGTTGTTTGCAGCCATTAACTCGGGTACCAGTCTGCTAGCGGGCTTCATTATCTTCTCCATTCTTGGCTTCATGTCTCATCAACAGCACGTCAGCATAGACATGGTCGCAGAATCAGGTACATACAGTCATGTATACTTAAACACATAAATCATACATTAAATTGTCTAATGCCCTCTACTTTGCATGGATTTCTGCTACTACATGTAATTGATTTTTTTTCAGGGCCAGGTCTTGCATTCATTGCGTATCCCAAGGCTGTCGCTCAGCTTCCAGGAGCCCCTATCTGGTCTGTGCTGTTTTTCTTCATGTTGGTGCTTCTTGGCATGGACAGTCAGGTATAGGATGATATTATGCTTCCTCTTAATGGTGCAGATAAAATAGCTGTCACTGCCAAAGAATGTATTACATGTATGCACATTAATAAAGACGCATGCATGATTCAAAATCTTTTGTTTGCGTAGGATTTATATTTGTGCATTTGTCCTGTGTGTGAACGAATCTTTTTGAGAGGTCACATATTGCCTTGTCTTACACACCGCATAACCGCATACATGTGGTTGGTTCCATGCGTTGCCTTACATGATCGCAATCTCATTTACCTTCTGATTACATAATAAATTCATTTAAATCAACATTTCCGACATTATTGCATAGTACATTTTCCCGGTACATACCAATGTCGTCAACGATTATTACAGCCTAGTTTGTCATCATTACATAATGATCATGCGCTTTGATAAAAACAGTGGGGATGTTAAAATCACACATAATTTCCCTGATATCTGAGTTCGTAATCATTCATTGGTAAATTTTAAATCTTACCACTCTCTCCTTTAAAATTGGCGTTGTCCACACATGATTTTACCGCATTTGATAAATCATTCCATAGTAGAATATATGAACGTGTAACAACAGAGAAGGCAGGGGAGATATTTAACAAAGAATATTTTATTGTATTTAAAGCTGTAATAGGAGATGTAGGGTGGCCGTCCTCTCACCACCCCATCCCCAACTATAGGGGAAGACCACCAGTACTAGTCCAGCTAGCAAGATCTAGCTATACTCGTCCTGGTGGTATAATTTTTTTTTTTTAAAAAAACCCAACCCCAAACAAGTGATATATTTGCCCATTTTCAGTTTGGAGCCACTGAGGGATTCGTTGTCGCCATCATCGACCTGTTCCCTGGTTATCTTCGACGGAAATGGGCGCGAGAGATTTTTGTGGCCGCATTGTGTATCTTATCATATTTGGTTGGCCTTTCCATGTGCACAAATGTAAGTAATCCATATATATTCATAAAAGGTCATTCCAACGAGAATAAATTCGAGAATGATTTATTCTCATTCTCGTCGGTCATACCTAGGATATGCTATAGGCTTCAGCTAGTGTTTTTAAAGTAATGCAGAATCTTAAAGTATTACAGAATCAAACCACTTTTCCTGACACATGGACCTACAGGTAAACAAAAAATACTCAACCTGTGAACAAAATGTATCTGCAGCATGCACGCGCTCCTTTACTATATTCGATCTGTTATACCTTATGGTTACATAAGATCTTTTTATTGGTTTTTGAACACACATAATTTGCAACAAATATTTCGTTTGTCCAGGGAGGCATGTATGTGTTCCTGCTATTCGACTACTATTCCCAGGCCCGCATTATTCTCATCATTGCATTCTTTGAGGTTATCGCCATCTCCTGGGTTTATGGTAAGTTACCTTTGTTCCAATTTCAGCATTTAGATTTTCTCCACCAATGTTATGCCTTGAATTATACTAGTGAGTCCGGATGCCACATGCAATATATTACATACTCAACAATTTAAAATAACTAAATCTATAGATTATTATTAGATTTACGACCGCAAATGTGTCAAAATACAAGTAAAATGTGTGTTTATTTATCCAAGCACATATTTTTAGGGGTCATACTTCATGCATGCTGTTGAGCTATAGGCCGTTAATTGGCCCCTTTTGATATAATGTAGTGGGGATTTGGTAGGGGAGTACATACAGAGAAAACAACCCTACATCCAGGAAGGCCGAGGAAAATTTCCAGTGGCTTTTGGCTAAGTATGGCTCCTGAGATTGACAAATCTCATCACATGTTGACTGTTGAATCTAGTCTTAATTTTTATTAATTTCTGTTTAACATGTTCTCAAAGACACATATATCATGTCCGATGCAGCTTGCCACTCTCTATCCAAATTATATAGCCAAATGATTAGAATCTCCAATACTAATACTTCGCATTGGGTCAGTCAACATTATTGAATAACTCCCCGACATCATTGTATAGCAACATAAAAGGAATATTATGGATTGGCTATGATACTACACCAAGGTCTATATTGTAATAAAGTGACAAGTATGCCATTCTGCGAGATGCTTGCCAGGTAATGAGAAACTCCCTACAGGAAAGAGATGCTGCAAATGAAAACACATAATTACCGTCTGCAAAGTAATGACTTTTAAAAACACTGTACAGGTGCTGAGCGTTTCTATAACAACATTACTCTGATGTTGGGATGGAGAATGAACCCTTTCCTCAAATGGTGCTGGCTCATCATCACACCCGCATTCAATCTGGTACGTTTACCTTTACAAGTAACTGAAAGGTGTTCTGGACTTATATATTTATTCACTTGAAGGCCAACAATTAATTTAATTTCAGTTACAGTTCATATGTAAAAACGCCGTATTCTCCACAAATATTTTCATGCGTCGCCTCATTACTGTGTAAGGATATGACCTATACATGACTTTTTTTGATAGATATGTTACTATCTGTATACATTTTGAACAGTATAGCTAGGAACACCATCCTTCGTGTAAGGCTAAAACAGAATAAAGTAAACCTAACCTGAACTTAAAGTTAAACATTTTCGTGAAAACCCGTCATATTATTCAAAACATATTTTTTGTGATTGATAGATAATAGCTGGGCTGTGCTTCTACGAATATGCCGATGTACGCTACAATAGAACCTATATCTACCCAGACTGGGCCATCAAGATAGGCTGGGCCATGGCCTTCATGTCACCCGCCATTATTCCAATCGTCATGATTTATAAGATTATCACTACAAAAGGCACTTTTATTCAGGTTAGTGCGTTGGCTACATTTACCGGTTCCTCTATTGTTTACAGTCCAATTATCGTCAGCGAATCAATTAGTTTTGTTCACATAGAAAAAAATAGTTATCTTTATTTCTATTGACTATTTTGTGGGACAATCCAACGGAATGTACTTTGATATTCTAGCTAGGGAGTTCATTTATTTCACAACTCGTGAAAAGCTGAACCATGAATAATATTTTCGTTTATTCGCTGTTTACCAAAGCCAATTAACTTTTCTATGGCATTCAAGTATTAATTTGTATTATTTTGGCCATGTGAACCCTATAAGTACATTCTGTTGAAATCCGACCCATATGTGAACAAGAACTATAATGGTACTACAAGTATAGAAGAAGCCATAA
Source organism: Sthenelais limicola (assembly GCA_942159475.1). Classification (NCBI taxonomy): domain Eukaryota; kingdom Metazoa; phylum Annelida; class Polychaeta; order Phyllodocida; family Sigalionidae; genus Sthenelais; species Sthenelais limicola. The sequence continues at coordinate 45,995,527 of OW804095.1, read as the reverse complement.
TTATATAATACGATAATTTAATTGTTTTTGTTCTCCCCAGTAGCGTTCTTGTATATAATCTCCGAAATAGTGTATCGTGTGTATACTATTCAAACCAATTTAAAGAAGAAAACCATATTAGAAACTGTTTTTGTAGCCATTGATCGTTGACGGTGAATAATATTTCTACATAGACAAGCGTTGAACTTTGCAATCAATACGGTTGAAACGCCTCCTATAGTGCAGAAAAAGTCGGTGTTATACAAGATCGTTAATTATATCCGGTTGAATAATATTTCCCATGAGACAGTGGTACAATGAACTATAATGAGTTATTGCATTGTAACATTATCCAAACTATCTGCCTCTCTCAAAGTTAACCAACAGATACGGATGCTCATGTTGGGTGATTTAGTTTAATGACCGTTTGAATGTTCATCCAATTCCTTAGTTCGGTGACCAACCTTCATTTAAAATTAGAATCGACACTATCGTGAGAGATGTAGTAACCAAAATGTATCTGTAAACCTCAGTAACATTCATTGAATTTACATCAACAAACTAAAATATGTATTAAACTCATGGCATGGAACCATATTATCACCGAGGCTGACTTCTAAATCGTTTAATAGGCGCATCTTACAAGGGATCCATTGGAATTAATACCCCGAACAAAATCCATAGGCCCATTATCTACTGAGTCGATTTTCTAGACGGGGCGAAGTCGTAGGAGAAACAAAGGGCAGTCAGGCCAGGAAGGTATAGCTGAGTGACTGTCGGCTGTCAGCCTAGTGCCTCCCGTCAAGATTGCATAAATCCAATCGTCTGGCCACTTTTCATTCAGCCAGCCAACTACCCCGACTGAGAAAACCGGCTCAGTTGATACGGGCCTTATTGACTTGTTGGCTCTATAATGCGCCTTGACCTGTACGCACCGGACGTACATGAATGATAATGTACATATGCATGATTCGTATGTTTACAAAAAACATGATCTTTGTAGCGTTGTTTTTAATCGCTTTTTTAAACTTAGAAGTCCATTCCTTCCATTCTGAAGCGTGATCTCTGCATGCATGTATCAGCATTGCTCTAATGCTAAGCAGGGCATGCTATGACAGTTGGATATAGGCCTGGAAAGCTTGCAGATTTTCACGTTTTTGCTATTGTAAGTGTTTGCGACCATTTAAAAATGGTTGGAAGTCAATTATTTGGTGTTTTTGTAGTCTTAAGACCTTTCTGTCTAGTGCAAAATTGCGGGTGTTTATTTCTCGCAAGTCTATATTCCTATATTCTATATTCTTTCTCGCAAATCTATATTCCTGGAGTTTCTTGCCAGTGGCCCGCTTCTAACAGATGTTTGAGCGGTAAACATTTTTTTGATACATGTAGGTCATTCACATTAGACGAGTCGGTGACGACATATTCAATAACGTAAAAGTCTGATAATCTGATCAAATACTTGGTTCCGATATGCGTCAGAGTAGGCAAAAGTTATGACAACAGTGTTTCAATTATATAATTACAATGTAATCAATTCTTCAGTTTTCTTACAGGTATTAAAGGCACAAGGATGTGTGAATGATTTTTCATCTCATAAAGTTTTAATTAAGTTCCAGACATTGTTCGCAGGATTCCGTAAGTGTTTGACAGAGTGATATAATGATATGATTTATACATGTTCTCATTATTTTATTCTTCATCGAAATACAATTAAATGAAAAACAAAATGTTTTATGTAAATGTGTCTGTTGGTATATATATGCATTTATGCGCGTGTGTATGTATGAATGGAAGAAAATGAATGTACAAATCTATACATAAATGAATGGATGTACACATGAATACATATTATAAAAGAATGCACATTACACATGAATACATATTATAGAAAAATGTACATTGATTAAATGAATGAATGAATGAATATATTTGTATTGGCGAATGCATTTATTGTATGGGTTACTGAAAATATATACAGTATGCGTTTAAATATATAACGCCAGATTGCATCTCCCAGATTGGGTGGATGAGTGAGTTTCCTGCTTTTTTTACCGATTGGGCTCACTCACTTCACTCCTGTGTTTCATCTTATTAACCAAACCTTCTTTTTCACCATCCATCTAATCTTTCATCTGATCCGGGAGGGGGGGGGCAAGTAAGTACCTTGTGTTATATATACTGGGAGTGAGGACCAAGTGTGGTATAGCTGTGTTATTTACACACTGAATATGAAGGAAAGCTGGGTGGAGTGCATTGTGTGGAAGGATACAGGAGGAGAGGCCGAGAGAAGGAGAAGGAGAAAGAGAGAGAGGGGGAGTGAAAAGAGAGTATCAGCACGATAAGTGAGGAAGTACAGTATAATTCACATTCAAGGGTGCAGGAGGAGAGGGGAGAAGGAGAAAGAGAGAGTTATGTGGGGGATTGAGAGAAAGAGATAGAGATAGTTTCAGTGTCAGTGAGTGAGGCGTAGCTTTGTGAATGAAACTTGTTGAGGATTACAGATAAGTCCAATAACGGACAATTCAGAGTCATTGATTAATTAATAGTAATAATAATTGGTGCCAACCTATGCTGGATGATAAACTGATGGTGTCATAGCTCTGCAACTTAGTGGAGGGTTAATAAAAATAAAATTGCTGTGTCTATGTCTAAGCTGAGCTTTATCAACTTCTCTACTTATTTTGAGAAGTCCCAGAAAAAAAATTAATGTAAAGTGTACCATTCTTTTAGGACGTTTTGTAAACGACCTGGCCACGGTCTGAGGTCATCTCTACAGGATGTTTTCCATGCCTGGGAGAAACTGCTGACAAGCATTATGCTTGTTTACAAAATACGAGATGGCATATATGTGTATATATCCAACAAGATTAACATACGCATTTTAATCTCGTTGGTATATCTATCACTAAGTATGAGCCAGGAAATCATGAGGAAATCAGTAAGAGCACATCTCTGTCAACATATACTTCAAACCTATAAACTGAATTCAGCAGCACAGAAATCCTGCAATTTTTTAGTCTAAAATAATTAATTCTTGAATGGCGGGGTAAAGGCATGGGGGGATATTGGCAAGTGGGGTTTTGCCTAGGGTGGTTTCACTAGCGGGATTCTGTCCGTACACGTACCTAATACATTAAAGATCCATTCCCCAGTATTTCAAATTGATAGTGCGCAGTTAATTTCCCCACTCCATATCATAATATACATTATATTTTATATATACGTTGAAGGAGAATTAGCGCTAGGCCCAACATGCAATGACGGCTATTGACATTGTCCGTGTAGAAGGAATGAGAATGGCCCAGTGCTCTTATTGACAGCACTATCGTTACAGTTGACAAGTGACGTGAAAGGGCAAACTCATAATTTTGAACTAGAAAAGTAGTCCATGCCGTCAATCAACATTTTTGTGTAATGATACATAATCTATTGATGGACCTTTCAATCAAATATCAAGTCGCTACGGGTTAGAGCTGAAAGGAAGTGATGGGCAGTAACCAATGTCAAGGTTAAAGGAAACTTCCGGGCAATATATAAACTTGCGAATGCGCGAAAATGTTCAAAGCTTAATTGCGTAAAAAGTAATAGCTTTTAACACAACGAATTCTCCAGTTTTACCAACCTCCAATGACTATTTCCTATATACCCCCATCCTCCCTAGGCAGGCCCTATACTCCACAACCAGTTTCTATTGACTAGGTATAGGTATGTAGAAACTGGTTACGCAGTATAGGGCCTGCCTATAGGGAGGATGTATACCCCTGACACCTTACATAGACCATTACATATATAATATGGCACAACGCCTTTGTGGTGCCCCAGTCGCTCGGGACCTATTTCTTTAGTTCATCTTAATTAATCTTAAACCTTTCAATCTTAAAACCAAACTTGGAAATTTAAATTAATTAACTCAATTCGTCTGTAAAGAAGCTTAAAGAGGCATAGCTCAGATGGTTAGGTATTCTTGTTCCATTCTGAACAATGTGTTTGTGAATATTATTTCGCTAAACGATTTATGGCATAAAAAAACAACCCACAGCACTGTGGTTTCACACAGACGATCTATTTCTATTTCACCTTTGCAAACTCGTTGTTTCTATGAGTGCATATATTATATTATGTACTTAGTATATAGCAAGCTCGCATACGACCTTATTCATATTGCCATGTATGCCTCTACTTTAATGACCAATTAAAAGCATTATTTTGCCACTCAACACTACTTCTCCGAACTTCTCCGCGTGTGCAAGTACATGGTATGCTATTATGGAGGAGTGAATGTGACTGTAATGATTTATTGCGACGTCGCATACGACGTCGCATCTACCTATGCGATATCTACATTGTAACATTGCGATATCATAATGACCTCTGTGATATTACATTCTGGGAATGTGATAGAGCATTCTGGGAATGCGAAATCACATACTGGATATATGTGAAAAGAGAGAGGGAGATGGGGATGAGAAGAGAGAGAGAGAGACAGAGGAACAGTTGTGTTATGATATGATTCATGAATAGAGATACTTATTAATTATGAAACCAGGATTTTTATAATATAAGATTTCGTGGTTTAATTTATTAGGCGGATGGATTACCGCTATCACTATATTATCACTAAGGCCAAAATATACTGACTGGGACTGCCTCCATGGCCCGTTTTCCTTTATTATATTGCCTTTAATGCAGGAATTATTCTCTGTGTTTCTCCCCCTCATGTGTACAACTACACCTACAATTTGACCTACGAAATAAAATGTTTACAGGTTGTAGTAATTCCAAGTAAATAAGGATTCATATAATATAATTTTTATTCTGTTCTAAATTGACATACAGAAAAGGACATTTTAAGTGATTGTGCCTGCCTCATTTGAATAGAAACATCTGGTTTTGTGTTTGTATTATTATCGTAGACGAGCCAAGTGCTTGGGAACAGATTGGCTTTAATGTAGGAATTATTCTCCGTGTTTCTCCCCCTCGTGTGTACAACTGCACCTACAATGTAACCTATGAAGTAAAATGTTTACAGGTTGTAATAATTCCAAGTAAATCATTTAATCACAAAGGACATTACATGTATACAGTGGAAAGAGGCTCTATGCAATCGAAATATCAGGCTGCTCAATACTTGCATTTGTAAAAAGTACTTTCCTTCTTCATAAATCCATCCACCTATATTTATGTTTTGCTATCAAAAATCAATGGAGTTTAAACATGTCCTAGTGTCTGAATAATTTTTTTAATTCATTTAGGGCATAAACATCTACTGTTACATCAATGTTTATTTCTTATATCCCATGAGGTCTATTAGATTGTCCTAAAATTGTATAATTCTATGCTAAGTTTGTTTTACAATCTGCAAGAAGGATTTGTTTATAATTATAGTCTTAATTTAAGCATTGAATATCATGGAACCTCATATCCATTGTTTACGACTTGTGACTCATTTTCTTGTGACACATCACATATATTATATCCGATGTCACAGGAGTAAAATGCGATATCACAGAAAGGGTGGAGGAAAGGGCGGAGGAAAGATATATTGAAGGGGGTTGAAAATCGCAAGTGAAGATCTTAGATGTGATGTCAGATTGTAGTTTGAGAAGGAGGAATATGTTTAGTTAGTTAGGACAAAATTAGGGCGCGATATTGAAGTAGATATCGCAATACAAAGGTTAGAACGTCGCATTAAATCATTATAGTCACATAGTATGGATCTCAAAGTATGGAGGGCATACACGTGCATAGTCAGTCAGCCACTCTCTCCCTGTCTCTCTCCTATAGTTATAGTTTTTTTTTATGTTTTTGCACATCCATTTGTATTCATTCAATGCCTCCTGCCATCTGGGCTACTACAATGCTAAGACATAGGTGACCGCTGGAAAGGTTAAACCTATGAAGGCTACTTGATGACGCGTTTGAGAGGGGGGGGGGGGGGTCATAATACCGAAAGCAAAAGTAGGACTTCTCGGATTTGAGACTTTTAGCCCTAACTAGGTTGGATAGAAAAATTATTGTTTCAAGCTGGATATGAATTCTTCTATGTCATCGTACACTCTCCTCCACGTGTTTCTCACCTCTTTTGGGATGTTTTGTACATTAAAAGTATATAATTCAACCCTACATATCATTCTCAGTTCATATCAGGCGGCTAAAATGTCTACTCTCCTTCTCCTTCTAATTCTCTCTCTCTCTCGCTCACACCCACACACTCTCTTTCTATAAGTCGAATGCGCGCTCTCTCGCTCTCGCATACTCTTTCTCCTTCTCTCTAACTCTCTCTCTCCCTCTTGCGCATATATGTGCTCTCTCTGTCTCAAATTGTGTAATTGAATTCGCTAGTGTCTGGATATAAGGGATGTGCGACTACCTCAACGTATTATATATGCATGCATAATTTACAATGTATCTGAGCAAACGGTGAATGAGTGTGATGTGTATAATACCCGAAGGAGCACTATGATCCTGATGACATCGCTTCACTAAGCTCATCGATGCTAATTGGACATTTATCCTCCTATATTATAATTAATGTGTTGGCATTAACCACACAAACATTCCAGTCGTCTGATCCACTGGTATATGTCTCATAAGTACCTTCAAGGGTTTAATAACCATGAGCTAGCTTAACTTCTGTATACACTGAAGCGTATTGATCTTCGCTTTGAGAGTGCTGTGGCCCAAAATTCCGTTTCGCAATGATCTGCGGTCTGGGCCCTTATAATAACCCAACAGATTTGTTCTATCACGTCGGAAACAATCTTCACAAACATCATTCCAATTTATGACTCGTTGCCCGACAAATATTGTTCTTGGCAGTACACGTTCAAACATGTCCCTATACATTTACGAGGTATAGAGGTAGAGTGATCCCCAAATTATATATTTTGGAAACATATTTGTTTAAACATATCCAAATTCTAGATAACGCACAAAGGCATTCTCGATGTTACCACATCAATAATCAAGTAGCATTTAATTTAGAAGGCCGCGGTCTTCTACGTTAGCATAAATTAATCACATCAATGAGTGTTGAATAAAAGTACTATATACTTCATGTCGATCTCGATATTGCTGAATCCAGCTCTATTGAAATTTTCTCAAGCGGAGATGACAACGCGTTTGACTTGTAATGAGTTGTATCGACTCCTGTATACGCTATATCCTCCAAGTTGGTGCCAGCAGCACTTGGTGGGAATCGGGTTAATTACGTCTGGCAATGGGGCTGTGATCTATGTAGAACACATGCATGTGTACACTTGCATGTATATTGAAGCGTGTTGTCATTAAATGTTGACATCGCCTTAATTTGTACCAATTGAAGCGCGCAATATTGCGCGTTCCGTCGGTTGAAGTATACCGGTACACAAAAGGAACGCAAACCCAAAATGCATTGATGTACATGTATCTGGGTTGATTAATTAGCGGACTCCGAATGTGTGAGCAATTAACTTGGATGAAGTTAGCTATATCATGCTTTAAACGACTCTTGTGCGGGCTCACGATGGAGTAGTATGAATAACGGGCCTAACTATTAGGCACTTGTTGGAAGACCCGGCTGATCAGGGACACTCTTTACTGTTTAACCAGACATCGAACTACCTATGTAAAAAAGAGCTACAAATGAAAGAATCCTTGAATTGAATTGAACAATAAGTATAGGTGCGTGTTCATTTTTTTTATTCTGCAATAACAATAATAGCTAAAGGCATAATACATTTAGAATGGTATAGCTGATAGGCGCAGTAATCGGAAATATAATTATATATACGGAACGCAATTCTTATGGAATATCGTTTGATAAATTTCCATGCTCGCACCTGGTACCCCCCCCCCCCCCCACACACACACACACACTCAGGGGTCAACAGTGTACGCTTTTTTGTTCCAGCCTTTGAAAAGTACCCCCTTTCCGCGAATTGTCAAGGCATTTTACCACCCCCCTTTTTGTGGCAAAACATGGAAAATCTTATGCTAAAAAAGACTCCTTTATTGCTTAACATGATACCCATTTTACCCCCCTTCTTTTTTGCAAAATGCGAGCTTCTCTTAGGAGACCTGCTATCCATTCATAAACTGATCTACTTTAATTGGATTATGCCTATAATATATTACTTATTTAAACTTATCTAAATCAACTCTACTATTAATCAACAAAGTCATGGTCCTTCTATACAATAATATTCTATTCTATTATGAACCATAATCACTATTCTGTGCCACAGTAAAAAAAAATACCCCCTTTTCCAGCATTTCGCTGACTTTAGCTGCAAAATACCCCCTAAATGAGCACTTCGCGGAAATAAATTGGTACCCTTATTTCTCATTTCGCGCTCCGCGTTTGTGAGTGAAAAATGACCCCTTTCTCCGCGAAATTGGGAACAAAAAAGCGTACACTTTTGATCCCTGAGTGGGTAGCGGGGGGGGGGGGGGCTAGTACGATTTCTCTTTATTGGCGGAACCCTCGTCTAACGGATTATTATTAAACGACAAGCTGCGTGGCCATTTCAATGGCTCTATCCCAGCTAAATGTCTGACACTGGCAGTTAGTATTCAGTTCGAAAGCTGCTACGAGTGACCTCTGATCTGTGATCAATCTCTGATTAAATCTGTAGGCATTTCAAAACAATACACTCACCTATTCAATCGCCCACTAGCTGGGATCAGGACTAATGTCTTAAGACTGGTCTGGAATGCCTCGGCAATGCGCCAAATAATAGGCCTATATTATAACAGTCAAATCGTGCGTTCAATAACGGATCATACTGATCGAGTGTGCCAAACTAGTTCTATGGCCAGACATACACAGTGTTAACCAAAATGTGCTCTAAAACATGCGTCTTAGACACAAATTAGCCACTATTAATGACGTCTCATGTCACACGTCTTGGTCGGCTGGTGAACAACTGAAAATACCCCAATGCCACACATTGATGTTTTGATGATTTATCTTTCAGGAATAAGTGTTAGATTATTTCTATGCATTCATGTACCTGATCAATAAAAAATGGAAACCTTCATCGGCTAGCCTACATAAGCCCTCTGCAAGCATGGCGGTTGGGAGACATGGCACAGTTGTTGTTGATTCTCTCCTTTGTTAAGTTCTTGACTCAGATCATCTTGTATATCTTATGCTTAGACTAATAATTGTTGTTATGTTGTTTTGGTACTAACTTAATCTAGAGATCGGGATGTTATTGTCTGCATAGGCCAAAATCATTTCGTCCCGTAGATATTACTAAACTCTCATACCACCATAGTTACCATTTTACACATTGAACATAACTAAGGTTCAATCTCCTACGACTTACTCCATTATATCTATGCAATCAAGGATGGATTTATAATTTTATTTGGGATTCAAATCATTGGTTAAGGAAGACACGGATCCAAGCTTACTAAATTCTGCTTGCATCGATTCAGTACTATAGTATATCCATTATTTAGAGATGTATGCCCTCTTTTTTTCTAAATATGGAATATATTTTGTTCCCCTCGGGTTCAAGTATAATGTATGTTCTAACATAACGTACCTTAGGACGTAATCTATTTTCTCTCCAACAACAGTTATACCTTCTAAAATACACCCAATCTCTAGGAATATCAGATTTATTAGAAAGAAATTAAAGACGTCGGAAGAAATACATCATTAACAAATGGCGTGGAAACCATAACTATATATATCTTATACTTTCTATTTGCTCCAAGTATACTGCTCCAAATCAAAACCTCTACCCTTAGCTTTGTTTTATTTTACTCTCAATGACGATCTTTCCTGGAAGATCCTCGTTTTATGCAAACTATTTTAGAATTACTTTTACAAACCATCTTAGCGTGTTAATGTATATTTGGTGATGGGACTCAAGATGAAACCCGCCGAGTAGTATATAGCTACTTCAGACACCATCTCTAAATTCATTGATTAAAATTCCTTCGTTTATAAATTATTGGCTTTTCCGGACTTTGTTTTGTAAGTTTCTTCCTCTAACTAATATTTGACTCCTGGCAGGATTGATCATTCTAGTTTTTCCATGACAATCCACCATTCTGTTCCCTTTTTGATCAAATTGTTGCTTTTCCAGCAAACTTTATCCAAGAAAATATCGCTCATCCCACCTCTGCCAAGATTGAAATCATACCATAACATGTTATAATGAGTATACTATCGTCAAGTTGAAAAGTGGCGACTGAACACAGTAAAATTAAATTATTTCACTTCCCAGACAAACTTGATTTTCCATGAGTGGCGATATTTAAAAAATAAATAAAAGGGAATATAATTATCACTTTGTTTTATTCGATGTCGATACATTTTAAGGTGATGGGAATGTAATGTATGTTCTAATTTCCAATGATTTCCTTCTATTATGGATATAGAATTCCTTTACATCTGTATTTTAACTTTGCTACTTTACATACTGTGTATTGTACTTGCTCAAAGCGATTCATCCATCTCTTTATTGTAGGAATAACCGCTTAGGATTGCATTTCGTTATCACTTCTTGATTTGTTCGTAATTTAGCCAGGACATGTAGGCTAGTACATATTTGGGGAAACTATCATAGGATACATTTTCCCGTAGAATACTATTAATTGGTTCACATTATTTTTTGCAGAGAATCAAGATATTGTGCACATCGACCATTCCACCCCGTCCGGAGGAAGAAGAGGCCAAAGCAAAATTAGACACCTGCCTCACAGACTTACTGGATAAAAAAGAATACGATCCAACAAGACTATAAGTGACTAGGACACAGGGGGAAACATCCATTGTACCAGCGGTATATTATATGCCTCCCCGATTGTACATAGACACACCACTGAAATATGTTTACAGATCTGATTACTGATAACGGTATATATGAATGTATCACAACGACGCAAATATATATCATTTAGCTTTAGTGAAACATATTGTGCTTTTAATATGCTTACAGCACCTTTTTCCTTGACGGCTACCTTTTATAATGGCTTGGGGGCTGCAACATTACGTAAATTACGTAACATTACGTAATACTTTTATATTGTCATATTCTTAGTTTTGTGTCTTTATAAGAAATTTCATTGCCACACGTTTTCATTGCCACAGGTTATCCCAATTTTAGATATTGACTCAATATTAAGGTCTATTCTGATTGAAACAGTTTATTACTTGGCGTACGATTTAATATAACCTTGCTCAGTATATAACTTAATCTGTGTTCTTAATGTAATACACGGGGGGTCCGATTGGAGATTTTTAAAGTTATTCTGGCTATAATATTTATACCAGGAGTACTTGATCTCACCACCTTTCCAATTCCATTAGATATTTAATGTTTCATTGTGAAATTTATCAGTGGTGAATTATACAATGAGTGTTGAACAATTTTGTGAAATTTCCACCGAGGTATTACGTCTGGCACACATAATTTAATTCATGTTGCACATAAACGATACAGCAGTTTAGCAATATACATGTAGTACACGTTTTCTACCTCCCAAGTTTCGTACTAATAGTTTTATAACTCAACTTTTCTATCTAGCCTCAGTGTGGAAATACCATGAATAGGCCGGTTAAATAATGTCAATATAATGTTCGGTGAAGTAGATTCGTGATTATTGGAGGAGAAAGCCGCTGGTGGTAGTATAGGTGGGGGTTTACCAATGTTGTAATAATATTATACCGACATCAAATACAAACGGTGGACAATACAAATGCACCAGTGTATTTTGCCTTTCCCTAGTGTGTATTCGTTCTCCTTAGATATAAAAAAAGAATATCCCATTAATGGGTACTTAAAATCCAAGATTATTATGTATCCAAGATATCATTTTTTATTTCCTGATAGTCCTATAAAAGAACTTCGCCGTATTATTTGATCCTAAATTATGGATCTTGGTAATATATCGAGGAAGAGGCAGCTGCTGCTAAGTAGTAGCGTGGTGCTTACACGGACGCAAAAGACAATAGCAAATCTTAATAGAGATATAATTATATATTCCCCACAAGATTGATTGAGGTGTATATTATGTAACGATTTATGAAGGATGGTAACCCTAATCTCGGAGATGCATCAAAACAGCTTGTTAATTAGATTGTATTACGCTGACACTAAGGACGACCAAGAGCTTACTGATGACATAGTTTTCTTACTTGCCTCATGAATTGTCAATGGTTTGTTTTTCATCTAAACAAGATTGATTCACATCAAATGTTCCTAGCCTTAATGACTAGCTGATTTCGGGGGAAACATTGCAAAAACTAAGTCAAATGTTTGGTAAAAGATTTGCCTCGTCAGTATTACCATTGTTCCTTGATTTACAAAAAATCATTGTGTTGTATAAATACATCTTTCTATAAGCTCCTTATATTCTATGGAAGGGGTATTTGTAACAATTGCAGAAATCATATTAAAAATCGCCATCGGCCAACTCAGGGAAACCGTGTTTTAAGGTCGGATTCGGTGATTTTGTCTTAACGTTATGAATAATGAATTGATAAACTTTTAGGTATCAATAGCAGAAATGTTCACCCGGTTCTTTGTATTTAATATAGTTATCCTCCCATCGAATGAATACCTCAAATATTGTAAAAAAAAAATTTACATACTTATGAATAAATTTTAAAACCAGATGTCTAAATGTTGATCTTCCATTTCTTCTAATAAGGATGTCCTTATAAATATCGGTAAGAGGTCGAGGCTGTGTAGGCCTACTTAGTTTGTAGGAAGGACGAGCCCACCAGGCCTAGGCCTTTCTATAAACCAACGAGACTCGTTGTATAAACTAAGAGTATTCATCGGCTTATCATTCAAATTGAATTGTTTGTTTATAATTGGCTTGATTTATTATTACCCCAATACGCATTTGGTATAACTCATCTTCACCAACCATTAGATTATAAACATATGGAAGCAATAATTATTGTTTGATTTCAAAATCTCCAACCCTAGGTGGTTTTACCCATTCTGGGAAGAAATTGTGTTTTTGAGATTTTGAAATCTAACATAGAATATAGGGGACTGACTCTCACTGAGACCTGTACCCTTTTTTGAATGCCCTAAGCCAAATAATAAACTTATCTGGCTCGTGAAAAAAATCCAATAAAATAAAATATAGTAAAAAACTACGGACTGCCCTAACCTCAACAAATGGAGGAATAAGGGAAAAGAGCACACACCTAAATAAAAGTACCTGATGAGGCCCAACAGCCGAAACCGTTTGAATAAAAATATCTATTTCCAGAGAGAAAAACATAAATCACTCTCAGAAAACAAGATAAAAATCTTGTACCCACCCTAACCCCCAATCACTCCTCCCCCGTCACAGACCTCAGTAGCGAGAGAAAGAGAGAGAGAAAGAGAAAGAGAGAGATATACAATTTCTTTTCCATATCAGATTGTGGCTAGATTAGAAAAATAATTACCTCTATTAAATGCAATATTTATCAGTAAAACTGTCCGCTCCACACAATGCTAGGGAATAGGGGCACACCAGCATGTGGAGGGCAATCATTCAGACTATCCACAAGATTTCATTAAGGATACGCAAAAGGTCATTGTTTGTAATGTTTATTACACATAAGTAGAGGCGGGGAGACCTAGTTATATATAGGTGTTACGTTAGAATCGACCAAACATGAAACCTTGCTCGAATCTTAACCAACCTTCACCATGACTTTATGACAGTTAACTTCTCAATTGGTTGAGTAAATACATTTCGAACGCATTGCCACAGCTGCGAAAAATTTATCTTAAGTCAGTATGCCAATTTAACACAGATGAAAAGTAAAGATATTTTCGACTTTATTATTCATAAATGGAAACAATTCTAGAAGTTTACATCGACATTTTGTTAAGAAAATGGTTAGATGATTAGACCTAACATTACTTTCAATACTACTAGCTGGTATGGTGCTTGTAACATAATAAGCAGAAGTCGGAGCAAAGAATTGGCTTGTTTTGTGACATATGAGCCTTACTGCCTAGACAATCATTCACCCCGCTTGAATTGCCCGGAAATATTTTTCATCATCTTTGTGAATCGGAAATTGGAAATAAAAACTAAATCTACACAGAAGGGGCGTGGGGTTATATATAAAGACAGTGCCCTCTCTTAAAACTATATCGCCCAAATATTATATTTTAAACAAATGAGCTGAATATCAGTTGTCTTAAATAAACAATACATATTCTTGGGGAGTGGTGTGACGCAGCTTTTCGAATCCAGAGACTGAAGAAAGAAAGGATCGCCAGTCGTCTCGACTCAACTGCGCTTAATTTAACCATAAGACTGGTGGAAAACGTAACATAAACACACACAAATAAACATGAAACATCGATGAAATACGTGATATTTATAACTCACGCACATTTATGAATCCGCATGTGAATTTGCATTTATTATGAGTACAAAATGAATGGATCACAGACTGAAATACACTATCGCATTGACACGAAGCGAACCATATAACAGTATAGTATAATGTGAGTGTGAAAACCAGAGGTTCCAAGGATATCTTCTGTCTACCGACTGGGAAAATACGAATGGATGGACTGAGCTGTGAGTCGATGGAGTGAATTATTTACCAGGACGCGACGGACATAGGTATCACCAATCAAAGTCATCGTCAAGTTCGGCTGCGCCATTGGCATCACTGTAAAATGGAACGTAAGACCACATGTATATATTACCAGTAGGAAAGCAAAAAGGTCACAACAATGTGACGCCGGTTCAACAAACAATATACCTAGAACAGTATGGTCGTATTAGATCATTAGGAAGGAATGATTTAATTACCTCTTGTCAGCGACTGATATCTCCTCTGAAAGTGACGGGCTTTTGTCTTCGCTAAATGTGCGCCCCTTTTTCCACGTTGAAACTGTCTTCTGCACCAACTAAATAAGACATTGAGAATGCGCACGTTAGCCCAGGATTAATTACGTTTAGAGTGTTTTGAATTTGAGGGTTAATAATCAAGAATTTTATTTTTCTGCGAGGTTTATTTAATACCATCTTCATTGATTGAATATGCTCTGTGACATTCCAAACATGCGTCTATAGAACTGTGCACTTAATATATATATTGCTTATATCGTATAATCACGGAGATGAAACAATCCCTAATTAATAGCACATACAGAATTCGTTCCAAGAAATACAAATGACAATCTCGTCGTTTGCATGTTGCCTCGGTTTGTGGGAATAAAACTCCTCCCGAGATAAATGACAAAATTAAAAATACTTCAATTTGAACGAAGGGATAAGATGATTGGTCATGCCATAACGATTTAGAGAAACAACAAATCTGATAACATGCAATGATTCGCTGTACTTTTATCCTATAATATCAAAGGCTCTAATTAATAACATCTAATCCTATGTCTGCAGCTGCCTATATCATTTTCTAAACCCCACCACCATCACCAAACTACGAGCAAATATGATGACACCTTTTGCCACATAAAGATCTCTAAGCATATTATATTTCTATAGCCTATTTCTATAAATGACGGATTATTTTGACAAATAAATGTACATTGTATCGGTATTTTAAAACAATGTATTATTGCCGTAACTGCAAGCAGGACATCAGTAAGTTAGGTAAATGTTGATGAAATCGGAGAGACTGGCGGCACGAGGTTCTAAGCGGAGGCTAGATAAGGGCACTGGACATTTTGTTGACGGGAACAACAATGGCTCACATACAGCATACAACAGACCATACGATACTCCAGAGAATCAGGACGAATGGGTGCAAGCAGCTGATGGGTGTATTCTTATCAGCAGGTTTGGTATACCATACAAGCATACTAGATATATATACCGCTTCCATTCATATTTGATAAATGTATATGTAAAAGAACCGTACACATTTTTAACAACAGTTATCCTCATTCATTATCCCTTTTCATTGATGCAGAAACATCCTGGTATTTAGAACCATATTTGTTTTCCTGAGGTACACGGAGTGAATAGACCGAGCATGACTAATTTGAGAGAGCACTACTGAGAAAATATCACAGTCGATTTACTGCTTGAAACCCAAGTAAAGTAGATAATTAACAGCACATATACCAGAATATTATGAGCACCAATGAATGAGGGACATTAGTTTGGGTGCAATGTAAAGCTTGAGTTGTACAAACCGAGCCTTTCTCCTGTAACAAAAAATACAGCGCAAAGTGATGAACTGGCTGGTTTATACAAATATACATTATGTGGTATCTAGTGATAACCATTATATAAAGCTGCAATTAAATACTTATAAAGCGTTGCAGGTAAATAATTTCAATGTAAAGTGTATCATATACTGGTCATATACAATAGGAGAAACTAATAAAGAAACAGGTCTATTCTTATATTATGTGTATTTGAGAGACGATATGAAGAATATACAATTAAATGTAATTGCAACTTATCATTTAGAATATTATTATTACTAGTATATCAACTCAGAAGAGTAAAACGTCTTTTTGTAAAGACGTTCTCTCTAAAACTCTTCACTGATGAAGACACCACAACCAGTTTACTAGTTGCTGGGGTGTTCGGTTTATATGAACATTCACAACAAAGACGTTTATCAGCATCTTTTGGAACGTCTCACACATTGTCTGAGCACTATCATACAGTGTCGGAAGAAATTTTAGGTATGTATGGAGGAGATCCAGTCAGCAAAGTTTCGCCTTCATACAAGAGCAATGGGTAGATCTATAAGAATAATACTGCTGGCTATTGGAAACGCAAATCTATTTTACAGTACACTTCCCCATAAATTCAAAATGTAGAAATATATCGAGGCTAGATCCCTCTCCGTGAATTCAAATTAAATTGCTAAAACTACAAGCAAAATTTAAATTTCGTGCTGTTTCGCGACTCATCTAAAACGACAGGACAAAGAAGGCTATACCAAAGTGCATGTATCATCTTTTCAACCTATTACACTTTGAATAAATATATTCCTCACTGACTAAATTAACACATATATCTTAAGCTGTTGTATAATTGCAATCACATACAGTCTTTATCGACCTTAGATATCATGGAGCTTCAATAGCAGGTGGAAATTTCCACAGTTATAGGGGTCTTGATGTTATTTTTTTTAAATGAGAGAAAGGCAGAACTCATTATTTGCTTTCCTGGGTACAATGGAAGTCGAAAACGAAAGTATAACTCGCTTCTCCGCCACATTTTCTGTGTCGAAATGTATTTAGGTATTTTGGATTTGTGTTGAGCAGAAGTTTGATTTTCTTTTTAGTATAGGTTTGCACTGGCAACAAGTTCTAACTCATTATTTCTTTGGGGATGTTGAACTATAATTTTTAAAAATTCTATTGGAGAGCCGATTTTGAGTAGTTTTTCGGTCGAAAGTTGACCGTGCTCTTCAAAATTAATATTATATGGGTTCCTGACAAAACTAAATATATATTGCACAATCAGCTTGTAGTTCAGCATTGTTTCATGCAGTAGGGGTCGAAGAGGCAATAAACCAAATGTTTGAGTTTGTTTTTGTATTTTGGACTGCAACCGAGGCGGAAGTTACTGTCTAAACGCTCAAACTGTTATGTAATTCATGAATAAAAGAGTAATGATGACTTTGGGCCGCGAATAACGATTGAAACGCATCAATACTCAATAATAAGTGTGACGAAGGGTTTAGCGCGCCAATAACTATTATTGAGTACAAGAAGTAGGTACATGAGTAGCACAATTACCTCTTTTTCTTTAGACTTTTGAGCTGCTACCATCTCCATATATTTTTGCATCACAGGATCGATGGCAGGCCCTTTTGGTGCTTCTTCCTCTGGCTTAGGGGGTGGTGATTTCTGAAAAAAATATACAACTCTCATATATCTGTGAGTATTGGGCAAATAACCCACACTAATCCTTCCAATTCCAAACTGCCTGTTAAAGATGATAAGGAACCAATGAGCGCTGTCGTAAATTCATTAATATTGACTAAAATTTGATAGAATTCTATGCAAATTCGCGTACTTTTCTTCCTGCCTCTAATCTCTCCAATTCCTTTTGTTCTTTCTCCCATCTTTCCTCATCCCGTTTCTGTCTCTCTGCCTCTCTTTGCCGCCTCTTTTCCTCGTATTCTCGATCTTCTGCATCTCGACGTTCTTGCTCTTCCTGCTCTAAACGACGTCGTTCTTCTGCAGATAAGACACGGAGTATTTCAATAAAATAATTGCTAGTATAGGTGAGTATATATTGGTCCATATTATGCACAATCATCTATATCTGATAATCAATAACCCTTATAAATTCCACAAAAATGTAAATTAATTGTGTACAAGTGTGGAGAAAACGGAGGTTTGCTCGAGATATTTCATACTGACACCGATATTTTGGTAAATCTCTTTAATGAAACATCACGCAAACGTTGATTGTTTTCCGACTTCTAATGTTCTATTATTCTATCCATAAACGACGAATAACTGTATTTAAACTATAATCGAAATGCTAGATGTAAGATGAAACCTTAATTCGTGGCTCATCTATGCCGAACTATGAAAGAAAATGATAAAGATAAGGGATTTCTAGCACCATAGCATACACTAAAAGAATTCGAACTAGGAATAAAACTAGGAAACTATATAACTAACAATACGGTCAATAATGTACAACTCAGGAAGTATTAGTCAATACAGGGCAACAACAGCACCTGTGAATGACATCCTATTAGAATACCATATGGCATCAAGATCCAGACTTTTGGATCGACGAGGAAAGAATTCAGGAACAAGAGAAAACCTGAGTTTCTTCACAATTATATTGTCTGGAAAGAAGGATTTAGTATTCAGGTGTACGCATGGATGTCACATACTAGGTACAAAACATAAGTTTTATCAATTTGAGACCACCTCTTCTCATGAGTTTAAGAATGATTCATTGAGGATTGAATATGAACTAATGTAGTTTAAACAATTGATATCGTTATACCTTCGCTGATGGCTGGTTTTTGTGTGGATGTAAGAGGCTCCCTGACAGTTTCAAGTTCAGTTGAAGTAGACACACTTCCCTGTTTGTCTTCCTCTTTTCTTTTTTCTACACACATGACACACGTTAGGAAAACAGGAGAAACACGGTTAGTATAAATCTATACAATACTGATATGTTGGGCTACTCGAGTTGATAAAAATGTAATAATGGTATTAGCCAATGCACGAGAATGTTAAATAGTCGTGGAAAGATGTGTTAAAAGTTGAAGTAGAAACGACCTTTGTAAGAATTAAGATTGCACAGATTTTTCCCGAAAGAGTCCCATATAGAATAAGTAACCACATCGAGTCAGAATGGAATTGTAAGCAAGAGAAAAACTCGTCCCATCTAAAGTATAGAATGTACGGTTAGAACGGTGCAGGCAAAACATCTATGGTGTAAGGATGACATATTAGGGAGATTTAGCAACAACAACGCACCGACATGTGTTGATACGTTGTGGTTGCTAAATCTCCCTATTTACGACAGTACTATTTACCTGTAGATTTCCAGGCACTATCTAGTGCCACTCTCGGCCTAGAGAAGGCATGCTGAACATCTGATTTGTCAGACCTTTCCTGTCCAGGCGGACTGACTCGCTGGATTTGTGTGTCATCTATAGTCATAATTAGTCAAAACTATTAACATAAGAAAACAACAAATTGTAATTAACTGTGTAATTAACACGCCTATATTCAAGAACTTGGCCATATCGGGTAAGGGTAGACGGGGAGATGTATATGTAAAATACACGCGCAAAAATAGGAAATGTAGAGCCAAATATTAAGTTTAAGTTTCTCACATGTCAGGTGATGGAGAGTACGTACGTCACACTACCATCATCTAACCAATATATTTTACATGGCAGGCCCGTCTTTCTGCGTTGTTATTACCATGGTTTTTTTCAAGAGCAGGATCATATATATTCAATTTTTAATCTGCAATTTTTAATCTATAGGGATGAGGATATCATTAGTATACTGTTTCCATAGGTACCTGTTGTAGTGGTATTAGGCAGGTGTGACACTGAGCCCTCAACTACTACCACACTGGGTGAGCCTGGTCGGGCTTCCAGGTCATCCATAGAGATAGGCCGATTGCTACGAATCGCTGTAGACCTGTAATGGACAAATTAGCTTTTCAAACCCAGAGCAGATACATTACAACAAATTCTTCGGATCTTTAGACAGCACAATCTATGAACCGAGCACTATTCAGCAAACACAAAAATGATTACAGGGATACCTTCTTGTGTCATGTAATAGTATAAGTTCATAGTACCACGTTAATTTTATTTTTTTTAATTTTAATTCTTTTAATGTTATTTTATACTTATTTACTGGATGAATATGCCAAACTTGCATCAACCCAGCGACCTTATGTAATCCCTTATACGTTGATTGACGAGTGCTGTCTGGCCAATGCACACAGCCCAATCTCTATCTCAATCCCAATCTCAGGGTTGTCCACCCGTGATACGGTTGCTGGGATATTCTCGATAATGATAATGATAATTTAGTAGGTAAAATCACTCAACGCCGCCTAACCTTGCTTATCTTTGGTAAAATCATTTTTACCAATCTACAGTTTTTACACAATTTTCAAGTATGAGAATACTGATGAGTACTGATACTGATGAGATATTGATGTATTTTTAATTTTACACTATTACGTAATCTTATATAATAGTTATAGTCATTAGCCGCCCTTTCTTGCATTGTATAAGGTGTTATATTCAACAATTCATCATAATGTTTCATTGATATATACTGCATGCGTGAGCGGTAGGCAAAAGAACTGTCTAGGTGACAGTAGACAAGTTGCCGCCGAGCCGCACTCACCACGGCAGCCATCATACTTTCGCCGCGACCTACTTTCATGAGTCCCCCAAACTTCGAACGTTTGGGCGATTCTTTAATGACATGTTAAATGTGCTGTCGTCTTGTATCTTAAAACTCCAAGATGTTGCTAATCACATAACTACTTTTTCTCCTTTAAATTAATTAAATCATGTGACTATTTTATGGTGATTACGTAATGATTACGTAGTGTATTGCCTAGAATATATTATGGTATAAGAATATATTATGATATATTGTATCTTCTATCTACATAACCATGTAAATTGCGTGATTATTAGTCTCTGATTGTTTAACTGTGGTCACATAACGATAAAGTAATGTGATATCTTGCGTTTCTGTATCTCCATAATGTAATAAATCATCAGTCTATCCGTTCTATATTTTTGTCGCAAGCATGTGCTTATTTCATGCTATTACACAAGGCTACTGCTGCTTATATATTTTAATTTATGTAATAATTCCTTCCTCGATGCACAAGAGGTTTAGTATTTTTAATATCTTGGCGGAGCGACTTTCTACTAATATAGGGACAAACATGCTATACCTCCTTGTGTCACGTAATAGCTAATATTAGGGAGGTTCAGCAAGTCTATCCTATACCTAAACCTAACCGTATCCGTATCTTTGATATACAAACATATGTAAAAATGAATACAGAGGTTCAGCAAAACATGGCGGGAAAAAGGTTATGTAACATATCAGGCAAACTCTTTCATTTCAGTATTTATTTTTCATGCATACAAATTTGACGTTATTTACAAAAAAAAATATACGGATACGGTTACGTAATTGAGATTATTACCTGTATCCGGGAGAATCAATTGGGATAATAGCGAATAGTAATGATAACTTTTAATTGTGATGTGTTGTGCTTGTCTTTTTAACTATGTTTTTACACCAACATAATAAACAAGATTTCACCCACCGGCCAGTATCAGGATTACTATGGACTGGGGACACATCCATATTCATCCGAGGTAAGTCATCCATCGGGGGAGTGTAGGGGCGATAGCTCACTGTAAAAGATAGATTCATGGACAGGTGAAACCTCACAAAAATAAAATAATAAATGTAGAACAAGATTTTCATGGCTAAAAAACAAGATTTTCATAGCTAAAAAAAAAATTAATGCTACTAAATCCTGTAAAAGATTAGGTTTTTATTAGTGAGATCAGTACATATATCAGATTTAAGCTCTTTGCTTAAGGTATACAGATGGATGATAAGTATTGTACTTGTTTTTGGTCTGCGCGTGGGTGTAGATGAAAGAGGGCGGTCTGAGGATCGGGTCAGGGTGGCCCGGGGAGAAGTGTAGCCAGGTCGAGCTGAGTGGTTGGTATTTCCTACAAGGAAAAGTAGTATACTTGACGCATTCGATCCTGGCATACATGGGGCATGAAAGTTACAAAAGCTTAATCAATACGATCGCCTTCGCTAAATATACTTTAAAACACGATACATGATAAAACATTGAAGGAAATGTCTCCTTACCATTATAGTGTTTCTCGTGTTTCTCGGATTTCATAGAATTTGCGGTTGGGGGCAATGAAGCGTGCACACTTGTCATACGAAAATGAAAATTATGGTAGTTCTGCTCCAAGTTCTGCAAGGGGAACAAGATGGGTTATATCAAAACCGAATTAAATTTAAAGCAAACAAACTGGTCAACGAAACTAATGAATAAGAGTTAATTTACAGTATATGTTTCATCATTTTATCAAAATTGAATCAGCGTGAGATCTCATCACATTTCATTATCTGTTTATATATTGGTGAATGACCAGTCATATAAAACTAGTGACTTGAGATAGATTAATTGAAATGATCACTAAATGAAACAATCCAAAATTACCTGCGATATATATCGCATGGGTTGTATAAATACGAAATTATCACATAATTTGTTGTCGCATGTGACATTTTTTATTCATTGATAATGTCAAAAAAGAAATCTTACTTCGGCTTCACGCTCGAGATTACGGAGTCGTTTCTTCGTGTCTTCTATGAGATCTGATGAATAACTGTAATCCTCTGACTTGGATACGTCTGCACGGGAAGGGCTTAGCACCTCGGGTTCCTCGCTGTCAGCAAATTTTAAAATTGAATCTCATTAATACGTGGCCACATAGCGATAAAAATTCCGTATTATTTCTCCTGAGTTTTAAAACGATTCATGGAAAATTATCTTCTTTGAGAGACGTTTAAATTGTAAGACCATAAATCTCAAAGAAGGGGCGAAAAATCGATAATTACGAAATACATATAATACGGACTTTGCCTCATACTTCAGGACTAATGAGACAAAGACAAATTGAACCCATCTCTCTCCCCAAATACTGCTTGGTTAAAGAAATGTTAAAGTTGATGGTTATGTCAAAGATGTACAGAATAAACAGATAGCTTCAAGTATAGTGTTATCATTAGTGCCTTTGCGAAAAGTAGACTGGTTTTCTTGCCGCCCTGTTTGACTTTAAGAATCTTTAGAGGGAAAAGATTGGTTAGATGAGGCATTGTTTAAAACTGTTAGATACAGGTATTTAATACAGTCGCAAACCTGGAAGAAATGGTTAAATAAATGGATCACAGATAGATGTTTTGAAATAAAGATATTTCGCAATCAGATTGTTAGACGGTAAAAGGACAGAAATGTCAAAGATACCAGAAATAAGGTGGTTAGAATAAGGAAAGGCTCTGAATTGGAACGGTCCTGATTTTCTTTGAATCTATGATTTTCGATATATTCCTAGCATCACGAATACATCAAATCTTATGCGAGCCCTGTCCTCAAGTGTGCTCAGTTTTGGTCAGTGGGAGGTCTTTAAAATTCATGTAAAATAATCAACTAAACAAAGAGCATTTTTTCCATCATACCTTTATTAACCACAACAATCACGCCGAGAGAAACATGTCCATCAACAAGAACGGATCTACTTCGAATACAGACAAGTGAGTTACTAATAAAAGCCAAGTTGTTCGCTTCCAATGTTCATGAGTTACTGCCAACAAGTTGACAAGAACGTGGCATCAACAGAGGCGTTGTAAGGACATGTTTTCCTTGATCAAAGTTAATTCTTAGGTTACCATGCGGACGATCTCCTTTACCAGTAGTACTTGTGAAGGGCCCTGGAGGACGGGATCCAATGAATAGATTGTAATTTGTTCAATGCGTCTAAGCAATTTCAAAGACCTTACATGAATTACGAGACTATCGATATTTCCATACAACTTTATGCGTGATGATTAAAGGATGTTATTTCCAGGCTTGTGCTTTGTCGGGTTTCAACTATAAATTCAGTTTCAAATCAAAATAGGTCAGCTTGAGTTGTGGAATATGGTTGATGGAAGCAAAGTTGTTTTAGTCTCTAAGCGTAAAAAAGCGCATATATATATTATGAAATAAACAATAACATTTCCCTTATGAATCTTCGTGCACTTATTATGCTTTCCACATTAGAGTGGAACTCGTAATTAAGTTGACTTAACTCCGATTAAGATTCTACGAGAGGAAAGTTAAATGCGACTATTAGATCCGTTCTTTTGATATGATCAAGATGTTTTACGATTGCGAACATGCATTCCATTGAATTGATTTATTGAAGAATCTGACAGCGGTCGGTGTGCCTTTTAAACTCGAGTATATGTATGTATAGGTACTCACATGTCTTTGGAAAAGAAGAGTTCAGGTTCGGTGCTGCTAAACACACCAGGGTCCACAACTTCAGGTTCGAGGTCGCGATCACCAAGGTCGCACATAGAAGGGGACCTGCTCCTGAAATGTTTATTTTTTTTATTACAATTTAACACAATGTTTTAGTTTATTAAAGGTGATATTCATGTTAATGATTTGGAGTGAGAAATATCTTTTTTCTGTGCGAGGTAAAAAAATAGCGAGGCTTAGATTAAGCGATGAAGATAAACGAAACTAGGTCTGGCAGGTTCATCCTTGCTTTGAAAAAAAATATTTCTAGACAAAATGCATCCCACCCTATTCCCTTGACACATGCACACAAGAATTCAATGGAAAAATGAGTAATTTACGTATTTTACCTTATTGAGATTCCACGCTTCGGTTTTCCATAGACTTCGTTATCTAAGGCTGCAGTAAGACATGAATAAAAATGGCAGTATAAACAGGATATCAACAGGTATTAATGGTAACCTCGGGGAAGATATCAGGGTTGGGCTAGATATCAACTTTGAGATAATGCGATTATCATACGCAGAAGGGATGAAGGTGTCACACTCCCAAATTTATTGATTATGTAAGGTTATGTAACAATATTAAACATGATTAATTATCTAAATAGTAAAGAATGATTTCTTCGGATAATGGAGAAGTCATCCCTTTTAGAGGCCATTCAATGTCACCTCGGTAGTTTATATGATGAATCATTCGAAAATAGGTCCTCCGTTCAGGCACTGCATTGTCCTACAAGAGGATGGCTTCATCGCTATTAGGCGACAGATACATTGACAATGAGAAAATTGACCATCTAAAATAATTGAGAAAAATGTTCTAACCGGAGCGCGTGTGTGTGAGTTGACTTCGCAGATCTCTCATTTCTTGGTTCATTTCTTTCATCTGTAAACCTTGCTCCTCATACTTTCTCATCGTCTCCCGGCCACGATCCATCTGATAAAAAGAAAATATACATTCCAGCTTTGCTATAATCAGCAGACAAGTCCCAAATGGAGAAAAATCAATCGTACAAATAGGTGTACAAATTCATTTGAATCGTTCAAACGCATGACCTTCGTTCAGTCACTACATTGTCATTCAAGAGCATTGCTTCATAGATATTAGGCGACATATCTATACATAGACATGGAGAAAAGTGACCATCTAAAATAATTAAGGATACGTCCTACCTGCTCCCCCACGCGAATCTGGTACTGCTGTTGCTGGTGCTGATAAAGAGCTTGTTCATGCTTCAGTGCCCCTCGAACCCTGTCTAACTCAGACTGTAGTAATAAGGCCTCAGGCGTGGGTTTAGATAAACGCTCTCCCATCTCACGCAGCAGTTCCTCCCTCTCTGAGTAAATGTAAATTTACCTAATTAAATGCAGCTAAATAGTAAATCCAACAAGGCAATTTACTCTCAGTACAAAGAGTAAGTTCACTTCCTCTCCCATTGAAGTTACTTATTTACTCATATAGCTTCAGATATTTGTCTCGGTATTTGAACGTTGTCCTTATAAAGGAGCTTCTGGCATACACTGGAAGAGGTGAACTTCGATTCAGTAATGTACCAAAATGTGTCACAAATAAATAGTATAAAAAATGATGAATAGTGCCATATAAGCATGTCCTGTGAGACTAACTGGGCAAGGAGATGAGAGTAAATAGTATCATGCTAGCATGGCTCAGTGTATAGGATATTATGAAACCGCGTCAGACAGAATGTGCAGAAAGGCATTTGGAATATGAGAGAATGTAAATTATTGCAGAATGTAGTAAAAACAACTTACTCTGCCTTTCGATTTGAAGATCTCGTTGAGTTTCTGCGAATCGCCTGTGCAAAAATATAAATTCTCTTTATAATAACATTAAAATAGTCTCGATAGTTTTTTCTTTTTTATTGCAGGAACAATTTTTCTTTTTTATTGCATTCATTCCTGCCTGTTGACAGATAGATAAATAGATAGATACATAAAGAAATTATTGGGTGCCTGCAGTAAATATATACTTTACATCTTATAAACATATGAGGAACATATATTGTGTTCGGAATGGTAATTTGGTAACCCTTTTTGCCATACAGTGCAGAGTACTGTATTTGTAATTCTAAATTGAAGATATACTGCGATGTCGGTAAATGGTGCGAGATATGGTAAATAATATTTACGTCTTAGTATTATCAAGGTCCTGTCGAAGACCGGTATTTTCATCCTTCAGTACTTGATAATCAACCATCTGCAAAGAAATTTTGAAACAATCAGAAAAAATAACCAGCATCTAAATTATGCCTGGGTTGATTTTCGATGTGTAAAACTATGAAACAATTTCTAAGGCTTACTTCTCTGAGTTTATTGCTTAGCAACTCATTCTGGTTGCGAAGAGAGAGTAGATCATGTTGGGCACGCTGAAGGTCAGCATCCAATGTATTTACTTTAACTCGCTTGTCTCGGAGCTCATCTTTTACCAGCTTGATATCTGCCAACTCCTCACTCACACGACGTTCATCCTCTAGGTAAGTTAATGTAAACACACCGCGTAC
Organism: Sthenelais limicola; assembly: GCA_942159475.1. Taxonomy (NCBI): domain Eukaryota; kingdom Metazoa; phylum Annelida; class Polychaeta; order Phyllodocida; family Sigalionidae; genus Sthenelais; species Sthenelais limicola. The sequence goes on along the minus strand of OW804095.1, from coordinate 45,968,499 downwards.
ATAATATGAACCATCTTATATAATGGGGAAGCTTACCAGCAGGTAAGCCTCCCACCTTGGTTGGGCGGTGTAGGCCGACCAACCACAGTGGCGTATTAATCAGTATGGCTTTAGCCTCCAGACAGGTAGGAGGTAAATGAATTAACATTTTAGGTATGTATGCGTATGACGCAATAAGGTATAACAAAGAATCGTTAAGACCTAAATGTCGCCTGCATCTGCTAGCTCATTTAAAGATAATTAAAAAGGATAGTACAAATCTGGCTAGAACATGACATGGAATACTAACTAACCTTTGAGTCGTATCTCCCGATATTCGATATCCTTATTCCTCGATAAATATTTTGCTTCCATATCAGTTTTAAACCTGTGAATTTTACATGTGTTTAGTTTTTCTATCACATATCACCACAAGGCAAGGTTTAAAATCGTTTTCAGAAATGATTCAATAACCTACAGCAACTAAGATGCACTTAACGCAAGAACATGATGTTATGAGAAAATCAAATATCGGCAAAAGTTATCTAATGAGGAAAAGTCGTATAGCAGATTTGATAATGGGCGTGAAATCGCCAGGCTTCTAAGGTAAGATGTAGGTATCTCTTAAATAGAAGTTCTTTTCTTACATGTTCATTTGCTGTTGTATCTTCTGTTCATAATCTATCTCGGCTTTGCGGGCAGCATTTTCTCGGAGTTTAACTCCTTCCTCGCGTGTTTTCATTTTGTCCTCCCAAATATTCTTTTCCCTGAGAGTGAAGAGTATGAAATCTAGCAACCATCCAAACCAAAAGGAACATGGAAACATCGTGTTGCCAAAATTCACAACATTCTAATCCGTATCATAGAGTACATAAACTATAGGATCATACGATAATAGATGCGGAATATTCCAATAATAGATGGGTGTCAATTTGGAGATGTACTACCTGAGATTAAGCTCCATCTGACGACGGAGTTCAGCCTCCCGCTGTCTCACAATGTCAATTTCTTCTAAAATGGACTGTCGTTGAGAATATGTTTCCTTTTCTTGAATCTAGAAGGATTAAAAAAAAGATTTATTTTCCCTATTGTTTTTCACATAAATCAATTGCATTAATTATATAAAGAATATTTGTTTATTTTTACATGATGTATTACTAGTAGTGTAAAACCGATAGAAGTATGAATGCTTACATCTTGTTGTTTTTGGAGTCGCTCAATCGAGTTTCTTTCTCTTTCTACTAGGGCATCCACCTTTGATTGGTAGGTCCTTTCGAGCTGTAAGGAAATGTAACGAACAGAAAATAAACAATAGCTGCCCATAAAAATACTTGTGACACTCATTCCTAAAGCAAAGACTATATCAGTCCACAATGAAATAGGATAAAATGTTTTCTGGAATACATTTTTTTCAATAGCGACTTTCATGTAGCTTTTTTTTATAGCTAATTCGATGGAGTTGATGCTAATTCAAGCCAAACTTACTTCTTTCCTAGTTCGGTCTGTTTCTTTCCTAAATTTTTCCCTCTCTTCAACCCGCATTCGAGTGAGATCAGTTTCTTTGAAACGTGCAACCTAAAAACACATTCAAATTCATCCAGTAAGTGATATTTACATGTGTCATGTACTGAGTCATTTTCCCTGTATCCAAATCTCTCTATGATTAATACATCTAATATTGCAAATAACACAGGCACTCCGCTAATGTTATAAAGGGTCTCCGCGCCGTTGGACTAAAGAAACTCAAGGCTTTTCTAGGCCGATTTTAGTGATATGTAGCCCATATCAATAATTTTTCAGTAGATGACTGGACATGGGGGTTGTAGTTATTGTTTTTCATAGGCCAATGATGTATTTAACCAGTTTTATATTCATATTTTATAGCAATCACCGTTTTCCAACTTTTACTTCTTAATGGATTCCAACAGGATTCAAGGCCCATATAATGATTTTCCACCTGTCAAGGCCTTGAATGTTTGTTTTCCAAATGCAAGGCTTTTACAGGCCCCACGGAGACTCGGTTATAAAGTATTCGTGAATAAATATTGCTATAGGCATCCAGGATAAATAATGAGGACCAGGACAAGCTATCAATAGGGTATGACAACATTCATCGTAAAGTGATCAGCAGATTCGCCACTATCATGTGATAGGGGGCGCCACGATTATTATATGCTAGCTTCATATGAATTATCATGTGTTTGTTTTTAGGGTAGGATGGAAGATCTACTGTGTAGAATTTGTTGCCCCTTTCCATGTATATTTTTAACTTGTGAATAAAATTTCTCTCTCTCTCTATATATATATATATATATATTAAAGTGGGCTGACACATAATACAAGCTTACTTCTAAATTATATTCCGTCCGGTTCCTCTCCTCGAGCTGACGTTGATAGCTAAGCATGCGTTCCTCTACACCCCATCTGGTACCTTGAGCCATTTCTGGGGAGGCATAATGATTGTCCAACTTCTGCAATTCGTCATCTATCAAATTGAAAAATAAGATTGATAACAAATGGCCCAAACTGGAATCGGAAAATGGGTGTAAGAATAAGAAGGGTGTAAGTAAAATGATGCCATCGTAGTCCCGTAGAGCCGTAAAGATGAGTTGCATATAAAGGATTTTGTTCAATCTACTTGAATTCAAGTTATTTATGAAATCATATGAACGCGCATAATCACACATGGAATATGCATGCACCATTGGTGCCAATACTGCTGTCAGAATTCACCAAAACCAAGGCTGCAGGGGTTTGCTTTTTACACAAGAATATAGTGGTACTTCAATAATAAGATCACTTACGTAGAGAAGTAACGAGAGGCATAATAGCTTTGTCAGTCTGAATTCCTGTTTCGCATTTGGATCGACCATGTTGTTTTGCAACTTCACAAAGAAATTGCCAGAGAAATCCTGAAAATATACCAGAAATATCTTGAATCTTCTATGAGCCTTATATGAGATTTGATGAAAGGGAATTCTAACTTAAGTGAAATTCAATTATAAACAAGAGTTTAATAAGAATGCATAGTTAATAGGCAAAGGTACCAACCTCTTTTATCCAGATCAGAGTTGTATTTTATCTAAATGAAAAAAAAGGATAAAACTATAGAGTAATCTACGATAAAATAGCTGAACTTATCATTACTGGTAAAAACAACCTCGTCATTTTTTTATAAGGATTCTGCAATCCAGAACGACCGAAGCAAATACACAAGACACATTTCCAGAGAACAATAAGTTTTCATTGAATATTTGGATATATATGGTTTGTATTCCCTGAAATAATGGGTGTAGTTACGTACCAGTTTCTTATAGAGATTTGATTCAGAACTAATATTCAGGAGTCTCAATAAATCGCGAGAAGTAAATATCTGAAATCACCAAAGGCAAACAATAGTTACACAAACGGTTAGATACAGTTTAATAGATACAAAAAGTTCATGAAGTGGCCACTGTATTGACATGTGTGCGTACACCTCAGTCACATTGATCAAGTACCATTTCACTTTAATAGTCACACATCCTAAGTGCTCCCTGTATTATATCAACTAACGGCATCACTTTATATATAAGTATTTTTATTTCTCTTTATCACATACATAAGATACACAACTGTACATGTCGTATGCAGATGGCAGTATAATACATCAGCCTAATTAGAGTAACCGAATAGCATATCTATGTATATAATACTTCAATGAGTATGATCAATATGTGTCCTGCTCACCTTATCTTCAGATATACCACTTTCAGGAAGGAATACGCTCAATGAATAATCATAACTGGAGAATTTCATATGGTCTGCCACCAAAGAATTGGCAGCCCTTGCAATCAGCGTCCCTTCCTCAGCATAAATACCCTTGGGCTGACTCGAACTTTGGCCAAGACCTGATGATTGGAGTTCTGTCACGAGGCGATTTCGTAACTGCGACTACAATACAAACAGAACGCCACTAATGAAGTTTTTTTTTCAATAAGGATGTTTTCATCATAACTCCAGAAAAGTATGATTCGAAAATCACCAATATTATGCATATTGTATATGCATAAATGCATATATGTATAAGTGTAATTTATAGCCACAGCCAACTTGCATTAGGAGATCCAGACTATATGTTATTATGAGAAACTCGAAAACGCCTAACTAACTCACCTTGAGAGAATCTACTAGGCCCTTTTCCCTTAGAGAATGATAGAGTCTGTTCCGGAGATCCTCCGCTGAGAGTGAGTCACACTCTGACATGATTGTATTGTAGGGTTTCGATCTTAAATTCACAACAACAAAACAGTTCATCAACAAACAATCATACGTGGAAATGAGTTTCAAAATTATTAACGCGATTGAAAAACAACATGAATAAAATTCAAGCAGAGCATATTTAACCTAGTCAGGCGTATGAGCTGACCAACACTAGTGCTATCTGTTTAGAGATAGGCAGACTATCTAATTTAACCTAGATTTTGAGAGTATACTAAGCCATATTAATTATGTTTTACACACTTTAAAGTTTGAATCGTCCATGTGTTCTTAATGGAGTTACCATGATGGATTCTACGGGTGTTATTTGTATAAGCTTGTCTTGTGTGCTCTACATCTCTATATGTAAGATCAAAGATGGATACTCGGATCTGTCAGATGGTCTCCATAGGCATGGCTTTTATCAAACAGATGTACGGTACCATATATTAGAACAAATAACCCACAGCATAGACACTGCATAGCCATAGGAATTTGGGGGTGGTAGATTTACAATAATGATTGATGTACGGTATTGAGATAGAAATCTAGCCCTTTATTGAGATAAAAATGTAACAAAGTGATATGTGCTTGATAGGTTTACAATTGGTGATCAGAATGTAGGCCTATATTATTAGTATATATATTATAATATAATAGAATTTATTAGATTCCATTTTGCCATTTTTATCAAATGTAACATATATAGCATCGGCACAAAGAAATTTAAGCCAATATGGATGGACGAATACGCACTCCACAAAGTTAGGAAAAAACATCACACCTACATCCGTTACATGAACACGCTTGACAATCAAGCGTACCTCACATACAAAGCAGCACGCAACCAAGCACAAAAGGCCATAAGACATGCCAAACAAGCATTCAAAAGAAAACTAGCCGCAGAGGCCAAGAATAACAACAAGGCAGTGTGGAGTTACGTTTCAAGCAAAACCAAATCAAGGTCGGGGGTATCAGAGTTGCTAAAGAAAGATGGCACACTGACAACCAGCGACACCGAAAAAGCTGAGAGGCTAAACGAGCAATACGCCGAAACGTTCATGGTAGAGGACATGACCTCTATCCCGAACTTCCCAGACAAATGTTTAAACTCACGACCACTCCTGGACATACAAGTGAACGTGGACAAAATCAAGCAAAGTCTGCTAGATCTAAGGATTGACAAGACGCCAGGCCTAGATGGAATGCATCCAAGGATACTGAAGGAAATGGCAGACATCTTGGCGCACCCACTATCAGTAGTCTTCCAACACAGTTTGGACACAGGAGAACTACCAGAGTCGTGGAAATCGGCTCTGGTGACGCCAATTTTCAAGAAGGGTCCCAAGAATCTCGCACAGAACTACAGACCAGTATCACTGACATCTATTGTATGCAAAACACTCGAAAGGATTGTATGCCAACACATCATCGAACACGTCAAACAAAACACTCTCCAAGCAGAGGAACAGCATGGCTTCACAAGCAGCAAATCAACAGTCACCAACCTACTGGAAGCAATTAATGTCTGGAGCGAAGCACTTCAACACCACCTGCCCGTAGATGTAATATATCTGGACTACCAAAAAGCTTTCGACACTGTGCCACACGAAAGACTGATAAAACAAGTGCAAAGCTTTGGCATCAGCGGTAACACCATCAAATGGATCCGTGGTTTCCTCACCGGCAGAAGACAAAAAGTGAGCGTAAATGGCAAAACATCCAAATGGACACCAGTCACTATTGGAGTTCCCCAAGGCTCGGTATTTGGACCCGTCTTATTCTGCCTATCTGTGAATAACTGTCCCAAGGTCACAGACTGCAGCGTAGAGATGTATGCTGACGACACCAAGCTTCACTCTATCATTGACGACACATCCAACATACAACAGGACCTCAACAACATCCAGGACTGGGCATACAAGATGCAGATGCGCTTCCATCCTGACAAATGTAAAGTGCTACACCTAGGTTACAACAACCCAAATCACAGCTACACCATGTTGAATGGGAAGGAAGAACAGCAAGAATTGGAGACTACAACGGAAGAAAAAGATCTGGGGGTCACAGTAGATGATAGACTAACCTTTGCAACCCATGTACAGAACATTGTCCAGAAAGCTAACCGGATACTAGGTGCCCTGCGGAGGACGTTCAACTTCATGGACCCAACCATGTTCCTACTACAACTCTACAAAAGTCTGGTGCGTCCCCACCTCGAATATGCATCCTGTGTATGGTCGCCAGCCTATAAATACCTCAGCGACATGATTGAGAATGTACAGCGCAGGGCCACCAAACTAGTACCACAACTGCGTGAACTCTCCCCTACGAGGAACGACTCCGCCGACTCAACCTTCCAACGCTTCTTTACCGTAGAAGACGGGCTGATCTTATCCAGGCATTTAAGATAATTAACAACATTGATCAGCTAAAACAAGACACGGACTGCAAGGTCTGCGAGTCTAGGCAGATGTTCGAGTTGTCCTATGCCAGGAATACTAGGGGCCACAACAAAAAAATTCAAGTCCAACATGCCTTTGGGCACCGCTCATGCTTCTTCGCGACAAGAGTGACACCTGCCTGGAACCAGCTAAGCCAGTTAGCCGTCAACTCCTCAACAGTACTACAGTTCAAAATAAATCTCAGCCGTTGCCCAACCGAAAAATCACTCCTATACATCCACTAAATTCTATACCGCTTAAACTAATTAACACGCGAAACCCACCATGCGCACACACAAATTAACGTTTAGCGTCTCATTATCCTTAAGGGATATATATTGACGGATACAGGTGTCGAGGTGAGATTACAGGTGAGATAATAATATCAGAGATAGTCTATACATTGACATTGTATTGTAGCCTACGCCTATATGCTATAAATTGCATATTGACAAAATATTGAAGATATTAAGAAATAAAATTTACCGTTCGGACCCAAAGCATAATAACATAATACTAGTAGGCCTAGTTAATAATACCGACTTTTCTACTCTGACCAATGGCAATGGCAGGACAAGAAGCGAGCTCAAACATGTTGCATTGTTGTATGCGACCAAGTCGATGTTATGACCTAAGAACGTTGACATTTAAGTATCATAGGAGTAGATCAGGGTACCTACAGATACAAAGTTATTCCGCATAAACCTTACCTTACTGAACACAATGAATAGCCTTCTTCTGCTCACATTTCGCAATTAAATCTAGCCCGCCCAAGATGTTTGTTGTTGTCCGCCATCTTCGAATTTGGAATGGTGTGGCCGAAAAAATCGCCGTTTGTAATATTTATTATGTTCCACTTTCTTTAAGTTTGCGTTTTGATTCCAGACTCCTTGTTGATTTGAAACAACATTCGCAATCTATACATGAAAATAAATCACTTATAGCGCTCAATAGTGACAGTAAAGTTCTCTCCGGCGCACTTGCCCCATACTCAATCATTAAACAAAATGGCGTCCAATCAGGTAAGTTATGTTTTCCTCTGTTAATTATTCTTTTATCCTGGGCATATCTACGTGAAAAATGCATCCAAATCGTCTGGAAACCAAGTCATTAGGACACATTTTGATACAGCTGTATTTCATAAGGATGTGTGGGAGAAGGCTCTTAACAATACGTACTTAAACGTTACGGTTAGCTACGGTTAGCACTCGCAGATCACAGGACCATCACAGGCATACGCACGCATTGCGATGCTCTATAAGAGACTGGCCTCTCGCACCAGTTCGCAACGGTAGTAAACGGCGACATGGGCGGTAACGCCTGGTCGGTGAGAAGACGATCTCCTACGGTGGCTTCAACGAGTGAATTACTGAATAGCACTGCAATTGAGTTATGTTAACAGTTATTGTTTACTCGGATAAAAACTAACTGAGTAACCCAGTAAGACTAGGACTCAGTAAGAGTAAGAGGGCCGAGTAAGAGTACAGATACGATGGCTTGAAAGCCTTGAACTTGAAGCATTGCAATATAGGAGTTAGGCACCTAAGATAGTCCGAGTTGTTATTTTTATGTTTTCTTCCATCAATTCATAGACAGAGCGTCCTCCTTCATTTCTGAGTACTATTGTGTCGATATACTTTGAATGGTTTAATTGATTGAAGTTGATCTATTCTATTTAATAATTTATCTTATTTATTTCCGGATTTTATATGACCTACTGTTATCTTTATGGTTTATGTATTATTTATGATTATGAAATAGGCCTACAGCTAGGGTCTAGACATTATAACCCGGCCCTTCCTTCAATCCTGGGACAGTAGTACTAGTAGGTAGAGATAGATACTCCAGCTAACACTAGCCTAGTCTACACTACAGTACACTACGCCGAGTACAGGGGGGTGGAGGGTAGGAGTAGCCTACTGTCCATTTTGGTATTAGCTCCTTTAAATGATTGGATGAAGTGAGGACAACTAGCTAGTATGTATCCATTTATAAAATTAGACTTTAGTCTGAACAATTTAGAGACATAATCTTTTATACCAGGTAATGATTATCCAGTAATCCCTCTTTATTATATTTTCATAAATTCTGTTGTTTCACGTAAAAAAAAAAACGTTATTTTTGTTACGACAGAAAGCTCCTGACGATCATCGTCGCAAGTGGGACCGAGATGAATATGAACGCCTGGCGAGAGAACGGCTCGAAAAAGAGACCGAGGAGCTCCTGGGTCTTGGAAAGAAAGAGCCACCGGTTAAAAGGGAACTACTAAAACCTCGCGACTATAAGGTATGTTATGACATTTTATTTAAAACTAAGTCTAAGGTGACTTGCAGATCTCCCATGATGCGGCTTGCCCGAATAAGAAAAACGTTCCAATGTGGCTAAGGACAGGCCCAAGTTCTGAGTCAGTTAATATCACTCCTTTCTGTCCTATCAAACTGTTCTGATACATACAAGACATTTGATGAGCAAGTCGGTTTTTAGTACTGCCATATTCTTGAGTTTCTGATCATGATTTATTAAGACATCATATGGATGTCACAAGATGTTCCCTGTATTTGTATGGATGAAAAGATAGATAATTTGTTGCTTTGCTTCCTCTTTATCAGGTTGATTTAGATTCAAAACTGGGAAAGTCACAAGTTATTACAAAGACGACGCCTGCAGCACAGCAAGGAGGGTAAGTTAAAAGCAAATCTGGCAACATTACGATCTTTTCTTTTGGCTTTGGTATTTATCCAATTCATAATACACTGCAACAGCAGATCCCTCATTTGTACCACTTTGAATGACATTAAAAAAATACTTAAAAAATTTCGATTTTGCAGGTATTATTGCAATGTGTGCGATTGTGTGGTTAAAGATTCCATTAACTTCTTGGATCATATCAATGGCAAGAAACGTAAGTAGAATGAAAACTAATCCGTCGTTGTTTATGGTGTAGATAAAAAGTAAATAAATATATATTTTTTTGTTTTCCATCGCTGCTCTGTTTATCTACTTAGTTCATGGCAAAGTGAAAGACTGAAACTTTTATTTGAAAAAAAAACTTGCGGATTCTGTAGAACTTTTCATTCTCATTAATATTAAACTTGTATGATTATAATTGTTATTCATTCTTTTGACTAGATCAAAGAAATTTGGGCATGTCAATGCGTGTGGAACGATCATCTTTAGACCAAGTGAAAAAGCGATTCGAGATGAACAAGAAGAAAGTTGAGGAAACGAAAAAGGAATATGATTTTGAGGAGAGAATGCGAGAGTTAAGAGAAGAGGTTATTATTGAAATTATTCTAGTCACCCTAGAAATTGCGGACTCTTAAGGTTACTGCATTCCTTGAGCATTAAACATGTCTTGTTGTGCTATGTAATTGGGTCAATTGTAATACATCCATTGTTGTAAACCGTCATTACTCCACTATAAAAGTTGTATCACACGTTGTCCCTCAAATTCGCTATCCAAATAATATATTTTCCAAATATTTTAGGAGGAAAAGAACAAAGCCTACCGACGAGAAAAGCGAAAAGAACGTAAAAGGAAGGCGACTGAAGATCTAGACGGTGGAGAAATGGACCCTGACATGGCAGCAATTATGGGATTCAGCGGGTTTGGATCCACCAAAAAATGAAAAGTTCCATTTTATTTGAGGAATTCATCGATTTTATTTGAGGACTTTATCCTATGGGGACATACGAAGTTGTAGAAATAAATTATCGTTTATAGGAATCCACCATGTGGACTTCAATATACATGTACTTTAGGATTTGTTCTAAGTTCATTTATGCTAATCATCGGAACGCAGTATAACATTCATTTGTGAATTCATAATCTGGTCATGAACTGAATGACGATTCTACTCTAGCAAAGTCAAGAATGTTCTTAGAACGAGTATTTGGTACTTGAGGTAAATGTAACAGTAATGAAAGTTCGCCAATGGATATAATGAGTTGTACAGTTTGTGAGTTTATAGATGAGCGCATGTATGAATAAAGTGACTATTGAAAATCATTGCTATCTCGAGCATTGTAATCTAAGGATACACGAAATGGAGAAATAAATGGAAGAACAAGACTGTCAATTTACCATTTAAATATCGTTACTTGTTGCTAGAGATGAACATACTTTATTCAAGCAAAAAAATAAATATTCGCATGAAAATGAATAGAATTCTTTACAAATTTAATTTTATTCGCCTACGATGTCAACTATTTCACAAGCGAAACTTATACAAGGCAGTTTCCCTGAAAACTTGAGATTCCTTGAGACTAGGTAAACACAGCTATTTTACACTAACTGAAGGTTAGAATTGATGTCCGATTATATTCCTTCAAACCTTGTTTATATTCAACCTCCCAATATAGCCGGAGTTATCTTCATAGGCAGATGTCACCAAACTTAAAGATTGAATTTCAAAACCTTTCTATGCAGTATTCTCGACTCAAAAAGTAGGTTTTTTCATGATGGAAAAGAGTTGTGCACAAATGAAAGGTTGATAGTCCATATTTAATAGTATGTAATGCGGAATGCTTGTGCTTTTAATCAAATATAGGTGCAGCTTTGGGGGAAAACAGATCCATGAAGTTGCTCGCACCGCCTTCTTTCTGGCTGCTGATATTCCTGTTAAAAAGGAGAGTGGATTTTATTATTTAGGCTGCATGACAGATTATACGGGTCAAACAATTCGATCATAGATTTATTCACGATTTACCTTAGAACGTCTAGTTACCTAAGCCCTTTTTCAGACTTCGCTTTGTGCAATGTAATTTTTATACGGATAGCAAGCTATTTTCAGCCAATGGAAGCTTGTTTGTATATGGTGGGGACTATGTTGGCTAGAGGCTTACCTCCGAGTGAATGACTGTGGTGATCTAAATGGTTCTGGAATTGGTTGGCTGGGTTGCTCGAATAAATCCTCCAGCACGCTTTCAGTGGCCGGTTGAACCAAGATATCCTGTCGAAAAAATAGACATTCCCTATATTTGCCAAGTGTTCTATATACTGACTTCAATTCAGTGTTATTCTCCTCATTCTTTTTTTCCACATGCGTATATGGTATACTAAAATATTACTTACTGCTTGCACATCCCCGACATCCACAGATGATAGTTCTTTCGTCCCTGAAGTAAAATCTATGCCATCAGGCTTCACATCCCTGATCCAGTCATCAAGTGGGTCAGTATCAATCAAATCTGGATCCTGAAATATCATGTATGGGATTTCATAATACAAGGTAACGGAACGAGTGAGTTTCGTAAAACTGAAATATCATGTTTGGGATTTCGCATTACAATGTAACGAAACTAGTGATTTTTTTAACATACATATAAGTACCATCTTTTACCGAAGTAATTATATTTCTGATTTAAAAAAAGAATCGAGGTTAGTAACAGAACTATGTTCCAAGGCAATATTCCTAAACCTGACGAACCTCTAAAAGATCGGCAACTGGGGAATTAAGAATCAAGTCTTCCAGCGAAGGCAGATCAGAGACGACTTGGCTGGTGATTCTCCTCAAGTTACCCATTGCCTCATCCAGTATTCCTCTTCCTGTTTCTTTATAGTGGGTGTCGCCCTCATCACTACTGCTTGAAGCTAAGGGAGAAGCGTTGCTTCCCGTCGGCCAAACAGGCAAACAGAGAATAGCTATAGCAGGTGGAATAGATAACAAATGATGAGTTATGTGACTCAAAGTTTCTCATTCTAGCCAAGCTCGAGCATCGGACTGAATATATATTTGTACCGTTTCTTAAAGGTTACTAACGCGTAAAATGGGTGAAGCACTGTTTGCTACTTTTCCTACAATTAACAACTTTTTACATAAAATGTTAATAAGAAATTAATGATAAAATTGAAGCTCGTTATAACGAAATATGGGAGAAAGTCATTATGAAGACAAAATTTGCGCGCACAAAAAATTCTTCAAAATGTACAACAAATGAACTCTTTAGATTTCTAGTTAGTTCTGAGCCCTTGACATGTTAACAAATATTATTGGGATACTAACCTGGCTCATACGTCGATTTTTCATTGTTTACCACCATCTCATTTTCCCCTATATTCTCCAGACTACTATTACTCTCGAGATCACGCCCTACTTTGTCCTTGTCAGTGACCTCCCTGGGTGGTATCTGATCATCATTCATACTAGAATCTTTGCATATAGCTGTTTGGGATGGTATCGTAGATTTCCTACAGCTTTTGATTGGCAGCGACGTCTCACTCTCTGTCATTGCTTGGTCTACATTTTCTGAGTTTGGAGCTTCTGATGATTGCTTCCCAGCTTCAAAAGAGATGGAAGTAGTTGATTGTGAGAAAACTTGATCATCTCTATGCAAATTGTGCCCTTGTGGATGATGAACCGCACCTTCTACTTCCTTGCTGACATTCTCTATCGGTTCTTCATAATGATCGTGGCTCAAATTCTTTTTATCTTTTTCATCGACTGTTTTATCTTCATATGAGAGCTTTGTTACCATTTGACTGCGATTTGGAATTGGCCGTAATCCAGAAGCGCTTATTCTTTCAACTGTATTGTCCTCAGTCCCACTTTCAGGTCGATGACTGGATCTAATTGGCGATCCATTTTTATGCAGGGTTTCATCTGGACTTTTTAAATCTGTACCAGGGCTTACCAGATCAGGTATTGGACTTTCACCTTGGAATTTGATATACTTAGTATTCGGTGTACCGCAGACATTTCCTTTTCCCATCTCTCGTTGTAGGGCCCTTGCTTCCATAGAGCGTCGGCTTGATTTTGGAGCACCAATCGGAACTTTAAATTCACCGTCTGATTTAGTTGGGGTGCACAGCTGGAGACGGGGGCTCCTTCTTACTTGAGCTATGGGGAAGGGTTTTAATAATGGAGTACAAGGTGCCATCCGTACATTGGTGGGTGTCCTTGGTGAAAGAACGAGTAAAGCCCTGGGTGAAACTTGTGAGAAGCCAGGTGTTTTCACAAAAACTGGAGTTAGGGGTGCTCGGCGAATGTTAGATCTTACGACTGGGGTCCTTGGAGTTGTTGGGGAAGTATTATTTGTAAGAGGTATTTTATTTTGTCCCCTCAAGCATCTGTCACTTTCATTATCATGATCACTTCCAATTTCGGGGCCAACCTTGCTTAGCTTTTCTTTTTTAGTTTCTTGATCCTTGATTGAGTTATCCTCCAGTGCAGTAGGTTCAGTGTTCCTACCCTGAACCTCATTTAGGAGTTGTTGCGTACCAACTTCTGTTTTCATGTCCCCTTCGTCCTCGGGCAATTTATCTGTTCTCTTATATTTCACCATTCGTACAATATTCTTTTCCATAAAATACTCAATACTCTTTTGCCCTTCAGGAAGACTTTTTCTTCTCCTACGAGCAGACCTGGTGTTCAGGGCTGGTGACCTTTCAATGTCTGCAACATAATCACCTGAATTGTCTTTACTAGGAGTATTGATCTTGGTAGATGGGGATTTCTCCTGGTTCACTTCAGTTGTTGATGGGCTGAGCGCATGTTGCGAACGAGTTACCCTGTCATGTGGGCTGTAACTGACCACTAAACTTCTTTTGGTAATTGTATCTTGGTGTACACCTTTTTTATTGGTTCTGACTAGGGGCTCACTATGTCTCCGTCTCTTTCTTGGAGCTTTAGTAGCAGAAGTATTCCGGGCTGGAACAGTGGTTGGAGTTAGATAACTATTTTCCTTGTTCTTTTCGGTGGTCTTGTGTTTCTTTGAACTTAACTGGAGGCTTGAAGGCATGCCTTCTTTGATGAGATCAAATTTAGCAGAAATCGTCTGATCCTTACACTCCTTCGAGAGCTCGTTGCCGTCTCCGTCTTCAGCAGGAATTTTATTTGTATTTCCAAATACTTGAACCGCTTGAAACATACTCGTAATTGTTCTTTGTCCCATATTGTGAGATTTCTTTTCTGGCTGATTACCAACCGACAAAGAGCGACTTCTCCTTTTTACCTTAGCCTTAGGTGTTTGCTTCTTTTTCGACGGCAAACTGGTATGCAGCTGTAAAAGCTGTCTCTCGCGTTCCTCATCACTATCACTTAAGTTATTTATAGTTGAGCCTTCATCAGACGAGGAAGTGAATGTATAAACATCTTTAACTTCTGACAATGGACTTATAGCAGTTTCAGTCACTTTTAAACGTTTTCTAGAATAAGATTTAGCTCCAAATTTTGCGATGTAATGCTGCTTGGAGGGAAGTTCCTTCAGGAATGGTACCGAGGGTTGTTCGGATTCTCCATCACTATCACTCAGATCATAGATACTTTCATTCACAGGACTTGGTGTGATGTGCTCATTTTCTGTGTTGATTATTGGGTCTTGGCTATTTGTTTTGATGTGCTCATCTTGTTCTTCATCTATCTTGACTTTTTTATCAGGCGTCTTGTTGCTGCTATAAGATATTTTTTCAGAGGTAGCTTTTTCCTGACTGAAATATTAAGGTTATGATAGGTGCGTATACACTTTTTTCATATAGTCACTGATCTTGACAGCCTACTTGTACATTACTGAAAATAAAATGCTGCCATTGGACCCCATACTCAGGAAAAGTTAATATGAATATTATCAAAAGCGGTCGTATCTGATAAACCCAATGTATATTGCTCCCAACAACAAAATAGATTATACCTGATTGCATCGGTTTTATTATTTCTCCACATAGTTTTCAGTTTACTTTCGATCTGTGCATTTCGAAGAAATGGATATTTAGTGGTCAAGGTATGTCTATGTTCTCTGGCGAATTGCCTGAACGAGACATCTTGTTTCACAGGTGGTGGGGATATGGCGTTATACCAGGCTGGGGTCTTTTTCTTCTTTAGGGTAGACACAACCTTCGTTTCCTTCAGCAGGGTATCCATTTGTAATATATTACGTCAGTTTCAACGATGCAACTGGGAAAGACGGAGCAGGTCACTTTAGCTGCATGAGAAAAAAACGACTTTAAAACTTGGTCGGCCCCATTGCCAGCTATTGGATGATTTAGATGACGATGGAAATGATCTAAACTCGCATGTACGTTGGAGAAAAGATCGATGACGACGATGTAAAGGTAAAAGCAACATTTGTTAACGTGATAGCTGTAATTTAATACATAATCTAGTTCCTATAGCTTCCTATTATTCCCCTACCCTGTACTAAGTTTAAAAAATGGCACCCAGTTCACCACCATAGGCATAGTTTGAAGACCCTTTATCCCTTACTCACTACACTACTTACTTACTATTATAATATATTGGCCGAATCTATTAATTCACTAATTTGGTATATTATCGACAAATCGACATGAACCTTTTTTCCCTAGAATCGACAAGACCCTATTTTTGTCTAGACGACACTAGACAATCGACATGGCCGTATCTTATGATCGACAAAATGCTGCTAAGCCCTAGTGACGAAAGAAATGGACCCCCTCATAAAAGCTTGGGCCTAAATATAGATATATGCATGAGCTGTAAACACTGCAGGGGATTTGCCATAGGCCCTAATGGATATGTTTGATGTGGCGCATTTATAACTCATTATTATAAGCATGCTCGATCACGGTTCGAAACTACATATATATATGTTTTAGACAGCAATGCCAGTGGTGGGTCGACAGTCAAAGATGGCTAATAATATGACGAATAATATCAGTATGTGGTGCACAAAGTCAAAGTAACTATTATAGGCCTACTGACATCCAAGAATATCAATTTAATTATGGCAAGGGCCAAGGCCAAGGATCGAAGGTCGTATACAGGCCTAGCCCTAGGCCAGGGCTAGGCCAGGGCCAGGCCTAAAGGTATACACAAAACAACATAAATATACTAGCCTAGGCCTAGGCCTAGTACGTGCGATTTAATTACTTTTAGGCATAGTCTAATTGGTGAGTATTAATAGTGTATCATTGAATTTTGTAAAAAAATTCTCTAACGCTTATTATCTTTCGACAGCCTTGACTGAAAGAAAGTGTATTAGGCCTAGCCTAGGCCCAATCTAGCCTACTCATGATGTCTTTGGCTTTGCTGAATAAAATCTTAAATACAAAAATATTATGACAAGAATGACGTCATAAAACCAACTTGAGTGTAAAACTGTTAGCTACTGTTTGCAAGACATGCACCAACTGTAATCGACATTGACATGTCATTTGTGGCAAGGCAAGACTCGAGCCAAGTTTCAAAAACAGCGCGGATTTATATAGATGTGCATAGCCATAGGCTGAGGCCGATATTTAAATTCTGTCACAGGCCTATACTTTCAGTAGGCCTAGGCTTTATCTAGAATATCCCTCCAAAAATCTTGAATGGAAATGGTGGGTAAAAATGGAAACTTTTCACTAGAAAATATGTAGTTTCTATCTAAATATGTAAATTGGTAGTGTTTTCTCACCTTGGCCTTGGCTTGGGCGTGCACAGCTTTGGCCTTTGCAGCAGACGACATGCATTCGCGTGTAACTTCTCGCGAGACACGATAACTCAGCGTTGCCGATGACGTCACGAACCAAACATTCCAGTTTATGGGGTACTTTCGTTGGTGTCCGAGAAGTTTTATTATGTTTTGGTGTGTTTAAGTCATAGATTTTATATCTGAGGACCCGGAATCAAGCAAGATGTCTGATGAAGACAGTGATTTCTTTAACAGTCCCCGAGGACACGATTCTCCTAAGAAATACTCATGGTCTAAAAGTCGTGATGGTTCTGAAACCAAGTTCAAGGCAGGAAACCATAACACTGTGGGCCAGCATGTGAGGGAAAGTGACCGAAGTGATACTGCCGGGACACATTCGGATGGTAGACAAATAATTGCTAAAATTCCTACAGCTCAGTTACATCGGAAGGATGATTCAGACTCAGACTCTTCTTATGACGGTAAATACCAACGAAACACAAAAGAAAACAATGTGAAAAATGGATCTGGGAACCGGTCTAGAGATAGGAATCGTAGTTCGGGATCGAATAGATCGAGATCTGGCTCGTCTTCAAGTTCAAGATCGACTGGGACTTCAGACTCCGAATATGATAAAGAATCTCAGGTCATTAATAGCTCTAAAAGTAATTCTCGAAATCGAACTGGATCCCCTGATCCAAGCCCTCGTGGAGAGGATTACTCTTCGGTTGCTGTTCGGCCAAAAACAGGAGTCAAGTCAAGACGTGGAACGCGAGTTGTTCGTGAGAAAACAACAAAATCGAGAGAAGGCTCAGACCGTTATTCAGATTCGTCTTCTAGTGAATCTGGTTCGGACAGTGATATTACAGATGTTTCCCCACTAAATTCTCCACAGAGAGCCACGCCCAAAACATCCCCTAAAAAAGTGAAGATAGTTGACAACTTATCGTCAGAAAAATCTTCTTCAATGCATAAAGATCTGGTTTCCTACAAACATAACTCAAAGAATGCTGGTGGTTATGAACATTTGTTAAGTGGTGATAAGGACGCGGTAAATCTGAAAGTATTAATGCATGCTATTTTGGAAATGGAACGTGATAAGGAAGATGAAAGAGTTACCCCAAAACAGTTCAGAGTGCCGAGGGCCGGTACGGCTAGTATTGCAGAGAGTACATGTAGCCGGACTACTGTGTCTAGCCGCAGAAATATGTCGTTCAATAACCATAGAGTGCGAGATATAGACAGGGAAAACCAGAGACTAATGAATGAAATATTAAAATTCGCTACCAAGAAAAAGACTGGTGTCAAACCCAAGAAGCAACCCGTAGCCGCTCCCGCTCCCCAAAAGGTTGTAACATCGGCAGCTGTCAATCGTATGCGTGAACAGGAACGGATCGATAGAGAGAACAGGGTGTGTAGTCCATTAAACAGTTGTTGATATATTGATTGATAATCTTCATTGACGTGATTACATTTAATATATACAGTATTTCGCCCAGGCAAAGTGGCTTTTAGACCCTGGGGATAGATTAATAATATGGATCGGGTGGTATCAGGCCTTTTAATGCATTTGTGCTGAATTGTCCTGCCCTGCCAACAAAATGTATTCATAATATACATATTAGTCTAATAGATAGTAGGGTTGGTTTCGCTGGGTATTTATGCATGTGTATAGTTGATTGTATGACATCAGGGAGGTATGACTGTTAACTTAAACCGACCTGATCAAATATCTATCGGAAATTTTAATTACTGTCTGCATTATAAAATTATATCCTAGCTTGTTATCTGAAGTGTTTTGCTGTTGATAATTTTAATGGACCTTGCCAAGTTGGTGGAAGCTTTCAATGCTTAAGGGCTATACTATGTATTGGTCTGAATGTTTCTCAGTGAAACATCGCAGATTATTGATTTAGCACCGGTGGTGAGAGTGGAGGTATTTTCTTTAGCATGTTACGTCATTCTGCTCCGGCCGCCGCGAAGTAATCGATGAATCAGTCAGTTTATTTTACCTATACACCAGTACTTACTCCTTGATTTGAACCTTACCATATACTGCCTGATTGAAATTCTGCCTTTATATATTCATGTTAAATGTTCACATGTTTTGGGTAAAATGGACAGCGATTGTTATTATTATACCCTGCTTGCCTTATATAACGTTCTTTTAAAAAATAGGATATTTATTAGACTTATTAAATCAAGTTCAGGTTTGTATTTCCATAATTCCACTGGTAGCTCTTTGGTTTGTTTAAATTATATCATCGAAAAGATGTTTCTTTGACAGTGAAGATAGAAGATTAGTGGCGAATAGACTTGCTACCTCTTCAGAATATCCATCTTCGTCAATAATAATTTGAGCTTTTTTTGTTTTCAAACAGGCAATGTTAAAGAGATTGGAAGGCGCCTCAGCCACCAAAACTTTGAGAAAAGATGTCTTAGACCAGGAGCTCAATTCAACCACTTATGTTGGTGTTCCACTTGGATACATACATGCCTCCAAGGGTAAGACCGTCACATCACCAAATCCCTATAGTGGAGGAAGAGCACGATCGGCTGCCAGCAGATCGCGAAGTATATCGCAACTTGGTAGCGATACATGCAGTGTGATGTCCGATGCTCATTCCACATACACTAGCAGCACTGTGAGGAGCAGGCCTACTTCTGCCAAAAGTACCTCCAGCACTAAACAGCGCCCTAAAAGTGCCCACGTCATGACTAACTCACGTCCTGCTAGACAACGACGTCCAGCGTGGGAAGATGGATGGTGACCAAGATAACGAGACAAACTTGGCCCTATTTATTTATATATATTATATTATATATCAGCCCTGGGGGACATATGCATAACATTTATGTATCATGATAGAATCATAATAATTATAAAGTTAGGTAAAGTACCGGGTATAGTGAAGTGCCCTATTCTCTTGACAGATATAACCCCCATATGCTAACCTGATTGGACCAATACATCCCAATAAATGTGTCGATATCTAACCTGATTGGATCAATACATCCCAATAAATGTGTCGATATTTAGCATCCTATGGATCCACAACTCTATATTTTTAGCGATAAGACATATATATATTTCATGAATCATGATAAGGCAATTTCCTTATTTCTTCTATTATGAGGTGATAGGGTGAAGTGACCACCCAACCATCATCAAATTGTTGAAAATGCACGTACTGCTGAAGTGTTAACTTCCAGTTACTAACACGAACTAATGCTACATTCCCGAGCTAGAAGAAATCTCAAACTATATTTCTAATTGAAAGCAGGAAATTTGTATACGTATGCACTAAGCGTTGATTTATTCTTTTATTTGTACCATTGGCCTCTCTGATATTATGAATAAACAATTTTCAAATTCCAAGGCCAGTCCCGGCATTTCATTTATATAAGAGTCCATAATAGTATGGCGCAAGCTGTTGAAACCATATCGGCTGTGAATGAATATTTGCTTGTCGACTTTTCCTTTTCTAGAATATTACCATACATATTATATTATGATAAACTATTGGTAGGAGATGGATGGATAAACCATCGTTTATTGAAATGTGTTCCCAAAATACTACTTTGTTGTGTCTGTGGGCCTCTGCCTGTGTTATTGTGGGAAGAAAGAAGCTTTAGTCAACTTTGGTCAGTGTCAATTTCAAGAAGTCTATGTACATATCTTTAAAAATAGGAATGAAATTTCATGGAAACTAATCTCGTATTCGGTATACGATGTGCGTGTGAGCTACGGCCAGACATTCCTCTTACTGTGACAATCGGAGTGGCTAGTCCTATAGGTGATAGATAATGTAGTCAAACATATTGGTGTATTTGTAATCTTATGTTGGATTTTGTTGTCTTGTGTTTTTTATTATTATTCATTTTCTTGACTAGTCATTGTAAAGCGTGGCCATGGAAGATGGCGCCGATCCCCAACCACGGACCGCACCCTTCGTACATTTGTGCCTACAACCTATCAATTAAATCTTTATTAACCTAAAGTTTCAGTGAAATTCTGGAATAATTTGTGGAGGTGGTGTAAATTAAAGCATATCTGTCAATAGATTTCCTGGTAAGGAAAAGATTATGCATTGTGTGAACTTATACCATAGTAAGACAGTAGACATTGTTTTTTACATTTTAGTGATCTAGCATATGTGATATTCTGCGAGATATTTATGATAATGTTCCCTGTTTGCTATGCCTATGGTGTATACGAAATCCGTCCTGAACATTGAAATAAAAACATTTAGATAGAACATCTTGCGTTGTATGATATATATATATATATATGCAGCAATGGGAAGAGGATATAATTATGGACTTTTTTTTTAATTTTTTTTTTTTTTAAATTAAATTAATTAACTTATTATACGTACCCATATTCCATTCAATTCCTTCATGATTAAAAAGTAAAATAAGGGCAGGCTAAAAGAAATAAAGATTTATGGAAAAAGAAAGAAAAATATACGGTATCTTTTAATATCCCTAAATTTTCAGAACAACCCACTAAAAAATGATAACTTCTCTCCCGAGCCAGGAATGCCGGAGTTAAATAATGTAGAAATAATGGCTCTTGATATGATGGTATATCATACTAAAGTACAGCGCCTCATAACCAGAATAAGTGTTATTCCTGTCTGCAGGTGTCGCCACAGGCCACCACTAGTTGGCCTAATTCCATGGACTTGACACAGAAAGTGTGCGCTCGCCCTCATTATCAACAAACGGTTGTAGAGGCTACCAACTCACAGGTAAGTGTGGCGGTTCTCCTTATCTCTCTGGTGATAAGCACCACACCATATCAGTACATTCTCCTCGGATAATCATACACCTGATTAGCTAAGATAACTCTCTTGTTTTGTCGCTCCTGATATGGGAAAACAGCTTTAAATGGTAAAAGAGAAGGGGGAATAGCGGGAGAACGAGCGCGAGATGGCAAACCCCGGGTCTTGCATTGGCCAACACTCCATCGCGGGCCTCCCCATGGCCAATACAGGTGCAAAACCGTATCGGTGATCTAACATTTTGGGGTCATTTCTTCTTGAGTTTTCTATTCCACTTTGTTGTTACTATCACTATATCTGACCCATGATAAAACAATTGGCACTGAAGGGAATATTTGGGGTAGATGGCTTAGGCACACCTGTTCACTAAGTATGCCCTAGGTAGGCCGCAGGTAAGCAGGAAACTCTATTGGTGTGTCATACCTGTGACCTACTTCCAAATAGACCAAACATGGCTGTGAAAGCTCTTGTATGTGGTCAAAAAGGATATGTGAGAAAATATTGATAGTATTATATATAATATATATGTTTGACTTTGAAAAACTGATCGGTCTACATTTGATCATTTCAATCTAGCGTTAATGGCATTATAACAGGCGTAATTTGCCACTCGGGAGAAACCCCATTCTGAGTAACCGGAAGAATTCCTGGGCTAGGATGAACTTATCGATCCGTCCATATTAGAACTGTTGGCTTCAAAACAGGAGTTGAGAAATAAAACTATCCCACATATATATGTATCTGTATCCATAACTATCCATTCTCTAGGCTAAGAAGCCAGCATACAATAGTGATGGTTAGCCTATTCAGAGAATAATTCCGTCTATACCAGTCCCCCAAGTCGCACAGAAAAGGGTGGCCTAATCAAGGCTAATGTAGGCTATTTATAATATCTTCCTACAATAATCATGAATCTATTTTACCGAACAATTAAGGTCTAGCCTTAGGTTAATATATTCTACTATTTATACGGTATATAATTAATTATTATGATTATTATGATCATATCTAGGCCTATATACCTCCAAATGATAAAATTATAATAGCAGCTAGCATGCTGCACTGCCACTGGTATGAATATTTGTTCAAAATCAATCAGTATAGTCATCATTCATTCCGTGTAGTGTGTAGCGACCAATTAAAGCAAAATAGAGCGGCCCGGAGACAGTCAGAATTTCTCGGGCTAAGTAGCTAATGACAGTTATGCCAGGCTCAAACTATTTAACGTTTATAATATGAGATCGTCAATTTAAAATGATTTGATATATTGACATTTAATTATTAGTATACTGTACAAATATTGACGTGTGGGGATGTTGTAAATAGGGTAGGCCTATATATAGGGCTGTATTGTATTATTAAATTGTATTGAGCATAACAAAAACAACCCATGCATATAGACATGATGTTCATTCTGCATACTACTAGGACTAGTATATATATAATACATCGATATAGAAGGAAAGGACACATAATAATTCCCACCCGCAAGTGCTAGTCATTCATGTTTTAGTTTCTAGCACAATTTAGAGTTAGAGACATAGGAATATCCCCTCTCACAATGTCCATGCTTATAATTATATAAATTTATGAATGTGGGCAAACTATTCACACGTGGAATGGATCGGTCTCTATTATAGTCTCACATATAATGTTGTGCATAAAGTTTATGCTGTACCGTACTCTGCATGTGTATTGCCGCCTTTCCTCTATACGAGTAGGTTATGTTTTATTTCTCATTTGAAGATTATCTAAGCGGGTAGCATATTGCGGCATATTGGATCAACCATCCACTCGAACATAAAATAACGTCTATGCGGCAGTCAATTATTTTTTTTAAGTTGAAGAGTGATGGGAAAAAAACTTAGATAACGAGGGGGTCGTTTCTAAGCTTCCATTAAAAGATGCACCCCAAAACGACGCCCATCCTCTCATATACCGTAATATAATTTATATAGGCCCTACATGTAACGTTCTCAGATTGAAAAATGGATTGTATTGCTGGGCCGATATTCTCTAACCACTCGCTGATCGATATAAGAAATATCCGATGAGAAAAATAAGTTGAAAGCCACAAGTTCCATTCTCGATAAGTATATTACCTCCCGGGCTTTGCGGTCCCAGGCGCTTGAGGAATCTTCCGGATGGCAGGATGGCTTCACTTTCCAGATGCGGGCCTGGACTGAGGAGATACTGACTAATGTCTAATGACCGTCACCGTGAAAGAACAAGATCTCGCTTTTCCCTACGCCGAACCTACCCCTTGCTGCCATGTGTTACACTCCAAAACTGCCCCGTTTCACTCTCTCCAGGGACTTCTCTGTATCTTATTAGTCCCATCTTTCAGTGATTTACTTTTCTCATTATATCCCCGTTGAAGTTCATCCAACTTTTTCCTTAGACCTTTGGGTCGCTGCACTGTACATGTCGTTTTCAGATTGCCTACAGAGAAATCTAAGCAAAAATAAACATTTAACTTTTCTCGAATATCATATACAGCAATAATATACCACTCTACGTTACCTTAGGCATTGGGTCTATATTAAGAGACGAAAAAACATTTCATACCCGGTAACCATTGTATCTAATATTAACCACTAGGACCATATTACGAACCACTGGGGACGTAAAATTGAATAATCACTGGTCTTTGACTTGGAGAGGCAATAAATCTATTTTCTTGGGGAGGTATCGATTTTTGCGCTAAAGTGTCACTCTTTCATTACTGGAACAGTGAATGAAGGAAATGAGACTAGTGGAACTTGGGACATCCCTTATTTCTGGCGTGTGAAGTGAAGCAAGCACAGATAAAACGGCCGGGCCCAACAGCACTGTCTTCCCAAGAGAAGCTCCATTGAGCGGCCCACATCTCAGAGACAGTCGGTACAGCTAGCCGCGCTCCTCGAGAACCTGCTGCAATGTACGAGGAGAGCCGAGCAGGAGTCTGGCTGTACGGCTTTAATAGAGGACAGAGGTGGGGCCAAGGTGGATTCTGGAAGTGTCGGGGTTTTAACATGTGGCACTGGAGTTAAAGACAATATTCATCATTCATTTTGTTTAGGCAGTCACGATTTTGGACAGCCCCAAACTGAACGTCATTTCATGTCCGCAATTGAATAATTATATGAGATCCTATTTTGAATTATTTTATATTGACAATCAGTTCTAATTAAACACGAAACTAACTACAGATTGAATATTCATTGTGGTAGTAGATCTTCGCATCATTTCTGCAGCTGCGTCATTTCGTGGGATATGGTGCTGACAATCCAGATGGTCCCTTTATCTTCATAACCATTTTAGGAAGATTCCCAATGGGGTGGTTCTAGGAAGTCCCGTGTTTGCCATTAGCAATCTTCTGACTGTTCCTCTAATTACTTGCGTTGAGAGGCATGCGGTCCGCTATAACATGTTGCCCCACATGGCAAGCGTATCGCACAGGAATCACACAGAATCGATATCACAGTGCATGCGTGCCCTGCATGCCTTCATTTAACGAATGCCCATTTTCCTCCTCTTTAATTCTTATCCAGCGCTCCAATTTCCACATAAAATCATGGGCCTGTTTCTGGCGAGTCTCCTTTTAATGTGTTCCGCCATCCATCGCCTTGGCTAATAAGATATTCTTGCTGCCCATTTGCGGTCATGTGTGGTTGCTCTATATGTGCATGTTTTACTGTGGAGGTATTATTTGGTATGTGAGTTGATTCGCGGCTTCTCTTTCTCGAATTTCGAAATTAAAAATGTTTACGTCTAGGCATTTATGTATCTGAACAACTGGAATAGATATGAAGTTCATATTTATTCTCGTTGATCTGAATTATATTTGAGTTGCAAGTTTTTTTTGCTTTATATTGTTATGTTTACAGTTATGAGAATGCGTCTGCTTCAACTGTGTTTTTTGGTGATGGAATGTCTGGCATGTTATCTCATGAACAATTATTATCAAAACAAAACTGTTACCCAAAAAAAATTGATTGGAATTCCAAGCTCTGGTCTCGCCAGTATAGGTATTGCCCTCATCGTGTGCCTGCTTAAAAAGCGACGTATTGAGCAAAAAGGACCTAGCTGTGCACTCGCCATGTAATGACAGATAATCTACTTTTTAAAACGCTCTTTTTACGCGGTATCTTCGGCTGTCTGATAGGATATTGAATTTAGCATGTGATGCTTGCATCTCAAACAAAATTATCGGATGAAACGCTTGTCAGGGATTGCAGGAACCAAAATATGCCTTTATTATAATCTCTGGGCGCGATTTGTGGGTCACATTATCGTGTTGCTGGCGGTTGTGACGTTCCTAACGTGAGTGGAGCAGGCTATATCGTAGGCAGCAGGCGTGGGCCTGATTGCATTTATTCTGATTGCTCTTGGGGATGCTAGCTCACCAATTTCATTTATGAAACCTGTCAGATGGTCGCAAAGTTAATTGTTACTGCCGCCTATATATATTGGTGCTGGGCGAGTGGCCCGGCCGCTGGTGCGTGCGCGTGCGTTATGTGAGAGTGGCGATATTTGATTCGCCAGCCACTATTACTGAGTCTGGTCGGCCTTTTTTCTACTAGAGAGGATTGGCACCATTAGATCTAGCAGAAGAATGGACTAGAGCTAATAAGAGATTAATGATAATCCCTCACATCCGTCGAATGGAAGCTAATACATGTCCCCTCTAACTCGTTCCTTACCAATTTGTGCAGCTTTGCACTTTGCTATTCCACACACACTTGTCATCTCCTCTCTTCAGCCGGCTCGTGACAGTATTATTAAAGACATTTCTCTGTGTTCCTTTATTTTTTTCGGCTCTTCGTTCCTGTTCCCGTGTCCTGCCATCTCCCCCCTCTCCTCCGTCACATCCATAGATAATACCCATCTATCGGAGCGTGCGATGGAGGGGTGGCATCCTGAATACTGCTGCTCATCATTGCTTATGCCCCGCTCAGTGAGTCTTCTGTATACACATATCCTCCTAGTATAGCACTTGGCTTCAGCTCCATGCAGTGAGCCACAGACCCTCAACAACATGTCCCTCTAATAAACTTAGTTGGTACGTGACAATAGAGGCCTACACAGAACTGAGGGAAATACGCACAGCAAGGGGGTTTTAATTGACTGAAGCGACTGAATTTACCTTATCTTATTTTGCCAGTCACATCTACACTTTCCGCCTTCTATTTCATTTAGAAAACAACCAGTTCCCCTTACCTCATGATATCGTATTCAAAATATTTGGGGAGAAGGATGCGCAGAGCTCAGAAACTCGCAACATGAAATCCGGTTAAAATATCAGGACATTCCGGGCAGCCCTACAGGCTTTGTCAGTGTTCGGAGATCAGAAGGAATTTACTCAAGGTAATAGGATGCCATATTTCCAGTATTACTGGACGTGGCATGAAACGAAGTGCCTTCATTTATCTGCATCCGAACAAATTTAGTTCATAAATAAATCTGTGTAATGGATTTTATAATTGAAAAAACAAGCCAGAAGAAACCCAGTGTTAAGAGAATGACCCCGTGGCCCCGATCAGACTAAGAGCCATTACAAATAGGCCATTGGAAGCTCGGGACCACATCAATAGAATGTTATTTCTTGTGAATTGCACTGTTCAGGTCGAATGAACCCTTCTTCGCTGTACTCGCGCTATGCCCGACAAAGTCTTATCCCCGACCCCATGTCTCATTTTCGTATACTACTTAGGCCTACTATACTTGGCGGAGGGGAGGCGAAGTGCTATTGCTCGATGCTATAGATCCACTAGCAGATATAAGAAAATAGCTAATAATGTTTTAAATATGTGGGAGAGGATGTACTTGTAGTATCATATAGGAATTTTATCCATCTATAAGTCAAGGTTTCATAGGTGTTGTTTCAGTTGAAATAGAAAGCGCTGTTATAATGGATAGGCCTACTAAGCTTGTGGTTATTAAAAGACATCATTTATTTTTTTTGCATGGCCTTTTTTGTACAGCTTTTAAAAGCCCGTAGGCCTACCCATACCTCTTATTTCTTTTGGTGGATAGTTGGTTCCCTGTGAAACATAGAATCCTCTCGGGTGTATTCTAGCGAGCACCGAGAATGAATTTCAGTCACCATTAGCCCACAAACCTATATATATGCATGCATTCTTCTGTTTCGTCGGACCTTTGGGACTGACTATATATTGTATTCTTCTCTTCTGGGTCGACATTAAGGCCATCCTAGAATTGCTTATTGGTCTGCTTCTTCTTAGGGTGACTCTTGCAGCACTTTATCCAATAATTGATCCTTTATCGGTGACACTTGCGTTAGTCATCGGCCCAGTTCATTTGTCGCATCACCCTGGGCTGTCGGTGCCATCGCAAGATAATTTTATTCTGGACATTGGCTCCTCTACTGCAGTCAGTGCCCATTCAACCTATTGCCAGGTTCATCCTGGATATAAATAGCATTCCCGTCTCCCTGCTGCAGTTTTCTGCGATAAGCTCGATAAGTCGTAAGACCTGAAGTAGCTGTCTATGCTAAATAGCAAGGTCCGGGATCGAGCATCCCCACCGGATATATATTGAGTATATCCATTGTGATCATTGAATGCCACAAGAATATGCTTACATTGTGATCTGTGGTCTTTCGTAGTACCCTCCGCTCTACTGGCATGTATAACAAAGCCCCTCTCCTCCCCAGGGATAAATCTGTTCCATGGCATTATAGATTCTCTGTCAGGCACCGCCCGGCAGTTCACTCCCCTGCCTTCCCATGCAGCCCCTATATACCCAAAACAAGCCCTTTGCCCATAGCGCATCTCTCGCACGCTGGCTCCTTGCCTGTTACCATTAAGTATGTCTTCGTGACTCGCCTGTCTACCATCCACCAATCAGCCCATTTACAAAGAAGAGGCAGCGGCCCAAGTGGCCACCAGTGATAGATGTAGACATCCCAACTGGTCACTTAGGACTTGCCTGTGTCATCGTTCATTCTCTCTGTCTACCCTCCGAGTCTGGCCTTTCATGCTTTGTCCCTATCTTGCATACGTGCATCTATTTATGATCTATCGTGTTCACGACTCGCAAGGAATTTTATGGTCTTTCACACCTACGTTCTTCCCCATGTCGTTTGCGCTTCTCACAACTCAGCCTCTCAGCACTGGGCGGTAACTATTCCGACAACCGTGTGGATGGTATAAAAACAAATGTTCCAGTCAATAATTCATTTTGTCCGCGGTAGTCTTTCCTCTTGGTATCCCTTTATGGTTTGAAATGATTTAAAACAGCGCAGTAATCTATTTCATGCCGATATCCCCCTGAGCTCCCTTCATAAAAAGATTATCATTCATTACACCAGAAGTATCTCTCCCCTGGAGCATGGACATCTTGAAAAACCCGTTCTAAGAAAAAGACATGAGATATAAAATCGGACAAATTATCCTTAAACGCTACATACGATCTGGCCAGGGAAAAGCTCCCATTCGACTTAGATTTACTAGTCTCTCCTCCATGATGCTTCGCCAGTCGTCCCAAAACATCTCTCTATACGTAATATATATGCCCGTATTCTCTTGTCTTATTTCATCTATCAAACCGATTAGATGCTCTGTGCCTTTCATTCTGTAACTATCTGATATCTTATATCTCTGTCTGTCCTCCGTATACTAACTCCTGCCAACTGTTTCCTATTCTTAGACCGATCCATCATAAAAACAGACAGCATTCTCAGTCAGCCGGCGGGGCTCCATCTACTCAGCCACTGAAGCCTAACAACAAGAAAAGCCAGTCGATCCCTGACTATAAACTTATCACGCACTGTCTGTTTATTTTGCAGGTCAGCCAATCATCAAGATGGGACAAGGAAGCATAGGGAGGATAGCAGCACTGTTTATCATTCTTTCTTTTTATCCCTCCCGTACTCAAGCTCAATATGGTAAGACTATCCTTTCATTTCTAATGTTGCTAATTTTGTAATATTCATTTTGCCAGATGAAATTAATTCACTAGTAAATATATTGGATTGCAATCTAAAGTAGATTGGAGTTGCACATACTATTTGTATCGCTTTATTTTACAAGGAGGGAATACATAATTCTCAGATTAAAACCTAATTGAACATTATCCAAAGAATAACCCTTAATGTATTTAAGTGCCAACATTTTCTGTCTAACCTGTGAAAGGTACTACTCTTGATGAGCACAGTATCAGAATGTTAATTAAATGTCTTCTTAAAGTGAGTATGCCTTGTAGCACATCTGGTAGTGTGGACCAGAATCACAAATTATGATCGTTTAATAATGTGATACACAAATAAATACATTGAATTCATATTTGTAATCGCAATAAATGGATGTCTGGGTATCTATCCCTGTGATATAAGGTTTGATGTTGTGCTCTATACAATTACACTTCAACTAAATAATACGTTATATTCACACAGACTGTCCTGCTCCTTGGTTAGAGTTCGAGGACAAGTGTTACAAATTTAAGATCCTCGGAGTAAGTTATGAGGATGCCGCGGTAGACTGTGGGGTAAGATCATTTTCCTCATCAATTAGTTCCTCGAAACACAAAAGTAATTAATTAATAGTGTTGCTATTTTAAACTTTCTTCGCTTTTTTCCTTACCGTAATTATATCTCTTTTAAAAGTCGCATGCGAACTCTTGGGCTCTGAATTTCAACCCAATTTGTCGAAATTGATTGGGGGGAAACCTTTAGGTGGACTTTTAATATTTCAGGAGAATTTTGGCTAAATGTATTGTAGTTCCAGTTTACATTTTTAAGTCATTGATGGTGCGCTCTGACCGCCAGCTGTATGATCTCAAGGTGCTCTTTTGAGATGCAGCCTTCAACGAATCGCGTTACTATTCAAGGATTTGGGCTAATATTGTTCTAAGTTATTGGTATAGTGTCCGTCAACATCTTGCCTCGACCAAAACCCTTCAACCCCTGTCTCTAATAGCAGTCGCGGCTTCTAATAGAGATGTTATGTAAATATAGGTTAATCGATTTTGTTCGTTCGAAATTTCGTGGCAGATTATTCCAGTTTATTCAAACGTTTCTGATTTTTGTTTTGTAGAAAGACGGAGCTTCGCTCATAAGTATCAATAGCAAAGCTGAGCATGATTTCTTCACTGATTACTTAAGGTCGAATGACAAAGGAGTGTAAGTATGGAAAATTTGTATTTTTCTGTTTAGTCCTTTATTGTTTTCTAGATGAAGACCATATATTTACACTTAATTCCAAAACACTGGGGGAAACGGTCGTTAATTGTAAAACAGCAAAACATATACTATTCCTTTTGTTTAAAAAAAATGTCTGTAATTTAAACTAACTTTCTTCATAAATCCATTCACTGTCTCAGTCAAGAGTGGTTTACCAGTGGTAAGCGGCGGGACGATCAAGGCTCCGACGTTAACGATCCTAGATTTTTCTGGGAAGGAGATGGCACTGAAATTGAAGGAAGTCAGTACTGGTTGACGACTAGTGACCGATTTGGTGCTGGAGAACTTATTGTCTACCACTCAGAAAGTAAGTTTTCCATGTACTCCCTTTCACATAATAAATGACTAAATTATTATTACTCTTTAGGTAAATGTTCATATTTTGGCTATTTCTAGAGTGGAACTATGGCTAGCCCGCCATACATCCACGGTATCTATTGTATCAACATGTATATAAATAATTGGCGGGAGATTCAACCGTTCTCAATGGTTTCTTTGATATCTTATTGATTCCACTCTTATTGCGTTTCAGCTGGGGATACTTATGGATGGGTGCTTAGAGACCTCAATGAAGAGAGACCATACGTATGTGAGATCAGCAAAGAGAACATTTACAAAATCATTGACACCGCTCGTGGATACGGTAAGACTCACTATTTATTTCGTATAATATTCTAGATAATTAGTCACCCTTCGAACACTGATTTTAATAGATTTTCCATTGCTACTACGACTGGCTTAAGCCCCCCCCCCCCCCCCCCCCCCGACAAAGCTGTAACTATAAGAATATCAGTCACTTCACTTAGCTTACACTGTTGCTTATATGTGTCAGCTTTATAAAATGATAATTCGTCTTTAACTCAATCGATGAATTTACTTTTGTCCAGATTATGGTGTTGGCGAAGTGGACGGTTCCAAGCTTTTACATGGGCCCGTATTTACCCAGGAACCCCTGGATTTCATTTATGACGCTGCAAGTGTAGATAACTTTGTGGCACTTGAGTGTTTGGCAGATGGCCTGCCTCAACCGGCCTATAGATGGTACAAGCAGAAGGAGCAGCAGCAAGTGGTAAGTACCTCAGATGCTGCTTTTGTACCACCTGACTCAGATATAGACTTTGTATTTCTTATTTTAATTATAACCACTTTTGAAATCAAGACAAGTTTTGTCTGGTACCTGATCTGATATAACCAGCTTCAAATTGTGAATCTTTCAAAAGAAATTCTTCATGAGTAACAATCTAAATGGTATTGGGGGGGGGCGGTGGAATGACTTTTATTTTGGAATTTTGATCAATAGTGGTATCGCGTATCTTTTCACTGCCCTCTCAGAAGAACATCCCTTGTACACTTTAGAACTAAGTTCTTAGGATATAATCTGAACGATGATATAAACTTGTTCCTTACAGCTAGTGCGAACAGAGACTGAGCCTCGTTACACCATCACCAACGGCAAACTTGTCATCAATGAACCCTCCGACACAGCAGATAACGGCGACTACCAGTGTGTGGCTGAGAATCAGTTTGGGTCTATACTCAGCAACCAGGTACAGCTGAGTTTTGGTTACCTCCTCGATTTCCCTAGGTCCAAACGAGATGACGTTACCGTAGCAGCCTTTGCAGGCATTGGTATTGAATGTAATCCACCGAAACATTATCCAGGTAATATTTTCAGTTCCTTATTGAATTTCCAATGTATGTACACTGTTATTTCCCTTATCTCTAGGGCAATCACTTTGAGTATCTTTGATTTCAATGTTGGTCGCGTTGCGTTATCTATGATCTATCATTGAGAAATTCGAAGTGTGTAGAAATTCTAAAATGTTTTTCATTCAGTTGGTATGAAATAATTATATAGTTTTTTCTAGTTGCATGTCCTAGTTGCATTATTTAAAGGTAACAGCGGGAATACATGGAATTTAATTCCATAAGCATGTCGACCTTTTCGTCACATTAATTTTATAATTTCTGTGTCTTTGGTGATGAATAAACAATTTTCTAATCTAAACCAATAATCACTGTCACATTCCTATATTCATAGTAGCTAAGTATTTAATTAAGCTTCTTAAATTAGTTTCATTTGTTACCTAAAACTCTTTTTTTTATTTCAGAGATCCTGTATTCATGGTACAAGGATTCTATCTTGAATTTCATCCGTCCGAAATTGAAGCCGTACATTTTCATCTCTCACAATGGAAAGCTGTATTTCTCTTCCGTAACAAAGGACGATGAAGGCGATTACTATTGTTTAGTCTTCAGTCCTCGCGCTGGTGTTTCCTCTGCTGAAGGAAAAGTCAGTCTGCCTATAAGACTCAAAGTTATAGAAGCCAGTAAGTATAATCCATCCATGTGATTCTTATTGCAAAAGTATTTCATCAAATTACCAGACAAGGCTTTTTTTTAAAAAAAAGCCTCCAACAACGCTGAAATTCCATGTTTAAGAGAGATAGCCTGCGGTAGAATTTAAATTCAGCTTCAATAATTTTGTACTTGCATAACCTTAAATCAACATTTTTGTCCTCTTGTCTTTTAAGTTGCTAGCATTCGCGAACCTCAAATTGCTAGTGGATTCCCTACTATATTCCCAAGCAGTCCCAAACAAGGAGACAATGTTCGTCTTGAATGCTTTGCATGGGGAACGTAAGTGATTCATTTTACAATATTCGTAGTTCCTCAATGGGAAACATATTTCACGCATTCAAGTGTGGGACACTCTTGCGTCTTGACTTATTGGCGCACTATTTATTTTTGTATTGTCGCGTTTCCTGTAAATTAATTGACTGATATATGCCATAATAATGTGCATGTGATAAAACACTAGTACGAGGGTTAAAGTGTGTACTTAATTGCTAGCATTTAGTGATATAAAGCCTAACAACCCCGAAGAACTGCATCAGCTTTATTTGGGATAATCAGCTAATCAATCCAATATTTTATGTGCAGAACCTAATTCAGTTAGAGTTGCATATCATTGTAAAACGTTGAATTTAAGTTCTTGCCGTTTATATACTTAGTATTACCACTTTGTTCTTTCCAGTAACGAGATCGGTGATCTGATATATGAATGGCAACGGATAGGTAAACCGATGCCAGAGGGTGCCAAGTTAGAAGACTACAACCGCGTCCTCAGTATTCCTAATGTGAGACTAGTTCATGCTGGAAAGTATCGCTGCACGGCCACACGTGTCAATGGCCAGTCCTCCTCTGGCACTGTCCAACTCCCAGTTGATGGTTAGTACTATATACTGTAACCAAAACTTAATATGTTTATATTTCTTCCCAAAGATAAACATTTTACTCACTGCCATATAATGATATATGTTTTCATCTAGCCAGAAATTTCATGTCTCAATGTATTTGGGTTGGACGTTATCCGCTGTATCTTTCTAAGATTCTACATTTACTTTTAATGTATTAAGTTTCCATGGTTGCAAAAAGTACTTATATACTAATATCTTCATTGACTCCCTTTTCCAGCTGCCCCGTTCTTTACCATTCCACTCCGCCACGCCCACGTAGATCTTCACGGAGAGTTGAATTGGTTGTGTATTGCTAACGGCAAGCCACAACCTACATACAAGTGGTACCGCAACTCCCAACAGATCATCCCCGATCAGCTGCCCGCCGAGGATCAAGGCCGAATTATTATCAACACTAATGTACTCCGCATCACTGACGTTACAGAAGAGGACGCGGGAATGTAT
Organism: Sthenelais limicola; assembly: GCA_942159475.1. Lineage (NCBI taxonomy): Eukaryota > Metazoa > Annelida > Polychaeta > Phyllodocida > Sigalionidae > Sthenelais > Sthenelais limicola. The sequence goes on along the minus strand of OW804095.1, from coordinate 45,933,794 downwards.
CAGTGCGCGGCTGCTAACCTCCATGGGGTCCGCTATAGTTCAGCCCAACTCAGGGTACTCTGTAAGTTAGACTTGGTTCTTTTTTCTTCAGTTTATCACTTAGATAAACATGGTATCGTTTGATTAGAACTTTTAAATTAAAACGAAACGAAAGCCAGTTGTCATTGATTCCCAGTCCGATTTGCTAGTTAAACCCGAAGAACACATTTTGTTGCTCTCTCATCTTGTAACTGCTTCGTCCTGTTATTATGAAATAAATTAATTCTGAATATTCCGCTTCCAGCCTTTGCCCCATCGTTTGACAAATACCCTATGCAGCCTACAACGTATGCCACTCGTAAAGGCAACGTGACCATCATATGCCAACCTGAAGCGGCACCGCGCGCTGTAAAGCAGTGGAAGAAAGATGGTCGTGTGCTGAACCCCAGCCCCGAGAGTACAGCCCGTGTACAACAAGTTCCTAATGGCAATCTTCACATCCAAGGTGTCAGTCCCAGCGATAAGGGAACGTATACATGTATAGCTGAGAATGAACTAGGCAAAGCTGAGAGCTCTAGCAGCTTAGAAATTCTTTGTAAGTTTAGATATTTATTTATTCACCTAGCCAGAGATATGACTACATGAATCAATATCTTCCTCCAGAAGGCGTTATAATATCACGCATATTCTTTATATCGTCTTTAATCTCTTTTTCATTTCTGGAGTTCTATCAACTTCGAGTCTGGCGAAGGAAGAGATTGAAAAACTGTTCATATGATATACCTTGCTTTGATACCAATACTTTAATGTTCCAGCATCCACAACTATCAGTCACTTCCCTAGAAATACAGTGGTGCAGGTCAACCACACCGCCTTCTTGCCCTGTCAGGCCTCATACAACCCACTGCTTGATCTCACCTATCTCTGGTTCCACAACGGGCGCCAAATAGACTTTATTACCATCCGTTCCATTAGTAATGAAGTTTACATCGAACCAAACAGATACTACTCCAGGGGAACTGGCATCAACCGGGGTGGGCTCTATATTGAGAGTGCAGCTTTTGAAATGGCCGGAGAGTACACGTGTGTGGCCCGCACAGCATCTGACAGAATCTCTCGCTCAGCTAACCTGAGGGTCATTGGTCCACCTGGTATGCCCGCTGGCATCTATGGAGGTCTTCCTACTGCTAAAACTATCGAAGTTTGGTGGGTTGAAGGTGAAGACAATGGCAAGCCTATCACATCATACATGGTGGAAGGGTTGAGTAACCACGAAACTCACTGGAGAGAATTAAAGACCAACATTCGCGGAGCTGATATGAAAGCCAGGAAAACTCTCATTATTGGTCTTTCACCTTGGACTCAGTACAAATTCAGAATCAGAGCTGAGAACTCCCTAGGTGTCGGACAACCAAGCAGAGAGTCTGAATATTACACAACTGATGAGGAGCCACCCCAGGTTTTCCCTGATAACGTAGGCGGGGGAGGTGGCAAGGTGGGGGACCTTGTTATTACCTGGGATCCAATCGAACCGGCCGATCAAAATGGTTTGGAGGTTTACTACATGGTTTATTGGAAGAAGAGATTCGTCATCGATGAAGAATGGTCCAAGGTACTGTTTCCTTTCCTTCAACTCAGACAATTAATTTATTTCCTCTTTGTAATTCACGACTTACTAAATCTACCAGACATATTATGGAAATACTACATGAGAACCTATAATCCCCATGCAACACATTCGACTATTGGTGTTTTATTATTCCAGATTAGGGTTGACGGAGCAGAAAGCAACAGGAAGGTTGTGCTTGTCGGACAGAACAATTACTTCAGCCCATATGACATAAAAGTGAATGTCGGGAACAGGAAGGGATTAGGGCCTGAAGGTCCTATCACACCGATTATGTCCGCCGAGGACAGTAAGTACTTAAAACCACTGATCTTTTATATTTTGAACGTACGTTCGAGCTTGCAGTAATTTGTATACTACTGTATATTGATTGATATTGACTCCTCTGTTTGTGTAATGCAGTTCACAAGCATGAGAAATCTTAATATCCTAATCTAAAAACAACGCCCGCTGAGGAAGTATATTTCTCAGTGGTAGGATCGGTATGAATTCGGAAATAGAGAACCATGGACACCTGAAACAGTAACTTAGTCAATAGTCCATCTTCGACTTGGTGTTATGATCATGCACAATTGTTTTTCTTTCCAGTTCCTATTGGAGTTGCCACAAATGTAAGGTCTTTCTCATACAATGCTACAGCACTGCTCGTCACATGGAACCAAGTAAAAGACAACCGAGAAACAGTAAAAGGAAATTTGCTTGGTTATAGGGTGAGCTATTAAGAGAACCTATTCATTTACCCTCACATCATCAACCTACTTTACCAGTATAAGTTCGAATAGATCAAGTTGCAAAAACCTTCCATGTATCTCCGATTATAGCCTGAAGTTTTGTTTGACATGCAAAATAAGCATGTTTGATGTTCTAATCTATATTTTGATTTCATTGCTTTGCATTACTTTGCTTGATTGGTGCCTTATCGATATCAAACTTCTAATTGTAGATCAATTACTGGAAGGAAAATGGAGAAGATGAGACTATGTCTATCTACAACATTATCTCCGGACAGACAGACCGTGGTCTTGTCATTGGACTCGAACCACACACATATTACTACGTCAATGTGCAAGTCTATAACAGTGCCGGTAATGGCCCCAAGTCTCAGGATTATCTAGAGGAGACACTGCGTTCCGGTGAGTTCTTCACTTCAAAACTATATCTATTTATTTATGTCTAGTCTCTGGACAACTACGCAATCGAGTCATGTAGTTGCATATTGAGATCAAGTCGTCGATTACTCAAGTGTCCATTAAATATATTTAACTGATTCGTTTCTATTATCATTGCTTAAGGCATAATGCACCCACTTATGTGGTGTTTATATTTTATAGCGCCCAAAAATCAGCCGACCGAAGTGCATGTCAAAGTAGTGGATCATGATTCTATAGAAGTAGATTGGCGCGGTGTGAGTACAGGTATAGAAGAAGAGCCCCTGCAGGGATATATGGTACGTTTTAGTTTGTTTTGATTCAATTTTGTTTCATTTTACATTCTGCTATAAACCTATTACATCAGAAAGAAGATAATACAGCACTTAGTTACTGGATGCTAACGTAACGAATGTTACCCGTGACTATAATTTCTCCGCCAGCCACATTACATCCAATATTTCCATAGATTTGTATTTCCGAATACAAATAATCCCGATTGTACTTAACATAATATTTTCTTCCGTTCTTCATTTGTATACTGAGATAACAGTCACATTTAAACTTTTCACTTACTCTTCTGGCCACATATATTTTTTATCTGTTCACATATATGACTATCATGTGACGTGTATTTCATCTATGTTTGTGTTGCAGGTACGAATCTGGAAGTTGGGGGAGTCAATTTACACCCCTACTGATTTTGACTCGAGCAAGAAAACCCACTACATTATAGATAATTTAGAACAAGATGTGTTTTACAATCTCCGTGTGTATGGCTATAGCAGAGGCGGCGAAGGACTGATGAGCTCCCCTACTGTACAATTTGTATTGGGCCAATCCTGTAATATTTTAGAGAGTAAGTTCAAGCTACGCTAATTCTCTCTCATTAATAATTTCAAATCCACATTCGTTGCCGAAAGCTGTGGGTCAGAATCTGTCTGACTCTAGTAGCACAAGTTCTTTTTGAAATTGCATATACAAGTTTATATGCTCTGTCTTTTCCTTGTTATAAACTCAAATGTCTTTTTTATTGCAGCCTCACCAGATAGACGCTTTGTATATGCCTGTGACGCCTGCATCACTAAAGTGTCTATTCTTATTACATTAGTTTCGCTCTGCCTTCATTTGCTATTCAGATTATAGCTCAGAACCTAATCGGTAAGTACTGCTTTATTTACTTGATCCGAAGTATTAGGGAAATTTGTTTTATGAATTTTTCCCATTGGGATATGGCATGAAAATAGCGGGAATAGGGATTTCTAGACACCACATTCGTATTGCATGCATTTGGTGGGGTCTTTTGTAGTAAATAAATCATTATAATAAACTATATTAGGATAGGCAATATTTCTTAATGGTTTCGATGAAATCAGCCTAAAATACCATTTGTCCGAGGGGATTTAACACTGATGATGCATATTCTAGCATTTCAATTTTTAAAATATTAACATATGGAAATGTTTTATGTTTTTCAGGTTCTGTTTTTAAAGTTTGAGCGTTTATAATCAGAGCGGCACGGTAACCATTCCACAGCATCCCATGGTTTTCACCTATTTGTATATTTAACTGGAACATTCCACCTGGCTCGTATGAGTTGTTGTTATACCGTCAATTTAGAACCGCAATTCGTCCATCTCTTGGTATAATATATGTAGGTTTTGTTTGAGTTTACTGGGAAACACCCATATGTGCGCTCCTACCGTTTTTATTATTTTCAGGACTTTTCTGAAGTTTGAGAGAGAAGTCTAGATTAGTATGATATGATAAGAAAGGTGTCTTAACTAATGCTGCACTCACTCTATGATTTGAAGTGCATGTAATATATTTTCTTGGCGATTTATGTATCTGTTGATTAGTGTGTAAATACACCCACTTGATAATGCTGGGCCCTTTATCCCTGGAAGTTAGTAGTATCAACGAATATGTGTCAAGTTTATTACACCAGCCCGGCTCGCCTATACCCATATATTATTCATATGGTGTAATCGTAGTTTTATATGTGGAAATAATCCCACGGTATTCGAGAATAAACAGAAACTTATACACGCTCCTTGTGTGTATGGAATTATTCTGGACGTGGCTGGTGACGAGGCCAATAACTTGTATATATATAAATATATGTATACGACAAGCTTCTATAACAGAATAATACCATTTTCATACTTGTTCATTCATAACGGTCGCGTTCATCATTTCATCAACCGATATAATTTCTTTTTTGTTTATAATCCTGTTCATATAACCTTGACGTTTGAATGGAATACTTTTGGAGCATGTATCATGTGTTGGGAATGGAACTTTGAATGTTTTATTCGCCAAGAGGAATTATGTACAAAATATTGGATTGCCTAGTTTTCTAAATAAAAATTGTAAATAATCCGCATAGGACTGCTAAATCTGCGAGGTCCGGTATAGCATATATAAGCATCTTAAATCCAACATTCCAGCGAATGACAAAATAAATCAACCGGTTTCTAATATTAGTGCGAACTATCATATATTAATTCATATCAAATTATATTGTTCATACATTTATTTAGTTATAAACTTAATTTTCAAGTGTTAACGTCCCTCTTGAAATGTCTTTAGAAAATGTTACTTATTTGTACAAATTAGTAGACGGTATAGATCAGTGCATGTATGGGTATGCGACTCTATGTTAATAAGACTGATATTTGCTCTTATTGAAAATGGAGTATGCAATCGATATAAAGTTGTCCGTCCTTTACGTGCTTGGATGGTTACGTTTTTATGAAAAGAAATAATAGGTTTGCAGTTTGGAACGAATAAGCCTGTCTTAAGGCTCCTAGCTGTTGATAGAAACATGGTTATATTTTTAATGACACATAACTTGTGATAACGATGCAATCTCAACTTCCTTACTCTCATCTGAAGAGTACATATTTTCCAATAAAAATATATGAAAACAGTCATTGTTCATTTTTGTTTGTACTATGGATTTCTCCGCCTATGACTGGACCCATATGGTCTATAGCAATATACGTGCTAGGACTTACCCTGGATCATCATGCATTTTATATACGGTACAAGGTTAAGACCCGGGGTGAAGCAACCCTTGTTGGATTTATTTTACAAAAAATACGTATTCGGGGTAAATATACGGGGTTACAAGGAACACATGTCCACCGAATACTTCTCCCTATGGTTATCATGCTTTTATTCCATGAATACCGTATTTTCCGGTTTCTAACTAAGGGGGGGGGTAAACGCATTCTTATGGTAAAATAAGCACTATAATCCTTACCCCGAATATAAGCCCGGACGTACAAACGGGGAAATACGGTACCCTATTCATGGCCGTGTCTCTATAAGAGCTTCTAGGTAGCCAGACCATTATCGCACTTTTTCCAGATTAGCGGCTCCACTACTTGGAGTCACGCAAGTGCAAACAAGTTTGGAAAACTGGCATGAACATGCCGAAATCAAGTATGTTACTGCTCTGTATTTTAGATTTTTTTAGTTTAAGATATATTTTTTTCAGCAGACAAATAAATTGTCATTGCTATTCTCAGCCATCACTGGTGGGAGACAAATACGAATATAAATACGAACAATAAGTACTTTACTCTCAGCCATCACTGATGGGAGACAAATACGAACAATAAGTACTTTACATCTTTCTAGCATATCAAAATCAAAATATCCATTTATATTCGTATTTATCCTGTATCTTTATTCTAACATTCACACAATATATATTATTTCGTCACACATAAAGTGTCCACTAGTTTTACCAGCAACATATCCTTTCCCGCATATTCTGAGTAGCCGGCAAAGCCAGCTATTTACTTAGTATTATTTTTGTTCTTTTCCCAACAACTTTGTTCTCCAGTGAGATGGTTTGCAATAGGGCCGCAACAAAAAGTAATCTGAATATATAGAAAACCTTCCCTTTTCATTTTATATTACACAGTTTAGTTCTCCCTCTTAATTAAGCACCGTAGTTTTATTATTTTACAAATTGTTTTGATATCGCGGAGGACATCAACCCGAGACCTGCACCAGCCTATTAATAGAACAGCGAATAATAGACATTGTCATCCCTATTTTAACAATATTTCCAGATTAATAACTTTACAACTGTGTGTTTTTGTCAGAGGCAGACACCTATTGAATACTTTGTCCATCGAGTTAAGAACGGAAGATGACAGAGATAACTTTGTAACTGCCCTAAAAAATTAATGGAGCTTACGTTTTGAAAATTTCCAGAATTTGTGAAGTAAGAATATGTTTACTCCTAAGACCCAATAGTGTTCTCGGATTCTATGCTCGGATTGTATAATGTCCAGAGCTGCCAACTTCTACGATTTCACCGTAGTTACTACGATTTCAGTATCAAAATACGATGCTACGATCTGTATGACAAAAACTACGTTTTTTTTAAAAATTTGGGACCAAAACATGTTCTAGATGAATACCGTAGTTTGTAGACCTATCTGCTGCCAGCCGACTTTCTCCAAACCATCAATTATCATAATTTGTCACTTGTTTTGGACTTGAATGAAATTTTTTTTAAAAATCATAGAATAAATTTACATAGAAGGAAAACAAAAGGATAGAAAACATGCTTTTTTGATGAATAGTATGTCTTATTGGCAATATTATGGAAAAATGGCCAAAACTGCACTACTCCCTCTGAATATAATATTTCATATGGGCATAAACTGTTGTGTTTTATATTCATAAAGAGGAAAATTAATGTATACAATTTGAACACTGAAATCTCTATGATAATTATGCTGAAAGATACCAGAAGCCACCATTCTTTGTGCAAAAATAAAAATACCTTTCCAGGTCCCCCCCTACTTGCATACTAATCCCCCAACTCAAAACCTTAACAAAAAACCCTGATATACCTGGAAATTCAGATTCAGGTACCCATCACTTGCTAAAAATTGAAAAAATTATTTAACCTATGTAGGGCCTACTGTATGACTCAAGAAATCCTCCCATTTCTAATCAATTATGGGGTAAGATTACCCCCAGAATGCACCATTTGACTCCTAATTTTAAAAAATGGGGTGCATGCCCCCGACCCCCCAAGCAAGGCTTCCGCAAAAAACTAGGATTTGTGATCCTCCCAGGTTGGCAGCTCTGAATGTCTTTCATTTGTTGAAGAAAGGAAATGTTGTATTGTACATTTAGACTAACTTAATGATTAGAAGGTTTGATAGTCCTTTAGAAATTGGACACTAGCTCAATAATTCGAGTAGATGATATGTGATCCTTCTGACTTTGACTGTTCTATCATGTCTCTTATACCGTAGCAATAATTAACACTGTTGTACCTGTTTATGAGTGCAAATATAGTATAACTTTGTTCTTATGTAAAATGATCTCCTTATGAGGTTCGTAGATCGATACAATTATTCTAGGCACCGTATGAAGCACATCCATGGAGGACAATACGTTTTTACATGTGAATATCTGTTATTAAATGTCTTTGGCCTGTAAGTGAATAAAAAAAACCTGTCAATATAACACAACGTCTGGAGGGAGGGCCATCCATGCTTGATCATTATTGCTATGAGTATGTGTATGTACCGAGTACTTCATCTTCACAAACTTGTATTCAAATGTATAATTACCTCTTATAGACCATCCGCCTAGGGTTTTCTCTAGCGATATGCAATCTCATTCTGCGGGGATGTGTCCGTCTGAAATTTGGATTTTCTATGCTTTTTAACAAATGTTCATGTTTCTAGTGTTTAATGTTCATTTTTCAAATGAATTACTTAATATTGCATACTATTATATATGCATAATAGGTATCCCCGTAGCCTATCTGACATGGTATAATCATTTTTATTAATTACTCATACCATCTTAGGTATCCACGCGCGAGCGGTTAAGAAATGTACCTCATTCGAGTAGCCAGGCAACTGCACCAACCTCGGCAGCCATCATACTTTTGCCGCGCGCGGACCCAGGCAATGCAATGCGTCAAAACACCGCGGCGTTGCCTATTCCTAATTAGCCACGCTGAGACCTAAGAGCTTTCTAAGTTACATACATTGTATTAAACATTTTCAATTCATCATATTTTTCAAATCTCAGCAGATAATGTGAAATTAAGCTGCTACCAGTTATGTAACATTGTGTAACGTATATATTTATTATGAGTAGGCCTATCCATTTGTGTATCATGAATATCTGAACTCATATTATCTGCTTCTCAATGTTACTATTCTTATCATCACGTAACTATAACGTAAATGGTATGTGGCTGTATCGCTATCTTTATGTTATCTCTTTTAATTTTCTTTTCGTATATTTTATCCTAGATTTTATTTATCGTATTATCTACCTCACTTGAGTACGGTACCTGTAACTGAATTGAAAAATACTTTATTAATCTAAATTTCTTTCAAGTATGAGATATACAAATGAGTAACCAGGCTTCTGGATAAAACCCAGGTCTTCCAACCGTTACCTTTATAGAAAAATGATTGCTAGACTATGAGAGTGACTGTCTAATAAGTACAAGATATGATACAGTATTAATAAGACATAAAACAAGTTATAAAACAGATAGTACAAAACTCACTAATATTATATTTCATGATATATAGCACCGTCAGTTAATTTAATTTAAACACTCATAATATATCATAGTATAACTTTATATGATACTAGCAAAGTACCCGTGCTCCTGACGGTCACCTTCTTCCTCTCACTGTCTCTCCTCTCCTCCTTTATTCCTGCCTCTCCTCATTTTCTCCCCTCTCTCTCCCTGTGCCTACCCCCTTCTCCTCTCCCCTGCTCTATTCTCTCTCCCCTCTTTTCTCTCTATCCTCTTGTCCCTCTGCTTCTTTCATTCTCTCCTTCCCTCTCTCTTTCCTCTCCCCCATCCTCTCCCTCCAGTCTTTCTCTCCCCCTCTGATCTCTCTCCCCTCACCTCCCCTCTCTTTTTCCTCGCTCTCCCCCCCCCCTCTGATCTCTCTCCCTCTCTCTCCCATTGCTAGGGACTCTGCAGGACGCGTTGCTAGGGAATCCCACATTGCCTTGGGTGGGACATAGAGGCATGACATACATCTCTTCTAGTTCCTAACAGGGGCTTTCCCAGGCTATAAATAGAGTGTGTAGATCCCAATTTAAAAAAGGCTTCAAAATCACATTTTCACCCCAGATACCTTCACAAACCACATATATGTCCTCCAGACAGGGGCGACGGACCTGTAAAGAGCAAAAAGACAGATGGGGAGATTACAGATTCCCAGAACATGCGTGACAAAAAAACCCTTCTAGAGCTTTATAAATTAGATTTTAAACATCTATATTTTCTAAATATTTTCTTGTTTCAAATGCATGTGCTTCCGTGGGCAGTGCGTTCCAGATTATAAAAAACAGAATTAGAAACAGAAATAGAAAACAGATTATTTAAAAAGGCGATTATTTCCAAAGATCCAGTAGATTGGCAAGCCGCAAGGTTGGTTAGGAACCAAGTGAGGAGTAAAATAATTAAGGTTAGATACAATTTAGTGAATGATATTTGTACACGGTATGCCAGGAATGACAGGAAATTCTGGTTAAAAATATCTAATTTGTTTGGAATAAGCAAAGGAAGGAATTGTAGTGAAGAGCATGTAATTACTTCAAACGATGAATATTTGAAAGGTCTAGCTGCTGTAAATTATATTAATAAGTTCTTCTGTGACATAGATCCTTGCTCGTCTCCTGATCAAATTGTTAATGTTGTAAATAACTAGCCCAAGCTAACCTGGGATGAGAATATAACTAAGAATGAAGCTGTAAAAATTATTGATGAAATTTATGTTACCAATTAAGTCATGTGGAATGTTAAATCTAACTACCACTTTTGTCAAATATTTTTTGCTTGCATGTATTGATGACTTTGAGACTCTCCTGAATAAGATCAGAGAAAAGGGTTGCTTCCCAAAATTGTGGAAAATTGCTATATGCGCAGTAATACCTAAAAAAAAAGAGCTCTAGAAAAATCGACGATCTTAGGGCTATCTCGATCTGCCCTATACTGGGCAAAATACTTGAGAAATGAATCGCAAGGAAGCTAGAGGAACATTTATATAATTTTGATTATTTGTACTGTCACCAATATGGTTTTAGAACAGGTAGGGGTATCAATAATGCCATAAAATGTTTCTTGAATACAGTCCTTACGAATAAGGATGATGGGGAAGAAACTGTTGCCACTTATTTCGACCTCTCTAAGGCATTTAATTCGGTGAATATTAATATTCTTTAAACAAAATTAGATATGGTAGTGTCAATGTCCACTCTGGTTTTAATGTTATTTATCCTATTTAATCAATTGATATGTATTAATTAATTATTTATATGTATTGTATGAACATTAAGTATTAAGTATTATTGTTTTATCCATTCTGTTTGACCCATCCATTAAACAGACATACTTTGTATTGAACGAAGATCATCATCATTTCTCATAACATGTAGTAATACACAATCATCCGCATAGAGTATAAGCCTTCCGGAAAAATTTACATCACATACATCGTTTATATATAAAATAAACAGTAATGGCTTTCAATGGCAGTATATCAGAGGTATGTGGTCACCAATCTTCACCAGTTGTTCCCTTCCTACGGAGTAATGGGCCGCTTCCACAGGTTGGAATAAGCCTTACGTCCCAATCGGTTTTCAAAAAACCGATCATTAATTCCGACCAGTTGGTGACGTAGCTATCGGTTCGGTTCGGTTCAATCCCAAACAAGTACTAAGTTAAGAAATTATCAAGTTAAGTTTGGTTTATCTATTTAACTTTACAATTAGTGTCAACTTAATTTATATACCTGGCGTTTCCAATGGAAACGATTCTCAGACCGAATTACTTGTGTCCGATGTCAATTTATTAACTTGTTGTCCAGGCGGAGAGCGTGAGGTCATTTGAATTTAGTTAGACATTATTAATGTGCATTCATAGCAGATTTGAAGTAAGTTACTATGAAATGTGCCAATCACTGATACTGGATCACATCTGATAATATTCTTTAGCTGTCTGTGAGGTGTTTAAGCATGCCTTATCTAATCCTTTCGATCAGGTCCTATATTTCACACTCCGTCGTTATTGTTACACTGATAGCTACTGATTGACAGCTTTTCTATAGCCAAGGGAGCTAAGCCAAGGGAGCTGATTGGCTCTTAGCTGATTGGCTGTTAGTAAGGCTTAGTAAGCCCATCTGCTCCACACTCCCCGAGTCAAGTAGTAAAGGTTGTTGGTCTCTGGTTGTGTTTGTATACCAGCACTTGCTGAAGGACATTCAATAATTTGTTTCCCTCCTTATTTTAACATTTTATCAATAGAAACTAGAATGGAACATGTCTGACATTGAATTCAACATCAAACAAATTGATGTTGCCAGGAAAATAACGATATTTAAAATTAAGAACTCAGCATCTGCTGAACTCACATGCAGTTCCAAACACAACCAATAGTTTTTGGAAGCACACACACACACACACACACCAGTCAGCGTGAGCGTGAGTGACAGTGGTGGAGCAAGCCATCAAGTGGGGTTTGTTTACATCCACACACACTCTCCACTGTAAGTAAATGTACAATTGGCAGATCTACACATTCACTTAATTCTGCTAAATTAGGCTGGAAAATGATGAAGAATGGTTATATCTGAGTATATTTGGTATCAGATTGGTTTAAAGTATCAGTTCTGTTACGTTAAACTGCATTTTGAAGCTCATTTCTGTCTTAAATGGGGGTTATTTGAGAGGATTGGTGAAGGCGAATTGTACATTTTCTGAAAATCTGACCCATATGCACCCCTCACACAACCAAAGTCTCCCGCCAACAGATCGACTGGGGATCGGCGGGAGTGGGTGGGGTGGGGGAGGTCGGCGGGAGTGCGGGGAGGGGGGGGCGGGACTGGGGGAAAGGTCGGCGGGAGTGGGGGGAGAGGTCGGCAGGAGTGGGGGGAGAGGTCGGCAGGAGCATAAGCGAGTTCGGATTTCCGAGTGCGCATGTCCCAAACGCTTCCTGTCCCCGCACAAGGGGGATAAACAAACGCACATGGTAGTGCTACCGCTGTATTAGCACATAGGGCTAGTGAGTTGCGGGCCTCTTCTGCTGATTGATTTTATTATCTAATCACCCTTTTTTGACTTCATAAATCATGCATATATTGCATAGGTTTATAAGACAAGTTCATGGCAGATCTTGTATTCAAGGAAAGCCCAAAGTTACATTAGATATGTAATGTTTTTGCAGCAACTCTGGGTGTAATCTCAGGGATATCTGTTTATGTATCCTACTTAGCCAAGAGGTCACCAGATTCTATCTATGACTATGGTTTGGGATTAATTAACCCAATATCCTCTGCATATTTTTGAATTGCTATCGTTTGCAACAATAATAGGGGTGTATACATTGAATTCAATTAAAAATTCATACATAAGTGTGGCCAACAAATACGTCCCATACGTCTGAAAATAATTCCAGGTCTTCCAATATGTTCATTGACTACAGTGTTGATTACACTAAGATTCTGGAAAACCCAATTGGAGGATATTTGTCTGCTAAAGGTCTATTGCTATGTGGTTACATGGGAATATCAGTTCATAAACTAATCTTTAGTTTATCAACTAGCTAACATGGAAATAAAGTCTAGTTAATAATACATTCAAGACATTTTCAATTTTTCAAAAGTTATCGGGCGGTCAAGACCAAGGGGTTTATATATATACAGTATAGAAAGATAAATATATTGATAGGGTAGGTAGATTGTTAAGAGAAACCATACAAAGTGTGTGTGACAGTATACTTTTATGTTTTACAATATGTGAGTGTGTGTGTGGTGGGGGGTGGGGAGGGGCGATTGTCTATATACGGTTTGCAATGTTGCTTCTACAACTAAGAACCTTGAATTAAGACCACTAAATATTGTATCACTGATGAATAGACCTTTTTTCCCCAATTGAATTCAATGTAATTGTATACCAAAAAAATGGAAATACAGGCATTACATACTAGTAGACATACATTCATTCATGGAATATGATCTAGGTATAATTTAGTTAAGATATTTGATCCCATAGGTTCTATGTGCGTCATCTGTGTTGTTATTGACATGTCATCGTTAACCATGTAGTTGAACTAATTTGTGTTCAGCTGTTAAAGCACAAGTGTATGGTGTCAAAACTGCCAAATCCAAATATGACGGGACCACTTCAATCATGTTAAATGAATGTAACAGTAAAAGTTATCATTCACCATCCAGAGAGAGATTCAGATTGATTTATTAATAAACATTTTCCATATGCAAAAAAAGACCACTGAATACAAAAAGCCACGCTAAAGGGAGGAAGAATACTTTTCTTAATGTTTTTTTGTTCAGAATAATCAGCAGCAGACAGTAGATGTAGTGTAGAATTTGAGCCAATTTCTGTTTAATATTTTAGCCTTTACATGGTTGATATTTCGCCACAATTTCAACCCTCATGTAACTCAGCTCTTTGTAATCAGATGTGACTTCTGGGTTATTTCTGAGTTTATTTCTCCCAACTCTTTCCTAGAGCTCTAGTCAAATGACTTTCCAGTTTACAGTGGGCTACACATTGGGAGCCCTAGAGAATGGAATTCACCGAGAGTTGCAACCCTGGGTTTATTTAAGAATAGCAAAATGAGCTAAAATGGTTATTAGCAAATGGTTTTTTTTCTAAAAATGTCAGATCTACAAGATATTGTTGTTGCAAGAATGGATGATTGGGAGAAAATGGATCAAGACCCCTCCCCCGACGGCTATATGGGCCTATGTGTGAACAGTACTTTGCTATAGCCTAGTGAGTGCCGCACCCACAGTGGTTGTTTATCCCCCTTACTCAGTGGCCGGAGCCGTGCGCGCGGAAATCCGAACTCTCCCTCGCACTAGGGCTTGTTTGTGGGCCGGTGCCCGAAAGTGGGTCACGTGACTGTGGAGGCGTGGCTACGGCCGCACTGGCGATACATTAATTCCCCCTTCTGTGTTGAGGGTGAGGCAGGAAGGTGGGGGGAGGGAGGGGGGGGGGGGGGGGTGAGGGGGGTGAAGAGGCTGAGGTGTTGGCATAACAGTGCGAAATGTATCACTGATCAGTGAGTTAGATATGGCATGCTCCCCTGATGTCATATCTAAGCTCTAACACCTTACATACAGCTACAAATGTTATCAGATGAAGAATGATTGGCGTATTTCGTAGTGACTCATTTGATCTCAGACCTCTTAAAGAGGTCTGAGATCAAAAACGATCATTAATTCCGACCTGTTGGTGACATGGCATCGGTCCCGTTTGGCCCCAATCCGAACGGAATAGCACTGTCGGAAAATTTTAGGCAAACCAAACGAACCGAAGGGCTAAAAACAATAATCCGACCAGTTCAATTCTCATCGGTTTCGATCGGTTTTTTTCAAGAACCAACGTTGCATTTCATTGTTCAATGGAAAAAAGAAGGTATCAGAAAGAGTATCATAGGTAGAATAATAACAATATGGAATGAGGTACCTGTAAATATAAGAAGATTAGAAGATAAGGATGCCTTTTCGGTGAAAATTAAGAAATTATGTACAGAGTCCTTTAGATCTACGGACAAAATTTGGTTGATTCCTGATCCTCTGAATTTCCCTTAATTAGTCTCGAGAAATTTATTACAGTAAAAATGAAATTGTTTAAATCTCTGCTCGTGTGAATGCATTAGGCCTATTTATTGACTATTGAAAATTTAGAATGAAAATGTAAAGCTTTATTTTGACTGTCATGATGTTGAACAACGCGCCGGTGTTGGTTTTTATACATCATTTATTCCTTATTCTTGCTTGCCCTAAATGTAATTCATATTTTGTTTGTGATCTACAACATTTTTAATTTTTGTAAAACTTTGGTAAAATTAGAATCAGCAAACTCTGAGAATAATGTACTTGTTACACAATGCTTTTGTCTGAATAAAAATCTTTAAATACAAAAATACGCATGTTCACAATCGCATTGTGGATATATACCTGCGTTGCCGTGTAGGCTAGGCCTAGGCTACATAGGCCTATATTGTGTATATAGCCTACATATAGCCTAGGCCTAGCATATAGCCTACCCATGGGATATTTTTCGTATATATGACGTCGCATATGCTTGAAGGTTTCATTAAAAATCAAGGACTTGCACACATCTATATTATCAGATACCTTCCTGGTATTATACGGGACGCATTGCTAGCCATATATAGCCTAGGCAATATAATTAGCCTAGGCCTACGGCCGGGCCTACACCCAACAATGAATGTAGGCCTAGATCTACAGGCTAGGGTATTTTGGCCGGCATATAGGCCTATATGATACCCTAGCTATAAATATCAGGTTCCTTGAATTTATTCAAATAGTTTTCGCGCGGATTCGATTGAGTCCATTGCCATTGGGATGAAAGGTCATTTTCATTTGGCCTTCTGGGGCGGAGCTGGGGCGGGAAAATCAATCACGCTCACCCGGACGCTCACAGCACGCCAGCTCAGTTCACTGGTGGCGTAGAGAGGAACCAGTGTATCGGTGACTTCGGCAACCTTCGTGCATTTCCGACGTCAATCGTAAACAAGCAAAATGGCAGACTTCGATGCGATATATGAGGAAGAGGATGAAGAAGATCGCTACAATGAAGAAGATTTGGTCATCACTGTACCCGATCCAATAGTCATAAGAGGGGCAGGAAATATAACTGTGTAAGTTTCTGCTACTATTCTTCCCTTGTCTACTCTCTGTTGGTTTGTATGCGAATTTTCATCTCGTAGTTGGCACTATCGCACCTGCCATCATACGGTAAGCCAAACATGAGTTTATCACCAACTGTGTGAATGGCCATCGTTAACATCGTAGGCGTAGGCTATAGCTAAATGAATATGGTACTGGAAGGCTACCTCCCAGCGAAAGCCCACTTCATACTGATTTAAACAGATCTACACCGTAAAGTTTAATGACGAATTGAACCGTTTCCTGTTTTATCATTAGGCTTAGTTAGTATAGATGGAAAGGGGGACTCCGGGGGAGACTTCATATTTCGATCAATGTTTATGACCATTCCACTAGTAGTGGCCTGTTGTTATTGTTGTTGGCGAGAGACCATTCATCAGTCTTGTCCCGGAGTTAGAACTACCGCATGGCCTTCACAACATAAAAGTCACAGATGTTTCCATTGTACGCCAACCTGTATTTGATTGACTGGTAACCTTGTCAGGTCATACTGCTGCCTAGGCTAGAACGGGAATTATACACGCAGAATTGTTGCCAACTTTACTAAAAAAAATTGGGTCAAATATAGCCTAGCCTAATAATGCCTTTTAGTAGGCTACTGCGCTTTAGTATTAGATACTTTTCTTTACACTCAAGTTAGTGAACAATTAATTCTTGAATGTTGTCCCCAGAATGACCTGTTTAATGGATATCGATGCTGAGATTCCTAGCCCTAGGTATTTGACAAACGAACCAATGCCCAGTGTTGGTTAATTTATAGAGGCCTATATAGTAGACCATATATCGTAGGCCTACCGTACCGTAGTCTATAACTTATAAGTAGGCCTATGGGATATGCACACACAGAGTCATACTTGTCCAGACTCAACAGGATTTAAAAGGATAAACTTTTCTCCCTTGGGTCCTACATCATAAAGAACTAGAAAGTTAACCATATTACCCTGCCCCTGGTACTGATACTGTAATATAATGGGCCTACTCAATAGGCCTAGGCCTACGACCATTCCCGTGTATCTTGGTGCTTTGAAATATCATGAATATTTAGGCCTAGGGCCTACATTAAAATTATAGAATCTTAGACAAAGCATTCGCCCCTTGCCATAAGAGCTTGTTCCATGGAATTGAGGCGAGCTACGCAGGTTATAACTTATTGGAATCTTAAATTACAAAAAATATTTTTTGTAAAATTATTCAATGTTACCATTGGTTTTATTTATTTTTAAAGAGATTGAGGCGACTCTGAACACAAGTAGGACACAACTATTAGTTTATGAAGGAGGTTTTATTCATTCAGGGTGATCAACGTTTCGGTATCATTATACCTTCATCAGGATCATTTATTTATTTTTATTTTTTTTTTACCATTGGTTTTACCTGTTTTATTTGTTCATTTCGACCTTTATCTTTCAGGTTCGGACTGAGTAATAAATTTGACCTAGAGTTCCCATCGGGTATGGCGGCAAAGGTACGTGAAGAATTTATTAAATCTACTCTTGTTTCCGTTAGAATATTTTGCCATTGTAATGGGCAACGTCATAAATCTTCATATTTGCTGTGAGTAGAGTGGGCGAAGTAGCCTACGAAAGCCTATAAATGAATTAATCTTTACGAGAAAAAGTCATAAAACCCTTTGTCCAGTTGAGATAAGCCGATTTAGAGCTTTGGAGCGGTAACGTTAATGATCATGCAGGAGCAGATGTCTATAGGGAATGTGTTCTGATACCCATGTCAACGTGTACTCGGTGTAAAAAGAAAGGTTTTAAACTAAGCCCGCCTCTTATCAATTTGTTAATGAAGTGGTTCAAAATGAGAAATCCAAATTCTCAACTTCAGTGAACCATTATGTCCATATATATGGAGATGACCGAATCTCACCCTATTTCATGTTTCGTTATTTTTAGGTGGCACCAGAAGAGTACAAGGCAACAATTGGAAGAATTAACAATGTATTAAAAAAGACATTACCAATGAACGTAAAGTGGTTGTTCTGCGGCTGTGTATGCTGCTGCTGCACACTAGGTTGCTCGCTGTGGCCTGTCATCTGTCTCAGTAAAAGGGTATGTATACCTAACATGTATGTTTATGTTTTACTGCGTTAAAACCTGTATTAGAACCCGTGGCTTGGTTTATAGTACATTTCCCAGTTTGAAGACTTAAAGTTTGAAGGGGTGCTGTTCCTGCTGGAAATTTTGGCTGATGCCGATCGTTTAATCAGTGGGTTCACCGTTGAAATGGCGATTGGATTATGGTTGCTTTAGTAGGCACTTTCAATCGCTTAAAGCGCGAATCTTTGAAGGCAGTATCATGCATGTTGCATGTCACAAAAACCCATGTATTTTGCTGAAATTCTCCTGAAAGTTAAATGGCATTACTGGTAGGCTCGTATCGATACCATCTGCAATTTAAGAAGTCCACCTGCGTCTATACGTTTTCCCTAAATCAATATGGACAAAAATCCAAGATCTCCATTAAGCAGTCAGCCAATGTGTCTTCCTCACTTCTTTCTGCTTAATGTTATTTCTCACTTCATCATTCTTTGACGTGAATTCAAGTATACTTTTATCAAATTGATGTACATGCATGTATTCTTTTTTACAGACCCGTGCTTCGATAGAAAAGCTTCTAGATTGGGAAAACAGTCATCTCTACCATAAGGTAATTTCAAAATATTGTCGTCCATTCAGCTCAGGTCCATAGTCAGCCCTTTGGGCATTAGGGTTCCCTCAACCTAGTCCGACTAAAATACATATAATTGTTTCTATTAAAATGCATATAGTCGTAATATTTTTATTCGTGTTGTCCTGGTTGGTTCTTGTGTGAATACTATCTAGTTAAGTAAATCAAACTCAAATAAACTCGATCAGTGTAAATCGAGTGTAGTTTGAGTGAGTGAGTGAGATTGGTTGCTTTACGCTTTACGCCCTTATCAACACATTGAAGGTTATAAGTATAAGGCCCTAATTTTGGTGTTAACCTTTTCAGCTGGGACTACACTGGCGACTATCTAAACAACGATGTGACTCCAGCTCCATGATGGAATATGTACGTATTCTGCCTAGATTATCAAGGGTCTTCTATGTCTGTTTTGTTTATTATTCGGGGAGACACGTTGATATGTCAGTTACGGTAACATGATAAGAATGGGGAACCCTGAATTCTGACAGAACACACGAAAGGCAGGGGACAGTATTACTTTGCACGTGGCAATGTTGACAAACCCAGCTCGGTCGGTAGCTTTGTTCTGGTGGTCTGGAAGTCGGCACGCTTTGTTCTGGTGGTCTCCGATGTTATGCTGTCTGTCGTGCATAGATTGGAGGTCGGCGACTTGTGTGACGTAATTCGGCACCTCTTGTGTGACGTAATTCGGTTCGGCACCTCTAGTGTGAAGTGCATGAGTGGCCAAGTGGCACTTGCCGATCACAGAACTCAGAGGGAACGTCTTGATATAAACAAAGCTATACCATAACTACTCTCTCTCAATGGATGTATATATAATGTGTATTTGATCTGCACAAAGCCTGTGGGATGCATCCCTTACCGAAAACTAGCATATTGGAAGTATTTTATAGACGTTTATATAGGTTTAAACAGATAGGCATAAGCAATAAAGAGCAACCCAGGATAGGTAGACACATTTAGAAATAAGTTTAGGAACACCTGGCATAGCTTGAATCAAATTCTTGTTAATTTTACACAATTGTATCATTTAGGGGCATGTCGGAAGACCTCTATAGGAGATTGATCTCTGTCCTTTTCTTGATTTATAATGAGCTCTATGTATGCACTATGTGAATGTTGAATAAAAATTTCATAATAATAATAATAATAAATCCCGATTTTCATTCTCAGCGATCTTAGCCACTTTAAGACTCTGTCCCTTCTACTCTGAGCTTATGGGGATCACCACCACCAACCCCACCACCAACCCCCCCCCCCCCCCCCCCCCTCCTCCTCACATGGGCTTAGGTCCTCCCCAAAGATGTTCCATAAATTTCGCCCACCCTGACTGGCATCCCTGAATATAAATTATACCTCCAACATTATATTATACCTCCATCTCTCATGAATACTCATATTTTGTACTGAAAATAATTTGGAATTCTTAAAGGTCTTGAAGAGTGAAACTATATGATTACTCCTGGGGATGATTAATCATGCACCACAAACGTAGAGGACTGCACTTGATATTAGTTCTTTTTACTAGACTGATACAGTGATGATATACTGAACTGATACAGTGATATAATGACATGAGGGCAGCTGATATGGTCGACCCGAATGGGGTCGGTAGACCCTTCTCAGGCATGTTAGTAAAAAAAACGATTTCATGCTGTCTTGTTTAGATATAATTATACTGAAGGAAATTAATACATTTGCCTTAAGGTCTGATTAGAACCTAATCTTTGAATTCAGTCCTTTGTGCGGTGTGATCTCAGATGTAGTGTCTGTGTCTGTCTCATTTTAATTTAGTCTGTGAGCCTCCACCTTGAGAACAAACTGCCACACGTGATTAGATACATGTATGGTATTTCTTTCTTTCAGGTGATGTTAATAGAGTTTATACCCAAAGTTCCAATTAGTCGACCGGATTGACGTCACAATGAAAGATAAAGTCCGAATCATTACCACAAATTCATATCGTCATCAACGTCATCTGTATAGCCACGTCATCTCCACCGCTGTCATTGATCGGCAGCAACATTTCATCGCCTCTTCCTCTTTCATAATGACGTCCTGTTCTGAAGATGACAAAAAGACCCATCAAAATCGCGGTTCGTTGTGTACCATGTTATGTTTAGTACACAGCTTTACTAGTATATATATATTGAACCTGAGCAACAATTGGACGTCAGGAACTTGGGGTGGCAATAATGCATCCTCTTTCTACCCTCATAATCTAGTTCAAAGTTCTGAGAGCAGAGCTGGCTAAATCATAGTGTAGATAATCATGTGTTTAGGTGTATTACCTGCTTGTAATCTAACCAGCCCTGCTGGAGCAGGGACATCATAAGAGGTGACATAAGCAGCAGGCCTTTTTCTAAGTGAACAAGTCCAAATTATTGTTTATAGAACAATAGGAATATTCCATACAGTGCTGCGATACTTTACTATCGTAACAAATAAGACTAAAAGCCATTGTATTATCTTAGTGGTGTTGGTTACCTATCAAAAACCGCTGTACATATTACCATGACAGCAGCTCGAGTGTGAGATGGTGTGAGCGTGAGTGTAAACTTTGTGTGATTGAGGGTAAACGTGTGAGGAGGCCCTTCGTTTATTAATCTGTATTAAAAAAAGTGGAATATATTCCAGAAGTTTGTCCAATACGACAGACACCTTAGATCGTCCCTGGCCTGTGTGCCATCATGTTGATAATCACAGTTTTATTAACTTTATTTAAGATGTTTATTTTATTCGTGACCCGGCACAGAATCCTGTTAGCCTGCCTGTTGTGATATAGCTGGTTTCTATATGGTGGGCGAACGAACTTGCCGCGTTGTCAACGTTAATGGATTTTAAACTTAGTGTTTTTACACCCAAGACTATTTTACTCAACCCATATTATGACAGGAATACTGGATAAAAAACAGTCGCACCATTTTGATTTTTCTTCGGGTAAATTGTTATTCCTATTAACGACGAAAATACCACTGGCCATTAGCGTGGGATGTTTTGTGTGGTATATTTTTGACGGGTGCAAGTGTGTGCAGTTGAGTAATTGGTTTGTTTAATGCCGAATGTTTTGTTGTCCGATAGATTGAATGGTTAGATTCTCTTGTCAAATTGGGTACACTTCTTACCGATTGCAAGATGCTCGATGTTATAATCAATCTGGCATGATTTCAAGGTCAGATCTACAGACTATTTATATTTTCTTTTACTGTACAAGCCATACTCTGATAAAAAGAAAATTACCAAATCTTGGCGGCCTCTTTCATGTTCGAGGAAAGTGGAATTTGCTGATTAATTCGGGGAGGAAAGTGGTTTACCAAAAGATTCTCTACAAAATATTTCTCTTTTCTGAACCGATCCTTGTAGTAATGTAAAAGTTGACGCAAGTCTTAAACCCACTTCGATCCCTACAGAGAAGAAGTAATAGTCTACACCGAATCCATAACAATTATTTACAGTATCCTGCCGCCATTATACACAGATACTGGTCTAATGTCCCAAACTTTATCTTATGGAACCTGGCTGCGTTATCTAAAATCGGAAATGGCTTGCAATGTCTAAGCACATAGGCCTACTTAATTTTCGACCACTCGCGTAATGTCTAGAGAGAACTCATGTGATAGCTCATTATTTTAGCATGTGATGTACAATTTCTGACTTAATGGTTTCCTTTAAATCTGTTTTCAACAAATATCGTTTCTGTTAAACTGTTTTTTGTTATGAGAAGTTAGCGATTCTTAATACTCGCAGACACTATGCTGCAATAGGTAGAACTCATAATCGGGAATCTTTTTGCAGATCAATCACTACTGTACTGATGATTTTATGAACCTAAGATATTAAAAGAAATACAAGATTTCCTTATTCCTCTCATATTCTGTGTTATTTTCTGTGCCAATCAATAATCCGTCGGATGAATGCATGTGTTGTGAATCCACTAACAAACGACTTGGTACAAAATTCAGTAGATGCAGCTCCAACTCCAACTCCACTCATCAACATAATTCATGATCCCTACTTTCTAAGATTGCCACCAGGCGAATGTTGAACCAATGTGCGTAGCTTCACTGCAAAGTTAAGACCTGTGGCCCACTCGTACCGAGAAACCAGGCATGCAAAATATCTGCAAATTGCATGTCTTCCTATTGAACCTATTGTTTTATATCTATAATTACAAAACCGTTAACAAAATTAACAACATAGTTTTGTATTTATTTATATTGTACGTGGCCGAGTACAGGAACATCAAAGGATACCGCAGTCTTGGTCACGGAGGCCGAGTATATGCCAAACTGCTACCATGGAATGAAGACTGGAATGTCTCCATAGCGATGT
The DNA here is from genome assembly GCA_942159475.1 of Sthenelais limicola. Taxonomy (NCBI): domain Eukaryota; kingdom Metazoa; phylum Annelida; class Polychaeta; order Phyllodocida; family Sigalionidae; genus Sthenelais; species Sthenelais limicola. The sequence continues at coordinate 45,910,290 of OW804095.1, read as the reverse complement.
TATTAAATCACGATCCGCCTATTACGTCATAGGCAGTTGCCAGAAAGAAATGTGATGTTTCATTTGTTTACATTTTGTATTATTTATTTATTCCCATGGAATTGATGGTTTCAATAAATTATATTCCCTCTGTCCTTTTTGTATTAAAGTGTATGCTAGTATAATATTTGTAACATTATACCCATAGTCCACTGGTGGGCAGAGGGCATTCCACCCCTTTTCAGGGGGGTGGAGGGTGGTTGGCAATACATGGTTTCGCTCCTGGGGGAGCTCATCAGGCAGTCCGCAAGTACCAAGCAGGGTTGGTACAGGTGGCTTGTAGTATCATTTGTTGATATTATTCAATTTATAGTAAATCTTAGAGCTTTAACACAATTTGGGTGATATAAACTCATGCTTTGTGACTGGAAGCATGTCTGCCAGGGTGGGGGCAGGTATGTCCACAAAAAAAACACCCCAAAACAACATAGTTTTGTAGTGGATGATTCCGACTCTTCCCAACTATTTTCATATCAGTACACAACACGAATTAATCGCGGCAATGCGCTTTAAAATTATATAATTATGCGGTTTGATAAATAATGTTTTATATAATTTGTATTTAGAATAGTTCGGCCACATATCAGAGGTGAAAATGTAGTGATCAACTTTAAGACGTGTGTTAATTTTGCCACAAAATCGCTACTAAACTAATTAAATGTAATATCAAGGTTCAATAGTGCTAGTCTAAAACAGTGCCCAGATAACGCTCCTGCATCGTAGGGTAGCCTCGTATCCGGTGGCGCCACCTAACTTTTGAGAGGCGCATGGAACGCACTCGTCGTGGAAGCGACTATGAATACTACTACTTTTTTATGGATACTAGGATGCTAACACAGCAATGTTACCATTATGCACTGTACTTCCATGTGTTCTGTGAAGTGGAATAGAGTACATGGATTGATACCAATGCTAACTATAACGCCAAGCCTACCTTAAGTCAGTACAGGTAGTAGGTATACCCCATTAGCATGATCCTGGCGCATAGTATTTTAAATAGTCGATACCACTCGTCATCGGGAACTTGTTTTATCGTTTTAGGTCTTGCACACAGGAATAACTTGACATCTGAACGCTGATACAAAAAGATGCCTCGTGAAAATGTTAGGCCTGTATTGTTGTGTGACATTAACTATGTTGATAAAATATACCGTAGACTACCGGCTGGCTCCTTACATCTATTTTGCTTCTAAATAGGGCCCTACAATAGGATACAATCCCGGGATAAGATCAAGATTAATTATGCTCTTTGAAAATATTGTCCAACAAATGGGATTTTTTAAAAAAAACACATTTTTGTTTTATATATCCATCGGGGCATTTTGGAATGTATTTGACCGCCCTTTGTGAAACTAGGCTTATGACAGGGGCGGATTTAGGAGGAGGGCGCGCCTCCCCCCCCCCCCCCCCCCGCCCCTTATTTTTGCAACTATAGACCGCATAATCTTTTTTTTTAGACATTTTTATTAGGAAGATTTCCACAATGTGGTAGGTCTCATCTCCTACAAAGGTATGTACAGTTTAATTTTAACGACAAATGACACAATATTAAAGACTTTCTAGTACTCTTTACACAAGGAAGAAGATATCTAACTACATAGTTCTAGGTACAAAGTATTTTTTTGTGAATATAAGCCCTTCATTAAAAGAGAAACACATACAATAATGCTGGAATAGGGGGAATTTTTCGTACATGTCTTGGCACAGAATCGCATATAATTATGACAGAAACTCTGCTTTAAGTCAAGTCTATCCCCCAACTTTGTTATCGCCCATTTCTATTTTTTTCCCTTTTATTTCATTTAGGTCGTTAACATATTTAAGTTACAGAAAAACGCAATATCTTTCAAGGATAATCTTAGATGTTGTCAGTTGGATATAGTACCGTTGACAGCTGTGGGAAATTCGCTATGTACTTTGAAATATACTATGATGTATTCCTACGCCAGCATTTACATCTTCATTGAATAGGGGCGCCTCAAACCATGCAGCCCGTTCGCCATGGAACTAAGGGGTTCAAGGAGTAAGTGAAACCCCTCCTCTCCAGGGAAAACATTGGAAGAACAGAGAATTTTCTATGAAAACAAAATGGTGTTCAAAGCTTGTATTAATGAAACAAAAATGCATTTGAGAGTGTTGGAATACAACAATGTCGCCCAAGGGAGAGGAAAAAAGATAACAAACCTCTGGAACAAACTGCTATGTGAGTTGGAAGAACAATATATGTATAAAATGTATAGGTTAACCCCTTTTGAAATTCTATGCGAATTGTCATGAGATGTTAACTTTTATGAAGAAAAACACTTGTTATGTTTTCTACCTTTTTATTAAGAATACTTGCCAACAGATAGTGAGTGGTAAAAGAAAATTTGAAAATTAAAAAAAAAATACAAAATACAAAGGGACGCGGTATATGAATGCTGTTTAGAATTGTAAGAGCCTCGTCGGCAGGATATATTGAATAAAACCTTTTAAAAAAATATAAAAAAAATGCTATATATGAAGGAATAGGAAGGGAGGGAAGGAGGCAGGGAAAGAGGTGGAGGAGGAGGAATTAATAGGATAGGGATATTTGTATCTATATTATCTTTTTGATTTATTCATTTTCTATATCCAACATAATTTAATATTAACAGTCATGGTTGGTTGGCCAGGTAGTGGTGGTGGTGGTCAGTGCTAGTGAGTGGGAGCTCAGTGGTAGTGGTGGTAGTGGTGGTAGTGGTGGCAGTGGTTGTCGGCAGTGGTGGCAGTGGTGGCGGTGACAGTGGGTGTATGTAGATATGAATGTACATGTACATGCAAACATAGTTACACCTTACCACTACATTTCTGAGCAGCTATTATTATTGTGGTGACCTAGTATGTATTATTGTTACAATCATTTAAACATGAAAAGTTTACATCTGTTTTAAGAAATATATAATTTGAATAATTTTTTTTCTAAATATATGCTGTTTTAAGGTATTCTGGTGGGGTTTATTTAGCGTCATTGGGAGAATTCCTTAACATTCACATGCTTACTTGAAATTTAGAATGGTTCTTCTATGTATGTTATGTAATGAATGAATGAATGAATGTATGTATGTATGTATGTATGTATCTTCTGGTGTACTTGTGGGGGTACTTGTGGTGGTACTTGTAGTAGTACATATGGTGTACTTGAGGGGTACTTGTGGGGTACTTGTGGTGGTACTTATGGTGTACTTTGAGGGGTACTTGTGGTGTACTTGAGGGGTACTTGTGGTGTACTTGAGGGGTACTTGTGGGGTACTTGAGGGTACTTGTGGTGGTACTTGTGGTGTACTTGTGGTGTACTTGTGGTGTACTTGAGGGGGTATGTGTGGTGTACTTGAGGGGTACTTGTGGTGTACTTGTGGGGGGTACTTGTGGTGTACTTGAGGGGTACGTGTGGTGTACTTGAGGGGTATGTGTGGTGTGCTTGAGGGGTACTTGTGGTGTAATTGAGGGGTACTTGTGGTGTACTTGTGGTGTACTCGAGGGGTACTTGTGGTGTGGTGTACTTGTGGTATACTTGAAGGGGTACTTGTGGTGTACTTGAGGGGTACTTGAAGGGGTACTTGTGGTGTGGTGCACTTGAGGGGTGCTTGTGGGGTACTTGAGAGGTACTTGAAGGGGTACTTGAGGGGTACTTTTGGTGTACTTGGAACATGGAACATAGATAGCCATGTCAGTACAGTCAATGTAGTACTGTATAGGGTCAGTATAGTTGACTAATGGAACATGGTCAATGTGGTGAATATATGCAATGAAAGGTGAATAATCTAAAGTTTACATATTGGGTAATTTAACTCTGGTTGGTCTAGATAAAGAACAAGAGTATGTAATTATTTCAGGATCTGTGAGTTTTGTGTTTTCATATAGTCCCATGACTTATAATTATAATTATAATTATAATTATAATTATACAATCAAAATCTCTTGTTCTCCAAGGTTAAAGGTTTAAACAATTAAAAACCGACCCAATGTCGCCTGTCTCTCCAACGGAGGGAAGGTACATTCTCGATTAGACCCCTCTTGTAATTGTAATTATACTTATAATTATATAATTGAAATCTTGTTCATAGCGAGTGCCTAGGCACTCGTACATCTCTTGTTTGCGTCAATTTCCATCGACGCATCTTTGCATTTTTTACCATGCCTTGTTGCGCAATGCATGCATTACATAGCATTAATTACCGTGGTGCATTTGGACATTGCTTAGTGCTGCAGGTTGGTTTGAGGTGTGTTTGTATATTAGGGAGGCTCCTATGTTAGATGTATAGATGTATGGGTGTATTTGTGTGTGTATGTAAGCAGGAACGGGTGCGTATGGGTGCATGTATGATTTATGCATATATGTATGTATGTGTACATGTACTTATTTATGTATATGTAGCCCATTGCAATTCTATATGATGTTAGTCATAGCCGTGCATCTTGTTTGGTCTTAAATGGCTTCACAAAAGGATTAATCTAATGTCAATCATTAAACTTTAAAATAATAAAAAAAATATATCTTAGCGTTGAAAGACATTGTTTCGAAAGTCTTTGCACGAAAAGACCATTTAGATATTTTGAAACTGTTTTGTTTTAATTTTAAAGAGAATAACTGGCAGGCAACCTGATTTTTTCAGTAGCTTGCTCGGTGGTGCAACTTATTCTATTTCCATATTTTCACTGCTATACATACAACTTGTATGTATATGTTCCTAAACCAGAAGGAAAACAGCCCTATTTAGATTCTAAACAACCACAGATATTTGAATATGTGTCACCATGCCTTTCTACCTCGATGTATTGTCCTATCATAATCCTGCATTATGTTTAACGGAAATAAATCGATTTCGCATAAACAAAAAAGACTCCTTGAAATCATTAAAAGGTTCTTTTTTGGCATCAAATTTTCCCGCGTTTTGCCACAAAAGAGGTGGGGGTAAAATGCCTTGAAAATTCGCGAAAAGGGGGAACTTTTCAAATGCTGGAACAAAAAAAGAAGTACACTTTGGTCACCTGAGCAGGGGTCGGGGTGGGGGGTGGTGGGGGGGGGGGGGGGGGGGGGGCTGGTGGGGGCGATTGATCATGTGCCCTCCTCCACATGTAGGCCCTACATCCACAATGTTTGAGCTCAACTATGAGTCAATTATTGATATATTTGCGTGGAGACATCCTCAAAGAATGCGCCTTTTAAATCCCATCAGCAAATAACGGCTGATAGTAAGTAATGTTGAACTACGTTTTAGATTATAATCAATTGTTTCAAAGTTAAATAATTAGTTGTGTATAATATTCATAGGCGTGTGTGTTTATAAATGATCGTCCCAATAGCCCTTCTGCATGAAGGTGGGGCAGCTGCCATGACCTGCCTCCCCACCATGATGCCTCCCCACCCCTCTCCCCTTGGGAAAATCCTGGATCCGCCCCTACTTCAACACTAGATCTGCAGTGCAAGACACCTTGATAAAGTTAACCGACCAAAAACACCGTACTAACAACTTATTTATTTTTACAAAAGAAGAGAAAAGAACCCAACATTCTAGCCGCATTTTAGCACTCATCGTGGTAGACGCTGTCTTAAGCCAACCCAGACGCCGTCTGTTGGGCGAACCACCAATTTCTAGTGGCTGTTCCACTAATGGTATATCTTCCTGTTACAGCCTTATTTGAAGGTTATGTCGAAACGAAAGGAATTCAATTTCGATACAGGGTTATAGAATATACCATTGGGAACTTAGGCAATACAAATTGCATTCTAGATATATAATGACGACCAGCCAATAAACAGCGTTTTCTTTTGTATCTTTGCACGCACAAACACAACTATGGGTATCATTACCCCACTCACAGCGGGGGGAGTGTGTTGACATAAATGGAAGAGCTTAATGCCTCTCTGCTGTAGGTGCTGGAGGCCTTCGTATCGGAAGAGCCCCTGCCTCATCAAGATGTTGTTGGCAGATTCCCCTTCATTCTAATTGCCTGGGGTAAGTTTCAGTCTACCTCCCATCTCTTTTTAGATATCGTTTATGGTTTTTACGGTCTGGTAGCGCGCATAGCGTTTCACTTGCCTCTCCATTTACTTCGATTGGGTTGTTGTGTGTATATTTCTAATCGCTAGTAGGAAGGGCCGGCCTTATTGGCAGGGCCGTCTACGGCCGTCTGGTAGCCCGAGCTGAAGCTGGTATGAACTCGGCCCCTCAGCCAGGAGCATTTTATGTCTCGATTGCACATGAAATTCACACGGACACCCCAGCAATGGTTCCTCCTTTATACCCGAAATGGTTTCTCTTTGGTATGAGGACCATGGGGCACCTTTGACTGACTCCCTTATCCTTTTCTATGAATGGCAGTGACAGCCGATTGAACCACATATATCCCAATTACGACGGGCTGAGTGCCCGGGCCGAGTGATGGAAGACGAGGGGCAAGTACTGAAGGGCCCAGGGTTTAGGGGAGTGCATGTTAAAGCCCATCCCCCTTGTACCAGGCGTCGCTGTGCCTCCGTAGACGTGCATGGAGAACAATTCTACTCTAAATCTTCTCTTTAGTTTAGGTTTAGGTTTATAGGTTTGGTGTATAGTGCGTTTTTCCTATTCACCTGTATCCAGTTTGATGTTATTTGAAGAATGTCAAATAAATGCATGTAGATCATTGGATAGTTGATTTGGCTCTATATTTACTACGGACTGTACTGAGTAGACCCCTATAGCTCCTTGTAGATAAGGCTACGTTAAATATAGACATACAGTAGTCTACAAATACATTCTAACAACAACCCCCATACTAGGCCTATCCAGTCCTATCCAGACACCCACATTCCTCGATACCACATCCAGCGATAAGCTTAACCGCAAGGCTAAGACTAAGGCTAAAGTGTTAATGACTCCCTGAGACTCAGGGAGTCAAAACTGCCTTCTGAACCTGACTGTATCTAAGAGCTTTGGTTTGAAGAAAACTATGTGAAATGTCTTTCATTTTTTTCTATGCTAGGACTTCCCATCATAGACATTGACGATTTAATGTACTGTAATTAATCAGGATAATAGTTTTAATTCCGATTAACAGCACGTTATGAGATCACGTTTAAAATGCCTTATCCACGGTGATCTCATTTATCATTCCTAACAGCTTCCCAATACTGTATTACTATCTTTATTGCCTGTCGCAGTAGGTAAGAGAAAAGCTGAGCGAATGGGTTGATAGATCATTTTAGAGTTAGAGATACGCTATCAGTTGCCGTCAGCTCTGAAGCTCTGAAGTCAAACGTCTCTAATCATGGGAACATGTATCTAGTCCTGGATTAAGCTTTCTTATGTAATATTTGTTTGTCGCATCTATTAATGATAGTCTGCCCGGAAATGAGTGGAAAAATCAATTTGCTCTGTGTAAGGGAGAGTACCTTCAACCATATTGTCTGATCGCCAATGACAGAAGGCTTTTGTCTCCTCATACACAATGCATGGGAAAATAGAATACAAGGTCCCATTGATTAGCATTTGCATTGGTTACCTACTTTGTGGGTTTCGTAGGGTAAATCCAAAAACGACCTGGTCTTTGTCTATGTCTTTCTGATTTATACAATGATTGTGTCATTTAAGCTAGCGTTATTTTTGTTAAAGATTTGTGTCAGAGTGTTGTACGATCCTGTTAAGACTAATCTGTTCCAGCAAGTGCATGCATGGCTGCTGTATTTGGGTGTTCTACATTCAACGCATACCGTATGCAGAAATATTTTTGTATAAATTTAAATTCCTCCATGTGCTACATTGCTCTCCTCTAGTGAGTCCCAAGTTGTCCATGCTGACCATTTGACCTTACTAGTCAGAAATTAAACCAAAGTGGCTGTATGTTAGAACATACATACTATGGGGGTAGAGGTTTGGAATAATCTATTTGTGTGTTTGTGTTACAGTTGCAAGTAGGTCGAACCAAACGTATCGATAGCACACTTAAATGTTATTGGTATATTTCTCAGTCAGATTTAGTTTAGGGGAAAAGTAATATTCAGTAGTACAATTTTAGATATGTGTTTGAAAAAAGATATCGGTGGATCGAGGTTCCCAGGCTCATGTTAGTGTACCATAATTGTACATTATATTCTATTATTTCACAGGATCTCAAACTTAAAAAAATATTGAATTAAATATATTTTTTTATATTTGTCTCAGTTAGATTGAAGGGCCGTCACATTTCCTATATATTCGCGCATGCACAAAACAAAATAATTGTTATAAATGGAACATTTAAATCTACTATTGTGAAATATATTTGTTTTGAAAGAATATCTGAAATATAATGTTATTTGCTAAGTATTGATGCTTACAAAACATTAGAAATTCCTGAAGATAAATTTGGATTTATTCAATTACACAGAGAAACATATCCGGGAAACTTTTTACCCCCATACGAGATAAGTATTGCAAACAATAAAATCAATATTTATTGTTCAAGATATATGTGTGAGTTATTTCTGGCAAGATTTAATTCAGTTTATTACAACTCTCTCTTTCACGGATTCATGTATTGTGTATGTTATATACATGAATCGTATACGTATTGACATACACACACTTACATACACACATTGCATTTATGTATATGCATGCATTTTTATACATGTATACATACACCTTTTTTACAAAGAAATATCTACCCTATTGACAAGCTGTTCCATCCAACCTGACCATCTGCAATTGTTAGTGGCAATATCATTCTATGATTAGTTCCCAAATAGTTGTAGGCCTATGTTTTACCACACAGGACATTATGCCACCAGTAGGCAACATGGGCTGTGCTGTTAGAACTGAAGATGAGTACACTACAGTCTAACTCTGCAACATATTCAATTAGTATAGTCCATTATTCATAAGTGAAGCAGTTGTTTCACACTGATGCACCTCTATACGCAAGTACAAATTAAGGAAGAACTACATTTCATTGAGTGGATTGCACTAGAAGCTCATTCTCCACATACATTCTCCACATTTTTTGTGTTTATAAACCTGCCTGATGAGATTCCTTAGAAGCGAAACCATGTAGTGCCAGACATCATCATTGATGGTTATCACCGATTGAAAAGTGAGGTTGTGGGCACCAAAACTTATGGGGATTTTCTAGTCTTCATTACATGGTAGCAGCGCTAGAAACCAGGAGATGTCGTACCTCGTAAGAATAGTACAAGTAAATACAGCCTTGCCAACAAGTGTATCTAGATGCATACATCAAGTTTATGTATATACATACCGGCATGCATACATGATAACTATTATGTCTGTATGGGCATGTACACGAAGGAAGTGAAAACAATCATTTTAAAGGCGAAAGAAGGCAGGTCTTAACTGTTTACCGTGACGACCTTGATTAGTAGAACGATTATTTATAGGGCACTATTCAATTGCTTCGTGTTTGTCATTGATTAAACATTAAGTTGCTTGTCCTCACGAAACCGCTTTCCTTTAAAACTACCTGGTCGCAGAGGTAGCTGTACCTCATCTTCATCCGCTAGCGGTAGCTCGCACTTAAGTAAGACCTTCACGTTCATATAACGGTGTCACACTTTGACTATGGGCCATTAAACAATGAGCACTGACTGAATATAGACTTGGCGAATTTAGAATGACAGTGCATTTGGATCATTCATCTTAAAGGCGGATAGTCTTACCCATTTCAAGTAGCACTTCTTTGACTACTGGTGCTTGAAAACGTCTGTACCAGTAAGTAATTTCATAATCTATAATTCAAGATTTCTGTGTCCCAGAGAACCATGTTCTTTTGTGTCTGTATTGTGTAAGCTTCTGTAACCACAGTTGTAAACCAGTGCACGGCTAGATTTTGTTTGTGTCATAAGTATATTGATTTTCTCGCCTCTTCTTGATCTGATGTTAAGAACCTAATTGTCAGACCTTATCTATAAATACCAGACTACGTTTGGCTAAGTTAGGCCTCTCTTTAGATGGGGTCCTTTATGGCTTAGCTCGCCTTTGGTGTTGTATTACTGGAGAATAATGATCCAAGAATGGGAAATACCGTTAGATACATCTAGGATGATTGGAGTAACTCTATAATATGTGTTGAAATTACATCCACGGTGTATTGCGCTCTGTGCTGCACCAATGAACATACATTGTGCATTTAAATGTTGCTGATATTGACAGGACCTTGGTCGAGTGATATATTGGATTCAAAAACTCTTTGATCAATGTGTCTCATATTGAAGACTTCTTTCAACTGATAGAAACTAACCATGCAAATATAGGCACCCGGTATATTCTACTTTGTGGACCTAGAATATTGATCACTAACTTAAAGCTAAAACTTGTATTATTGTCTTGTATGATTAGACTAGGAGATGAGTACGGTGGAGAGTGTAAGATGATATGATTTTGTATCAAACGATTTCCCCTATTCATGATAATTATTAATATTATAATTTAGCTACATGTATTGCATGTAGCTAGCAGTTCACAATTTAGCCATTAGATCAACAACAGGTTTGATTGGAACTGGACATTCTCAAGTGTTTGCTATCAGTGTGGCATGGACTTTCTTACAAGCATATTGTTGGTGGTGAATTTTGGATGCCTACAATTTATAACCCCAGTAAACGAGTAAGAATAGTTACTAAATAGGTACGGGTGAAGCCTTTTACGCGCTGGTGTCTAACCTTTGGCAGGTATGCTTGAATTGACTTGGAACTTACGTTGATGCCTCCATATTGTTAGCCAATGTTTGCATTTATTTTTAGCCACCAACAACCTTGCCTAGCCATTGGGTCATAAGTCAATATTTACTGATATCACCCAAATATTTATAAATGAATTATCGATCTATAGTTCTTAACGTTACACCATCACACCATAGACTGATATCAATCGGTATTAGGGTTGTTGGTATCAGTAATTGGATTAAGAGTATTAAGGGTGGTACTTAAAGGTAGTTGTAGATATCAAAAATATATTTCTTAAGTATTTATGGTTCAAAACATATTTGTTGTTCTGTACTTAAATTATTGATATCACAATTGCAATTAATGATACCGACAAAGTATTTGTTGATATCGCTATTATATTTATTGATTTTAGTAAATGTAACTATTTAACAATATGAATACATAATTATTGATGTTGATACATATTTGCCGATATTGAATATTTATTGATATCGTTAAATATGGGGATTTTTAGAAGGATAATGAAGATATAGAAAAATAGGTTTGGAGATATCACTATTAAGTGTATGGGATATCAACAAAAATATTTTGTTTAAGCAGGGGATAATTGTTGGTATCACTATTATATTTCGTGATATCAAAAATCCATTTAGAGATATCGAAATAACTTAAACATTGACTGATTTCCAAATAATAAAAACGATGTCTATATCTGCAATAGTCTTGCTTAGAGCTAATGTATTTAGTGATATCGGTAATGTAATTTTTGATATCATTAATTCATTTGTGTATATCATTAAAATATATTGAATTTTGATTCCATTTCTTATAAAAAAAATTACATGGAATTGACAATTTTGTTGATACCAATAGATATTATTCAATAACTAGTATAGATCGAACTATAGATAGAACTACAGAAGCCAATCAGCCCTGAATCTTCCGATCACACACCCAAATCTTGAGACATTCAAACACTCGCCTGGCTACCTACATCATTACTCATCTATGTCTTGAATCTATACTCATTAGCTTGTTAGCTCATTTAGCATAAGTCGTTATTTATCCTTTAAAGATAGCCTTAACAAATTGCACACCATAGTACTGTTGTAGTTCTCACCTCTGCAGCGAAAACCTTGTTTTCATGTATAAGAAACTTGTTCTCATGTTCAACATTAGATTTAGAGAAGCTGTCGAAATAAAGTCTTTAAAAAAAAGATCAACATCGGTGTAATGGTATATCTACTGATATCGACAAATATTTAATGATATCAGTATTAGACTTTAGAGATATCAACAAATATTTAGGGATATCAGTAAATATTGAATTCATGAATAAGTATATCACTTATTTATCTTATGACGAAGTATATATAGTAAGTGATGTTTCCTCGAGCCACTCCATCTAGTACAAAAAGGTTGTAAGGCATGATATTGGTTAAACTAGTTATCATAAAAAAAATCTGGCAAACATATATCATTTGAGATCTACTTTATGACAGTACATGTAGATATGGTGATACAGCCCCACTCTATTTTTCCCGAGGCTGCTGATCTATACGCCCCTATCAGTATATACATCCTCATTCCCGTTGTCCTCTCTATCGGATTCTAAATATGGGGATTTTCCGCCTTAATGGCTCTGAGAGATATTGATTGGTTCGAATCCTCGGTGTAAAAATAACCACCGGTTAACCAAGGTGATGGTTGTTCAGATGCATTAGAGGGCACAGGCAATGCCGGGAGATTCTTTAAAGCTGGAATTGATACCTGGAATTCGTCTGTTTTTAGAACGTTTGGATTAATCTGTTCCCATTGTTCTAGTACTTGAGTATAAACCAAGAATTCAGTAATCAAGAATTTGGATTGTTCCTACATCTGAATGCCTTGAAAGGCAACTGAGGTACTCGCCTGTTTACAATAATCATATTTATAGCGAAGGGTTTTAAGTCGTTGGTAAGAAATGGCGGAGGGAGATGTTGAAAGGGTAAGAATGGGAGAGGTATATTTGGCTAACTGCTGTTCTATCACTCCATTACTGAGTATGCCTAGTATTAGAAGGCACCAGACATTACAACAGTAGCAGCAGCAGCTGCCGCCGCCGCCGCTACTACAACCGCCTCCACTGCTGATTATGATGATGATGTGGTTTGTGGTGCTGATGCTGGCACTGGTGACGGTAGGAAGAAGCTGCTACCCACACAAGTCCAACTCTTAACAACAGCCATGTTTGAAGTATTGTAGTTATTCTCTAAGTCCTCATCATCCGCCTTCACTAGCTTTCACTGGCATGAGATGAACAGCTAACTCTATAATGGGCATCTGCTCAGTTCATTGCCCACCTTATACATAACCAGTCTATGAAGCCTGGCACTCAGAGGCATTTACCATGTGCTTCAATTCATCAAGGAGACAGCTTACACCTACACTGCCCGCAGATAGTTGCAAACCTCAGAGCAACATACGTTTACCTGTCCTAGCCTAGGCTCGTGGATTTTTTTTCACTTGGGCATCAATTGAATTTAGAAAGGTGGTCCTGCTTTTACCTCGTGGTCCAGTGAGTTATTCTTTTTTTCCTGTGTTGTGCTTTAGTTGTATTTGAGAAAAAAGACACTATTTGATATTACCTATCTTGTGATATCCTATCCTTTGAACCTCAATTATTCATCTCGCTCGTATATCCTCTCTAAAGGGACTTGTCCTCGATTTACAAGGTTTATTGGCATTTCACGGTTTTTGTTAGACCAAGGAAAGTGACGATACACATTCTGAAAAAAAGTATAGCAGATTGATTTGTAAAATCAATATCATATTTGCTGATCTTTGACTTTTATGATCTTGTGAAAGTACTACACATGCTCGAAAAGCCAAGATTTACTTGCCCAACATCATTTTTCACTTGCCCAAATTTATTTGCAGAATTATAAACGAAATCACACTGATCTGTATGTATCTTCTTTCATTGTAAGTAGACATCAGAACAGGGGTTTGAAATAGGCGCCGTCGAAATTTTCACTTGCCCGATCGGGCAACTAACATTCAATTTTACTTGGCCAGAGACATTTTTTAGTTGCCCTGGGCAACTCAACATAGGTTTTTTCGAGCCCTGCACGTTATTGTTTCATCATGGGTCAGATAGACTGATGAATATGCTGACGTCCAAGGTTTTGGCTTTACAACGTCGACTCCAAACCTCTCAGCCCACCTTAAATAGTTAATATGTTAGACGGCCTTAATAATAGGGTAGGTTCGTAATAGAGATCTTACTGTATATAGGAACACATATATTAAAGAACGCATTAAACATTTTGCTAAGGTCATCGATTTTTCAACGATGATGTGCCCTACTGCAGTTTTGCTAGACCGGTTAAGTTTGATTGTAACAAATTAATATTTGACTAACGTTCGGACTGAATTGTATACTTTGTATTGGCGATATTATAAATAGGAAGATTTGCTTGATTGATATTATTTTATTTCCATTGTAACGTAGGCGTATGATGGAAATACAAAATCCACAAAATTGCAATTATTTCTGGGCGTTAATTAACTTAATGATAATTAATATAATTATGATTGGGTTGGGCACTATTACGTAATGTTACAGAACACTTTAACAGTACAATTTATGTTTACGTGTCACTTATCTTTCAAAAGACTAAAATAGTCAATATTAATTATCGGTAATACATACAGAGAGAATAGAACGAGGTGCTAGTAATTGAATACTTATTGGACAGCAATCTCTTCCAATTATAAATATCCAATAAATATGATGATTAGTATTTCATAATCTTATAAAGAGGTGCCCATTGCAGTACGGACGCTCATGAATCTCAATGACCAATATCGTCCATGTCTTTTGGAACGTGTAAGACTATGAGAGCTTATGAGCTCTAGGGGTAAACGAATTTGTTTCACACGCATTATTTCACACGCCCAGTTGGTGCTATGGTGCTAGTTAAGAAAGAATGATGCAAAGATTGTCCGCCCTGACACCTTAAATTGGAAATAAGTTTATCTTAAATATCCATTCTGAAAATATCTAAAGGAGTACCGGGTATTCAAAGGGAGAAACCAATTGCCACTGGGATCTGCTAACATAAATCTCAGGATAAAACGATGATGGCCACCCTGACTATACAAACTAATGGAAGATGTGGATGGTAGTACTAGCTTAGCAAGGCTGGAGCACCATTGTATGCCCCCAAGGAAAGGCATTACATAGGAGAGACGCTGTAGCTAAAGTGAGTTGATCCACGACACCAAGATGAGAGTCTAGACGCAAAATGACCGATGTCTAGAAGCCGAAAGCGATTCTGGTGTTGCAGATACAGATGGCATTTAAGTTCATTTGGATGTATTTGTTTTGCGTCTTCCGTATCTAAAACGACAGACATTGATGCAGTGGGGTACAACTGATGTAAAAGTGGGAACAAATTTGGTTGATCTTTTCCATAAAGCCGAAGCATCTTCTAGTTTATATTGGGCTTACTATCCTTGACCCCCAATCATATTGCAATGTCTAGAGTAGTTATGTAACCAGGGTGGTTCTGGTTTGATATTCATGAGTGTTAATAAGATTGAGGGATTTCGCAGGAAGGCCTCAATGCCATCAAATTACCGTGGATCTTACGTTCATTTGATTTGTCTAGGTATTACATGAAATGTCCTGGTCAATGTGCAGGGATTTGTATCGTTGTAGGGTAGGCTAAGCGTTCCTATTCTCAACCCAAATTGTGGGACGGTATTTTAATGTGTCTTAACAGAGCATATATGTTACTGGTGTATCTTTTTTGACATAGTACTTAAACGGGCGGTGTTTTTGTTCCTGTGGGTAGTCTTCTCAAAACAACTTTATTTGAGCTTCAAATAAAAAAATATCGTCAAAAATACTGATTACAGTACCTGGCAATGTTATCTATTTGACGATACGGTTGAGCTAAAGACGAAGTTATTCCCTAATTGATAAAAGTCGTATGTATGCATGTATGTATGTACACCTATGTTGAATATCTTCTGGGTTTTTTTCAGACCCCTCTTGGCTTCTTCGTTGAACTCCCATCTAAAAGGTGTAATCAAAAATGGCTTCCAAGGACGCAAAAGAACCTGACGCGGTGGTCGAGTACCGAGCCAATGATGTGGAGGCTGTCGACATCCGATCTCCTGCCAAAAATCGGTACAAGGGAACTCCACTCAACCCTGAGACGGATAGATGCAAGGGCCCTATCCTTTTTGAGAGAATATCAAGAAAATGGTGGGACCCTCAATTTGATACAACAATCCTTGAAGAAAATTACAAGAAGACCTTCTTCCCACAGACCAAACGCCACTTTCGATCTGCCGTCGTCTATATTTCCTTTGCTTGTATCGCCTGGTGTATCTACTTTGGGCTTATGAAGCAAGCTCAATGGATCCCCTTCCTCAGTGGAACAGCAACCCTTCTCTTGCTATGTATACTAGTGCTATGCTTTTCCCTCACACCCATTTACGAAAAATTTCAGACTCACACGTCAATACTCGTTGCTCTTCTACTCTGTATCTTTTGTCTCCTGAATTTCATCTTCGTTAACGCCGATGTATCAGCAGTGGGCACCTTTTGTGGTACTATAGAGATCCTCCTCTTGATGTACACTGTCATACCTCTTCCCTTGTATGTTGCTGTCATTATCGGGGTGCTATACTCAATCACCTTTGAAGTTCTGTCTGGACTCCTGACGAACATGTCCCATGAGAGATACATCATCCCACGCATCCTTATGCACATTTGCATCCACGTTATTGGCTTACACATATTCTTCATGAATCAAGCCCGAAAGAGGAGCACCTTCCTGAAGGTTGGCCAGTCTGTCATGACTCGCAAGGACCTGGAAGTAGAGAAACAGATCAAACAGAAAATGATCAACTCCCTCATGCCTCCGAAAGTGGCACAGGAAATTATGAAGTCCCGCGAAGGGCAAGTGGAAGAAGAGGATTCGCAATCTAAACGCCAGGGAGATCAATCTAGTCCACAGCGTGGCCAGATCACCTTCCGTACGTTCCACATGAGCAAACTGGATGATGTGAGTATCCTCTTCGCAGACATTGTTGGCTTCACCAACATGAGCTCGAATAAAACGGCCGAGCATCTCGTGAGCTTATTGAATGATCTGTTCGGAAGATTTGACATTCTATGCGAGAAGTGCGGGTGTGAGAAGATCAGTACATTGGGTGATTGTTACTACTGCGTCTCAGGCTGCCCAGAACCCCGCTCAGACCATGCACAGTGCTGTATAGAAATGGGGCTTGGAATGGTCGATGCCATCAAACAATTTGATCTGGATCACAACGAAAATGTGAACATGAGGGTTGGGGTTCATACTGGAACCGTTCTCTGTGGTCTGGTAGGAACGCGTCGCTTCAAGTTTGATGTATGGTCCAACGATGTCACTCTTGCCAATATGATGGAATCAGAAGGAAAACCTGGCATGGTTCACATCTCTGATCCTACCTATCTATTTGTTAAAGATGACTATGAAGTGGAACTTGGAGAGGATGTAGAAGGTATGTACACATATTTTCATACTCATTGCTAAGCGATGCTATTTTCAAGAAGAAACAACATAAACACACTTATGCAATATATAAGTGTGTTTATTGAACTGTAGGCATACTGTAATTAACTAAATTAAAAGCCTTGCATTGAAAGGTGGAGTACACAGGGGACCCATAAGTATTGACGCTAAAGGTTGAAACTCCTCTGTCAAAAAGAAATTGCATTTAGGTTCTCTCATTCTTTCCTTGGTATTAGTTATTTCTGTGTTTGATATCCCAATAACCTTTCAAATTCAGATCACTTCTGTTGAGAACATCTTGCCACGCAATTTCATCATGCTTAGCACCAGTATACAGCTCTATTTGCCTGGCATGTGGCTTCTAAATTCCGAGAATAAATTAACCTACTATAAAAACAACAACTTTATATACGAGTTGAAACGTGCTGCTCTCTGTTATTAAACATATTTTGATCATCGAAACGTGAGATACATACAGTTATTTTAGGTATGGTTGTGTCAAGAGGTGATCCATCCCATTTTGAAGTCCACATTGTAACGCTTTTGAATAAGGCTAGTAATAAATGTAATATCGTCGTATATGGGAAGTCTATTCACTCACGTTTGGCTGAACAAAAGATGCGCGCTTAATAAAGATACACTGACCGATTTCTTCATTTTATCTTGAACCATTGTCTAATACCGCAGCTAAGATATATTATTAGTTGTTGTTGGCTTACTTAATAACCTCGACACTGGTGCCAAAAATGGCGGCTTGATGAGGGCCTTTGCAGAGGAATACTTTATTTGCCTTTATTTATTCGATCCAAATGAAAGAACCTCCTCTACGTTAGCTGCTTACTTTATCTATGGGCATTGGTTCAACTATTGTTCTTGGGCCTTCTTACTTTATTGTTTCCCAATAAGGTCAGTGCCATGTGCACAACACTGAGCGTGAATTGAATATGAAACGACCAATTATAACATAATCATATATCATTGTTAAAGCGATGCGTTTTAATGTGATAAAATCTGCTGCGGTTTCCAAGCTTGGCTTGACTTGGCATGTCAGCCTTTAGGCTATGAGCTCACGAGAAGAATTTTGATCAGTTGCTTTTTGTGTTCCTTATCTTAATCCTTTGGATGTTATTTTGTATGATTGTGTAGAGCTGAAGGCTTGAAGCAATGTTAATAAAGAAATTGAAGTGTTCCTTTAGTTAGCGCAATATATATCCAGCGCATTTTGAATATTTGGGAACGCAATCTCCCCAGTCTTCACATATCACTCGTGCAAAATTCAAGTATGTAATAGGGAAAATAAAAGTTTATATATATTATATTTCTCGACCGATAACAACGTTCATTATTTATATATTTTTTAATTCTTCTCATTTGCAGATATCAGTAAACATAAAGTTCTCATTGAGGATTACAACAAGCGAACCCAACAATACCAAGTTCGGCACGTCCGCGATGAAGAGAGTAAGTTTCAAAGGGAAGGTGACCAATATGCCTGGGGCAATGCGTAATTATCAAGAGTACTATTTAATAGGATTGACATAACTTAAAACTTGATCCACAGTTCAGAACCACATATATATCAGATTTAATTGTTGTGCATGACTATACTTTACACGTTCATTCTAAGTCCATGTTTCGCAGTCAATTCGGGGGAAATAACGTTTATCAAGAGATTTTACTTATAAAATGAAGATGATTATCTAAAAATAAGACCAGTCAAAAAGGTTGCATATTCCACATCGCCTTTTTTCAGCAATCAAAACACATTTTATCCTCGGACGTAAACGCCATGTCTCTGTGGGACCCCTCTCACCGTCGTCACCGAAAGAGAAAACCCCTGGTGATGACGTTGATCACATCAAAATCTCAGTGGAAGAGAAATCGGATGCCGCACAGGTAATAATAGATCCTTATTGCTTGTAAGTATTTATTGATTTCTGCAGAAAGGTTGTATTGCAGAAAAAGGCGGCGTGGGCGGCGTTATGTGAAGAGCCATCCAGCAAAAGATAACTGAGTTGCTTTACGCCGAACTTAAAAGATCTCACGCATTATTCATAATTCTGTGTGACCGAACGAGGAGGTAACTACGTCATTCCATCTGTTGCGATGGGTCTACCCCACCCTGTTATACTGACTATTGTGGTCATATATATAGTTGTATTCCTCAAGTAAAATTACATAAATATCTTCATTATTTTCATTTAAGAAGACACCATGTCATCCTATGTTGCCATTATATCTCTTCCATTAAATATTTGGACAGCCGCCTTACCTTAAAGTCCATATGTATACCTATATGAAAACCCCATATGCACATGTAACTACTTCATGTCAGCTCCTTTTCACTGCCTTTACTTAATTGTTCAGAAATTAACAGCCAACACCAAACATTGAACTTGAGCATATCATCGTAAAGGTCCTCACTGAACCTTTGTCAGATTTTAGGGTCCGGTGTGTGTGGTATATCCCAAGTTTTCTTTTTTTTTAAAGAAAGAAATTCAATCATGAATATATAAATGTGGATAGAATAAAATTGTATCATTTCTATGTAAAAATATATAGCCCTAGCTTGTGCAGGATCGGGGCATGAGGGGCTCTTATTTAATTTTTGAATATCATAAACTAATCAAATCCCTACGGAGCAAAAATACATCTAGTGATTAAACTATGTATAGGCTTTTGTGTCTTCTAACCGTGCAATGTTGTGGTATATGATGCATGACCCTGCTCCTCCTTCTCCTCCTTCCTCCATGGTGTAGCCCTCATCCCGGGAGAGTTCTGAACCTCAGCACGCGCCAATATCTCCATCTAGTGGTGGTGACAGTAATCACGTGGACAGCCAGGTGGGTATTATTTTAAGCTTGGTTAACGGTATAGCAGCATCCTTGGGTATTAGCCGATGTATTCCCCTGATTTTCTTGTTCTATTCGGAGAGTGATATCAAATCATTCACCCCATGTTTATCAGCTTGGCCTTGCCCTATCTTTACGAACCTATGGCGCCTGGCACGTCCAGACGAAATAGGCTATTCTTTTTATTTTATGTTAATTAAAGAAACTAATAAACTTTTACATGGAAAATGCATACTTGCCGCGAGTCCAACCTGTCACACGATGTGCGAAGCCAAGGCTAAAATCTGTCCGCTTCTTCATACATACCTCCTTGCGCATTCTGATGGATTATTAATCCTTATTTGTATGTTATTTTTTCGTGTGCCCTTTGTTAGATATTTCACATTCTTACCTGATTTTGTCCTGTATTCGCGATCATTGCAATGCTTTATCTATTTATCAAGCGTTTCGCGTTCATTAATTCAGACATCCTTCATCGTTTGTTTTCTCAGGGCGGTATATACGTGTGTATATTGACGCGCTTGTTTTCCTTGGGTTGAAAAACATTATTTTGTTTCTATTTTTAACTTTAAGTGTGAACATTGGTTACAGCTGGTATCATATGTTACCACTGACCAAATGTTAACTAATAACTTTGCGCGAAGACTTCTCTCGAAAACGAACAGACATAGTTATGTATTGTGTTTTCTATATTTATTGGATTTTAAAGGAAATTTATGAATATATATTAGTGGTATGTATAAATGCCAGGAAATCAGGATCCTCTTTTTAGTACATCAGTTGTTTCGACTAATTTAGTCTTGCTACTTGCTATAGTGTTGAGAATACAATAAAAATAAAGTAGATGAGGCGGTAAAGGATGAGAGAATGGTCCTGTTCGGTTAGGGTTAAGTATAGGTGTTAGAACTTGGTAAAATAAGGTTTAAAAATGTTACATGTGATTACCTCTTTGAATTTATTAGGGAGATGCTAATGGAATGTCACCTACTGTCCTCCTCGGCCGTCGCGAAACACTCACAGTCTCCGGAGAAGAGTCAGGAGTTGGCAAAGGTTTGTGCAATCTTGTGTCTGCATGTCTCTCTTTCTCTCCCCCCTGCCACCCGCCTCCCCCTCCAAGGGAAGTGAAATTGTTGCGTAATAACAATAAACTTAATGAAATGTTAAATATCACTATATTGAAAAATTAAAATATGACAATCCAAATCAACATAAGAGTATTAGGTCTGATTGAAAGGCTAATAGTATTGTACATGTCTTGTGAGTGTGTGTGTGTGTGTGGGGGGGGGGGCGTTCTCTAACGCGCATATTTTAATATTTAAAAAAAAAATGTGTATAGGTCAAGTTTTACATCAAATGTGATAGTTCTCATTGCCAATATAGCCATAGACAGCTATACACATTGCCGGCCAATTGTATCAGTAGTTTTATTATTAACATCCCAATATTGTATTATCTCTTTGCAGATGATTCGAAAACCGAAAAAGAAAATGAGGCAGCATTATTAAAACAGCTTCAAACCCAGCGGACTGAGCAGACAGACAACGCTCTCATATCCTGTATGAATGAAGGCAGCTTCGTCTATGATTACCTCCATCATCCCCCGATCAACAAATGCACCCTCAACTTCAACAGGAAAAATGACGAACTCCAATTCCACGACCATTACCTCACAAACAAGGTTGACAATAAGTCAACCTTCGCCTCTCCCAGAGTCAGCGCCTTCTTTGACATGCTCGTCTCCTTTATCTTCTTGGTGCTTATCTCTATCTGTTGCTTCATAGGCTTCCCCATACGTCTCCCCTGGATCATCCTCTTCGCCGTGGCTATCGTTATAGAGTTCCTCATGCTTCTGCCCCTTCTCATCGACGTGTGTGCTAGAGGCAAGATGATCGAATCCCTGCATCGCATCACTTACTCCTGCTCCAGTTGGTACCTGCGCAACCTGTTCGGCGCCGTTCTAGCCAGTCTACCCGTCATTGCTGTATATGCCAACTTCTCCTGCACAACATTCAACTCTCAGTATGAGAGCGACATGTTCTACTGTATCCTCATTGTAGTCAGTCTCTTGCACTTCTGTAACTTCACCATGCTCAGCTCCTGGATGAAGTCAACTATCGCTACCTTGGCTGGCTTTGTCCTGCTTCTCCTCCTGGCCCTCAGTGTATGCGAAGAGTCTCAGCCTGACATGTTGCTAGATCCCAACATGACCATGACAACCGTTGCTAGCCTCCTATCGTCGAACGAGACGCTACCCGGCGCTATCTTCCACAGTAAACACCCATTGCGGTTTGAGATCATCCTTAATATAGCCCTTCTCCTCATTCTCATCTGGTTCCTGAACAGAGAGTTTGAAATCAGTTACCGCTTGAACTTCCATGGTGATATTCAGGCCCGTGCTGAGCGTAAAAAGATGCAGCAGGAGAAGGAGCAAGCTGACTGGCTGCTCCACAATATCATCCCACAGCACGTGTCGGATGTTTTAAAGAAAACTTCCAAATATTGCAAGAACCACAGCCAGGTGGGTGTCATATTTGCCAAAGTTGTCAACTTTGATGACTTCTATGACGAATCATTTGAAGGAGGAAGGGAATACCTTCGCGTACTCAATGAGCTTATTAGTGACTTTGAGGAGCTCTTTGACGACCCTAAATACAAGGACGTAGAAAAAATAAAAACCATTGCCAGTTGCCTGATGGCTGCGTCTGGTCTTAATCCGCAATCCCGCAATCAGAATCAAGATCCAAAAGCACACCTGTACGCCCTTATGGAGTTCTCGGTGGACCTACTTGCCAAATTGGATCAATTTAACCTGGAAATATTCAACTTTGATTTTGACATGAATATAGGATTCAATACAGGTGAAGTCACTGCCGGGGTCATCGGTACTACTAAACTCTTATATGACATTTGGGGTGATACAGTTAATATTTCAAGTCGTATGTACTCCACTGGGGTGCGGGGTCGTGTACAAGTCACTGAAGACACAGCTAATCTCTTGTCAGACAAGTTTGAGTTCGAATACCGCGGGAAAACATTTGTAAAAGGCAAAGGCGATATGAATACGTACCTCCTTGTCAAGAAGAAAGATGGGGCCACTTGGGATTAAAGTGAAGGACTCTGGCAGTTATTCTGAGCATAATATTTATCGAAATATTGGTAGCTTATATGGAGATTCTATTGAGGTGGGCATGCTGCCATCTATTGTTACTTTTACTCGTTTAAGCCTAACTCTTCTGTGTTGTGAATGTAATTTTATCGAAAAATCGTCCTATCGCAAGTTGGCGTAGATATTTTGCTAGTATGTGTCCTTTCTAAAAATGTGTATGTGAAATGAACCAGTTGTGTCATTAGGTTTGACGCCCGGAGTTCCTATTTTTGCTGTGTATTTTACAACATAGCGTTGTGCATTTATGCCAATGGTTGTAGATAATCCGTGTTTAATTACCTGGCTTTTTGTGGGTGGGTTGGGGCCATGTGTTTGTTTGAATAAATGGTATAGTCCATAAGTTTTTTTTCCCATAGTCCATAAAGCCTATCAAGTTTTAAAAGGAACAAAACCATTCACTGTTTACGGACATGTACAGAATTTCCATTAATTATCTAGTCGCAAGAGGAAGCAAATTCACATACTCCTGTAAAGTAACCAAAAATCATGAGTATTGCTAACGGGTATTGTTAAAATGAATAGGTATTCTTTGTTGCAATGGAATATTTTTAATGAACAAAAACATTAAATTGTGTCTATTGTCCGTCCAGTGATTGTTCTGCAAATGGTTGCTTTATTCATTTTAGATTAAAAAGGGTAAGTTTAAGGTAGTGTGTGTATATAGAGTTGCTTTGCCTTCATGGGGTAAATCTATTATTGTGTTGATACTTGTTTTCTAACTTCTCACGCACTTCATTTATTTCTGACTCCTTGATTCATAAATGTATGACGTCGGCTATTGTATAAGTAGTATTCTAGAGTTGAAGGGATGGTAAGACTCATGTTGAACCCTCTGTAAATAAGATGTTGCGAAAATAATAGAATATTGTAAAATCTGAGGGGAAAATTCCTTTTCTCTGTTTTTACTACTATAAACAACTTTACCAAAGAAATTTTAACTCTTCATTTTATTGTGGGAATATCATCTTTGGATTGATAAGAGTAATTGTTGCATGTTCTGTTTGTTTTTGTCACAATTATATTAGAAAGGTGATGGAGTTGTTTTCTAGGTCATATTGATAACCTGACAGAAGAATCATTGTACATAAAAATGATTGAAATTTAAGAAATAATAACTCCGATTGCCAACAAGTAATGCCAAACGACATATTGGAGTGGCATATTTTGAAGAGTTGTGTGAGTTCTAATGAACGAAAGTAGTTGTTTTCACCGGAGACTTTATGAAAAATCTCATCGCATTTCTATTGTCCCTTCTTTATAAATTATTATACGGGACTTTTAAACAAGCTATTTTTCAGACACGGAGTTTTTAGTTGTGTAGTTCTATATAATAGAGTTGTAATTATTTTCAATTGGATTTGATATTTTATAATATTTTGACATGATGTGAATGGTATTTTGATTTGAAATGGAAGTAAAATATCTCAGCAAGCTGGCATGTTGGGTACTATATTTAATAACACGCATCCACACGTGTCTGTCTGTTGGACATCTTCTGGTGGAGACCATCGGCTAAACTTGTAGTTTGTCCTGGAAAATTTGCCTAAAAAGAAATTTTCATCACATAATTGCAGCATATTAAGAAGTTATAATCATTGATGGCCTCGGTCTTTGAAGATTATTTATGGAAGTTAATTGTTAAGAACCGTAAACATATTGTTCAGAATCTTCTCTGCTAGAATACTGTCTAAATGGTTTTATAGCAGGATAATCGAACAAGTATTTCTTTGAATGAAACTAGGTAGATCTATATTGTTTTGATTGCCCAAGCGTTGTAATCCGATGCGTGCTCTGGCCGTAAATTATATAAATAATTACAGTACATTATCTATTAATGTCTAAGTTGAACATAACTTCTCGTGTTGTTTCCTTACATGTATTCACTGTATTGTAGAAAGGCAAAGAAATTTAGGAGGCCGAGATGGTATGAAGATGAGATGAGATTATTTCATACAGGCAGAGTTGTACATTTCTCCCAGCCTCTGCATGTTATGATTAAAAATATTTTAATATGTGACAAACGGGCAGATACAACTGTTTATTTATATGTATGTGTGTAATTGGAGCCCAATATCTTGGCTACTTGTTGTGAAGCTTCGTAATTTAAAAAGAACTTGTGAATATAAATAAACAAAAAAGTTGATTTACATTTACTTGTCTGATTTATTTTAATCTATAAAAAATGGCCCAATGATCAAGTCTAACAGCAAACCAATGCACAGGTCATGTGACTAAGATGCACATGTAATGACACATGGACAAATTTTACAATGTAAATGAGCCAATGCACAGGTCATCTGACTAAGATGCACAATTAATGACCAGGTCTTTGATGGACAGGCAACAACCAGGTCACATTCCTTCAATGGCAAACTAATCCACAGTTCGTTAGAGAAACTTCCTCTGATAAGCAGGGCTAAAACACACATGTAATGAACAGGCCACTTGACTTTCAATGGCAATGGCATATAAGCCTTGTCTTACCTTATTTAACTTGCATGCTTAATAAGGTTCCTCTTAGCTTTTGCCACACTCTTAGTATTTACTGATGATATTTATAATATAAGCCATAAACATACTTCAGGCCTTAATTGAACCCTTGAAAATGTTTTACTTAAAATATAGTGCAATTTAGTCAGTGTGATACTGAAAACACCAGTTTATTCGACAGACTTAGGGTAGTACCAAATCTTTACACCACTCTTAACCTAGGCCATTTCCTACTTCAATATCATTTCCATAATACCGACCTGGTTGTCCTCTGCCTTAATTGTGACTCAGCCTAAACCTTTAAATGTCATCCAAACAGAGTGAGCAGCAGAAAACTAAAAATCCAAATTGAGTCAGTTATAGTTTTTGCACCTATGAGGCTAACTGGTTATATGATGTACATCCAAATGTCAACTGTCATTTTTATGCCCTATGATTTTGGCCAATTTTACCGCAATATGCCTATAAGCATGTAATTCCACCCTCTTCCTCCTATGTAATATTTGTTCCAAATGAATTAAGTAGATATAATCAGAAAACAGTTTCAGTTGCCCATATCAGAATTTGGCTAAATTTTGATATGGGAATATTTATAAATGAATATTAAATAAGTTCATATCATATGATTAGCTTCTATTGAGAATATTGTCTGGGGTGAATAAAACATTTAAATACAGTAATGTTTAAGAGTACCCTCGTTACCAGTGTATAATATATAAGTAACAGACAGATGAGAGGCACAGACAGACAGACAGCTATAGAGGGGTAGACAGATAGAGTGAGACAGACAGAGGTAGAGAGAGGCCAAAGAGACATAGATGGAGAGATAGTGACTTAAGAGATAAAGACAGACCAGAGAGGAACAGATAGATAGAGCTAGAGAGACAGAGAGACGCAGAGATAGAGAGAGGCGAGAAAAACAGACAGATGGCGAGATAGAGAGTGGCCTGAGAAAGCTAGCGGATGTTCCTGGACAGCTGATGAGTTGATAACTATTTTGAAAACTGGTATTATCGAAAAGATAATTCTTTTGCACACAAAGTTATGAACCAAATTTATTATAGCGAAAAACCTTTACCGTATAATCTAAGGACATTATTACCACGCTTGGACTAGGTCTTGAATCATGAAATCAATGGAAAATACTGAAATAGACCTATTAATTTTGAAATATAACGCTTGCCATCATTTAAATCTCACAGCACTTCAATACTGGCTAAATATGTGTAGGTGACGTATCACCGGGTATATCGGGACGACGCCAGGCAACGCCCACCAGGCAACGCCCCCTTCGTTACCCCCCAGGTAACGGCGTGACGTCACAATGTCAGTCCCTTCCACGCCCACTTCAAATATGTTCCTTCCCTCACTCGCTCTCCCGCTCCCAACTTGAGTACACGTACCTTGAAAAATTTTTATTTTTTCTCGGTTTTGAAGTTGTTTTGGATTGTCAAGATGGGTAAAGCCAAGCAGTGCGCACCATGTGGGTATGCCCACGATCCACCAACGGGACAGTTGTGCAACAGGCGTTTAATCGCAGAAGTTACGGCTATTGAAGGAGAAAAGAGTGCTGAACTTACCACTCGAGTCACTGGTCTGGAGGGCATGGTGGTTAAAATCCTGTCAGCTGTGGAGGGTTTGGAGAAGCGTTCTAATGAGAAGTCTACTGGTAAAATTGTCTCTCCTGAGCCTTCGGAGGCTTCATCATCTGACTCTGAAATCAAGATTCGCACTTCTAGAACTCCTCATCGCGATGTGGTACATGAGGATAGGTCCCCTAGCAGGGAGAGCTCCATTTACAACGTGTCTACCTCTGGTCGTCGGCGGCGCAGCTCGTCTAGGAAGCGGTCGGGACCCTTCGACCGGGATCAACATCTTGAGAAGGGTGAGAGCGTTGAAACATTTGACAATCTTTTATTATTGTCTCTCCATATGTTGGAGAAGATGTTAGTCGATGGCAGGCCTTATGATGAATTATCAGGTGTTTTGGCCCATGCTATCACTATGACGGAGAAAAATGCCTCGCAAATGTATACTTTGAAAGCATCGATGTTGTATGACCAAGCGGTACGTACTCGTGCCAACAGGAAAGGGCTCTCAGCGTTTAATGATGTTAAGCAGGAGGAGGTCCTCCGCTACTACTCGTATGAGAACTCCAGAAAAGCGGTTTCTTCCAAGCCAGGAACTTCAGGCAAGAACAAGTCATCTTCCAGTGGTAATAGCAGAATCTGCTTCAAGTTTAACGCGGGTGGGTGTTCCAGAGTTCAATGTGAATACCCCCACCGCTGCTCGACATGTTCTTCTTCTGACCACGGAGCCAAGACATGTAGTTCGTCAATAAAGAGTGCTAAATAGGATGAGGTTGAGAGTCAGGGTGGTGCCATCTGTTGTTTACCGAGTGATCTCGTTGCTAGGGAGTTGGACTCTCCGGTGATAAAGGTTGTTTCAGATGGCAACATGGTGTCTCACTACGATGTTGTGGTCGAGCCGAAATGTTCGACAGAAGAATTACCCCCTGATTCTCCCCTATTGGATAACTTTATCTCGACTTGTGACAACAACTGTAAGTACAAGGATGTGTGCTACGCGGTTGGTAACTTTTGTCGTGGTAATGACTGTTTATCGCCTGATATACCTGTATTTTCTACCCCTGTGTCTAAGAACGGTCGATCCGTTGATGTATTTGCTAGCTGTTTTCTTGGGAAGTGTGACTGTGTACATTTACTTGATACCTTGCCTGTTCAACTTAAACCTTGTAGATTCGCTGCTATTTTATTCCATCAGGGATGTTCAACTTTTGAACGTTATGTAGATGTTTTTAATGGTGTAATTGATGGTGTTGATGTAGTCGACGCGCCAGTACAGGCCTACGACTGTTTAAACTATTCCTCAATTTTGGAGGACAAAGCTCGCATTAAAATGGACAAGATTGTGAAAAATGAACTTCTGGAAGGATGTGTTTCTATTGTCGAGTCTAAGCCTAAGTGTATACATTCTCTGGGAGCCGTCTACAAACCAGATGGTGGAATTAGGCCAATCACGGACTGTTCTCGACCGGACCAGGACTCGGTGAATTTTCATTGTGATTCATTGGTGCGTAGTTTTTCTTACAATAATATTGATATGGCGACTGACATGGTTAGCTTAGGCTCTTATATGAGCGTCGTCGATATAAAATCTGCCTATAGAGCAGTAGCTATCAATCCTGACCACAGAACATTATGCGGCTTCAGATGGACAATCAACGGTCAAGAAGAGTATCTTACAGATAATAGACTGTGTTTCGGGCTAAGAATTGGTCCATGTGTTTTCGATCGCATTTCTACTATGATAGCAGATTGTATGTATAATATATTCAATGTACGTGTAGTCAATTATTTGGATGATTTTTTCCTATGTACAAATGACCTCTCCTCCTGTACCCTGGCCCGTGATTCCCTGATAGCCCTTCTCCGTTTTTTGGGCTTCTATGTGGCCTGGCCCAAGGTCACCAGTCCCAGTACTACCTGCACTTACCTGGGGTTTGAGATAGACTCTTCAGAAATGACTTTAAGCTTGCCTCAAGGGAAGCTGGAGAAACTTAGGGTCATTCTTCACGACGTTCAAGACGCCAGTCACATCTCAAAGAAGGACCTGGAAAGACTATGTGGGTATCTCGCCCACTGTTCTTCAGTATTTAGAGGCGGACGGACATTTTGCAGGCGGCTGTTCGACTTGTACAAGGTGTTATTATCTAGACGTTTGAACCGTTCCCCCATATCAGAAGCATTTAGAGGTGATATACGTTGGTGGAACTCCTTTTGTAAGGTGTTCAATGGTGTAGGTTTGCTGGTCAAACCAGAATATGAGCTACCCATGGTCTCCGATGCATCAAGTAAGGGCTTTGGTATTTTCCTCGGTGGTGACTGGATAGCTGGTCCTTTTCAGGACCACAAAATACCTTGGAATGATACAGAATGCCACCACTTGGCAACTGGCCCTCAGGAGAACTTGAAGCACGATAACATCAATGTTCAAGAACTGTACCCCATACTTCTGGGAGTTAGAAGGTGGAAGGACAAGTTGAAGGGTTGTCGTGTGAAATGTTTTATTGATAACACCCAGGTGGTAGCCATGTTAACCACTGGTATAAGCTGCAACAAAACCTGCATGCAGTGGCTCTACGAGTTGTTTTGGATGACATTTATTTATGGCATCGAACTTTACCCCTATTACATTAATACGAAGAATAACGTAGTTGCTGACTATTTATCTCGCCTCCCGTATAAGGGCCAAGACTGTGATTTTTCTACACTAGTGGAAGCTGGTCTGTGTTGCTTTTCTTCATATATACCCTCTCATTTACACAGGCATGACCAAATGGATGAAGAGAGTCGCCATGTTGCAGACCAAGTCAGTGGCACCGTCCACTCTGATGCAGAGACACCGCCAGTGGAAGGTGTTCTCCGATTTTCTACAGACTAATAACATTCCAGAGGTACCTATATCGGTGGATGTGGTATGCATGTTTGCCGCATTCTTGTCTACATTCATGAAATCATCGTCGGTGACCACCTACCTATGTGGCGTGGTTTTTGGAGCCAGGATTCGTCTTATTGACTGTCCCCCCCTATCTCACCCCTCCATAAAATGTGTGCTTCGTGGCATCAGCCGCCTACCTGGAGCCTCTGCCATTCCGTCAGATCCCATTCTGCCGGCTCATTTACTACAAATGTCTCAACATGTGGACTTCACCTCATCTCGCCAACGTGTGTTGTGGACAATGATAATTTTTCTCTTTAGGTCACTGCTTAGAGTGGGCCACATTGTGCCTTCCCCACACGTTCTTCGCCGTCAGGACATATGCCTCACACCGTGGGGCTTGATAGTAACTGTGAAATCATCAAAGACATCTACTACTCCCTTTAAAATTCCGGTGGTGAAGCTTAAGGACCACACCTTATGTGCGGTTTTTTGGCTCCGGAAATATGTACTTTCTGCTGATCTATTGCCGAGTGCTCTCCTCTTTGCAACTCAGGACAGGGCAAATCCCACTTCAATACTGGCTAAATATCCTTCAAGAAACATTTCGTTATAATTTGTAATATTTTAAACATAAATAATCGAATTTTTCCAAACTTATGAACCAAATTTCTCATAGAGAAAAACACATTGCTTTCCAGCATTTTTATCAAGCAATCTCAAGATACTTTTATAAAGTACTAACTAGTTTATGAACAATAAGATAAAGTTCGCAATACTGAAAGAATTAATTTTGAAAAACTTAATCAATCTGAAAGTCATTGATTTTCAAAAAAGCCACCGTGATCCTTTACTATAGGAACAAGTGTCTTTTCATTTTCTGAACTAAATGCTGGTTCTTTAGTTACAAAAAACAACTGGTAGGACTTGAATCAATTCCCCCACATGCGCAGGCATATATTAAACGCACGTCTGGTGACTCGATTCGGAGACTAAAAATGCTTCACCAAACCTCACAATTCATTATCGGAACAAAGCAGATCGGAACATAGCAGATTTTTTTTAAAGGTTTTATTCAGAATATCCTGCCTTCGAGGCTTTCTACACATCTAAGGTACGATATCAGTCTCCCTGGTATTTTTTTTTTTAAGGTTTCCGAAGGCGCTTGTACTGGGAAACCTTATACGGTATAGGTTCCAGTTTTTGCCGCCTGTTCTTTGCGCGTCTGCGTCGCCCCCTTATAAGGAAAACCCGACTCCACCTCTTCCCACCTGAATTTTCGACGCATTTGCTTACACATCGCAGTGATTTTACGCTCCCGCAAATTGATAAAAATCAGTATTTCTAATCAAAATACATTGTCAAGATGTTGAAATTCCGAAAGAGCATGCTTTTCTACCCCTAAATATGTGTTTATATCAAGTTCAGCCTTATTAAATGAGGCAGATACGAGAGAAAGTGTTCAGTTACATAAGTAAACAATAAAAAAGCTTGCCGACGATTGTATAGGAATTATGCTCCCACGAAATTATAAAAAACGCTATTTCTACTCAAAATACATTGTCAAGATGTTGAAAATCAGAAAGAGCATACTTTTCTCACCCCATGCATGTAATTTATCACAACTAATAGTTAAAAAAGGAAGATAATTAGGGAAACTGTACAACCCAATAATTTTTCTGTGGCCTGCCCTGCAGACTGTGTGCGAAAAGGCATAGGCATAGGCTCTCATCAACGATTCTCCATTGGATCGTTGCTTCCATAGACTTGGAGCCTGATAAATAAGAGTATTTAGGGCATGGGCATGTCTCATGCAGCTTCTGTTAAAGCTATATATTTTTTTCTTTCTTTCTACCCATGGATGCCCAATGCCGGCGACGACGCAATAACATACTCGTCTGCGCTCCATTGTTGCAACATTGGTAACGCACATTGATGGAATTTGACAACGCGTTTTCCCGCGTGGAGTTGGGATAAATTTGAGGGGAGGGTTGTTTATCTGTAAAGGGGATTCGGGGGAAACCGTTGTTTCCTTGGTCACAGCCAAAATTTCTTGTTGCATTTCATATGCTTTCTCTTTAAACCAGCTGCTTGTGCGAAAAGCACTATAAATGTTGCATCGAGTCAATCTATCCAGCACCAATTCATATACTTTCTATTTCATCTTTATATACATTCCAGGCCAGTCACAATAACAACAATAAAACTCAGCACACAAAACCTTCACATAGCAGAAAAACTTAACATTTTAAAATCACTACTAATGGACTTTAAATATGATATTCATGCAATATGCACATTCAACATTATGTACTGGAAGATATTCCAAGTGATAGTTTACTGCTCACCAGTTGGCAGCACCACTGCTCAAGAGTCGGCACTACTGCTCAGCCTATGATGTGTCACAAAAAATGAGTGCAATGTGTCACAGGCCCGGTCACATGGAGAGCCATGGAGACCGGAGATAGCCCAAAGACTGGGAGCAGGGCCTAGGAGTCAAAGTGTAGCAGAAAGTGGAAAAAGTACACCAGTAACTGAAAAAACGTCTAGGGGACATGGACGGGTAGACGACTGGGACAATTGGGTCCAAGACATTCCAAGCTCTATCAAAGCTTATCAAGGCCGGCTAAAAACCCATTAGTATACTGCATGGCCTTGGGTCAACTGCAGAAAAACATATCTATACCCACTTGTTTGATACAAAATAAAGTTTAAACTGGAGCCATTGAATCACACTTGTAGTTCTAACCTTTCGTTCAGTTCTATCTAATTATTTTTATTTTGAAAATTATCTCAATATTTATGTTTTGTAAGAATATTGTTTCATTTCTGTTGCTTTGAAAAACTGTTCACCAACCAAAGCCACCTGAAGCTTAGACGAGCCTGAAACGCCCCAAATCCATTAATCTTTTCATTTTCTAATATGAATATCAGACTGAGTCATTGTGATTGACCAGAGGTAGGTTCCCATAGAAATCAGAGGTAGGTTCCCATCGATTTCTATAACAAACCCTTTTTATCATAAATTCCATTTTCAAGAATAGCTTCCAACAGCGTGAACACAACAATTTTTGAGTTAGTTGCGAATGGTGCATTGGTCTATATGCCAACGCCTGTGATCAATCACGAGGAGTGTGACCTACTTAAAAGTATGATGGCTGCCGTGGTGAGTGCAGCTCAACCAAAGTAATGCCACGGTCAAAGATGGCCATCGGTGGTCACTGTTCGACCGTCCTCTCTGGCCACTCTTGACGGTCGTCCCAACCGACGTGTAAGTGAATACGCTATTTAGTGCTAAGAGGTGATTTACCATCGAGTTAGGGATCACCCTGACGGCCTCAAAGTAATATATCGGATTTGCCTGTTCTTTATTCAACTTTGGGTTACTTCTCACTGTGGAA
Organism: Sthenelais limicola; assembly: GCA_942159475.1. NCBI lineage: Eukaryota > Metazoa > Annelida > Polychaeta > Phyllodocida > Sigalionidae > Sthenelais > Sthenelais limicola. Next base: position 45,876,664 of record OW804095.1, on the reverse strand, counting down.
ATATGATTACTTTATTAATGTCATTTATATTCATTTCTTACAGTGTTGCTATTGTTCCTTGATCGATCTCCATATTATTTAATTTTGATATTTACCTTTGCCACGATTTGTTAAATCATTAATCCGAATAAATCACATATTTAGTCTGTTTGTGCAAGAGCTATGGTAGTACTCACACATTGGAAACTTATTTAATATAGACAATTATCAGACATTATTACATCATCGTCACGGGTGGCAATAATACAATGCTCAGAGTAAAATATTACTTATTGGTATTTAATTGGTAAATAGATAGAACCTGATGAGAATGTGGTACAAGGGACACTATTGCACTGTCCGAGATGTTTGTTTTTTTCATGGCCCACAAGGTGATATAGTGTCCCGATCAAGTTCCACATTCGAATTTAGGTTCTATATTTACTCCCACGTCGCTATCCTTACCTTATATGGCTATGTTTACTGGGGACAGGAAGTCATACCACACGCGTTGAACTGGTGCAAATTACCACACTACTCCCGTCCATACATTAGTCCCCGTTGGTTGGTCTGTGGTGGCCCGCTAGAAAGGCATAGAACGGTCCACCTGTATGCAAGTGGCCATTTTATGCCGGAACAGGCCCCCCGCTGGCGGCCTCTATGCCTGTGTTTACTTCCAGTTTGGCGTGTAGAAATGTTGTAGCTTTGTTTTGACATCGCTGAGGCTATGCCAGGGCAATGTCGGTAGTGTGTGTTTGTGCAACCATTGTGTTTGAACGGATATTGGTATCCCGATACCTAGTCCGTGCTATGAAAATAGGGGTCCGCACTATGAGGACCGCGGGACCCAAAAGCGCGGTTGCATTTCTTGACATGGGTGGAGACGCAAAAAAAAAAAGGCGGAAAGCCGGGTCCTCTGGGTGCGACCGGAGTCTCCACCTCGCGCTACCTACACTCAGCTTATTTGTGAAACGTTGATACACAAGAGTTAAACAGGGACGATTGTGGGGTTTAACTAATGTCTACAAGTTATAATTTAGAATTTATTTTTTCGGGGAAACTGATACTAACAGACTGAAGTGATAGTAACAGCCCAACCAACGGGGACTAAAGCTTTCAGCCTCGGCTGGTCCCGGCAGGCTTAGAGCCCAGTTCGGACCATAAACGAAGGCTCTAACAGCTCAATAGTATGTGGTACATACATCAACATGGAGTAATTTATACTAACAAATATTCATAACACTTTTGAAGTCGAAATAGTCGAAATAATCACAAAAAATAACAAAAATTAATAATAAATCAACAGAAATGATAAAAATAGATGTACAATTGAACTCCATACTATTCACCAAAATGGTCATAAGCACCTTCAGCACCCGAAAACCACGCACAAATCGAAATAGGCAGTACAAATGGCAATAATTAAATAAAAATCAATTGAAATGATAAAAAATAAGGCTATAATAAATGTTCCCCTAGTACATCTGGGGCCCGTTGCACCACTTTTTGGTAATATCGCAGCGTTAACATTATATTAAGGATACGTTAAGGATATATTAACCCATTCAGGACAGCGCCGCCAATGTTGCATTATGCTTAACGACCAAGCGTGGGAAAAGAACATTCAATTAATGACATCCTGAGTGAAATGTACACGTCCCGTCATGACGACTCTTCACCGCGTCCACTGCCCTCTGGATGACGCACATTCTAATAACGTCATCTGAATTAAGGACGGCCAATAATGTCACCACCATTGAATAACGTTGTTATTATGATGCTTTTTGGCAATACGCGTCCTTTCCCACGGAGCACTTTATCGCATTACACGTCCTGTGCGTGGGAGTGCTTTTACACACTACGCGTCCTACGCATGGGAGTGCTTTAAGGCAATACGCGGCCAAACGCGTGGGAGTGCGTTAAGGCAATACGCAGCCACACGCGTGGGAATGCTTTAAAGCAATACGCGGCCTGAATGGGTTAACAATAAGATTGTTCTAGTGCGTGATTAACGCTAGGTGGAACACCGGAAGTTTTGATAGTGGCGCCCCTAGTGTGAAAGACTCATACTACAGTCAGCAGCCAACGACCAAACAACCAGCACAGGAATCTAGCTAGGCTTACTTTTCTTTGGCAGTCAAGAATAAACTATTCAAAAGAGTCTTCCCAATCATGGATGTGAATATGGAGAAGTTTCCAGACGTTAAGATGCGGATAAGTTTCAGATTGTTAACTATGTGTTTTGTGTAAAGTACTGTTATACCGTGCGGGAGCTGGGCTCTGCCCCCAGGTGCCAATCAAGTGGGGGCACTCACGGGAGTACCAGCCCCCAGAGCTGGAGTATGTACTACTCATCTTAGAGAATATTAAACAGTCTACTATATACTATCATTGCCTTTACATCGTTGTATCTATACCATCTCCTCTAGTGGACTCCCCTATCTCTTCCCATACTTATATGCTATTCTAGATATAATATTGGTGGAGAACCTGGGCACAGATTTTAGATCCGTCAATGAAAATGTGAAGAATCAAAGTAGGAGCTTTCCTCGAGCAGGGTCATTACCGAATACAGACGGAGGAATTGACACAATGCTGGCATCTGCTATGTCAAGGATGCTTATGGGCACCTCTCAGTCCACCACTCACATACTTTAGCTGAGAATAAATTTTCAGATCTTGAGGTTGCAGAGCGGCTGGACAGTGGTTGAAATTGAACTATTGCCGGTGATATTTGAGAGCAGGCTCATGGAAAGGGCTGTCATTCCTAGATTAATGGGAGTAAGGATGGAAAATTCAGGATTTTTCTGTACTAAAACAGTAGTGCTCAGATGGGATGGACCAGTTCTGATAAATAAAGGGGATACCGAATTGGTTTTGGATTTGCTGGCCACCAGGACTATTTCTGGGGGACAGTTTGATAAGATCGAGAAAATTCTGGACAGCAATGGGCATATGTGGGCAGTAACCTGCAGGGATGCCGATGGGGTTACAACAACGTTGGGCGTCAGTTTGGACTAAAATATTGTTGTAATCGGGGATAGGGAGGTGGTGGACGAACGATGTATTGGGGTACATTCGTCCACCGCCTGGGGTGCTAGGGTCTTGCATTGTGAGCAAGGACGGGTCCATGGGGGGAGGGAGTATAAATAGGGGTGGGATTTCAGGGTAAGGGCAGTTGGAGCCCAGGCAGGGTACGAGGTAGACCTCCCCAGTTTTACTACAAAGAGAATAAACAAGCCGAGATCGCCAAACTTAACCTTTCGCTTTGTGTCTACAATTCTTCGGAGACAGACGCCAACCGGCCCTGCTGGGCAGATCCCCATCCAACTCGATTAATTAACATTACAGAAGTCCTAGGTGGTGCGATCCCCACACTAGGAGGATAGAACTTCTGCTAGGTCCCCAGTCCCAGAATTAATCATTAATTCCTCACATTTAAAACTGATAATTGGACGAAGCTAGACGAGAGAAAGAACCAAGACGAACCGAGACGAACCTTGGACGAGGCTGGACGAACGAAACAACTAACTCACATCATGTTCTCTACAGGTTTATTTAACCGCTCTTCAGATAATATCGATGGCGACAACAATGGTGGCAGCGGTGGGATGCTCACTGATGAATCTCACCCTCTATCGCCGTCTGGAGAAATAGGAGCACATCCGAGAACGTGGAGTAGCTGGTTGGGCCATGGATACGAACGAGCTGGAGTTCTCCAACAGGGAGCCGACATGACTCCGAAGGAAGAACCCCACGGGACGAGCCCGACCACAGCTGCGACGACAGGGCCGAAGAAAATGAAAGTCACCTCGAGAGCCTTCGATGGGACGGGATCCCTCACCGAATTCCTTCACCACTTTCGGCTGGTAGCTGAGTTGAACCAGTGGACGGGTCACGAGATGGGTTTACACCTGGGTGTATGCCTAGCGGGGCCTGCACTTCGTTTGCTCGAGAAGGTGGATTTTGAGGAAGAGGGGACGTTTCTTAAGCTCGTCCAGGCATTACAAGATCGGTTCCAACCAGCAGACCAGATAGCGCTGTATCGAACAGAGCTTAGGGCTAGAAAACAGAAGGACGGGGAAGGGCTGCAACAGATCGCAGACGAGATTGAACGCCTGGCCCGACTGGCCTATCCAGCCGCGGACAAAGAAATACTGGACGACTTGAGCAAAGACTTGTTCACCTCTGCGTTAGCCGACAGCCAACTGCGAAGATGGGTAGCAAGTCGTCTATCAGGGCTGTCCAAGCTGGAGGACCGGATGATCGGATACATCAACTGGAGGAGATGATGAAGAACCTACTCACTAAAGCAGACACCTGGCAACGGCCATACCGCAACCGGGACATGACGAACAAGTGTTACGGCTGCGGAGAAGGGCATTTCAAAAGGGAATGCCCCCACCGGGTCCAGAAAGTCAGGAAGGACGGGGCGGAAAACTCTGGGGGACAGTAGGTGGCCGGGCCACTGTCCCAGCAGCATCCGGCACAAGTGGTGGACGAGCGCGATCGGGAGAGACGAATGTCCAGGGGAGGTGGGACCACCGCTCCAAAGGAATTCTGGTTCGGGGAAAATGCAATGGCATGGACATAGACTGGTTGGTGGACACAGGCGCTTGTGTCACGCTGCTGGGACGGGGGGTGTGGGAGCAGATGGTGGACAGACCAGTGCTCCAACCCACTGCAGTCAGAGTCGTAGGAGTAGGAGGCGAGCCTATGGAAATTTTGGGGCGGGTCCATCTCGAAGTCATGTTCCAGGGAACGGTCATACCCGTGCCAGCAATCGTGGTGGACATAAATTATATGAGCATCCTGGGGATGGATGTGTTACGACCCCTCAAGGGAGTCGTGGATGTAGATAAAGAAACCGTCAAATTCGACCACAGCATCGTACAGGTGGGTCCTGTGGAAGTCGGGGAAGGGACAACGATTCCTTCGGGCACCTGGGTAAATCTTTTGGCCAGAATCCAAGAGTGGGGCCACCAGGACGAGGTGGTGATCGAACCATATTGGCTCGAGTCAGGACTGCTCACTGCCCGGTCCGTCAACCGGGTGGTAGCAGGGGAGGCCTGGGTGCGGGTGTCAAATCCCACTTCCAGGGACATAGAATTACACCCGGGGGAACGGGTGGGACAATGGGAAGAAGTTGAGGAAAGCCCTGAGGACGAAGTACGACCAGTGGGACGAGTGGACCATTCCCGGGACTCTCCGGGGAAGACGGAAAACCAGATCGGAGAGGGAGAACAATCGATTGAGGAAGCTCTTTGGAAGCAGACAGATACCATGGTCGTCCAAGGAAGGGAAGAATTGATACGAGAATTGTATCAGGATTTTGAGGATGTTTTTGCAGACCGGCTGGGTCGGACAGCTCGAACCACCCACGTCATAGATACAGGGAATCACGCCCCGATCAAGACTCGTCCTCGACGGGTCCCAATACACCGCAGACAACTGGTGGAAGACGAGCTGGACAAATTACTAAAGATGGGAGTTGCCGAACCATCATACAGCCCCTGGGCCTCCCCAGTGGTGCTCGTCCGGAAAAAGGATGGGGGGTGGCGGTTCTGCGTGGACTACCGACAGTTAAATCAACTGACCCGCAAGGACGCCTACCCTCTACCCCGGATGGACGACATCCTGGATAGCCTAACAGGGGCTAAGGTCTTCCCAACCATCGACCTGGCCAGTGGTTACTGGCAAGTGGAAATGGATCCAGACTCTAGAGAGAAGACAGCGTTTTGCACCCACAAGGGCCTTTATCAATTCCGAGTGATGCCTTTCGGATTAGTGAACTGTGGCCAGGGTCTCCACCTTTGAAAGGTTGATGGATGCAGTCTTATCCGGGATGGTGGGAGAGGAGTGTCTAGTGTACTTGGACGACGTGATCGTCTTTGGACGAACCGTGGACGAATGCGCGGGACGGCTAAGACGAGTATTTACTAGACTGAGAGAAGCAGGCCTTCAGATAAAAACCAAGAAATGTCAGCTATTCAGATGAGAAGTAAGTTTTCTCGGACACCTCATATCCGGGGAGGGGGTGGGGACGGACCCGTCCAAAATAGAAGCCTTGCAGAAATGGGGAGAGTTGAAGGATAGGAAGGACGTTCGATCATTCATGGGATTTTGTTCCTACTACCGGTCTTTTGTACCCGGCTTTGCACGAATTGCAGCACCCCTCCATGGTCTGACCAAAAAGGGAGTACCGTTCGTGTGGACGGACGAATGTGAGACAGCCAAGATCCAGCTCGTCCAGGCCCTGTCCTCCTCCCCGTTGTTGGCTTTCCCGGAAGCGGAGGCCGAGATGCTACTGGATTGTGACGTGTCCGCAGAAGGGCTGGGGGTGGTGTTATCCCAAAATATAGAAGGGCGAGAAAGAGTACTCCAGTTCGCAAGTCGTACTATAACCAAAGCAGAAAAGAATTACTGCGTCACTCGGAAAGAGCTCCTTGCAGTCATTTTCGGGGTGAGGAAATTTCGACCTTACTTAGTGGGCGCCAAGTTCTTGATCCGGACGGATCATAGCGCGCTGAAATGGTTAATGCAAACCAAAGAACCGGAGGGCCAGCTAGCACGTTGGATAGAGGAACTTGGATGTTACGAATTTAGGATTGAACACCGCCCGGGGACAAGACATGGCAACGCGGACGGACTCTCTCGTCAACCATGCCACCAGTGTGGACGAACGGAGATGGAGGACGAAGACGAACTCGGGGACGGAGAAGGGGGAGTGGTGGGAATGCTCCGGATTGATCAAGCAGTAGACGACCTGCGAGTCAGCCAGGAAGCCGATCCTTTGGTACAAGAATTCAGGCGAGCTGTGGAAGCAGGAACGAGACCAGATCCAGGACGGGGCTTCGGAGACGTAGAATGTCATTGGCTTCATCGCCGGTTCTCAGATTTGTCCATTCGTGATGGAATCCTGGGCCTAGTAGTGATAGATCAACATGGAGGGCGGACCTGGAAGGCATTCGTCCCACGATCCGTCCGTCCTGGCCTGATTCGTCAAGCCCACGAGGGACCCTTCGGCCTACATGCAGGAAGGGATCGGACTCGGGAAAAACTAGGAAGGAAGCAGATTTGGCCGTCCATGGACAAACAAGTCGCTTTGGAAATTGATTGCTGCCCAACCTGTCAGCAAACCAAGACTCACAGAGCGAGGAGACGAACTCGTTTGGGAGCTCGTCCGTTGGCTACAGTGGGGGAGGAGTGGGCTATTGATATCACGGGACCGTTCAAATTAACAGAGAGGGGTCATAAGTATGCTTTAGTGGTGACCGACCTTTTCTCGAAATGGACGGAGGCGTTTCCAATAGCCGACATGACCGCCAGCACTGTGGCCAGGGTCTTGGTCCGAGAAGTTGTGTGCAAATTCGGGGCACCTCGGACCTGGCACACAGATCAAGGCCGGAACTTCGAGTCGGAATTGTTTGCGTCAATCGCGGAATTGATGGGAATAGACAAGACACATACCTGCCCGTACCATCCTCAGGCGGATGGACAGGCGGAGAGATGGAACCGGACCATGTTAGCCATGCTTATTACGGTGACGGACGTACAGGAGCAATGGGACGAGTGGCTACCCTATGTGAGCGCTGCTTACCGAGCGGGTCAACACAGGACGACTGGGTACTCTCCGAACTATCTAATGTTTGGAAAAGAGTTACACCTACCATGGGAACTTTGCTACCCCTTTGCTACCCCTTTGCTACCCCTTTGCTACGAAGACGAATCCCCTGGGATTCGTCCAGGAGTGCCATCAAAGGATGGCTACAGCCCATCGTGTGGCCTGGGAAAATATGGCAACGGCGAGGGAGAAGGACGAGGCTTGGTACAACCAAAAAGTGAGGGAGGTCGTATATCAGGAGGGAGACACTGTCTGGTTCTTCCAACCCATTAAGAAAATAGGGTTGTGTCCAAAGTTCCAACGGTTTTGGACGGGGCCATGGACGATTGAACACTGTCCACCACCACATATCAGATCAGGTGGGGCAGGAAGAAGAAGGTAGTGCATGGAGACAGCCTAAAAATAGCTCGTCAAAAGGACCAGGATGGAGGGGGCGGGGCCACCGTGGAGGTGGTCACTAGGGTTACCCCGACGTCGGACGGCCTGGAGACGTTCCCCCCGGGGACGGGTCATCAGCTCATTCTAGCAGACGAACTTGAGCCAGACAGTCACGTCCAACGAGAATCTGTTAGAATAATTATGCCTCACCGAAATCATAAAGAGGATCGCCCCCGGAGGCACTCCCACACTCCGAGCCGGGATAAGAGGAAGGGAAAAAGGGATCGGGAGGACCATCCAGATCGTCCAGACGAGGATAGACGAGTTCGGAAGTTGCAGACGATAGATCGGGAAAGGGCAGAGGAGTTGGGACTGGACAGAAGGAGGATAGCCTCCAAGATCGTAGTGCCAGGCAAGGACAGGAGCGGGACGAGAGACACACCGGTGGCGCCCCCCATCATTGACTTGTGCAGTCCGCAGTCAGACCGGACGGTAGCGCCTCCAACGGCGGGACGAGGCAACTCAAGCAGGAAGTGGAGTCAGACTACCTCCAGCCACAACAAAAGCAAGTCAGAATCAGAGAAGACAGACAAATCCGCTCACAAACCGCAAGCAACAGCCCAGGTAACAAATTGAGGTTAACTTTACCTCAATTCACGTCAATATAAAGGGCAACTTTACGTCAATGGTTTACGTTAATATTTACGTAAATGTGTGGACTCAACTTAACGTCAGTATTAACGTTAATCTTAACGTTAACCTTAACATAATATTGATGTTAATATTGCCGTTAATATTAACCTCATTTTAACGTTAGGATTAATGTTTAGATTAACGTTAAAATTAATGTAATATTGATGTTAATATTAACCTCATTTTAATGTTAGGATTAACGTTTAGATTAACGTTGAAATTAATGTTTACTTAACATCTTACAGTTTATAGAATTTTGATGTAAAATATAGGTGAAGCCTATTCACATTAACTTAACCTTCCTACTTCTATACAGTTTAATGTCCATTTAATTAATGCTAACTGTGGGCAAAATATTAATGTGTCAATTCTGTAAGTTTTATTAACATTTTATTTGGTTCATAGGGTTCATCATTTCGTTCATCATTTTCCTGGTGTACTTCTTCATACCAGCTCCTGTAAAAGATAAAATACAGCTATAACAGATATTATTCGAAAATCACGAAATGGAGAGAGAGAACATACACAGGGTAGGGAATACCTTTTCGGGAACTGGGATTTGGGCTTATCTTAGGTCAGGATTCGGGATTCACAAGGGGGTCACAAGGGCCTACGGGATTCGGGAAAGGGATTCAGAGCCAGATTTAATTTTTCCAGGTAGGGATTGCAAATAGGAAAACGGGATTGCAAATTGAAAACCTGCGGGATTTGGGAAATGGGGCTTATAAAAAATGAGAAACGGGATTCAAGAGGGGGTCTTCCCTACCCGCCATACAGAGACATAGAGTCAAGAAACATGAAGAAAGTGAGAGAGGAGAGAGGAGGGTGAATGTGCTGAGAACAGAAATCCACTCGACTACTTTTAAAAAGTACTTAGGTCAAACCCTCTCATTGAAAGAGGCACTCTTATACTCAGAATCTCATTAATCCTTTAGCAAAGAATGGAAACCGTTTATAGCATGCAAATGATATTTCAAACCAATAAATCGACCACAATGAAGGTACCAATAAAGTAGTAACATTGTTTAAATCAGTCTTTGGCTGGTTTAGGCAGGCCGTCTGAGAATTCTCTTATTAAAGTTGTATATGGTAAAAAAAGATCAGAAAGTCAGTATCTGTACATTAGGTTTCAGTCAGTATCTGTAGTACATTAATGCTACACCTCACTTCAAAAACCAACATGCCAGGAAACTTAAAAAGGATTTGCTTACCTTGGCGAATGAGTAAACGTTCTTAACTTCCATGTAATGAATCTTGATCTTGTTAATCCAGTAAAATAACAAGATGAGCGAGGGAAATTATCCTCCAATGCAACACACGTTTAGCCATAGATAGACGTTTGAACTATACAGGAAGTTGTGGTTACCAAACCCGGATCTATCTCGTATTTGGAGGAATAGGCGGGAAAGAGACATACATAACTAGTCTTGCCCAGACCTTTATATGATATATCAACTATTTAAGTATAAACATCACCTCACATGTCAGGTTATATTATTGATTTACAATTATTATGGCATTCAAATATTAATTGTTGTATGTTTATGATTTTCATTTGTAGCATTTTATCATATCGATAATTTGCTTAGTGTTCCAGGCAAACTCTACAAAAGTTCATCAATAATAATAAGTCTTTCATGATATACCATATATATGTAATTCTCTAAAATTCTCTAACAGCATTTGATTTCAGGAGGTCTTTCTTTTAGAAAAGATAAAACTCATTGAATCTCTACAATCGTTGGTGTACAATTAGCAGGGAATATCAGTATAATGCAGATGAAGTTTGGAAAGGCTAGGGCAAATATTTCGATTCCTATAGCTATGTTTCAGATACCTATATTTTCCCTATTATTTTCCCTTATTTCGGCCATGTTAAACCCGTCTAATTGAATCATTTAATGTAAGATTGTAGTAAATTGCCCAGTAATTCGGCTGGCAAAATTAATTAAATAAAAAGTCAGAGACAGAGAATGGATGTTGGCCGGCAAAAGGGGGCCTTGTTTTAAGCAGAAGTCTGGCTTGATTTTGTAAGTTATCCATTTTATTACTATATATACAATGACAGTTTAAATGAGATTGTCTCTTTATGTGTAATATAGTTATGGTGTAACGGCGACATCACTACACAACCTAACTTCAATCTAAATACATCAATATTTAAACATATTTATATTTTTCACAAAATTCAAGCAAGCCTAAACAATTATCAGGAAGGTAGGTATTGCATAAATGATTTTTAGAAAAAATATTGGAGATATATCACATGTCGTAATGCTACATTAAGTATTACCTTATCTGTTCAAGGAATTTTATGTAAGGGAATAAAAGGTTTCAGGAACATTGTGGGCTAGTAAAAATCTTTTATATCAAAATGTACATATATTTGGGCATCATATGTCTTGAGCTCTAGATTCCTAAATATTTTAGCCCAATTTTGCATTTTCTCTTAATTACATGTCTTTCCCAATTTCCAACCCTGAAATGCAAGACCTTTCTGAGAATGGCCCTACATATTCCAATTTTAAATCTGAGTTGATGATAATTGGTCAATGTGTTGTCTCCTCTATTGTTGCTCAAAGTATAGTTATAACATTTGCATTATGATAATTATGTAGTCTCTACATTAAAGGGATATATGCATGCACATTGCCGGTATATAACTATTCAATGTTAAACCACCCTTGTTACTATGATTCAAGAGATAGAAATGAAACGACCGTAATATACAGAGTATAGAACAAGTCTAATGTTACCCTCGAGGGAGATGTCCCACCATGTGACTCATCAGTTTGCACCAAATTATGACCACTCAGTATTTGCACTTGATTTAGTTCAGTACCAGTTGTCCTTACTTAAAACTCTTCGTCTATTTGAAACTTAAATGATTGTTCCTGATAATTAGGATCAAAATAGAAATATTCCCTCCTCTCTATTAGATATGCATATGATCAAAAACGACCTAAGCTTAATAAACATTCAAAATAACATTGAAAGTTGTCAACATGATTATTCTCTAAAGAAACTAGATATATAAGCTTAGAGTAACATGCCTTATTCTACTCTAAGATATGAGCAATTGACGAAAATCGATTATTTCAGTAGAGCAAATTTCATTCAGTCATCGAAATGGTAAAATATTATTATTTTCGTTGGGGAGTTTTGAATCAAGGGAAAGAAACCACTAATTAGAAATATTGCCATAACGGTTCTAGCTTTTCATTGATAAATAAACTAATATCAGCATGAATCATTTTCTGCAAGTGTTATATTATGAAAAACATACATGAAACTAATGGGGGTCTAATGATGACGTCCATGCATGCTGTAACAGGGGTCTGGGTGGAAATATTAACGTTGATTTATCAGTAAGTAAATGTTAAAAGATTGACGTCAAAATATTGATGTTGATTTACCAGGAAGTTAATGCTAAATAATTGATGTAAAAAATGTCAACGTTGATTCACCATTAAGTTAATGGTAAAACATTGACATGAAATATATCAACGTTGACTTATCAGTAAGTTAATGTTAAAAGATTGACGTAAAAAATATCAACGTTGATTTATCAGTAAGTTAATGTTAAAGGATTGTCGTAAAATTTATCAACGTTGATATATCAGTAAGTTAATGTTAAAGAATTGACGTAAAGAGTGTTAATGTTAAGTCACCATTGACTTAACGTTGAGAAGTTAATGTTAAGGAAATTCACGTTCAGTTAATGTTAAATTGAGGTAAATATTTTAACGCTAACAAGAATAACGTGAAATTGAGGTTAAATTAACCTCAAATTGTTGACGTTAATGAATTGACCTTTGATTGACGTGAATCAACGTTGATTTAACGTGAATTGTTACCTGGGAGAGATCGATACTGTACCGAGTAGTGCTGACACGACCCCACATACCACCATGATGATTCCGGAGGATGAGGAAGTCAGCTGGACGCGGTTGAACGGCGAAGCCCTCGCCCCAAATGCCGAAGGCAAGTTTGACTGTTGGGCATGTGACAAGACACTGGCAAATCGTACCTATTTGCACAAGCACCTCTGTACTCATGAAAACCTGTTCAAGGGTTACTTGTGCCCGATCCGCGGCTGCAAGAAAGCAGTGTATGCCTCCAGGGGACAGGACCTCATACCGCACGTCAGGAACAACCATGGAGTCGAAATAGAACAGGGGGTAGCCAGAGTCCTGATGACCATGGCCCGGGCGCCGGCCTTGTACGCTTGTCCGGCAACAGAGGAAGAGGTGACCCTCTATCGCTCGGGAGAGAGAATGTGTCCTCGTCTACATGGGGGCCCCGTCATGACAGCTTTGTTGGAAGGAGAGGACCCCCTGACCAAGAAACAGAGGATGGACGAGGACAAGGCTCACGAGGACGTAAGAGTAGTGGTGTCCCGAATGTCCAACTCCACCAGTCAGTCCCGGACAGCTACCTCCCCCAGGAGATCGTCCCCCCGGAGAGCTCCTGTCCGTCCAGCCCCACGATCAGAAGCCTTGTTTGGTACCGATCTGCGCACTAGCACAGACAGAGACGAATCAGGAAAACACCCAATACCTCGGGACCGGAGAGACCGGGACGGGACGAATACAGGCGGGTCATCACGGGAAGGAAAGACCAGAGTCAGCGAACACTCCCCGTCTAGAAAAGACAGTGTTGACCAAACCCCAGCCCCATCTAAGTCAGAGTCGCGATCAAGGAAGAGGGAACATGCTACATCCAACAAGGGTCGCCAGGCCAGTAAAGACGGTTCGTCCAGTGGCAAGGACGAGCACCGTAAGTCGTTGTCCTCCACCTCCCGCTCACGTGACGAATCCTCAGGCCACCGGGACAGGTCTACCAGCCAGGGGACGAGCCTTCCGAAGACATCCCAGACCTCGTCTACCAAAGAGAAGCCCCGGCAAGCAAAGGAGAAGGATGCTAAGCTACCCAAGCAGACGCCAAACAAAGATGATTCAGCCCAGGAGACTAAGAGAGAATCTTCGCCGCAGGATCGTCTAGACAGACGGCCCTCGGGGACGGAGGACCTACAAGTCGTAGAAGCAGCCAGCATATTAGCCCAAATGGATATGGGAGCGTCGACCAAACATGGACAGGAGGTTGATCAGAGTTGATCAGAGTTGATCAGAGTTGATCAGGGGGCGAACCTGAGTTCGAACTAGGTGGGGACGACGACTACGATGAGGAGGAGGACGATGGCAAGAGCCTCTCAGAAGGAGAGGTGGACGAGCCACGTGGACGACAACAACCTCAGACGAAACCAATACCACTGGGTTCAGTCACCTCCACTACTGTCAGTCAGTCGTCAGGACCTGCGTCTACAGCTCCCAGGAAAGATGTGGCACCCATAGAAGCTAAGACTACCCCTCTTCCTCTCCTACAGCCATCTCCAGCTCACCAACCCATACTCCTGGGTCCCCAGCATCTTTACACCCCCCCAGGTGGTCCGTCTGTGATCCGTCCAGGCAGCGCTTGGACGAGCTTCCCGGTGAATTTGGCTACACCACAAACTCAACAGATGATGCTGCAACTCCTCAGCTCCATGGAGAGGAACCCGGAAGGAGCACAGACGAAGGTTACCTCAACCGGACCAGGAGGAGCTACAACAGATTCGCCAGAGGAGACCAGGAGGACAGCCCTACCACCCTGTTCCACCCTAAATACGCCAGTATTCCAGACTCAGCTAGGTACCCTAGCCAACAACTCCCCAGCTCCAGAGTGGTCCATCCCTCTGGACCTGACCCCAGGGTCCAAGCGTAGCCTGGAAAACCTAAAGACGGCAGGAGAGAAGGCGGCCAGTCAAGACGGGAAGGATCAGCTACCCCCTCAGTCCGTCCTGACTCATCCAGGAGAAACTGAGAAACCCTCTGTCCCGAAGGTTAAGGTGGAGAATACCCGGAGGGCAGTGACTGGACGAGGAGGACCATTCGGGAGGAGGACCAGAACACCTCTCCTCTCCGGGGACGTGTTCGACCCAAGGATGGAACTACCTATCCCAGCGGAGATGTGGGTACTGTCCACCGTCACCATGTCGGAGTGGCGTCAGCAATGGGACATTGCCGACATGGAGGACGTGTGGACGGTAAAGTACAGGCGCTCCTTTGTGTGGAGAGGGGACGTACGAGCCACCATTCCTAACCCAGAACTTTCTCTGGACTTGCCTGATATTGCCTCCCACCCGATCCAGTCCGTCCGGGAGAGGATGACACGAACCGAGATAGAAGCCGGGACTGTGAAGTTCGTCCAAACCACATGGAAGACACACAGGAGGGAGGAAACTGAGTAAAAGAGACTAGGAGGACCAGTCGTCCATAGGAGGATGTAGCGCGGCAGCCTACCCGTTGTGTTAAAAGAAGTTGTAGTGCAGTCGATGATAGTAGTTATGAACTTGTACAGTTAGTTAAAAGACAAGTTGGATTCGTTGTTATTCAATTTAGTAGACGATCACTGTTGTTAAAGGCTTTTTACATGTCAGGGTTTTTACAATTTTGGGGTCCAAAATTTATTAAGGGGAGGGTATTGTTGTAATCGGGGATAGGGAGGTGGTGGACGAACGATGTATTGGGGTACGTTCGTCCACCGCCTGGGGCGCTAGGGTCTTGCATTGTGAGCAAGGACGGGTCCATGGGGGGAGGGAGTATAAATAGGGGTGGGATTTCAGGGTAAGGGCAGTTGGAGCCCAGGCAGGGTACGAGGTAGACCTCCCCAGTTTTACTACAAAGAGAATAAACAAGCCGAGATCGCCAAACTTAACCTTTCGCTTTGTGTCTACAATTCTTCGGAGACAGACGCCAACCGGCCCTGCTGGGCAGATCCCCATCCAACTCGATTAATTAACATTACAGAAGTCCTAGGTGGTGCGATCCCCACACTAGGAGGATAGAACTTCTGCTAGGTCCCCAGTCCCAGAATTAATCATTAATTCCTCACATTTAAAACTGATAATTGGACGAAGCTAGACGAGAGAAAGAACCAAGACGAACCGAGACGAACCTTGGACGAGGCTGGACGAACGAAACAACTAACTCACATCATGTTCTCTACAGGTTTATTTAACCGCTCTTCAGATAATATCGATGGCGACAACAATATATTACATGTTAAAAATAGGAGTGTATCGCAGTAGCAATGGTGTAGTGATAAATAAATGTTTTTTTAATTTTTTTCTAGGTGTGGATTTATTTTCCACACGTGACGCTGACGTTTAGAGTTCCCAACATATTTTTTCATTTTTACTATACCAAAGATCCCTAGAAAACAAATAAAAAACACATCATGCATTACCCAGAGGCCCAATGGTTAAATGAGTTCGAAAAAATGTTCAACTAAATATTTTTATTTATTTCCAGCATTTTATTGTGCCTCGCCTGATTTTTCTTCATTTTAAAGGCCCTATAATCCAGTTTTTTCACCCCAATACCTAAATTCTTAGGAAAAACTATGTAAATAGGGGGTATTTCTGATGTATTTTGGGCGGGCGGACACGATAAAACTATCGAAAAATGTCTGCCATGATTTTTTCTCATTCAAATAGGCAGAAAATGATTTTATGGTCAAATGACGACCAAATGGTGGATTTGCTCATTATATAAATACATGTACTAAGTTCCAAGACAGTACATTACATATATCCTTGCATTTCCAAGGTCATCCTATAGAGTATATTTCTCTACTTTATTATTAATTGTTAACCCAGAAATATCATAAATAAATCTATTTTTTTGCCACTTTTGACTTGATTCCTGTGACACATTAGAGAGAATATATATTTTCAGGAAATATAAACCCCAAACCTTTCGTCTTAATTCTTTGTTGTTATGATGCTTAACAAATACAGTGTTTTGTTATGATGCTTTCCCATTTCAGATAAATTGAATGCTGTCTATGGAAATAACAGAACACCAAAACAGACGGATGACAAACTCAAGCATTTCACCAGTGAATCTAAAGCAAAGGTATGTTCAAAAAGAGTCTACTTCATTGCATTTTGACTCTCTGAGATATTGCATAGAAATTCCTAACTAAGGCGGATAAACAATTGATCAAAACGTCAAATTATTGTAATCCTCTTTCTTTCTTAGTTGGTCATTCTAAAAGAGAAGTTTAAAGATCAGTCAGGAGCAGAGGGTGTAATATATTGATGTAACTTTATTTGAACTGGAAATAAACAATATACATACATACATACATTCAATCTGGATACAGTCCATTCTACCTATGCGATATAAAGGGCTGACTATTCACTTTTTAATTTGCAGGTGTACCAGGCCTGAAAGCCTCGCCAATCATTGGGCCTACCGCAACCGCAACCGCAACCGCAACTGCAACAGCAACCGCAACTGCAACCCCAGCATACACAAGGCCGGATATATCAAAACAAACAGGTAATGTACAAAGTCTACATACATCAATGCTTTTTTAATTTGTACATATAATGCATGAAAGGTATCATAGTGTGGCCGTATTGTAATGTATGTTCTTTTTTAAAAAAAAATCTATATATGACTTGTGATCGCAACATGAATTCTTACTTTGTGAACATTCCACATAGTGTTATGTATCATTGCTAATGAATCAAATTAAATGGAAGTTGTTTGGTTCTAGTTAATTAAACTTTTTCAGTTCTTGTACAGTTAGTTATCATTTTGTTTTCACACTACTTGACCCCAGTCATAAAATTTATTTCTTGACCTTTTTTCTTTTTATTTTAGAGTGACAATCTCGACCAAAGGGCTGAACACATTGCTACTATCCAAAAGAAGTTTCTTGAACCCCAAACAAGTCAGCCCAAAATGCCAAGTCGGTCAAAGAGGAAATCTCCAAGCAGGTACTATAAGCAGTAGCATTTTGATAAATCCACATTTTACATTTTGTTGTTTACTCGTCTGCCTAAATTGACAGTCCAAAAACGGCCAGTCCAACACATTTTTGTTGTTGAAACCTGTGTGTGGACAAGTCGAAGGGTACACCAATCCAGACAAACTATTGATAACACAAAAATAGGACAACGATCCACCATGAAGACTGCTGTAATGGTGGCCCCTATTTTAATAAAAAAATATTTGTAAATGTACATTGTTGATAGTACAGTAAGACAGAGATGATATCTTGTTATATGATAGAATAATGACCTGAGCTACAGTCAAAATTCAAATTAAATGAATAAATATCATTCCTTGAGAGGTATGGGGATGCTAGTGCTTTGTGCAGACAACTTTTATGGGTGACTTTTTCAACTTTACACCAGGCTTTTTTGACTTTGTTACTGAAAAACCTTTTGCTTCATATCAGAACACCAGTGGACACAGATAAGCTCTCAATCATCCTCGATGCAGTGCAGGACCTGGAGACAAAATGGCATAAAATGGAGAAGAAAATGTCAACTTTGGTAGAGACAATGAGCCATGTGGAGGCGCGGGTTCAGCTAATCGCCAAAGCCACCATTAAGGAAGGTTAGCGTTATGCTTAGTTTTTAATAATAAGAAAAATGTAAGTTAAGGTGTAATTTAATATATGAACTTAAAACGTCAATGGGTACCCAGAAAATAAAGTGGACACTAAACTTTGAAATTCAATATATTGTTGCGGGGACGACTCATAGGGAGTCCAAAAGGACCGGGCTCTAGATAAGGAAGGGGCTCGTCTTCTGCCCAGAGATGGTCAAGCGAGGGAGTAGATGAATAGCTCATGACGTCTTATGGTGGTCTCGTGGATCTGAGTAGATTACCAGTTAAGCGCAGACGATTCTGATATATAGTTAGGCGATTCTGAGAGGTGTTTTACAGCTTAAGTCTCTGATTAAAGATAGTGACATGGCGTATCGATAATTCTCGTCTTCTACTGTATTAGTCTTCTTCGAGCAAGGAACAAACAAGGTGCTTCACAGACAGCCAGGTTTATTATGAACCAAATCACATAATCACTCATATTTATACATAAAACGCGGACCTAAAGCAGGCCAGAGTCTTAGACAACAAAAGCGAATCACTACAGAGTCTCATGCGACTCAGAACGAATTGTGAGGTGATTCGTTAATAAAGCAATAATTATGTTTGATAAAAACCCGACTCTGAAAACGAGTCGCTCCTGAATCGCAAAAGGCAATTCGCTAGATGACCAAACTCTTATAATTGGAAGCAAGTTATGTAGAATTAATTTCCCCAGATAACCCCCCATTACGATTCTGCAGCAATATATACCACATATGTAAAACACCCTTACGGTAAAATATCTTTGATTCCTATACTTTTATTACTGGATTATTGTGCAATGTATGTTGACGGAACCAATTTGAGAATGACATCTCTAATATTCTGACTGACTTAATGGAACTTAGAGGAGAATAAGTACTATCTATAATCTATATGTTTTTTTCCAAGGAAATTATTAGACACATTGTTGGCTACAAAATGTGTATTTGGGTTACTTTGGTGAAATTCATGAGACCGTTACATCAGTTGATTTAGAACTAATTCATTGGGACTGTAAGACTAAATATTATCACAAATTGTATTTTTATTCAGCAGGTTTTTAAATATTGCTCAACTTAATTCCTTCTAACAGATTAAGATTTTAAATTTCTAGGAAGATCTAAAAAAAAATGAATTACTTGTCTTCTACAGAAGCAGATCAGGACAAAAACTGTCAAGCCCTTGTTGCTTCAGCCCCTATGCCTCGGAGAGATAAACAAGCTGAAGCTAGGATGTTTGTTGAGCATACCAAGCATGTTTTTGAAGGTAAGCTGGGAATCTAATCAGGCACTCGTCGGAAGACCTGGCTGAATAGTCTTCTCTGTTTAACCAGACGTTGAATTACCTTGTAATGCAATACCATCAATAAAAGAATCTTTGAATTGAATTGAATCTAGCTTACATTATCATAACCTTTAGAAAGTATAGTAGGTCATCTAAACTTTCATGTGCTTATCGATTTAATGGATATACCAGATATTCGCTCCTGCAGTCTTCAAGCGCCGGCCCCCTGATATGAATGGGGATGACTCTCATAAGAATACAAAAATACAAAAGACATTATTAATTTTAGCAAAAAAATATTTCAGCATGGGGTTTGGTCGCTTCTTGTCAAGCCACTTTGCCACTCTGATAACATTGCTATGGAGAGTTATTTACTTTAATATAATGAGATGCTTTAGAGACAAGATAAAAGATACATAATACAAAGTGTTGAAAGCTGGATTTCAATGGTGCATATAATTTCAGAGTATGTAGGAAAAATGACTGATGAGGATTGGGAAGTAGCTGCAACCCAATCACAGCAGAAGGGAATGGTTTTCCCCTTGTTTGAAGATGTTGGTGCACGAATATTTAGTAGCTTGCAGTTTGACTTTGAGCGAGTAGGTCCTTGAATGAATTTACTACTTTCTGCAGCATGCACTTTTTCGTTGGTTATGTCAAATAGTATTTTCTTTTCCTCGTGATAAACAATGCCATATCATCGGTTGAATTATTTTATCTTTTGTTGCGTTAAATGTGTTTCTCTGTGTTTAAATGTTTATATTGGCGATCTCATGATTAAATTTAATTCAGTTACAAAAAAAAACGCATGACCAAAGGCATGATTTTGTTCATGCTTTATGTCAAATACTCATTACAATATTTCTACATTACAACTACCTTTACCATTATTGATGTTCAATTAGTGAAGGTATAGCTCATTTCTCTTATCATCTTGCATACATTTAAAGACATACTACTTATCTAATCAGTCAAATGAGGTAATTACCCAAGTTGGTATCTCAGTCAAACTATGATTTTGTAGATAATGTTCTTGACCTTGTATCATTACTCACTCAATATTATTACACAACTGCACACTGAAATTTACTACATAACTGCTTTTATTGAAGGAGCTGGTGATCTACATAAATAGTTATGTTGAAAAGAGATCGCCTAGACTACTACACCAGTATAGGATGGTAGCGGGGATTTTCACTAAAATTGGTAAGCTATCAACTTTAATGGCTTGCTGTTTGTGCCGCAAGACAACCATGAGGAGGATGAGTTAGATGAGTCATGGGACTTAGGACCATATCAAGCGACCCACCTAGAGGAATCAAAAGGTTTGGGCATTTTTTTTTTTAATTATTTTTATTGGCCGAGACATTTGACAATCAAAATTATCATGAGGTAGAAAAACACGCATAACTGTCCACGCAGCTATATTTCATGCGTTGCCCTGACTTTCAATAATAATAATAAGGAATCACAATCACTGGTACATGTGTGTCGAAAATTAGAATATGTAAATAAAGACTACTACGATCGTCATTATACATACATTATGTCATCATACAAACAGTTTATGAAAAAAACGGCTGAAATAATTCAATAATCCTTTGGTTTGGTTTGGTTTGGTTAGTTTCACCTGCGCTAATAGTAATTAAAAGTTAGCAGATATACTGTGGTTTTATTATTTTATTCTGTGAAATTCCCTATTTCATGAAACAGGGTTTGGCCTGACGAAGTCAGGCTTCATTTAGGTTACCTAAATTTTGTCATACAATTTGGTTTCCCGTAGGAAATCAAGAATATTTTTGTTCCCAGATTCCCGGAAAATACTCTGCAGTGTCCTGCGATTTTGCAGGAATTTTATTCTGTTTCTCTTGGTTGCCTGACAATGTATTAAGAGATGCTCTACACTCAGTTGAGTGTTGCATGTCTGACATACAGGAGCCACTTCACCTTTTAGAAGGTGCCTGTGAGTCAGTTTGGTGTGACCGGTACGAAGACGGGTCAGTATCACCTGTTCGGGTCTTGTCAGGTTATCATCTTTGAATTTTGGTGTGATTGATGGTGTGATTGCTCACAGCTTGTTACTGTTAACACCATTCCATGTGCGCTGCCAGCTACGTTTGACATGTGCCTGCGCCACAGGTACAATGTCTGTGTATGGCATTTGGTCAGCCCCAACAGGGCGCCTCAATGCATTTTTGGCTGCAATGTCTGCTGCCTCATTTCCTTCTATTCCAATGTGGCTTGGCACCCAGCACAACACCACTTCTTTGTCCAGTCTTTTGTTTTCAGTGTATGTCTCTTGAATTGCTTGTATGATTGGGTTCTTAGGATAAAGGTTGGTCACAGCTTCTAGACATGGGTGCGAGTCTGAGAATATGATGAATTTCTTCATCCGTGAGACCTGTACCCATTCAAGTGCCTTAAGCAGTGCTTTTCCTTCAGCAGTGTAGATGCTGCTTTCCTTGTGGAGAGCCTTCTTCAAGTTCCCAAATGGTGTATGCACGGCAAATCCAACACGACTACCATCTTTGGAACCATCGGTGAAAATGGCTGTATGGCTTTCAAACTGTGTCCTGATTTCACTGTATTGTTTTTCAAATACATGCACAGGAGTCTCAGTTTTCTTGTTTGTGTCAAGGTCCAGGATAACCAGGGGTAATTTTTGTTCCCATGGTGGAGTCTCTGGTGGTTTTTCAGTCATTACTCTTTTCATTGGTACACCAGCTTCTCGGAATAAAGACCTTGCTGTCACTGCCATTGGCTTGATGGCATTTGGCTTCTCCCGATACACAGTGTTCTTGTTGTCAAATATGAGTTTGTGGGCTGGATTTTTGGGGTTAGCTCTGACACGTATAGTGTATTGCAGTGTGAGCTTTTCCCGGCGAAACTCCAGAGGTGGTATACCAGCTTCAATATGAAGGCTTGGTGCAGGAGTTGTACGTAAGGCTCCAAGACAAAGTCTCAGTCCCTGGTTCTGAATGGGCTTAAGTCTGTCCAGGTAAGACCTTGGAGCAGAGGCATACACCATAGATCCATAGTCTAACCTTGATTGGATATACATTTTGTACAATGTCAGCAAGGTCTCTTTGTTACAACCCCAGTTGGGGTGACTGAGGACCTTCAGCAGGTTCATTGCCTTCTGGCATTTCCTCCGGAGGTATTCAATGTGTGGTTTGAAGGAAAGAATCCTGTCAAATACCACGCCAAGGAATTTTACCTCCTCCTGGACTACCAGATTTTTTCCTTGGAGATATAGTGTTGGCTCCTCTTTGCACCCTCGCCTTCGGCAGTACCTTCCCCATAGCTTAGATACCTAAATAAGCGATGATATAATAAATGAATAATGCTTTTTTCATACCTGAGATAATTTTATGATTTATTTTCATTTTTACTTTAATTTTGTACCTAAATCTGACTTACGTTGCAAGTGCACAAGCAGTTTTGCCGCCAACAATGCTATAGGAAATAAAAAGTATTTGTTTTCATATATTTACCTCAGGATATGGAGAAAATGGTCTCTTGTCATCACCCTTGATATATAATCAGTTCTGATGCTGCTCTTTTTAGACCAGTAGTCCTTCAATCTCGGTTTTCTTAGGATTCCCATAGGGTAAGTTTGTCCGATGGAAGCACACAGGTAGGGAAGATCCAGAGGCTGCCATTTCTTGGAGTTTTTCCATTCTTTTTTCTTTTGTTCGGCGTAGTCATTTGTATTTCTTAGAATTGTGGTCATTATTTCGAGATTCATGAATAGGTTGAAGATATCGATGATACTTTTGCAACTTGTTTGTGGACCAGATTCCTCAGTAAATTCTTCTGTCGGTCTTGGTTGCTCTTTTGCCTGCCTTTTCCATGTCCGGTTGTCGGTGGTCGTTTCTGTCTGAAAGTTGATCAACACCATGTCATCTTCTTCCTCAGAGCTGGGATGATGATATACTGGATGATGAGGACCCTATGTGCATTGGAAGATCCACCAGTACATGTAAAAGTGCCACTGACCAGTCACAAAAGTGCAACCCGCTCAAAAAAGCAGTTTTGCACCTGGTTTTGCACCTGATGCAATGTGCATCATCAGATGCACTCCAAAAATGTGTATCAAATTTATGTATATAAATCAGGTATCAATGCACTATAGCTACATGCATTGGAATTCCAAGTCAGTCGCGAGGAATTTATACAATTCTTAAATTATAGTATCTTTTATTCTGTCAAAAAAATATAATAATATTTCATGAGGCAATGTATGAAAACATTTATGGTGAATACAGCATTTTTTCAATGTAACTGTTAAAGCCCTATAGAAAATAAACACTTAGAAACATAGAAAAAGTATATTCACACTTGAATATATATGTTGATTATACCCTGAGTTTTTTTTAGTTTACTTGATGCATTTAAGGGGGGTTTTTACTTGATATTTCCCAGTATCAGTATACTAACTTAATAAATTTTGATTATATTGACTTTATTTATATTGCACTGGATTCCCCATGTCTAGAAACATAGAAAAAGTGTATTCACACTTAAATATATCTTGATTATACCCTGAGTTATTGTGTTCCAAAGTTTTAGTGGCAGCCATTTTGCACATTATTGTGATTTTGGGCATGTTTCCTGACCTAGATTTTCTGGGCCTTTTAGTATATTAATATGGGATATCAATAATACCCAAAACAGTTCAGAAACTGTCTTTTGCCATTTGTCCCAGGTCTAATTTCTCCTAAACAAAACCTGAAAGGTCATTAGTCTGAAAAGGGGTTTGTTCTATTACCCCTAGGGGGCTTTGAGGGTGAGTTTCCCATGCACAGTGCTAACTATGGTTGTCCTAATTGTAGTTTCACTTTCTATAAGTCAATTCAGCATGATAAGAGCTTTCATAAGAGCCTATTAGGAAGGTTCTATGATGATTTTGAAAATTTGACCCTTATGAGCTGAAAATTGTCAGCCATCTTGGATTTGAAGGTCAAAGCAAGGTCAAATCATCAAACTGATATCAGATATGAATTCCTCAACCACCAAAACCCTAATAACCATATACTGGACTGCATGGTAGGCCAAACCATTGAAATATTAATTCTCATAATGGTTGATGGCGGCCATTTTGGATTTGGGGCTCTCACGGGTTTTCCCCGCACTTTCGCGAGGGTCGCCCCCGCTCAATTTTTTATTTACCCTTCATAGATGTCAAATCCACTAAGAAACCAACCTCTACTCTCAACGGTCACAGAAGTGCTCCAAATGACCCTACTACTACCTAAATGTCATGTTTAATTGTATGAACAGTGATGAATGAAGGAATACCTTTTACTAAATAATTCCCTCCCTCTCCCTAACATAGCAATAGCAATGAAAGTGCTTCACTGAGTGCATTATAACTGTGTCTTTTACTCCTGGTCAGTAGCACATTGTTGGGAGCATCAGAACCACATTCATATAGGGTCAATGGAGCATATTGTATTTATTTGAGAATCTCATATATTCATCACTTTCATCACAAACAATAGTTCAAATCAAATCTGCACCCACAACTACCATAAACTTCTACAACACAATGAAGCTACAACAGTCCATAATATCTGCCACTGCTCACTCACCTGCATGGCATTCACACCTAATGTCGCACATATCTGACACTCCATTCTCTAACAGACACACTCAGTCTCTGACACCCATTCATAGAAACCCCTCTCCACTAAATTAAACAATGTAATGCTACCTCCATATTATCCAAATATTACCTTCCCAAATTCTCCCCTGATTTAATCAATCCTTTTATAATTTCGGTGGCACGTTCCTCATACAGCCATGAAATGCAAATATGCGTAACGATTACGCACGGCGGTAACGCATGCCTGCTACTAGTAAGATCATAATGATGCATATGGTTGAATTCCTTATTTCCTCAGCTTTCGGTAGACATAAAGTATGTGCATATTAAAGAATATATAATATGATTGAGTAGTTACCAAAGATAATCATTTATTTCTTTTGCTGGAGAATAATAAGGAATAGCATGGCCGAACATGCTCCTGGTAAGGGTTTTTCCCCAACGTTTTTATTTTATTATTCAGGCAGAAGACAACAGTTACACTCTCACAAATCAATTGTGATTTTCGTTATGCCCTGGAGATGCTACTCAAATCTCTTACATTTCATCATTGCAGGGAAGAAGTTAATAATATTAATTCATATTCATATTTTCTCATATTAACAATGATTTCTACTTTTAAACATTGTGTTGACGAGTGTCTCTATAATTATTTACAATATGATATTATACAATACAAGTATTGTAATGTAAGTATTTAGCAATATGTAAAAAACCGACAATAGAAAATAATACATCTGGACTTTATCTCTATCCTCCCCACCTCTAGTATATAAATCTTTTCAAGGCTATATTAAAGTAATTTACTTTCCTCAGATCTGCAGGCAACATATTCCAAGATTTTGACAGTACATATATACACAAAATTTACAATCATTTTCGTTTTGGGGAGCAAATGGGTCCAAGGTGGGTGCATTTGCTTGTCTAGTATTACATGCAGGGTTAGCTCCTCTTTCTTTTACATATACTTCATTATAACATTATGAAACTATGAATAGTTTATGCAGCTTTAATATAAAATAACCAATCATTCTCAATACATGGTACTTATTGTGATAGGCTCCCTATTGTGCGACTTGTTCTCACCAGGTGATGGTACTTGTTTCTCACTAGGTGGCGTGACAGGTCACTGCATTGCATTTATAATTTCATTAACAATAAAAGTACTGCTAATACACTAATGTGGTATTCATACACTATTGATATTGTCCAACAAATACTTATGAATATTATAAGTGATATTCTTCTAGAGTTTATATGTATAATGTATATATTGGGAGTCAACCTGATCAAAACACCCTTATAACTGTACATATGATTGTGGCTAGTCAGCTGGGAGTCTCTAAGCTCACCAACAATCGAAAGAATTCATACACAGAGGCTGTGGGGATGCCTAACAGGATGGAAATAATGATGAAATAATAGATGTATTTCCATGCAAAGACAAGGTAACATACCTTGATATACACTCTGTGCATTATATTGGGGAATATATTTCTGTGAAGAATTCTCCAGCCTTAATACTGTTGAGATTCAGAGGTATGAGACTCTCGCTGAGTGCAACAGAACTGATTTTTATAGCCTGGTCAGTAGTGCATCATTGAGTGCTTCAAAAGTGCATTTTATAACCTGGTTAATTGTGCATCTCTGAGAGCATTAGAAGTGTATTTATAAATCGGGTCCATAGAGCATAGTAAAATCAAGTTTGAGCCTCAAAACTGTTTACGATTTCCACTAGTAAAGCACCAGGTCAGAATCAGGTGTAAATGTCCAGGTAAAAATCATGTTATAACTGCTCTATTGCACATCGGGGAGGATTCAGGAATGATCTTATTTCTCTTTCTCGGTATTATCGGCATATCATCTTCCCAATCGGAGAGGAGGGAATCACTCCACTCTGCCACCCACTCATTGTCCGACATAGCCGATGCCGCCATCTTCAGAGTGTAAGATTTTTCGGCATTTTGTGACGTTCAACACGTAAATAATGACGATATCACCGTGGTTACTATGGAAACATGTCAACTAATTTTTATTTTATATATTTACCTATCCACACATTAAATCTCATTTGAATCCATTGATCTTTACCAGAGATATAACATGCTTTATTATTATCGACCTATTGCTGCCTTGAGGCATCACCCTGTCCTTAAAGGAGAGGATGCATGAAATCGGAAATATTATTATTTTTAGTGTTTTCCTCTTTAAAATTGTCCAAAGTACCATCAATGAGTATTTATACATTTTTGGTTTGATCAATTAAGGTGTGAGAAGTACTTTTTAATAGCTGACCTCAATACGAGTACATGCAGTATCTAACTAGGTCGTGACGTCACAGGGGTAACGTAGCTCTGCCCGCGCTGTGTAACTTCATCCACACAACCTATAACAAATGCTGTAGTTCTGTGATTATCTTCAGTGTAAATTGTCATTTATTATCATGAATTAGAAAACACATGAAATGGGACTATGTTTGTTTGTTGTTAAGTAGGACTAGTTGAGAAATGACCTAAAGTTACACCAAATATGTGATATCATACATGATTGATGTGTATAAAACATCCCGTCGTGGTGTTATAGGCCTATGCAATCTATCTGACAGTGTGGGATATCTAACTTTCTACCGAAAACCTTGAGGGCACAAGTATTCCATATAAGCAGGAGGAATATCTAGCTACAAGCCAGAAGAAGGTCTAACTTGATTATTAGATGATGAAATCAAAAGCAATGTTACATAGGTACAACTACAAGTCAGGCTGTGTGTATACATGCTCTATGGCCTTGGACTCCCACTACGGCTGCAGAGCGAGGGTCCCTTGGACTCACTACGGCTGCAGAGTGAGGGTCCAGGCTAGGGGTGGCTTGCTTGGCAGGGGTACATCCTGTTCACACAGCCTGCATGCTTACTATACACACCCCCGTCCTCCCCGTGTCAGTGCATGCATACATACAGTGATATGTAACCTATGTAGATGTTCTATGTTCTACGACCCAGAGATGCATGGATGCAGTAAAGATTAAAACTTTAAGATTAAAACTTTTAAAGTTTAAAAGTTACTAAACATGGACTTAACTTTAGCCAGAGTTACAAATAATGTTTGTATATGATTTAGATTTTAAAATTGGGACAAGGAACTGACCCTCTTCACAATGAATAAAAGAAAAAAGTTCATGCATCCTCTCCTTTAATGGACGTCATGCTGCCTGCAGGCAGCATCCGGTCCCCAACGCCATTTTGAAAATGCTGCCTTGAGGCAGCATCCCGTCCTCAATGAGTTAAAGGGGAACACTGGACTGCGTATAATACCATTTCAGACGTTGGGAAAAACAATAATTTTGTAACGATTCCAGTATATAAAGGATATTTGAACATTTCCATTGAGCTCCGGGTAGCTCCTGATCCGGGCACCTCCGTCTCTGGATACCTCCGGTTAGTACCTCCAGATGCCACTAGGATATTCATTGCAACCCATGACGATATTTGCAGTTTATATAACTTGATTAATTTATCATTCATTAACCATTTATGTTTTACCATCCAAAAGTGATTTCAATATAAATATCAATTTTTTATTTTTTTTCTCTCACACCACTCCACACACACACACACACATTCACCATCACATTTCCAAAATCTCTCATCTAAACACTAATAATCCACCACCCACACCAATATACACATCCTACACCCACATCCCACTCCCGACGACCGAGTGAAGTTCTTGGAACAACTCTACCCCCGACCACAACGTCATCAACTCCAATCGAATCCCCTACGGGATCCTTCACTCACGATAGCACCACTTGCTCCAACAAACCAACATCCTTGAGTTTGACAAGTAAACAATCCACCATCAAACCCCAAGAATATCGACATTCAAGCAGCGGCCATTTCAGCTATGGTGGACTCCGAACAGGGGACCAGCACGCCTGCAGTGGCGCAAGACACCACTATCCGGATACCTGATGGATCGTTAGCACACTTTCGCATCGCGCGCAAACTTTTGCAAAGCAAAGTCCGCGCCGAACACCACGTCAAATTTCTGTCTGATTGCCAAAGGAACAACACCTCTCCTAAAGGACTACAAGCCTGGGTATTACCCCAGGTTCCAGAATTGGAAATTAATTTCACCATCAGTTGGGAAAACGAACATGTCCGCTTCGCAGCAGCCCTAACCAAACTCCTTTTGGGCTACTATCAAACCAGGATAGTTTCCCTCGTGAAAGACTATGACAAAATGATATCATGCCTCGAAACATCATGCGGCCCACAAGTCCTAGAACACATCAAACAGCTACTACAGAAAACAGAAACAGAACTCACACAATCACTAGCAGAGAAACGCACCTCCAAATTAAACCGAACAGGAGGTTCAAGAAATACAAGCAACTAGACCAAAGCAAGCAAATTGTGAACCTTTCAGGAAAACAACTAAATGAAAACCACATCTCACTACTCCTGAAAGGACTCAATTTCGTCCCCACCCCCAGACAAACCAACCCCGTAGCCTTAGGGATTTTCTCATATACATCAGATGCGTTCGCCTCGCCCACTTCTTCCAACACTCCACCCAACTCCAAAGCAAGAATGTCATGCCACCCAACCCATCGGGCTGGCAACCCCCATTAGGCATAGACCGAGACATTGACTCCTATTGTAATTACATTCTGAATAAACATTCGGACCTGAACTTAAAAAAGCCCCAGAAACTCAACCTGACCGACTTAGAACTAAAAGCCCTAGATGACCTAACTCAGGACAATGAACTAGTTATAAAACCGGCCGACAAAGGAGGTGCCATCGTACTACAATTACATACTACCTGTGAGAACGAAGCATACAGACAGTTGAACAACAACGTCCACTACAGGCGCACAACTCAAGACCTCACCCCGGTACATCATCTAAGAATTCGTGACCGACTGAAACAACTCAGCAATGCGGGGAAACTACCTGAGCATTCAGATAAACTACTTCTCCCAGCCGAGAGCCGCACCTCACCAGTATATTTCCTCCCCAAAATTCATAAAAAGGATAACCCAGGCCGTCCTATTGTATCTGGAATCGACTCACCCACCGATAGAATATCCTACTGCCTCGATCAAATCCTACACCCATATGTCCTGAAACTTCCATCCTATATCAAAGACACAAGAGACTTCATGAGAACCATCACCGAATATGGCCATTTACATGAGGATGAAATCATGGTCACCATCGACGTGAGTGCCCTGTATACCTCGATCCCTTACGAAGAGGGACTACAGGCATTAAAAGACACCCTACGAGCTCACCCTTCTCCCCATATGGATACCAACACTGCGGTCGAACTAGCAAGAATGGTTCTCACCCTCAACACGATGGTCTTTAATGGACAATACTACCACCAACAACAGGGAACAGCCATGGGCACCCGGATGGCACCTATGTACGCCAATCTCTTTATGGGAAAACTCGAGGAAAAACCACTCCAGGACAGCCCGTTACACCCTCTCATTTGGCGGAGATATATAGACGACATTTTTTGCATCTTTAGATGCACAGAGGACGAACTCCAAGAATTCCTCACCTACATCAACAAATTCCACCACACAATTAAATTCACTGCCAAATTCAGTCGCGATATAATACATTTCTTAGATGTTACCATCCAACGAGGACCCAACAACGAACTACAAACAAAGCTCTACAAAAAACCAACTGACTCACCACAGTACCTCCACGCCTCCTCTTTTCACCCGAAGTCCCAAATTGAAAGTATAGCGTACTCTCAAGCGGTCAGGATTCGCCTTATCTGCTCAGTCCAATCAGAATATGAAATGTCCACCAAAGAATTGTTGAAACTACTTACCCTACGAGGCCACTCCCACGCCAAAGTCAAAGCCTCTATTGGAAAAGCAGGAAAGACCTAATAGGAAAGGATAGGAAAGACCTAATCTACCCCAGCGTCAAAGAAAAATCCAAACTCATCCCTTTCGTCATTACATACACCATGGTTAACCAAAAAGCCTCACACATACTCAAGGAGGCCTCCTCTTTCCTCCGTCCAACACCAGCCAATAGAAAGTTCAACGATCACAGACACATAGTAGCCTTCCGAAGATCTACAAATCTCAGAGACATTCTAGTCCACTCACTATATCCTAGCAAAAAGAACTCCAACGGCAGCTTCCCCTGTATGTCATTTACATGCAGATGCTGCCCACATGTCGTCACCAACAAGAAAATCAAATCACACACCAATAATAAGTCATTATCTATTATTGGTCACAATGGTCAGGCTTACATCCGTATACTGGACACACAACAACTAGCTGGAATCAACCTGAAACTTTAGTCTCACTAGCGGCGGGAAAACCAGCTGAGTCTTCCTCTCTCCACAGCGCGTCAACAAACCTGACGGGTCCCCGGCCCCAGCCGGTGACGTCACGCGTCCCACTTGCATCTGATTGCCCTAACTACAACGTAAACACACAACACGCGATCCTGCTGTTGACTTTTTCACCTCGCCCTACGGTCTACTTGAAACTCAATTATACCCTATCGGAGCCTTAAACATCTAGTCACTTTTTACAACATGGGACGAGAAAGGTATAAGCGGTGCTCCTACTGCCAAGACTGGATCGTCGACACTGCCACACCTCAACTCCCGGCATAAATACGAAGGTGTGGGTAAGTACCCATGTCCTCTTTGCCCGGAGAAGTTCTTCCGTAGACGTCAAACCTTAATCCGACATTACTCCAACATACACCATGATCCCAATTTACAGATATCTTCCCCTATTCTAACCTACAACAATAAGATTGTCACTCCCAATACTACATTGAGCACCAACATTATATCTGGACCCTCTTTTCAGACACATCCAAGTTCAGAGAGGGCCACACTCACCAGCACTCACGTAGCAACTCCAACACTGACACCCACGGACACGGTAGGGAGAAATACTATCTATCAAACCAATCTAACTCCAACCGCAAACCCACCCACGGACGGACAAATTGCCGATCTACTTCTGGAGGTTCTGAAAACACCAGCCCACGTAGTCACAAACCAGCAAACAAGCAGAACACAGACAAGTGTTCTCCAATAGACCTGTGGGGATTTCTGGATCCATCAATATCAGCCCCCTCATGGGAAGACCCATTAGAGCAAGCACTCCCCTTCAACTAGACCACCTAAAAATTCACCCGACACCACCTAAAAAGCCCATGCTTTCGGTGGTCATTACCAACCCCACTGCTAACTCCACCCCTACCCACAGCACCAATGAGGAAGACTCGCTAGCTGACAACAACAGCCACCCTACAACAGACTCCCCAAACAACAGCCCAATGATGAAAACGCCACCATCTACTCCAGTCCAGAACATACAGATCAACGTAACCCCAACTCCATCACCGTACACCCCCTCTAAGGTCATGCAGGAATCACCATCCCATGAGTACCTGATAGAGGTGCCTGGCACTTATGATGATTATCCCTCGAACGATAACACTCAAGAAACCCCCATTGAGGAAGACCCGACTCCAACTGACGACACCAACGACACCTGACAACTGACAACACCAACTGACCACCACTCTGGAGCCAGCAAAGGACTCCAACAATTCGTACTCCAACAACAAAAGCCGAATGCTTTACTATCACTCCGAATGCGTAAAAATCATAGATAGAGATATAGGCCATAAGTTGCAGTCCATGCTGGCCAAGGAAGGTTACCTGAGGTTCTCCAAGTAATACCATCTCCAAGTTTAACTCCAACGACCACTACCATCTTGATCAACGTTTCATCTGAAATTAATAAATCAACCAATCTCAATATAATTGTATTATATACTAAAATTTTTTCCTCTCACACCACTCCACACACACACACACACACATTCACCATCACATTTCCAAAATCTCTCATCTAAACACTAATAATCCACCACCCACACCAATATATACATCCTACACCCACATCCTACACTGAACATACCACACCATACATCCTACACCTTCCAATCAAAGTGCTACCTTCTCGACATCCTACACCATAACACTATATAAACTTTTTACAAACCCAGCATTGTACCATTCTCCTGAAGAAGATCGATAAGATCGAAACGTTGAGAAATCAATAAAAAAAACAGAAACCACTTACTTCCTTCATGGTGTTTATTCGTGCTCGTCCACTATAAGTTATAAATATCAATTTTCTAGAGGAGATGAGCCTGAAAGGGAAAATCCCAGAGAGCTGGCTTAAAACTGTTAATGAAGGTGAAGTTTCAAACTATTGTGACGAGTTGTTATGCTTAGTAGGTGAAGAAGAAATTGACATATTAACATCTTCCACCAAAGTAGTGTACGATGCAGTTAAGAAGTGTTTGTACTTCGAAAAGGAAAGAAATAACGACTGGTACAGCAAATTCTTAGACAAGGATATCGATATTACAAACTTAGAATTCAAAATGTGGTACAGAGTCCCATTTGGTTTCACGAGAGACATGAGACTCCAGTCTTTCCAATATCAGGTCTTAACAAGTTAATCGTATGTAACGTTCACCTAAACGACATGGACATTATTCCATCCAAGCTGTGTAAGTTCTGTGATTCTGTCGATGATTTATTTCACTTTTTTATAGATTGTGAAAAGACATGCTCTTTCTGGCATAATCTGAAAAACTGGGCCAGTAATATTAAATAGCTAGACAGGGAAATATCGAATGACATAAATGCTGTGTTTATGATCCTCGGAATACCAAATACAGAGGAAAAATAGTGTGTGGAATTATATTCTTATCTACGCCAGATTTTACATATATAAAACAAAGCTGTTCGGTAACAATAATATTTGCTTTTTTGACATTCTCAGGGAGTTAAAAAGAAAACTGAGAACTATGCAGGACTGCTCATGTATCAGCAGTGCACATAGAAAAGTTGAAGTTGCATGTCCAAAGGTTGTGAGAGATTATTCACAGTTCATGGGTGGGGTTGATCTATGCGATCAGATGTATCAGTATTATTCCTTCTCACGCAAATCAAGGAAATGGACCAACAAATTGTTTTTCTTTCTAATGGAATAATGAAAATTAACAGTCAAATCCTGTACAATTCAGTCATGCCGAAAAAAATGAATCTCTATGATTTTACGATAACCTTGGTACATCAAGCTCTCACTTCATGTTCTATATCAATTGAAAGACCTATTGCTTCTACACATAACCGACTGACTTCACGTTGTATGCCAGGAGACCTCCTCAGAAAGAGTTTTTGTCATGTCTGTAATCATAGATTTAATAACAAATTGATTAAGGGGAGAAGACAAACAAAATACGGCTGCCAAACATGTAAAGTTCACCTATGTTTGCCCCACTGTTTTCGTGTGTACCATACTGTGAATCAATACAAAACAGCTTGTATTTCTGAGGTGCCTGAGGAATGAAAAAACATCAAATAAATCAATATAGAATGAATTGTATCTTACTTGTGTTTATTAATCTTAATTGTCTTTTTTCATGCATTTCTCATGATCATCCTAGTAGCCTAACGCACAAACGATCGAGTCATTAAATTATTTCCAGTCACTAAACTTAGGCTATATCACAACGTCAATGAAAACTGCTGTGTCTAATGAAAAACATAATTTAATTTGTAATCGCTGGTCAATTCACTATATGGAAATGTCTAAATGATGCTAGTCCATGATATGATATGATATCATATGATATGATAGTCCATTCTCACATTCCAAGAAGTAATGGGTAATTTCGAGATTAATAAAGGACAAGAGCCTTCGGCCGAGGCCCCTCCATCAGAAATACATATCACATTAAAAAAAAGGAATCCAAAGAAGAGCTAAATTAAATAATTTCATTGTGATTATTATCACATATTGATTTGTGATATATTTTATGTACCGGTATGCTATTCCTATGCAAAAATTGCCTAGGCCTATAAAATAAATTTGTCCAAACAGGTATTTTGTTTCCAGAGATGATGAAGAAACCCCTTCCCTCCCCTGCCTATAGCCCCTTCTCCACCCCTCCAGCCATTCCTTCAGTAACACTGTTACTAACAGAATAACCAATAGCTGGAATAAATTGCCACCCAAAATAATATCAAGTCTTTTTCGGCCGTATTTTGAGCCTCAGCTGATGGCCTATAGGCAATGATCCTATAGCTATAGGATCATTGCTATAGCCTATAGGCCTGCAGAGTCTGCATGCCCAGCACCGGCAGCAGTCCAAGAGGGCACGGGAAAAAAGAGTTGTGAAGGACTCAGAAGAGTTGTGCGGTTACTAACGTCATTTAGACAACGTCATTGGGATGGTAAGCCACAAAGCGTTGTCAGGAAACATCGAGAATCTCGTAGGATATTGGAAGGATCAAATTGCGACTAGCCTTACAAATATTTGATTGTTAGAAAATCCTTTCTATGACTTTGCCACAATTATAGATGGTTATTTGCCGGGTTATTTGTGTCCGTACAGGAAAAACCAAACAAACACCACTGTTTCCCAGCATACATCTCTCGAACGGCGTGCGCATAAAAACGGCTTCAATCGGAAGTAGAGTGGAGAAAGCGTAGCCTCCTTTAAAGAGTAAGGTAATTAGTAACGATTCCTTTATTAATCTGAATGTTCCAGTTATGAATTCCATTCGGCGATCGATGCTGTGCTTGATGGAAATATCCAAGAATAGTCAAGTAATATCCGTCTGATTCGATAAATATCACACATCAGCAACCCTGACGTCTTCCAATAATGCACTGGGTAAAAATTATTCACTTTAAAATTAAATAAAAGTAGTTAAATCCATGATTTCTGCTCGCACCTCCAGTTTCAAACTGTTGTCACTAGATACGCGCCCTAGTAACAACCTCCGCGTATTTGGGCCACTGTTTTCCCGCGCGCTTGGCGTATGGATAGGGTTAATATATACCACGTCCAGCCTGCTATGCAGACAAGTAAGTGGGTTTGTTCAGATTGTTTTAAAAGCTTTACACGGCGAAATACATTACAACGTCACACTCTGTCAATTCATAACGTATCGGATCCAGTCCTGGATCCGGTCGTCGTAAAACGCCCGATTATCATAATATCCAAACCTAAAATCTGCCTCTCAAGATCTGAATTTGATAACATTACCAACTTTTATCACCCTGACCGCATAAAATTCATCATTAAACCCGCTCCTCGTCCTTACAGTTACACCAACAAACGACGACGTGAGAGCCAACCCAAAGAAACCCACCAAAGTGGGGACCATCTCAAAGTACACAAAACCACTAGAGCGAATCAGGGAGTGCCAACAAAAGGCGGAGCAGAACAAATGAAGAATCATTGAAGTCGAGGCAACTCCATACAACCCATGTGTGAGAAAGAAGGGCAGAACAGAGCACCCAATGAAGATTATATTCAAAAACAATGGTAAATCAAACTCCATCTCAGTCAGTCCATCACGTTCATCTATAAGCACATCAGGTGCCAACAATGACAGTAGACTAAACATATCGATATCCTCAAGCACATCCTCAACCCATAGCACTGTAAAATCGAACACCTCTAATCAGAAGGACAGCCCCAAGGTGGATGATTACGACCTCATCACTCTGAGGAATGATCTAACAACAACTGATTCTGAAAGTGACGAAGACCCAATACCACCGTCACCGCTGACTAGTACACCAAAAATCAACAAAGAACAGGAAAGAACTCCATAGACCAGCCCTGTGGTACCTAGCAGACACACCCCGATAATCGTGGACACCACCAGTCCACCCAAGAAAACACTGAGAGCGACCACACCAGTCCCCACCCAATCACAGCACCCTAGAAAATATTCACCGACACGCTCCTCCAGGAAACCAAAACCAAGAAGCCCCAGAAAAGCACCAAGAGCACCAGTGCCATCCAGGAACTACCCCGGTGGCCACACAAGAAGACAACCTAATAACAGATTCTTCAAGCAGTGGACTAATGAAACCCAACAACAGAACTGCAGTAAAAGACACGAAGAATACACGCCAAAACCACCAAACCATACTTACCCAGTGTATAATCCGACCCCAATACGAGCTCCGGCCAATGGAACCATAGCCAGGGGCCGTCTTATCTACGACCTCTGGAGGATGATCAGTAGCATTGACCAAGACATTGGGAGAGCTATGCAAGGGGTCATGATCGTGAAGGAGTACCTGAAGACCGATTTAAAAACTGAATCCTGAAGACTCTGTAAATAACAGTGCCAAGTGACACTTATTGGACATCATTATTTATTAAATTGTTCGTCGTTAAACAATTAGAATTTAATTACCAGATGGTAATTTTTACATTCAATGTTCTCAGAATATAGAGCCACGAAAGAGCTTTGAAATAAACCTAGTCTCGACTTAATAGTCCTATTATTAACCAAGCTGTGCAGAATATCAATTTAACCAATCAGAATGCTGCTTTTCATTTTATTGATTGTATCCATGGTAACCAATGTTACACATTTTTTATATAATCCCTACTATATTCATATGTTAATCATTCCCTGATGAAGGTACACACTAGTACCGAAACGTTGGAATCGTACATCAAAATACAACTTGAAAAAATAAAAACCACCTTACAAAAATCGCTGACTTTCTGGTTTTGGTGTCATATCAACTTAAAAGATTATAATATATATAGATTGGGGAGTGATTTTTTTATTTCATGTTCTAACTGGCTATTTCCGGAATGCTGGCGGAAACCATATTCCCAGAATGCTATGCGAAAATGATGTCAGGTGAGCGCTAGCACACTTCCATCTCTTGTAAGCTGCCATAGGTCTACCCTTACCGTTGGGGCAGGAATTGTTGCTATCAACAATTCCCACTCATTAAACGCCGGAATGAACTGCCAACCTACTTCACGGAAGCCTGGAGGGCTACCCACAACACCACTGACCCCTCCAGGCCATTTCCTCCTGCGCACTGGCACGCACATCTGCCCACTTGACCAACTCCCCTCCGGCCACGTGCAGCAGGGCCCTCATGAACACCCAAGATGGCCCTCGCATGAATTATAGGAAGCTGGCAGAAGGGGACGCCCAAGAAACTCCCAAGTCTGTTAAGAAAAAAGCCAGGGCAAGGAAAGTACACCAAAAAATTGATCTTGAACTTCTTCCACCAACGATGGAGGACGGCTCCTCCAACGAAGAACGTGACAAATCCCCTCCTAAGCAGGAGAAGAAGACAGCCCCATAGAATTCTCCAAAGACTCCTGCAAAGAATAAGAGCAAGAAAACAACAGATAAACAAGGGTTAACAGGAGTAGTTTCCACGCTTGCTGAAGCTCTCATCGAGGCGGCAAAGTACAATGCCACACCTCAGAAGCTTTCCCGGCCACGTGCGGAACATAAGGCCTCCTCCTCCCGCCACCGCAAGCGCACAAAGGCCTTCAAGCGTCCACTCGCTTCCAGCTCCTCCTCCTCGCCCGGTGACTCTTCCCCGTCCTCGAGCTCCTCATCCTCGTCTTCTTCGGAGAGCTCCCCGTGAGGAAACCATCTAAAAGGAAAAGGAATAAGAGAAAGAAGGCAAAAAAGGATAAACGATCAGCCTCCAGCAAGCTTCATCCCTTCAGGGACCCCACTCCGTCTTCCTCCTCCTCCTCAAGCGAAGACTCCACTCTTCCCTCCCCGAAACACCTCAAGCGATCATACCAGCACCATAAATTGGCAGAGAGGGCACTACACCAACAATACGGAGCCAAAGGACGCACAAAAGGTAAAAAGAAATTAACATCTACCCCTGAAAACTCACTTCCCCCAGACCTGTTTGCCCTAGTGAAAGCTGAAAAGTGGGAAATATCTATTGTTGAGTATCTGTGCGGTCTGTCTGTAATGGCATCCCGTCAGGCCAAATGTGATTCTCCCCTTCAACTCCTCTCGAGATTGTTTTGGTTTGCTCAAATTGGCTCCAACTCTTGTTTTCATCGATGCCTATCTGCAAGGTATATGGGTGCACCCAAACTTCTGGCAAAGGAAAGACTCAATGGATCTCATTCTTTACATTTCCAAAGAAAGATCAAGGGAGATGCAAAGAATGGGTGCACCGACTGGGTAGGGCCAATTTCCAGCCGAAGGTCCACAGTTGCCTGGGCAATATTCACTTTGAAGAGAGCATGTATGTACCTGACTTGCAAAAGGCCATTACTGGTATTCCATATTGGGTAAAGAAGAAATTAAATCTAGATGCTGTTCCCACAAAACTTAAGCAAGTTTTGGATGGCAAGTGGTATGTTGGAGCTCCTGCAAGTAACGCTACAACGGGCCCTACAAAGTCTGTCACTCCTAACATTTCGACTGAGGTTGAATCACTTGAAGGCCGCCAATTCATCAAGGCTGGCTCTGGCATAAGACGGCTTCTAAGTGAAGAACATTTGAGAAAAAGAGACCACAAAGAGGTGAGTAGTTAATATCATTGTGATTGCCTACCTATTGGCACTGAATCTCAGAAAGATGCCTTTGTCACTGAATACATTTTTTAAAAGCACCTATAAGACAAGTAGGGCATACCGGGGCTGGTTGTCACATTGGTTGGTTGTCACACAACATGAAAATCATATTTGCGCGCACTTTAGATGAAAGGCACTCATGCTGTCCTCTTCCGTCCCCTCTCAAGACTATAGAAACTCGCGCTTTTGGCCAAGGACAGATTTTGCTGGATGCGGTCAGAAACTTTTCACTTTTTGGCGTGGTGAGTGCACTTTTCTCACTTAGATTTTTTACCACAAAAACAGTTCTTGGGGTAAGGGTGTTACAGTTGTGGATTAAATAAGTGTCTTAATTAGTTTTGTATCGAAATAAGTTGCGTGAGAAGTTTTTTTCCCTCTAGACCTACCTGTTTTGGACATATAAAATGTTCTAATTTGTTTTAGTTTTGCTTGTAAGGAGTCATAGTAACACCATCTAATGGCAATTTAGGTATATCATAGATGCGCCTGTCAGTACTATTACGCCATCTAGGTTGTGGGAAATACTCCAATTAGTCTTACCACCGATATGGGCTACTTAAAAGTCCTGTTGTATGCTTATTTCTCAGGCAATATGAATATAATTGGTATAAATCTAAAGGATAACGTACATGAAATTTTTTTTCCCCATATCTGAGAAACTGGACCAGACTCACACAATATGTAATATGTAATATGTAGCTCTCATCCAGTATTTAAAGAGGGTAAGAGAATTAAAAAAGTATTCCCTATGAGGTTAGGCTCACACCAACACCTGTACTCTTTTGAATGACAAGAGTGGGGAACCACTAAATGGTTCTCCTCACTTTCCCCATTAAGACATCCCTAAACAAACTAATACACTAAAATTAATTAAATAATAAAACAATGAAAACTTTCATTGGACCGCCCCTCTATTAGTCTATTCAAGACAATACAAGAAGGGAAGAGAACTATATCTAACAATGCACCTGATGAGGCCCATAGCCGAAACCGCTCTAAAAACCAGCCATATATTTTCAATAAAATGAAAATAATAAATAAATAAATAAACATAAAGTTTAAATAAACAAGACAACACTGGACATAAACCACCATCATTCCCTCCCCTGACCCCACCCCACAACAACCCCTGGCCCCTCCCCTGCTGACTCAATGCAATAAGACTAGAGTCTAGTGCAAGTCTAAACACCACATATCCTCAGGCACAGGTAAAACAAAAACCCAGGCACTGGAAACCAATGGACTGGATCGAGGTCACATGACCTAGGGATCGGAGATCTGGCGGGAAATCCAAACCCAAAAACAGAGTATAATAAGAGCTCTGGTACACCAGATTGTCATTCAGCGGTTGTGCAGGTTAGGTGTTACAAGCTTCGTCTACCACTAAATGACTTGGCCCTCTCTGGGGGAAGGGCTAAAGATAACCAGTTCGCAGCCTGTGCCCACCCATTCTGGTTCCTCTCAGCAAAACTCTATGTAGCTTTCCAATTTGTACATGTGCCTTGCATTTTAATGACACTCCCTGACGCCGTCACAGGTCATGTCCCATGACAGATACTTCACCCAGCTTAGGGCTGCTATAGTCCTAATGTTCATCGGATTCCTCCGCCAAAGCAACCTGTTCCCCAAGACATCATCTCTATACGACCCTACACGTCAGCTGACTACCAGTGATGTTACGCTTTCAGCTGAAGGCATTCAGGTCCGCATTCAGTGGACCAACACTCTCCAGTCTGGCATGTTGCCAAGCTCCATCTTCCTTTCCGACGATACCGGACAGTATCCTGTGTCCTCTTCTATCTATCGCTGCCCTTCTCGCTGGCCTCCCAC
Organism: Sthenelais limicola; assembly: GCA_942159475.1. Classification (NCBI taxonomy): domain Eukaryota; kingdom Metazoa; phylum Annelida; class Polychaeta; order Phyllodocida; family Sigalionidae; genus Sthenelais; species Sthenelais limicola. The sequence goes on along the minus strand of OW804095.1, from coordinate 45,835,319 downwards.
AGTGCTCCTCGTCGCCCCACTTCACGTTCTCCTATAGTCGCCCGATGCCAGTCAGCTCCATAAACCAGAAATGGTTGGCTGCTCTACAGTTTCTCAGAATAGACTCAGCCCTCCTCTCACTCCACAGTTTCAGGAGAGGAGGTGCCTCGTTTGCCTTTTAGTGAGGCGTTGCAAACTTAACTGACATACGCTCACATGGTATGTGGGCCTCCGACGTGGTACTTGCTTATCTTCGGCCCCAGCCAGACCCTACTTCTTTAGTCCATAAGGCTCTTCACAATATATATATCTCACAAAGAGAATTTATGTCAAAGTCCAACCTTGAGTATTAAACAACAAATCTAAAATTGTCTGTGTTGGTGTTGTAATGCTATAGGCTTGTTGTGCAAGTCGCCGGCATTGCACCTCCCTCCTATGTCACCAACGACGTCCTAGTCCACGTCCTCTCCTCCTTCCTCCCTTGCTCTGCATAGAAGTTTTGTTGCCCACCATCCCTCCCTTATATTCAATTTTCCCTCTTCTTACTCCAGGGCATTTTTATTGTATACACCTTTTTCATATACAAATACTGACATATTATGATCTTGTTAAACAATTCATCATTAAATTGTTCACCTACATCTACAAGCTATGTCATCTGCTGTATCTAGAAGATTGTATCTACATCTCACGAAGAGAATTTATGTCAAAGCCCAACCTTGAGTATTAAACAACAAATCTTAAATTGTCTTTGTTTGTGTTGAAACCATGTAGGTCACCAATTTCAAGGTCAAATGTCAAATTTGGGCTGATTTTTTATGTAGGACTGTGTGTGTTGGGTGTTGGGGAGGGTGGCCTCGAGAGGTAGAGGCTATATCAATAGCATTAGCAAAATGATGATCTTGACCGTTACCAAGGTCATTAACAAGATGTCTAATGAAATTATATAGCTATCATATGCTCTAATTGCGTACCCTTGACCTTAATAATTCAAAAGATACAGGTTTGTATATAAAATTCAGATTTAAGGATGACCGCGGGTATTTCCCAAAGTAAATAGATCAGCCTGATTTTTTCACACTTTGTACTCCAAATCATGCTGATTTCAAATATAATTTTTTTAAGGGGGGGTCCCCAGACTAGATTTTTTGCTATTTCCGTTTGAAAATAAAAAGTTATTTAATTAATTTAATATGGCCGTCTATGGAGAAAAGGGCGTTTTTGAAACGTTTTATCCATTTTAAACCATAAATTGTAATTAGAGTTGGCTAATTTTTTAGTATATCATAGTTTAAGGGATATACTTTCTGAAAATAACAAGAAAACGGGTGGTCCCCAGATTACTTTAGGAGCTGGAGGCCCCCGAACTTGAGAGTGCAGTGAGTGAGAGCTGGACTAGCTTTGAATTTCATGTAAACAAGGTGGCTTACGGTGTCGTAAAACAATAACAAACAAGAAAAAAAACATATACTAATCTGTTCAAAAGTCAGAAGTGTTTCTTTTTAACTACTGAACATCACTATTCAAAGAAATGATCAAAAAAATCAAAAAAATCAACATGGTCAATGTCGTAAAATCCCCGCCGTTTTTGGCAACTGAGAAATACCCGCGATCATCCTTAAACCAAATTTAATCTAGAGTGAAAAGTAAGCTTTGGTTAACATCGTATTCTAATGACACTGAGTGTGGGTTTTTTTTCTTTCCCTCAATGCTATCATAATTGCTTGTATGCAGTAGGTTATCATTTTCCTCAATTGCCTTATTTCCATAAGAGAAAATGTTTTTTCACATTCCACAATCCTGCTGTTTTTGAGTGAGTGAGTGAGATTGGTTGCTTTACGCCCTTATCAACACTTTGAAGTGTTATATCAAGGGCGGGAGAGCTGAGAGGGAGGCAGTTTATGATCATACCCAGGAAATAGATAGAGAAGAAGGGAGAGAGAGACAGAGAAAAGAGACAGAAAGGCACTTTAAGGTCTTACCCAGGACTGTTTGTGTTGCAAGGTCATATTTGGTTACATCCACCTTGGTCAAGGTCATTGAGACTATAGTTAGCTCTCATATGTACCACCAATTATACCAAGTTTGGTCACATTCTTGGTTAAAGTGTAGGAATGGAACTCTAAAAACCTATTTTTTTGCTAAACTACAAACAAAATTTGTTACCATCGCAACCATGAGTCAAATATGGCCATATAGCTAATGTGTAATAGAGCATGACCTCAAATTTTACTATGGGGTATGGCATCTCATTTGGTCCCATACAGCAAGAGAAAATTAAAGTATAGGGAGGGCTATGATAAAATTTAACACATTTTCAGAGGTTTGACATTGGTCTTGTGACCTTGTCCTTGGTAAAGGTCAAATTCATATAATTTCAGTGAATGGTCTCTAAGGGCTTTAACATTCCTGAAAATTGCTAAGGAGTCACATGAATAGACAACATGTTATAGTCAATTTATCTTTCAGTAGCTGTATTTCACCAAAATACCAAATTTTGCAATATAAATGGTTACCATGGCAACCACATTCATATTTCAGAATCGGCACCCTTCCAAAATGAAAGCCCGAATTCTACCTGCTGTCAAATTTTGGCACTTTTATCACTAGAATAGCCATTTTTGCAATAACTGACTACTCTATATATGTCAAATTTTGGCACTTTTATCACTAGAATAGCCATTTTTGCAATAACTGACTACTCTATATATGTGCAGTCAGTAATGAGAAGGGTTTTTTTTACCACATGTGACCGATTTTCATGAATGGTAGGCATATGGGTTTTTGCCAAATAACAGGTTAAAAAGTATGATGGACATAATTTTAATGACATTGGCCGGGTAGAAATTGTCAAAATCTGTCATGGGAACCCAACTTTCATGGGTCTATGATCAGTATTTCGTACAAAGGTAATAATCTTTTAAGTCAATACAAGGGATCGACAAAAAGGTGATGAGTTTTGGTTGACACTTCAGTTCTCCCTGTAATATTGTTTTAGTCAGTGCAATTTATATTGTAAATTATGCTTGATGTTTTGATTTGATTTTACTTGATATTTGAACATGTTGTTGATTTGTTGTTTTATTATTTAATCAATAAAAATTCCTTTGCAGCCTTCCAAGGGAAAAAGTGGCAATTGGAAACAATTCAAAGAAATCAAAGACCAAGCAGACCACAAAATCTAGCACTAAGAAGAAATAATTTCAATGAGTTCTATCTATATTGACATATTACTCCTACTCGGACAGCCTTTTACATTCTAGAGAATCTATATAATGTTTTACTTATAAGCTTTGATCTGGAATCACTGTAGTCATAGTATTTTTACGAACATATCTTAATAGTGCATAAAATATATATTTCTATTGGATTTTATTATTATATTTTATTATCAATATTCTATTGGATTTATTATTATATTTATGGAGGTATTCATGTATAACAATGTACGATGAAAATTAAAATTTTTAAAAATCTTTTTAAGTATATGGTTCACTTCTTTCTCAATTCAAGAAATGAAATCCCAACAAGACCTCCAAGCAAATTATCACAAGTAAGGAGCTTAAAGGAGACCATCAAAAGAAAGGATAGTGTCATTCAGAATATCACAAGAGAATTGGATGCACTTTGGTCATCTCCTTCATCATCACTCCCTTGCTTGTCCTCAGACCCCATAACCTTGCCAGATTCTCCCAAGACACCATGAGGCATGGCACAAAACATCGTGCAAAAAGTGATATCAGGAGAGAAATCAGTGGAACACCTGGTGCCACTCACTAAGGTATATACAACGGTACAAGAAACGGAGAAGCACCTGAAACTACAGCTGTTTCGAAATTCCAAACATGATGTCGTTGGCAAACATCTTGGTGACAAAGCCCTTGCAAACAAGTTGGAGATTTCATGGACAAGCCTGAGAGGCGGGAGAAAATCATCAGGAAAGAGAAAAGAACGAGCTGAGAAGAAAAAAGAAAACATTACTAAGTTCATGCAAAGAAATGACAACAGTATCGAAATGCCTGGCAAGACTGACTTTTCATCTTGGCAAGACTGACTTTTCATCTTATCCCACACATTGCAAAATATTTACAAAAAGTACAAGGCTGACAACGTCCTTCATCACCTTCTGCCGTGGGAGGCCTCAATACATCAAGCTCTGTAAATTTGCCAACAGAAGAGTTTGCCTTTGCATTCACCATGCAAATATTGTGCTAAGGTTGGAAGCCAGTAATGTTTTCCCTCGTTCAGCTACGAATTTGCTGAATATGACCAAAGAGGAAATAATAAGCAAGGGCAAACAGATGGCATCAACTATTCGATTTAAACAATGGAATAGGGAAGAAATGACCTATAATGGCTATGTAATCAAGAAAATTCGCCTTCAAGCCAAGACATCCCAAAGAGACGAATTTATAGAAGATCTGTTGAAAATGCTGCCAGACTTCTGCCACCATTGTGCACTAGTGACCGAACAGAATAACCAAATCAAGATCTTGTAACAACAGCTGGTAGAGAAGGAATTTTTGGTACAGATCGATTATAGCGAGAATTGGCAGGCAATATACCAAGATGAAGTCAGTGGAGCCTATTATAACAAAGACCAAATCACCCTCCACCCAATGATGGTCTATCACATGGTGGATAACGAGTTGAAATCTCAAAGCTATGTTGGTGGGACTGACATAAATCGATACATTGCATATCGTCAGTGATTCACCTTCCAGCCAATACAGAAATAGCAAGATATGCTACTTGGTACAGAAAGCCACAAGGTTGTTGAGTATTGACTCAATGTCCTGGTCTTGGCTTGAAGCTGGCCACGGCAAGGGACCCTGCGACATGATAGGTGGGGCAATTAAAATTGGCCAAAGCCGACTTGATTGTTAAAACACAGGGAACAATCATATCAAACACCCAGGAATTCTGCGATGTAATTTAAAGAGCTGATTAAAAAATGAAGCTAATTCATGCTACAGTTGAGGAGGGGGAAACAGACATAGAAGACGGTAGCAAGTGGAACAACACTGCCGTAAATGGCTTAATGAAGGCCCATTGCACCCAGACCAAAGGAGGGAAGTTGTTCCTGAGAGAAACATCATGCTTTAAAGCGTGTTGTAAAGATGGCTTGATATTCAAGAAGGGGTGTCCAAGCTGGATGGAGAAGTGTGGCACATTGGATAATGACCTAAGCTCAGAGGAAGACACTGATGTTGAGGAGGAGGAGCAGCAGGAGGAGCAGGAGGATGGTTCTGAGGACAGTAGCGATGACAGTTCTGAAGAGGAAAGTGATGATTCTGAAGAGGAAAGTGATGATTCTGAAGAGGAAAGTGATGATTCTGAAGAGGAAAGTAAGGATTCTGAAGATGGAAATAAGGATTCAGAAGATGGGAATTCAGAAGATAAAGGTGGGGATTCTGCAGATGAGAGTGAGGATTCTGAAGTTGAAGACAGGAGTGATGTGAGTGGTGTAAGTGGGATAACTCATCTCGACTCAGAAGAAGGCATAAATGTTATATTACCATCAACAGGCATCGACCCCCACATAGAAGATGACGAATTTAGTTTGAAAGATTTGAAAGTATGCAGATAGATGCCACAAACGTCGAGGTTGGTAGCTTCCTCACTGCCATCTATGGGAGGCGATGGTATGTTGGGCAGGTAACAGAAAAGATCAGAGCAAAGGTAAGAATACATGGCTCCTTGTCGAGGCCATTGGAAATGGGCTCAAGATGATGAAGACACCATAAACATAGTGGATATCTTGACTAAAATACAACCCCCAACCAAAAAGAGTGTTCTTTGGGCCTTGAGTCCACTTGAGAAAGTAATCACAAATGATGCATTCAATTGCAAGTAACATCATATCATTCTCATCGGTCAACTTTGTGCAATTTTAATACATTTTGAGTCACCTTTCGTACCATATATCTACCCATAGATAGATAGTGGAATATCGGGATGGTATTGTCCCAACAGGTAGGAGGACGAGAACGAGTTTTACAATTTGCCAGCAGGACGATCACAAAGGCAGAACACAACTATTGTGTCACTCGGAAGGAGTTGCTGGCCGTCGTTTTTGGAGTCAGGAAATTCAGGTCCTACCTGGTTGGGGCCAAGTTCCTCATCCGGACGGACCACAGCGCTGGCTGATGCAAACAAAAGAGCCAGAGGGCCAACTCGCCCAGTGGATCGAAGAGCTAGGATGCTATTTATAAATTCCACATCGAGCACCGGCCGGGGACCCGTCATGGCAATGCCGATGGATTATCTCGGCGACCTTGCAGCCAGTGCGGACGAATCAAAGTGGACGAACAGGACAAAGGGGTGGACGAACCTCCTGTCCTAGTGGGATCCCTTCGGATTGATCAGGCAATAGAAGACCTGAGGGAAGCTCAGGAGGCGGATCAACTAGTACAACAATTCCAACGGGGCGTGGAATCAGGAAACCGACCAGAGGCTGAGACGGGGTATGGCGATGTGGAATCTCACTGGTTGCATCGTCTGTTTGAGGACTTGGACGTCAAACAGGGTATCCTAGGGATAACCATGGTAGACCAACACAGGGGACGGATCTGGAAGGCCTTCGTCCCGCGGTCAAACCGCCGAGAATTGATCCGCCAGGCCCATGAGGGGCCCTTTGGGCTGCATGGAGGGTGGGACCACACAAAAGAAATATTAGGAAGGAGACAAATATTGCCGGGGATGGACAAACATATTGCCCTTGTCAACAAACGAAAAATCAGGGGACGAAGAGATGGAATCGCTTGGCAAGCAGACCATTGGCTACGGTCGGGGAGGAGTGGGCCATAGATCTAACGGGGCCATTCCTGACAAGTCGAGGGAATAAATATGCATTGGTAGTCACCGATCTTTTCTCCAAGTGGACAAATGGTGTTTCCTGTTCCTGACATGACAGCCAACACCGTGGCTAGTGTTTTGGTCAAGGAAATCATATGTTGATTTGGGGCCCCACGGACATGGCATACTGATCAAGGCCGAAACTTCGAGTCAAATTTATTTGCAGCTATCGCGGCCCTGATGGGGATCGACAAGACCCGTACGACCCCATACCGCCCCCAGAGCGATGGACAGGCAGAGCAATTTAACAGAACAATGTTAGCCATGTTGATCACTGTAGTAGACGTCCAGGACGAATGGGACAAATGGCTGCCATTCATCGGGGCAGCCTATTGATTGGGTAAACACCGCACTACAAAGTTTTCTCCAAACTTCTTGATGTTCCTTAGAGAGACCCATCTCCCATGGGAAGTATGCTATCCCACCCCGGAAGAAGAGATCAATCCCTTTGAATTCGTGCAGGATTGTCATCAGAAGATGGCCACAGCCCATCGGCTTGCATGGAAAAATATGGGAACAGCAAGGGAACCTGATGCTGGGTGGTATAATGAGAAAGCCAGGGAAGTGCTCTACGAATCGGGGGATAGGGTTTGGTTCTTCCAACCAATTAAACGGACAGGTGTGTGCCTGAAATTCCAAAGGTTTTGGATGGGGCCATGGTCTGTAGTGGTGAGGCTGTCTCCCACCACCTATAAGATTCAATGGGGGAGGAAGACAAAGGTTGTCCATGGAGACAGCTTGAAACTCGCTGGTTGTGATATATCAGCCCAGGAGACAGTTACCTGGTCGAAATTCAAATCCCAACCACTTCACTCTGAGCTCTTGAAGAGTCCACTTCAAATCTCCATAGCTTATCACAAGAGAGTAGAAGTAATCATGCCCGACCGCGACCACAGAGCTGATTATCGGCCGGATGAGCGGCGACCGAAGAGAAAACGTAGTTCGAGCAGGGATCGCCAACGACAGGAGAGAGGATTGAAAGGAACAGGAGTAGGAGTAGGGAGGATGGGAGAAGGCAAGATCGGGAGAGTCTGTCTACAATAGATATACAAGGGGCAGACGACATTGGCCTCCAGCGAGCGGCAGTGGCATCCCAGATGATCGTCGCGGCCAGCAGGGACAAAGGGGAGCCGAAGACGGTGGCACCACCACTGGGAGGATGAATAGTTGTCCACAGGAAGTGGACCAAGGGACCGAATGTAAACAAAGCACAGAGTTTGGCGGTCAGACAGTCAGACCAGAGACAAGAGTGAGTGAGTGAGTGAGATTGGTTGCTTTACGCCCTTATCAACACTTTGAAGTGTTATATCAAGGGCGGGAGAGCAGAGAGGGAGGCAGTTTAGGATCATACCCAGGAAATAGAGATAGAGAAGAAGGGAGAGAGAGACAGCGAAAAGAGACAGAAAGGCCCTTTAAGGTCTTACCCAGGACCAGGCACTTTAAGGTCTTACCCAGGAGAAAACCAGATCAAACACCAGTCCTAACTTAACCATTAGTACTAGGAAGCCAGATCAAGCCTCACATTATAACAAGGAGGAGATGTCTACTCCCCGGGAGTTACAACTAGAGGAGGAAAAGCAGAGCTGGACTCGCTTGGATGTGGAGAGTGTGAGAACGGATCCCTAAAATGCTGGGTATGTTTCAAAATCCATCCATAGCCTTCATGAAGACTAATTCCTAGTCACAATAGACGTTAGCTCATTATACTCCTCTATCCCACATGGAGAGGGCGTGGAGGCTGTACGATCAGCCCTACCTAGAATTACTAGAAATAGTCCTTACCCAAAACACGTTTAAATTCAACAAACAATACTTCAGACAAATCCAAGGCACAGCAATGGGAACCAAGGTTGCACCCAGTTATGCGAACATATTCATGGGCCAATTAGAGAAGAACCTACTATCACAATGCGAACTACAGCCAACTACCTGCAGGAGATATATTGACGATATATTTGCCATTTACAGAGCAAGTGAAGATGAATTAATATCCCACCTAGAATTCCTCAACACTCTGCACCTCACGATAAAATTTACCTGGGAACATAGCCGTGAATCCATTAATTTCTTAGATGTGACCGTTTACAAGGGAGAAAACAATAAACTAGAGACCAAACTCTTCAGAAAACCCACAGACAGGACAATATCTCCACTACAGCTCATACCACCCTCTGCACCAAAGAAAATCTATCGCCTATAGCCAAGCCATAAGACTGAGATTAATCAACAGTGACCTTCAGCAATTTGATATTAGTTCAAAAATCCTTCTGAAAAACCTAACCCTCAGAGGCCACCCCCACAAAAACACAAAGGAAGCCATTGCACGAGCCAGAAACATGGATCGAGACACACTTGTCAACCCACCCCTCAAACACCTCTCCAAAATAATCCCCTTTACTGTCACCTATGTACCCCAAAACTTGGAATATAAAAATACCATGCATCAAGCAGGTTCATTCCTCAGACCCACCCCAGCCAATAGACGCTTCAAGGAATATAAATTAAGGATGGCCTTCAGGAGATCATTGAACATCAGAGACATTCTAGTCAACTCAGATTCCCATCCCCCCCGCACTAGATCAGGCTGCTGCCCATGCATGAAATTTAGATGCAAATTGTGAAAACATCATCACACACTCTAAAATTAAATCTACCTCAACCGGAAAATCCCACAAGATAGTAGGACATAACACATGTGACGCTTACAGTGTTGTATACTGTATAATGTGCCCCTTATGCAGAAAACAATACGTCGGCCAAACTGGCCACAACATTTGTGAACGACTATACGAACACAAGAGAGACATATGCCGACGGGACAGAGATCAACCCGTAGCCAAACACTTCGTCGACCATGACGTGGATCAAAAAGACATTCTAGTATATATATTAGACAGTAGCACAAAAGATCGAAATTCTCGACTAAGAAATGAAGAAGCATGGATTAGAACACTTCAAACACTTCACCCACTCGGCATAAATCTTTATATATAACATCCCGGAAGCAGTTACCAGACGCGCAACAGAGAAAACCAACCTGGGAAATCCCCATGGAAACTCCGTCTTATCCACAATGACATCACTTAGAACATAAACAAAGGCGTCCCCAAAATGGACAAGTTCCATCGCTGCACAGACTGCGGGGAATGGATGAAAAAGGAGGATAGGGCAATATTGGAACACCTAAACAAATACCACACGAACAAAGGTAAGGGCATGTTCCCATGTACTCTTTGCTATAAGTTCTTCAGCAGAATCTGGTCCCTTAACCGACACATAAAAACTGACCACGAAGAGGACCCTAACACTCTCCCCCGCCCGTTGGCCACTAGCCATATCAGAGTAAACCTGACGAAATGTAGATCAGCCCCTGATCACATAGAAACTCCCCCACCTCCAAATAATGTGAGATTTTGTATCGTACACGCTAACAACAGCCCCTATCCCAATTTCAGGCCCCTCCGAGGCCAAATGGGAGTAGAGCAAGCCAGAGAGAGCACCCAAACGACAGCCAATAAAACCACTGATGACCCTGAGTCTAAATGGGCCTACTCACAGACATTCCACCACCGAGAGACTACCCCAGGAATAAAAGAAAATCACGCTCCCCAGATAAAAGGTCAGAAAACTCTAGTCACTATAGACAACGAGCACAGAGACAGAAGAAGACCATAGAACCATAGCCGTTCCCCCCTTCCCAAGCAAAGCCGCACCTCCTATTCAGACCCCGGCTCCTCTAAAAGATACCTGGAACTGAACCGCAGAGTGCCATCATCTACCGTATCAGCATGTCCCAGTAAAACACCTGATATCTCCCACAAAAGACGCGAGACGACGCCACCCGCTAATCCCCCTGCTACCAACATGCAAACCAAAGCCGAAAAGGACAGAATGAAGGATCTACTCCCCACTTCAAGCCCCCCCCCCCCTCCTTCCCCATGAAGGAAGAAAAGAAACCACACCAGGCTGAAGAAAAAAACGAAAAAAACAAAAAGAAAAAGAAGACCTCTCACAAACCCAAAGAGACCCACGTCCCAGAGGTGATCATCAAACTCCCAACACCCTCGATCACCCCCATACCAAGATGATTTCGATGAATCCACCCCCATCACTCCGGGTAAAAACATGCTGCCCAACTTAATAATCACGAAGGAGAACACTCCCATTAACATCCCCGAAGACCCCCTCCAAAGCCCAGATATAAAATCCCCACCTACTCTGGCCCACAGCGAGGACAATCCAATCCTAAAGACCCCACCTATCCTAATGCCTGATCCAGCGCGGCCAAACGAGATAACAGTTGACAGAAAAAATATATCGGTGATACTATACCATATCCACCAGATCTTTTGCCTTTTGGACAGGGAAACAGCCAGAAAGATAGGGCAACTATTTGCGGACGAAGGATTCCTTCAAATAAACTGAAACCCAGAAAGGATGTCAGCAAACCCTAAAAAGAACAGCAGACTTGCCCGTACCTAGAAACATATTGTATATGAGATTAAAATTTTCTCTCCATATATTCACTAAATCAATTTCAAAGATCTTGATGTATAACCTTCACTTAATAAAACTATAGAAATCGACACAACACATTTTATTCATATCCATCAATTAACCCATTCAGGCCGCGTATTGCTTTAAAGCATTCCCACGCGTGTGGCCTCGTATTGCCTTAACGCACTCCCATGCGTTTGGCCGTGTATTGCCTTAAAGCACTCCCATGCGTAGGACGCGTAGTGCGTAAAAGCACTCCCACGCACAGGACGCGTAATGCGATAAAGCACTCCCTGGGAAAGGACGCGTATTGCCAAAAAGCATCATAACAACGTTATTCAATGGTGGTGACGTTATTGGCCGTCCTTAATTCAGATGACGTTATTAGAATGTGCGTCATCCAGAGGGCAGTGGATGCAGTGAAGCGTCGTCATGACGGGACGTGTACATTTCACTCAGGACATCATTAATTGAATGTTCTTTTCCCACGCTTGGTCGTTAAGCGTAATGCAACGTTGGCGGCGCTGTCCTGAATGGGTTAATAGAAGTCATCGATTCCAATGTTAATATTCATTTTATCCATATATAAAATATAAATACTATATAAATCCCCCACCCCCAACCGAACGATACATTTTCCTCCACAAAATCCACCGCGAGGACCCCCCACGAGAAAATGACAACGCAACGAATGCAGTACCCAAGGAGATATCATGTCAACAGCTGATGTTACACATTTTTCAATATAACCTAGCCGCTGATAGAATTCTTGTACTTTTTCCCTGAGGAAGGACAACTGAAGTCCGAAACGTTGGAAATAAAAAAGTCACCATATAGGCATATGGCGCAAAATTTGAATATGGAAGACGTATTTCAAACTCGCTCCGACTGAATGGTTTAAAATCGGGATTATTACAGATTGCATGCGTGATCTACACCAGATTTTACCATTATAAAGAATCAAAATCAGTTAAAGAGATCTGTGGATGAAATCAAACGAATCATGGTGAATAAAACGGACTTACTTGAGGTAAAAACTTCTCTGTCCAAGGAGGTGGAGGATATGGATCGCAAGGTTGAGTTTCTGACACGTAAATTCAAATTCAAAAATTCTTTTATTGTAATCGATGGTGTTGTTACAACTTGGTTGGTCAGGTCTGACTTTACAGCCAGGTCTTCCTGTGAATGCCGTCTAAAGCACAGTCCAACTATCTCACATCAAATGTTCAAAAATCTAAAGATGACATGGACATACTGAGGCAACAGCAACGTGAAACATATGTGGTACTCGAGAAATGAAAACACTTTTCAGTTGGCCAAGACTATCATTCACACACTTTTTCCTACTGCCTGGGATGGTGTATTGGACACTGCCTTCAGAGAGATTCGCAACAATAATCGCAGAGGCTATAGTCCTATTGTGATGAGGCTGTTACATAGAAGCATGAAAGAACAGCTAGTACGGAGGAGGGACCCTTTTGTTGATGACGACGACTTTCCTCACGAGCAGTGGCCAGACAAACAACATATGTATTTCCATGAATATGACACAACTGAGGTTCGTCAGAAGAAAAGTTTAATGAAGCTTTTGGCTAATAATGCCCTTGCTGCTGGCGCTGACAAGGATTATACTAAACCAAAAGGTGATCAGGTTTTGATAGACGGCAGGACCTATAACTCCAGGCAGCTACACACACTTGATGAGAAGTATAGTGTAGAAAATGTTAAAGTTGTCAAAGTTGAAAATGGATTGGCCTTCCAGGGCGAAAGGGCTTATCTGTCCAACTTCTTCCCGTGTGAATTCTTGTACCAGGATGTTGTTTATTGTTCCAGTGAGCAGGCATTTCAACACAAAAAATATCAAGCTCTAGGTAGTGTCGACACAGCGAAGGCTATCCTCAATAACGATGACCCAAGAGAAATTAAATCCCTTGGTGACCATGTAGCAGTGAAGCCGAGATGGAAGGCCATTGAGCAAGAGATTATGCTGGATATAGCCCGGTGCAAGTTCTACCAGAATCGTACTATTGCCACCAAGCTTGCTAACACAGGTTCCGATCGGTTGATAGGGGCTACGAACAACTCTTTTTGGGGAGCTGGTTGTTACCTAGGTGATCGACGTCTGCATGAAGATACATGGTCTGGCAAAAATGAGCTAGGCAAAATCCTCATGGTGGTTAGAGGTGAGGTGGCTAAGGCATTGAATGATAATGTTTCTGAACAACTGAAGTGTAAAAAGATGAAGCTTCCGTTGGTCCGCCGTACAGTCAAAATCGATGACGATGGATTTACCACGCCGAAAACAGTGACTCCCTCGGCCAAAGCAGTACCAAGAGCAGCTGTAATGGATACTTCAAATAAATACAGTTCCCTAGAAGGTTCTTCCCTAGAAGGTTCTTCACATGATACCACGATGACACCTCTACCCCCACTCCGTAGAAGTGGACACAGGTCGCAGTTATATACTACGCTTAATACAGTCACATAAGTTCAATTGATTCGTACCCCATATGCCCAACACCTGTATGATACATAGACAAAATTGACTCCTGGCTGTGTGAGAGGTGGTTATCTCCCGCGGGCGTACTAATTTCGTAAGGGTGCATAGCACCCAACGAAATTAGTACGCCCGCGGGAGATAACCAGCTCCCACACTGCCAGAAGTCTATTTTGTATTTATTATACCTCCCTCGATGTTTTTGTGTAAAAAAATAGTGAAAATTCGATGGAAATAAGTGTCAGACAACAAACTCTCCTCGCCACTTGTTTTGTTTACCCTCTCACTTAGCTTCACTTCCGGTCGACCTCACTCATTTTCGGGACTATTTTTCTATTCAAATACGCAATAAATTCGGAATTTTACAGTTGTCATCATTATAATTATTATTATATCATTACATACCATGTATTACAAGTCTTTTTTCCGCGAAAATAATTATTTAAATAAAGAAAATAAGGAAGCGAACATGGGACTATTTTTTCAACAAAAATTTCGCCAGGGGGCAATATGATATGTAAATACCGCCCAGAGGGTAATACGGTTTTCCAATGCTGTAGCCTATGGCGTACCATACCATCCCTCCCAGAGGTATAATAATGTATATTATTACATACGTACATGATTTCAACGACGTGATACAGGGGTGCTATATGAAAAGTCAAATCACATACCAATGCTATACGGGTTGTCATGGAAGCGCGTGACCCAAATAACGTAATTTGATTGGTTCACGACGTCACGCTCTACGCGGCTGAAGCGTAGCGCTGTCTTGCATGTTTCGAAAGTTTTCCGATAATTTGTCAAGAAAAACAGTACTAAGAAGGTAAACATAACAAATAAATCAATGAATATATATGTCATAAATATCTAATAGCCCTCTGTTCGGTTTCAAATCGATCTCGACAGAGGGTCAAATCTCACTCTACCCCTTCAGGGTATCGTGCGATTTGACCCTCCGTCTTGATCGATTTGAAACCTCCATTGGGCCATTAGATATATTAACTGCATACATGTATTATCCTAAATGAAAGCTTCCCCAAAACATTCCAGAATACCTAGAAATATGTGTCGTTGCCGACCTCGCTATACACACATTAAGGGTCTATATTTTAAAAAAAACATTTATACTTAATCTGCCTCGATATATTCTAAAAAATCTAATTTTTACCCTTTGTAAGTATCTAGGAATGATAAAATCTAAATAAATATCTAATGTGTAAGCCTATATAGCACAGTACAGAGAGCTTTAAAATCGCTTATTTTTCATGATTTTTCTGGCGGCAAGAGACATTTTGTCCCTATTGCAATGTCGGTATGAGAGAGTCCCCGGAAATAATATATTGTATTTATAGTATTTAAAATTAATATATTGTGAAGTTTTAGACTCAAGTCCACACTAGGAAAAAAGTGTCTGGTAAAATGTTATCACTTTTTAAATCGAATGTTTTGGTTTGGTTTGGTTAGTTTCACCTCCACTAATAGTAATTAAAAGTTAGCAGATATACTGTGGTTTTATTATTTCTCAACACTATTTCTATTGATATTTATGCTACTTTGTTTAAGCAATGGCCAGAAATGAAGCTGGAAATATAACCTTATTTCTCAGCTTGATTTGTGATGAATTTATAAACATTTACTGTCATTATTCATTTTATATTCATTTCCAAGTCTTTTCCTATACATATTATAGGATACGGTGGCAAATAAAATGAAAATATTAACTTAACTTGCATTTTATGTTCTTATTCACATAGTCTGGCGGAAAGAGACATGCTATTTTTGGCATTTTTTCCATATTTCGGATCTATTTTTCGACCCCCCTGTAAAAAAATTACCAATAATCAGAATGGTTCCAAACTTGGCAGTTCAATGCGCATGTATATAAGGTTCATAAAAATTAACACTTCAACTGATTAATATAAAAATTATTTTGGGGTACCCGGGGGGGTTAGGGGGCCAAATGTTGTCAAATTGGTGGAAATGGCCATATATGTTATCATGTGTGTACCTAAACGTGAAGATTGTAAAGGTGATTAATGATATTATTCTTAAATTTGTGTGGAAGAATGGCTCACACCAAACGGAAGTACAGATTTCTTGTCTCAAAGAATAGAGGATGGAGGCATGGGTCTAAGACTCTTAGTGGAAGTATGTGAAACGAACAGGATCAAATGGGTCCAGAGAATCATGTACAGTGGTAATAAGAACAAGAGAGGATTTTGGAACTTGAAGACTGGGTCTCAAGAAAGACTCAAGAAAGGACTTTACTGAGTCATATATATTATATATTAGAGACCTTCTCTAAAGGGACTCAGTAAAGTCCAGTCTCAAGATATTTCGGGCCCTTGAGTGAGATTATGGATATCATGTCCTTATTTCTGAAGGTGAAGATGAAGGTTTGTTCACTTTATGATTATTAAATTAGATGAATTGGATTTCCATGATAAATATATCCCGATTGTGGATTACAGTATTTCATTTGAATCAGAATGCAAATAATTCAAGTGCAAAAAAAATGAAATAATTCAAGTGATATCAAATCTATATAAATAATCACCTTTGTATATAATGCTTTAGTAAATTAGGATAGATATAAATCATGTGCTTTCATTATGTATCCAAATCCTCCCAGTGGCTGAAACAAAAGCTTGTCTCTCAGATTGGGAAAAGATTAGTATTGAGTGAACTGAGCGGCAAAAAATGCATCCTGTGTTTCAAGGACAGAGCTGATCATATAATCTTCAACCATTGGCACAATGAAAAATGTGCAAACCCACAGGAGGAGAAAATGAAGTGATTGAAGCTGCTGCAGCCTATATTAGAGAGGACATTCAAGCTTTGGTGTATGAAACAGAGTTCTATCCACCTACAGCTTCCTTGGTAAACCAAAGTAAAGATGCTATACCATTATCACTTTCAACACTAGTTCCTGGCATAGTTGCAGCCGAGTTAAAAGGAAAGAAAGGAAGGAGATGGGGATAGTACATGCCATCACAGCTGCAACAAGAATTAGATCATTTATTTCTTGCATACTGATATGAATTGCTAACTATTTGCATCAAAAGTTTGGCTCTCGACAGCTCATAGACATTCTACATAACTTGGGGTTTTCTGCCTCATACAAAGGAGTTCTGCAATTTGAGTATTCAGCATCAAAGAAACAAAAGGCAGATTTGAACAGCGAAGGATTTCATCAATGGGTGTATGACAATGCTGACTTTAATGTCAACACCATGGATGGCCATGGAACGTTTCACTGAATGGGAGGAATCAGGATCCCAACACCCATGAAAACAATGCAAGAGGAGGATCCATTGCAGAGGGTCCTAGACATCCCTAAAGCTTCATATTTGGGAGTTATGGGCAAGGTCAACATTCACTATTATATTATCTTGAATATGAAAAGGAAATGTATATTGTATGAAATGGCTAGTCGTCATTGAGTTGCCACTGCCTGTGAAGTCACAGAAGAAAACAGGACTTTATGTAAGAGCCTGATAAATATACTTGTTGCCTTATTGTATTTTATATCAATGCGAACTTTTATTACATGTCTGTATAACTTGAAAAAAATATCTTAGAAATCGGTCGAAACAAACATGAACTGTTGTATATGTCCTTAATGTAACCGATGTTAAAACTTACTTGAGCTATGCTATTGTAAAATGGCTTATAATTTAACTTCGTCAAATGTAAAAAATATACTAGTAGGACCTATAGTGGTTATCTTGTCCAATTATATATTTTTTTGATTTGTGTAACATGAGGTTATTAGGTTGGCCTGAAAATCAGGTTGGCCTGAACAGTAAAATAAGAAGCCTTTTGACTCTGGTTTGAGAAACATCCAGGTAAATAGGCTTGCTGTTGTATTGGTCAATTTCATTCAGTGAAAAAATCAGATATCTTGTGGATGGCTGGATCTAAATCACTTAGTCCATCCTGGAGTGGTTTTATGGAGTCTGTGACCAAGCTAAACACTGATTATGAAATCAGTGGCATTGAGGCACTTCCCAGTGGCATTGATGGTATCATGTTTCTTTGACTATTCCACAACTTCATGATCTTCGCCTCCATTGTAAATAGGCGGATTATTGGAACAGTTCACTTCGATGCAGTGCCCACACATTGCACTTCAGCTCAAGCCAACCTTTTTGCAGCTGCATTGCCTGGAACACCCTATATTGCTTTATTGAAATATGTTGGTAGAAGCTGATCATTTTTTACTTCCCAGCCCCAAGATAAAGGATCTAGCTTGTTCAGCCTGCTTTGAATCTGATGGTATGCTCTTAGAGAATGCTGAACAGCAGCATCAGATGTGGGAGGAAGGGAAGCCAATTCAAATTTGGAAGAAAGTGACAGCTGTCCAACTATTCTCTTGTACTCTGTGTACCTCTTTTCATCCAGCGAGTTGCTGCCTGCTCCACCAAACAATTTCAGCATGAACATCTTAATTGCTGCTTCTATATCTTTCTTGTATTGAGGCACATGGGTCGTAAAACACTTTCAGTTGATTCTGTCATAAAGGGCTTTGTAGGACTACTTGAAATGCTTTAGTTTTACCTTCACGAAAAGGTGCTGAAGTTGTATCACAACCTGATAGAGCATGTAGGGCCAGCGTTGTGTTGAGAATACCCTCAACTAAAGAAATCACCTTGGCTTATGAACACGAAGGTGAACTTGTACGCTACATGATAAACAAATATGAGGAAACCTTGAATTACCTTGAATATGAACAATATTACTGCAAGATATGCATTGCCAGCTCGATAGGAGCTGAATATAATAGAGCAAATCGTCTACATGGAATTTCACCTCTCCAAAATTATGATAAATGATGCAGTCATGACCATCAACCAAGACATTCGAATGTTTAACGAAAAAAGGAATATTGGGCACCTGTACTTTGAAAGCAGATTCCACACATAGCAACTTGGCAAACCAAGTAACTATCTTAATAAATTATATGATGGAATCCACTTTGATGATTTGTAATCAAAGACTGGGCTAAACAAGTTGACAACCTCTGTACAAGCCGGATAGATACATAAACTATCCTCATCTAAAGACGACGATGGCACAAAGTGAGGCCCAAGAGAGGTGTAACTGGCTGTTCCTTGGTGCCATACAAAGGCAGGTCAAAATTTGTAAGTAAATATATCTATCTTTACATTTTTTTAAGAGACTGACTATTCCATGATTTTTCATCCCTCTACTAAACTGAGTGTGTCTCTATTTTGTTTCACATACAGAAAAAACATTAGCAAAGAAATAATATTCATACTATCATAATCACAGCATGCTTGCAATGATTGAAAAAAAAACAGTAAAAATGTTATGTAATGATTAAGTTATAAAAAATGATAAGATTTCGTGACAGCTGAGTAGACTTGTTGGAATATTTAATGCCATTTGATTTTAAAATCTTAAATAGTCTTTCCATAATAGGCATATGTATTTAAGACTATATTATACTATATTATTTCCTAGACAGATGGATTTGTTTAGGGCTGTTGAAATACTTTACTTTAGTGTATTTTTTTGCAGGTCCAATATATGCTGAAAAGGCCGCACAAGTGGGGCCTAAAGGTGTGGGTCTTGGCTGAGTCTGTTTCTGGTAAGTTCTTGTCATTATTACATTAACATATTTGTTGCTATCATTTATAAATCCACAATGCTTTATTTTGAGTTAATTAACATACCAATAATAAATTAAAAGTTGATCTGATAGTGCTTAATATTAATATCAATTATTCACTGTAATACGTTAACATTTTATATATCAGTTATACCTGTAGGTATAGAGAATTCGAAATGGAGAAAGGGAACAAATGTTATACTGAATTCTCCTTAAACATTAGTGTTTATAGTTGACGATAAGTAATGTAATGCTTCTCTAAAAGCATAACACTGTACTCAGTTTTTCTATATTAAAATACACAGTGCTGTATTCTTAAAAATATTTTGAAAATGAACTGGTACCATCCAGTATTTTTGATTTTTAAAAGTTTTACATGGGTACCACCACTACAAGCGGAACTCCTGAGATTAATGAAGATATACGCCCAACCGCCGCCACAACAGTCGCGAATCCCCAGGACATGTACAATGCCCATCCAACCGATCCACCAGCCCTTTCCCCTGATCTAGATTGGCTGGATCAATTAACTACCAGAACCACTCTGCAAGCGACCAAAAATGAATAGCCTACCTAATCAAACCACCATGTCATCAGCCAAGGGCCCCACACCAAACACATCCCCACCAAAATTCAAAACGGAATCCCCCCCCCCCCCCCCCCCCCCATGAGATCACTGTGAAACGGCCCACACTGACACTGCTGACAATTCACAATCTCCACCCCTATGCCCATCACTTTATCTAACCCAGAAATCATCGGTCTCCCATCCTACTCCAGTTCCCTAGATGCGTTCATAGCGACCAGCATCAAACCACCGCCGACTGCCTTCAGGAACCACACCTCTCCAGTGATGACCTCACCCCATGAAGACCCACTAGGACTAGGAGCCAGCCTGAGCTATCCATCACCATTCCTAAGATGGACGATTTAACTATGGGGTCCCTAAATCACATTGCAGTGTGACAAATGCGATAAAGACATTCAAAAACTCATTGGAGCAATAATTCCTGGTGATATTTGCATTCTGATATAAAATAATTCAAGATGGACCATCAAATCCTGCAAATCTATGTACCAGCATATCTCAGCTCCTAATATATTCAAGATGTCTGCATAGTGTTTCTGGAGCTTAGAAATTCAATGGAGTCATTGAATAAGTCAATAGACAAACATTTCCCAGTGGAAATAGTATTTGCTGTAAAATAAATCAAGATGGCCACCACCAATCAAAAGTGAGTACTCTGCAAACTTCAAAGTGAGACACTTAAATGAAAGTAGAGGTATAGAAAATACTCTGCTGGTGAACAAGGCCAAGTGGTACAAATGCTGCCCCTCAAGGTTTAGTGCTGCAAAGTTACAGAGAGCAGAAAAAAAGGCTCCGGAGGCAGGGTCTTGATTTCTCTTGTCACTACCAAGAAAAAGCAATTGTTGTTTGTCACCAAGAAAATTCTCTTGTCATTTTTTTGTAATATGGACAATCTTTATCATTAAGGACTATTTTTTTTTTTTACGACAACTTTTATTCAATATTGCCTGCCATCTTGGCTCATACACTACTAACACATGTTATGCAATTTAAGGAGATGATAAGTAATACCTCTAGCGCGGACTATTACAACACAACATTATATAGTTATCTTTATCTACCGTATACAGGGGTTTTTCGCGCATGCAACACGTCTATCAAAGGTATACAGGTAATCTTCATCTAAGTATATAGGTGGTTTCGCACAAACAAATAACGTATAGCGATGTGAGGGTGAAATGTGGGACTAACCCGAACAATTTTAACTATAAATTTTGTTACTAAAGATGGGCTGATAGGGCCCGTTACGCTCCTATATGTTTATCTCTTGGTCTCTTCTAGAGTTAGCATAATATCTTCATTAAGGCTTCTCCATGGGAGGGTTTTTGTTTTTCAACCTCTACCTAGTCTTATTGACTGTACAGTAATGCTGGCCTTTGACTTTAGCTCCGTAAGGAGATGTACAAAATTTAACTCATTATTGTAGAAGAGCTTCTGCCTGTGAATGAATGACTTGGTATGAATAATTAGCCAGTTGATCAGCTTAGAGCCATCATTTGTTACCAGTATACCTAGGAGTATTTGGCTGAGGTCTATTCTAGCTGTACCGCTAGAAGTTACAGTTATATCTTCATCATTACCTCTTTTGTTAAAATAACCTATTTTGATTATCCAATTAAGGAGTTCTCGCCATAGGGCTTTAGCCCTTGGGCACTCTACAAGGAAGTGTCCCACACAATCTACCTTCTCGTTACAGTAACTACATCTTTTTTCTAATTGTGATATTTTTCAGGTGTTCATTACATGGTATCACTTTATGTAGCACCTTGTATTGGAACGACTGTAATCGCGTTTCACTTGTAATCTGATATATTCTCAGGAAAGTGGCTTTCCAGTCTACCGTGTCGAATTCTGCATTGGATAATTTGAGTATCCTCTGCCAATCATCGAATTTTAGAGTGTTTAGGTTTTTTTTGTTAACGAGAGCTCGGTGAAGCACTTTCGAGGAACAGTTAAGGATGTTAATCTTTTCATCACCGATTTCTATATTAATTTTCCCTTCGTCAGGTACATCGTAGGTTTTTCTCATGAGAATAATCCACTCTCTAGGTACCGCCCTAGCTAGCTCTATTCTTTCGGTGCAATTGGTTTTTATATGATATAACCTCTTTATTTCACTAGTAGACATTAGCCTTCCTTATTCATCAAGGATGTCTCCCAACACATTCACTCCTTTCTGCTTCCAGTGATTCCACTCTAACATTTTGTTTTTAATTCTAATGTTTCTGTTAGACCAAAGTCTCTGACGTCGGACCTGTTCGGGTCCCTCTGGATTTAAAGAACAGAAGTATCTATTCCAGACTAAGACGATTTCTTTGTAAAAGTTATTGATGTATTTCTTGGGGTGATATCTAGTAAGGAAAATATCTTCTATTCCCCTGCCTAGACACTCCTCCAAGACGGAGAACCATGAGGTATTTCTACCCTTGAGCATCCTTTGAAGCGACTTGATTCTATTCACCTCGTATATGTCCTCGACTAGTCTGAGGCCCATGCCTCCCATATCGAAGTTCTGGGTCAGGAATGGCGCTGAGATTCTTGGGTGCTTATTGCCCCATACAAAATCTGTGATAATTTTATCAATTTTTTTTCGTAGGGATTTATCCAACGATACGCAAGAGAGAGTATGTTGTATTATGGGGGAGAGAAAAACATTTGCGACCACTACTCTAACTTTTAAGGTAAGAAAGCGGTTTCTCCAGTCATAGACTACAGATTTCATCTTTATTATAGCAGATTCCCCATTTATTTTTGAGAGAAGTTTTTCATTTCTTGGAGATAATACAGTTACACCCAAAAGTTTCAGTCTACTGGACCAATTGATCTCCAAAGGGGCAGGGTGGGTGATGTTTATTTTTCCAACCTTGCAACCATTAGATTTGCCCGGGTTCAACGATAGGCCAGAAGCTTTCTCAAAAGAATTTAGAATCTTGAGGGCATGTACAATTGATTTTTCATCTTTTGCTATTAAGGTTGTATCATCGGCAAATTGCATGATCTTCTCTTGGTGGTCCAACACCGGGACCCCTTGAAATTCCTCAGAATCTCTTATTTTTTGTGCTAACTTTTCTACAACTATGGTAAAGAGGATGGAAGAAATTCCCCTTTCCACCCTGAACCAATCAGAGGCAAAACCGTTATTACAAAAAACTGCCTTTGAGTCGGTCAAAAGCGTCTTAACGCATTCAATAAATTTTGGGTAAACATTACAATCTTTGAAGGCACTTTCCAGAAAGTCCCATCCCACCGAATCGTATGCTTTGGAAAAATCCAAAGATACGATTAAACACTTTTCATTTTTAAGTTCTAACATCGAGATAACATCATCAATTTTTCTAACCGCGGTTCCTATATATCTACCTTTAACAAAACCATATTGATCCTCCTTTACCATTCTAGGTAATAGGGAGGCTAGTCTAGTTGCAAGAATTTTTTAAATAAGCTTGTAATCAACATTCAAAAGGGTAATAGGGCGCCAGTTCTTGATATAATTTAAGTCATGATTTTTTTTAGGGATCACGCTTATCAACCCTCTCCTCTGTTCCTCCGTCATCATACCTTCCTCGAAACAATTCAACATCATTCGCAAGAACATATCTTTAATTAGAGACCAAAAAAACTTGTAAAACTCAACGGTGAAACCATCCGACCCTGGAGCCTTTCCTCCTTTCATCTCCTTAAGGACATTTTCCGCCTCTTCTGTACTGAAGGGTTTGCAGAGGTGATCATTCTCCTCCTCGTCTAATCTTACGGTATTTTCAGAATTCAAAAATTTCTCTGCAGAGAATTTGTCAGAACAGAGAATTTGTCAGACTAAAGGTAGAGTTCCACTGGTCGGCTTCTTCTTACGTTCATAATCGGTTTTGTTTACACTCATTTTTATTTCATTTTTAGATTGTGGCTAAATTGGACGAATTATAAAGCTATTTATGCAATATTTATTGTTAAATTGGAAAAAAATCTAAATCTAAATTATTTTTTTTTCAAAAGTGCCATTTATTCAGTTTTTCATGCTGAATAAAATAAATGGTCCTAAAAGTGGATATATTTTGAAAATAGTTCTTTAGAATGGTTTCCATGGCAACCAAACAACCCGTTTTTTCAATTGAAAAATTGTACATCTGGTAAAATGGTTGCTATGGTGACATAAAAACATGAAATTTCTAAATTACAACTCATAACAAGTAGAGCAGAAAATTTAGGTTCATGTGCAATTTACTCAGTACAAATCGCATTTCTTAGAGCAAAATGGTGATAAAAAGACTATATGGCATTTTCCTGGTTAATTTTCAGTCTGGACCTCATGGCTTCTTGCATCGTCTATCTCCTTTTAAAAAGTCACTTACGCTAAGTAGTTAAGCTCAAAATTTTACCGGCAGGCAACTTTGAAAGACTATAACTTCACTAATATTTGGAGTATCAAAAAGATTTTTTCGTTTTTATAATGCTCGGTGCGAACACAATAAGGGATAATTGACAGAGAACCCCCCTTATCAGACCCTTTTGCCCTTAAAGGGTTAAAGAAGCGTAAGACATTCGGCTCAAATCAAACATGTTTAATTTGAGCCGGAGCAAGTTCGGCTCCTTAAAACAAGCGCAAAAAGAGCCGAAAATGAGCGTAATGCACCACGCTTCTCATCGGTTCTGATTAGGCTCAACCCTCGGCTACTGAGCGTAAGCAAAACCAACTATGAACGTAAGAAGAAGCCGTCCAGTGGAACTACACTATAAAAGAGTGTGTTTGTCAATTGTCACTGGATGCCCACATCAATTTGTCTATCAAAGAAAAGGCCATGTCGATTTGTTGATTTAAGGCCTCAAGAGCCCTAAAAAAGGAATGCACCCAGGGAGAAGCGAACATTCACGCACAGCGGATAACAAAAATATTCTTGATTTCCTACGGGAAACCAAATTGTACGACAAAATTTAGGTAACCTAAATGAAGCCTGACTTCGTCAGGCCAAACCCTGTTTCATGAAATAGGGAATTTCACAGAATAAAATAATAAAACCACAGTATATCTGCTAACTTTTAATTACTATTAGCGGAGGTGAAACTAACCAAACCAAACCAAACAGCGGATAAACCTTTGTTGATCAGTTGTTTGGCGTTCTGTGCGTTCGCGAATGTTCATGTAACGTTTCCCCCGTTAGTCTACCGTTTGTGTTGGTAAAGGGAGAAGTGAACGTTCACACACAAGAAATGAACGTTCATTGAACAGTTGTTTAGCGTTCTGATTATTTGTAAATGAAACTTGAGTCTAAGTCAGGGAGTCAGAGGGGAATCCCCCAAGACATAGCCGTTGGAGTACCATGCAGACACAACCTACACATTTATATTTAAGGTAAGATCTTGGTTTTGCATTGATTTTGTATTCATGCAACTGTGCAGGAAGGAGTATGAATAGTTTGTGTATAACTAGGGTCAACTTCAGTATGTTTAATGTGTGTATAGAACAGAATTCTCCATTGTAGCATTCAAAATGCAAGGACGCATGCAGCCAAATGTAAAATGGCGGCAGATTCAAAATCTGCAGTGGAAGAGGGTAGCATCGCCGCCGTTGCCGCAACGTTGAAACATTTTCTAAAGCTTACAGAAGACGAACCACTAATGCCTTGAGTCATTCCCAGGTAAAAAACGCCGCAATGCCTTGACACACTCCCAGGACAAGTGCGCCACAATGCCTTGACGCACTCCCAGGCTCACAACGCCATGATGCCTGAGGTCATTGCCCGCGAATAACGCCACAATGCCTTGAGGCATCATTTTACTTGTTATCATTCAAAACCACTTTTCTATAAAAAATAATAATTTGTTTACATTTTTTTGTTCATATATTAAATAAAGAATATTTCTGACCATATTTTTGCAACCTTCTAATTTGATATCCATAGCAACGTTGACATTATCATTCAAAACATGGCCTGAAAACCCCCCAATATGCTCCACTCTAAGTGGTCTATTTTCGCTAAACATGTCAACTTCAGAGGGCTGCAATTTTTGTTTTATCGCGATGACATATAGTTTTTCTTCCTTTTATGTGAAGCATATAACCTCTAATATATGTGTAGAAAATATTATGATATTTGAGTCAGTCGTTTTTGTTTTATTCAGTAAAACCTGAAAAGATATAACATTTCTGCATTGACTCCCACACTAAAGTAGCGTCGTATTTGACGACGCAACTTAGTATTGTTCAGCTGTTCTTCGCTAAGCAACTGTGTCATCATAAGAAACGCGCCCTAGTGACAGGCTCAGCGTAGTTGGGCACCTGTTTTCTCGCGCACTTGGCGTATGGATAGGGTTAAAAGTTAGCAGATATGCTGTGGTTTAATTATTTTATTCTGCGAAATTCCCTATTTCATGAAACAGGGGGTTTGGCCTGACAAAGTCAGGCTTCATTTAGGTTACCTAAATTTTGTCATACAATTTGGTTTCCCATAGGAAATCAAGAATATCACCTGTTCGGGTCTTGTCATCTTTGAATTTTGGTGTGATTGATGGTGTGATTTCTCGCAGCTTGTTACTATTAACACCATTCCATGTGCGCTGCCAGCTACGTTTGAGTGAGTGAGTGAGTAATGGTTGACATGTGCCTGCGCCACAGATACAATGTCTGTGTATGGCATTTGGTCAGCCCCAACAGGGCACCTCAATGCATTTTTGGCTGCAATGTCTGCTGCCTCATTTCCTTCTATTCCCATGTGGCTTGGCACCCAGCACAACACCACTTCTTTGTCCAGTCTTTTGGTTTCTTTTGAATTACTACTAATGTCAGAAACTTGGGTTATTTATACCGAATAGCCCGATGTCAATGTCAAATCGATCTCGACGTCGGGTCAAAGCGCACTCCACCCCTTCGGGGTGTCGTGCGCTTTGACCCGACGTCGAGATCCGCCCTCTGCTGTCCGACAGAGGGCTATTCGGTATTTATTACATACATATTTATCGATCTATTTGTTATATTTACCTTCTTAGTACTGTTTTTCTTGACGAATTATCGGAAAACTTACAAAACATGCAACCCAGCGCTACGCTTCCGCCGCGTAGAGCGTGACGTTGTGAGCCAATCAAATTACGTTATTTGGGTCACGCGCTTCCATGACAACCCGTACGGTCCAAATCACATACGTATGTGATACGAGATTTCTAATGGCACCCCCGAATCAGGGTCTCTGTAATCACATACGTATGTAATAATATATTAAATAGCCCGATGTTGATGTCAAATCGATCGAGACAGAGGGTCAAATCGCACGACACCCGGAAGGGATGGAGTGCGATTTGCGATTTGTATACAAAGATGATTTTAACGACATTTTACCTTGGTTTCCATCGAGTTTGTGGACATCGGTCTTGAATGGAAGCCATGATGGCGGAAGTAAGTTATATGATTGCGCACTACCGTTCAATTTTTCTTTAATATTATGTTTCTACGTCTGATTTCTTCGGAATTAATATAACTCGAACTGGACATTTAAAGGTGTGTATTTGGTTTTCTATTGTTATACCCGCTTTTCTTTTTGCCTTATCTTTAAATCTAATTACATAATATTGCATAACATATATGAATATTAATATGCGATATGATATGATGTTCCATAACTTTATGAATCCTGATTAACTAATGTGAAATATGAATCACTATGCATGTCCAGAGGTAAGGAGACACCTGCCGCCATATTACATAACTATCAGACAGACGACAGGCTGTCTCCACATGTAACCATATGTTATCTTTACTAATTACTCGGCATGTCTAGGTTACTGATTATCATCTACACACACCATGCCTCTAATTACTAGTATAAACAACAGCTGCTGTCCCAGCAGGAGGTGGGACCTCATAGACCACCATTGGTCAACCATATAGAACCTCACGATTGGCTAATTAGTATTCAGCTTATTATTGGTTAATTACTGAACTGTATCATGGGAGACATGCTCCCTTCTTTCCTATTGGATTACCTCGATGTACCACCTTGTATATAACATGCATGATTCACAGGATAAAGCAGATATTGTTGAAACCGCAACTTGACCTCAACTCTTCTCATTTACTTCATTACATCATTCAGATCGAAGCTCTACCTTTTCATATACTTAATATTATTATGGATCACAATATATCGCTTGAAATTCTTCAGATGGGGGACTACTTTTTCTCTCCCTGGTTACCAAGTCATGATACGTTCACAAAAATTGTCAACAAACCATAACTTTCGTCTTTATTTAGACAATAAATAAGCAATACATATCATATTTCTCAAATTACTTCTCAACATGGAAAACAAAACTTTCGCCACTAATATTGGAACCAGCAAATACACATCTTTCTGTTTGTTGCTGGTCACTTGAACTAGCGAACGTATGGCCGTGCCGGCATTGATGCTGTCACTAAAAAAGTGGGTCAAGCAGACGATTTTAATTCTCGCTTCTCATTGGTCAATCTAGTCATGTGACCCCTGAAAGTAGTTCGGTCCGAATAGCATACGTATGCTATTTGACATTTCGAATAGCACCCCCGAATAGCACCCGTGAAATTGTACACATATGTAATAATATCTCAAACAAACCGGAAATGTCAGCATCATGGAGGAGTGAGATCATCAAAATCCGTTAAGATCTCGCAATGCAGCGATCAATAATATAAGACTATGTTTATCCACAGCCAGTCAGTGAGTATACTAATGATTCACCCGGCCTGCCGTCCTCCCGTTTGCCTTAGGCCTATACCTTCTTGTTTCTATGTGCAACTCATTTCCTTAGTAGGCGTACATATATATATCACAATGAGGTATAACATCATTTAAAAAGAACTGTTTGTATAACGTTCATTGCTCGTTTGCACACTTCCTGATTGTTTGCAAACGTTTGCATACAAACAATGATTGTCCTCACTCAATGTTCATGCACTGTGCATTCACTGTTTGGGTACCGTTTGCGAACAGTTATATCCAAACATTACACAAACGTTCAAAGAAAGTTACATTTCTCCCTGGGCAGTAGCCTCAGGTCCTGATCTTGATACACCCAGTAGAAAGTATACCCATGAAAGCTGTCAGCCAAATGTCCCTTTGCAATCTGTATGCTTTTTCTGTGAGGATGTATCTGCTACAGAACCACATCATGAAGCATCTGCTTTCTGCCTAGACAGTTGGGTGAGGCAATGTGCACTAGACTTTCAAGACTAGCGACTCCTGGCCAAACTGAGTGTTGATGACGTGGTAGCAGAGGAGACTAAGTACCATGCTCCCTGCCTTGCTGCATTGTACAACAAAACAGCAGCTTTGCAAGATCACACTGACCACGAAGATCAAACTATCAAGGCCAGCCATGGCATTGCCCTCGCTGAGATGCTTTCATATATTGAAGAAGCCATAGATGATGAGAAGAAAACGGTCTTCAAACTTTCTTATTTAACAGCCTATATTCAAGCTCAGTAGAGGAGATAGGTCAGCAACAATTTGAGTTATATGTAGCCCATGGCTTTGTTCACTAGACCACATACCAGGGAGAAATCAAAGGCTAATTTGCAAGTTATATTTGAAGAACTGATTTGTTTTCTAGAAGACACATATTGCTTCTGACTGCCACTTCCAGGGTAACAAGGTACATGCAACATATTGTGCATGAAACAACATAGATGGATAAAAGTAGTGAAATGGTGAGAATCATTGCAAGATCTGTCCTAAAATTAAGTTTTCCTAAAAGGTGACACAGATCATACTACCTCAGAAGTTTGTTAAATATCTGTCTGGGAACTGTCTGGTGATATCAATCTTCAATGGTTTGTGATTGGTGGGGAAGCCAACCCAGACTTACAGATTACAGCTGGTAAGGATACAGCATACCATTTAGAGAAAGTAAAAGGATGATTCTCAGCTATTACAACTAGTATACATTATTGGTCACACATGCAGATGCCCTGTTGTGTGACAGATGTACACAACCTCACCAAAATTACTCATAATTATTATCATGGATAGGACTGAATTCATCAATATCCTGCTGCTGTTATATGTTTATACAAGAACTTGAATCAACTTGAGAGAAAATGGCCACTAAATTGTGGCTTTTCAACAGCCTCGGTCTTTTTTGATTTAAAAAAAGCCTTTGATAACGTCAATCATAAGATTATACTAGACAAACTGAATATATATGGAGTGAATGGCTCCTTCCTGTCTTTATTGAAGAATTATCTAACAAATAGGAAACAAATTAGTATTTGCAACGATGTTGTCTCAGCATCACATGATGTAAATTGTGGAGTACCACAAGGGTCTATATTGGGCCCATTGCTCTTTCTGATATATGTCAATGATATGACTTCATGCCTTAAACATTGTAAGGTTAAACTTTTCGCAGACGATACTGTCATTTATGTGTCGGGTAAAAATACGGAAACTTTAAATGAACAATTACAGCAAGACTGCGCAAACTTTCTTTCTTGGTGCACCAAGAACAAACTGTCCCTTAATGTAGGAAAAACAAAGACAATGTTATTCTATGGTAATGAAACAGAGATGAACATATCTTTAAATAATCAAGAAATCGAAAACGTTCAAAATTATAAATATCTAGGCATTATACTAGACAAAAATCTGACTTTCAAAGATCAAACATTATATACCATAAAAAATACCTGACACAAATTATATCTTTTGAGAAGGATTTCAAAATTCCTTCCATCACCTGTGCTACAGAGGGTGTTCAAGGTCTATATTTTGCCGGTTTTTGACTATGGCGACTTATTATATGACACTTGTACTGTCAAAAATTTAGACCAAAATTTATCCAAAACAAATGTATCAAGGTAACACTGAAGGTTCATATGAGAACCCCAACAATGTTAATTCATAGACTCATTAATGTACCATTATTATGTGATAGAAGAAAGGCGCACTTAGCGCAATTTGCCTATAAAAGAAGCAGAAAAGAAACTTATGTAAACCAAAGAGGGGGTACAACGAGACCATGGAATGCCCCTGTATTAAAAATTGAACAACCAAAATTAACATCCTATAAAAACAGCATACAATTCAGATCAGCCTCTCTATGGAACAATACCGCTGCTGATGTTAGAAATATTGAAACATATGAAGCATACAAAAAAATCACCAAACAGGAATCCCTTATTCCAATCTACAATTTATGACAACTTATTATTTACTTGAATGTCCATCATATAGATCGACACCCTTACCTGGGTAATCTTGCCTTCCATTCCTCATTCTCATCCTCATCACTTTCAACTCATCTATTAGCCGTATTACTTATTGTTCATGTAAATTGATGTTTTGCCATTTTATTCTACCTTATATGTACACACTATGCTCCATGTCTAATTATACAAAAGTACTGTAAAGGCATTTTGTCGGTAAACCAGCAAAAGGCTCGCCCTTGAGCTGAGGCATCATGCCTCTTGTGAGTATTTTAAATATTTGTGTACAATTTATATTGTCAAAGATCCTCCTCCAAGCAACGAGGGATCTATTTATAAATAGTCAAATTATATGTATACTCATAATAAACCTTTATTAAAAAAAAAAAGTGTGCAAATGCTCTGGCCTTCCGTTGCTGTTTCTAATGAATTTCAGACAAGCAACAACAAATTGTTGAGGAAACAAAATCCTAAATTTGCAATGTGGTATGAGTAATTCCACCAATTGGTCGACATATGACCATGAAATAGATTTTTGCATTTTTAATGAGAAATCTTGGTCTGGTGGTATTTTAATCAATTCTCTCAGTTTCCCCGACGAAAAATACATCAGAAATACCCTACTTTTACATATGTGGCATCAATATTTTAAATTCCAGGGGGAAAAAACACAGTTTTACAGCCTAAAAATTAATGAAAATCCTACCGATTATGAGAAAAAGTGGGTAAAGAAAAAGAAATTATGTGAAATTAGTGTTACATGTTTATTCAAATTTCATATCATGACCCTGGCTAATGAATAATTTGAAAAAAATATATTTCTAATAATCCATTAGTTGATTTGCAATGCAAAAATGTCTGGGGAAGTCTGTACATGTCACCATAACGTGCCTATTTAAATCTAGAATAAAAATAAATTCGAAACTCAAAGATGGGTAAAGTAGAGATGTTTTAGATAGGTTTCAATGTATTTGCCCATATAATAATGAATGAAGTTGAATATCATAATTTTCTTCGGAATTAGAGCATATAATATATATCTGGGAAGGTTTTATGTCACCGTAACATGCCGGACATTTTAGTTAATAAAAAATAAAATATTTAAAGTTGAAAAAATCAAAGTATGGCTGAAGGTAAGTCATTATATACCTCAAACATAAACAGTCACATTATCCCCCTGCTGTGCATTATTGCACCTCAACAATGCTAAAACATGTTGTCACTGTAACGTGCCGGCATGTTACAGTGACATAAATTATGTGACAATAATTATGTGACATTATTTGTACATGTTTTGTGCGGACATACAGAGAACATTTTCCCTCATAATTTTGCCTCTAAATACTTAAACAGAATGTATATTTACCTTCATAAACAACCAATACAAGTATTCAAGTCATCTTAACAGGAAAACGAGGGGAATAATGTGATATATTTGTGTATAAATTGTAAATATAATGGATTATATGTGTATGAACAGAGGGACAATGCCCTGTGACTCTTGCCGCTGCCATTACCATTACTGAATCGTTTTTTGGCTGTAACTTTTCTTCTAGTTGGAATATATTTTCACAAACTAAAAAGCATTATGACCCGTATGTCGAGTCCTATGAAGTACACCATAATTGAAAACATTATGTGCATATTATATCTTTTTATTTATTTCTTATTTATGTAGAAATATGTACACTTCTTCTGTGCCCTTATGAGCTAGTTCCTGTCACAGACTCCACAAAGCTGCCCTGACTACAATATTCATTATTAACCTTCCCAATTTCGTCTTTATCAGCAATATGTGTAGTTTATGTACGAAAAATAATAAATCAAAAGAAGCAATTTAAAAAAATTAAGAATTTTTAGCCATATGTTGACCAATTGGTGGAATTGCTCTTATACAAACCTATACTAGGAATTGTATCAATCCTTCAATTCACATAATTATATGCCCAGAGAGATGGCCTGTTGAATGCTCCTGTATTCCTACCAATACAGCCATCTGAACTATGCAAAGTGGGCAACAATATATGTGACAGAGATGCAAATGCTACCACAGGCTATACTGGCTGAATTTAGAGGGAAATTTGTCATGAATTTGTCATGAAAGAAGCAGTTGACCCCAATCAAAGCCAGGAAATAGTTGGTCTAACCAAAAGGCCAAGTTCCCTCATGCGATGGATCACAAGCATAGGTCTGAGATATCCCAAGGTACCAGAGAGATATTTGGAGCAACCACTTATGAAGCTGTCCATGGGAAAGTTGACGGAGGAAATGGAATTAACCTTGCCTGTCAAAGGACAGCAAAGCAGAGAAAATGGTGACTGAGAACCATGAGGACTGAGAACCATGAGGATCTAGATTTCTCAAATGGAACTGCACATGAGCTGCTTAATTCACAAAGATAACAGACTCTCTTAGGAGCTTCAAAGTATGGACAAGAGACTTGAACAATTCTTACCAGAAGACTAAGAGAGCAAATGAATGAAAAGTTTAATGATTCTATATAGAGGCAACATTCTGCCACCTTGAAAAACTATTGAGATTAAGCACAGAATCACTCACCAAACTACCCTCCCTGTGGACCATTCCATTCTTCAAAAATTAGAAACCTTATATGAGGCAGGGAGATACATCAATCTCTCTGTTGTTTTAAAGCATGAATTGCTTTTAATTCCTCCTTCTGTCTATAAGGGAACAGTAAGCTATCCTAATGGATACACTTATGATACGGATGGTTTGTCCAAAGACCCTCAACATACCAGATGATTCAGCTCTTATTGTTGATGGTCAAGGCCTTGTTGCTTTGTATAAGACAGAAAACTAGACAGACATATGGATATTTGTCAGATAAATCTTCAGGTGCTGCCTTTGAATATGGCCATCACATTCATTTCATTGATGTTGTTTTTGATTGACACAATTCAATGTCCATTAAAGAAGACACAAGGTGGAAAAGGAGGGAAGGACATCCCATCAAAGATTTAATAGGTACAGAGATGCAAGTTATGGTATTCAAAATTGATGGATAGGGTTGCCTCTCACAAACTCACTACTGTCTGCTGGGCTGCAAGTCCCTGCACCTGGTAGTGGTGTATGGTAAGTGCCCTAATAGCATTGTACATGCCTACATAGGAATTCTACCAGCAATCACATGACAATGCTATCAACAGAGAAGTCTACATGAAAGCTGGCACATATCAGAAACCTAAGTTTGGTAAAAGGTAACCTGATACAAATGATATATTATTTTACACCAGGAGACTATTTTCTCTGAGAAATGTTGGTCCAATGACTTATCTAATAGCTCCATCGAATTTCTAGGCTCTAGAAACATATATGTAGACATCTGGAATGTATTTCGAGCTCTGTTAGGAGCTGAGGTATGCTGGTATAAAGAGTTGTAGGGCTCAGTGGTGCAGCCATCTTCAATTATTTCATAACAAAATGGAATTTTTACTAGAAATTATTGCTCCAATGAGTTATTGAATTCCTAGACTAAATAAACATATATTTAGACATGTAGAACATGATTCTAGTCCCATTAGAAGCAGAGATGTGTCTATTTGTAGATTTATGGGGTTCAGCGGCAACCATTTTGAATATCTTATGTTGTTCAATACCAGGAACTTAAGACTGCACAGTAATGTTATTTGGGGATCCAACAGATAATAAATCAAGATAGAAAAAGACTTTTCTGGGATTTTTTAGTTAGGTTTCCCGATTGCCAGACTATTGCCCCTTATTTGGTGGTAGCCATTTTTAAAATGGCCGCCCAGCCATAATAATAATTCAAGATGGCACCATATCTGAAATTATTCCTGGGACCCTAATCTACAACTCTATTAAGTTTCATGCTTTTATGACAAAATGCACGATTGTTCTACATCACTATTGGTGACCCAAGGGTCAATACTTATTTTAATTTTTTTAGGGGAGCCATTGCATCAAGGATTTGTTTTTATTCTTGAAATAATTACTACCTATGCTTTTTCCCATGATGTTATTTCATAGAATTCATTCCAATTGTCATCATTTTTAAGTTTCCTCTTCAATACTGTTTCATTTACATTTTTGAGCGATCTGCCCATTTTAATCATAGATTGTAATTTGGTTTTGTTTTTGTTTCTTGTCACATATATTAATTCATGATCACTTAATGCCACATTTATGACTCCTGAGTCCATTATTATTTCAGTTTGTATAAATATGGTCAATTGATGTGCCTCCTCATCATTCAGATGAAAACGAGTTGGTGATTCTATTAGTTGGTTAAGATTCATGTTAGCTTCAAATTCTTTTAAAGTTTTTTCTATTCTTTGAGACAGGAATCCGGGTATTTCCAGGTGGTGCTACGATCGGTGGTGAGCTGCGTTGGTGAATACAACAGCTGTGCCCCAATGAACTGAAGTGTTAAATTACCTGTTTTCAACCCCTCTGAAACCATACATAAACGGGTCAAAATGCTATGATCTTACATGGATATAAAGTATTGTTCATAGATTGCAGTCACTTGTTCCGTTATATCAACAATTTGGTACAATTTAAGAGATGGAGGGGAAAACTTGGAGATTTTGGTTGTCAAGGGATGTTGTCCCCCATGGCCCGGCCCACTGCCTGGCAGTAGGGCGAAAGTAAACAATGGGTCAAATCTAAGGATCACTGTTGTTTTTAAGCAATAACTGTTGCAGAAATGTTCCTGATGTCCATGATGAATATATTTTATGATATGGAATTAATATTATAGATGATCTCAGACGTCTCAAAGAATCCTTGTTTTTATTGTTAAGTAGATTTATATCAGTCTCCCATCAAAAAAACTTTATTCTTATTAGATGTGATTTCTGCGGCTTTAGTAGTTATATAAAGGATGAATGATTCGGTTTGCTTTTGGTGGTTTACATAGGAGTGAGTGAGTAAGATTGGTTGCTTTATCAACACATTGAAAGGTTATATCAAGGGCGGGAGAGCTGAGAGGGAGGCAGTTTATGATCATACTCAGGAAATAGAGATAGAGAAGAAGAAACAGAAAGGCACTTTATGGTCATAGGCATCCTATGTATATAGGTTTTGTGTATTTGAGGTTTAATCTTATCCATAGGCAGTCAGTCTTTGGAGCTAATATTCATATCTGATAATGTTGTCTAGATAAAAAGCTTGGGTGGCTCTGCTGGAGTTGAAGGCTCTCTGTACTAGCCTGGTGCGGCAAACCCTCACTCGTCTTGCGTTGGCTCTGTTTTTTCTTCTCCCGCGCAGTTTTGCTTTGTTGTAAAATAGCCTAACAAACAAACTGGTCCAATTGTTTCCTTTTCATGAGCTTGATATCTATCATCATTCTCTCCTTGAATATACTATTACTCATCGCCTGCTGATGTACTGTGTCGGTAAAACTCTGAATATCAAATGTCAAGTCAACATTTCACATTTTCTGCTTTGACAAATACCAAGCCTATCACTCATTTACTGATGAAGGTAGGCTATCAGTTATCTTTCCGAAGAAACCTGGGTGTATGTGAACTAGTTTGATGAAAATGTTTCTTTCCAATTTAGCAATAAGAATTCTAATCTTGGATTTCACCTTTAATTCTTCTACCATGACTGCCTTAGTGGAAATTGTGACGTTATACATTGAGTTCTGTTGGTCGTGCACGATTGCCATCAAGTGGACACAATCAGGTGTTAATTCTTGGGTCCCAAACAGGGAAGTTGAATTTGTTGTCCTTAGCCTGTGTAGGTTCCTTCAGAAGCACTGGTTGAGGTCAGTCCCACTTGCATAACTAAGAACTTCTGTACCAGAGTGGCAGCTGCAGCGTTGGGGTAGAGCTGACACACTCTAGCTACTAGCATAGCCCATGAGACACCTCCAAGGAAACCCAGGGCATTGACATAGATGCCACCCTTTTTTTCGCCCACAATTTGTTTGCCTGGAGAGCCATGCGGAAATTTTCCCTATTTGGAACTAGATGAAGAATTTCATCAGTGACACAACAGCCATTCAGGCTACTAACACATTTCTGGTCAAGATTCTTCAGCAAAGACTCAGTCTCTTAGATCTTGATCCTCAGGGATGACTTGTAGGGCCAATCGAGCAAATAACATATTAAGCTCTGTTACCAAATTCCATTTTAATAACTGGTACAAAAGCCTCCTCTACAGCCCTCAAATCCTTTATTTCAGGCTGATTTTTGAGTGAGGGAGAGAGATTGGTTGCTTTACGCCACATTGAAGGTTATATCAAGGGCGTGAGAGCTGAGAGGGAGGCAGTTTATGATCTTACCCAGGAAATAGAGATAGTGAAGAAGGGTGAGTGAGTGAGTGAGATTGTTTGCTTTACGCCCTTATCAACACTTTGAAGTGTTATATCAAGGGCGGGAGAGCTGAGAGGGAGGCAGTTTATGTTCATACCCAGGAAATAGAGATAGAGAAGAAGGAAGAGAGAGAAAGAGAAAAGAGACAGAAAGGCACTTTAAGGTCCCACCCAGGATCAGGCAGTTTAAGGTCTTACCCAGGACCCGTAGTGAAGAAGGGAGAGAGACAGAAAAATTGAAAGAAAGACACTTCATGGTCTTACCCAGGACCAGGCTGATTTTTTAGAAGTTCATAGAATGCATCAGAGAAATCAGAGCAGTTGACATGTCTTGGTGCAACACAGAGTGTATCAATATCAGCACCTTTGGTATGGACTTCCTAGTCTGTAGGAACCAAATGTGTGAACCTTGTCTCCGACTTAGTCTACTAATGAATCAGGCATTCCCTTGGTTTTACTGACGTCATGAATCCATTGTTTCACCAGATTATTAATCTTGTTCAGCACTTTCATTGGCTTAGCGAGATCCTCGTCACTTTCGAAGACATCATGAGGTATCATAGCCTCATTTAGCTTTCTAGATAATTCTAAATCCAAGGGATACTTGGGTGCACCCTGCTGGTTCAATTCAATAGCCCCCTTTACATGTTCCGTCTCCAGTGCGTACCAGTAACTGCGGGATGAACTTCTGTCATTCTGCGCATGCGCAGACCAGTTGACTCACCTAGCTATGCGGGCCGAACTGCACCTGGGCTACTGCTGGACGTGCGGGGGTCTGTGTGCCTAGAAGCACACGGCCGCTGACCCCCTGCAGCCCGTACACCTACGCTTACTTGTTTTGGTTGATACACTCTTACAAAAGTTGCCATATACTAAAATCTAGCGGATAAAATGTTCTCTTATTAAGCATGACCAATCTTAACATGTCATTTAATAATATTGGATAGCTTACAGTACCATACAATAACTCAAATTCTGAGAGAAAAAGGAGAAAGTTAGAAGCCTATGGTT
Source organism: Sthenelais limicola (assembly GCA_942159475.1). Taxonomy (NCBI): domain Eukaryota; kingdom Metazoa; phylum Annelida; class Polychaeta; order Phyllodocida; family Sigalionidae; genus Sthenelais; species Sthenelais limicola. The sequence continues at coordinate 45,796,785 of OW804095.1, read as the reverse complement.
AATACATAAGGCTTCTGTGGTCTGCCCGCCCAGCTCATAGTTTGGGCCGTTTCCACCGCTCTCTGTATGGCGCTGCTGTTAATAAGATATAACTAAACGCGAGCTGCATATGGGGCAACGTATTCACAAAACGCAAGTGACTTTTGGTGAGTGTCTTTCACAAGTGCCGAAGGCACGCGTGAAAGACACTCACCAAAAGGCACGAGCGTTTTGTGAATGCGTTGCCCCATATGCAGCTCAAGTTTAGTTATATTTTTATGCCATGATATATATTTAAGAGTTATTTAAGAGTTATTTACCTCGCAACCCTCTGACTCGGCAAAAACAAGCGCCTACAACGTTGCGTCATGAAATGAGCGTCATTGATTGGCGCAGCTAGAATTATGTAACCAATCAAAATAGCGGGAGTAAATTGGTTGCATTCGAAAAGCGGATTCCGCTAGTGAAATCCAGGCATGTTTATTCCATGGTCTAATCTGGCCATGTTTTTGTGGATACGCACAGCTATCATGGCATAATATGTAATATGCCCTATTCAATTCAGAGATTCTTTTATTTGCTGATGGTATTACAAAACAGGTAGTTCAATGTCTGGTCACAGGGACAGGCCCCTGAGACCAGTTCTTCCAGAGAGTGCCTTAATGGTTGTTACCTGGACCAGAGCTAGACATCTTTGCGGTTATGTTAGCGCGCTCCGGTCAATAAGCACCTAGTCCTTAAACTTTCAAAACCATTGCAATTCATTGAAAACAAAGGATTGTTACTTTTTACTGGAAGTGCTTAACAGCTGGGCCCAGTCGAAGCAAATTGTAAACAAACGTCAAACAGAGTACCACATCCGCAGGACCAGTTATGAGTTTGATGTATGCGTCTTGGACACTACAATTGCTGTAAGGGGAATGTCAGAAGACTATGTGTATCAGGAAAAAAGAAAGACCTGATCGTCAGGTAAGAGCATACTTCTTCTAAAATTACACTGAGGTTTGATTAAAATTGGGATTCCCACAGTATTAGCTAGTATTTTCATTTTTTAGTAGGTGTCTTCTTGATAAATTTACCAACAAATGTTCAACATAGTATAATTATTTATATGCTGCCAGGAAGGATATTTCATATATATGTAGTGGCAATTTTCAGCCCTTATCACTCATGATGCATATAATTTACAAATTACCAAAGGAAATTTCATTAGAGCAAATATGAAAAATGAATTCCTTTGAGTGAGATGGAGGGGATATGTATTTGTGTTCAATTTTCAACTGTAGCCTATGTTATGAAGCAATTATATGTCAGCGTTCAAAATAATGAGCTTGCCTGGGCCATTTGGCAAGTTAAAATCGCAGGCAAGCTGTTTTGGCCACTAGCTTTGGCCACTGGCAAGCTATCATTACAGAAAGATCTGTTGCTTATATTTTCAGCAGAAATCTGTTTATCCAGGGTTGGAAAAATTGCTTCTAAAAGTGGTTGTCCTGGGAATCAGTGATCTCCCCATCTGTCTTTTTGGTCTGTACAGGTCCGTCGACCCTGGTTTACATGAGTCAACTTACTGACCACAACTGAGAGATTGTGGTGCTCAGTATACCCTGAGAACATTCCACCTGGCTCACCTGGTACCACTTTTGTCTCCATGGTGCAGACAGGTCTGTCGACCTTGCGTGGAGGAAATTATATGTGGTTTGTGAAGGTATTTTGGGTGAAAATATGATTTTGAAGCCTTTTTTTACATTGGGATCTACACACTGTATTTATAGCCTGGGAAAGCCCCTGTGAGATACTGTCACTTCCAGGGGGACCCAACTACATGCAGAGGAGTGGGAGACTGAAGAGGAGAGGGAGAGGGTCGGGTTATTGGAGAGGGGGAGGGGGAGGGAAAGGAGAGGGGGAAATCGGAGATGGGGTTGAAGAGAAAAACAGGTATGAGAGACAAAGAAGAGGGAGAGGGAAAAGAGGGAGATGGGGAAGTGTGGGGAGAGAGGGGGACCGTCCAGAGGACGGGTACTTTGCTAGTATAGTAATACAGTGTTCCCGAAAAGACGTCGGCACGTCGGCAAAAGCCGACGTAAAATTTCATTGGCCGACGTCTGCTCCTTTCACGTCGGCCACCTTGGCCGACGTCGTCGTCACCTTCAATGTAGGCTAACATTTGACTTGATGTGAAAAGCATTAATATTCTAATTACCTATACTAATGAAGCCACTGCCTGGAATTATATATTATGCAGGACACAAAATGAAACAAGATTCTTCCACACATAGAACTATGAAAATAGAATAATTTTATTGATTTGCATGCAGGGCCGAATCATACACATGCTAATATTAAGTGATCTTTGGTTAAAGTAAAATATGTTCCCCTTGCCAAGAAGCAGTTCATGCAAATTTGGGCGAATAATAAGACTGGGAAAATTATGTTGATATACAGATAATATCTAACCCCCAAATACTTAAAATGCACCAGACAATACAGATAATACTAAAATATTTCCCAGGGGTGCATGCCCCTGAACACAATCAAATTTTGCACTTTCTATGCTGTCAAATATTGCTTGCGAGAACCCTGATCAGAGGTCTATTAATTAAATTTCTTTGTATTCTTTATAATTATCAAATCCATGTAAAATAAATACTTTTGGGCTTGCTGTTGTGTATTTTAAAGACCTTTTTTCGCCTGCCCTGCTAACAACTTTATTTTGTTAGTAAAATTGCAATATAAGTTGGGCTAATTAGTCAGTAATTTTGAAGACTATAGTTATGTTAAAATGTCTCCAGAAGGCACCATTTCATTTCAATTGGGGGGGGGGGCATGCCCCCAAACCCCCCTAGTCTTTATTACTCTCGCCCTGACATAGGTGAAATAAGGTTTCGGCCATAGGTGTTTTTTTCATGAGAATTTGCAGGTACCATTACAATTTTTTCAGAGGTGCCCAACCTCCCGACTTGGCGGGAGATCTCCTGATTTTTCAGACAAATTAATTGCTAATTCCTCCCAACCCCCCACCTGTTTTTTGGTAGGTGAAAAATGGCCTACGTCAGTGACAAATGGCCGACGTGGGGCTTGTCCACGTCGGCCACATTGGCCGGCGTCACTAAAAAGTTTTCGGGAACACTGTAATAAACTTGAAAATTCCTCCGGACAGAAATTCTGGCGGGCAACCTGATTTTATCAGTAGCATGCCCGGTCGGGCAACCTATTTTTATTCCTTATTTCGACCACTGCATCATGTGATCTCTGGTCACGGTGACGGTGGTTCAGTCACACCTAATTCAAGGCTTTTGAATGCCTACTAGGCTACTATGACAATTTTCAAGGCTGCTAACGGTATATCCAAATGTCTGAAAGATTTTTACATGATTTAATGCCTCATAATTATAACCTAGAACATTTAATAATAGGATGAAATGAGTAGTCAAGTCCTTGGCAGAACAGAACAGCCATCCCAGTAATTAAGGTTGCAGGGAAAATGTGCTAAGGGAAGGAAAGCTAATTTGAGATTTTATTTTCATGGTCATTTAAAGGGCCCATTAATTGATGAATTTCATTTTTAAGTCCCACAAACCAATCTGAATGCCTAGCTAGAATATATTTCCAAAAATCCAAGGCCCCACCACTGTGATTGAATCAGCACCTATTTTACAGGTAGAAATGAATTATTGTGGGTGAATAAGCACATATTTTGCAGGCAGAAATCATTAGTTGGGAGTAGGAACCAAACTTTTCCTGGTGAAATGCCAATGCAATTGGGGGGGGGGGGGGGAGACATGGGAGTCAATTTTTATTGCTTCCCGGTGATTTTTCCACTGTGAAGGCAGTGTAAGAAATACGTTCACCTCCCTTTAAGGTAATGGCAGAAATCAAATTGTTGAAGGGGTGAAATTCAGCCAAAATTGGAACTGGGGACAACGTGGTATGAACGTTCGAACAAGGCCTAAAAGCGGCGACGATCGAAGCTTTTTGAATGAAGAACCAACATAAAGATTAAATTTCATCGCAATGACGGCAAGTACCAGCAGAGAGAGAAATATGGCAAGATCCTCAGCATTGATATTGAGTGGATAAATTCAGGATGAAACTCGGAAGAAATTAGAAATTAAAAGCGAGCAAAGTCAAGACGTGAAACCAGTTTCAAACTGTTGGTGGGTGGCCGGCTACCGTGAAAGATTTGGTTAGCAGCATACAGGTTTTCATACGCCTAGCTTAAATATTTAGGTGCTCGATTCATTGATGGGATGAATGAAATGTTAGAAATTGAAAAAATGAAATAATCTAGACTATAATCCAGTGATATCTGTACGCCTCCGCGAAGGTCTGCCTGGATCTTTAATATCTTCCAACTAATGCATGCCCGTGAGTCGTCGGCAGAGTTCGTGCCGTGAATCATGTGATGGAATTTCCCTTCCCAGCCAATCAGAGCGCGCGCTGTAGTCACGTGGAGGATATTCCTTATGAATACATTAATTCTCGTATCGGAAAGTTGGGTTCGGGAATCTTCGTTGTTTTCTGTGACAAGCGTAAAACTTTTCATCAACAGCCGCCATTTTGGATGATTCCTGTCCAAATTCTGGAGATTTAACCGTCTGATTACCTTGAAGAACGTGGTCAAGACGGACCAAGGAACTCTGAGGTGATAGATGGCATCTTTGGGAGTGACCCTACCGGGAACCTGAATCCCGGAAAACTATCAGGAGGGGAACGAAAAACGAAATCGGACAGCCAAATCGCCGCTTTGTGCTAGTGCTGTTGATGCAATAGAGAAATTCTCTAGATCGGGCGACCCCGTAATGCCCTAGACTGGGACTCGGTGGCGTCCAACTTGAATCGAAGGCACCGTATCCAGTTGGATTTTCGAGTATGGGGCTCCCCGGGCGCCTGTACTGCTCATATTCGAGGAAAAACTAGTCTTAGTGGTGAGCTATAGCCATCACAATATAAACATGGCTGATCAGACCCAACTCGTGGACGGTCCGCCGCCTGCAAAGCGTCCGAAAGTAGTAGCTTCAGCGTCAGGTAAGCATTACTGAATATATATTTCGATACCATATATGCATTTGCTTGACGATGACTTCCCTCTTATTTACTATCTGTTGCTTGTAAGGCTCATGTGTTGTGGCCATACCCCCTCGAGGTATCTCAATTTTACAAAATAATGCTCCAAAATTTCGCCCTACCCCATGTCCATGATATATGCAATACACAAACGTCGAATGCCGGGTTTCATGCCGCATCCGGCCGTCCCTGGTATAGTGGACCCAGATTGTTGTCTTCCCTTTTGCATTGTCCCATTTGGTATTAACTTCCTCTATTTGAACCCTGCTATTTCATGGTGGCGAAAGCAGATCTCACCGTTATCACCTGGATTTTTTAAACTCGGACGTTGTTAGAAAAGACCTGCCATCTTCAACTCCCCTCCCTATTCAGGTGGTTTGCCTTGATCCACGTCGAACAACACAGACACAGTTGCCATGATTTTACTGTCTCAAGATATACAACCAATAATTTTCCCCTATAAAGATACGCTTTGGTTATTTAAGAATGTTACCCTATTATACGAGGTACATGTAGATCTATTATCACGACTAGGTTGCCTTTGATTTTGGGCCTCCCCCGACTACCCAATTTTTTATTTACCAACCTAGCCTACCTTTCATTATAAGTTATTCCAAGTGTTTTTGCTGAAGGATACCTCGGATAGTATACCCTTGTCAACTATGAAGTTTTTGTCCCTACTGCCACCTGATTTGGATATACATTTCCAGTGATTACATGCATTTCATCTATTGATTTGGTTAACCGATGTCACAACCTATGTATACATGCCTGAAAATATACACTCTAGACTAAGGGGTGCTTCCTTCATTCCTGCAGTGCAGAGGAATAAAGATACAAAACTGTTAAAAGAACCACCAGTAGCTATGATGTTGAATCGATTATTTACTTAGTTGATACCTCATTATTAATTATGTATGCATATTATTAATGTGTCTTAAAATTGTATTGTTCTTTCAGATAATGCCATATCTGACCTGCTCAATGAATTGCCAGATGAGTTGGCAAACTTTGCCAACACTAGTCCGGGAGGGACCCAAAATGGAGCAAGAGATCCTTCCCTTCTACAGCATGATAACACCCCACAGAAACATCAACATCTTTCACAACTACTTGCCTCCACGAGTTCAGGGCCCCAAGTCATGGCAAATACTAATCGGTCCAGTCCACAGAACCAACAGCAGGGACCCAGTCCGAACTCAGGAGTTGGAGGACTGGGGAATAACCTGAACAATTTAAATAATGCTGTAAAAAGTCCTTTGTCTAATAATTTATCATCACCACCTCATGGACCTGTTAAAACGGGACCTACCTCTACCCCTCACAGTTTAAATAATGATATAATGACCAGTGGAACATTCGGCATAGGAACTAGTTCGGGCAATGTTACAAGTTCTATGTTAGCCAGTATGTCTATGGTCAGTACATTAAATAGTAAACCTATGACTTCACAAACAATGATGAGTACAGCAGGTCATCAAAACCAAATGATGAATGGACCTCATTTAGGAATGGGACCTGTTGGCGGAGTATCTCGGACTGTAGCATCACCTATGAATATGATTGGAAATGCTAACCTTGTGAACTCAATGGCTGCGGGTCAGCTGGGAGCATCTCAAGGACTGAATCACCCTGGTCTCAACACTCAATCGCCCCTAATTAAGGTATGCTTTATAATGTATATTTGTGCCATTATGTAATAGAATGTCACTTCTTGTAAATGCATTTTGAATCAAAAGTTGTTATGGAATAGACCAACCAAACAATACACGTCACATTCAATTCAAGTTCTATTCATTGGTGCTTTGTCGCACTCTCGAAGCCTACATCTATATATACATGTCAATTAACTCAGGTGGCTGCAATTTGTCATAACATTATTTAACATCAAGGTATTCCTTAAATTCTTAATAATTAGTCTGGTTGATTAAATCACTCATCTGCTTAGTGGTTGTGCCCTAAGTGAAAGGAAATGTCTCAGATGAGATTAAGTCTTAAGTGTTTATCTTGAAACATTGATTGAATGAGGAAGGAGTAAGATGATGCTACGACGGGAATAATAGAAGAACGCATGATGTAAAGCATATCGGCGAGTAACCAGGGATCACTTTGGGGTCCGATATTATCGCGTAATTTGGCTGAAAAAAATAATCTTACTTGGATGATCCATAGGCCTACACGACATAATTTCGCATAATTTTCAACGGTGATTAAATAATATGACCTATGAAAAAATCTCCTGGTCAGGAAAAATCGCACCGATTCCCGTCATGTTAATTTTTTTGCTTTTACCTAAACCATCGTTCAGGCCAGGTAGATGTCTGAGTAACTCTTAGACAGTTGTCATATTTAAGATGCTTGTGCATGCAAACTTACCTGCAGATTCATTGTAAACAATTATAGCAATTGCAATAATTTGTATTGTTCCTACGTTTCTGTGAAACCCCAATATTCTGTGTGAGAATGGTGATTCCAAACGAAGTTAATTCATTTTTTTAGCCAACTGCCAAATAGTAATGATGATTAGAAAGAAATTCACCCCAAATTACTAAGCTCAGTATGCTCGGTAAACCCCCTGCAAAGATTCGGAGAAAATAGGGTGTCATCCCTGTTAGCCGGTTTCCTCATTAACTTTTGGAAGACCAGTAGTATGAGTAGAGATACTGTGGTCAAGTTCCACTAAAAAAACGATAAATCTGGACCTCCGTCCAACCCCTCTTTCAGACACAATTTCTCTATGTGAACCCATCCTTTGTAGATCAATATCTACTCAAATAGCTTTAGTCTGTAGGGTATCAATAGATGAAACCCTCAAAATACGAATCCATTGAAGCTCCGCATGAAAGTTTGACTAAATGCCACCAGGTACACTATTACTGTGCTGTCCGGACACCATGTAAGGACCTTGTGTATGAGACGCAAGAATGGGCAGCTATCTTGATCGGGATAGGGAAGAGAAATTGATGGCTTTACTAATGAGGAGTATGCATCGGGAACATTGTCCTGAATCATTTTGGTTTCTTCCTTATTGGGGATGGAGTAACTTGATGCTCTGGCTTTTATCAAACCTTAGAGACGTAGAAAATGAAAAAATCCTAAGCCATTTCATAGACCATTTTTCATTTTTCTACTTCCTATTATGCCCTCATGTTGCTACTTCTAATGTATAATTTACCTATTTGAATCTGATAATGCTGTATCTTCTGTATCTTTTTATTGCGAACCTAGATTCAGATACGAGCATACATACTGTAAACCCTACAGTTGTTGTCATGGTCGAATTTTTAAATTTGACTTAAAAAAAAATCGATTTTGCATTGCTGAGGAAAAACAAGTGGATCCATATTCATTGATCTTACATTATGAAAACATTATAAGGGAACGTTGTGGAGTTTGGTGACTGTTATACATATGGTCATATGATGTTTCATCCTTTTTTTCACACGTACAAGCCTTGGTGCGTATATTTGTGTTGACAGTTATACAAATCGGCCTAGCATCACTAATCAATGTGAACATTGGTCATATCTTGAATGATTTAATGGAAACCTATGATTATCCCCTATATTTAGTTTCACACATGAGACCGTGGAGTTGTATCTATAATCGTCTATGCAGGGCACCCAAATAATGCCATCTATGCAAGACACCTGAGATAATTAATGCCAGTCAGTCTCCTTTTAACCCCCTCTATTTGTCAAAATATGTGTTTTCTTAGTTTCTGAAGACACTTTTGTTTTTGTTCGAAATCTTAAGGATGTATCTATTCAGCGCCATGCCGTTTGTCTTATGACGGTAATATGATGTAACTGAGCTAGGATTATGTAACTCGGACTCCTGTATCTAAAAATAGCATTGAGGCGATGTGTTGCAGGTTAGTTGGGATGGTCAGTAAACACTATCATTGACTTGACCCCTGTCCATCCTGTGAAAAAGTGTTCGTACCTAATGAAAGTTTTAAGGCAGCCACCATATGCCTAGCCCACATATGTTTGAACTATGCCCTGCATTGGGAAAAGGTCCCAACGTTAGATCAGAATTACGGAACAGAAGGGAGGGCGGTGGGGACCATTACCCTTGAGGTCAAGGATCGGCTTAACGGTAAGACGCCCCAGTCAGTGTCTTACCTGGTTCATGCCACTTTACCACCCTGCTTCAATGGAGGATCCAGCAATTTGTTGGTAGGGGTGATGACACTGGGCGTTAGACTGGACGTGGGTTGGCCGTGGTTATAGAGATTTAAGCACGGTTACCAAAATGGGAGGCACAAAGGGAGCGTGATATGCCGCCCTGATACGCCCTTACCGACCATGCTTGCTTCTGTGTATGTACAATAGGACGTGTGTAGGACTGAGAAGCTTCCCCCTCCCTGCAAACAGATCAATATTGCTGTGATAAGTGAGCAATGGATGAGACGAATGGGGTTGGTGAGCTTCACCACATCTCTAATGCTTGCCCGACAGCCAGCCTTGTGGACGGTGCTGGTGCTTGCTGGCGCTACTACTACTTGTACATGCCACCATGCTTTACATGGCTCATCATAATACTGTCTGTAGACTACAGTCGCTGCTTCTTCAGCTTCTTTCTCTTTACTCCCTCGGCCCTCTCCATGCTTACCCCGGCCTACTATCCCTAGTCTACGACGAGAGATATTCTACGATGTTAGGTATTTTTGTTATTTGGTCAGGTAGCTCTGCCATTGGCATTGGCTCTGTTGAGTGACTGAGACAGTGGCCGAGTGGGAGGATCATGACATGTCCAACCAAATCATTATACACCAAGTTTGTTACCGTGTCGATTGATGTTGACTGCATTTCTTAAAATTTATCATCACTGATCATTCATTTTCAAACCATGGGTGTTGGTGTGATCAATGACATGATGGACTAAGGGGCCCGGGGACGGATGGGATTGCCCAGTGCCTACCATCAGCTGATCGCTGCTTGTGTGGGAGAAACTGCTTCTTTCCGTGTTCCCCGAGCGCCGTGGTGGTTGTGTACCCGTCGCCCATGCCGCTTGATGGGTCTCGGTGCACCGGCCAGGCGCTCTTAGCACTCTGACCTACTTAGCTGTCACATCGTGTGGCTTCTTCACTGTTCTCAACCACTGCTTGCCTCGATTATGATCTGCTACCATCATTCAAGCCCTACTTCTCATTTAGCCAAATCCCCCGCTACACTCTAGTAGCGTACCATGTCGCTACAACGACGGCAGCGGACTTCCCAAGTTCATTTGCCCGGACGTCCGAGAAGCGAACGTCACCTAGCTAGTCCTGGGCTAACGGTTGTCAACATCAATGTTACGATGATGATTTGACGTAAATACTTTAAAGGGCCTTTCTCAAGTATTAGGAATTTTTTCCGGAAAAAAAAATCGTAATGAAATTACTTGATTTCCATTTAAAGACAGCTCGACTTTTCGAATTATGTGAGAAGATAACATTGTCTTTGATCCAAATTCTTTTAATATTTTAGCTTTTAAATAATTGTACTAAAATGTGACGCCGATCACTATTGACAACCCAAATGTGACGCCGATCACTAGTATTGACAATCAATTTCACCTCATTTGGTTTATTTATTAGCCTTAATTTACAATTAATATTATATTTTAAGTAAGTAAAACACTTGTCTCTGACAACGAATTAAGAATTTAACATAAAAATTTTGCAAGTCTTTTCTTTTGCCGATGTAAATAAAGTGACGGAAATAACGCGGGGGAAATTGACTCACTACGTCAACGTCATCTCCGACAAATAACATTCCCCAAAATAGTAAATAGCTAACTAGGAATGCGTTTTGCAATTATATTATCACATTTTAAATTCCTTAGCATCAGTAAGCGATTGATAAGCATATTCCATTACTAATCAGCAACAAATGAAAAAGGTCGTTTAGAAATGTGACGCCGATAACTCATGTCAAATGTTTCACCGACAATGAGCATGGCCCCATGCTACCTTCCTCTCCACCGTAAACCTCAATTTGACGACGTAATTCATTCCAACCGGTGCTGCTCTTAATATTTGACTTTGTAAATTGCTGCAATATTTCGTTGACATTTGCTTTCAAGATTTATATTACAGATAAATATCTACTAATTTTTATCATTCCAGTATTTTTCACTTTTATTACATTTTCATCAAAAGTTACGGAGATCACTCTTTCCCAATACCTGAGAAAGGCCCCTTACGAAAAGTGGAAAAGTGATCCCATCCCACCACACCCGCTCTCAAGTGTACACGGGCCTCTGTTTTCCTTCTAAAGAGATGCGCTCTTTAACTAGTTTAATCCTTTTTATTCCATGCCGGTATTTATGTGTTTAATTTTCATTTCAGACTGGACAGCCAGGCGTTGGTACTAATCAACAACCTCCGACAGCTGATCCAGAGAAGCGCAAGTTGATACAACAGCAACTCGTGTTGTTGTTGCATGCACACAAGTGTCAGCGCCGCGAACAAGCCAATGGGGAAGTTCGCTCCTGTACGCTTCCCCATTGTAAGACTATGAAGAACGTTCTAAATCACATGACAACTTGCAACTCGGGTAAATCTTGTCAAGGTACGAGTCCCTCTTAATATATTGAAATGATTGGGTTTTTTATCCATTTATATTTGGAGTTCGTCACATTATCCTTGTATGTTGACTTATTCTGCCTTTCATCACATGTTGTCCTCCATTGTTTTACAGTCGCCCATTGTGCTTCATCTAGACAAATTATTTCACATTGGAAGAATTGTACCCGCAACGATTGTCCTGTATGCTTGCCATTGAAACATGCATCAGACCGTAGCCGTAATCCAGGTATGTTTATTTTTCCTATGCTTTTCATCTTTGTCTCTTTTTTGAAAGGCTTTGCACGTAGACCATCCTGCAAGCCTCTGGACAAGGTTCATACACTTTCACGTTCACAACCCCTTTTCCAAATAATTACTGCACTTGCCCTGTCATTCATTCTCTAATACGCAAAGTTGTCCGCTACCCGTGTTTGACGGGTTGTGAAATGGGTTAAATTTTACCCGAACAAATCTTAGTTTTCCTTAAATTCATAACGTAGCCGCCTCAATACCATCTTGTACCTGTGTATAGGTGTATGACCCCTGTCTCATGTTTCTTATAGATTCCTGTACAGTCATATTCCTCGTGTTATGTAAAGTGTGTTTGTAACAATTTAACAATGGATCAGTTTCTTTCTCTGTTGGATAACCTATCTTACACCTCTGGTCAATTTGGTTCATTATTCCAGAAATTAAACCCAAAGTTTGCCTTCATTTAGATGTGAATATACATAATGGCCATCCTTGTAAGACGTTGTAGAATAACAAATTATTTTTTTCCAATCAATGGTACCATGCAGAACACAGGGGCTTTGATGCTCTTGCCTTTAACCCTGACCGAATTATTTACTCAGATCACATCAAATAACTCTCTACTGTAGACTTTGAGAATACAGTATGTTCTGATGTACACATAAAATTAAATATTAGGTATGAGTTATCAATATAAGGAGATGCAGACCTCGACAAACTGACACATGCTTCAAATTCAGGCATTTCGATTGTTTTCCTGAGTTGCACTCCTTTTAGTTAAGATGAGTTGAGGCACTGTTTAGAAGGGTGACCAGAGGTTAGGAAATCTCTGTACATAACAAGGATGTGCTGCCAAATGTGTCTTGATCTTCTTTGATCACTTTGCTCTATGACTAGTACATTGGTGGCCACCTCTGCTTGCAGCTGCTCCTAACGTGGGCGCTAATGCCCATGGGGTTGCTCCCAACCCAGCACCCGCAGACATGATTCGTGCCTATGCTGCCCTGGGTCTCGATTACAAGAACCAGCCCAACATTAGGCAGCCAGGTCCAGGTAGGTCTATCACATGCTTCTTTCCCCAAGGTCTTCATTCTCTCATATATTTTTTGGTCCGAGTGAATTCCAGATGATTTCATTCCCTCCCAATTCTCTTGCCCCATCACTTAGTTCTATTAACTACTTCTGCTTGTTTTGTTTCATTGTCTCAAATAATTCCTAACTCTCCTTTGAAGTGTAGCCCGACTTAAAACAAACAAAATTCCAACCGACTTTTGTGTATCTCACTCTGCATCACTCCACGGATCACACAACTAGTACCTTGATGTTTCGTAAATGTTTCTCCTTGCCGTCTAGCAAAGCCTGTTTTGTAACTATTGGAACATGCATATATTTTACTAGAAATGATTAACTATTTTCATTAAGTGTTACCTTAACCGCAGCTGTATTTTGTTCCCCGATCTCTGACTCAATTTCTAATATGCGTATTAATATAGGATCCCATAGTTATGTTATATGTATTCTTTGGATTACCATGGAATATACTAAGTAAAGATTTGTGGTATTACTTCCTACCAAGAATTTTTATATTAATAAACGGTATCAAACTTATTAGACCTAATAAGGCATCCTACTTCTGAGAGACTTGTGCTACTGCATCAGGCTGCTCTTCTTGGAATTGCGATTTTTGTTTACACAAATGTTTTCTTTTTCTTTTAAAGCAGGGGGTATGGTCACCCAAAATGTGAATCAAGCTGGTGCTGCGATACCACCGCAGCAACAACAACCTCAACTGCAACAATTGCCACAACAGCAGCCGCAGCAGCAGCCGCAGACACAGTCACAGCTGAGCGCCGCCTCTCTGATAGGCCTCTCTAGCAACATGACCCAGAGTCCAAGGATGCCCGGTGTAGGTCTACAAGCCCAAACAGCAGCCCAGATGCTTGGCGTCCCGGCACACTTGATGCCAAACTCTAACTCCACCATGTTACCCGGCTCTCAAGACGGAAACTTTGGAGGAGGAGCTCTTCCCACTAGGCCCACGAAGGAGTGGCACCAGCACGTGAAACAGGACCTGCGAAACCACCTCGTACATAAATTGTAAGTATTGGCCCACTTGGAGCTGTCTGACAGTACAGGGCTCTACATTATACTCCATCACCCACCCTGTCCACCCATATCCGAATTTGGCCTTAATATAACGTGACTGCTATCTCTGTAAATATGCAGTCCTATCACTCATCAAAGAGTTATCAAGAAAAACATAAATTATGGCCTATTTGAAAATTCAGGCTTCCACTTACAATTCAATTCAATAATGTAGAGCCCTGAGGATGCTGTTTTGTCAGTCCTTAATTTATTGTCATTGCGTCAAACCTAACATTCGGAGTTTCTATTCTGGGAATATTTTGCCTCGTAACGAACAGGTAAATGTGAGTTTGCTTGAAATGAAGAAGTTAGTATCCAAAAACAAACCGACTAAGTAGACCCCCCTCCCCCTGGCCTCAAGTGTCAATTAGCTTAGCCGAAAATTATTAGAAATTAGTACCTCCCATTATGTCCCTGCTTTTGGCAGTGGGGCCTAGTAATCAGATGCTGTTTTGTATCTTTGTAGATATATTACTGTCCATAAACTGTGAGTACACAAAATTTCTATGGAAATTTTTGTAAATTGTGACCAATATTCATTGAGATGAGATCCTTCAAAGTGTGTGGTAGATGCATCTTGAAATTTCTGCTAAACATCGCGAATTTGCTTTCTTTTTTTCTTTTTTTTTTTCTTTTTTTAAATTACCGTTACCGGTAAGTTAGTGTATCTTGTCAGCTTTGTGTGATGGTAAGGCCTCGAAGAGGATTTGCATGTGTGCAGCTTAAGTTCCTTGATAACTAGACGGTTATTATTTTTCACTTCGTGACATTCGCATATAACGTTATCTCGAATAGAAATCCCCTAGATCATAAACTAACCCATTTTATACTCCGAACGTAGAATATGTAATAATATGTCTCAGGTGCAAGGCTATGTTGACACCCTGAATGTGTGAATTCACTCTGCGAATAATGTATTCGTCATATGAGAAGGCGAAGGGATGAGCAATCAGGTCGATGTATTATTCACGTAACGAGTTACCTTGGTGCACGACTACTACCACAAAGAAAAGAAGAGTGATTAATCTGGATGGGTTGTGAACATAGCCTCCATTGTCTTTTCCTAGCGTGTATTTCCTTTTCACAAATTTACTCAGTGTTGTAAATCAACTGAGCCGATTAGATATACTTGGTGTCCAAATCGTGTGACTTATTAGGATGTCATTCTCTTTTAACTTTTCAGGGTTCAGGCCATATTCCCAGCACCCGATCCTGCGGTTCTCAAAGACAAACGAATGAATAACCTAGTGGCCTATGCCAAGAAAGTCGAGGGTGATATGTATGAAACTGCTAACAGCAGAGTAAGTATTGATCATGCGTATTTGCCTGGGGTTATTATTCTGTTACTTGCTTTGCGCGTTCAAAATTTCTATAAATGTGGCATCTCTTTACATGAAACATAGATAACATAATCTTTCATCAATAATAAAGTAAACCTTGCCCGGAATATAAGCTCTTATTTGTAGAGCTTCGCTTTTAGGATTTACTACCGGTCCTCTCAAACTGCCATTTTCGTTTCCCCCGATCCTCTCTAATCTGCTTAATCTTAATCTGTGTTCCATAACCTGGCATCCCTTTGCATATTACTATTAGATTATGTTATTCAATATCAGTTGGGAAACCCTTGTTATGTATATAGGACGACGTGAGTGCCCTCCATCAAATACAAAAAATAACTGCAAGCCGTTCCATTGTTGTGTCTTCTTAAGATATCATGTGACCAATGCAGACAAGACTGTTTTAACCGTGAAATAAAGCCCAGTCTCGTCTTTTTTCCTATTTTAGTCATGTATATTTATTTAATTGTCCATTTTACGCGTGTATGAAAGTTTTTCCTCAAGCAGCATTTGTATGTTAAATAACACTTAACCTGAAATCGGTACGTGCTAAAATAGTCCTTGCTAACGGGTGTTACATTATCTTCATTCGTTTACCAGGAGGAGTATTATCACCTATTGGCTGAGAAAATCTACAAGATACAGAAAGAACTTGAGGAGAAACGACAGCGACGGTCGCAGAACCAATCTGGTGCTGCTGGACCTGGTCAACCTGTACAGAACGCACCTGGCGCACCTGGTATGCAACCCCCCATTCGTGCTACCACAAGTAAGTCTAGCACGTGGCTGAACTTATAGATAAGAAAACTCATAAATCTAGACATTATCATTGTACTAAATAGAGGATTTGACATCTTCAATAAAAAAAAAATCTGACTTCTTTGTATGTTGTAAAGCCAGAATTAATGCCTTTGATCTGTATTTGTTGAAGTGGTGTGATATACAGTACGCTTGGATGTTATTTTCATTTTAGATGGTCCGATCGGAGGAATTCTCAGTCCTCGAATGATGAGTCCTCCCAGCATGAGCGGTGTGGACGCATTTCAAATGCCACCAACTTCTCCAATGGGAGCCATGGCCCGCCAAACAATGCCTAATATGACAAATATGGCAAGGCCTCCCATGACAGCCCAGCCAGGCATGGCCCCCGTAAGTAAAGTTCTTGTTTGTTTCCCTAAAAAGTCCCAAACTACGGTCAGATAAATTCAATTCTAAAATACCTTGCTTTGGCATTTTATAAACTTTGTATGCAAATATATCTCCTAACCGAACTGGAGTTGTCGATGACATGACTAACTACTCTGTATCTTAGAATTCACTGTTTGTCGGTAATAGTGTACTTACCCCTTCTCTAATCCCTCACCTCCTAATTCACTAGATACTCATCGTTTTGTCCCTTAGTTTTTGATCTTTCACGTGTTGATCATTGTACATTTCATTATTTTTATCACAGAGTGCCGCCTTGCAAGAGTCACAAAAACAATTGAGGGAAGCCCTGCACAAACAGCTCGTGGAAAACCAGCAGCCCCCTCAGAACTCTCCCCTTCAACAGATCCAGAACTCGGGTACTCTGACACAAACTTCTCAACAGGTTCTCAATCAACAAACAAACTTATCTCAACAACAACAGCAACAACAACAACAGCAACAACAACAGCAACAACAACAACAGCAACAACAACAGCAACAACAACAACAGCAACAACCTCCTTCTCAAGCACCAACCTCTCAACCAATTGGGCAGATCCAGCAGCAACCACAGCAGCTCTCTGCCCCTAACACTCCTCAGAAGGGACAGCAGCAATCACAAGCACAAACACACATGGGTCAGAAAAATATATCGACAGTTGGCGGGGACCAAACTATCAAGGTTGAAACCAAACAAGAGATCAAAATTGAACCTGGTTCCGCCAAGGCTGAACCTATGGACACAGTTGAAAATCAAAATATTGCAGGGACGGAGGTTTCCTCAGTGAAAAGCGAAATCAAGGAGGAGGTCAAGGAAGAAATTAAGTCTGAAATTAAAACTGAGCCTATCGATGAATCGAGTATGAATGACTCAAATGCTGAAGGAAAACAAGAAGATTCCGAGTCTGGTGGTAAAGGTGGTAAAAATATGGCAAATAGTTCTGACAACAGTATGTCATTTGACAAAGTGACGATGACTAAAACTGAAGTTCATAAGACAAATGGCAAAGGTGAAAATAACGGTTCTAGCTCTGTCGATGTCAAACCACCCACACCAGCGATGGCATCTCCCGCTCCTAACTCAGCTCAATCAAGTGGTCCTCGAAAGAAAAAGGTGTTTGATCCGGAGGAGTTGAGAACAGCACTCATGCCAACCCTTGAAAAGTTATATCGTCAAGATCCAGAATCCATTCCCTTCCGACAGCCAGTCGATCCCGTGCTACTGCAAATTCCGGTGTGTACTAAATTACTTTCTTTCAAATATTTAATCTTATATTTTATTCTGATTGTAGCAATGGCGGCTACTCAAGTAAACGGACCCTGTTGTTCCCTGACCAATATGATAGAATCAACCACACTTGACCATTCAGCGGCGTTTCTGGCATGAACTTTCATAGGATCGAGTTTTGAAGGACTGTTTTAAGTTCTTGTCGCCTGCCGCTTGATGTTAAGAAATTTTTGTATAAAGAATATGTGTAAATGTTGGTATGTTCTGAACAAATCTTCACTTATAATCTGAATATTGTTTCAGGATTACTTCGACATCATCAAACGTCCGATGGATATGTCAACTATTAAGAAGAAGTTGGATTCTGGTCAGTTCAGCGATCCTTGGCAGTACGTAGATGATGTCTGGTTGATGTTCGACAATGCCTGGCTCTATAACAGGAAAACGTCTCGTGTCTACAAGTATTGTACAAAGGTAAATAAAAATTTGCCTTTTATCCCTCTTTCTTAGAAATGTTTGAAAGTCAAAATGAAAGAGGCATCACACACGATCGAAGCAGTGAGTCGGGCAGTATGTCTAAGTCACATGCTCTTAATCAATCCTTAAAATGGGGTTTGTTTGCAACTTGCTCATTGCCCACTGGGTTGTTTTTTTCAGTTGGCCGAAGTATTCGAGCAGGAGATAGATAGTGTGATGCAGTCCCTTGGGTATTGTTGTGGAAGGAAGCACGTGTTCCACCCGCAGGTACTATGTTGTTATGGCAAGCAACTGTGTACCATCCCCAGAGATGCTGCTTATTACAGCTATCAAAATAGGTAAGTCAATTTTAGATCATCTACAAATGTCGGTAAACATTATTGCTTACATTTAACTTGGAATAATGTTCTGGGTCAAATCTTGTATCCTGATATGTCTAACACTTTTTAAGATTTAAAATATATATCACTCGATTTCCTGTCCACCATGTTTATGGGATGTTAAAGCATGTTCCGGTTTCACTGCACTATTACCATATCACCATATCATGTTCCTCTGCTTACTGCCGCCCTGGCCTTTCCTACACTCACTGTAGAGCCCTACTTAATGTTACTATTTATTTGGGTAGCGTGAGCTGTGTGAGAAAGAAGTCGCAAGCAAGTTGTAGCATAAGTGGGCAAACCTTTGATTGAGGTCTCTGCACTTGGATACAAGTTTCTTCATTATATTCTGAACATGATTATCGTATTCTAGAAAAGCTGTGGCAGGCAAGGTCCCGGGTATCTATATTTATGACAGATTTGAATGTGTGAATTATACTTTAATAGAATGGCAGGGATCAACCTGATCTTAGTACAACCTTCAGAAACTGTTGAAAACAAAACGAATTTTAGAAAATAGCAGTTTTTTCAGTTCGTGAGATGAACCCGGGGCTGATTTTGGTATTTCAGTAATAAAGTTTGTTTAGTAAAACATATCGTATGAGTGGTGCAGAGTGTGTGTTAAATGGAACTTATAAGTGCTATCGGATACAAGTGTAAATCAGAAAGTTAAGAAAAGGCCCTCTATAGGCTGTCAAGTATTTTGTTTCATTTTCGATTTCTTATTGCAATTTTAATCAGATATTCATAGTTAATGTTTTAGACCAGTTCATAGTTTTCCATTAGTGTTAATTTGAACGTTCGTGCTTTGTGTTTGCTTTGTTTCTCTGAATGCTGTTCTGCTATTTGCTCAAGCCCCCCCACACCCCGTCCATTTTTTTCTTTTCCGGATAACAGCTCACGTCGCTGTGGCCTTCTCTCTGACAGATATGTCTATTGTGAAAAATGCTTCAACGAGATACAAGGTGATGAGGTGGAATTGGCGGACGACCCTTCACAACCAGCTGTGTAAGTCATTTCTACCATCGTGTTTGTCATTATAACCTGTATTTTTGTTTGTTAAAGATATCAGCAAATATAGTCTTTTTGAATGCGAGAATTATATACTGTTATTACTTGTCTTCACCAATGCTAATGTTTGTATGATAACCGCGGTTTCTGCAGAATCAAAAAGGAGAACTTTGCGAAGGAGAAAAATGACAAATTAGACTATGAACCGTAAGTATTATTTCATAAGTTTAATTTGCATACAGTTTCATTAGAAACGATGTACTCGAGCATTCAATATAGACATTGAACAATTCTTGAAAAAATATATAAAGAGAAATCATATCACTTTGCCAATTCACCTTAGATATTAATTCTTGAAAAAATATATAACGAGAAATCATATCACTTTGCCACATCACCTTAGATATTACCCACATTAATGAGAAATTCGAGTATTATGACCCCAACCGGTTGTCGGCACCGGGTCAAATAGTGTAAGCCAAGAAAACACTATAATATGCTATTAAATCTCGGGAGTGCTTAAAAATAATTCCTAAAGTTAGACGCAGACTGTTTCATTCATGTATTGTTTATTATTCCCATAGGTTTGTTGGGTGTCAGGAGTGTGGACGGAAACACCATCAAATATGCGCTCTTCATCTAGATACCATTTGGCCTGGAGGGTAAGTGTCGAATTAGCACTCGATTGTGATATTTGGCTCAGGAGCGAAACCTTGGATTTATCGCTGATACTACTATATTATCATATCATTCATCGTCGGGATGATACAAGTATTTTTACGAGTAAATGGGAAAGTTTATACGGCTCATAACGGTTGTACGTCATAGGATTATTTTAGCCCACTTAGAATACGTGCTTTGTGGGTATGAAATGTTGATTTAGTTGATACCTTGTGAGTCCTTTTCACATCCATGCTTTGTTTTTATTATAGGTATACTTGTGATAACTGCTTCAAGGAGAAAGGCACGAAGAGGAAGGAGAATAAATATACTGCACGAAGTGAGTACCCATGCCCGTTTTATTCGAAGTTTGTTGCAGGGAGGTATATTATATGTATATCTTTATATACCTCCCTGTAGCTACATTATTACTTAACGTTGATGAAAATAATACTGTTTTCTACTATTTTGCTCCATTCTTTGAAAGTATTCCATAAAATATACACCGTAAAATCCAGATTTAAATATCTGCGTTGTTTATCTCCACCAAGTATTACTTATGGTCGCTCCTTTTCATGGTTGTTTACATTATTTACTTCTATTGCGGCCACACTGTCGACCTACCCAATATTTTACCTATCTGTGAAATATTTTTTTGTCGAATACCTGTTAAACAGGAGACCCTTGATTCTTATACGTTATATGTGTGTGTGTGTGTGTTTTGCATTATTAATTGCTATGAATGCGATCACTGAGTTTGTTATCTTAGCATCCGCTTATTCCTTGTTTTCCTCTTTTCAGGATTGCCTACTACTAAACTAGGAACTTACCTTGAGAACAGAATTAACTCTTTCCTGAAAAGAAAGGATGCCGGTGCCGGGGAGGTCACGATCAGAGTTCTTTCAAGCTCTGATAAAATAGTCGATGTTAAACCTGGCATGAGATCTCGGTAGGTGTCATGTTGTCATGAAGCATGACAATATATATATATCATGACATATTTCTTGAGCCGACGGATACTGGAACTAAGTCATTCAATTATTTTTCAAAATATGTTTCGTAAGGAGTCTGAAAATTGTATAGTTTATCTGAGAATGTGTGTTAAGTTTATCTTTTCTGTATTTTATAGGTTCGCTGACGTCGGAGAAATGGCTGAAAGTTTCCCCTACCGAGCCAAAGCCATGTTTGCCTTTGAGGAAATAGATGGAGTAGACGTCTGTTTCTTTGGAATGCATGTACAAGAATATGGCTCTGATGCCCCATTACCCAACACTCGGTAAGTCCAATTTTCTAACCGTTAATTCGTGTTGATATTACTGATCTGATTATTTTAACTAATTTCATGTAATAGGCCAAACATACCATGTAAATATATAATATCTTTCTACTGTTTATGGTGCGTAGTGTCTTGTCTAAATGCCAAATTCATATCTGTTACCCAATCTCTGAATGACTAACCGTTCCCTTGTTTATTTCAGACATGTATATATAGCATATCTCGACAGTGTCTACTTCTTCCAACCGAGCCATTTCAGGACCGCTGTATATCATGAAATGCTCGTAGGATACCTCGATTATGTTAAATCTTTAGGGTGAGTGTATATATATTAGTCGATTACTTGGTGATCCTCAAGTCTAAGTACTTACTTATTGCCCGATATTTCGACGCATCAATTTGCCCAAATGCATTCCTATATATGGCATTTTTGTTACAGTTATACAATGGCCCACATCTGGGCTTGTCCTCCCAGCGAGGGGGATGACTACATCTTCCACTGCCATCCACCAGAACAGAAAATTCCCAAACCTAAACGACTGCAAGACTGGTATAAAAAGATGTTAGACAAAGCTATATTGGAGCGTGTTGTGATAGACTATAAAGTAAGTAAAATGAGTTTTGCTCTTATTCATTTCGCAAAAAATGCCTTTTTATCATTGGTGGGCAATTATTTTTAATATTGGTGTATATAGATAAAGAAAAACACATACAATGGCATTATATTTAACTCGCGTTGCTCTGTCCATCTTTCTCAGGATATATTGAAGGACGCAATAGAAAGCAATATGCAGGCAGCTTGTGAAATGCCCTACTTTGAGGGTGACTTCTGGCCGAATGTGTTAGAGGAAAGTATTAAAGAATTGGATCAAGAGGAAGAGGAGAAAAGAAAACGAGAAGAAGCTGAAGCTGCTGCGGCGGAAGAGGCAGAATCCACAACAGAAGGTCCGGAAACCACGGATACCTCTGTAAGTTCAGTTATTTGTTGATGTTTATTACATCTTAAAATTGTGAAGATATCTATCCTATATTTTTAGCCTAATAGTTGTCGGACAATCTTGTGGATAAATAAATTGATAAAACTTGTTTGTACTCCAATTCATTTATATCCCGTTTGTTCTTTTAGGGAAAGGGAAAGAAGAAAGGTCAGAAAAGTGGTCGGAACAAGAAGGCAAACAAGAGTAAAAGCAGTAATCGTAAGAACAGTAAAAAGTCCAACGTCCCACAGGGGAGTAGTGATCTCCTGGCCAAATTATATGCCACGATGGAGAAACACAAAGAGGTAAGTTTATTTTTGTTTGGCTGCCAGGGAACCCTTGCCACCTACTCTTACAATAAATTAAAGTGGCTAAGATAGTTAAAATAAGTAGTCATGAAATCTCGTGAAACATTTTCAGTGTAATATATGATAGGTATAGCAGTATCTGAAGTATTGAGTACCAACATTGTGTTTTCATTCAATGATTATTGAATATGTGTAATGAATGGGTCAGAAGCCTCTACTCATTTCAAATCCCAGAAGAAAGGTTTTAGCCACCATAAAGTAATGCCCCAAGTGGACAGGAAAGAAACTAATTTCCATTATATTAACTAATCGCCACCCCAATCGCCAACCCAACTGGCACTTTGGATTTTAACCATCACATCGAAATGAATTTGCTCACTATTTTGACCAAATATTTCATATACTATGGATTACATAGTTTTCATCACCATCACCAGGGATTAATTGATTGGTACGGTTTAGAAGTACCAGATACCAGAAAATTTAGAAGAAATTCCGTTCCTCATGAGCAAAGGCCAGAACAGTGAGACGTGTCACTTTAAAAACAATTATTCACTATGGAGGGTTGAATCATTAGACATTTTTAAACGGGGGAATCCGAATAATGAGTTGGTCTATCTATCTATTGCTATATGTGCTAACGAATTTTGGGTGTTTTTCTACTTTTTAGGTTTTCTTCGTCATCCGCCTGCACACTGCACAGGTTGCTAACACATTAGGCAAGATTCAGGATCCAGACCCACTTATTCAATGTGATCTTATGGATGGGCGTGACGCCTTCTTAACGCTAGCCAGAGAAAAACACTATGAGTTCTCATCGCTGCGAAGAGCCAAGTTCTCGACGATGGCTCTCCTGCACGAACTTCATAATCAGGGAAAAGACAGTTTTGTATATACTTGCAACAACTGCAAAGCTCATGTCGAGACAAGATGGCACTGCAGAGTCTGTGACGTGAGTATTTTTTTCTTGGTTTTAATCATTGCATCGATGTTTGCCATTTGGCAGAAGTTATACTAATGGTTTATATAATCTGTAAGCAGTACATGTACAAAGCAATATTTAAAAAGAAATCTAACGTGCATTGAAAAAGAAACTTAACTCTTTGCCCTGATCTGGGGGTTAAATAAATTACTCAGTTGAGATTTTATTTCCTTTAACTGATGACTAATGTTGTTTTTTTTAACTTTCCAGGACTTCGATTTATGTGTACCATGCTATGATAAAGATGGACATCACCACAAAATGGACAAACTTGGCTTCGACCTGGACGATGGTGGAGGCAAAGGCAGTGATATTCAGAATCCACAAGAATCACGGCGTGTATCTATACAGCGGTGTATTCAATCACTTGTCCATGCTTGTCAGTGCCGTGATGCCAACTGCCGACAGCCTAGCTGTCAAAAGATGAAGCGTGTTGTTGCACATACAAAGACATGTAAACGAAAGGCCAATGGATGTTGTCCAATATGCAAACAACTAATTGCTCTTTGTTGCTATCATGCTAAACATTGTCAGGAGCAGAAGTGTCCTGTGCCATTCTGTCTGAACATCAAGCATAAACTGAGGCAGCAGCAGTTGCAGCATCGTCTGCAGCAGGCTCAGATGTTACGTCGACGCATGGCAACAATGCAGCGGACGTCTATCACAAATGCTGTAAATGCCAGCGCCGCTATGTCCGCTAGCTCTACTCCTCCTGTGTCTTCATCTAGCCCTGCGCAAGCTAGCAACTCCCAGTCTCAGTCCTTCCCTGCCCCAGGAAAACCATCAGCCCCACCTGCGGCAGCAATGATCGCTGCACAAGCAGCACAGGAAGCTGCAATGCGTCAAGCTACACCCGTCAACTACCAACCACAACCTCAGCCATCTCCACAAGCCCAGCAGGGCCAGCAGCAGGTGCCCCAGATCCAACAGAAGCCGCCGCCGCAGCAGCCTCCTGTGCCACAAATGGGACAGATGATACACCAACCTCCGATGCAGCCAGGAAATTTGTTACCTTCCTTATCACGCTGGCAAAACTACAACCCTCAGTCAGGGAAGCCTGTCATGGCTGGACAGCCTCAAATGCCTGGTCAGCCGCAACGGCCTACCAACCAGATTGTTCAGACTCAACAGCCTGGCATGCCTGGGTCAGGTATGCCACAACCCACCATGAACAACCCTGGTATGGTCGGTCCTCAAGCACGCCCCAACCAGGTTCCTCAAGCAGCATTACATCAATTGCTGCAGACTCTCAAATCACCAGCTTCACAACAGCAACAACAACAGGTGCTGAACATATTGAAAAGCAACCCTCAACTCATGGCTGCGTTTATCAAACAGGTATTTCTTTATTACTCCAAGCGTTTTTCCTATGCCAAAGAAGGTGAAGAAATTCATGAGCTGCAAGTTACATGGGTCTCTATGCAGCATTGCTTTAAAACTAATGGATCGATGTTCCATGTTTGTCCTTTCACATATATATATTACTCAATAGCTTATTACTCTGGTGAAGGATTTAATGTTGGTTAAAGAAGGTCCACAGTCCGGAACTCATGATATTTTCATTTCATTGCAGAGACAACAGCAGCAGCAACAACAAGCTGCTCAGCAGGGTCAACCCATACAACAACAGCAGATGCAGCCTCAACAGCAGATGCAGCCCCAGCAAATGCCAGGGCAGCAAATGAATACGGCACAAATGGGCCAGCAACAGATGAACCCGCAGATGGCCCAGCAACAGCAACAGATGGCCCAACAGCAGATGGGCCAACAGCAAATGGCTCAACAACAAATGCCTACTCAACAACAGCTGCCCCAGCAAATGGGCAATGTGCCTCCGAGCTTGAACCAAGGTATGCCTGGTATGACTGGAGGATTGACACAACAACAGCAGCAGATGCTCCTCCAGCGGCAACGCATGAGACACTACCAGCAACAGCAGCAGCATCAACAACAGCAACAACAACAACAGCAACAGCAACAGCAATTTCAACAACCTCCTGCCCCGCCATATGGAGCCAACCCAGCCCAACGGACAAGGATGGCTTACACTGCCCAGCAGCACGGCCAGTTCACCAGTGCTGATGGCAGTGGGGCCAATGCTATGGGCCAGTATGGACAACAGCAGCAAATGATGCAGCAGGTTGCTGCACAACAAGCTCAGCTCAAACAGCAAATGGTGGGTAACCAACCTATGTCTCCACAGCAAATGATGATGCAACAGCAGCACCAAGGTACACAATCTCCTTTAAACCAAGTGCGGTCTCCCCCCACACTGCCTTCAACTGTGCGGTCTCCGCAGCCTGTACCTAGCCCTAGACAGCATACACCCAATATGGTGCCAAGCCCACGAGCACCAATATCACACCCATGTCCCTCTCCACAACTAGGTCAACATTCCCCTCGCCCATTAGGTGGTCCTCATAGCTCAGACCAAAACACAATGAACTCGGAACAGGTTATGCTTCCACAAATAAATACATCTCATGCTGCTAATCAGGACATTGTAGCCGCATTAAACCAACAGCAACAACAAGAGGACGTCGTTACGCCCTTAACGCCACAGGACCAACTCTCTCTTTTTGTGGACAAGTTGTAGTGATAGTGACACTGGGTGGTTATTTAAACCAACCCCATTTATATTGTATTTTGTCACTTTTTCTTCCTTTTTCCTGAGAACAAACAGTTGGACGTATGGAGATACAGACAGAGTATGTTTTAATGAATATGTATTTTATTTTATATCTGCCCCTCCATGATGTCTTTGAACATAAGTTACTCGGTGTCAAATGTGTAACTGAGCAATCGTATACAAAATCTAGAAAAGAATTATATCCTGGAAATTGTACGGTCAAAATCTGGGAATTGTATAGATAGAACTTTTGCTTTAACCTTCTCTGTGCTAGGTCAACAGAACTCTAGTTGTTGAGTAGATTTTAGCCTGGTAGCATGAGCAGTAGCTATGAGCAATTCTTTTATCGTCGAGCCAGTTGTCTGGGGTACTGTTGACTTTGGCCATAATCCCTAAGTTCTAGTTCTTTTAATTCCCGAATGAAATGCACCGCCCTTCATCCCATAATAGAAAAGAAACTTGATGGATTACGAGTAAGTTTTCTGAAATGATGCACTAGCACACATACACACTTTAAACCCAAGCTATCTGGAATTTCTCATTTGTCCAGGCATGAACCACCCCTGTGTAACAAGAATTTAGTGTTTTTAATGGTTGGCATATTATAATCGAGACAAGATTTGTATCCTGGCAAGGAGATGACAAACCTGCTCAAGAGTAATTTTGTATTTTTGTAATGATGTAATACCCCTCCCCCTTTTCCCCCATCTGTTGTACCGATGGAAATCATCAATTTTGGAAACTCATATGTTGCCATGGTGTTGAGGATGCACTGATTTCGATAACATTTCTGCTGCAGCAATTCTCGACAATATTTTCAATGCATTCCAGGAGGCATCCCCTAGCAAGAAATCGGCTGTCAAGATTTGTTTTTCTTTTTTAAAATAAAATCGTGAGAGATGAAAGTTTACATGAGATCTCAGTTATTCAAGTCAGATTGTCAGAAAGACGATTGCCCTAGAGCTGAAACAAAGTTTCGGTCATGGTTTACTTTTATTATTTTCATCACAGAACCATTTTGGGTGTTAGCCGTGCTATGGTGGCTTTTCAGTCGCCAAAAAATGTTGTTCAGGCAAACCGGCTACTACCCTGCACCGGTGGCTGTTGTAGTGTATTATGTGGCCAAATCGTGTGGTCAAGAATACTTTGTTTATGCCAACGCTGGCATTGAATATTGGACTGTGTCCTTCATTGTAAATAAAGGTAACAAGTTTTTTAAATGATGTGTTGACTGAAGAGTCATTCTTGTTTGCTGCCATGGTAACAATTGTTCAAATAACTAGTAGTTTAGTTGACCATTGTTGATGCTTAATGTTGAGCAAGGGACGGATGTAGCAGTGGGTTATGTGATATTGATCTATCGCGAACAGCTATTATTATTATTATAAGAGATCGAATGGTTTATAGTATGCATTCAGTTGCTGCTGGCTGTATAGGACTATATTTTAATTATTTTGCTAACTATAAATAGATGCTATCCTTCTACATCCGGAAGTATTGTTCAGCATTAGCATGCATTGGTATGCTTTTTGCTCACCCTGCGACAATGAAGCCAAAAAAAGAAAAAAGAAAAAAAAGTAAGATTATATAAAAGAATAGATCATGCTGCGGCGAATAATGCACCTCATATTGCTCATAATGTCCATTTTATCTCCATCAAGTTATTTAGTATGCAATTGACACATTTAAAACTATCATGTTAACATTGGGGGCACGAGAACAGACGGTTGTGCAGTTGGATGATTCTGAGAGGCTTTTATTTAAGCTTAAAGCATACCGAATTAAGAACGTATAAGAGAATAGAGTGAGGTGAGAATAAATGCCCAGGCAGCTCAACTTGAAGTTATTTTTGGGAGGGGGCACCAAGTGCCACTGACCAGTTCTTCATTACTTTAATAATAGTTATTAATTATCATCATTATATTCACTTATTTCTTCAGTTTGTGATGGCATGCATTTGTGCATTGAAAAAGCAGGGATGGTTGAGTACAATACTAATACATTAAGAAATTACCTTTTGCAAACCGAAGTGTGCTAAGTGGACAAAGTGCCTGTCCAGTGATCTTCTCGCCCTTTCCTTCATCTCATCATCATCTGCCATATCACTTTGTAAATGTTGCTCTTACAGCGCCTGCCCATCCTCCACCTCCCGCCGCCTCAGGCGATCCCTGCTCGCACTTGTACACATTAACCACTGCTTTGTACAGGATTTGCAGTCGGCAGGCTGTAGCGACAGGTACGCAGCCTGTTATGTGAATAACTTATGACTGATTACCAGAAAGAAAGCGAGCTCTAGAGGTCTTGTGAATACTATGGATGATACTTGGCTGGCATGTAGATGTAGATATTTGCCATGTTTTGCATCCAACCATGGTTGATTGTTGTGACTCAATTGGAGGAGCCCGTCATATTATTATATTTGTTCATCTGCCAGGCATTTGATATCACATGAATTGAAAAGCCCTTTGTCAAATGTGTAATGTATTAAAATGACGTACCTATACATACATATGATTTGTTGATTGCAATATATTTCCCCAGCGTGAAATCCATCTGCACGCCGATTCCTTCGCTGTTGGTGCGGTCTTGTATCTAATCCCAGAGACCATATTTTCGATACTGATGGTTGGCACACGCATTCATATGTGCCAACGTAGAATAGTGAATAGTAATAGTTTGCAGTAAGACGCGTATTGAAAGCTAAGACAACAGATAGTATATCTTTACAACCTCAATTAAGTAATATAAAATGCCAAAATAGTGGTCGCGTCATACTTAACGGACATCTATTCTTTGAACAATGAATATAAAGGGAAAACATTTTCATTTCGTATTTTTATTCACATTATTATAACAATCACGCAAATTTTCTGGCTAAAAAAAAAGCACCAAAAACGATGGAAACAAGCTTGTGCGCCAGAATGTAAGCATCTAATGAATGCCTTCTAATATATATGAAAGTCCTGATCAAGGGCTGCAATTTTCCTAACTGGGTACAAATAGGCAAACGAATTGTTCAGCTGTATAGTATTATAAAAATTATATTCCTTAACAGCTGGAGTTACATAGGCAAAATAAGTAAATGGCACTTTCCGATTGAAAGAAAACCTGAAAACGCAAATATCAAGAGCCAAGTTCTTTTAACAGAACTGGAAATTAATATGCAAATTGATCAATGAATTTTTAAATAACTACGTTCTCGTAATTCATCACAATATCTTTTCATAGACTCCCATTTTTAAAATGTGCTCACCCGACACCCATTCCAAAAATAATATAGAACGTGGGTTTGGGTTCCTTAACTTACAACATTAATTTGGTTTTTAGAATTAAATAAACATTCAGTTTTATAAAATCACATGCTGACGATATAATCACAGGAGACCAATACAAAACGTTCGATGTGAGTAGACGGCAACCTCAAGAAATGTATGTAGATATACACACTCGGTGAAAATAGAACTAAGATGCCACATAAATTAATACTTTCTCTTAGAGATATTCAAGACACATTGCTCATTTCACAGGAATGTAGTTGGCATAGTTTAGTATATCGATATAATAAATCATTATATATCGATATAATAAATCATTATATCAGATTCCTCGTCATGAAAATATACCAATTATTGATTCAACAAAGTTATCACGAGTCTAGCATACGAACGTTTGAAGACCAGTATCAACGCGTATAGGATGAAAAGAAGTCAATGGGGCCCTTTGGGAGCGCCTTGTCCTAGCTTTGGAACAGTTTACTCGGGGGCTCTGATAGGGAATGAGAGAATTCAGCCAAGTAAACTGGAAAAAAGCTCGGTCGCCAGGGCAAAAAGCCCTTGCATTGTACGGCCCAGGAGTTGAGACCTCTCATCGTTCTATACTCGTTGCTAGTGTGAACCACGCCCACTCTTTCCAATGTGGAGGATTTACTATATATAGAACCCACCAGGGGCTGTCGGCATCAACCTTTTCAGACCGGATTATTTTACACTAAGTGTACAAAAATAATACCATGGTATTTTTTTTCAAAAGTAGGATATCTGAACTAATTTATTTGAACATCATTTCAAAAAACAAAATTGTGTATTTTACTTTGGGACTTACAAGACAAGTTCTCAAGTTTGTTAGGGCTCAGTATGGCTGTGCGGTTCTTATGGGCCCTTCTTTGTTCGCATGATGCCAAGAAATACTATACAGATATGTATATAAAACAATCTACTCAACTCTGCTGACTCCTCTAGGAATTGAGACGTTACTTCAGCGACCAAGGTAAGCTGTATCTTCGACTAATTATACCGGATCAGAATATTTATATAACATTTGTTAATCAGCTCTATACATTTTCATGGTTTTGTTTGGACATCCTAGATACAATTAATCCAACGAATTCTTTTCTTTCGGTAATTATTTTGCCCCTTTTTGATGGGATTATCCGATACATACAAACAATTTATAATTGTTTCAAGGAGGAGAAAACGAAATTATTTACCTTGTAAGCAAATAATGGTCACGTTGACTTAGTGATTTACATTTGCTGCAATCAACTTTTTACACATATATATATATATAAATATATACGTATGTGAATAAATATTACACTAGCTTTCTATACAAATGAAAATTGAAAAAAAAAATCTGAAATCGATAAACAATAAAAAAAAAGTGATTTCTCAAATATTGAGAAATGTATGTAACAACTTCCTTATCCGTTCCCAGTTGGAGTAGGGGCGATTTTCCTGCCATTTCTTTGTCACCAGCTGCAAATTTCATTCATTGCAGCACATCACTCCACTGTGGAAAGGGAGATAACAGCTAACTCAGCTTAAGGAAGGTAGCATGACTTTGAAACATGTTTAGCAGGTGATGGGTCTAGCGGCAAAAGAAATTCAGCAGCAGGAGCCAAAATGTTGGAAACTGAGGTAACTCTGAGACCCAAGGGTGACCGTTATTGTCTGTTGAGCTTTGCAGATGGAGGTGCGTTAATATACTTCTCAATTTGTCTATCGAATGAATCTTTTATAGCTTCCCTGGAAAAGAAAATTGACAATGAGATACTGTAATATACTTTTTATGTTTACGTTTGAAGGTATTCTTAACAAGAAATGCAAATCCAGAGACATTTACAGTTACTCAAACGCATATACAAATCAAGAATAAACAGCAAATTAGGTTAGAATCATGACTATTAAATCAAAGGATATCACTTGGTGAGTCGATGTGATGGATCATTTGCACAGGAAACTTATGTTTTACGGCAATTTAGTATAACGCATGTATGAAAAACTGATTTAAAAAGTGGTATATCTGCCAGAATACATAAGCATGCATCCACGTACGTACAAGTCCGGCTTATAAAATTCAATCAATTTCCTCCACATCACATCTAACAAAGATCGCCAAGGCCAGTCAATAGGGTGGGGATGATGTTCAATCCATGAGATATTACACCATTCCATTATCAACTCCCCATAAAAACATACATTTTGATCAAGGTAGATTCCTCTAATCTTAAGGGTCTGCGATCTCAAATATCAGACAGCAATTAAGACCGATCAATTTCTGGATATAAAATTAACAGCAAGCCCAACGAGCACAAATGCAGAAAATCGATGACAAAAAGTGGGCAGTGAACTGTTTCTTAAGTCCAAATCGACAAAATTATATTTTTCTCGAAATATTAAAAACCCGATAGAGCTTGAGGTAAAAAAATGATTGAAGCCTGGTTCGGGATTAGATAAATGATGTACCTGAAAATGTGTTGATCTCGGATGAAGGCGGCAATATGTCCCCTATCAATGTAACGAACTTCGGCACCGGGCCAGATCTCACGAAGGCTCATGACTCGGTCCAGCGGGACGTAGGCATCATTGGACGCAATAACTATTCTAATAAGACTAGGATCAACAGGCACAGAGAAATTACCCAGGTGCGTGCATTCGTCCATTACTCCCTGCATGAACTCTAGTGCCTCCTTATTGTGCAGTTCCTGGTTCTGAAAGCTGCTCAATATTGTCCTCGAGGTGTGGGTATTCGACGAGTCCTTATATTTTGTATCTTTAGCTTTGGAAGCTAAGGTGCTATAGCGGGAATGGCTCTTCCCTGCTAATGCCTGTTCCCCAGATGAAGCAGAACTATTATCCAAACCTATATTAGTATTATTAGATTTGGGTGAGTCGGAGTGCTGAGTTGTAGGGACGTATTGGTGAAGGTTCTGACCAAGGAGAAAGGCTTTTGTTTTCGTCTTACCGCTCTGAAAAGGGTAAACAGCGACTGAATAAGGCTTAAAACCATACTCCCTTGAGGGAAGAACTTGATGAATTGTGGAAGGGCGTTGTAATTTGGCATGTTATAATTGATATATATACACATTCGTGATATTTACTAATTATATGTGCAATGATTTCAAGGGAAGGCATATAGGACGGGTAACAAATTGTCAGATAGTAAGCCTACATGTGTATGCTCGTATTGAAAGAAGTATCCGGGAAGTAGTAGAATATCATATTTTACCAAGCTGTTCAGTTCATATACTACCATGTATTGTTGAGTGGAAACGCTAATCGATACAATACCCTACTCTTTTCGAACATTAGCAACGGATCTTGTACCATCGACAGCCATTATGACGCACTCAATAAGGAATAAGTTAGAGGGTCCTAAAGCAAGGCTTGAACCCAGAACACTCACATGCCTGAGTCCAAAGCCAGCATTTTAGACCACCATCCTCTCTGACCACAGGTATAATGTATAACCTTCCCGATAGTGTGAAGTAATATGATAATTACAACTTACTCTTTCGGGAGAGTGCATGAGCCGGCTGATCTCTCGACTGTATTCGTGATGTTTTTCATATTGTTCCTGGAGCATCTTCCATGGAATGGCGTCTTTAAGAATTCCCTGTGAAGAGATTTTAAAAATTCTGAAATTGCCCTTCTGCCTGAGTGTTTCAGCTTGATCACCGTAAGTATCTACGTAACATTATAAATTATAACTATTATAAATAAAAGGCAGGTTTAATGCAAATATTATGTATTTGGTAAATAGATTTTTCTGAGCTAAGGAATTTTTCTTTTAGTCCCAAAAGGTAATATTCAGTATTTCATGAATGTTTTTTTGGTCATCTTCAGTTAAAAAATCTGGACCACTTCTAAAACTAGAACTAAAAGGTAGTGACTCACCTCTGTGAATACACTGGAGGCAGTGCTCCACGAAAGGCAGGGAATGAGAGAGAGAGGTTTATGCCAGTTACTAGCAGCCAGTGACGCCATCTATACCAAGAATAACATACTCATTTAATTATCAATTTAAAATAATGTCCAACTAGAGTATAGAAGAGAATAAAGAGATTGCAGAATAAAGGGATTCCTTTAATGCTTTCTAAAACATTTACTTGGGAGATAATATAACGGATTCTACACTTTTAAAATTGCTGGTGTTTGCGAGTGCTTAGGGAAATAGGATACTGATACTCACATGGCCACCCATAGAAATTCCAGTGATGCCCAATGGGCCATATCCTTCCCTTTCTAACCAATGGAAAAGAGCGAGGGACTCTAAAACGAGGGCGCCGCCCATTACAAATAAATCTGACACATTGCGAAGACAAGAGCGAAACTGCTCCTTTGGTTTTCTGACGCCATCTTGTTGCAATTAAGGTAAAACAATGGCAAGTTGATAAAAATGTATATAATAAACGTTAATGTACGTTTAAACTGGTAATGAACAAAGTTATGTTGTCCTAGAGTCTGAGAAGTATCATAAAGGGAGACATGTGTAAGTCGAATTGTATACCAATTTCCTATGTCTATATACCATCTTCGATAAAAGGATACAGTAAGGATTCTCCAAAATCACAGAAGCTATATTATTTTCCTTTAATAAAGGTTTGGCAAGAAACGTCCTCCTTCTCCAAAATCCCTGTCGGAAAATAAAAGGACATAATGTTATTGACATACTATTCACAATATAAAATACATATTTCACATAGTAAAATAACCAACGGGTGACACTCACGGCAAAAGAAATTGTTACTATGTTATCTCAGGTTAACTTCTTCAAAAATCAAAATGGATATGTATCAATATTTATATTTATAGTTGCCTCACGTGATCTCCAGTGCCTGCCAGGTGAACACAGACTGGTTTTAGATCCCCCGTCCATTGCTTGGGTAATATCATTTGAAACCTACGTCAAGAGGAAATAACAAGGAGATAAAGTTGTCGTTTGTCATTAAAGTTACATTCAAAAAATATATTATCTATACCAACCGATTATAAAGCTTATTTTACACGAGAGGGAATGTTACAAATTTTACTACATAATGATCCTTTATAAATATGCATGAATCTTTTTTTTTACATTCCTTTTATTTAACATCTCTTTGTTTACTTACTTAGCAGTTTGAACTTCTGTTGGCATAATTCCAGGCATGTGGCCATCAAACGGAGAAAGAAAGTGTCCCGAAAGGATGTGACAGTCATTGTAAACGTCCTCCTGCAAGATCAAAATACTTAAAGTAGAAGCATCATAAGGAAGTTGAACTAGCTGCGAATATGATATGTATGTCTGTACATGCATATTACACACATCTTTTGATTCTCCGGAAACTTATGAAATCTTCAGGGAGAGACTACCCGGTTTATATCGATCTTTGCTTGAATATACTTGTAACAGTAATGTACGTTTCAAAATTTACAGATAAAGCCTATATAATAAATATGGTTATATTAATGGCTAACCGAGTCTATATGTATGGGATAATCCTTATCCACCAGATGTTGGCAGGTTTCTCGATCCGATATTATTTTTCTAAAGTTGAACAATCTGCAAAGATATTGGTGGACGAGGTGGTAAATATTGGCAATGTCGATAGATCACACCGGCCCGAAGTGAATAATCATCAATAATGGCTTGTAGCTTTAAATATAGTTTGGGTTCATCTGAGAGAGATCTTAAGCATAAATCACAGTAGCCCGAGAATTTCTGACTGGCTCGATCCGCTCTATTTCACTGCTGTCGCTACACCGTAGGTTAGGGTCTGGGAGCCCGGGCTAAAATCACAGGTGATTTTATATCTCGAAAATCCTGATTTATGTCGAACAATAGTGATTTATATTCTGATTTATATTCTAACTGAACATACACAACTTGAATTGATGAGGAAGGCAAAATTTAGACAAATTTACAGAGTTTCCAAGCGAGCAGCAGTAACTCTGCTGACAAGCAAAATAATTACCTTTTGAGATTGTCAGGCTTTCCCCAACCTTTGGTGAAAAATTTGGTGAGGAGTAGTTTCCGGTAAAATACGTCTAAACGGCTCATTTTATCTTGAAATCCTATAATTGAAAATGACAGAATTGAAAATAAAGTCAGTAATACAAGGTCGACATCAATGGTAGAGGTAATATTAATATGCACCTTATTGAAAGCTTAATTTATCCCAGACCTAAATAACAGCTAAACCAAAGTAGCCAATAGGAGTCTAGTACGTAGCCTACCGGTACGTATAAACTCAAAGAATTTGAATTAACATTATAACAAGTACTAATTTAAGAAATTATCAAGTTAAGTTTGGTTTATCTATTTGATATTACAATTAGTGTCAACTTAATTCATATACATGGCGTTTCCAATGGAAACGATTTCTCAGGCTCAATTACTTCGCAAAAAAATTGTTGTTAAAAAAAAAGTTGGTTGGAAAAAAATTGTCGTTAAAAAATAGTTGGTTGTAAAAAAAATGTCGTTAAAAAAAAGTTGGTCGTAAAAAAGCAGTTGGTCGTAAAAAAGCAGTTGGTCGTAAAAAAAAAAAAGTTGGTCGTAAAAAAAAAGTTGGTCGTAAAAAAAAAGTTGGTTGACAAAAAGTTAGTTGAAAAAAATTGTCATTAAAAAATAGTTGGTTGTCTAAAAAAAGTTGTCGTTAAAAAAAGTTGGTTGTAAAAAAAAGTTGGTTGTAAAAAAAAAAGTTGGTCGTATAAAAAGTAGTAAGCTAGGCTAGGCCAAATAGTTGGTAACTTACTTTTAAAATTAGAAAATGTGTTGGGCAGTGTCCATTTGAGCACCTGAGGCAGGTGAGGGGGGTGGTGGGCAGAGGGATGGTGTGGGAGGTGGGAGGGCCTTCTGCAGACCTATCATGGTTGGAGAAGCATCTAACTAACAGCCAATCAACTCCCTTGGCTAAACCTAGAAAGGCTGATCTATGGGGTAGGTGCATAAATTTCACGTAAAGTTACGTGAGTCACTTAACTTTAAGTGTGAAAAGTTACAATCTCTACGTGACTCACGTAAATCCTGGTGCCAAAACAGGCCACGTAAGAATCGTAACTTTAAGTGACACGTAACTTACGTGAGTCACTTAAAGTTAAGAGACTCACGTAACTTACGTGAAATTGGCTATGAATTGTGGGTAAAACGACATGTACGCCATCTAGATTTTACTACAGAACTACGCCGCAATTCCACTGGAAACAAGAAGATTTCTTGCTTTTGTCAAAAAGAGCCCACATGGTCACCGTTGGACGGTCCCCTAGGGACCACCAGACTTTTGATTTATTAGTGTATGTACATTTCTGGTCATATTTCTACTTATATATATATATATTAGCAAAGCATCGATCTCCAGACCCTACCAAACTCTCCTAGATATAACCAGATATATTAATTTGAAATATATATTGTAGAACTAGGCTTGGCAAACAGAGCCAAGTGCACCGCCTTGTGTTATGGGACTGGATTTTCAGCGGCTAGAGAGAGTGAGCTAGTGAGACTTCTTATAATATATATTGTTCTTGTTGTTCCTGATCGATCTGCATATTATTTAATATTGACATGTACCTTCGCAACGATTATTATTTAAATCATTAATTAATTCAAATTCTGAATATATTGTTTTTGGGGGCCAATTCCTCTGACGAAACTGGATTTGAGTTGAGTATGAAGTGAGAGATAGTGTGAGATATGGGTTTATATATGGAGAGGGGGGGGGGGGGGGCGCTAGAGTAGCGGTAGAATGAGGGTTTGTGGGTGTTATGCTTTCCTTCCTTCAATGATCCCGCCTAGCGTTCTTCGACGCAATGCTTAGAACATTAATAGGCTAGGCCTATACACCTATATACATGGTCGTCAAAGGTGGCAATAATACAATGCTCAGAGTAGAATATTACTTAATATGAACAAATACTCATACATTCAGTCAAATCTCGATTGAAGAAATTTACCCATGAGGACCCATGCTAAAAAAAAAAGTAGAAACCTAAAATTGACTCGCAAAAAAGCATGGAATAATTTAAATCAAAATTTGCAAAATCTGGAAGTAAAGAAAGAATTTAGAAAAGATGTACAAGCAATGATTCGAACTCGGTGAGGGATAGCTAGGCCTAGAATATGGTTCACCTTTTCTGATTTAATATAAGGGAATCAGAGAACCACTAGACTGTAATTAATATATTCAGTAATAATGTATTTTATTACAACAGCGTTATATATTACAAATATGTAGCCTACTAAAAACCTATTCTGGTCATAGTCCTCATACTCAACACCCTAGTATAGGGGTAAAAGAGAAACGCAATGTTGAAAATGGATATATTAAGTAATAATTTATTTTATTGACAGTATCTGACGGCCTTTTTTAGTAGCCTACTACATGTAAACGATTTGTAGTATCTGATCGTACCGTACTGTACTTTTCTTACGAGCGATTTAAAACTCTTGCCAGATGTAAAGTCATGCTGTGCTGATCGACTGACGACTCTTCAGTCTTTTTTTCGTACCTATATATTGTATTTTACTATATCCCTAAGTCATATAGCCTAGTTCTACTCTTCTATATTCAAAATTGTGGTAACAGCCGGAAGAAATTGAATTGAAATTGAATTGAAACATACTCTAGGTAGTTCATAAAGTTATGTCAACCCGTTTGTCTGTTTATATAATAAGCCTACTCGTTTCTACTTATTTGTACTCACCGAAAATAAAAATAAAAAACATCTTGTCTTAGCTTATCTTATATTCCCAATTTTTAAGTCGAAATAATCACTAAAAATATAAAAAATTAATCATAAATCAATAGAAATGATAAAAATAAATGTACAGATGAGCTCCAAACTATTCACCAAATCGTCATAAGCATATTCGGCACCAGGAAAATACACAATATCAAAATAGGCAGTTAAATATGGTCAAAATGTCCCTAAATTAATAAAAATCGAATGAAATGATAAAAATAAACCTAAAATAAATGTACAAATGCACTGCAAAATGTTCACATGTATCAACCAGAAGTATCCAAGATAATAACTAACTTCGTTATGTCCACAAACACCCACAACAACAAAATAGGGGGGGGGGGGGTCATTGGACCAGAAAGGGAGGGTCATTAGTCCAGCAAAAAGTATACATACATAAATACGCAATAAAATACAATGGAAAGCATCAGATTCTGTAGTATAATACAGAAAGGATTTCTACCAAGAAATATTTTAACAATTGTCAATATCCATATTCTATTTCGACCCAAGCAGAGTTTTCTTCTTTTAAAGCTCTTGCGACCCACACAATTTTATTGGGAAAAAAAACAATATCTTGGGTAAATCCAACAGGAATAATAGCAGATTAAAACAGATCTCATAATAGGCCTATGGGTGAAGATGTATATGGCAAATTTTGTGAAAAATTTGATCTTCTTGAAACACATTTATTTTTATGTGGTATACAACTACAGTTGTGCTGAGTATATCCTGAAAAAATGGGAAGAATTAAGGGTCATTTTCATTATAATAATGTGGATTTAAGCCCTTACGTTGCCACCTGTGGGCAACGTAATTTTGAGCCACTTTGAGTGTCACTTAAATCTTACGTGAAGCCTATTTAAGTATTCTGCACCCCGATTTGGACTACGTGAGTCACTTAAAATTTAAGTGACTCACGTAACTTTTAAGTTAAGTATTTGGCACCCGATTGGACTTATGTGAGTCACTTAAATTTGTACGTGACTCACGTAACTTTTAAGTGAATATTATGCACCTACCCCTATGACTGATTGAAAGGATTAGATATGGCATCCTCGCCTGATGTCACATCTAATGCCCGCCTCACACTGTGCGCATCCGACTGGTCGTACAACTTACAACTACAACTTACATCTCACACTATACGACTCGAATCGGGAGCACCCTGCTAAAAACAGGCCAAAAAAGTGTTTTTTATGGATATCACCGTTACAACGCACGTTGTAACGGATAGCCCGACCCGTTTTTTTTCTGTTTTCTGAGTTGTAAGTCTTATGACTCGCTGAGTCCGAGTTGTAAGCCCTACAACTCGCACTCACACTGTTACGACTCTACGATCCGATTCAACATTTGAATCTTGAGTTTTGTCGTGAACAACAGCTCAAAAACGGACCTTACAACTGGAAAACTAGTTGTAAGGCTTACAACTCGTCGGATGCGTACAGTGTGAGGGGGGGGGGGGGGGGCATAAGCTTAAACACCTCACAGACAGTTAAGCAAGTTATCAAGATGTAGATGCAGTATCAGTGATTGGCACTTTTAATACTGACTACTGACTGGCTATGGCTGAGAAAACAAAAATGAAAAAATGTAATTGGATTTTCATGCTAAATGAAATCTTGTCATTATTGCCTCTAATATCTATAGGCCTAGAACGTTTTAAATAATCAGCCGTGGGAAAGAATCATTGTAGAGTGAATTTGAAACAATTCAAACATGTTAATTTAGTAGAGGCTGGCAGAACTAGTGATCATGATTGATACACCCGGTAGCTTTGAGTTCTAGAAATCAAACGACCTATCAACACTGTAACGTTACATTCAATAAACCAACACCATTCTTAAATTCATCTTGGATATTGAGTACCGTAACCGTATTATTTGGAATGCATAGACCAACCTTTTTCCAATGTAAATTTTTATGATTATGACTTATATAACTTAATAACTAATATGTAAAACTAGAATGTCAACCGTCAAGTAATG
Source organism: Sthenelais limicola (assembly GCA_942159475.1). Taxonomy (NCBI): domain Eukaryota; kingdom Metazoa; phylum Annelida; class Polychaeta; order Phyllodocida; family Sigalionidae; genus Sthenelais; species Sthenelais limicola. The sequence goes on along the minus strand of OW804095.1, from coordinate 45,756,349 downwards.
GCTAATGCTGTCAAGTCAGAACTATGTTATTCGGCCTTGCAACATTAAAAGCTCTTTGAAATTATACGATAATGCATATGGTGACAAAAATGTCCACCTGTTGACCAGACTTACAAAAATATACCTCAGCCTCCTGAAGGCCTCTTACCTCAAGCCTCTTCAACTCTTCATTTAATAAGTGGCACAAGTCGGTGTTTCTCTAGTCTACGCCGACTACTGTCCCCGTCATGAACTTGGAAAATAAATCAATAAATGGGCAGTAGTAACACTGGGGTGTAAGAAGTAGTCTTTAACAAAACCATAAGGCTTAACTTAAATGCTCTGACATGAGCAGTTTCTTGTCTTGGGAGACTTGTCAGCTGCCGCCGCAATGCTGAGCCATGCCCATGTTGACCTCCGCTCCAGGGTAGCCAGCCAGCTGACAGACGGACTACACGGGTCCCCTGTCACTACTGTCAGTCGACGCATGGTACCCGTATAAATTACGATTCTCTATTTGATTCTGTATTTTCCAATCCAAATTATATGATTAATTAAAAAATTATGGTAGGATATATCCTTCAAATTATGACAATTTTTTTCTGACTGAGGCAATATTATTTTTACATAGCATAGGCTGTATCGTCCTCCATGTTTTGTGACCATCCAACAAAACGGAAAGGAGGAGCATGCAGCTGTGATAGGCTTTGTTAATCAACTTGGGAAACAGTCTAGGCTAGGCCTAGATTCTTAAAAAATGAGACCTAAAACGACGACGAAGAAAGCAGTATCAAAGACATGTCCGGCGTGCGAACACCCGGTAATTGCATTACATACAAATATTGATTATTTTCATAGTATTTATCAAATCTGGGGGAATATCATTTCGTCTGTGTCTTTGGTTTGGAGGAGCACCGTTCTGAGAACACAAACAATGCATTTATTACTATTAGGCCAAATGTGCCCCCAATAATATCGAACTGGCTATGTAGGCCATTAATGGTATTCATATATATTTTACACCAAATGTTTATTAAGGTACCTGACATGAAACAGGTCAATATCTTAATTTGTAGTTTAATCATGTATTGCCTCCAGACGAATTATCAGAATTATTAAACGAGCTTAAACGAGCCTCGTACGTCGCTCCGTAGGCCTAGTATAGGTAGCCTACCGTACCGTAATTTTACAAATCATGTTGCCATTCACTGATTCAGATTCAGGTTCAGGTTAGGCTAGGTAGAAGCGCCCACAGCTTGGATCGAAACGCCCAGACCGTTTACGGTTTACTAGTTAATTAATTACTTTTATTAGTCTATTTTTACTCGGGACAGTTCACTACGGTACCCCCTTTACTGACTTAGGACCACCAACTTAAGGTTAGGTTTAGGGTTAGTTTTGGTATTGTTTAGTGTTAATGGTCTGGGCCCTTCGATCCAGGTCGTGGGCACTTCAATCTAAGGCCGGGGCGCTAGCGTCCAGGCCGGGGCGCTAGGATCTCGGGCTTCCTAGAGAACTCGGACCACTCTGATGTCGGACCGGGCGGGTTAGTGGAGTCGGACCAGGGGGTTAGTGAACTCGGACCACTGGGTTAGTGAACTCGGACCACTGGGTTGGTGGAGTCGGACCAAACCATACAATACAAAAACTAACCCTAACCCTAACCCTAAAATTGGTTGTCCTAAGTCAGTAAAGCTAGTAGTGGAGTGTCCGAAGTAAAACTGACTAATAAAAGAATTACTTTAACTATATAGGCCTACCTATCGTAAATGCTCTGCCTAAAGCTATGCCTGGTCCGAGTCCACTAACCCCCTGGTCCGAGTCCACTAACCCACTGGTCCGACCTTACCCTGTCCGAGCTTACAACGGTCCGAGTATACGATGGTCCGAGCCCAGAACGGCCCGAGTTCACCAGTCACCGGATCTCAGGATGCTACAGTCCCGGGGCGCTACAGTCCTGCGATCCCCTGCCCCGAGAATCCCATGTTGATTTGTCGCTCTAAGAAAGTGTCTATGTCGCTTGTTGATCATAAGAAATGGTCAGTCTGTCGATTTAAGGCATCAGGACCACTACAATTTGGCAATACCATTGCCACCTTTCATGAAAGTGGCATATGTCTGTAGTGGGTCTGCCGTATCTTACCATCAGTGCTGCCAACCACGCCAATACCATGCTACAGCAGCAAAGGGCGTCGCTACTAGAGCCAGACTTAACACCTAATGCCGGCCAGATCCAGCAGGGGGAGATGCTATACAAATACTGATACACAAGTGAAGACACCTTCCTGTGGACGGTAGGCAGAGTATAGGCCTAACATACCATGCAAGGGGATCAGGCCTTTGCTTGAAACTACGGGTTTGGTTTTGCCCAAGGTATGAAATATCTCTGTTGTTCAAATCAAGCTATTACCATATTGCTTTGACCTGGTGTTTAAGTAATAAAACCCAGTGCTAATGAATACTGGTATCGCTTCGTTACTGTTATTCTTTCACGAAAGTCTTGACTCTTACCCCTACAAATCTGTGGTTCACTACATTGGTGCTGTGAGCCAGGGGTCTGAGTAAGGATTTTTTCCTATGCCGGCAGATCAGGGTGCGGGCAAGCAGGACGAGACAGCGAATGCAGATCTTGAGGGCACCTCAAAGGTCGCTTCGAACACTATCGTTGAGTTGCTTAAAGCGAGGCGACAAGACATGGTTGATTTCACAGAGAAGGCGCTTGGGAGTTCGAAAATGGGAGTTCAAACTACGCCTTCAACAAGCTCAGGGTGTACGGTACCCTACATCACACCCCAAAGGTGCTTGCTAGGAAGCAGTCATCCACAAGGCAATGCGAATCAGCAGCCCACCGAGGATGAGTGGGGCAGGATTCAGGCAGTACTTGATCAAGCTGTCAGAGGCTCTGGGTAGTATGGATACATACAACTTGTTGCCGAACACCATGAGTGTGAGAGGGGTACACAATGGCCTGTATGAGTTGTGGAGTCTGTGGCATGCCAAATTTTTCATCAAACCCAAGACCATGCATGCATGGTTTAGTCTCTGGAATGGTCCAGCACAGCTTGTACCCACAGACGGTGTACTGTTGGGTGGATGATTGGTTACGTAGGTTGGGTCATAAGACCGTAGATTCGACTTGAAACTCACCTGTGAGGAAACCGTTGGCTAGGGATACTCAGCTTAACCAGTTACTCAGCTACTCAGATTAACCAGTTTAATCGTTCTCTGGATGATGCATCAATCCCCCTGAGTGGAAAATGATGTGTATTGCATGACACATCTGATTGGCCAAAAAGTTCCAACCAGCCCTTCCTGCGTACAGGAGAAGCCAATAACAAGAAGATCCATGATGCCTGAAATGGATGCGAAAGTTGTCTACAGTGATGGCAATATACGCCACTCTCATGGCCAAATTATGGAATAAATGGGAAATACGCCACTCTCATGACTAGTGAATTATTTCATGAGCGGACAATATAATTGATATATATTCGCCGCTCACAAGGTGTACAATATAAACTCTCTGTATTGTACAGTGTAGAAAGTAGGCCCAGATATGATGTCTTGCTCGTTCCTGTTTCTAGCAATGCGCTATCTGATACACCATTCTCACGGCCAAATCATGGAATAAATCGAAAATTTCACAACCAGTGAATTATTCCATAATTTGGCCGTGAACAGACAATATAATCGATATATTCGCCGCTCACAAGGTGTACAATATAGACTCTGTATTGTAGAGGTGAAAGAAGGCCCAGATATGACGCCATGATCGTTCCTGTATCTAGCGGTGTGAATTGGAAATTTTACTTAGTGGTTCTGAACTAATTCAAGCCCATTGGCTAAGAAAAATAGTGTCAATGCTAATTTTATCCATTCCATAATGTTTCACTAAAAATCTTTGGTAGGATGTCCTGGCCTCTCGGCGAAGTTTTAACCAACTTTCGGATGTAAACAAACACCCAGTGATTTTGCTGGAAGTAAATGTGCGTTGTAATGAGGTTTCTCACAATAATAATTGAGATAGTGCATCCAGTAAACAGTTCTCACCTGCAAATCAGTGTCGCTCATTTTCGCTAGGCATGTTGACGGCGCCATCACGATCCTCCTTCATAGACCAATATATAGTTCATACCCATACATCAGGGTACAGCTTTTTCCTATCTCTGTTTCTCCAAACCGTTCCAGACCTACAGTGTACACCAGTGTAGCCAATAATGAAAGCTTTTTGTCCACATCCCCATCCAGAGTGTTTTCCAGGATTTTTTCAAGATCTTCCTCAAAGGTCTCCTATCCCCTGTCATCTGCTCGTGGCCACTTTACTCTCAGGTTCCTGGTGTCTATTGAAGGTTTTACATCTGCCTGTGGTGGATTGGGATCACTTGGCTCCTCTTCAATGTTGGCCTGGGTCACATTAGGAGGTAAGAGGTCCTCAGATCTGGTTTTCATCCTGGCTGTGGTCCTTCTTTGTCTGACCAGCATTAGATTTGGGCGGAATTCCTATGTAGGAAGGCAGCATGTACAATGCAACTAGGACACTCACCATACACCACTCCCTGGAGCAGGGGCTTGCAGCCTGGCAGACAGTAGTCAGCCTGTGAGTGGCAGCAGTAGCTCAGTGCTTGCCTTATCAACTTATCTATTAAGCTAACTTTCATTTTGAATATATATGTATATGTCTATAATTATTGGGTCGGTTTTTAATCTGTTTAAGTGTTAGACAGTTACTGGCTTAAACGATCATATGAACCAAACCTTGACTAATTTTCCAAGGTTCAAAGACCTGTCGCCGCAAACCTAAAAAATAAGGAATTGGTTAGGCTTAGGTACCTAATTTTGTCACTGTTGGGGGAAGGAATGTTTTATCTGTGTCATGACAATGGCCGAATTTTGAATTTTTGATTATTTATACCTGTTTTGCTATGTTTTTTTTTAGGAAAGTATTGCTAAAATCAGCGAAAAATGCTTTGTAACTGAGAGAAACCAGCATGAACTCAGCCGGAATTAACGAGTGGACGTTGTCAGCAGGAATTAACGACTCTGGTGGAACCCCTCCACAGGACAGTTCTCACACCTCCTTTCAGACTTTCTCGCACCTCATTAAGAATGTTCGCACCTTTCCCAGGAATCCTGGTCCCTGATTGGCTAGGTCTGTGACCGTGGTTGGCTAGGTCTGTGACCGTGACCTTGAATCTCTTCCCCCTGATTGGCTAGCAAATTTTGGCTTGTCCGTGGTCCCAGAATCCCTGATCCCTGATCGGCTAGCAAATTGGCTTGTCAAAACGTCAGTGCACGGCAAAGTTGTGGTTCCCCTTGAGTTATTAACAGACAATTTACACTACAAGAATGATATTTAAAATTTACATTCAAAGTTTGAACAAACCTAACATATGCTGGGTATTCCTACGTTTTCAGGCAATTAGCTAGGAAGGTAGCAATTGCCTCAGCAGAAAATTCACTCTACCATGGTTCAATAGGCCTATTGCCCTATGGAGTCCACATCTGGTTTTGGTCAGGGACGGGAGCATCTGCATGCGGAGAGCGCGTCCAGTTTACATAGGGCTACCATTGGGTTCATAGGTTTTGCTTGTGTGTTCTGCTCTTAAAACTCGATTTTCTCAAGATTTTGAGAGAATATTGACAAATCATTAGGGATATGGCAAGCTGACAACAATGGAATAAACGTTCAGGGAAGGAATTGCAAAAATATTTAAAAGGGAGGGAAATAGTCGCTTCCAAAGAGAGAAAAACATCTCTACTGTAGCCTATATCTGGTTGAGTTGTGTGTAGCTGTCAGTGAACTGGGGGTCAACATAGCCCCCCCCCCCCCCCCCCCCCCCCCCGGCCCCTGTACTTGTATAGAAATAAGAGGACATGATATTATGCTCATTCCACCTATCAGAAATTAAACCCTTTTCACGTATTTTAAGCTGAAAAGGAACCCCTTTTTTCATGAAAACGCTGACTTACCGGCCTGAAAAACACCCCTTTTTCCTAAAAACAAAAGAACCTGACACTTTTAAAGAAATAATGTTAACCATTTTGTTGCTTCTTTAAATCAGAGAGAAGTAAGCAACAAATTAAATTAAAATTAGAGAGAAGTAAGAAACAAGAGGATTGATGCAAACATTTGGTCAGCCATTGCATCAATTAGAAACAATGTTGCTATACCATCAGATTATTTGCAGGTCTTTATCATACTTAACCTAAAACTGACCCTACTAGTACTAATAGTACTTAAAACAAGTGGCTGGCCCACATGGACAAAGAACAAAATCGGTTGCATCTTGTAATAGCAGTTACCAGTACTAGTTTCCTGTTATAAGAACAGTTAATAGTAAATGTCTAAGAGAGTATAAACAAATGGAAGCCTATGGAATGTACTTAGCAGCGCTGCAGTCAAATAGGTTTGGACATGGAAATCTAAAGATTTCCACAACTTTAATATGTTCCCCTTTCTGGTAACAGTTATCACTTATACATGTACCCCACGCACACCTTTTACAGGGCATGATTTGAGGAGAAAATGGTTTAAATGAAGTAATTATTCCCAGAAATTGGGTTTATAATTGTTTACTTCTACACGCATATGTATAGCACTGGAAACCAGTGCTCCCGGTAGCTGGATGCGCGTGGCCGTATCTAGGTCCCGGCTCCAAAGGGGGACAGGCCTATTGCCTAGGGCGATAATATCAGGATTTCAAGCCAACAATATATTATTTTTTAAACAATTCCAATCGCGCAGGAAAGTTGCTCCGATTTGTCTGAAATAAATCTATTTCCCTAGCACTGATCAAAGGAAGCATCAGAAACTCTCCCCCAAGCCTCCATGCATTTATGGCCTTTAATGACGCCACAGGTGTCTTATGCCTCCCTGACTCAAGATTAATTCTTGGTTAATTACTAAAAGTAACTCAGCATATTGTTTGGCAATGGTTTCCTATCAGACAATACTGTGACACATGGGTACCGTGTCCGTATACCAGACAATATAATAACTGTTTCTCCTTCATTCTCACTTCCTGATGGTCCTGATGTCAACTGTCCAGGTGGCCCATGTTACCCCCAACAGCCCCTCGCCCCGACCTCCACCCCCAACTCCAAACACTCGTACACACACCCCATCTCCAGGTCTCCCCCTCACACACTCCTCCACCTACCCCCCCCCCCCCCCCTCCTATGCACATCTAAAGAGGGAGAGTCACTGAGGGAGTTATTGATAGGTACGGATAAATAAGGTCATTAAGTGTTATACATCAACCCTGGTGGCATTGATAAAAGTTTGACCCTTCTTAAAGGGCCTTGAGTACTGAGCATTTTCCCTCCCGAAATAATTAATTGATCCAAGGTTAAAGGTTTAAATGATTAAACAATTAAAAACCGACCCAATGTCGCCTGTCTCTACAACGGAGGGAAGGTACATTCTCGATTAGACCCCTCTTGTAATACTTTCATTTTTTGAGAAGGATGGCAATGGGTGGCCACTTTATGCTGCTAAATTGCCATTTCCATACACTACATACACACTGATCCCCTAGGTGAGCTTAGGTGTGTAACAAATCACCTTTCAGGAAACACTGTGCCTTCTGCATAAACTAATGAGGACAAATTCGTATTAATTAGTATTGATGGGGCTGGATGGGTTTATTGCATAAAGTTTGTATGGAATGTTTTTTTACTCTCAATGATTGGACCCCTACTGCGTTAAGGGCTTCCTTGACCTGGGAATGGCTGGATGGGTCTGGAGAGAGGACAGAAGAGATAGACAGGTTAGAGACAGAGGGGAGAAAGAACTAAGAGACACAGGAGAGATGGAGAAGAGAGAGGAGAGAGACAGGAAAACGATAGGGGAGAGAGGAGAGAGAGAGAGAGTTGATCTAGTTTCTAGAGTTGAACAAGTTGATCTATTTTCAAATAACAAGAGCAAGTATCGTTTCAATTTTTGCTTGAAATCTTTAATACCTTCTAGCAATCTTATTTAACCTGCGAGACTGTACCACACATTGGTATAAAATGAAAGAATTTTCTAATATCTTACTTTAAATTTTGTTCTTTCAACTCTTTCTTTGGTAGGTCCCTGTTGCATGCAAAGCTTGTCCATGTGGTCATACTTTCTATGTGAAGAAGGGAGACATGAATGGATCCGGGCCTGAAGGTAACGTTCCTGATTTGGTATTTCTTTTTGCTCTATCTATATTTTTAATGGGTAATGCACGATTAACAATTAGTCAAGTACTTAATTTTGCATGTTTTGTCGAGAATAGGGAGGTTGCACCTCTTTGTCGAGAGTAAGTAAATGTCTGTAATTATAGGTTGGTGCCCAGTTCGTAGATTTGTTTTGCATGGTTTACCGATTATATTTAGTCAACACTGGTAATAGACTTGGATGATAGATCTGTTATTTTAGTTTGGAACTTGTATTTGACTAGAATTAGTTAAGTGGTGTTAGTGTAATATCAGCCTTCAGATCAAAAAGAAAGGAGTCGGGTATGACAAGGTCAAATCTGTGCATATCAATGAAAATGAAAAGAAATAATGATTCGGGAAATATAAATCTTATTTCTTTGTTGCACAGATTCTAGTGCACCCAAAACACCACCGCCTGCTGGTGAGAACAAAATTCTACTAGATGTCTTGGCGTGTCTACCTTATCTGCCATATAAGGAATCTTCTTCCAGCGACTTGTCCAAAGACGTGATCTATTTGGAAATCGCTATATATTTTACACGTTTACTTTAGCTAAAATAAATTGTATAATGTGCTTAAACTATTTGATACATGACATTCCTCCTAGAACTAAAGGTAAATTATTTTACAATACATAATAGAATCATTTTACGGTTTGCTAACCTGGTTCAATAATTGTCCGCACATGTTGGGGATGTCCATGTTTCAACTTGTGTTATTCACTGTTTGCAGGTACGGATCCAGGATCCCCTAGTTGTCATAAAGTTGTTTCATCTAATATAGACAGTAAGCAACCGTTTGTTTCTCTGGGATTGATATCATACAACCTAACCTACTGTTTCGTTTAAATGGGAGTTTCGTTGAATAGTTCCATTTTTAAGTGTTTTATATCAAAACTGTTTAGATGCGGTGGTGGGTTTATCATTATTAACTGTGCAATTTGAGATAACTTCGGTACATGTATGTGTGTGGTTCTTATTTATTTGCATGAAAGTGCTTTTCTCCTTTCTCAAATGAAGATTAAAAAACAATTATGTTTATATTGACCACACAAATTTACATTACAGTATCACCTGGAAGGCGAAGGACAGAACGTGTGAAGAGGGAGAGACCAAATTATTTTAATGCCTTAGAATTTGTTAATCCCACAAACCGACGGGTAAGTGAAGTGAGAATCACCTCTTTTAGGGCGATAGTCGCTGACTAGTCAGCGCTCGCTCTTAAAAATGGGGTCTGGTCTACGACATTCTTGGAGGACGGAATTCCGTCCTCTAATCCCCGTTGAGCCCGTCTGTCAAGCTCTATTTTCTACGGCTAATGAGCCCTGAAGGAGGGCAATGGGTGGCCACTTTAAGCTGCTTAATTGCCAATTCCATATACTGCATTAACATACTGTTACAGTCATTGTAACATGAATAATACGTAAAGATGGTATTGTGGAACCCTAGAGTTTTATTGTACAGCATTTAACATTCATAATTGTATCTATTCATCTCAAATACACCCATTTCAAGAGTGTTTTCAAAGTTTTCCGTCATATGGGCTTGGATAATCTAGTTCCATAATTTTTTCAACCCCTGACTGGCATCCCTGATTAATAATAACTATTATTCATACACTCTGCGCCTTTCCAGAATTATGTTCCCCATGTTGCAAGCATGATTTTGGTATTTAAATCATCTGGAACTGTGCACGGGAACCGTGCAAATTAGAAAGTAGACTGGTTGAATAATCAAATAATTAGACTGGTTGAATAATAGAATAACAACTAATAATATAAATCAGACTGGTTGAATAATAGAATAACAACTAATAATATAAATCAGACTGGTTGAATAATAGAATAACAACTAAATAAATCCGGTCTCGCATCCTTGTGTCGTTAGACACTCTGTTGATATAATAATAGAACGTCAACTAAAAAAACAATTAGACTAATAATCTAATTGAATTGACAACGCTTTCTTGTTAATCCCATACCTATACTGATATCTATACCTTTACTAAAATAATCGAACTATCGCTCACATCGGGTGCAAAGCGCTCGTATATTTCTTGTTTTCCTTTAAGTGACTGAAATGTTTGAGTTATTCTTCATTAGCTTCATTTCCTGTTTGCGTAAGTCAGGGTTACCACAGCACCTGGAATACCTGGAAAACCTGGAAAATGGTCGAAAAAAATTCCCTGCATGGAAAAATCAGGGAATTTGAAAATTGGGGGAAAATCAGGGAAAAATCAGGGAATTTGATGGCTACTTGTGGTTTCAACAAATAACTTCCATCAGGCAATTCCTTATAGGAAATCAATATACCAGAGATGATTTTTTTTTTTTTTTTTTTTATTCAGTTTAAGGCCAATACAATATTTAAGTTCGATAGAAAAGAACGTAATATCCCTCAGGGATGTTTTCACACGGTGCCAATAAAAATTGTTGTATTACCCCAAAATTCAATATTATTTAACCTCAAATTTTCAAAACCATTTCTCAAAAATTAAAATGATCCCCCAAACTGATTTTGGTGGATTGGATTCACTTAGCATTATACTGATCGGTGTTTGTGTTTGTCATACATACTCAGAGGTCAAGAGCTTAGCCATCACTATTTTTTTTTTTTTTTTACACAAATTTTTATTCAGGAAGATAAGTGGCAAGTGGCAAAGATTTTAGGCGGTTCGGGTAATCCCGGTCTTCCTTCGTAACCTGAATTTTATGGGGGTACCTTTGCGCTTGCTGTCCTCTAGGACATTTCTCTGCCCTTGGTTAATGGTAGCTGTCACCACACATAGGACCAACGTGTGCCAAACAGAAAGTATGAGAATCTCAAGAGTGTCACATAACTTGGGATGGGATTTACACCAGAACCCACCTATGGGTGCTTTCCCCTTCTCAGAAATATTCCAGTATTTGTTTCATGAACTCACTTTCATCCCTGGTTATTCGTATTTGGAAATTATTATCTAACTTGATCTGTACTTGAAGCCAAACGGAATTGAGCAACCGTTGCCCCAGGGCTCAGCGAGATTGGGGTTTTAATATTTGGGTTTCGTTGTGGTTGAAATAAAATTTCAGGTCAAAAGAAAATGGTGAGTGTCTTAATATTACTTCTATTCAGGAAGGGTTGTTTTTGCATCATTACCACTCAGATACCTGCAATACAACAGACATGACACCCTTAACTTTAGTTATGAGTCAGGGAAAATGATGAACTCATCAGGGAAAATTCAGGGAAAAATCAGGGAATTTTATTTCCAGTTTCCTGTGGTAACCCTGGTAAGTTAGAATAGTAGCTTTCATGCATGTCCGTCTGGTTTTTTTTTTTGGTTTTTTTTTACCAAACTCAAATTTGAGAATCTGTTCCTCCATATTTGGCCGTTTATGCTACGGGAACTTGTTCTTTTAGAGGAGAACAACGAGTGCTAGCCAATCTAGTGGTACCGAGGAACCGATAAAAAAGAAAAGAGGCCGACCTCGAACTAACTTTAAGGTCAGAGAAGATGCAGAAAAAGGTAATTTTACAATGATATTTAAGTGTTTCTGATGAAATGAATGTAAACACATTATAACCAAATGATTGGGGTGATTGACTACCAACTGGATGAACCACTCTTGTAACCGGTTGAAATTAGTGTAGACTGATGAGTCGTGCGTGTTGGGGGAATTTATTCACATAACAGTATGGTCCTATTATTATAACCAAATTATAACCAAGTTTATATCTTTAAAAAGGACGGAAATGTGGCAACTATTTCAGTGTAATCGTCTGATAAAATACTTTAGTATTTAAGAATTTCATTTTAAGTCAGCAATTGAGAGGATTCGGGGCTATCCCGTCTGAAACGGTCACATGCATAATTACAAGAATACTTTTTTTTATATGATAAACCTACATACATTTCAATATGGATGAATATGACATTGCACAATGTTTATTATTGCTGAATAAGTATGTATCATAAAGGGACCCTAGTATAGTACGATTTAAATAATTTGTTAAACGTTTTGAAGTTTGAACTAATTAACACATTATTTGTGCAAGAGGCAGGAGAGGACGTGCATTTAATTAGCATATTATGATTACATTTATTCTCCCATTCTTTCATGAATCTTGATTCTATCTTATACTGGATGCAGAAAGTGCAATATCTTAATCTTTTTGCAGAAAAAGACAAAGAGGAAGATGCGTATGCTGCTGTTCCTATACAAAAGGTGATGCAGTATGCTGTCATTCTGGCTGAAATTAACAGAAAATTCACGACGCAGTCATTTAGGCCTTGAAGGAAGTCTTAACATATCATGCTTACGTCTCGTATAAATGTCAACCCGTAGTCTCACGGGGATTACTGGAGAGTGTAGAGTGTGCAAGTGTGCATCGTTATCATTTTCGTATTACATTTCTCGACTCAAGGACATTTGTGACTATTGGATTCATGCATCTTCTTTTATACATTCCTTTGTTGGTCTTTGAAGCGGTCATTGAATAACAATTTGAAATGATTTTTAAAGTTTTTCGTCGACCATGTTTTCGTCCGAATTATACGAATTATGCTTGAAACTGTTATTCATTATTCTTAACTCATTAATCTAAAGCTTTAGATGTCTCAGAAATCAAGTCATGTAAAATTGATGCTGTCGTCGTTGAAAGACATTTCTTCTGTATGCCCTAAAATCGCACTAAAATGTCTCCAAGCTATGTACGTGTATCATCTTGGGTATGTTGGGAGAAAATGACGCCATCTATTTCCGTGATTGTATACGTGTATTGTATTGAATGAAAAAATGAATATCCGATGAATGTATGTGGGATTATATCTAATTGTTGTAGAGAATATTATTAAATGTGTTCTTTTCAGGCTGACAACATTAGTATGTAGCCTTGATATTCATGTCTTTAGTTGTGAATTTTAAAAGAATGGTAGACGGATTCTCTATATCTTCTGAAAAGTCGGGATGGATTATGTGGAATTAAACTGAAATGCCAGCTGGGACTGGAAGTCGTGTCCAGCAAGTCTGGCCCACATTGGCTTTAGCAATCTCAGGGCAGGGATCCCTTAGAAGGTCATCTACTCCATCTTTATTGTTGCTAAATAAATATACATGTACATGTTCATTTATCAGTATCAAAATAAAAATAAAAGCAGGTTATGTGGCATATCATGTCTTTTATTTTCCCTCGCGTCATGGGATACGATTAGTCCCTAAATTAGAAGTCATGAATTGACCTAAGTATTAAAAAAGGTGAAATGTTACAATTTCCAAAGCTATTGTCGATAGGAAACTGCTATGTAGCGTCAAATTAAAAACTAAACTCCTGAAGGAGGGCACGTTAGCCCGAAGGCTAGATTATTTCAATAAAATCGACACCAACTTAATTATGTTTACTCAATGAAGGCCCACCCAAGTTAGACTTGTATGTCTTTTGATATTTTTAGTTAGGTCCCTCCCTCCCTCTCTATCTCTCTCCATTTCTCATTTATGAAATTATTCTCAGACTTCTGCTATTATTAAACTATTCTCATACTTATAATTATAAGTTTTTTCCATTGATTTCATGATCTACACCTAGTCCAAGTGTTGTAACAATTTTTAACTTGTTTCTGAGCAGAGATTTTCTGTTAAAAATATTACAAATTATTAGTCACTTAGATCCTTACCTAAATTTGGCGATCCAACTTCCATCTTTCGTCAGAAGATTTGTACTTGTTCATAAACAAAATCATGATGAAAAACAAAACTATCATAGTCACTACAGCCAGCAACCGCCCACGCACCAGTAAGGCCTTTGTTGTGTGTGCTCATTGAGGGGCTGAGGGACTTCATTCTAGTCTTAAGGGCCTTATCCACTAAGCCGATTCTCACATAAGTTAGTGGAAAAGAGTCCTCTGCGGCGCAAAATCACATGAGAATCGGTTTAGTGGATTGGGGCCTTAAATCCGAGTAAAAAGCGATACTTCTCCCCTCTACTGAATTAAAAACCAACAAGAACAGACTTCACTGGAATGGGATAGCATATAGGGAGATTTAATTTTGGGCAATTACATGTAGATGTCCTCATTGATATTTTCCCGTGGTTTCAAGTAGTTTTTATAAATGGGACAATTTTAGTCAGACCTACATGAAAAATCGCACCATCTGAATACTGCAAAAAGGAACATTCTTTAGGTTTTTATCAGGCACTGGAGACGGGTCTCAGCGGGGCCTGGAGAAACCTTGAATTGGGAAAAATAAATGCAAAACCTGGAATTTTTAAAATTTTTAGACTTATCGTAGGAAGTTGAATTAAAATTTAGATTTTTATGAGCAACACATAGGGTTGCGGGAGTAAATATTCATATCCAATACATAAATTGACGTCACGTGATTCCACCGGGCTGGATCTCTATTTAGTTCAGCACCTAATTGGGTTGCAAGTAAAAACTGAGCATTTTGGTCGAAAGGGCCTGGAAAATCATTTTAAGGGCCTTGAATCGATTAAATGGCCTTGAAATTTTCAAAGAGTCGGGTATTTACGGTATACTTTCCCCTTAGGAGACTTAGATGTGGATTAGACACTTAGGTAGCTACACCTAGTCTAACGCAAAACCCCTAAAATAATCACAAGACATAAGTCAATTACTGAATGAACACTTTTTATTTTGCGAATGAATTTTGAAATGTCAAACTAGCTTAAGGCCTACATATAATGTAGCATAGCATCTCGAAGACATTACATTGAATGAGACATGATACAATCTGAATTATATTAACATTAACCTAGCCAAGTTTATAATAGAGGCTGGATGTTTATGCCTACTACCGTTTAAACTATCATTTAGGTCATGTTTTATCTAGTCGAGAAAATAGTTGCTTTATCTTTAGCCAATATATACAGATATATCCGGAGAGTGACACTTCCGTTCTCTAAGTTAATATAGTAACAATGGTCCAAGAAGTAGCAACACAAAGGCATGACACATATCTACAGTTCCTATAACAAATGAGGGAGTGGAAATGGTGCGGGCCGACGTGCGGATTTAGGTACTTGTTCACTGCTTTTATTTATGAAGATATGTTTGTGATGAGACGAGACAAACTTCATGCTATCGTACAATGCCATCCACTAGCTTGAATAGCCATGCAAGGATTTCAAAGAGGATTGCTTTATGTCGTGACAATGAATACTACACTGTAGTAGTCGCCACCAAAAAAGCTAGGGCTATATCACACATTACCCTCCTCATCCCCGAACACACTTAGTAAGCAATTACTAATTTAGAAACGGATTTGAATCCACCTTTCGGTAATGTCAATAATATTTCTAATTCAGGTATTTCCAGTATCCTGAACATTGCAATGGATACTAGGATATAGATTAAACAAAAATACTTGAAGGGCTGATTAACGAAGCCGGCAGTCAGACTCATAGTGTACATCATATTAGTCAGTCTGAGTAATATTAGTAAACCAGGCTGTATTCATTATCATTGTGGATAAAATTTGAATTTATACTCGCTGTAATGATAAAATATATGTAAACTTACGGTGGAGTCATACATATTTCTCCCCATCAACAATACACAACCCACCCACACTAATTCCCTTTCACTGCAGCCCAGCTACCATGGTTTGTGGCAGCAATAATTTAAGGTCTTATTAGTAGGTGTGTTCTCAGTCTAGCTCCATATCTGTTTTATCTGCTTGTTCACTTTGTTGTTGTTCCTTTGTCTTGTCAACTTCAGGTGCGTCAGCTTGAGGGGCAGCATCGCCGCCGGCTGGTGGTGTACCCTCTTTCTTTTCCTCCTCTTTGGGTGGCTCCTCTTTAGGCTTGGGTTTGGGCTTGTTAATTACTGGATTACATGTGTTTTCCAATGTCTGGAAAATAGAACAAAAACCTTCAATAGTGGTTCAAGGAGTGAAGATACACTTGTCCAGCTTTCATATACCTTCACTATAAATGTCAACATTTTAAACCCTTATCCCACCAAGAATTCTGACTCGATATCCAACTAATTAGACAGGATTGTCAGATGGTACGTTTAAAGTAGAAGTGCCAAATTCCAGGTTAATACACCCAGTCACTCTTTTTGTTGTTGTATCGTTTTTATTTATCTTTTCGGTACAGCTCAATGTTTCCATCGTTTTTGTCAGAGTATGTTCACAAAACAGAAGTGAAGTGAGTACAGGGACTTATTGGATAGAGGGAGGGGACTGAGTGTAGTTGAGCAGCCTTAAGCTGGGGAGTCCTGACTGGTTGTGTACATAATTGGGTCAGTGACTAAGACAAAGAGCACCCGCACATGGACATAGGTGAAGGAGTGTTTAGAGCAGGCACACCAGGACTGCACCCGCAAACCTGGGAATTATTTGTGAAACGCTCACGAACTGAAGACCATGGAAAATGTATTGCAATACCAGGATATACTGATGAAAAATATACTTAAGACGTAGATGTATTCATTTTCTTGATGTTCCCTTTAACTTAAAGAGATTTTAGTACTGAAATTATCATGACCCGTTGTAATTTGGTAGCCCAACAAATAATGTAGTAAGTCTCATTAGTCATAGGAGCGGTCAACAAACCTGTTTGGCGCCCATGATTTGAGAACACACGATGGGGGGAGGCTGGAAAGGCTTAAGCTGGGCTGTGGCTCCTAATTGTTTGTCGAACCATGCCTGTGCTTCTGCAAGCGATTTTTGCACCTTCTCAATGTCGGCCTTTTCCAAATGGCTGTACTTCTCATCCTATAAATTAAATGATTGATATAATATCAAGGACATTGCACTACGCGAAATTAATTAATACATTTGGACGCCTTGAATAAGGAAGGCACATATTGACTGGCTGGTATATCATGTTCACTTTTCAATAAAGCAGTAAATATTATCATGTTCACTTTTCAATAAAGCAGTAGATATACTGAGCTTTCTACTGTTATGTCAAAGAAAAGATACATTATTAGCCCTGGAACAGTTGCTATTGTTTATGTGTAAATCACCGTGTATATAAATAATGACTAACAATTTTTAAAAAAAAAAAAACATACCTTGGCATCCACCATTTGTAAGAATTTGCGGACGAGTTGGATAGCACCACCAAGATGTTCAAAGGCTTTCGGCCGGTTCTCCATCTCGTTGTACCTTTCCACAACAGGTTGACCGATCGTCTGGAAGATATATGAAGTAGGGTTGTTTAGGAAAAAGGCATTCAAGAATTGAGTATCATTTAGGAATAGACACCATCGCCATTTGTTTGAGTAGGCTTCCACGTGAGTAGGTATAACACTTAAGGGCCTAGTCTACCAAGCCGATTCTCATGCGATTTTGCATTCTGTGAGAATCGCATGAGAATCGGCTTATTCCATAATAGTCCCCTAAGCTCTCCTAGCGCACAGTAAAATACCTCGACTCATATCCTATCGATATGGCATGAACTGTGCTGCCACCAATATTCAGTGGCACAACTCGCAAACAACAAAGGGTAATGCAACACAGAGGCATATATAATCTCGCGTACATAATATGATCATTGTTCATTATAGATGGACGAACATCAAAGACAGCAGAGTAGTAGTTGTTCTAATAATAGTAAATATATTGTTTATATTTGAGAGCTATACTGTTTACATATGAAAGCCAAAGAACTACAGTAAGGAGCCAGGTAATGTTTAAACGAGGGGACACGATGTGCTTCGCCTAAAAATTGATTTAATTTGAAATTACTAACCTTAAGTTCAGCAAGTTTATCGGTGTACACCTTTTTGCTCTGGTTCTCGCCCTCGTCATACAACCAATCTTCTGTATCTGTGAGGCGTTTCCTGAACATATCTCGGTCCTCATCGGTTATGAAAGCTTCGAGGCGCCCACTAAGTTTATCACGCATATCATATACATACTCCTCCACTGCATTTTTGGAATCAGCCTTCTCCTTTTCTAGTCGGTCTTGCATCATCATCTGACCCTACACACAAAGAAAGAAAATGAAGAGTTTCCTTTTAAAAGAACGCACACCAAATGATGAAAACTTCAAAAGACAATAGAGTGAAGGAGATCCCTTTGGGTTTGCGCATAAAAAAAACTCGAAATGCAAGTGTTTTAGATCGCTGCGCTATCCCAGCTTTCCGCTTAACATTTAGATTTAGTGTGATGCCTGGACCCCGATTACAAGTTTACTGAAAAGCTGCCAAAGTGTTTTTACCTCTTTTTCAGTGAAAAGGTTGAGATCCTCCTTCGAGAGAGACGGGACGTTTGAAGTGATTGGCAAGTCAATTGTTTTCACTTTGTTCTTCTTCTTTGGTGTCTCTTTCTTCTCTTCTGGAGTATCTTCTTTCTTGTCACCGTTTTCTACGGGCTGGTCTGTTTGCATCTAGAACGAGAAAGGATTTCAAAACTTTTTATTAAAAATCCCTGCGTATTCGTTGAACTAACAGTCTTGAAAAACATGTTTTACGAGGAAAGATTTATTTAACAACTTAACAGGAAATCGACCTGCCATGAAAATGAGCAAATCATGATAATTATTTTCTAATCAGAGTAGAGATCAAAATGCCCACAAACAATGAATTTTGGCTTAGTAATAGTACTCACTGGTTCGTCCTTTTGGGGCTCAGCGCCACTCTCTGGCTTCGGTTCACCTTCGGTTTTGGCTTCTTCAGGCATAGGAGCATCTTTCTCTGGACCATTAATGACCGGTGTCTTCTCGCCCTCCACATCCATGGGTTCGTCTTTTTCATCATTCTCAACCTTTTCATACATGGCGGCAGACGACACGTTGAAGATACCATTGATATTGACACGGACCTTGACTTTAACTTTAGACGCTTCGCCATTGGCTTGAGGAACTACACTGTCTACTTTGAAGGAACCTGCAACAGAATTTAATGGTGTGCTACTACGAGTTCATTATAGAGGTGCAACCATATTTGTATCAAACTTTCAAGTACAATAATTAAAGGATGAAGAATCTGACCGAACCATTTCTTAACTTACCGAGATCTTTGCTAGGGATGGGAACACTGTCATTTGAAGAATATTTAGCTTCTAGAGTAAAACCATCGCGGCGATAAAACGTTAACATCTTTGAGAACGGTACTTGATGGTACTTGGAAAATACCTCCATCTCACTGGAAAAAAAGCGAATTTTAAATAAGTAGAGAATATATAAGACTGATATAAGATCCATTACAATTGGCACCCTTTAACGAAGAATAGATAAGATTCAATTATTATATGGAAAAATATATAGATACTGGAATTGTACCAGCAAATAAACTCATAACATGTAATCTATTATCGAGCGTGTATCATCAAAAACATTAAATGCAAATAATGAAGGGGTTTTTTTTCAGAGCTTTAAACTGGCTTGCTCTAAATGAAATAACAGAAACTTTAAATAATATTGTAGCACACGTACCTCTCCTCTTCAGGTAGCGTGCTCTGCCAGCTCAGTTTAACGGCATAGGGTTGGCAGTCAGTGATGGAGAAGTCCCGCACACGGAAGATGGGGGACAAGATGGCGCACTGCAACATCAAATTCATAAATTCCGCTTCAGATCCTTGCCCAACACGTTTCAATTATTCAATTTTTGGGGGACATCATCTCGATTTTGTCGTCAGTAACCGATATTAACCGTTATATAACTTCAATTAGGTTAATACAAATAGGTAGATAATTATTACACTGATCTCTTACACTACTTTCCCATTACAACAGCTCAGCCTCAGCTAAGGTTACATCAATATCCTTAATATGATATAATCAAATGAGAATTTCAGCTCTCTGGCCATCCATAGCTCTCCATATGAGGAAAGAAATCAGGCTGTTATTCAACACCATCTGGGACAATGCTATATAGTGACTGATTATCTAAATACTTGCAACTTACTATAGGTCCATGGCAAAGGCTGAAAGACTGTTTCTAAGCACAAACTTTGTCAAAATGTATTTATTTTTACCTGAAGAGCGCAGCCCCTGGCTACAGCTTCGTCAGCGTTTAATGTTGTGCTGGGAGCCATTCCAAACACATCGGTAACAATTTGTTTGAGGGCTGGGATTCTTGTTGCTCCTCCAACTACCTCTACAGCATAGATGTCATCAGCCTTTAAAGCTGAAGTAATAGTAAAAGGACCATAATTCTATATGTGCCATGCAATAGAGAAAAACATGGCGAGCAATGGTGATATTATCAACAGTACACCTAAGTAAATGGAAGTAGTTTATGACTGAGCGAAGGATGATGCAATATTTTAACACGTTAACATGGTCTTCTCTAGTCAGACCACGCGTTAGCGATTGTTTTATGGACTATGATAAAAGACGGTAATTATAATTTTAATTAGCCGTATTTAAACATATGACATCAAGACCATATTATAGCCAAAGCTAAGAATACCATATAATATTTGATGAAAGCAAATTCGCAAATTCTAGTTACCTGATGCTTCTACAGCTTCCCTAACAGTCTTTTCAAATCTTTGAAGAATATCAGCGGCCATCTCTTCCAGATTTTCGCGCTTCAGCTTGCCTGACACATCTTTATCTTCCATGAAACATTCTATGTTAAGTGGGATGGCGGTTGCGTTCGTGCTCATCAACTTTTTCATTTTTTCGCTTTCCTGCAGGAGACGCACATGTGCTCTGGGTTTCTTCACAGCGTCAACATGATAACGCTTCTTGAAATCTTCTCTAAAATGATTCCTCAACAGGACATCGAAGTCTACTCCGCCAAGATTTGGATCCGCAGCCGTGGCAAGAACCTACAACGGGAAAACCATTGATAGTACACGTTAGTCCCTTGCCTGCCGTACTATGAATCATATACATTGCGACATGGAGATACACACTACATATAATTGATGTCACTTTAACAAATATATTGGCTACAGTGAATTTAATTTCGTAATTGAAAATTCATAATTGAAATAATTGATATTAAAATAATGTCATAATTATAGTTCGCAAGTAGGGAATGACAACAGGAATTTACCTTCAACTTTCCTTTATGGAAAGCACAGACAGAGACTTGAGTGTCTGCGTGGCCCATGTCTACAAAGGCAACATTACGAGGCTTGTCGTCAGGACCGGGGAGATCTTGCTTGTAGATACCGTAAGCCAGGGCAGTGGCAGTTGTGTCGTTCATGAGACGGAGGACGTTAAGGCCAGCCATTGCAGCTGCGTCTAGCATAGACCGCCTCTCCTTATCTGTCCAGTAACATGGAACCTGAAAAATCAAAACACTCCTTAAAGAAATCTTATTTACATACTATATGTCATGGTATAAGTTTTCCTACTAAGATATAGCGATATGTTCATTATATCACCAGGGGAGCCATTGTTTGACCTATGCTTTGTCATTGCTAACCACTACCAGGGAGGTATATACAGAGACAGTCCAATAGGTCTCTGGTATATACAAGGGAGTAGCAACGAACAATATGGGCGACTGGCATACAGTTGAAAGTAATGCCACTACTACTACTAGCGCCAACTATTTATACGTGCATCCTTATTATGCTCTTCCTGGTAAAGGGCAATCAGACTACCTGGGCTATTTGTGGTACTATTGCCGACAACAGTACTGCAGCGTCACCTGGCATGCAGTGGCTAAACTAAGTCCCAGTCGTGGACATTTTGGTTCAGTCAATGAGTCGTTGCTACTCCCTTGTATATACCTCCCTGCCACTACTCAGGAGGCCTCAACGAATATGTCCAATACTAAACTAGACACTAGGTGTCTGTTGTATAATCTAAGGAAAGCCATATTCTTATGGCAATATCTTCTCCTGTAGGAAGGAGAAAAATCCCTCCCAGCTGGTAGGAGTAGCCTATCATGTACAATCAATGATGGGTAGGAATCTGTATTCCAACCAATCAAAGGAGGGGAAGAAAGCGTAGTCCTGAATTCACACAGACAATTCCTTCCTTAGCTTATACAACAGGCCCCTGCCTTATTGCCTTTGTGGTAATGTCGAAGCGAAAACGAAAATTTACAACTCAAATACTTTTCAAGTTTACCTCAAACTTGAAAAATAAAAAGAGCCCAGTCACTAGTAATATTTACAAAATCAGATATTGCATAAAAGTTGAAGGGATGCTCCAACATTTTAAACATTGAATAAAAACTAAGTAAAATATAGTCCATGGTATCCATTTTTAAAGAACAAGTATTTCTGTTCAAAAAGTATTTTCTTTGCAATTATTTCCTTAGGTTTCTATGGTTAGACTTTTCATATTTATAGAAAATGGAACAAGGTGCTTATAATTTAATATTTATTAGACGACATTCCGGAGAATTTGAGCCCTATGCAGTTACTAGTACTGAGTTCCATTCATTACATATACCCTCAGGCCTGAGCAAAGAAGAATATTGAAATAGAAACATGTTTTATGTCTTGATTACCCATACATTTAAAAGTTTAACGATTCGGTTTTTGTATTGTACATATATATACAATACAAATATTGTCGTTGTACCACCTTTTTTTAAAAAGAATCTAACATGGTTTTCATTCCGACATATATATAACTGTGACGATGTTAGCTTGCCTATTGAGAAGAATTTTAACCAGAATAACAAAAGAGGAAACACTTCGATGGTGACTTACCGAGATAACACAGTCGTTGACTTTTATTTTGAGGTTGGTCTCAGCAATCTCTTTAAGTTTTGTGAACGTCATAGCACAAATCTGGCCGGGTGTGAACGTTTGTTGTTCACCTAAGTACATACACTGAAATAGAATAGATATTCATGATTAATTCTAGTAATATATATCAGAGAGGAAAATATGGAGATTCAACTTAATGAGACATTAAAATCATATCGAGGAAATTAATAGATATCAGGAGCTAAAAGTCAATAATTTTGGACTAGGGGCCAAAACAGACGCGTTGATCCATACAAGAATAGGCACGAAGGCCAATTACGCCCAAACAAGATGGATGAGAATCAAAGGGTAGATAAATAGTGGGTTATAAAGAGGTTATTGGCGTGAGGAAGGTATGCCAACAGCGACCTAATAAGGAACCCCCGGCTTGGGACTAAACACACCCATGGCCCTGGTTAATGTATTTGATTCGGCAACATGTTTCTGTAGTGCATGAAGACATTAACGGATATTTTCCCAGACTCCCGTCGTTGTATGATATAGAATCTGTTGGGAAGGTTTTTTTTACGATGGGATCCATTTTGACCTAGATTTAAATAAGTCTTAAACTAGGTTAGTTATAAAATATGTGTTTAAAGACTTTTTGAATGTTAATCGTTGAGCTATAATTAGAGTAGTTATTTCCTATGACTCAGTAGGAGGCTAGTGCAATTGGAATAGGGATTATCTAAAGATATTCTACGATACAGGTTACAGGTATCATAGACAAATAAAAGAGGAATGACTTTTTTTAAAACTGGTCAATGGATACAGCGTCCTAAGCTAGACCGACCGGCGTCACTGGCATATTCATATGCCTCAAGCATTACCAACGATTTGACCCACGCCATCTTACTTATCAACACTACCAACAGATAACCCGATGGTCCGCCGATCCGCCGAAAATCATATTTCCCGACCTCCAAGCCACCAAAACAATGTCCCCACGCCTAGAGAAATAATATAGACTGTGATTACCTCCAATATATCAAGGTCTTTCTGGTATCACAACTGAGTAATCACCGATTCCCCGACCCCTATATGCTTAAGCATGAACAGACATTTTACCCTGCGTATGGCCATGTGGGATGACTCATAGAATGAAACCCCACTCTCCCGACTACAGCACATAGCGCAGTGGCAACAAACTCGCCTCCATACCTGAGGGTTGGGAGTTCAAGGCTCACCTGGGCATCACATATTTTTTTTTCATCCTCTACTTGTTGGGCCGTGTAGAGCTGTACCTCTACACGGCCGGGACGCGACCGGACGGTGGCGGGGACAGTGGGTGGGTTTGATGATTTGTGGTGATGGGAAAGGCAGGAGAAACAAAATATCCTATATTATCTGCCAAAAACTATAATATCCTAGTTAATTTAAGAGTTGTTGTGACGATAGTGTAACCTTGTGCCAGTCACCCTCTGGACTACGTGAAACAACAACGAACCCCGATGCCATAGCATGATAGGCCATCCGTTTTTTTCTCCTCAACCCCTAGTAGGTCACGTGCCTTTGTCGGGAGAGCACAGGTGAAGCTCCTGTATAAACATAAACACTACCACTCGGTTCACCGACACCCACCTTCCCATCCAGTGCACACAACCTCAGGTAACGGGACATCTAAGCCCAGAGCATCACACATCTACACAAGGACAGACTCGCAGAGGTATTCACCTTGTAATGCAGGTGATGATGTCAGTATGCTTAACTATGCATAAAAGGGGTAAATAAATAGGACATATGTGTCCTTCTCTAAGAGGGCAAAACCCCACACTCCTATTATTATTCATGAGTTAAGGCTTGCAGGCCACCATGGAACTAGAGCAGTTACAATGAATACATTGATTCTTTTAGCCAGATTCTTTTTGAAGGCAGCAGGGTGGACGTAAGATTTACCAGACACATGCCGCCCACCAGAACAGACTCACGAGTCATGATATAGGTATTCACAACAAGTACACGAGTGAAAACATACAGCTCTGTCTCTGCGCTCAGAATACAGAAAGCCTTTCTTAATCCAGCCACCTGCCACCAAGTTCCTTCTGATCAACTCTCCACCATTAAAGGTTAAGAAGATAGAGGCAGTAGGCGTTGAGAAAGTATCCCCACGAGCCTGTACTCATTGGATCCTCTAAAATTGGACAGGATACAACTCTACATAATATTGTACACGTTCACTGGGGGACTACAATCCACTTTCAAAACTGTATACAAGCCAAGTAGCGGTAACGTACACGAGCTGGTCAAGGCCGTGCCCACTTTAAAGGAAACTATAGCAAAACGAATGTATTTTATAAACATTGCTACAACTGACGAATTATAGAGGCAACTACATTTTGAAATAGAAACTTAATTGGCCCACCCCAGCCAAGAGCTTTAACCTGGTACAGACAGGTACATTCTACAAGTGATATCATGGGTCAAGTCCAAGAGAGGAAGACAGAAGTTTAAAATACTTATATATGTTCCCATTTCTCGTTGTAATGACATTTTCTGTTAACGCAGTAACTTTTATTCTTTTGATACTAGAACAACGAATTGACGAGGTTCAACAGGAAAAATATGCTGCGTCATCGTTCCAGGAAAGATCTCTACCAAAGACATTCTAGCTCATGTAAATAAATACCAATTCTGTACACGCAAAACATATGAAAGTTGTTTTGGTAAATGAAACATCATTATAATCATCAGGCCACGGGTACACCAGGACACTTTCCAGACCACGCCTTTTTCTAGCATAACGCAATATGGCTGGCCACATTTAAGGATACATTATGCATAATGTATGACCGTGTTGTCAACAAAGTAACATAACATGAGGTCATTCTCATCTTCACCATATCGCTTTTTCCCAGCACACTCGTACAAATATTCTCTTCAAAGCTAAATATTTACATCATAACGAGATATTCGCATTGTTGGTTAGTTTAATCTTGGGGTAGTACACAGAGTTGTAAATTCGGACCCCAGTCACCTTCGCATACAGATATTTACATATGCCACGATATAAATTAGGCTTTAATCGCATCTTACTTTCATGGACTTTTGAGGTTCCTACAAAACTTCTTCATACCAAAGACAGAGGTTTCCAAGTTTATATCGTGATTTCATAATGACACCCATTGCATTGGTCTGAAGGCGTACATATTTTCATTTTTTAAAAACCATGGAATGATTCTTAACGATTTAGACTTATGTAACCCGCTGAGAACCAATACACAGTCTAGTAGAGTTAAGGGGCTTAAGACTTTATTAGTATATCAGTCTGCGTCCATGAAGAATTTTACCTTTGAACCCCATGTAATCTTTGTACTGTCAGTCTCTGCTGATCGTACACTGCAGAAGGTGAAAGCTCATTGATATTTCAATTTTGAATGAGTAGCAGCATTGCGATTTCTGTTTGGCAACCACAACACATCAAAACGCGACAAGACCCTATTTCTATAGTAAACAAGCATAGGTTCAGGTCAGTATTTTCTCTCTTGGCCTCAGGCCAGATTTCACGGCCAGTTTATTTGGAACACCAACATGGCCGGGCAGAACAAGTCATGCTTCAATAAGAGAATAGACAGGTGCTCCACATTAGCATATATATGTGCTACTGAGGCGAACAATCAACTTCTAAATAATTTGTCTAAATAATGGCCGTTCATTCCACCAATGATCTTAATTTCACTTACTGACTGCTATAATACAATAAGTACTCTGTGCATACTATAATCTCAGTTGGCCAGAGTGTATGCACGTATTAATACGTAACCATTATGAGATACCATGTTGTAACTTATTCCGAATGGCATTCTGTTCCCCATGTCCTCAATAGTACAAATGTTCCAGTCAAGTGTCCTAAAAACATTATAAGGAAAATAGTTCCTTTCAAAGCAATTCTAGATATATGTGATGCCCATGAACAGTGAACAGGCGCACGCATTGACAACTACTATCTTCCCTCCCATGCCATGCATGTCTTTTAACGAGGAATTAAAAATATACCAAGCTTGTAGCTTAATAATAAAAAAAATCCCGACGAACTGAAAGCACGATTTCATGAGGCCCAAGCCAAGTTCGGTTTCCAAAAGGGTCTAACACATAAGAATGGCAGAGGAAATAGAGAGAGAGGGGAAAAATAGTATTATAATACAGTTATACTTATAGTTATCATAAAATGTTATTTTAATTTCTTACCTGGATGAGAGTATCTCCATTTGGTCCCTCGACAACTTCATACGGAAGGAATTCTTTCTCTTTCTGCACTTGTGGGTCAGAATATTGCCTTCCAAGCAATTTTTTAAATCCCCATAATGTGTTTTTCAAATTTGAAATCATCTGATTCTTTGCTGCAGCGCCCATAGATCGTTCCTTCTCCCCAAGGGAGACAACGGTTCTGGAAAATCATTCAAAGAAGAAAACTTAGGATTCAGACACAACATAAACTTAATAATAATATTTGGGTTCAAACAATTAGATAAGAAAAAATATGAATGATACCATTTTGTTTAAGAGAAATGACTCATTATATTAAAACTTTAAAAGCTGAACAATCATAGTAAAGAGATGGTTACTGTAATACACTTATCTAATGCAATACACTAGTGAGGCACTGCCACTGCCTGATGAATACAAGTCCCTGACAGCCCAGAGGGTGTCTATAGAGTATTGTGATTATGATGAATGGTCACAGTGATTGTGTCGCTCTTTGTGGCTATGTCTATTAGCAGGTATTATGTGCATTACATTGAAATATATTATAGAGATCCTGTTATAGTTGGGCGCCGGATTCTTTAACAGGGAAGGGGGAACGGGGGGGGGGGGGGGGGGAGGGGCAGGTGCTTTGTTCATTTAAGTGTCATTTAACGTCGGCTACCCGATCTCTTAATGATATGAATGTGATAAAAGAAATACCGAGGATTAAAGCTACAACAGGAGGAACTTTCCCCCAAATTGGATGGAGGGAGGCAAGCCGACCCCATGCCATGGCCCAGCTGTTTTTTTATGAGGATGTTAACTGATTAACAGGGACTAATGGTATTCCTTCGTCCACACATCGACATCAGAGAGAAATCACCGTTATTTAATTATCCTGTCATATAGTGATGGACCGGGACAGATACGGACTGGAATCTCAGTCATATGTTTGGATCATGTCAGTTCAAATACATGCAAGTACTATGAGTTACATAAATAGTAAAATAGTGGCTAAATGGGGTCAATGTTCAAGTTCTCAAGAAGATACACACCCCCAAATCACTGTTTGCATTAGGAAAGGGCCATGGGGAAAGGGGCGAGGGAAGTCTCATTCATCATGATCATTCACAGTGAGTAGACAGTATCAATAAGTATACTTTTGATACATAGCAAAGGCCTAAATCAGAAATTAACTCCCGATTCTGTAATTATCCCAAAACCAGGACAATGTCAATGTAGGTCCTACTAATTGCCGTCGTACTGAACTAAGAGATCAGATTCAGAACAGGAAATGGTTCGTAAACAGGGGAAACCTTTTAGATTAGCATTGTGTTAATAATGTGAACAGGATTGTCTGGTATGGTAAAAATCCTATCCTCTTCCTTGTTAGGTGGTAAGGTACACACAATGCGATGAAGAAACATGTGATTCGGCTGAGTCAAAGTGAAAGTGCATTGGTTGTATTGAACGAAAGATCGCGACAGAAAATCATGAAATCTGAAGAAGTATACTTACGGGGTTTGACGATCACTATATTCATTTGCTATAGTTTCAATTCCGCCTTTACGAGCCACTGCAATATAGCAGGACTGATATCCGAAGTCAAATCCAACGACAGACATGGTTCACGTTCTTTGAGAGACGGACACGCCGGTCAGTCGTAGCAGTCAAGACTGGAAATGAATGACGCCCAGTGAAGAGTAAAGCGTACTGAGTTAACCCACAAAGACAGGAAAATTTGGGATGTATTAACTTCGATCAATGGCTAAGTAAATGTTCCGTACCACTATAATGTCGTTATGGGGACTGATTCTTATGAAAGAGCCACAAACAACCCCAAGCCCGGCGAATATTCCAGATCACACGTGAATCAATCCCGTAGAAGCTTCGACAGAAATCGGTCGGCGGAAGCATTAAGGTAGGCTCGGAGTGAATATCAGACTAACTCGCAGAATGTGAAAAAAATGTCAATACAGTTCTATTATTAGATTATGGAAGATTCAAATTATGTATTGTGTTCACTATAGAATAAATGTTTCTTTCTACATTAAACACCCTTGAAAAACTTATCACGTGGTTTACCCACGCCATAAACAAGCGCGTTCGGTACTCGTTCCTCAGACCCAGGCGTATGTGGTCGACTATGGTTTCTAGAGCTTTCTAGACACTTCTACAGGGGCGTCGGTACCGGGGTAGGGGGGGGGGGGGGTGCATTTTTTCACGTTTTAGAGAATAAAACAAAAATGGCCATGCCAAATGCATGTCCCTAGATCTTCAGCCGGAAGACATCATTTGGCCTCTAGCATGGAAAGTGATTAAATGGGCTTAATACAAAGTTATTGCCAATAATTTGATGTTTTTTGTGATTGGATCAATTTTTTTTGTAGCCTACATATATAAATTCTATTTTGGGGTCAAAAATCTATTTTTTTACTGTCAATGTACCCTGGAATTGCTGAATTTTGAAATAATCATCAAAATTATATTATTTTCCTTAGGCCTATTTGTCTTGATAGTAGGCTAGGTGACATATAGCCTAGCTATTCGCAAAAAAAAAATTTTTAGGGGAAAAGTCATACAAAATTGGAAAATTTTGGAGTGGGTAGGCCTACCCCTGGTGTCTCTCAACATCAGAATTTTCGCTTAAGTTGGAGAAATCTGAAAAATAAAAAAAAGTGAAAATTATCTAATTATGTTGAATAATGATAAAATGCATAGGATTTGATTTGTATGGAACATCAATTGTTTGAGTTTTACTTCAATACCGTACTAACAGAGAGCATGGCCCCAAAACCGGGGACTGATCGAGGGTATTGTCTCCCAACGTCATGTATATTTGGGGGTTTATATATAGGGCAATAGGCCTATAAGGCATTGACATTAATTATTGATTTTGTTTAATACCGGTACGTAGGCCTATCAGTCTATGTAGATCGATATTCATAATTTCCAAGTATTTTTTATATAACTAATGCATACCAGGTACAGCAAAATGTGCTTGGGGTCTTGCCGTCATTTTTTCTCTTGCCGTCATCTGGTGGCCCCTGGGGAACTAAATTTGTCCCTTGGGCCCTCAGATACAATCGTTGCTACGGACATCACTTATTTATTTATTATTTTAAAAAGTAAAGTAAAGACAGTAAAGCCTCTCCACAAACATAAATCTTATTTTTTGAGATAATAAAAGTGAACATTTTGTATCTTGAATTTAATTAAGAAAATAACTTTCATAGGCCTACAGCTTTTAAATTAAGAGACTAGCCTACCTACGGAGGACTCTAAATTATTCGGAAAATCTATTTTGCAGTTGAAGAAGAGATGTTATGGGGCAAGTATGTCAATTTTTGTAAATGATTTTAAAATGTTACTTCATTTGTTCGGTAGTCAGTTTAACTCTAAGCTAATAGATGGTGCCACAGACATGGCATTTATATACATGAGAGACAGCTAGTGGCAAATAGGGAAACTTGCCTAGGTCATCAATAATCTAAACTTTGATTAATTGCTTTAGATATAGGGTAAAGCGGGGTAATATGGGCATAGTTTTGGACCCTTTTTTCAGATGTGAGCTAGTCTTTAAATATTATAATTTTTTCAGTTTTTTCAGTTTTCACGCTTCCTATGCACTCCTCTTAAGAGAATTTGAGCTTTTTTTCATATCTATTTTGATAATATTTTTAGTAGGCTGAAAGTGAAAAAAAAGACATGTTTGGGGAATATGGGCAGGTGTGGGGAATATGGGCACATTGGGTGGGGAATATGGGCACACAGAAAAATAGGTGTTTAGAATGGTATTTATCTTATCTATATAATGCTGATACATTTCATATAAGTACTTAATTTTGTGGTTTAGTCAGTGGTGGTGATTGTAAAACAGTTCTTTTATGTTTATATATGCATATAGAAACATTAGTGTCTAGAATGGTAGGCCTATGTGGTGCCCATATTACCCCTTAGTAATACCCATATTACCCCCTCAATAATACTCATATTACCCCTTATGGTACATATTGCCCTTATGGTAACACTAAATCAACTGTTAAACTATGATGAAACAACATTATGGTGTACCAACGAGATTATATTAACACAGAGGTCTGACTGAAGGGGCCTGTATGGGGACACTTGGGTCGAGCTTGTTTTCGATTTTTATCACTCATTAAGTACTAATGCTACATAGTGGTGTGTGGTTTTCTTGGAAGTCGGGAGATGTGGTCACTTTAGTAAGGGTACATGTCTCCCATCTACAGCTGCTTACCAATGGCTCATGCATGTTGTCCCTACCATGGCCCAATAATTTTGCTATTTTGATACCTTCCGATCTGGTGAAAATGAAGGTATAAGTTTGAACACCTTATTTAAGTTATTATACACATGTCCAAGTAATGAATATGCTTTCACCAGATCGGAACATTATATAAATTACAAATATTCATGAGAATTTGAAACCTTAATACTCAGGTCAATAGATCCGGGTTATATTGGTCTTTGGGGAACATACCATCTGAAAGCTAAAGACAAGGGGATTCACACCAAATACTTACCATATAGATATCATAAGCTTCATAGGCTTCTATGGGAGTTTCAGAAAATGGAGTTTAGGGCTGAAAACAAGCTCGGGACTAAAGGATTGCCGCCTGGCCTGTGGTTTCATGCTGTGTGGAACTGGAGGACTCTGATGTGGGCCTTGCGGTCAGATAAATTATACCTGATAAGGTATACACTCTGCCTTAGAAGTTTAGGGCTTTGGACCTGGCCCTCTGTGTTAATATAATCCCGTTGGGTGTACGCAGCTGTAGACGCAGAGGATGATATTAGGTGCCAGCGTCAGAAATGCTTATTTCGGTCAAATATCTGAAGGTGCCCATATTCCCCACATGCCCATATTATCCTGCTTTAACCCTAATAGTAATTAGTGTGTCGACGGTGATGCTTTTGCACAATACACAGTGAGATGGGAGCAAGTTCATGCAATGTAGCATAATACACAGTGAGGAGGGAATACAGTTTGGATAGAGGTGCTTTGAGGTATATACTGCATATATTATATATGTTTGAGGATTAAGACATCTGTGATATGGCACAATAAAATGTGATGTGTCAGAGGAAAATGAGTCACAAGTCGGAAAAATGGATTTTGAGATATCATCATTATTTGAAAAGATAAGATCAAGCCGATTCTAATGACGGTAAACATTAGGGCATCTAACATGTACTTCTGTATATCTGTTATGATGCATTAATTATAACTTGAATATTAGTATTAAATTATAATTTGAATAGGATGGTATAAAATTGACACAATACCCAATAAGACACTGAGAGATGAAGTTTTTTTGTTTTTGTTTTTACAACTGACTTTATTTCTGATACCTGCCTTCGAGGCTTTTACAATTCTAAGCACAAAGTTAATAATATACAAACATAAGAAGAAAAACACAACAGTGAATCAATTTCATTTACATACTTATTCATTCATATCCCACCCTTAACATGTTCGATTCAATTAAAAAGGAATCATGATTTCAAGTCGGTTAATAATTCTTATCATACATATCATTTTAAACTTTCAATATTTTCAATGAATATTTGTTCACATAGAGTCTGCGTACAATTACTGAAAGAAAATAAAATAAATTCCAGTATTCTTTTCACATTTTTCTTATTCAATGTCATAAAAAACACTATACTTATGCCCTATGAGAACTAATATTAAACCATATAGTATTACTATTTTCACAAATGGTGGTAGCGACTTGTCATGGATTTACAAAATCCTTAAGGCTAAAACTTGCCAACTTAGAATTCATACTTTCCTTTAACCTTCTTGATAGCGACCCCCTATTACTAGATTAATTACACCCTTAATCACCAGGAGAATGGGTTAGTTTAAAATCCCTATAATCCATATCAGCCAATGCCTAGGCGGGATCTGGCTTCCCATGTGTGAATAGAAAAGGAAGCATCACTGTACATCTTGTTTTCTAGCTTTTTGAATTCCCCTTTGATTTTCTCTCCATATTTGACGTCGGCCAGTTGTTGCTTTTCCAGTGGTTTCTTGGTCATCTTGATTTTTTTAATGCCACTCTCCCTGTCACCTTGCAGGAAATTCCTATTGGGCAAGACTTCTTTCTCCACTTCTTCTAGCTCATGTTCTGGTACAGAGTTCTCATTGGTAGAATCATTGGGTTTGATTTCTTCATGTCTTGGTAAAAAGTTCTCATAGATATTATCGTCGGATTTGACTTCTTCAGTTTCCTCCAGCTGCTCTAACAAGCAAATCAACTGAGCGAACTTCCTCTTGTCCCTTTCAAACTTTTGGTTTGCCTCATATGCCATCGACCTAACCAATGATTTTAGTTCTTCCATGATTAATTGTTCCTACTTTTTCTCTTGTTAATGTTTAGGCTTCAACAGTCTATTTTACCGTTTTTTTAAGTTGTCGTTCTGACAAAATGGAATTCGCTATAACTTTTTAAAACTTTTTGGTTATTTGTTCAGATTTGATTATTTTCCTTTGCACAGTACACCATTTCAGTTTTATTTTCGCCTTGAACCGTTCTCATACTTCCATATCAAAAGTTAATAATATTTCGGTCTTCCTAGCCTTGGCGAGTCGAGAGCAACACTGAGGCCACCTGTCGTTACTTAGTAGAACTTACTTTCAGCTTGTTTAGACACTGCTCGCCATTTTCACAAGATGGCGCATCGATCGGTACAAATTTTTTCAAGAGATTAGCGTGCTAATCTTCTACTAATCCTAAGGTCACTTAGTATTTTAATCCTTGTTGATATTCCATTTCAGTAGAAAGAGTTCAGTAGTCTGTAACTTTTCAGTCCTTTCTGTCCTTATTTGCACCGTGTGGACGATAATCCTTTTTCATTCCTCCGGCTGGGGCCGTGGAGGAGTCAAGATGGCGATAATCTGTGCAGATCACTTTCTCGGAAATAGATTTCTGTTATTTTAAACCTTGCATTTGCGAACGGTCACTAGGTAAACCACTGTCTAGTCTTAAAGTGTAAATGTTCATTCCAATCCTATAATTAGGATATTCTGCGACTTCCTACCTGAAAAAAAGGGGCATTAAAACTCCAGCGGAGTGAAAAACCTTTCATTCAATTTTGGCGCGAACCAGAAGTCCTAGAGATGAAGTTTTTTTGTTGTTGTTTATTTACGACCATACATGTTTCGGAGATTGGTTGTCTCCTTCCTCTCCTTTTGTTATGATGTATTAATTATAATTTGAATATTAGTATTAAATTATAATTCAATAACTAATGTGTAAGCTTATAGAGCAGAGAGCTATAAAAATCGCTTATTTCTCATGATTTTCTGACGTTAAAAGACATTTCCTCCCCATAGCAATGTTGTTATATAAGAGTCCCCTGAAATTAATATATTGTATTTATAGTATTTAAAATTAATATATTGTGAAGTTTTAGACACAAGTCCATACTGGGGAACAACATTTGTGTCTGTTGAAATGTTATTACTATTTAAATCGAATGTTTTTCCACACTATATATGACCCATTCTCACGAAAGTGGTGCAACCCCCCATTTTTTTCATTGATTGGTCAATAACTTGGTCGATTCTGATCTGAGAGACAAATGAATTGACCAGATGCATCCGTCTTAACTTGGGCGTTAATAAGATATATATATACTTTTGTGTATCTATAATGTATATTTTATTAATTATGTACTATCAAATCAGGAGAAATACCCAAATAATCACACTCTAACTTATAGTTATTATAGAAAAAAATCCGATTGAATTGATATACATTAATAAAATTCATGGCATAGAATAGGGGGATGAAATCCAAACAAAATGATATATTAAGGTTAAATATATTGGTATAATTTATGCTTCCAACTCAATCTATAAGAAAATGGCTAAATTGGGGTGATAAAACGTCGCCAGACAAAATGGCTGTGCTTTTTAAAATTATTAAATAAATTTTCTCTATAAATAGTCTTATTTCATAACTATAGGTTAGGAGACACACATATACCACCATTGGAAGATACTTATTACCTACAATCAGCAGAAATCTTGATAATCAGCATATAATCAGTGGAACAAACGTCGCCAGGTGGCAACGTTTTTTCACATATTTTTTCAAATATTATCCAAATTAAATTATTTTTCACCTAATGTTTAAATATGGCTTAGCCTCAAGAATTACTTGAGAAAATAATCTCAAAATATCTTTCCTGATTTAAATACTGGGCTGTATTCATTGGGCGACGTTTTTTCTCTTGATTAATGTGATGTGTTTCAGGAAAATGAGTTACAAGTCATATAAAATGGATTTTGAGATATCATAATTATTGAAAAGATATGATCAAGTGGATTCCAATGATGAAAACATTAATGACATCTAAGAAATGTTTCCATATTTTATGTTTGACGTATTCATGTATTCATGTTTGAAAAAACGTTTGCAATATTTCTGAATGGGTAAAGTAGCTAAATATACTCCATGGGATGATGTTAGATATTGAAGGATGTATTTAATACACTATCCTAAAATTTGGCACAGGTATTGCTATGATCAATAGCACTAAGCACCCCAAAAATAAGAATATTTCAAGAAAGAAATCTGATGATTTAATCACTTTGAATAATATAACTTTTGTCATTTGTGACTCATTTTTCTGTGACACATCATATATGTCTCTACTGCATGAAAACGTCACCATCCTTGAGTGGATATTGTCATAAAGGACAAATTTATACAAAATAATGCTAAAACGGTCTAAAATGGGGTCAGTAATGTATTAAAAACATCAAAAATAACAATCAAGCTTTATATAATTGACTAAATATGACATAGATTGGGCGACGTTTTTTCACTCAGAAAAAACATCACCCATATTTGAACCCTTAATGTGGATAGTTTAAAAAAAATGTGGGTAACTAATCATACTCAGGGGCAAAAGATGATATTTGATTATATTATTATAGAATAATGAAAACATTTTGAGAATAATGAATAAAGATACAGTCAATGATAGGATGTTTCATCTGATCAATATGGGAATCCAGTTTCTGACTTTTTTTGTGGTCCCCGATTTGAAAAGTTTTTATACAGGAAAGAAAAACCTTTCTTGGCTATTACATTAAGAAAACATTTAGTTAGAGAATGGTGATGGACATAATTACTAATATATAAATTAAATAGAGAAATGATCTGTTCTAACTGATAAAGGGGTGTGCGACGTTTTTTCACCAAATTTTCTACATCAATCTTTAATAATCACTTGTACAAAAACTATTGGTCTAATTTAATGGCAAACTCACATAGGGTCTATACTCCCGCCTATATATTACCTTTAAACTTACTAACTCTCAGATCGATCAAACAAAATATAATTTTTACCCTTTTAGGACAGACTGCACAATTTTCGTGAGAATGGGTCATATATTGTTATGGTTTTCCATTTCTATACTACGCCCATGTTCGATGATACGGTGGGCCTGGTCTTCCAGAGCCTCGTCCCACAGGTGATCAAGTGAAGTCGTCGAGTAAGCCATAATAAAGTTACTAAATTAAGCTGATCTCGTCTTCTAGTTACTTGCTAATCTCAGAGCTAGGTGATATTCAAGTGATATTTCAGCGCTGCTTCGCATCACAAGGGAGGAAGTCAAAGAGGTCTGTACAGCTTGAGTCTCAGGTTTATTGTGTGTATTTCGTCAAGAACAGGGGTTTATATAGTACAACATTCATCTATCGCCATACGTCATTCGTCTTTCACCTTTCACCATCATTACATTACTTTACAAGACATGCGATTCGTCAAACATGAGCGAATCGCCAGGCAATTTACCTTTCATTAGTTATAAAGAGAAATACAAGGCAG
This sequence comes from Sthenelais limicola, assembly GCA_942159475.1. NCBI lineage: Eukaryota > Metazoa > Annelida > Polychaeta > Phyllodocida > Sigalionidae > Sthenelais > Sthenelais limicola. Next base: position 45,719,511 of record OW804095.1, on the reverse strand, counting down.
GGAACATACCCCTGTGTTCTATCCTATAACAATATATTTCTATCTATGCTACTTTGTTAGGCTAATGCACAGAATTGAAGCAGAAAATATATCCTTGTTTCCCAGCTCGATTTGTGATGGATTTATACGCATTACTGTCATAATTCATTTTATATTATTTTCGAAGTATTTTTCTATACATAATTATATGATATGGTGGCAAATAAATAGAGCGATCTTAACGAGTCTGGATAATCTAGTGTATATGTCCCGAGTTGTCTGTGAACCAAAGGACAAAGCATGGTAGGACTGAGTGCTTCCACGTGGACAACAAGTGACATATACGCCAAATTATCCGAACGAGTTGGGATCTCGATTTATTACATATCTTTTTAATTTTGATTTTCCTACCCGTTTTTATGCATTATTTTTCATTTTTTATTAGAATTCTACTCGATATTACAACAATAACATCAGCGGTCGCACTGTCAACATCGTAGCCTATTAACCAAGCAAATCGCTGCCCAGTCATTCAGCACACATTAAATAAAAAACATTTTATATCCTGCTATTCCGCTTCCATAGGGTTCTATGCTCAAGACATCGACAGGTATGTAATAAAATAAAAATATTAATTTTACTTGCATTACATTACGTTAAAACACATGCTATTTTTGTCATTTTTTTCATATTTGGGAGCTATTTTTCTACCCCCTTGTAAAAAAAATAATCAGAATGGTTCCATACTTGGCAGTTCAATGCACATAGGATAAGGTTGATAAAAAATAACAACTCAACTGATTAATGTAAAAATTACTGTTGGGTATCCATTAGGGTCTAGGAATTTCAAAAGGGGCTTAGAAATCACTTTAGGAGGTACGGAATGTTAGAGGGTGGCATCCACCCTGGACTGGTAGCCTGACCATCACTGATTAAATTCATTCTGCATGGATGCCACTTGCACTGACCTATATTTACCGAGAAAATCCAAGATGGCCGCCAATTTTTCTGACTTTTTTAGGTTTTTTGTCAATAACTCAGAGGATAATGCATTTACATCTTAGGTTAAATAAAACCATATGTAGTCAGCTGGGCTGCTTCATTCTCATCATGCTACCTTGTACAGTAACAACTGTCCAATCTAGCGTCTGGCCTGCCTTAAATTCATGGCCTGGGCCACCTTTGATTAGCTGGGCTACTTTACCCTCAGCATCAATGTTGGGGTCAGGGGCTGGCTGCACATTGAACGTCATATTCAACGTCTTCCTTATGCTGATGGGCCTCAACGGCTGAAATACAAAAATATGAAACCAAGTAGGTACCAAAACGTGCAAAATGAAATATATTGAGGAAGAAATGTCTTATCAATGACCGTCAACAGATAACTCAATGTATAGACATGAGTTAATGGCGACAACCCTTTATTAACATGAAACAAAAATAAAAACAAAAGTTTTGCCAGCAAAGCATAGAACTATAACCATGTGTATAGTTCTTTGGATAAAGGTGTGGGAGAAAAATATTTTTTTCATACTTTGCATGGCTGTCTACTATTGATGTGTTACACGTCCAATATCAAAATTGGTACATGCAGATGAAATGGAATCTAACATTGAACAAAATACTAAGCCCAATGAGAATGTTTGGCTTGATCTTTGATTATAGAAACAATTAAGGCAATATAGATCAACCCTTAGATAGGTAACATCCAATATCAAAATAACCCCCATACAAGAATGATGTCATATGGATGATTAAGTATACATAGTATTCACATGACGTCACCCCAGTCAGCGGCTATCCTCACTGGCAGCCATGCATACTGTGTGTCTATGCAGAGAGCAAGAGGTACCAGATTGACAGGCTTTACCGTTTTGAATGTTTGATAATGGCGATTATACTCATTATTCCATCATGACACTAAAAAATGACCATCAAACCTATCAGCATACTTTATACTACATTCGCTAAAATGGGTGAAAACGGCCGGAAAACAGCATTTGCAAGGCTTGGAGTACACATGTCCAGCTATTACGTTGACAGGGGTTGACACACAGTATGGTGAGCCGTGGCCGGCCCCATGACGTCAGTGAATACTATTATTATATGTATTATACCATGATTGGGGGTTGTACACGCTGCAAATGAGTGGATACATGCTATTGTGTTTTGTCAAATGGATCCACGCATGATAATACAACCTGTTTTTATAGTAAATGTATCAAGGCTTCCTATTGGTTGAGCCTGTCAATGGCTTATCACTGATTGGCCAACCGCTCTCAATGGGCTGGTTACTGATTGGTTGATCTAGAGCAGAAAGAAGCGTCTGCTAAACATAAACAATGGAGGAAGGTTGCGGAAATTTCGAGGTGGTGTTAGATGAAGAAAACGAAAATGAAAACTATTATGTGAGTAACATCAGAGATTTGAAGCGATATATAGAAGATTCTAAGAGCAAGAATACACAGAAGAAGATCAAATCTGTGGTGCACAAATTTGAGACATTTGTCAAATCTGAGGGTGTTCCAGAGGGAGAAATACTTCAAAACTAGAGCCGGCCAATCTGGATACACTGATAGGTAAGGTTTTTCCCATGCTTTTAATAGATCGAGTTAAATATTACGGGATAGTCTACTATATTATAATATTATAGATGATATTGAATAATAATAAAGGTAATAAATTGTTGTTCAATATTTTTTAGGCAAGTGGCTCTTGAATGATAGAAAGAAGGACGGGCAAGAATATGAGCCTGACACACTGAATTCTAATTTTCGAGCCCTAGACAAATGCCTAAATGATAATGGATATGGTCGAAGTTGGGTTACTGATGAGGCATTCAAGACGTCTAGAGATATACTAGCAGCAAAACGAAAACACTTGAAGGGCATTGGACTTGGAAATAAAAAAAATAAAAGTGAACCCCTTAGCGTTGAAAATGAGGAGCAAATGTGGGAGAAGGGAGGGTTGGGTGATAATGACCCTGACGTATTGCAGAGAACTGTCTGGTATCTGTTGACAAAAAATTTGGCTGGTATCTGTTGACAAAAAATTTGGGATTTAGAGGATGCCATGAAGCTCGCCAGTTGTGCTTTGGTGATTTGGAGGAAAAGGTGGACGAAAATACCCATACATGCTATGAAAATGGACAGAGAAATTCTCCAAAACTCGACAGGGAGGGTCTAGCTGTCGACCTTTCAACCCTAAGATTTTCAGAGATGTAGTGAAACCAGAAAGATGTCCTGTTAAACTAATACAGGAATTTATCTCACATCGACCTGAAATGATGTGTCAAGAAGACAGTCCCTTCTTCATTCAGGTACTTTTTGTTTGATAGATGATATTTGAAAATCATAAACTCTCAATAATAATAATATAATCATAATTCAACTAATAGATATTGGTTGATTTACTGTTTAATATCTAAGGCTATAATTTCCGAGTGACTAGGCTTAGACTATTTTTTTTCAGGTTAATCGTGGAAGAAGCCCTGGGGAGAAAATATGGTACAAATGTCAAGCATTGGGAATTAATAGTTTGAGTACATTTATGAAGGGAATTGCAGTTGTTTCTGGTATATCATCTCACCGAAAGATCACTAATCACAGTGTTCGAAAAACCAGCTGCAGCCGTCTCCTTCATGCTGGTGTGCCGCCAACAGCTGTAGCACAACTATCAGGGCACAAAAATGTTGCCAGCCTAAATCATTATAATGTTTTAAATTTTCGTCAACAACAACTGATGTCAAACGTATTGGCTAGTACAGAAAATAACAGTATGCTTCCTGGATCTCGACAACTTTCAGGAAATAATTCAGAGAAGGGCCCAGCTATTTGCCTCCCGTTTTTAAGTTCAAGTAGCGACGACACAAGTGACAGTAAACCCAATGATAGAAAGAGGGCTTTCAGTGAAGCGCCTGTGTTCCATATAAATAATTCAGGATCTGGCTCGATACAATTCATTTATGGGGCCCAACCCAATCTTCATAAGATCTCAAATAATGAAGAACTACGTAGTTCACAACAAGTAGCCATTGAGAATCGTGCAAATTCACCAAAACGTTTCAGAAGAATTTTGCCATTAATCTACAGTGATAGTGAGAGTGATTAGGTTTCCACTCAGTTTCCAGCAGATCGTGATGTACATGAATGTAAATAAAGAGCTTCAAACTGCATCCTCTAGTCAATGAATCAAATGAAAAAGCCTATTTTATTTAATAATATTATATCCCACTGACGTGATATGAAGCCCTACCATATATTCAAGCTGCAGCTACGTAATCCATGAGCTGTGACAGTATTGACAGCAACTGTTGCTGTCTGTCTTAGTTCATAAATTCTTGCAGCGATGGTGCTACATTCGTTCCTTAGCCAATCAGCTATTCGCTTGTATAGAGCTTTGGTATCAAAATCAATATGGTGGGGCCTTGGAGCAAAGCGAGGTAAATAAACAGTTTGTTTGTTAATTTAATTCTTAAATATGAAATCGTGGTATAAAAATAGGATGTAACTCGGTTAGTTTCTGACTTACTGTATACGTTGCCCACTCGTTTTTTTCCGGCCAGGGATATCACGAGAAGCCGCAGGCTTCGAGTGATATCCCTGGCCGATAAAAAACTATCATATAGGATAATGTTTTGCTACCGAAAAGAGGAGGATCCATACCCAATCTAGTACAGGGATAATGAAGTGATATGTCAACAAAATCATGCACCAATGTTACCGTCTTTCCCTAAACTGACTCATGTTAAATTAGAGTGACACCTATCACTAAGCTCCCGATTTGGGGAAAGTTTGCCTGAATTTCAACTATGTTCTAGATTAGTATATTTATAATGTATACCCGGGAGCATTAATGTAGGAATTACATATATTTTGTGTATTTAAGAGTTTAAAACTTCAATTTCATAGGGTGCCGCAGGCACCCTGACACAACTGCCAGACCCAATTCGGTTGGTTAGGGAAGGTCCCCGACGCCTCTTATCATAATTGGTTAAGTGATAACACCTGGATGGGACAGGGCATATATATGTCAGTATGAACCTACTACCTCGCTTGTACTTCACACCCGGGCCAGAGGTGCCAAGTAGGAAGAGGTCAGAAACGGGAGATCTCCCGTCCTGGTGGGGTCTGGGGCGGGAGCAATATAAGTAGTACTGAAAGGGGTCTCAGGGGCACCCCCCCCCCCCACCGCCTCAAACATGTTTGCATTGACATTATAATTTCCTTTCCCATGTTTGTTTTACATTTATATATCAAATGGGTACCCAGATCAGAGGGGATTAATTCCCCTTATATAAATCAATGTTTTTACTGTACGGTACATCATGTGATGGCAGCTATAAGAATTTTCAGGATGCTGCCTTCATCCCCAGCCTGTATCCTATTGTTCATACCTCCAGGAGGTATGCCCATATGTGATTTCATCATTAGGCCTGACATTAGGCCAACACGGGAGATTTTGATGGGGACACGGGAGCATGGGAGCAAGTCCCAAATTGGTCGAAAAAACGGGAGATTTCCCGCCGACACGGGAGGTTTGGCACCTCTGCACCCCTTCACCATGCACTGGGGCAGCACCTCAAGTTACTTCTCTCTCAGATTTGAATTCCCCAATGGAATCTCTGCCACATTCTTCATTAACAAATATCAATTAATCTAAGGAATATATATATAGAGTTGGTATTTCACACAAATGTTCTTACTTGTGCAGGTCATCGAAAACAACAAACATATTTCTAAATGACATATAGTCAAATAGTGATCTTAGCCACTTTAAGGAGAAGGGAGGTATCGAAATTAGGCTAGAAGTGAACAATTGATACTGCCATGATAGGATGAGAACCATTAAAAATATTGGACCTTACTTGTTGATATACAACCATACAAACATGTCAATCTTGGCTATACACTTTCAATGATCTTCAGGCAGAGATATTCTGAAGTGGTTTTACTTAAAAACAACACAAATTTTGACACAAAATCCATTTTACATGATGCTATACACAACCCTTAGTTCATACACAATTACCATTGTATTTTATTCACAAATGGGCAAAATTCATTAGATATAGAAGGTTTTTGTATTTACCTCTTTGGTTCCTATATACCAGCTTGTATCTCTAAAACTATTTATCCCTAGGCTACACTATCCGTCCAATTTCAGCATGTGATGGGGCCCTAGGAACACTTGAGAGATCTTGTTTATGACCTTTGTCACAGTCAAGGCCACAATTTCCAAGGTCAAACGTGAAATTTTGGTCTAAATTTTAGTGCTTTATCATTCCTAAAAATTGCTAAGGAATGAAATGAATGACTAAAGATATATATCCAGTTAATTGTTTTAGCAGCTATATCTTTATTAGGAGTAGTAGAAAGAGAGCTCGGCTGTCGAAATCGAAGCTTTGGACCCTATCTTTCAAGTGGGAGATTAAAGATATATATGCAGTAATGAAGCCCTGATTAAGCCTGATTAAATTCCTGGAACTGGAACGCAGAGATAACTATTGCACAACCATATGTATGAACTACTAGCGCGTGCGGTGGTAAGAGAGAGAGAGAGTTATTGCACAACAATAGGAAATATTTGGTTATTGTATATTAAGGTAGGGGGCGCTAATTGTTTACACCAACCACCGATACATTATCATTGGTAGCATTGATAATAAGGGAGATAACGATGACCACTACCAGACACATACGTTACTATATGAACTACCAGCACGTGCAGTGGTAATAGGGAGACATTTATTATAAGATTGATAAGAAGGGACATAACGTTGACCACTACCAAACATATATGTTACTATACTTGCAATGTGATTTATAATAAACAGGAGAGCAACAACGCAATGTAGATACCAACTTTATTAACTATTTTTTTTCCTCAATAGGCAAATGTGATAACTCTTGAGCCCAACGACTACCTTTGCGTACGAATAAGACAATTGTCTTAAGTTTACTTATAAACGCCTTTGCCATGTCATAGTCCATCCATATATAGCTAACCATAAGCATTCCGACATACTTCGACCCCTTTACAGCCGTTGCACCACCCTCTGTTTTATACTCGAACCTCCATTCTCCTATATCCAGCCTTGTTCCTTTTGGTGCCTCGAGAAACTCCATAAAGTGTAGCTCCTTTTTTAGCAATAGTACCACCTCATCATTACGGAGGAACTCGATTGTTTTTCCACGAGGGAAACGGAAGCGTAGAGACGTCTTCTTTTCTTTCAGATCCCACCAGACCTCAATCCCCGCTCCATTTTCATGGAGAATCCACCGGACGACATGATATTTGTTATTGTCGCCGTCAGTCATGAGGGACAAAGGGACACCTTCATTAAGTTGCTCAGCGCATATTAAAGACATAATCTAAAAAATAGACAGATATACTATAAAAGTTTTCTCTAAATAAAAAACCATTGTTGGCAGCTTATCAACGAATGCCTCCGCAAATGTCTTTGGAACGGATATTAGATCTATTGCCATGTTTACATGCCATTTAGATATGATGACTTTCGAGCCATTAGCAGAAACTCTAAACCTCCAATCCCCCCGAGCATTAGTTAAGCCAGGGGGTCCTTGAATGAAGGCTGCAAATTGTTCAATTCCATTGAGCATGTCATATGCAGTAATGGCGGACAACCAGTAGGACGCGTCGTGAACCGCTCGTGGGAAAACATTACATTAGGAATACTTAGAGAACTCTTTCAAAAACCCAATTTAGCTGATCTTCTGTGAAATACCCCCTGGATAACCTCTACATGGCTATTGTAGTCTTGGCTATTGTAGTCTGTTAATTTATTTTGTGAAGCAGACATGCAAGCGATGAGCAACGGTAATGGCCCCCAACAGCCACCCCAGATGCCTATGACAGGGGAAATGTTACAGCAAAGCCAAAACTTCATTATCCAACCGCAGCAATCTGGACACACACAACTGCAAAGGGACAATAATTACCAAAACCAGAACTTTCCTCAATCTCAAGGAAATTGTGTTTATTCTAACAACCAAGGACCGCAACAGAATATACCAGATCTTCGATCACAAACCCAACAGACGGGACCATCCACACAAATGGCTGTACAGACACCGGCGAACAACCAACACTTCCAAGTATCTAGTCAGCAAACCCAGATAAGTCAGATTTCTTTCCAAACTTTCATCAATAACCAAAACCTTCTCATGCAACGTGTACTAGACAGAGAGGACAAAATGGATCAGTTAATAGGAACTGTAACGAAAATGAATTCGTCAATGGTCCAAGTAAGGGATTTAGCTCTCTCAAATCAATCGAACATTGACATAATCACTAACAATCTTATCCGACTCACTGATTCGCAAAAAAATATTGATAACAATGGTACAAGCATTACAAATAATTTGGCCATTCTTCAAGGAAAGATAGATGATCTTTCAAACCAAATGTCATCGAATAAATCTTCTATCGACAAACTGAATACATATTCTCAATTCCCACCCATTACAAACAACGACAGATTTATTGCGCCTCAAGCAACTAATCCCTCCAAAACAATCCAACCACTGGGTAATCTACTCAGGTCAATGACCGGAGCAGAAAACCCCCAACCCACTAGACCCAGGGATTTGCGGATTATAGTGAAAGGGGTAGAGGAAAGGCCGGACGAGAGTCTCGAAGACAGCATTGTAGAATTGCTGAAGGCCCTAGAAATAGATACTACATTCGAAAATGCAGAACGTCTAGGGAAACCTCGTCCACCAAACGAGGATCAAGGATACCCGAGACCAATTAAAATAACACTACCTTCCCTTAAAACTAAAATTGATATCTTCAAAAGCCTTAATAGGAACAAAAACAATTTGCTTCTGTCCAATATTCGCATTTCCTCAGACTCAACTGAGGAAGAGCAAGTCTACATTTCTGAAGCCCGTACACTTGCCAACGCAGCCAAAAGCTTACATAACTTAAATGCCAGGCCTAAAGGCTTTGCCGTTTTCATTGACGGTACTACTTATGAAAGGGAAGACTTTGACAAGCTGCCAAAGGGTATAAACCTGGAAAATGCCTCTACAATAAAAACGCCAGATGGTGTGGCCTTTCAGTCGCACGCAAGCCCATTGTCAAATCTCTATCCTTGTCAAATCAAAGATCCAGACAGCGACTGGATAGCCTCTTCAACCGAGCAATTATACCAGTATAAGAAGGCGATTCACGCAAAGGCTGACAATTCGCTCCTAGAGCGAATTAAATCAGTCAAAAACCCCTATGTCGCGAAAAGACTGGGTAATCAAATCCCCAAGATTGACTCATGGAAGGATATTGCCGACCAAACATTGAAGGACTGTATTCGCCTGAAATACGTACAGAACGACCAATTGAAAGCCAAACTCCTAGCATACAGTCTCGACTCATTTTTCTATGAGGCAACTCTTGATCGTTACTACGGTTGCGGAGTCTATCTAACTGAAGCACACACCCTCACCAAAGATCGTCCTACACAGCATAAGAACGTCTGTGGTGTCTTATTAGCGGAAATAAGAAAGGAACTAGAATAATGAACAACTACCATATTCTCCTAATAGGAGATTCCAGACTCAGGAACTGGGAAAGTTCCCTAAATGAAATCCTATCCAACAACGATTGCAGAAATATCGAGCTGACCTACCTGCCCATTCCCGGGGCCAGACTCAGCCGTATAGGAGAAGAAGCGATCAAAAGATTTGAATTTAAACAATTCGATCTGGCATACATCGTGGGTGGAATAAACGAACTAACCGAGAAAATCAAAGGCCAAAACGTATTTCCACGATTCCCTACTGCAAAAGAAGGCATACAGCACATGACAGAAGAGCTACGTACTCTAAACTGGAAATTAGATGCGATAGCCCATGCTGTTATCACTACTGAAATAATAGGCATTTCGCTAGTCAAATACACTAACGGCTGGCTAAGCGACCAAATAGCTCAAGACACGATCCATCAAATAATCTCTGAAGTAAACAGATTAATCAGGAAGAGAAACAGGAAAAACAAGATGATAGGCCCCCATTTTGAAGGTGTTATACACAAGAAAAGAGGCTCGATCATAGACCACCGATATGAATCAAAGACATACGACGGACTCCACTATAAAGAAGTCACAATCAAGAAGTTCTGTGAGCTAATATATACTACCTTTGCACGCAACATCAACATGATACGCAAGTAACCAGTGATAAAGTTACCATATAATTATCTCTCGCCGCTCTTGGCAAACACAGTCTCTGTGGCAATGCCAAGATACTCTAGATTTGATGCGTTAATTCCCTTATAAAATCAGCAAACACATATTTTGTGGCAAATGCATGATGTTTTCTAAATAATGTATTAACTCATACATGAACAGGATTTACTATAATTCATTACCCTTTGGCAAACACAGTCGCTGTGGCAATGCCAAGGTACGTTCGATATGTTTCTACATGTTAAATAGTCAATAGTACGGTGCAAACTAAAAGTTCATAACTTCGTTAAAAATTCTCTATGTTAAATCTCCAATAGCTCGGTCCAAAAATGTCTCAATACTTCGTCAAAGATTCTCTATGTTAGATCGCAAATAGTACGGTTCAAACTAAAAATAGAAAAGATATTTAAATCGTGCAAACACAGAGTCACTGTGGCAATGCACCTACTCAATCCTTTTATTTCTCTAAACTTTATTTATTTTATTTTATTAACCTTTCTACTCGTATGGAAGCTGTATAGTATAGTAACTTAGAACTGTATACCTGGTTATCTCACACTTATGTGTTCTCGATTTTCCTGAAACAGTAACACAGAAAAATGTGGCAAACTGTGAAAACCGACCGTTTACAAACTGTACATACAATGTATATCCCGTTCTAACGTCACTAATTTTGCTAATATTCTGTACTCACTCATTGTTCAATTGTAATTCTCTGTCTAGACCCACTAGAAACACATTAAAAATGTGGCAATCTATGGAATCTCTATTCAGACTTTGTTCTCTCTTAATTCTCACACAATAACCACTAACTACACTACACCAAAACATTCCAGTGTGGTTGTAGCCCCACGAGCGGGGAAAGACCCCCCCCCCCCCTATCTACTACAAATCCTAAAAGTACCCATCCCCTGAGGTATATCCGCCTGCCTCATAGGAATCAAAATCTCTAGCCCGTGCAGTAATCTGCCTAGGGCCCTGTCATATCTCTCAAATTATGTCCCTAGCAAAAGGCCTCTCATTTAGTCATTTAAATGTACAAAGCATACAAAACAAATTCGACACAATTAAACTTGAAATTTCTGCCCTCGACCCAGCAATATTAGGCATCTCGGAAACCTGGTTACATGATAAGATCCCAGACACCCTTATCAAAATTCCCAAATTCAATATAATAAGAATGGACAGAGCTTGGACAGAAAATAACAACCCCCACCCCAAAAGGGGAGGGGAAGTAGCTCTATATATCAAAGACACCATAAATTACACACTAATGTCAAACCTATGCACAAGCACCAAAGATGCGGAATGCATCTGGGCAAGGTTAAATCTTAAATTCACAAAACCAATCTATGTAGGCTGCCTTTACAAACCACCAAAAGGCGAATTTGACCAGTTAATATCATACCTCACAAATACCCTCGCAATAATATCTGCAAACAAGAAGGCAGAGATTTTTCTTGTGGGGGACTTCAATATAAACTACCTCTTAAATAGCAAAGAGAAAAAGCAGCTAAAAGAAATGGAATCAAACTTTAATCTAACTCAAGTAATCTCCACCCCCACCAGATTTCACATCAACAACGAAAAGATCTTGACAGGAACTCTAATAGACCATATATATACCAATTCAGACATTATAGCCCAGTCTGGAGTACTAAATTCTAACTTAAGTGATCACGAGCTAATATACACAACCAGGAAAAAACACAAAACCAAATTTCAGTCCACAATCAAATGGAGCAGAACGTATAAAAACTACACAGAAGCAAACTTTCGACTCAACTTAAGGAACAAATTTAATTGGGAAAATTTCTATAACATAACAGACTGTCAAATAGCCTGGAACACAATACTGCACAGGATAAACATCCTACTTAATGAAACTGCCCCCCTTCGCAAAATTAAAGTCAAAACAAGTAATGACCCCTGGATAACCCAAGAGATAATAAACCAGATAAAAGAGAAAAATAGGGCCAGAAAAGTAGCAGCCACATCCAAAACTGAGACTGACTGGCACCATGCTAAAAGCCTAAGAAAAAACACCAACATCGCAATGAGAAATGCCAAGAGAAATTTCATATTATCTGAACTAAATGATAACGCAAAAGATCAGAAAAAATTTTGGGAAATCATAGAAGTTATCTCCCCCAACAATAGGAAATCAAACACTATAAACCTCACAAATGAGCTAAATGAACCAATAAGCCCAACAGAGATCCCCACCTATGTAAATGATTTCTTTGTGAATATTGCCTCTGAATTAACTAAAGGCCTTCAACCAAACTGGAATTACACCACACCTCCAACGCTTAGTAGCTTACAAGATATCCGAACCAATGTAAACGAGGTTTGGAAATTGGTAAAAGACATAAATGTAAACAAATCCTCATCAACATCAACATCTACCTAACAAAATACTAAAAACAGCCCTCCTAACTCTCACTAACGAATTCACCCACTGCATCAACCTATCCTTAAGCAAAGCCGAAATACCAGATGATTGGAAGCTAGCAAAAATAGTCCCTCTTTTCAAAGGAGGAAATCAAAACAAAATAACCAACTATAGACCCATAGCCTTACTACCAACCCCAAGTAAAATAATAGAAAAAATAGTCCACAATAGAATATACGAATACCTAGAAACTTATGACATATTAAATCAAAAACAGTTCGGATTCAGACCAGGAAAATCTACCATAGGAGCGATTAGTAAATTCACAGATGACGTGGCATGGAAGTTGGATATAAATACTGATACTTTAGTCTCATACATAGATTTCAAAAAAGCCTTTGACATGGTCAATCACCAAATACTCCTAAAAAAACTGGAACATATTGGCATCAGGGGAAATTTACTCCTCTGGTGCAAATCATACTTAAAAGAGAGAAAACAATTAGCCATAGTGAACAACCTATCCTCCCCACCCATAGAAGTCAAAACTGGTGTACCACAAGGATCAATAATAGGCCCCCTCTTATTCATAATCTTCATAAATGACCTTGCAGTAAACATCAAAAACTCTCATCTATCCCTCTATGCAGATGATACCATCATATACATACATGGAACACAACTAGACGAAACTTACAATAAAATGCAATCAGCTATAGACGACCTACATAAATGGTGTAAGAAAAACCTCTTTTTGGTCAACTCTGCCAAGTCAAATACCATGTTCTTCACCAGATCAGCACTTCACAAAAGACTAGCTAAAAACAAAATGATAACATATGAAGGAAAAGAATTAAAAAGAGTCAACACCTACAAATACCTTGGACTTGCAATAGATGATGAGCTAAAATTTAAGACTCAATCGACTCATCTTATTAAAACAGTAACCTACAAGATACATCAACTGCATAAAATAAGAAAATATATTAACCCCCCATCAGCACTAAAAATCTACAAATCCAAAATTCTCCCTTTTCTAGATTATGGTGATATTCTCATCCATAACGCACACAAACCCCTCCTGGATAAACTGCAAAGACTCCAAAATAAAGCCCTAAAACTATCTCTAGACCTGCCCTTTGACACACCCACCGATACACTACACTCCATGGCAAGAGTTCCACTATTAATAAACAGAAGAACAACCCACCTTAGATCACTAGCTTAATATACGATCCACGATGCTAGGAAGGAATAAGGAAGACAGTCATATTGAGTTTGGCCAGAACAGCCAGAAGCTGTTTATTAATATAATACCCTATAAGATATCCACAGATACAAGTGATTATGAATCAATATCACAGAAGCAATAGCAATAAATAATACCGAACAGACAATATCGGATACATAAAACAGTAAAGTTAAAAATTTTTCGGCGATGAGGGACCCAACGTCTACACCGACTCGGTGAATGAACTTGAATGACGGTTGGGAGAATGGAAGGGGGGCGTGGCAACCCTAGCCCGCCTGTGATTGGCTGAGGCGCCGGTGACGTCATAGTTAATCCCCTAGCAAAGGGGCGTGGTCGATATAACCACTGAGGCTTCAGTTGCACATATACGATCCACGATGCTAGGAAGGAATAAGGAAGACAGTCATATTGAGTTTGGCCAGAACAGCCAGAAGCTGTTTATTAATATAATACCAAAGGCCAAAACGATAGGACAGGACCAATCACAGGTTCTGACACAACATGGTGTCCACTTTGAGTTGATGATCCAATGAGGGAGTCACATATCTAGTTACACAAGAAGATTTCCAATTTCCTCTTTGACGAATGTCTGATAAAGATATGCCTAATGAGGCCATGAATGAAGCTCCTCCACGGCGAAGAGAATGAGAACTATACTGGCCTATGAAGCCAGCCTTTGACATCAGAGTTCTCAAATAATTGTTCAGGAAGATTGAAGATAAAGAAGATCCAGTAGGTGTGCGAAATAGATAGTCCTTGGACTTGCCAGGTGTAGAATTGATTAATTTCCTGGTCAGGTGAACAGCACACAAGTCTTTAGATTTGCTTTTTGCAACAGGAATAATAAATGGAGATGAAGATGTCTTTGAAGAATTCACCACCACTTCCATACCCCAAGGGGTAATTGTAATGTCTCTCCTGCAAATCGTATGGGGAGAAATAATGACATGTCCAACCCTTAAAAGTGTCCTGAATAAAAAAATAAAAATAGACCAGGCAAGATACTCTTGCTCACATCCACAGTCGACGAATTTCCTCATTTTTTGTAGATGTATAGGCAGGATGGGGGCTGATGGAGATAAAGCAGCTCCAGGCAGCTTAGAAATGCCTTTTAAAGTACATTTAATATCTGGATGAGCAAGGGAAACACAAGGAATATTCCTGAGTCTAGCCCCAAACACCACCGCATTCAGATATGTAATAATTGATGAGTGTTTCATATAACTTGACAGGCAGGCAGAATACATACACATAATATCCACAGTAACATGGTGAGAAGGAAGATGATGATCAGCTAAGAACTTGGAGAAACACATCCACTGTCTTGATCGTTGAGTTTGTGTAGAATTACAAACTGACATTTTCCTGAGATTTAACACCATGTTCATCAACCTTGTTGGTCCTGTCAGAAGAGAATAATAAATATTCACTACAACACAAACTTGCTGCTGATAAATAGCCAATTTCAGGCGAGTCAGTAGAAAAATATGCAAGTCGAGATAAAGTGTCAGCAATGAAATTGTTTTTTGTGTTAATATATATGGGCTCCAACTCAATGTCATAAATAAAGCAGACCCAGTATAGTTCGTATAGCCATTCCATAGCCTGACTGCTAGAACTCACACCATTTTTTAGCATAGCAATAACCTGTGTATTATCTATGAAACATTTAACTTTAAAACCTTTGAAATAGTGTTTCCATCGTTTAACACCAAGCATCACAGGATATAGTTCTTGTATATTAATATTGGTAGCTTGTACACCATCAGTGGGGCTCAGAGCCAAATGACCACATTCAGAATCGACAAAAGGTTGAGAAATATCATCCCAAACTCCAGCCATCCAGTCACAATTTAAATACACCCCGAATCCTTTGCTGGAAGAATCAGAAATCATGGGATATGTGTATACATCTTTATGCAATAACCGTCTGCCATTGAAAAAATTAGTGAAAGCTTTCCACCATTTTAAATCCCTTCGAAATTCATCAGAAATTCGTATCCTGGTTATATGTTTGTTAATCATAACCTTATACAGATCAAAAAATTTACGACAGAAGGTCCTACCCCCAGGATAGACAACTGAGCAATGGCTGACATAACCACACGCCTTTTCTAGCTCCTTTTTTGTGATGAAATCTTTTGATTCCAACATACCTGTTAGATCATTTAACTTTTTCACCTTTTCTACAGGCAGAGAAATGGACATATCATTTGAATTTATATCAAATCCTAGGTATTTGCATTGTTTTGAAGGAGCAGTAACTTTATGCCAGGCGACATAAAAACCCAGATACCTCAATACTTGTACTACTGCATCTCTGGCTGATAAACATTCCTCATAAGTACCACCACACACGAAAAAATCGTCTAAATAATTTACGATTTCTACATCACAAGTGTTCTTTAAGATATCGGCTATGATATTTGAGATAGAGTCAAAATAGCATGGACCAGTTTTTAATCCAAAACACATACGGTTGTCAATGAAATAAGTATTTACCCCATTGAAATTCCAAGCAAAGCCACAGTATTTACGATGGTTGGGATTAACAGCAACTGCTCTATAAGCAGATTTAATGTCAATAACAGACATATAATAATCATTACCGATAAGATCAACAGCATCTTCGACTGAATTATATGAAAATTCCCTTACCAAACTGGCACAATGATCATTAACAGATAATCCAAAAGGACGACTACAGTCCGTGATGGGACGTATACCACCATCAGGCTTGTTAACGGCACCTAAAGCATGGACACAATGGGGTTTTTCGTTTGTAACAGAAATATAACCTTCCTTAAGTTCGTTAGCAATGATTTTATCCATTTTTAGACGAGGACCATCCTCTAGGATCGAACGATAATTCTCACACTCGTAAGGTTCAGGGACCGTATCTACGATGTTTACACCATCACACACATTGAAGAAAACATTGATATATTCGTCAACAAATTTTCTACCTTGACAAAAAATGGCATATGCGAACCTACAGGGTTTCAATTGAACAGGGAGATCTCCCAAAGAGTGAATACATGTACAAATGCCCTTGGCACATTCGGTGTAAACTATAATATCATTACCCGCCGGAGATTTCGGCGCTACAAAAATAACATTATCACCGCTATCACATGGATTACCATTCACAAAATTTGCAATATTATGAAAAATGTCATAACACACATCATCAGGGTCAAAAACGGGCTCGACATTAGCGAAAAGAGTTAAATCGGGAGAAAACTTAGCTGCATGAGTGTCCAAATGTTCAGTCTTTCCATCCATGGCCGCCATTTTACCGGAAGGACTTTCCCAACCAGCGGAAGGGCTTCCCCGACCTACATTGAAATCACCATAACAACTAGAATCAACCTTGACCCTTGAGAACTCTTGTTCGCTGTCCGTATCCTATTTGCTAACCTTCGATGAACATGACCGAGCAGAATGGTCACTAGCAAAGCAAATAGAACATTTGTGGGGAAATTCACACGATGATTTTGCACACCCAGCAGCGGAATTAAACTTGAAACAGACTTTTTCTTTCCTCTTTGCTGACGATTTTTTGTCCATCGACGATGACGTCCCCGAAGCCCTCTTCGAATTCTCATACGAGTACGTACGAAGCACTTCTTCTTGCTTAACATCATTGAAAGCCTCTAAGCCTAACTTATTAGCTCTCACACGTACAGCTTTATCATAGGCTATGCTAGCCTTCAGCAAATAGATTTGAGATTTAGATTTTTCACACATCGTGATGGCATGATTTACTACTCCGGTGATCTCGCCATGCGGCCGTTCATCAGTCAACAGCTTTGCAACCAGTTTAAGATTTAGTAAAAGTAATGTTTCAAAATTATCAATCTCTTCACCTTTTTCTAATTCGTTAGAATGATCAAAAGGCTTCGACCTTGTTCTTGAAGCCGATCTAGCCCTCCTACGACGGTGATCACTGCCTTGTACATCGTAGATCGAGCTGACAACACTCGGGCTCCTCGAGCGACGACGATAGAACGATTCATCGGACTGTTGACGGTTACCTCCCTCGGCACCTCCGGGAACTCCCATCTCATCACGACGAGAGAATCTTGGCTTGTCAAACTTCACTTCCGAATCATTAGAAGAAATTTCAGAATTTTCAGGTAAAATACCTTTGTCATTAGCACGTTTCTCAAGTCCAACTACGGCAGTCATGATTTTTTCCATCATACCTTCGATTCCCGTCACACGATCGGTGAGATGGGTAGTCTTTTCCCCTTCTACAGCCTTTACCTCGGCGATTAATCTTCTATTACAAAGTTGACCAGTAGGCGGTTCATGCGCATAGCCACACGGGGCACACTGCTTTGGTTTTCCCATATTTGGAGAAAAATTCAACAATAATCGACCAAAAATTAAAATTTTTCGGCGATGAGGGACCCAACGTCTACACCGACTCGGTGAATGAACTTGAATGACGGTTGGGAGAATGGAAGGGGGGCGTGGCAACCCTAGCCCGCCTGTGATTGGCTGAGGCGCCGGTGACGTCATAGTTAATCCCCTAGCAAAGGGGCGTGGTCGATATAACCACTGAGGCTTCAGTTGCACTAAAAGAAAAAATGACCCAGAATACACAAATACCCAAAATAGAAATACTAGACAAAATGAAGCCCCCACCCTTAAGATTCCTCAATTCAGAACTAGATTCGGTGAAAACACCACTCAAGTCAAATGTGCCAAATCCTGGAACGAACTCTCAGCTAAACAACGAAACATAGGCACCATCGAGATATTCAAATCTAACCAGAAATTATGGCTTAACACCCTATACACGCCCCTCCCTCAACAGATGCATTAAATAGTCCAGTCCAAACAAGATTGGTAAACCAACCTAGAAAGATTATTATATTAGCCCAAAGAGCACGGTACAAACTGAATGCAAAATCTCGCAACAGGACGGTCCAAGCAGTGATACCAGATGGCGACACCGCTCTCTAGTTTTGCACCGCACACATTACCCTATATAAATAGCGGAACATCAACTAATCCCCTCAAACCTTGCCTCACCACCAATCGAAGCACATCGCTTGTAACTTATTAACTGACACCTCCCAACTAACCTGACTCGAAACTAACACCTGTTCTATAAGAACCAGAGTGGCAAAGTTTCGCAATTTTCCTTTTATTCTCCTATTCTCATGTCGAGCCTATTACATAATTAGCTCTGTACATAATATAACTGGCGCATGTCAATTTTATCAACTGTTTAACACTGTATGAAATACCCGATTGTACATTGTATATTCTATCTTCTGGCACTCTGTATAAAATCACCAATCCTGGGGCAAGTGAAAAGCCCTATACCCTTTGGGACTTGATCTACCCAGAATAAATAAAAGCTTTAAAAAAAAAAAATGTCAGATGCTTCCATATTTGTTAGGAAGCGAAAAGTGCCAGCACCAAATCGGAAGCGGTAACGCATATGTGTTACACCCGTTTGGGCATTACACCACACTTCAACTCCGCTTTGATCGGAGTGAAGTTCCCATCGAACGGCCAAATAATGCTGGCCATCATGATCGGTTAAGGCAAATGGTTTGCCGCCGTTTAATTGTTGAACGTCAAAGAAAGACATTATCTTAAAATGGATATATGCATATTTAATACCCGCATTACTTTACTAGTAAAAAATAACATTATTATAATAGATTATATTTAACTACCATTTCACAACGCCAACAACATGTGGTGCAATAAAACTATTGGGCAATGGTTGCCGTATATAACCCAAGCCATTATAATTTGCGATTGCCCTTTTCCACTGCATGCTGTTACTGAACACAACAATGGATAAAGTGCAATTACTGACGATACTTAAAACGTTTCCTGATGACGAACAATTTTTAAATCAATGGGCGGACCACAACAATGTACTGCAAAACCCAACTGTTTTGCATTACAAACAGATTGTGAAGCTGAGGACACAACTAAAGCAATTGGAGCAAAACTTTGAATCCGATGATTTAGTAAGTAACACATTATAATACTTACGATTGTTGCTGGTAGTTAAGATGCTTGTAAAGTAGACGTATAATTGCAATAGCGAATGCCAACTGTGTATATCTGTGTTTAGCGAGTGAAAGATGAGACGTAGGACCTGTGTATAAATTTTGTGTCTATGTTGAATGATGCAGTGTCGTACTGAGTTCACGTGCACGCCTGTGGGATTTGAGTGAGCAATGGGGCAAATAACTGATTAACCGCATCTATTTATACTCGCTAGTAATTAAAGCCACACACGCTGGGTGACCTATCCAGCGCGATAAATAGGAAACATAGCGATATTTAGTAATCCCAAGAACCCACACACACCCACAGCCGCCTCTACTTATACCCATTACTAATAAACACCCATACATACACTTGATAATTGCTTTATAATTGCTCTTTCTAAAGTGATAGTTCCTTATTACTTATTTTAGCCTTTCAATCGAGTTGAGCAATTGAAACCAAAGGAACTGACCAAACAGCCAGAGCTAACAAGTAATTTAAGCATTGGGGAAGTTACTGATTTGCTAAACGTACCATTTACCGGTGACAGCCAATGGTTGGATAATTTCACCATAGCACATAACTCTAACTCTCCATAAGTGAAGGTAACAGCGACAGAAGCGAGGTATGCCATTCTATTCATTAATATTGTGAATTTTTAAAAAAAACTAAACTAGCATCCTAAAATAATGTAACGCAGTGTGTGTGTAAATAATCCCCTTTATCTAATTTCAGCAAAGCACACCATGCGACGACGGTTTACCAGTTGTAGAGATACAGTTACAATCTCCCTTATCCATTAGTGATAACACAAATCCAAATGATAGCCATGTGGATTCAAATGAATGCTCGACTTGTGGGAGTAATATAAACGGTTCGATCTGTCTATGCTGCCGATGCCTTTTTTGCAATTCTATTTATAAGACGATATTTTTGCGTATGATGCATCAGGATAGCTGTAAGCTAAACCCCAATAACCAAAGTAGTAGTAGTGGCAACTTACGCAAGTCCTGTAAATACTGCAATCAGAAATTGAAAACGGTAACGGGTAGAATTAAGCATGAACTAGCGTGTGTAGCTAATAAAAATTGTGAAGAGTGTGGACATAAGTTTAAGTCTAGACAGGATTTTAGAGTGAAAATGCCAAAATATTAAATGGGTACAAATGTAGAGATTGCCATGAGCGCTTTGGTAATAGATCAGACCTTTTTTTCCATAAAGAGGAACAACACGGTCGTGGGGACGCGTTGAATGACGAACCATGGGGGGATGACAACTCTCCATTTGGGGCGAGCGAAAATGATCAGAAAGCAAAGCGGGTATACAATGCGAACAAAAGGTTTATTTTACAAACCCATAAAAAGGGAGACATTGTAGACATGTTTAACTTTCCAACAAATGACCTGTCAAACGGACCAGATGAAATAAACAGACACCTAGAAGAAATATTTGAGACTGAAACTAAAGCATTTAAAGTTGACGTTAGCCTAGGCATTATTCTTATAAATAACGAAAAGAACCAAATGAAATATTTTGTTCCTTACAACAATATTTCAGTTCTCACAGAACCCTTTTTTACGTTTCAAACCATACAGACATAGAAAGGTTGAGAGACAGGCTACTAAATGTAGACCTTGGAACGTACGTTACGCGTACAAGACCCAATACAAAATGGAGGCCTTGGTACTTTACGAATGTTTTGTACACGGTTACCAAAACTGACTATCCTTTAGGCTATAGATTTCTTCCAGCGTACCTAAGAAGAAAAAAGAGCATTGTACCTCTTGAACACGATCCAGTGGGCCACAGACCTTACAGCGATCTATTATGCGTATTTAGATACATTTGTCTGCAAAGAAAGGAAAAACTAACGGCTCAAAATGTATACAAACACTACCAAACGTGGAGAGAGTATGTAAATAAAAATGTAAACAAGTTACTTCCCGAAGACCCCCTTCAATTTAAAGGAGTAGTACTGGATGAAATAGTCGATTTGGAGACATGCTTTGAATTGACCATTTACATATACGAAATGCAACCAGATGAAAGCGTTATACTGAGACACAACTCAAAAGCAAAGTTTAAAAACAAAATGTTTTTAAATTTGTATCAACACCATGTTTCCTACATATGTGATATTAACCAATACAGCAAGAAGTATAAATGCCTAAACTGCTCGCGATTATTCAAGAAACGCTCAAACTGTAGCCGACACGTTAACGTATGCACAGCCAGAACAAAGCTTAAATATAAAGAAGGTATTCATTCAACCTCTAAAACAATTTTTGAGGAAGCCGAAGAGTTGGGAATTAAAACCCCATTGGACATTCGCACTTATCCTTGGTATTGTGTGTTTGACTTTGAGAGCATTTTGGAAAACATCTATGAGGCAAACTCCGCCAAGCAGACGTGGACACACAAACATAAAGCAAATTCACTGTCCATATGTTCAAACGTTGCTGGATATTTAGAACCCACATGCTTTGTGGAGGAGGACTTGGATGCATTAATTTCAAACATGATTTCCCACATGTACCAAATTCAGGAAAAGGCCAACACACTGGCAATTGACAGATGGAAACATATATTCGAAAGCGTGGATGAAAAGATTAGTGAATGGGAATTTCAAGCAAAGCAGAAGGCCAAGGAAGAGGAAGAAAAGGAAGGCAAACGAGAAGGAAAAGAAGGGGAGGAGGATGAAGAGGAAGACGAAGAAGAAGAAGAAGAAGAAGAGGAAGAAGGGGAAGAAACCAAATCCTCTAAAGGCAAAAACTATGCCACTATGATGTACGAAATGTATACACGATTAAAGACAAAGCTTGAAGTATACTGTAAAACGCTACCCGTAATAGGTTTTAACTCGGCCAAGTATGATTTAAACCTACTTAAAGCGAAACTATGTTTCCACCTGGGACTCACAGATGAGGCAAATAAAACGGGGTACGTTATTAAGAACAACAACGCATACCTTTCAATCACAAATGATCGATTGAAATTTTTGGATCTTTGTCAATTTCTAGCCCCGGGATCGTCCTAATCTGGTTTTTTAAAAGCATTTAAAGTAGAGGAGAAAAAGTTTTGGTTTCCCTATGAATACCTAGACTGCTATGAAAAAATAGCAGAAACAAATCTTCCAGAGTATGAAGCATTTTACTCCACCCTAAAGGATTCCAACATTGACAGGAAGGACTACCAAGTGGTAAAAGACACATGGGAGTGAGAAAACATGCAAACGCTAAAGGATCTTCTTATATATTATAACAACCTTGATGTTAAACCGTTTGTAGTTGGCATCGAAAGGCTACAGCAGTTTTACTTTAGGAAGGGGATTGATATGTTTAAGGTGGCCTTGTCAGTACTCGGTATAGCACGCAGGCTATTGTTTGCAAGTGTTGACAAAGACACATACTTTTCCCTAATGGGGACAGAGGATGAAGACCTATACCACACCTTTAAAAGGAACATTATAGGTGGACCGTCTATTATATTTCACAGACACCACAAAGTTGGAGAAACCAGAGTTAGAGGTGGCGATGTGGCACAAAACATACTAGGATTAGATGCAAACGCATTATACCTTTGGTCGCTTGGACAGCCTCTACCGACTGGAACGTACATTAGAAGAACGGAGGACGATGACTTTGAACCGCATAAGCATACATCCTACATGTTGATGTATATGTGGCTAGATTGGACGATGAAAAAGAAAAGAATTCGTATTCTACACAAGCTAAACTATGGCAAAGAGATAAGGGTGGGACCTTATCTTGCAGACGGACTGTGTCCTGACGACAACACCATTTTTGAGGTAAGCATGGGAAGAATTTCATTCGATTTAGTGCAAGTAGTATATGAAAAGTTGACATTGTTTTATGGCGACAATTTAATTTGATTTAGTGTGAGTAAGACAAGATGGATGCCAAGCTGTGGAAAACACGCCGTGCCAGAACAGAAAAAAAAGAAAGCGACTTACACGAATTGGGATACAAGACAGTAACAATGTGGGAGTGGGAGTTTAGGCAATTGATGAAAAGAGATTTTACTATTATTGAAGTAAACAAAGGCTACTTTCCAAAGTTTTTTCTCAATCACCCGGGTAAGACAAGTCAAAAGGAGATATTAGAGGCTGTTTTAAACAGTGATTTATACGGCTGCTTGGAGGTGGACATTCAGTGTCCATCTTTTTGGAAAGAAAAACGCCATGAGAAGGATCTACCTCCGGAAGAATACTTTAGCGAAATGGCTCCCCTATTTTGCACCAATGACGTGCTACACGAAGATATTGGCTTTCACATGAGGCAGCATGTAGAAGAAAACAATCTGTCAACTAAACCCAAGAAACTACTTGTTAGTGGTCTAAAAGCTCGCAAGCTGCTTTTAGCCTCCCCACTTTTAAAATGGTATATTGAACACGGCATGGAAGTTACATGAGTATACCAAGTGGTAGAATTTATACCCAAAGCCTGCTTTAAGGAAAATGAAATTTCCAATGCCAGAAGAGACGGCAATGCCAACGGATCAACTGTAAGAGCCGAAACTATGAAGCTGATAGGTAAAAATTAAACCATTCTTTTTAGAGCCTAGATTTTTTAGCTTACCTTTACATAATGTTTAGAATAAGTGTTTGCCTGCGTTTAATACATTGTTTATTACAATTATACAGGAAATTTTGGCGTATGGAGGGGTCATAATGCAAAAGGAGAGACACAGATCTGTGGAATATTCGGCTAGCAAGCATGTAGCCCAAATGAAAGTAAATGATACTTGCTTTAGAAAACTGACAGAGCTAGACAACGAGTGCTATGAAATCGAGTCTGTGAAGAAGTCTATTACACTAGACCTTCCTATATACTTAGGATACTTTGTGCTTCAGTATGCCAAACTTAGAATGCTCCAGTTCTACTATGATTGCTTAGACTATTACATACCAAGAAGCACATTCCAGTACATTGAAATGGACACGGGTAAGCGATTTTTTCCACTAGCTCATTTCTAATGCATTAGTACAACTTTGTGTTTTATATACTACTTCCTTTAACTAATACGCTCAATGGTGATAATTTGTATTATATATTGCATTACAGACAGTGCCTACTTTGCCATTACTGCGAAAAATTTGGATGATTTGGTGCGTCCGAGTAGAAAAGAGCAGTATATGGCAGAATTGTACAATATATGCGGTCAAGATTCGGCATCAGTATGGTTTCCCAGGCGTTGCTGTACTAGATGTGCAAAGTACTGCAAAAGAACGCCAGGACTGTTCAAGAAGGAAGCAGAAGGTGTGGAGATGATAGCGCTTTCCAGCAAAACATACATTCTAAAAGAAAGCGATGAGTCCTACAAAGTAAGTTGCAAGGGAATAAACAAGCGACGGTTACATAACGCCATGGACACTTTTGAGGCGGTGCTACAATCCAAGCGAACAAAGACAGGCACCAATGTAGGGTTTCGCCAAAGAAACAACACCATCTACACATACAAACAGGACAGATCAGGATTTACATATTACTATGGAAAAAGAGAGGTTTTGAATGATGGAGTGTCAATGCAACCCTTAGACATAGTTCTCTCTCCATGGTATGACATTCCCGAATACTGCATTGCATCAGGCTTTGACCATCCCCTATCACCGTTGTACAATTGCACATTACTCTACAAGGGAAAGTCGTTTGACTCACAAGAACAGCTCTACTATTATCTATTGTCCATACACCTTGGAAAGCACCAAACGACTACATATATAGCAGACAGATCGAATAAGCTGCTAACAAAGCGCGTTATATCGGAACTTAGGACCTTTTTGCGAAAAAACAAAATGGAAGAGGAATCAGAGGAAGAGGAAAATACAAGAATTAGCATAATGAAGAAAAGCCTCGCAATTAAATTGGCAAGCGTTTGGCAGGCACACGAAATACTTAGACTATCCAAGCGCAACATAATCGCATACGCGCTAAAAAGCGACAACTATTGGTCCACAGGTTTATCCAAATCTGTGGCCGCGATAACCCCACCGAGTCAGTTTAAAGGACGAAACATTTTAGGGCTACTATGGCAAGAACTGAGAGATGACCATTTAAATAAAACAATAAATGACTAAATACTTCTATCCGTGTTACTGTTGTGTTTATAAAAGCCGTAAAAATAATACGTGTAATTCATTCGCAGTGATGACCACCGTTGAGGTAACAACCTATACGTTTACCACGCCCTGTACCCTTAGTTTATTGGGGGCGAGTGGCAGTGGGAAAAGTCAATGGGTAAAGCGACTTATTGAAAACAAAGACAAACTATTTGATAAACCACCTAAAAATGTATACTACTTTTACGGTGTGTGGCAAAAGTTATTTGGTGAAATGGAAGGAGTCATATTTAAAGAGGGACTACCCAAAGACATAGAAGAGATTGGAGGAAATGGTTTGGTAAGCAACATGATTGTAATCGATGATCAAATGACTGAGGTTGTAAAGTCTCCGGCAATGGAAAGGCTTTTTACGAGAGAAAGCCATCATAGAAACATAAGCGTGGTATACATTAGTCAAAACCTTTTTTGCCAAGGAAAACACGCCAGAGACATTGCCCTTAACTGTCATTATGTTGTTTTGTTGCGCAACCCTCGAGATATTAAACAAATATCAACATTAGGTAGTCAAACAGGTTTGGGCAAGTCTTTAGTGGCGGCCTATAAGGATTGCGTATCAGTGCCGTACGGCTATCTGTTGGTGGACTTGTCACCTCATAACAACAACTTTCACCTTGTGATGAAATCACACATTTTTCCAAACGAGATTACAGTTGTGTACACACAAAATGACAATGATAGTAAAGGAGAAGTGAGATGACGTCATGGTTATTTCCCATATTGAAATGATATAAAGTCCGCACACACACACAGCTAAACACCATTAACAGTCGCTCAAGCGAAGGCTTTTGCTAATCAATAATTTGCTACCACAGCAACGATCCACTACTACTACCGCCACATCCAGTACATTACTATTATTACTAATAATAATAATATTAATCCAAATGGCCGGAGTTAACCCAAGCTGCGTTGTCAAGATGGAAGTAGAGAGTGAAGACGTTGCAGACTGTGCGAGCGGAACTGGTGATGTTGATAATAATCACCATTTTAAGAAACCAAAAGAGCAACCCAAGCTTTGTCATAGATACCGTAGATACGAGGACAAGGAGACTAGAAAGAACACATTCAGGTCGACATGGCCATGGCCCTGGCCCGTCTCTTGCAGTGTAATGGTAAGCAACAGATTCTTTTTCCTGGGAGGTCATGACAGCGTTCAATGCTATCATTGTGGAATTATATTACACTCGTGGGATGAGGACGACTCCATTCAAGCTGAACATATACATCATTCACCCAACTGTGCAATTGCATTGGAGGCGCTGTTCCCAATCTTCACCGGCAATTCTCATCAGGACAAGACTACAGCTCGAAGATTTATAAGGAGCTATTGGAAAGGGTGACGGCAGTTGTTGTGCGACTACTGGGGATGCATAATACCCTTCGTGAAGAAGTGAATAAGTTGTGGAAAGAGCTAGGCAAATACATATTACGCGATCAAAAGTTGAAAGAGACCATTGGAAAGGCAATAGAGGCTGAAAGTGAATTTTATAACAAGTGCCAGGACGTTTGCGGATAGTGACAATGGCAGTGGAAAGTAATTCATTATATCTAGCTCTACTTGTGACCACACCAAGCACTATTCAAGCGGAAGCCTTACTGGAAACAGCAACTCCGACTCAATTGGAGGCTATAAGTGAGTTATTTACTCATCTACCAACATTACCCCTGTCTAAAGAGGCATCCAACATTGTAAATCAAAAGGGCCATCTTTTAACTAAAGTAGGTACTAGTAAAAAGAAAAAAAGACAATTACTAGTTCGAAGGCATAGACGAGGAATATTGCAACAAGTTCTTGGATTTGAAAACGAACAATGAACAAAAGCGCCGATAATATTCACATGAAAAAAATGGTTCTTATACCATTTGACCTGTATGTAAAGAGCTTTACCACGTCACAACAACAACACCAACAGCAGCAGCAGCAGCAGCAACAACAAGAACAACACTCGCCACCACCACCATCTCCAAGTGAAACACATACCGCGGAAATAGCAGTTGCGTCTATCGGGTTTCCAGACGCGCACGCCACTGCCGCCACAGCAGTCCCGGGCCTTGATACGCAGCCGCAGCCGCCGTCGCAGGGCCCCCCTCCGCAGTTGGGATCGGGGGAGGGGAAAAAGGAAGAAAAGCAATTTACTACAGGCACACCACCACCACCACCACCACCACCTCCAGGTCTACCACCCAAAGACAGAGTTGTGTCACTCGAAAGACCCATTCACTGGACAAAACGTTGGCAAGCGGACTAATAATGAATGCCTATCTAAAAAACACTTATTACAACAGTGACCACCCAGCTTCATACAGCTCGCCTAGGGTTTTATACAAAGCGGCTGTTAAGGATGGGCGCAAATACAAGTTACATGATATCAGAACTTGGTTGGAGGGAGAGCAAACCTACACCTTACACAAGGGAGTGAAAAAACCTTGATGCCGGCCTCGTGTTGTTGTATCTGATAAGTTAAATCAAGTTGATGTTGACACCATTAACATGTTGAAATATAAAGATTCCAATGATCAAAAAGCATATATTTTTGTCGCTGTTGATATATTCTCAAAGTTTGCGTGGTGTAAAGCCTTGTATAGCCTCCAAGGAAAGGAAATGGCCAATGTATTTAAAGAAGTATTTAAAGACGTGCCTGTAAAATCAATAAGATCGGATTTTGGATCGGAGTTTAAGAATGCGCGTGTTAAAGCCGTATGTAAAACCATGGGAATTAAATTATTCTTTACCAGAAATGAAGTGAAAGCAAATTTTGCGGAAAGATTTATTAAAACGCTTAAAGCAAAGTTAACCAAAATAATGTACTATCGCCAGTCGCATCGATGGGTCGATGATTTACAGCGAGTCACAGACGCATATAATAATTCTCACCATCGAAGTATTAAATCGACACCGAAAGACGCCTTGCTACACGGGGACAGGGTAAAGCTGTGGAATCTTCAGTATGCTCCAAAGAAATCAAAAAGGGTTTATAAAATGAAAAAAAAATTACCTACTATATTTAACTTATCAGTAGGAGATGTGGTTCGCGTTGCTAAAATGAAACATGTATTTAGTCGCCACTACGACACTAACTGGTCATATGAACACTTTACCGTGGTGGAGAAGGACGTGGAACAGGGAATCGCTTTGTATAGAATTAAAACATTTGATAACGAACTAGTGGAAGGACGATTTTACAGAGAGGAATTGCAAAAAATTCGAGTTGACGAAAACACCCAATACAACATTGAATCCATTGTAAAGAAAAGAAAGAGAGCAGGAGTGCAACAAGAGTGTTTTGTCAAGTGGGCTGGTTGGGATAGCCGTTTTTCGAGTTGGATTCCTTGTAAAGACGTTGTTGCCGTGCAAGATAATAATAATAATAATAATGGGTAAAACACCCCGATGTGCAGAATTGCATGTCTGACCTAGTTTTGATCTGGAAAGTTTGACCTGATTCTGACCTGGTGCTTTACTAGTGGAAAACGTAAACGGTTGTGAGGCTCAAACTTGATATTACAATGCTCTATGGACCCGATTTATAAATGCAGTCAAAATGCTCTCAGCGATGCTCTCAGTACCAGGTGTAATTATGCACTTTTCATGCACTCAAAGCAGCACTTTTGTTGCTGCTCTCAAGTGTGTTTCGTCCGCAAACATTTCTAGGATAGAACTATTAAGATACATGTACAATATCATTAGTTTTGCGGGTACAATAAGGTTTAATTTGATCTCCTTTTGTAAGAAGGTAAAGACAGGTGTTGCCTCTTTCTGCCTTAGTATATCATCGATTTGATCTTCTCTTTCACCACCATAGTGTGGTCAGTCACCTATGGGTGGTGTGGGTGTGTCTGCATATGTATGATGGCATCATTCAATTTGGTTGTTGAATTACCCTGAGTCTCCCAGTCGACTAGGCATAATCATATGTACATTGAAGTAGGTGTTTTGATCATGACATTTCCCACATCCAACAAATGAACTATAGAAATAAACTATAGAAGAATATTACTTATAATACTCCTAAGTATATGATGGGCTATATCTATAGTGTATAAATACCGTATTAGCAGGGCTTTTATTGACAAACACATTGTAAATGCAATGCTGTGACCTGTCTCGCCACCTAGCAAAAAACATGTGCTGCTACCTGGTGACACCAAGTTGCACTCCTTAATATAATTGCGTGAGTATTGGATTCACCAACATAAATTATGTATGTGGTATATATATGATATTAGGTGAAATGTGCAACTTTAACTTAGCAACGGGGAAAAGACCCACTATTGGATTTTTATGAAATTACTACACCAATAAGGGTTGAATCTTGTCTAGTGAATCTTTGCATATTTATTGCTGTTCAAATAATTTCAATGCATGCAGCATGCAGCAAGGGCATCTATACCTGATTTAAATACATAATTCCGATATATGCATTTGGAAATCAGCTAATGCACGGTGCACTAGTTGCATTATAATTGATTTTTAAAAGTTTGTGATGTCTTTCAGGAAAATGAATCACAAGTCCGAAAAAAATGGATTTTGAGATATCATCATGTATATATATTAAAAAAGATGAGATCAAGGATACTCCAATGATGGTAAACATTATGGACATCTAAGAAGTGTTTCTATATTTCATGTTTGATATTCATGTTTGAAAAAAAGTTCAGTGAGCCGGCAGCCCTGTACAATTGTTTTTTAATGTACAAATTACGCTCAAAAGGATCATAATAACATGAAACCTCATTGAACATATATATACCAAAACAAGGCATACGTCTGAAATGGGAATATATATAGGGACTTATATATAAAAGATTATTATAGCTTCACAGTGAACCAATAATAATCTTTGATTGCATTTTATGATTTTATTTTGATAGATATGTTCTAACTTTGTGTGTGCCTACAATCAGGCTTCTGTGAATACACTCTCCTAGCATTGCATCAACATGTCGCACATTCAACACTTGTATATGCCACATGGCACATTTCGCTCACCCATAGTCATGTGGGTGTGGCATCAGTTTCACACCTCTGAAAGCTAATACAAAACCTAAACACAGGCAATAGTGTCTTCCATAATTGCCGGGATTAGAAGGTGAGTTTTGTTTATTTAATAGGCAATATTTAAGTAACAACGATTAGGAGGGATGAATTATGTTATATATTTACATACATAGGTAGATGTAGGGTGTCTATTTTAACACTTATTGCCATATGGTAAAGGCCGAAACATTCTGTTTCAATCCAAATCCTTTAAGTACCTTTTGGAGTCACTATAATAAATCCCATCCCTTACTTCCAAGGTATCTCTCTCCCAAATTGGTTTCTCATATAAAGGGCTTACTATCAAAATAAACCTCAGATTCGGGGCTATACAACCATATAATCCATGTTCATCAATATTGACAGCGTGATCGACGATGGCGCGTGATCAGTTGGTTTTTTTTGGGGGGGGGGGGGGGCGGGGTTTATTGATATTATTTATCAATCTTTGTATGTTTATCACTTGTTAAAATAATGTAACTGCATTTAGCATGTGCATTTACACCCGATTTAGATACATAACGTTGATACTCATTTGAAGTGCATGAGATGAGGCACATTTCACCAGGTGCAAAACCAGGTGCAAAACTGCTTTTTTGAGAGGATTGCACTTTTGTGACTGGTCAGTGGCACTTTTACATGCACTGGTGGATTTTCCAATGCACATCGGGACTGCTTATGCTTAACTCTAATGACTCAAAAAATTTACACCCATCTAATTCTCCCTGGCAATACACAGTGGAACTCGCACCACCCTTACTAGTACAGGCATTTTAGCATGGAACCCGGAATAAAATAATGTAAAGCTGATTTTTGGATATATGATGCAGGACACATGGGGGATCATTCCCTGAAAAGTCCCCACCTGGGGACTGTGTGCTTTTTGAGATTTTGACGTTTTTGCGTCATTTTCCACAAAATAGCATTGGTCTCTATGGGAAAAAGCACCTGGCTCAGGCCATTATTGCCAACATTAAGAATATTTACCATTGCTATTTGCATGGAATATAACATATATAAAATATACTGTACAGGTTGGGGTACCATAGTAAACAAGTACGTATGGAGATTCCAAAAATATATATTTCAACAAAATATCTTTTTTTTTAAATTTTGTTGCCATGGCAACGGTCAGATTTTGGTGAAATAAGCATTTTTTCAGATCAGGTCATAATATTTGGGGACCTAATTGTTTACATTATGCATGTTGTGACACGTTTTTGAAATTTGGCATGGTGTTAAATAAGGCCTGAAATTTTTGAAAAGCACCAGCTACAAGTTGGTAGACACCCCTGGTGGCCAGTAGCTGCAAAATACAAGATGGCCGCCCAAAACAGTAAATATGGCATATCTTGGCTTCTATTTGGTAGATCTTCAATTATAATACCATTTTATTGATGTTTTTAAGTATGAGGAATTCATTTCTGAAGGTCATTTTATGTTCCAAGGTCATTTTCAAGGTCAAAATCCAATATGGCCACTATGGAGTAACAAGAATGTTATCTCAGCACTCGTTGTAGGCCTATTATGCATTCATTTGGTGTACATATTGATGAATAAGAACAATTTTTTTAGGATCAAGGGTGTGAAGAATCTGTTTTTTATGTCACTTTTTGCTTTGTAGGTCATTTTGAAGGTCATGATTCAATCTGACTTGTCAGGAATCAGAATGTCATATTTTTTTGGCTGCCGTTACCAATAAATCAATGTATAGTACCAGTTTTTCTATGTTTTAAGCTGTGAGGGATCTATCTCCAAGTCATTTCTTAATAAAGGCTGAAATCTTACTCAGCAACAACTGATCTGAAAGCCATATTAAATTTCGACCTTGAAAAGGATCTATAATGACCTTGAAGCAGAAAATGATTCCAGAAATAGATTTATTACACCTACAAACATAGAATAACTGCTCTTATACATCGATCTAGAGCTTCATTACACCTCAAAACATAGAAAAAAAGGTAATTTACTTGGATCTAGCAATAACGGCAGTTAAGATATATGATATTCTGGTTCCTAGCACCAGCCATATTGTGTCATGACCTTCAAGATGTTCTACAAAGCAAAAAGTGACATAAAAAACAGATTCCTCACACCCTTGATCCTAAAAAAATTGTTCTTATTCATCAATATGTACACCCACGGAATGCATATAGGCCTACAACAAGTGCTGAGATAACATTCTTGTTACTCCATAGTGGCCATATTGGATTTTGACCTTGAAAATGACCTTGGAACATAAAATGACCTTCAGAAATGAATTCCTCATACTTAAAAACATCAATAAAATGGTATTATAATTGAAGATCTACCAAATAGAAGCCAAGATATGCCATATTTACTGTTTTGGGCGGCCATCTTGTATTTTGCAGCTACTGGCCACCAGGGGTGTCTACCAACTTGTAGCTGGTGCTTTTCAAAAATTTCAGGCCTTATTTAACACCATGCCAAATTTCAAAAACGTGTCACAACATGCATAATGTTAACAATTAGGTCCCCAACTATTATGACCTGATCTGAAAAAATGCTTATTTCACCAAAATCTGACCGTTGCCATGGCAACAAAATTTAAAAAAAAAGATATTTTGTTGAAATATATATTTTTGGAATCTCCATACGTACTTGTTTACTATGGTACCCCAACCTGTACAGTATATTTTATATATGTTATATTCCATGCAAATAGCAATGGTAAATATTCTTAATGTTGGCAATAATGGCCTGAGCCAGGTGCTTTTTCCCATAGAGACCAATGCTATTTTGTGGAAAATGACGCAAAAACGTCAAAATCTCAAAAAGCACACAGTCCCCAGGTGGGGACTTTTCAGGGAATGATCCCCCATGTGTCCCGCATCATATATCCAAAAATCAGCTTTACATTATTTTATTCCGGGTTTGGCCTAAAAACTACCTAAAATGCCTGTACTATACACCTTTTACCCGGTACTACGGTGCAATTGGTAGATGTTCAGCTATTAGGATGCAGTCAAAAACGCCATGGCGATGGAATATACATCTATTGTGACTTGGTCAAGGCCGCGTTGTATGTAAATGGAAAACCTCAAACTTCATTGGGAATATTCGAACGTTTTGAGCAACAAGATATCGCACCCTACTCGCTACCTGTATCACGTGACTATGTGGATCGTGTAACGGTATATATAAGAACTTACAACGGAGCAAATCCCAATTACAAAGCAGAGGGTAGTAGGTGTACACTACTATTGGAGACATGAGTTACATTACGTACATGTCATCACCAACTGCCCTTTACCCGGCTGAAAAGGTTAAAGGAAAAAAAATGTATATTATTCAAAAGAAACCGAGCAAAAATGCGACTCCACCCGTAAAAATTGTTACTCCCACGGCTCAGGCTGTAGAGAGGGCCAAGTCTACTCTACAACATATAAAAAAAGCGCAACAAGATTCTAAGCACTTACCCACCAGAAGCCAAAGAGGAAGGACGTCTCCCCCAAAGAGAAGAAAAAAAACTGACAAAAGTAAGGTTAGATCTACTGGGGAAAAAAATAATACCAAAAGGATCACCAAAAGGAAACAAACCAAGGTAAAACCTAAGAAAAAAAAGACCCAGACCAAGGCATCACGTCTCAAGTCTAAGGTTAAGGCAAAGAAAACGGTAAAATAAGCATCCAGGAGCTATCAGTACAAGTACAAAAAAAAAATATAATGACTTCCTATGTTATCAACCAAGCGGAGGAGGGATATGAAAGTAAACTTTCCCTATTTTCACTTCCTCCAGTGCAAACTGGGGTGGAAAATGTTTATTATCGCGAAATAAGACCGGTTGGTATTATTTCTGGTTCTCAGATTTTGGAGTTTGACGTTGCCAATACGTCTCCAGACTACATTGACATTTCGGGGATTGAACTATCCCTAAAGGTTAGAATACTAACAGACAAGGGCTTGCCTATTTCTGTTGCTGATAGTGTTGGACTTGTAAATGTGGCGGCGTGTTCAATCTTTAGCAAGTTTGATCTGGCCCTTCAACAAAGGGTTATTTCGAGTGAAATTTCAGCAAACTTCCCATATAAGTGTGTTATAGACTCACTAATGGACTATGGCTTAGCGGATAATGTAAGCTGGATGAGTGTTGCGGGTTTTGAAAAGGACACTGCGGGGGAAATGGAGGAATATACTCCTTCTGACGGAGCAAATCTAGGACTGTCTAAAAGAGAGGACAAAACGCTAAATGGAAAGGTTTGGTCTCTAAAAACACGATTGTTAATGGACATTGCAAGGCAGGAAAGACCTATCATTAACGGAATTCCCCTAAACCTAAAATTCCATCCGGCTTCGGATAGGTTTCAACTCATGTATGCTAGTGCACCTGAGGCGTATGCAGATCCGGTGCCACCCGAAAAAAAGCCTGTTGTCAGATCTGCCTACTACACATTGGACATTACGGACGCCAAACTTGTCAAACCCATGATAAAACTCCATCCGTCTTTACTGATAAGTCACAGCAAGGATATTGAAAATACCACGGCTATGTATCCCTATATTTGCAGTGATATAAAGGTGTTTAACTTATCAGCGGGAATATTTAACTGGTCGTATGACAACGCATTTCTAGACATGGTCCCCAATCGATTGGTTATAGCTATGGTTGCTTCCAAGGCATACTCTGGTGATAACCAATGTAACCCATTTAACTTTAAATCATACAATCTTTCGTACGTTTCATACTATTTGGATGGTCAGATTGTAATGGGATCAGCATACCAACCAGACTTTGCCAATGATGATTACGCCGATGTATTTGCAGTGATGTATAATTGCATAAAGGAGGATCAAGCGACAACCCCAAACATAACATATGAGGAAATGAAAAAGGGCTATGGTCTAATTGTAATAGACTTGGACAGCAGCAAAGGGGAGGGGTTTACAAACCCCCTCAAAAAAGGGCAAACGAGACTAACTCTAAAGTTTAAGAATGCCCTTCCTGAAATGTCAGCCTCTTGCTCTATGGAAAGTTTCAATCGCTGCTTCGCATTGATAAGGCATGAAATGTTATTGTAGAATCATGAATGAAAGCGATATTGACTACTATCTAAAGTCTGATCCCTATACCAAAAAATGTTATCGCGGAGTAATGTCCTATGAAAATCTACCCCTGTTAGTTTTAAGTAGACCATCTTTGTATATTGTTTTTTTTTTTTTTTTTTAACATAACATAACTTTATTCAATTTCCTGCCATCTCGGCTCCTACAAAACTAGCGCTCTCGCGGACGGACATGAGAATATAAGAATGCATGTGTTATCATGAGCCCTTGGGGTACTCTTATATTAGTTTTTTTTTGTGATTTTCAATTTACGATCTACTACCACTACTTATAAACAAACAAGAAACAATACGTAAGGACCCTAAAGGACATTCAGTAACAAGACAAACATTGGTACAAGATTAACAACTCCCTCTACCAGGCATTTTGAATTAGTCTTATCTCTTTCATGAACTTTTCTACTTTCCCTATCCAGTTGGCACTGGACGCATGGAACTTGGCATTATAACGAATGGCCTTATATTTAACACACACTTCATTAATAAAGGCTTTGACACAAAGCGAGTTCCTATAGAATAACCTCTGTCTATTGATATAGTTTTTAGCCAGTAACAGGAACCAGTTCAGGAAGGCTCTAAACCTCCCCTTGCCCATATAACCTATAAGAATACAGCCGTCATTTATACCATGAGCAACCACATCTCTAAGTATAACCCTGGCCCCCAGTCTTACACACAGGTCATCCCAAAATTCTTTGACTTTTGTACAGTGTATGAAAAAGTGAGGGAGGTCATCTCTCTCCTGACAATAGCTACATCCTGGGTGATCTTTAATGGTTTTATGCTTTAGATATACATTACAGCAAATAGTACCATGGATTAGCCTGTATTGAAGAGATTGCAGTCTTGGATCCTGACAAGCCTTAAATGGAATGTAAAATAACTCGGATAGCATGTCTTTCTCCGGATCAATGTACCTTTCATCTAGAAATATATCCCAGTGTCTCACCTTATCGTAGTCAGGGACGTCAGTCTTAACCAATTCCCTGACAATATCCTTACTCTGACACCTATATATATCAAGGACAGCGTCCTTAACCTCAAAGTTTTTACATTTGGCATCAGTATTAGCGTCTTCCTCAACCATTTTAACCCATTCCAGCCACTCCCTTGGAATAGCATTAATGACTTGGAGGATGTCCAAGAATGAACAGTTAACATGGAATTTATTGTTTAATTCTCGCGGTGAAATTACCTCACCATTGGGTTTTAAGAGGTCTCCCACACGAGAGATACCAGCCTCTTCCCATCTCTTTTTCTCTAACATCTTTTTGTCGCGGGTTTTTATCCATTTGTTGTTATACAATAATTCACTCCTAACCTCTTTCCCTGTGACAGGGGCCCTCTTATAGTATTGGGTATCCCATACATCAAAGATCTCCTTGTAAAATTCATCAAGAAAAATTCTTGGCTTATTTCTTCCGAGTAACAGTTTTGTGATACTCATTTCATGGAACGACTCTAGTATATGGACCCATTTGGAGTTTTCCCTGGCCAAGGCCCGTTTGACCCACATTATTCTGTTAGAGAGTCGCACTTCCCTGACACATCTTAAATTTATTCCTCCATCCTGAATGTCCTGTTTGAGGAAGGCCATGCTTATTTTAGTACTTCTGGATCCCCACATCATTTTCTTGGTTATCTTGCGAATTTCTTTACACATGTAGTCTTCCACCTTAATACAACCCAGCACATATTGAACCACAGGAAGAACTAATGTGTTATTAACGATAGCCTTGCCTTTGAGCGAAAGATTCCTCCTGCTCCAACAGCCTACAATGCCATTCATTTTTTGTAACAGAACATCGAAATTCACCTTATTGACATTCACACGACTCTTTGGTTTTACAATTTTAATACCCAACACATTTATAACATCATCCCACGCCACTTCTCTGGCGCTTTGGCCTGTGGGGGCATGTTTTCCCATATAGATGCCGCAGGTCTTATGGACATGAATTCGGAGGCCCGATGCATTACCATATTTAGTCAACATTTCCATAGCCCTTTCTAAGGATTCCTCATTCTTCAGGAGCAAGGTTGTGTCATCCGCATATTGTACCACTTTATTACTCAAACCATTAATATCCAAGCCTTCGATTTCCCGCGCTTGTCTAATTCTGGCGGCTAGAAATTCAGCCACAATTGTGAAGATCGCTGGTGAGGCGGGATCCCCTTGTTTAACCCCTCTCTCTACTTTAAAGAAATCAGATTTTCTACCATTATTGGTAAAAGCAGACATGGAGTCTTTCAACAAAGTATTAACCCAGTCCCGGATAAACTGCGGAAAATTAAATCTTTCGAAACAAAGGTCTATGAACTCCCAGCCAACTGAATCATATGCCTTCCGGAAGTCCACCGCCACTACTAGTCCCTTCCCCCCTCCCCCCCCCCCCTTTTAGAAATAAAATTCAAGCTGTCTTGAATCCTCCTCACTGCTTCCCCTATATATCTACCCTTAACAAACCCATACTGGTCCTCCTCAATGATTGATGGCAGGACAATGTTAATTCTCTCAGCGATGGTTTTGGCCACAATCTTATAATCAACATTGAGGAGGGTGATCGGTCTCCAATTCTGAATGTAACGAAGGTCTGAATTTTTCTTTGGAATTACTGAAATTATACCTCTTCTCTGTTCCTGAGACATCTTACCTTCTTCTTCAACCGCATGCACCATTCTAACAAACATCTCTTTGATGTCTTCCCAAAAAAGCCTATAGAATTCGACCGAAAAACCATCCGATCCTGGGGCCTTACCATTATTCATTAGATCTAGAGTCTTTTTTAACTCCCCGGCTGTAATCGGCCTAGCCAATCTCTTGTGTTC
Organism: Sthenelais limicola; assembly: GCA_942159475.1. NCBI lineage: Eukaryota > Metazoa > Annelida > Polychaeta > Phyllodocida > Sigalionidae > Sthenelais > Sthenelais limicola. Next base: position 45,680,558 of record OW804095.1, on the reverse strand, counting down.
GTCTTCATTTAACCTATTGACCTCAGCCCCTAGAAAAAAGGTTGCATCCTCTCTACTCATATTCCTCTTTCTATACAACTCTGTATAAAAGTTACATCCTTCCCTGATGATTACATCTGGGTCAGACGTCTCGCCCTCCTCTGTAATTAAGTTAAAAATCGTTTTTTTGTCAAAGTTCTGCTTCTCGAGGCTCAAGAAGTATTTTGAGGGCTTCTCACCCTCCCTGGCCCATTTGGCCCTTGATCTTAACAGGGCCCCGTCAGCTTTTATCAGCTCTATTTGCAACATTTCATGCTTTATAAACTTTGCCTCCTCTATCTCCTCCTTAGATAACACCAGTTGAGAGTCTAGTTCTTCCAATCGTTTCAACATGTGACCTTTTTGTGACCTTTTACTTTTAGCTAGTTCCCTGCCCCTCCTACAAAAAATCGATCGGCTTTTATCTTTAAAATTTTCCCAGGTGACAATTGGGCATACACCATGATATTCATATTCCAGTTCTAGGATTAGCGCTCTAATTTCCTCCACAACTTGCTCATCTTGGAGGAGCCCATTATTAAGTTTCCAAGAACCTTTACCTCTTTTTGTTTGTTCGAATAACATCTCCACACATAATTCTTTATGATCAGATAAGGAAGTAATAGTGAGGGAACCTTCAGATGTTCTACTCCGAATCTCATTACTAATAAGGATATAATCAATTCTCGATTTCTGTTGATTTCTATACCATGTGTGCTCTTGAATACCTAACGCATTGAGAGAGTCGCACAAATCAAACCTTTCTACAAACAGGTCGAGCTTAATTGACATCTTATCAGCAGGTCTATTAACCATATCAATATTCAAATCACCCATGATAACCAGATTTTGGTATTCGATACTACACAATATATTATCGACCTCTGTGAGCGTCGTCTTTTGCAACACTTTAAATGATGAGGTAGGGAAATACACAGACATAATACACCATATTACATTCTCCATCTCAATCAAAATATACACAATCCTACCGTTCACATCATTACCCTTTGCTATAAACCTATAGTCAATGTCTCTAGTGCATAATAATGCAACACCGTTAGCGTTGGAGCGGCCGTGACTAAAGACAGCTTTACTTCCCCATTGGCGACACCATATTTCTTCTTCCTCTCGCTTGGAGTGGGTTTCCTGGAGGGCGATGAACGTTCTTTTACGAGTATTTAACTTAGTAAACAACGCCTTTCTTTTCTTAATGCCACCGATACCATTGCAATTAAATGAATAGAAAGATGTTTTGCATTTCAAACCGTCTTCCATAGGTGTAAAGTCAGAATAACTGGATGTCGAAGGGTCGATGGGGTGTTGATGTTCGCTACTTGCTGCCATTTTGGTTGTTTACTTCCGGTAGCCCGGTGATGTCCCGTTCACTAGACACCATTCCCGCCCGCTCTCCGCCTCCTCTGTTCTCTGATAGCTTCCCAGGCGCGACCCATGATGTTGCCCTGCTTGGGCCATTGGCTTGAGTCGAGAACATTACGATGCTTTAGACCAAGACCAATCCCCCATCGGTCGTCTGTTGGAGAGGCTTCCCCAAGCAGTTTATGGCCTGTATCCTCCAGGTAGTCAGCCACATATTGATTTTGGGCCGTCTTTGCCCTCAGGCCAATGCACACTATCTCCTCGATGTTGCCAAACCATTTCCGATATTTTGGCGAGTCCTCTCTCTTAGCTCGATTGAGAATGTCCTTGCAAACTGTTGGTTTATCTACAGACAAGATGGCTTGGGCTCTGGCCGCATCCCCCGTGGCCCTGAGGCACGAGTGAGCCAGATATTGCTCCATGCTAGCGAACAGAAATCCTCCTGATGAAAACTCCACTGAGTGATGGTTGGACAGAGGGGAGTCCATCCCATAGAAGGCAAACGCATTTTGGTCCTCCACCTTTGATAGGTGAATGGGATTTAGCTCAGTGGGCAAGAGGTTCAACCTATTGAAGGGCACGATGTCCTTGTCAATAAAGATATTTCCTGCGAATTGTCTAGCATCTTTATACTTCTCAATCTTTCTGGCCTGTCTTACAATGAACTCAGCCCTGGATATCCTCTCTCGAAGGGCTTTAGGTAGATCCCTTTTCAGGTACACCTTATTGGCAGTGCCAGAATATGTGTAGTCTTTCAGCTTGGTTTTCCTGGACCAAACTTCCGCAGCTCTGACTGCGTTCTCAAACATAATCTTAACATGTGGGCCAGCCCTGACTACTTTATAACCTTCCGGCACGTCGATGTCCAGTCCATCAATAAGCACCTCCTGTGCGGCCTTCTCAATAAGAGCTTTATCGTCCCCTGTCTCTTTTCTAGGGATACCTTCGATTATTAAGTTCTTTTCCAGCAACTTAGTTTGATCATGCAGTCTGTCCATGGCGGTGGAGTCCGCCTCCTCCGCCATTTTCCGAAATGCCGGGTCATTTTTCTTAATGCAGGCTTGCCTCAGTAGGAGAATCTCCTGATCTTGTCTGTTCATTCTGGCCTCCATTTTATTCATACGGACCTCCTGGGCTGTTACGGTCTTCTGAAGCTGATCGATGGTAGCCTTATTCCCTTCAGCTAAGGGCTTTACGCCCGCCACTAGGTCGATCTTTTGCTGCAACCTGGTTTCCATAGCTGCCAACTTAACACACATCCTATCAAAAGGATCCATGCTAACCTCCATGTTCTCGTGAGAGGTCTCATTCAAGTCTGACTTAGGCCTTTTAGCCAAGTGATCTCCTGAGTCTGCTGTAGAAGTCATTTCTCACTAGTCTTAATCCAACAGAAGGAGAGATTATATCACTAGACTGGTCTCCGTCTAGATTATACCTTGCCGCTACCGCCAATTGGGTCACTATGTCGGCTTTGCGCGCCAAGTTCAATTCACCCTAAATCGGTAATCTCCTCCAGGGAGTGACAGGATGAATGAGTCCCAGACCTGAACTGAGAATGTTATTGTCAAAGTTCTTTTATGAAGTCACTATTGTCCTAGAATCCACTTAATCCTCAACTCTTTAACTGGAATCCACAAGCAGTTGGATTAAGGCTAATCCAACCGTCTACCTCCTGGGTGAGTGGACGATAATACGGCACGCGGTGCACGCTACACTCGAAATAAAAGAGATCTATTTGAGTGCTATAATGTCCTGGCTGAACTTTTCACACGATTCCTAGAGAATCCCTAAGGCCTAATATTTCCCTTGTGCGAATCTGGCTAGACTACTCTAGCAGAAACCTGCCTAAAAAGGAAAAGAAACCTGGCCGAAGCCTAACGCTGAACTATACTCGTTGAGCGGTAAACCGGAAGTGTCTTTGTATATTGTTAATACAGACGTTGCCTCTGGAAAGGGCATGCACTGGTTGCTATTATACATTCCAAAAGACGGACCAAGTGAGTTTTTTGACAGTTTAGGATATGCCCCTGGGCATTACAACTCTAAGATTGTTAATTTTTTAATTAACAACGGTCCCATGTATATATATAATAGCCAAAGACTTCAAGATTATTTTAGTGACACTTGCGGTAATTATTGTGTACTATTATCACACTTTAGAACAAGAGGTGTAACCATGAATAAGTTTGTATTAATGTTTAATAAAAGGGATTTGAAAAGCAATGATAATGCTGTGCGAATGTAATTTATAATGTATTTACGCGTAGTTTTAAAAAGTATGGCAAATAAAAGTTGATTGAAATTATAGTTTTGTATTTATGTTTTGATTCAAACGGTGCTTTCCAGAGACACACCACGAACGCCTTGATTAGTAGAGTAGTCAATTGAGGCAATGTCTATTAGATCAGTTTTTTTTACGTGTAGAAATAACAGTCCAATTACGGTTAGCAAAGCAAAAAAACAAATGCATATAAGTACAAGAGTAACAATTAAAACTGTTCTTTTTACACTTATTGTGCTATTGGAAATTGTCTGATTAACTGTAATATCAACTTCTGTAAAATTTACAAAGCTGGTAGTTGGCATTTCGGTGGATTGCAGATCGTTTGTTGTGTCTGTCTCCACTTGATTTGTAGTAATTACACCGATTGGGGTAGTTGCACTTGTCCAAGGAAACACAGAAGTATTGTCGGCGCTTGCGGATGTAAAGTCTGTACAATCACTTGTTACCTTAATATCATTCGGAATTAACAACAGGGACGTATAGTTAAACACTGTTCTTTGACTTCTAATGTCTATGGTTTTTAAACGTTGGTGTTGTTTTATGTATGCCGGTCTTAATGCTTTGACAGTGCAATATCGCCAGTCAAACGTTGTATAAATCCGTGGAAAGTCATACCCCTGGGGGTCTATACCTCGGCATATCAAGATTGGCGGTCTGTCACAGGAACACAAACCAATATCACAGGCGTTAATGAGGAAAGAGGGCTTGGATAATGTAGGTCCTATAACCGCTAATGCGATGCACAAACTCGCTAAAACAAAGGTGGCCATGTTGACGCAACGCTATTAGCGGGTAAACCAAACAAGTAATTCCAGGCGAGTGAGTAAACAGGTCTTGCTAATGGGGTCTTTATCTGTCATGTGAGGGGGAGTGTATTCTGACTTGAAGTGGGATTAACAATGTAGTGGAACAATGGATGAGTGTTTGTCCACTTCCTTGTAAAGGGAATACGCTAGGGTTTCCAGGCACGGTCTAATTAAAATGTCACTTCTCCAGGGTTTTTGGGTCTTAGTTGGGGGTTATAAATCAATCACTCTATTTGTAAGTCGGGTGGGATGGATTTAGTAAATAAGGGAGTGGTTTAAGCTTTGCTCTTTACCCTTAAGTTTCTTGAAGATTAGTTGGGAATAGAAAGCTAAGTACGATGCTAGCCTTTTTCCCATGGGTAGGTTTGCTACTGCTGTGGCCTGTCATAGCCAAAGGAAATAGTTGCAGTCCCTGCGTTTGCTATGCCAGGCGACTGTACTGCCCTAATACTTTTGTAAACTGGAAGGTATTAACAACAAGAAAGAACCCTAGGATTCAAATACTGGACTTCAGATCGGCTAGAATAAACGGCAACCTCTCACCACCGACAAAGCTCTTAAATGTTTTCCCCGGATTGAAAACAATTGACTGGCGCGGGCAAACGTGTGAGACCAATGTGCTGGAGTCGCTTCAATTATTCGCTTCGGTGCTACACACCTGCAAGATCCAATACCCGCCCACAACTCAAGAATCAACAACTGAAGAAACAACAACGACTCGAATGCTGACACTAACTAAAACAGTCACCTATTCCACCCATCGATCTTACAACCAAAGGACTATGCATCGTAATTCGCCTAATTACACCCTATTACCCGAAAAACAAAGTGTGGGTTCGCAAAGAAAAACAACGACACCAAGTTCATCTCATCAAGACCGCCTAAGTTGGAGTTATGACTGGGATAAGGAGATTCTGACCACCGCCATCTCCATTCCATCCGTTTTTGCCTTTCTTACGTGTGTTATGGCCGGGTTACTTCAGTTCATGAGGGTAAGAGAGTTAAATAGGCAAGTGGGCCATATTTCTACTGACGAGGAGTCCTCTAGGCAATCCAGAGACAGTGAAACGAGTGCCTCTCAATCCCCAGTAACATCACCTGAACCCTCAGAGACATCTCAAAGTGACTCAATGGAAAAGACCAGCACCCAAACAAGCGTAAAGGAGGTAACTTCCAACCCCGACCCTTCCACTGCCTCCTCCCCCTCTTCCCATGGATCGAGTCAGGTTCTAGTTCCTCTATGTCAGCTAGCCAGACGTCTTCAGCAGATAAGACAGGAGCAAAATTTGTAAGTTACATTTATATATCAATACCAATCACACAACTATTTATTTTATACGTACTATATGTCATTACTCGGTGCTTTATTATAGTCTATTATTACTCTTTAGATCCAATTCCGTAAATTCCACAACCAGTGTCCCACAAGAAAGCCTAACTACCCACTCGGATGAATCGTTTGATGACCATATCTCTCCACAACGGCGTCATTCCACCCCCACTCAGGATTTTTCTGAGTCATGAGTGTTAATAGTTTCTAAGCTAACAATTAGAAATATTACTTTAAACACGTATGGCTATTAATACCTCTAGCAAAAGAGTATATAGGTTGTACCTTTATTTATTTAGCTCTGCTGGTTTATCCCGAGTTCGGTACAACCTTAGTTCCATTGAGGAAGCCCTCGAGTCAGGCCACTCTCGGTTGTCTGGCTCACAAAATGGTTTAGACAATGCTGAGTTGTCGAGTGAACAGTACACCAATAGGTGGGTTACTCTTTTGTTTAGGGATTATTCTTTGCTTTATTTATTTAGTACGTTTGCAGTAAATATATTTATATTTCATTTGCTTTAGCTTTGACAACGGACGCATAAATAACAGGGAGGAGGAGCAAAGGTTGCAAGATGAAAGATGGGAAGCAGAACAGGAGAAGGAGGAGGAAAAGGAGGCTCAAAGGATGCAGGATAGACAATTGGAGCAACGCTATGGCGATAGGTGGGTTACATTTTTGTTTAGAATTTATTTATTTGGTATATTTATTTAGTGCAATTGTAGTAAATAAAATTATATTTTCACTCCCTTTAGCTTTGACAATGGTTATGTAGTCATAACAAAGATGAAGAGGCGGAGGCTCAAAGAATGTGGGCTAGACAGTTGGATTATGTTGGTGGGAATGGAACTTTCTCCTCCCTGGATAGTGTTGTGGATCTTGCCATGTCATACGCCTCTCTGCATGGACGACTATCTGCTGGCGTTCATGATTTAAGCTCCATAGTCTCGTAGACTTATTAGTTATATACATATGTAAACAAACTAACCCCTTATTAAACGCGATAAATAAATGCAATAAATTATTTTTATAATCATTTTTTATTATAGCTACATCGAAGGTAATGAGGAGGATGCGGAAACTTCAACGGAAACTTTAGTTGGCACGTCTTCATCTTCAGAGGAAAGTCTGCACGCCCCAGTTCCAGTGCGTCGCTATCCTAAAAGAGTGAGATGACAGCATGTGCCCTATCAGCATGGGTAAGTTTATTTAGTCTATTTCTACGCCACATTTATTTCTATACTTTATTAGATGATATGTATATATATATGGTCGATTCTCACGAAATGGGAGCAGTCAGTGTTTTTGGATTCCAAGGTTCACTGAGGATACGTTTTTATTTTTGGGGTTCATTTTTAATTCCCATCTCTTAGATCCCACTTTGTGCTTTCATGCCATATATGGTTTATTAATCTGAAAATGTGTATTTTCTACATAAAATAATAAAATATAGCTGAAAATTGACGTTTTGAAAACGTGAAATAAATAAAATGATGACATGGGCACTCAAAATGATGAATTTATATCAAAATTTCTGCTTCATAAAAGGTATCCGGCCATTTACTCAGCATTTTTTGTTAAATCCTGGGAAAAATGTAGGATATATTATTTTTATTGCCACTTTTTGGCTTTAAAAAATGGCTAAAATTACAGGGTGCCTACGTCGGGGCAATAAAGTCTGTACAAAAATACATAAAATCAACCCTCAATAGGGAAAACTATGATATGCATATAAAGACAATAATGTTCATGAAAGGAAAAAATTAAACTTGAAAGCAAGACTCTTTAACTTTTAATGATAGGCAGATTCTTTTGAAAAGAAATCAATTTGGCTAAAATCTGCTGGTGCCTACGTCGGGATGCTATTTATTTAATCATTTTGTTACTGTTCAACTTTCAAGCTGCTTGTGTCTATTGAGCAATGTGTAATGTTAACGACTTCATATTCTGAGCATATGAACAATATATGTGGAAAATATTTGACTGAATGGCAAGAAAACTTACCCCGATGTAGGCAGCCCTCCCCCGACGTAGGCACCCCCTGAGTAGGCCCCTATCCTAATGTAGACCAAAGGTGGCAACAGGTAGGCTTTATATACTCTAATTAGTCCTCATAATTTACCCATGATTCTCAGTGTGATGACTTCAAGATGTAAAGACAAATACCTAAATGTCATCTAGGCGTTTTTGTGAATGATTGGGATTGATGCCTACGTCGGGGAAGGGGTGCCTACATCGGGGGTAAGGTGCCTACGTCGGGGGTGGGGTGCCTACGTCGGGGTTGGGTGCCTACGTCGGGGCATTTGGTTTTAAGTTTTTCAAACCTCTACACATTACAGATCCTTCCAAAACTCTCAAAATATGTCATACAATATGTTGGGAAGAGTATAATGATAAAAGTAAATTCTTATTTGTCAGTAATTCCACACAGTTTTAGTTCCTAAATCAACAAGGCTTACCCCGATGTAGGCACCTAGGAAAAAATAAGTTTAAAATTCAAATTGATGCTGGGAGAGAAATATGCATCCAATCCAGTAGCGATTTTCAGGTTATATTCCCCAAACACCCTATATATCAGTGCACAAATATTTCCTAATTCTGAGAAGTTTGAAAAAATGACTTCTGAAATCACCCATTGCCCCCATTTCGTGAGAATTGACCATATATATTTTTTATTTTCAGATTTAGCCATTAGCTGCAAAATACAGGACCCCTATGTTTTATGTATATACTTAAACTTGGTTATGTTCCCTTTTTATTAGAAGCGTTTTTAAGGGTTTGTAGTTTAGTTTATCTTCTAATAGGTTATTTTGCAAATACGGTTTCATTCTATTAATGTAAGTTGTGGTACTTTCTATGTAAGTAGTTTATGTATTTTGCTAAAGTAAAGCAAAATGGCGCGCTCTATCTGTAAGATTGAATGTACGGCTCCATTCTATTTGTGTAAGTTGTGGTACTTTCTATGTATATACTTTATGTATGTTGCTAGGGTAAAGCAAAATGGTGTGCTCTTTTAATAAAGTTTGTTAGGACTACTACTACTACTACATTAACCTAACAATAAGGTTTTTTTTACGTATTTGATTCATTATTACAGGCTTGGATTGCTTCGCTTTTTTATCTCGTTTACCATTATAAGAATAGGTGATTTGTAACAATGCATCTTTTATCTAGTCACTAACTCATGGTGTATCTATATACGTAACCACAATCTTTAAATCCCCATGTGAATACATGGGAATGTAGGTGTATATATATGTGTGATATCGCATTTATGTAAGAAATAATTTGTGGATTGTACATCCGACCAAAGGGAGGGTATATAAGACGTAACCGGCGGTTTTCAAGTTATATTGCTTTCACCTTCCACCAGCATCATTTCACTTAGTTCAGCACTAATATAGCACGCTCAACATGGCCACTGGCAATATCACTTCGTAAGTATTTTACTTTATTACACTTTGCATTGTGTTAATTAGTATTCATTATAACTATGTTACTCGTTTATGGTGCATTTAACTGTATTTACGGATCATCAGCTGGTTATATCAACGCTGGGGAGAATATTAGGCGGATATTTAAGGAGTTGTCTGTCGCGCACCGGCAAATTCAAACTATACATGAGCATGTTCGTGAAATAGGATCTTTCTTAGGAATGCCTGATTCCATGATGGAATCATTTGAGGTAATTTGTATACTTTCTAATTGCGTGAAATAGAATCTTTCTTACAAATGCCTAATTCCATAATGAAATCATTCAAGGTAATTTGTATACTTTTCCAATTGTACTTTTAATTTAGTAATGTCTATTAAAGTGTGGTCACTTATTTCACGTTTAATCGTGTTTATAGTCAAGTGAAGAAGTTAGCCCCGATTTGGAAGTTGCAACCATCACCACCAATGAAACAGATCATTGTATTGATAGAGATGAAAGACGATGTAGTACTCCATTCCCTTGGCAGCAACAGGAGTCGATTTGTATCCATCACTTCGTCTATCGATGACTGTCCAGCGGTTCTAACACCTTTAACAAGTGTTGTACCTAATGTGGACGCTTGTCGCAAGCGCCTACTCCCTTCAGCTTTTAATGAACCTAGTACTAGCTCAAGTTCTGACTCTCTAATCGAGCCACCTCGAAAAATAAGAAAGGTAATGCATTTATTTCATTTCATGTTACTTTTATTTGCAATACACGTTACATGTTTTATTACAAATTTAATACGGTGTATAATGTATCTTGCTTTCAAAATAGATAATGTTCTATCTCAAGATGCATTCCACGTGTAGAGCCTCCTGGCCGGGTGTCTAGTAGTCGGTAATGTTTACATTGGGTTTGTAGGGTTCGTTTGCATAGGCATACGGATGGGGTTCAATGCTTTTTGATATTTCCTGGCATAGCACGTCAAATTCGTCCGTTTGTAGGTTAAAGGATCTCCTCCTACAATCATATAAGTTTATACTTTACAAATGAAATTCATTGATATTAAAATAGTCCATTTATAATAATAGTAATAACAATAGTATAACAACTTACAATTTGCTCGGGCCTGGTTGTTCGTCTGGTGCAAAGCAAACGTATTCCACTCCTAAGAATTCCTTCCTTTCACAGGTCCATTCCACACTAAGGTGAATGTTGTGGTTTAATGTAGCCAAGGCATTCTGTGACTTAATAGCGTTGTGTATAATATTCCTTGGTATTGCTATCCATCGCACTGGATAACCGGGTCTTTTGCGAATAATTGTATATTCCTTTTCAGTGTCAAATGGAACAGACACTGTAACTCTGTGACTTAGTTGTAACAACCAGCAGGAGTTCTCCATTGCCATATTAGTAATGTTATTTTAAACTAAATATGCGTACTTGTGTATATATGTCAATCTGTAATGGCAACTAAGATACATTCGCCCTATATATATATATAAGTCCATAAATGGTATTGCAATGGACTTGTGCAATAGTTTTGTACAACTATAGTTACCGTATAGTGGTGTAATCAATAATATGTCTAAATATAAATCTATTGCAATGCGTATTAATAAATTGTTATGTTTATACGCAGATTGATCCAAACAGTACTGTCAATATGAAGTCCTGGGGCACGTCTTCTAGTAGTGTGGTAAGTATATTTTTATTTTTATATTGTTGATATGTAATAAAAGTTTTTGTCGTCCTTTAAATCAGCACATTACTATTTCAGATCAGTGTTATTGAGTCAATGGACATATCGCATTTTTCCAAGGAAGTTTTGGAGGGAGATGGTGGTAAAAAGAACTATGATGTCAAGGGTAACAAAAAGAAAGGCAACTAGGGTTATATTAACAATTGATATTTGTTTGAATTTCAAAATAATATTGTGGATATGCAATGCAGGAAAAAACAGTCGTGGATTCACTGTATATGCGTATTTTCATTTTGTTTGTGGGTATTTTATGTCAGGTTCATTCAAAGTATGTATATAATAAATGTGGTTATGCAGATCCAATTTATATATATTTCAATTTCATATCTAGTAGTGCAATTATGTATTCTTATTGTTCTGTGTGTTGTATATATGTAAATATAGTACTGTCACGTTAGGATAATAATATATATTTCTTTTTTAGATTGGGTATGTTATGCACTAAATCTAGTTTAGAGTTAAGTGACACATGCAATAAAGCGACCTTCACGTGGTATGTGTTGTCAGTAGTGCTTAGAATGCATGAAACTAACAGCTTTATTCGGTTAGCTCGTTTGTCAGCAATTTAATGTTATTGTGTTTCATTTTCAGCGTTGGTATTAAAGAGAAAAGTTCAGCATTGGTATTGAAAAGAAGACTTCATTATCGCGCGATATTTATATTTAATGCTTCTAATGGTTAATGGCTATTTTCACAATTACATGGCAATAAATGTACGTTCGTATAAAAATGTAATTATTGATAATAAATAATTAAATAAAAATAAAGTGTTCTGTTACTTCCTTTCGCGTATAAACTTAGTACAACAAATCATTGCTCTGTACTTGTATCAAGTCCCATTCTTATCCATGGGTAATGCAATTATATTCATGTAAAACAACTCCTCGAACCTGCAACTATCACGTGATTGTTTATCAGTAACTTTCCCTAAGTCTTGTTGTATAGCGCCAATCTTGATTAATAATGTAACAATGGCCCTATCGGTAATGCGTGTTATCTCCACCAAGCATAATCTGGTTTGCGTGTGCAAAGTCCTAATCTAAATATCATCTTTGAATCATAGCTTATCACCGTGCGCGCTAGTAGTTCATATACATGGTTGTGCAATAGTTATCTCAACGTTGCTGGGACGTTCCGGTTCCAGGAATTTAATCAGGGCTTAATCAGGGCTTAATCTCTTTAATCTCCCACTTGAAAGATAGGGTCCAAAGGTTCGATTTCGACAGTCTAGCTCTCTTTCTACTACTATTAGGAGTTGATAAATGTTTGTTAACAGTTACCATAGCAACCATAAGTCAAACATTGCCATATAGCTAATGTGTGAATAGGACATGACATCAAGTTTTACTATGGGGCATGCCATCTCATTTTGTCTCATACTGCAAGAAAAAATAAAAGTAAAGTAAGGTCTATGCTACAATTTAGCACAATTTTACAGGTTTAACCTTGACGAGGTGACCTTGGCCTTAGCAATACAAAGGTCAAATCCATATTCTTTGAACAAATTATCTCTGAGAGCTTTATCATTCCTGAAAATTGCTAAGGATTCGTAATAATAGACAACAAGAAAAATAGCAAATTTTGCAACATAAATGGCAACCACATTAATATTTAAGAATGGGCACCCTTCCAAAATGAAAGCCCTGTGTGATTTATACCTAGCTAGCTGCTGTCACATTTTGGCACTTTTGTCACAAAATCGCCATTTTTGCCATAACAGTCTAGACTAAGGTCTATGAGTCTACATCCAAGATCTAATATGAACTTTCTAGCAGGAACATTCACGTTTATATGATATTATATTGACCACTGAGGAAGGAGACAACCAATCTCCGAAACATGTATGGTCGAGATTAAATAAACAACAACGAAAAAAACTTCATCTCTCAGTGTCTTATTGGGTATTGTGTCAATTTTATACCTTCCTGATATATAGTATTATATTGAATCTTTATTCCATCATCTTATAAACAGCTTTATTATACGCGCATGCTATATGAGAGGTGCTATAAGTGGGGTGCTATAAAAATATTCATATAGGACGCGTCCTATATGAATTCGACTTCGTCAAAAGTAGCGCTGCAAGTAGGCCCCAAATGAGGATATGAAAGCAGTATTTACATGCAAGCTATGAATTGTCGTCTGACTTGACGTTTGTTAGTGCCACAACGAGGAAGACATGGCTGGGCCTAGTTCCCATGCACTCATAATGTAGGCCTATCGGCGGGATTTGATCAGGGAGAAAGGGTTTAAAATGATGATGATTAAATGTGTGATTATTTTCATTTAATATTTGGTCGCATTGTAAGGGCATATAATAAATATAGAATGGAACTCGCGTTGCATAATCGAAAATTTATGGGACTCGATTCCTCCGCAGGAGCACTCTGCCTACGGCATCGTGCTCCTGCGGAGGAATCTCGTCCCATAAATTTTCGATTATGCGCCGCTCGTCCCATTCTCTCTATACATGGAATGGGGCGACATCTTCTACATGATAATTATAAATTAAGATACATTAAGATGCATTAAGATAAATTGAGATAATTAATGATAAATTAAGATACATTACAGTAACTTGATCCCAATTAACATTAGACAACATACCAAGTTACATGACAAATGTATTTCAGTACAGTTATCTACAGTTTCATGGAAGTAATACAGTAATCTATAGGGGTTTCCTTGCCTTTCGGATGAGATTAGGGAGTAAATTTCATGACAATTTCAATATTTTCAACATTCACCGCTATATCGGTCTTGCACTTTTAGGTCTGACATGCCTTTGAAGGTGGACATTCTTTCAAAGTAAATGGTGGTTTATTCTACAATTAGTAGCGTTGTGTATAATATTCCTTGGTATTGCTATCCATCGCAAATGTAGTCAATTTCCACTCTTGGTTGTGTGTTACTCAATATTCTCATTAAGTAAGGGACAAAATCAAGATTTTTTTTTAATATATAGTCTAAAGTCCTTCCTCAAGTCCATCCTAAGTAGGATTTTTTTAAGAGGCCAGTTGTTGGTTGTGGAACTTTGAGCTTTTTTCTTTTTGTTATCGATGTAAGCTACATTAAGTGATCAGCTAAACGCACAGTCCAGTATATGCCTCTCCCTGCTTATCTTTAGTTTAATTTTCAAACATAAGTTGACCATCTAAGGTCTACCAGAAATGGTAAGCAATTGTTTGAAGAAAGAAATGGAGAAATATACTTTAGACCTGTCGATATAATTTTTGGTATTGACACCAATAGTGTCAGTGAAAGAATTGTGAATTGGATCATTCTCCAAGTTAAAGCCGTAATACATAGGCAGAAGCTGTTCCATGAAGGATACCTGTCTCTAAAAATTGTCATAGCGGATCTGGAAAACAGATCTCGAACGATGTTATATCAAAATAAGGTGGTGAACGCCCCAAAAGAGTGGAGAGAAGCATGGAGGAAATTGTATTCTGACTTAAGTAGTATAGAAGTATGAACGATATTATTGTTTCATTTATTTTCGTTTTATTTTCTGAACTAGGATAGATGAGAAGTAGATAACATATCAACACAAGAGGAGAAGAAGGGTATAATGTAGATCTCAACCCAGGATGAAAGGTTCTTTGTTGACATATTGAATAAAAGTGGTTTAAAAACAAAACAAAAAGTTCTATAGAGACTGAAGTTTCTAAAGGAGACTCTGGGGGGCCGAATCATAAAAGACATTTTGATAGTCATGGTGTTATAGATTAAAATGTAGTGTTTGCCTGTCACATATATGCTTACAATTATGACAATTTTCACTTTAACCCTAACACTCTGAGATTTCTTTTTGAGGAATCTCTTGAAGTTGAGATTCCTGCTTATTTCAATTCCCAGGTACTTATAATACTCAACCACTTCAAGCTTTGATTTTTCAATAAAGTATTGTGTCACTTCCACCATTTTTCGCTTTGTAATTATAGTCATAGATTTGCATTTCTTTATGTTCAGAGATATCTTGTTCTCATTACACCATAGCTTTTTTTTGACATTTTTCATAAATTGACTGGACTAATCATAATCCGTCGAAGCTGCATCTGTCGAGTACATGATTTTGTATAAAGACATAATGAGGTATTGACATTGAAGATAATACAAGGTGGATTAAGATATTAATACATAAAGGTGAAAGTTATATATAGTATAAAAATGCCCCTTAGAAGAAGAATATATTAAAAATTGAATTTAAGGGGGGACGGAGGGCAACTTTAAGCACCAACCGAGACCTGTCTGGTCTACGAGGAAAAGAGAACGCCTGGCGACGGGTCATTTGTGACGTCACCTCTGGGGCCGGAAGATACGTCATTCTTTGATGTAATGCCGAGGACTTCCGACAACTCGCAAGCCTTGAGCATTACAAAAAACACAGAATTAGATTGCAGATGTTTAATACACAAAGTTGGCTTTTACATCATAATCCGTCGAAGCTGCATCTGTTGAGTACATGATTTTGTATAAAGACATGATGAGGTATTGACATTGAAGATAATACAAGGTGGAATAAGATATTAATACATATATATAAAGGTGAAAGTTATATATAATATAAAAAGCCCAAACCGGAGGATATTATATATGATTATTTTAATCTTGAAGGGCCCTATGGACCGAGTTCGAGGGACCTGGCTGAGGTCTGAGATAAGCGAGAACGGAATCCGATGCCCAGGTGCCATGAGCACGAACGTCATTAAGGGCAGCACCGCCTTTAAAATACATGTAAGATGCCCCACCTCTGCAGAGACTATGAAGCGAGTACATTTTAGAGTCAAGTCCGAGGATGGAGAGGGCATGAGCCCATTTTTGAGATATGATACTCACAGGTATAGGGGCACCATTGGGGAAGGTAAGAAGTGGTGAAGAAGGCGAGCCTTCCACAGTCATTAAGAGTTGGGAGAGGGCGATAAGGGGGCACACAATGCTGTCTTGTACCGCTGGCAGGAAGATGCGCGCTGGGTTAGTGCCTGCTTGGAGCGACTTGGTCCACTTTACCATGACTTCGACACCTTGAGGGAACAGGGAGATGTCACGCCTTATGAGCTGCCTTGTTGGGTCGAATGTAGATACTGTCTTTGGGCAAAGGTTGCTTTGCCAAAGGAAGCCCTCAAACATTAGGATCAGGGCTGCACGAAGCTGTAGGAAGAGGTGATAATGCTGTAAGGTAGCGATGACATGGGCTAGCAACTCTGGCGTGGCTGGCAGTTTCTGTGTGGGAACATGCCTATGGGAGAGATCCAGGGCACGCAGAGATGTAGCAATGAGTTGCGACTCGAAGGAGTCGCAAGGAAGAAGAGAGATCCGGTAGTAGGTTCTGAGGCTTGACACAATATTCCTTATTGTAGTTGAGGCTCTGTTGTTTTGAGCAAGTTATTCAATAAACCAACATATATCAGATGCTGATGGAGAGAAGAAGTCCAGAGACACTAGGTCGCAGAAACCTCTGTATAGCACTATCGCTGATCTCCTGTTGGAATCATTTCCTGGGCCGAAATGCAAGTCTTTGGCGGGATGCAGCTGCCTCTGCCAGGGATGCTTGCACTGGGCAAAAAAGAGGAAACATTGTATAGTTTAGCTGGCATGTCAATTGATGTGAGGTTATTTTGGGTTATGATTTCAGAAGCCTTAAGCTTAGCACTGTCATCCGAGAATGCTCGAGATAGAGCATCTGGAAGGGTCATAAACATGCCCAGCACATGCACAAACACAAATTGAATATCAAGGCTAGCAGAGAGGAACCAGAAGGCCCTACAACACGCTGCGAGGGTATTATCCTTTGCTTTGCCCCCTGACAATGATTGTACTGATGCGGTATTATCGCAGCAGATGCAGACTATTGAGCCACTGTCTTGATTTGAACACAGAAGTCTAGCAGCTGCCAAACAGTTGGTGGCCTCTAACACATTTATGTTGTCACAGATGTAGTCCTTGGTGTATTGGTATGCAAACCATCTTTTCCCGTCAGTGCCCCCTGCGGCCTTAATGGATGAATCAACCCATATGGTCTTAGAGATGACTCTTGAGGGAAAGATTGCCTTGCCATTAAAGTCCACTAGAAATTGGTCGAACCAGGCCAGGTCCACCTTAATTTGGGGCGTTATAGCGACATTTTTTCCTTTCGCTACCCGTAAGCCAGTGAGAAGTCTATTGATGAACACTCTTGCTGGAGGAACCACCTTAGCTAGGTGGTTGATTTTTCCTATGCCACTCTGCATCTGTTTGGTGGTAGCCACTTTTGAGGAAGCAAAGGAGGCCAGACAAGACAAAATGTCTTGAACCTTCCTCATAGGTATAGAAAGAGAATTGTCAGTTAAGTCAATAGTCACCCCTAGGGGTGCTGAAGCTTGGAATCTGCTACAGACAGGCCAAGTTCGTGGATAAGGTCTGTGGTAATCTTGAAGTGGGCCTTAGCCAAGTCAATGTTTGGGGAAATGATAAGAACATCGTCAAGGTATATGAGGGACTTGAGACCTTTGCTTTCAAGGGCTCGAAGTATGAAGTTTGATATACTCTGCATGACGAATGAACTTGCACGAGCACCAAATGGTAGTGCTTGGTCAAAGTAGAAGCTGTTCTGGAATGATATACCTGGAAGGGGCCAGTCGAGAGGGCAGACTGGGAACTGCCTATATGCACGTTCCAGATCTATAACTGACATACAGGTCTCCTTTCCCATCTCCTGGATAATAGCCACGGCATCTGGTATGGTCGGGAGTGTGTGATGGACGACCTTACCGTTGAACACATTCTTAGGTATAAATTGGTTAACGCCACCTTCAGGAAAGGATAAGTCTACAATTATCCTTCTCTTGTGAGAATCAGTCTTAGGTCTGGTCATCATAGGACTGGTCTTGAACCAGGGAACAAAGGGGGGCTTACTAAAAGGACCGCACAAAGCACCGAGGGCAGACTCCTTTGTTATATAGTCTTTCACATGATGTGGAAATTGTAGCGCCGATGAGTGGTTGTCGAGCACAGTATCAGAGAACATAGGGGGTCTGTAGTATTTGATAGGAAAACCAAATGAGAGGCCCGCCAAGATGGTCTTGTCAAATTGGTGGTCAGTCACACATTTCTTCCAAGAATTGAGATTAAGATTCGTCGGAAGCGTTATCCTAGCTCCGAACATGTTTGGTTTTGCATGGCTACAAACCTTCTCATACACATGTACAAAGTCACTATTCACTAGGGCTGGAAAAGGCCAACAAGCCCTTTGAGACCAATCACCTGAGTTAGCAAGTAAGGCAGCATCAGGGAGTTGGTGGTCATCATCAAAGTCATTTCACATAAATCACCGTGGTCTTGACGAACTAACACATGACGAAAGTCACTAAACATGTTGTGAACAGTTTGCAGAGGGGCAGCAGTGGCAGAATGTTTGTTGTTATCATTTACAAGCAAAAGTTTACCTTGCACAAGGGTGCTGATGTGCTGGGCGGAAGTGCCGCCATCTTGATAAGTGCTCTCCGTGAGCTGAGGTGGAGAAGGCACAGGAAGAGTTGAACTCTCTGTAGTAGAGGGGAGAACGTTGTCACACACTTCCAATGTAAACACTAGGCCTTCGGTTAAACATAAGCCCTGTTCATGCTTGTAAGAATTCTGCCTATTAGTGCTTAGTTTTTTTAATCTGGGTGAGAACTTGCTGCTTGAGCACCCTTATTCTTCTGCCACTGGCCGCCAGATTTTTTCCCTTCCTTATTTGTTGACTTCTCTCGCATACGAGAATTGTTGTTGCATGCTTTAGACGTATGCGGGTATTCTCTACCACGGGTGAGGAAAAAACAGAAACCGCAGGAGTGCACAAGAGATACACTTCCAGATACATGAGTGGCAGTTTTGTTACATTCATCCATATTGTATGCAGGGCAAGGCATGGTAAACTTAGTGTTAGAAGACGAAGCCTTGCTTTGAGAGGAGTTAGCCTTGGCCCAACACAATCTAGATCTTTCCAATTGGAAGTGGTACATGTCTCCCCACGAGGCCTGGTTTTCATTTATCTGTACCATGCAAGCCTGGGACCATGACCTAATGCCTGGCCATTCAAAGGTACATGCATCTTGGGTGAGAGCCTCAAGGTGCTTCATCATATGGTGAGGCGTAGTATTCTTAGTTATCAGCTGGTTCACCATGCGGGCAAACCCACACACATATTCAGGGAGAGTCAGATCGCATTTGTCTTTTCTCACTACACTGTACATATCAGGGGGCAGGCTAGACTCAGGTATTGAGAGGGCAGTAATAAACTTAAGCATACCGTGTGGCTGGCCGACCATTGGGTACTGTCGATCCATTGCATCATAAGCCAAATTTGTCTCCCTGTACATGCTGGAGATATTTCCAGGTGGAGGGAGGCCCTGTACAGATGGGATGTAGATCGGTTGAACTACAGGCATTTGCTGGCGAATGGGCGGCATGGCCTGAGTTGGAGGTTGAAAGTATTCCATGCTGTATGGATTCTTCCAGACGTCCAGCCCGGGGAGACGAGGCCGGTGCTGGGGCCTTGTTGGCGGAGGCAGTAAGATGCTTTGCAGCTGAGCAACGGCGGGAATCTGTGACTTTAAGCACCAACTGAGAACTGTCTGGTCTGCGAGGAAAAGAGAATGCCCAGCGACGGGTCATTTGTGACGTCACCTCCGGGGCTGGAAGTTATGTCATTCTTTGATGTGATGTAATGCTGAGGACTTCCGACAACTCGCAAGCCTAGAGCATTCATTACAGATGTTCTTCTCACAAATAAACTTATAAAGATGATAAATATAGGGTTAATTAAATGGCTGTAGTCTTGTGACATCTGAACGGATCAGGATAATAAAAATATTTCCATAGGCTAATACTGACAGATTTGTATACTGCGTATTTGTTTATATGCACGATCACTTTATGGCTTAAAGAACCTTTCGGCTACGCAACTTTATGCGACGCAAAAACTCTGTGTTGTATCGTCACCATGTTGTATCATAACATTTTCATCTGTTTCTTTATATGGCAGGCAAAAAAATAGAGGCAGATGTAATTTGGGGATACATATTTTGACATAGCCTTGATAGACCTACAAATCCTCAAAATTGAAATAATTCCATAATGGATAATAAACCCTGGAGGGCTGTGTTGTATCGCAACATGCTCAAAAGATTGGTATTTGTGTCCTGCCCTCAAGATCTCAAGCCTCTGCCAGTCCTATGATAATACAAGGAGGATCATTTTGTATGATCATATGAATACATATAGGCCTATCGATGTGAATGCAATTTCCATATCCACATTATTGATATAGCCTTATTACGTCAATCAGGTCTCAAAGGCTTCGTACATAAGGCATGTAAAATTCCCAAACTTTCCACGCAGCTTACTTTGGCTTCAAGTGAGGTTACCACGGCCTTCGTTTTTCCTGAATAATTTTTTCAATGAAGGTAGAAGCGAATCTATTTAAATAACCGTTATACCCCCGCTCCCTCTGCTTTGACCGACTTAAATAGGGTATCCACTTGTACGTCGGTTGTGACCACCGTCAAGAGTGGCCAGAGGGGACGGTCGAACGGTGACCACCAATGGCCATCTTTGACCGTCGCCGTTGACCGTCCTCGGTACTCACTTGCACGTCAAAAAGAGCCCGCATGGTCACCGTCGGACGGTCCCCTAGGGACCACCAGACTTTTGATTCAATACTGTATGGACATTTCTGGTCATATTTCTACATATACGGTATATAAGCAAAGCATCGATCTCCAGACTCTACCAAACTCTTGTACCTTCGCAATGATTATTATTTAAATCATTAATTAATTTCTAAATTCTAAATTAATTGGGGTTTTTTCCGGGTTTTTTTTCCAAACCAAAGGTGCTTATAATCTTGATCAGCCTCCTGTTCATTCCTGTTCACTTCTGTGAAGTTTAGAGTATATTTGTACAGTTATTTTTATCGTTTAAATTGATTTATATAGAATTATTGCCATTTTTACTGAATATTTTGATTTGTGCATGGTTTGCGGGTCCCTGATTTTGATGAATAGTGTGGACTTAATTTGTACATTTATTTTTACCATTTCTATTATTCATTATAACTATTTACTGATTATCAATGTCAATGATTAATGATCAATGATCAATGTCAATGATTATTTTGACTATTTTGACTTCAAAAGTCTCCCAATCGTACAGTATGTCTTTAGATTAGATTTAGGCCTACCAAATATAGGTTTTAATATATTTCCATAGGCCCTATATGTTCTTTGTGTATAATGATATAACTGATTATCATGGCGAAAGTAAATATCAATGTTAAATAATATGGAGATCGATCAAAGAACAATAGCAACAATAATATAAGTAAAGTCTCACAAATAAATCCAGTTTCGTCACAGAAGTACAAGAGCCTGTATAGCACGAATGCAGAATTCTGAGGTTACCCAATGAGTAGAGTAGGAGAAGCATGTTACTACTGTACATGGAATACTTCCCTTTGTTCGAGAGTCAAAGTGGTGGAAATATTAAAGGTTCACTTATTATTATTATTATATTTACCTTACTTGACACAACAAATTGCATAGGCCTACTACAAGTGTGTGTTTTATTTTGTTGCAAAATTCTCAGACCTATCAGACCCCCCCCCCCCCCCCCCCCCATATTAGGCCTACCTTTTCAGAAACTCATCGTTTTTAGCATTTTCAGATATAAGAGCGGCCGTCACACCCAACTAGTGGCTCTATAGGTATATCACTGCATTCGGGCTATGCAGGCCCCTGTACTTTGGTGACTAAACTGGATTTATTTGTGAGACTTTTCTTATATTGTTGCTATTATTCCTGATCGATCTCCATATTATTTATTATTGATATGTACCTTCGCCACAATTATTAGTTAATTAAATCATTAATCCGAATAGATCACATATATTTAGTCTGTTGTAGTACCCACATGTTGGAAACTTACTTAATATAGACATTATTATTACATCGTCATCACAGGTGGCAATAATACAATGCTCAGAGTAAAATATTACTTAATACTAACAAATATTCATACGAAATAATCACTAAAAATACCAATAATTAATCATAAATCAATAGAAATGATAAAAATAAATGTACAGATGAACTCCAAACTATTCCCCAAAATGGTCATAAGCATATTCGGCACCAGGAAAACACACACATATTGAAATAGGCAGTTAAATATGGTCAAAATGGCCCTAAATTAATAAAAATCAAATGAAATGATAAAAATAAACTTAAAATATATGTACAAATGTACTGCAAAATATTCACATTTGTCAACTAGAGGTATCAGAGATAATGACAAACTTCGGTATGACCATAAATACCGAAACAATTTTTTTTTTGCCTTGGTCACTTTTGACCGTCGCTTGACGGCTGCCCCTCCGGTCAAAGAAGTACCCTGTGACTTCTTTGACCGGAGGGGTGACCGTCGAACGGGAGCCACGGACGGTCAAACGGTGCCATGGGACCGTCCGACGGTCACCTCGGTATCCACTTGCACGTCGGTCAAAAAGCGCCATGGCACCGTTCGACGGTGACTGCGTGGTACCGACCGACGTGTATGTGGATATGGGCCTTTACATTGTTTTATTCGGTGACGCAACGTTGGTATTTCTGCAACGCAACTTAAATGGGTCCGCCTATTTGGCAACATTGTCATTGTCGTATAGACGCTCCCTAGCAACATGAATGGGATAGTTTGTCCATTGCTTTCCTGCATGCTTGAGATGAATGGGGAGATGGGGGAAGGTGGAGAAGACGGGGTCCGGGTGGGGAAACAGGGAGGATGGGAGGGCGTAGAGCCTAGGACAAGGGAGGACAAGGGAGGACAAGGGAGGGGAGGGAGGGAAGGGTTTTTTACGTCACCTCTGGAAACATTTTAAACAGATCTACCTGTTTGGACCTTTATTTTATAAGTTCTACCCGGAGGAAGGGAGATGAAGGGATTTGGTTTGGTTTGGTTTGGTTAGTTTCACCTAACTAATAGCTAATAGTAATTAAAAGTTAGCAGATATACTGTGGTTTTATTATTTTATTCTGTGGAATTCCCTATTTCATGAAACAGGGTTTGGCCTGACGAAGTCAGGCTTCATTTAGGTTACCTAAATTTTGTCGTACAATTTGGTTTCCCGTAGGAAATCAAGAATATTTTTGTTCCCAGATTCCCGGAAAATACTCTGCAGTGTCCTGCGATTTTGCAGGAATTTTATTCTGTTTCTCTTGGTTGCCTGACAATGTATTAAGAGATGCTCTACACTCAGTTAAGTGTTGCATGTCTGACATACAGGAGCCACTTCACCTTTTAGAAGGTGCCTGTGAGTCAGTTTGGTGTGACCGGTACGAAGACGGGTCAGTATCACCTGTTCGGGTCTTGTCAGGTTATCATCTTTGAATTTTGGTGTGATTGATGGTGAGATGAAGGGAAGAGGGGATGTCTACCTGGTGATAAACGGGGGCAGCTAGTTTATTATGAATACATATACTAATTAAACATGAAGCATATAGGTGCCCTAAAGTCCGTTGTGTCATATCTTGACATAAAATCGATGGACAATACTTATTTTAGTGGGAATTTAAATATCCAGAAAGGAAGTCTTCCTTTTTTTCATGAGTTAAGAATATATTCTATTGGTTTGTGATGGTTTTCAATAATTTTTATTTTATTCTTCTATCCTTTTACAGCTGCAATTATTGAAAACGGCCCTACGGACATGCTATTTTAGGGAGGGTCTCCATACTTACCCCACAGAGATATACAAAACTCCATGTCAAAAAACGCTTATGATTTGTAGAATTCATATCTGATTAATAAAAAATCAAATAAATATTTTCTTCAGCTCTACATAGCTATGTCGGCCAAAGATACCATTTGCAAGGCTTTTCTGAAAATGGCCCATACGAATTTGGAAAACCTCTTTTAAAACAGACACAATTATAGACTATAGAGTTTTTTGTTTGATAATCTGAGCTGCTGATTTTTTCATGACGCAAGGTAACTGACTGAAGCAACCGACATAATCATAGGGGTGAAGTACTTAACATCCCTGAAATATTATTCACAGTTGTTAAGGGCCTCCAGTACAAGAGGTTTCTAACTGTTAATTCTGATGTTCTGATGTTATTAAATGAAAAGGCATCTAGTATAAGACAAGCCTACATGTTGTTATGGGAACTTTGAAGTATGAATAGACATTACCGTATTGATTGATTGATTATTAATTATGTGATTCATTAGAGTAGACTGTCGGAGAGAACATAAAAAGTCAGGACAATAGTACTGATATTAACACATGATCATACAACAGAGTCATCGACTCTTATTCTCCAATAAACTATCAGGATACCACCTATCGAAAAACATTCCGAACCAACAAAGAGATATGAACTATGAGTAATTCACGCTATTTACCATTATTAACGCTATTTTGTATTATTCACTTTTGTTACATGATTTTCGGTTTGCCTGGAAGACCTGCATGTCCGATTGGCGCGCAGATGGTGTATTCATTTCTGATTGTATGTCTATTCAGAATAAAAATCCTATATATATATTATTGTCACCGTCTCGATCATCAGAGCTTTTATTAAACAACCCGAAAGACATGTTGAGTTACTTTTGTTTCTGGATTCGTCTGAATTCGTCCGCATTCGTCTTGACCAAATAGTTGCTTATATTCGATGCAGAATTAATAAATATGTGGGGGAATAGGGACCTAGCAGAGGCTCTAGCCTTCCTGGTCGGGATCGCACACACTCAGGGCTCTCTGTAATAGTTAATTATATGAGTTGGGTTGGGACGAATTGCTCAGCAGGGTCGGTTGGCGTCTATCTCCGATGAAGCAGACTCAAAGTCACAAAGTACAGGCTTAGCGATCTTGCTGTATTTATTCTTCTGATATTCAAAGGGGCTCTACCGCGTTCCCTGCCTGGGCACCAACTGCCCCTACCCCTTTTCCCACCCCTATTTATACTCCCTCCCCCCCATAGACCCGTCCTCGCTCACAGTATGAGACCCTAGCGCCCCGAGCGGTGGACGAACGTACCCAGTATACACCGTTCGTCCCCCCGATCCCTCTCCTATCCCTCTACTACAATATATTGGAGTTCCATTCACTATATTATCCAAGTAGACTAGCATCAAGTCCCTGTGCCTAACTCAATGAGCGCACACAGCAAAGGCCTTACTGATGCTTGGGCGATCACTGGGCACAGGCTCAGTCGAGGCTGTAGTGACTCTAATAATTATGATAGTTTTAATTGTTTTTTCTAGTTTTGTTAATGAAAAAAAAGAATCATAGACTTATACAAGTCTATTATCTAAGCTCTCATTGCAAGTATTAATTCTTTAATGAGATTCTGAAGACGGCTGTCCCGTATTTCATGACGTATTACCATCCTCTGCACTAATCAACTTCCCATTCCATCTTGTCGCGTTCTGAAATAATTAGACGTACATAATTATTGTATCTCGGAGAAAAATTATCTACTACTGGAAAAAATACAGCTGAGTGTTGTTTTGATGAGCATGGCTTGGCAACAAGCTCTTCTGCTAATTGTTCTTTATTACAGTGCCACACCTCTGAAATTAATGACATGATTTCAACTGGTGGTAATGGCAATGAAACTATTATGATGCAGGCAAAAGTACAAATACATACATGGACATTTGACAGATGTTTGCTTGAGGGTTGAGAATTCTTACAGTAGAAAGTGTACGGCAGAAATTGCCTTTATTTTCTTATACAGAATGCTCATTAATTAAGTGACATCTGTTAACTAGCATCGTTTCACCAATTCCAGGTAGGGGAGCTTAAAATTGAGCTGATCTCAATTGAAGACATGATAGCTTCACGTGTGTGATACAGTTTTAGAACGGCACCGGCTTTTATAGTGTGTGATATTGTAAAGGAGACTGGCAAACATATAATATAATATACTTCACTCATCACTGAAAGCCATCAGAATCCCTAGTGATTGATTGAAAATATTTTATTCGGGCTTTCCACGGATTTAAGGAGTTACAGGTAATTCCAAATAGAGAAAACAATAGACAACTACATTTAAATATGCATGTAAATACACATTTCAGACTATCATCCAATCTGTGTATGTGTTGCCTGTCAAAACTAGATAAATCATAGCCAATTAGTATAATTATGTATACAAGTCATCGTATATAAATAAAGGACAAGGAAAAGCATGTATGGCTATATAGTATGGAACTGATTATTAATGGAATTACCTTGTCTAATTTCTGTCTGACAACTTAATTAAAGCATGGAAACAAGTCTTTCTAACCAAATTATCCTTATATTTCTCTTGTTAAAACAACTATTCTTACGAAATACAAATGATTTCTTTTTTTAAAAGTTTCCACCCCACCACCCCCTACCTAGTTCTCAGCTATGTAAACCGAAAACATACCTATTTTCTTGCCGAAGTACGAACCATCCCGAGTAAATTAAAAAAATACTTTTACTTTATTTAATGCCTTAACTCATTAGGTTTGACTTTAAAATGCGAACCCTATAGATTGTATTCGTTATGAGACTGAATATGAACTACAGTGACTGTGGAAACCCCCTAATGCGACCACCCTTGGGACTGAACGATTTTTGGTCGCATTAGAGGGGCTAATCTAATAAAGGAAATATAATAGCCAAGATTCGGAATGGGACATGCTGACTGGTAGACTGGGGCCAGAGTAGAGAGGGATGGGTAATTTTGACCGGAAGAGGGGTTAAGCCACCTGTGTTTACATTATGAGGGTGCAGGTTCCAATGGAGCCAGAGAGGGCCCTTCATTAAATGTAATTTTAGAGACAGAAACACATTTAATATTGCCACGAAACTGGGACTGTGAAAAAGTGGTCTTAATAGAGGGTTGGTCTCTATAACGAGGTGGTCGTTATGCGGGGTTCCACGGTATATCATAGTATAACACAAGATTTTCTAGGTATAGAGCATTAACAATTTGGCCCTCACAGTTGGGTATATAGCAACTTTAAATTAGTTCGGAAGGTTAGAGGGTTAGTTTGGATGGACATTCAAACATAACATTGTTATGTAACATTACGTTATATTATCTAAGCTAATGATAATATTATTAGTTAACATTTATCATTACTTATTTCAAATCTCTTAATCATGCTATCGATGTAGCAAAAACCATGATTAATAGTGACCGATCACAACTGGTCACCAGGTGCTTGATATTAAGGTAAGCTATACTTCGCGACATTGTGGAGCAAGACTACGTATTTTAAATGTTACATACCACAGTTCTTTAAGAAATTTGTTATCGATGACTGTCCTAATCTCTTTGCCACGTCGAGTGCCGTTTTCCCTTTAGCTGACTGTATCTTCACGTCACTTCCATTAGCCACAAGCCACCGAAGTGTAGCTGAAACATGAATAATACTTATCATAAACAAAGCAATCGTCAGTTTTGCTTTGTTACTCATTATAATAATATATACATCACTTTCATCTGGACAGTTAGTGTTTCTACGCATACTTCCATATCAAGTTTCTATCCGTAAGTGTGGTACAGGCGGGCTGAGAACACAGTTCAAATTTCATTCCGATCCATGTAGATACATGCAAAACCATACATAGTCATTACCTAGATGTCCATTCCGTGCTGCAGCATGTACTGCAGAGCAGCCACAGTAATCCACCTGATTTATATCACAACCCCGTTGCACCAGCACCTATGATAGGAAGGACATGAGTTTACTGACATCCATCAAGCGGTCAGTAGTTATATTATTGAATGTCTTTGCGGTTCATTCACATTTCACATTTGAGATAGTTGGGGTCCAGCCTTTATAGCATATGATTTGATTCTCGAAATAAAGATCCTTGCCCTGATCCTTGCCCTGAATGCACACGAAATCGTAGTTCATTATCAAATATTTAGTAAAAATCCAGATTTAAATATAAATGTCATATCACCTCTAGGATCGACACATGACCATTGGCGGCTGCTTTATGAAATGGTGTTGTCCCTGTCAAGTCTCTTTCGTTTGGATTCTATGAAGAGAAAGCGATAATTTGATTCTAGTGAATTAAAATCATCTTCAAAACCACCATCAAAGTGATGTTTCCAGTTCTAATAAATGTAATGTTAAAATAAATTGATGAAGGTGCAATGGCCACCGAAACATTGATCAATTAGTAAATAGATCATATAAAAGCAATAACTATCCACGACTACTTCTTTGAAGGTTTTGATGTTTTATTCCCTTAAAATATATTACCGAGAAACAAAGACAGTTTTACCTGTCCGGCAGCAAGTGCCCGTCGAACCTCTCTTACATCTCCAATAAAAGCTGAAAATGTTGCCACACAAGATTCGTTATGTGTTTTATTCCAGTGAATCAAATAGAAGATTGGTGTTACCGCCTCTTTTTAACCACCTTTTAAACGGCCTTACATTTTTAGCAAACTGATGTTGTTAAAAATATTAATCATTTGGAAACTGGCCATACACTTATGTTGACTGAATCTAGTCATGTATTATGTACACGTATCACTTTATACATCGCTGTGTGTGGTTACCACCAGCACTCTCCATTTCCCGTACTAGTTGTAAGACAATATTGTGTAGAACATCGAATACATACCTGCTTCTTGTATATCCGGATTGCCCATGTTCTCAAATGAATTCATATTTGCGGGCATAGTGTCAGCGACAGAGTGGGAGGCGTCGCCAGCAACAGTAGCTGGTTATCAGACTATAGTGAAAAAGGATAATATGTCCACACCACATATATGTAGCCTCTCCTTCTTCTGGCAGCTACTGTTTTTTCAAGTTGATGAATGACAATCATAAACTATACTGAGTATGTTTTTTCTTTATCACAGGTGATTATATGTGTTGCCAATGCTGATTGTAGTGATATATCTTCCGTGATAATGTGGTATAATATTACCTTTGCCTTGCTTTAAACGGCGGCGGAGACTTGGAGGCAATATGTGTCCCCGGTCTGTGTCGCGAGAACTAGGACAGGCTGAGAGAGATGTAAGTTGTGCGCGTGTGTGCGCGCGAAGGGGCGGGGGAGGCTACTCGGGAAACAAATCTCCATAGGAGATTATATCATAATATAACATCTATAGTGCATATGTTTTCAGACCAAACTTCAGCATCACACACGATCTACTGGAAGTTCTTAGAAGGGTATGGTACATATATATATATAAACACAGGTAGCATATCGGTATGTAAAAGTGTGTGTGTGTGTGGTGCAAACGGAACATTTTGAATATACATATATCACTTTTTCACATTTTTGTCATACCATGTATGTCCTCCCGTCGTGAAGGACCGGGAGGATCGCAGAACTTCATTTCTCAGTTTTCTGTTTAAGTGATGAGTGCCCCCGACCACCAGCATCCTACGTACATGTGTGTTCAGCATTTTGATTGCATGGAATCGACCCCATGGTGTGCTGTGTTTGTTACCTGTCAGAAACAAGAAGGATCAAGCTGTTCAATTAGCTTTGGACTACGGCCTACCGCAATAGTAACTCGTGATACAGGATAATTACCAGTGATATTTTAGTTGTAGGGAATGCCTTAAATTATGATAACAAGCTCAAAGCTAAGTCTCGTCATAGAAGGACATAATATTTGGGCCTCTGAGTAACATATGGAAATTATCGATAGGTAACACTCTTTGACAAAATCAAGGGATTATGGCGAGAAAATGATATATCATTTTTGTACAATCATCACTGTCTATTTATATAGCCGGTTAATTGCGTGTAAATCTGGTAGAAGGCTAGAGGGGGAAGCCGATTTCGGGTGTAGAAATATTGAATGAATAAACATAATAAGTTGATAACAAATAGAAGTGATTTTTTACTCCTAGATGCCTAAATACTGGAAAGAAGGAAGTGAGAAACTAAGTATCCACGTCCATGTAGTATAATAGGCCAAGCTGTAAATGCTGTGTGTCTAGATATAGGGCAACCCTCCAGAACCTCATGATTGTTTGTCTCTTGATTCCTATATATGTAATAATATATATATGTGTTGTTGTTGTGCGGTCCTGTAGGTGGAGAGGGGTGGAGAGGTCCTCCCTACTTGGTTCACTGGCCTATTAGTTTATATTGATATAACATATCTTATTAGCGGTTTCCTTGGAAATTGTGCTAATTCTTTTTATGATTAAAAGTTGAATGATTTGGAACAACTGAAACAAACCATGGTATTTGATTTTGTAGGTCTTTATTTGGCGAATCTTTCTATAATTATGTTTCTTCATTTAATATTGGAAATATGTTTAAGAAACATCACTAATGCAATAGATAATGAAATGATTGCCAATGTCAGATCGGTTTGTTTAAAATTAAAGTCTATTCCCTCGAGATGTATATGAAATGAGTATGAAATGTAATAAAATATCTTTTAATAGGAGACCCTGCGACGTAAAAGGGACAAAGATTATTGTCATTCTTTGTCCCTTTTCCCGGAAACTGCCTTATAAGTATGTAACTGGGAATAAAGTTATTACATACATACATACATACATACATACATACATACATGTATACATACATACGTACGTAAAAGAAGATTGCGTCACAATGACGCCACATGTACGCACTAACTTCGTGCAGTGGTGTATCAGGCCTCTTAAAGGCAACCGCCTGATGTGCCGTACTATACTTGATGCCACGACAACCACTACCACTCCATGCGATCCTAGTGGCCACTTCATTCACCAGGGTGGAAAATAGAATTTACGGGGGTGGGGATGGGGGGGGGGGGGGGGCTGTGGATGTGTACCAATATATATATTTATAAAGATTTTTATTCCGAATTGTTTGATCATACATTAATTTTTTCTCCATCAGGCTGTCCTGAAAATATTCATACTGTATACGTGTGGAAATGTTGAAGACCTGAATAAAATATTTTCTAAATAAAAAAAATAAATACATATAATACTTTGCACATCATACATATTCAATACAATAAAACAGGAATCGGGCATTAACAATCCTCTACCATGAGGTCTTCCAGTATTCAAGATATTTGTATCGTATTAGACCAAAAATTATTCATCAAAAATCAATAAAAAAAATAGGTAGAAAACCACGCAAACTTGTTTCTAGTGGTTTACATGTTAAATACGGCTAAAAATTGGACATAAAATTATATAGACTTTATATCTTACCCAATTTCTGCTTAAGTTATATTGAAAAGAATTATCGCTTCACATGTGTGTAGTATCTGATTTCGTGAAAATATTACTTTTACTACTTAAACCACTTTAAGCCTTGGAGTCTATGAGACTGTCAAAACCGTGTACAACTTGTGTGTAAAAGTATTGTTTCTTCCAGTTTTCCTTTGTATACATATAGGCTATACGTTGTATGGATTCTTGAAAAAAGTTATTTCACGGTGAAACTAAATTGGAAACTTCACATTGTGGTCTTAATATATTTTGTCAGATCCTATCCATGCGATGTGTTATAGAAAAAATGAGTCACAAGTCGCAAAATTGCTATTTTTCAAAGTATTTTATTCACAAGATGTATCTGTGTGAATGTTTTCATTTTTAGGGTGCCTAACGCTTTTTGTAGCATGAATACATGTACTAAATGTCTGGACAGCACTGTCCCAAAAAAGCGTAGAACTACGGCGCGGCGCCATCAAAATAAGTGTAATTCGCCCTGGTTCTGTGCTACTCTCCCTTTTTGTAATTGTACGGCGCAGCCCTGTAGTCTGCGTCTTGTGCATTCTACACCAGGTGGCGCTACCATCGGTTGCGCTTGACCCGCCACCTGATGGATGCGAATCCACGCTCCATTGACCACCCATAGACTTACTATAGAAGGATAGAAAGTGTCTCTGAAGCGGTAAAATCGCTAAAGATTAACATACTGACAACTTCTTACTAATTCATTATTACAAAACCAACGATCTCACTAATAGATCATCAAAAATCAAAGTTTTTAAGCTGGGAAGCTATGTCTAAATTATTTCAACTATTTTTATTTCTAGCAAGAAAATTTTCCATCCAATGATACAGTTCATTGGGGATCTATTTGTATGGCCAAATTTTTCAATATAAACTGTTGTAATATTTTACAATGTTGTCGACAACCTTTTTCTATTATTACAGCGTTATTGTTGACATGAATCCTAGCTAGTTAATAACCTGGTATTTTTATTCCTATTTCGAATTAAACTTATCCACACGACCTATTTTCTTATTTTCTCTTGCTACACTATATGGTATACAATCGAGGTCTAGACATCAACATAATATCATACAAAGACATCAACAGTCCTATCAGTCAATACTGACGGAGACCAACGACCCATCCCCCTGACGCAGCAGCTGACGCATCAACTGACGCACCAATCGGTTCGGATCATTCACATGAACACAAAAATGAGATCCTCATTCGGCATGAGATCGTTGATAAGCCTAATAACACTATGAGATCGATTAAACCTCTAACAACTATAACATTTACAAATTTCGCTTACATATCTCAGATCCTTAATATTAAACACATTTCCGCATCAAATTAAAAATATGATTTCCAAGGAATTGAACAATAATTCCACCATGAGACTTCATATCCAGATCAACAGGCTCGTTTTTCATTGCATCAGCTAGATTTAAAACCATAAGAGATTACAAATATTCTGTAATAATTAATTTTCAATGAACCAGCTGACTTCTACGTCGTACAAATTCAAAATGGGTGCCATACCTATATCAGTAAAATTCCTGAACATTTTCAAACCCAGCAAAGTAACCTTACTCGACTACAGATCATTCTTATGAAAATATTTTAACAACTACATCTTTATCTTGAACGTAGCCTTATCAGATCTATCGTTAATGACCCAGTTTTCAAAACACCTCCATGCTCGATCATTTTCTGGCCTTTGTCTGGCTTGACAATATCCGCCATTGACAATGAAATCGTGTTAACACTAAAGTCTATGGGGAAACATTTGGAAATCGAACATTGTGCAAAATAAACAATCTGAGATTCTTTTAAGACCGTCAATAGCTAAATCGTGACAATACACATCATATGTACCAAGTTTAGAACCAATATTCGCGATATTTCCACCATATGGAAGAAAAAATTATCCGCCGAGTGAACGTCGCCGAATATCGTTTTAATATGGCCGTCTATGGGCATGACATTTCCAACACAAAAACATCAAATTACTCGAAGAATATACCGTTTTCAGTCGAACCAAGAGCATGATATCTCCGATTGAAGCTCCACACAATGTCCGCCATCTTTATAAAGGGAGGAATCTCTACAAATCATGAATTATTTAATGTTAACATGTCCCAATGCTATTCCTATGGGCGCGAAATACGCCATAGCCGGCACCTCTATTTTTCTTAATATTAACCTAAACTTTTGCAAAAACATTTAGTAAGACTGGACTTAACGCCTGAACAAAATATCCAGCCTGAAACAAACACGTTGCCATTTATTTTAGCTAATTTTCGGTGTACAAATTCGTCATTTGCAAATCCGAAAAGGGTCCGCCATCTTGTCTTCCTGCCGCATATCTTTAACATAGACAAGCCAAATTTGAAACAGAATTATCCCTTAAAATCGTGAATTTAGAACATCTGAATCGGCAATAATGTGTATTTGGACACAAGAATGGGTCTGAGATATTTATTTTAAAACAATTTTGCATAATTACTGAGAAAACGGCCGTCCTTCCTATGTGATTGAAGGCCTGATTGAATGCCTGATTGAATGCCGCGTCACCTCGTCACTTTTTCACTGTTTTCTCTTGAAATACACAATATTTTTTGTTCCAAAACATGTTAAATATTCTTTTTAAAGTAAAGAGGCCTAAATATACCTTTAAAAACGATTTTAAAGGTCGTTTTAAGTTAAGTTTCAAGCAGTAGTTCCAGGTTTTGCCCACTAGGGGGTCACTCTGGTATAAAAGAGCCCCCCCCCCCTCAAGCAGCATCAGTAGTGCGTAGGATCTTGGTCTAGCAGGAGCTATGACCATTTTTCTCAGATTTTGCCTGTGACATCCTACCTGAGCAGCCATCGGAGCCTGATTCTAGCTGACTTATTGGTACTAGGCTAGGACTGTAGGTTTAAATCGGTCCCACATCCTGTTTATGAGCCAGTGCAACAAAGGAGCTCTTGCCTGACAGACCTATGTCTGTTTTCCCATTGATCCTGGGATCACTACCTACAAGTTTGCCTGGGTTACAGCTGGGATATTTTCACCAACTTTCTCCGAGTTTCACTTAGGACTTCACATCTATATCATGGACTTCAAATTTTTCAATGGACTTCACTCAACATTTTACATAACCCTTCTACCATTGGTTTAAACGACTGGAAATATCAGAGAAATTGGTATTGGTGATTGATATTGGCACTGGTCTTGGTATTGGTATTGTTACTCTTTAGTTTTGGTCTTCAAAAATGGTTTTCACGGAGTCTTCACCTCATCTCACTGGAATTATTCAAGTTGTGCTTTACAGGATCATTCTCACAGGAATTTGCTCAGAGAATCTATCCTAATGTTGAGATTTTGAAAAATTCTCAAATTTGTGTGTGTACCAAATGGAATTCCATGCTAACCTGGAATCGACTTTTAGGAAAAATCCATATTAACCTGGAGTGGAACTTTGAAAATCTTGTATCAATTGTGTGTGTTTGTGGCAAACGGAATTCCATGCTGGATGACCAAAATTTGTAAGTTAACTCTAATATATGCACCTCTCATACATTGCACTCACCATGATCATAGCCTCAGCTGTTCATAGAAAATACAAAATATAGTAGTGCCATTATTTGTACCTAATATTAATGTTATATTTTGACGATACAAATTCAGTAATTGTATCGATAATATCAGAGGTTACAACCATACCTAGCTCTTAATCATAACTACCATTAATCGACCTGCAGGCATCTGTACTTAAAAATACCAAAAATGCCCAAATACTTAATATAAAATACCTTAATGTTTCTGACACCCTAGTATAAGAGAGTCAGAGAAACGAACGAGAGGTTGCAGTTTATATTTTCAGTAATAATGTACTTTATTACGCCCACATATACCTTGTAGTCATGCTTGACACCCCAGTTTACAGTTTACAATGTTGAGATCGATATTTTACGTAATAATGTAGTTTATTACGATCTTCATATATCCCTAATCCCTCAGAATCCCCTGAGAAAAACAACAGTCCTAAGTTTTGGGGCAGTGTATATGACGCAAAGGCATCTGTACTGATGCAGAAATACTTAATATAAAAATTAACTCCTGTCACATGCACAAATGAATGGTTGATCCTAAATATCTCATGCACAAATGTAAGTCTTACTTACAACCCCTGTACTGGTAAAAATTACCCCTTGAAACCCAGGCAAATCGCTGCCCAAAATATCTATAATTCCTATATGTTGCTGAGAAAAATAGGATTTCTGATATCTGATATATATTTTTTTTTAAAAAATGAAATCGATCTTGGTTGGGTGAAATGATGAGGGCGGGAGGAATTTGGACTTGGGAGCAGGAGGTATGGGGAACTGGTTTGAATATTGTCAACTCTCAAGACGATTTGGTGAGTCCTTTCATGCACATATAATACAGAATCGATACTGGTATAAAATTTTGCTAGGTCTAACTGTAAATCCGTCTGTACTGACGCTGAAATATTTAATAAAAAAAATTGTTTGGACACGCCGAAAATGATGTAAAATGATGTAGAATGATGTAAAACTCTGTACAATAACATCAGTGAAGTCTAAGTCTGATGTCTAACACCCAGTCTATGTCTGAAGTATAAGTCTTTTATATGTAAATACGCCTGTAATATCTACTGTCTGTACCCCTGCTTTCCTGCGTTCTCTCTGTGTCTATCTCCCTCCCTCTATCTACCTCTTACTAACCCTCATGGTCTCTCGTATTAAGAGACCATGATGGTACAAAACCACATGGCAAGCCACAATCAATACTGAACGATACGCGGTGGGGTTTACACCTGCGGCTGTTGCGGCCGTTGGCGACGACTCTCCATTGCGGATTGTTGTTGCCTGGCTGCGACAGCAAGGTGGGGTAACCCCCCCCCGCGGCTAATTTTCAGCCTGCAATATCGTTTATTGATGGCTGAAATCGGAAGGCATGCACTGTCATATTGATGGCTGTAATCGGAAGGCAGGCACAGTCCTTCCAATCCCACCTGCGTCCAATTGTGTTTCAAATCCCCGAAATCTTTCTATTCTGAAAAATTAGTTAATATCAGCGTGACAAATTAGTGTGTCATTAGTTATCAGCGTGACAAATTAGTGTGTCATTAGTATATTATTAGTGTACAATATGGGGAGGATTATTAGTGTACAATATGGGGAGGGTTAGGACAATATATTATTGCTTGGCGAGGGGCGACTGGTAAAGGGGTTGGGGTCGACATCTGATATATATTTTGTTTAAAAAATCATCTGGGTTGGGGGAAATGATGAAGGCGGGAGGAATGGGGACTTGGGGACAGGAGGTATGGGGACTGGTTTGGGGGCAGGAGGTATGGGGACTGAATATTCTCAACTCTCAAGACGATTTGGTGAGCCCTGAAAAGGGCTATTGATTTGGTATGGATACTTGTGACGGTTCGTCTAGTCTCTGTCTAGTCTTGATTGAGGAAGATGGACGTTGATTTGCTCCACTCGGACGTTGATTTGCTCCACTATTTTCTTTCTGAGTTGACAGGCATATAGCTTCAACATTGCCAGAACTCTGTAGTGTACTTCAGCCCTGAGCACCAGGTTTTGTGTAATGAAATAGCTTCTCAGTCTCCTACAGTTTCAGGCTCGCTCCTACAGTTTCAGGCTCGCATGTATCTGACTTCAATAGGTCTAAACGACTTTAATAGGTGGTCTATTTGGTCGTGCAACCTGTACAGTTTGACTCCGTTAAAGTCAATCTGGTCGATAAGGTCTTCTATGTCTTGAGTGCTGTACTCCCAAGTCTGCAGTGGCATTGTGGCGATTGGGTGTATTCAAAAGAATGATTTCAATTCGTGTCACCCAAAAGAATGATTTCAATTCGTGTAAGTGGGCGGTTTATATATTACTAGGATGGCATCTGACAGGTCACACTCAAGGACTGAGTGACAACAGGGCCTGTTGCGCGATAATTGTGCCACTTTGATGTGAGGAGTTGACTGACCTTATGTCCGATGCCAAATGTCGCACAGGTATCCGATGCCAAATGTCGCACAGGTATGGCTTTGATGTCGCGCTGGTGTGGCATTGATGTAGCACTGGTGTGGCATTGATGTCGCGCTGGTGTGGCATTGATGTCGGAGATCTAAGGCTCACGAGTGGACGATGTGTGCTATTGATGTAGGAACACACATGTGTAATTAGCGGAAGTTAATAAACGGAAGTGCGATCAGAAGCAAGATCGTACTTTTTCAATGTTATTGATAGATAGCTGTATGACCGAAAAAAATAATCGTTATGGCAGAAATCATTATTAAAAATTATTGTCTATAACCAGAATAAAAATCTCTGAACAGAAATTATTAGTAATATTGATTTATTTACTGCAGGCGCATTGAGAAATCCCAAAATGGAGGATCCGATCAAGTCTTACCGACTTGATGGTTAGTGAAAATCTTGTTTCTGAGCTTATAGCATGATCTACCTAGTGTACGCTACCTAGTGTGATCTAGCCGTACACTAGGTATGTATTACTGTAAATATATGACTCAATAAAAAGTGCTTGTTGATTGCTTATGACTCCCACTTACGACTCTGTGATGACTCCCACTTACCACTTACGACTCACTGAACGTCAAGGAGTCGAGAACTAGATAGACATGGCAGAACTTACGACTCCCTGAACGTCAAGGAGTCGAGAACTAGATAGACATGGCAGAACTATCTCTATACAGTTCTGCTGTACAGTTAAACATAGTCTATACCGTATAGAGCCAGAGCAGTTGACTAATCGAGAACAGGCATATACCTACATTGATCTTTTGATTAGGCCACATTGACCAACTGTTGATTAGAGTACATTGACCAACTTTTGTAAATATAGCCCATTACAGGGCGAAACACCGATTTAGGGAGGGTTAATAGATATCTGAGATACTGAAGGGTTAGATAACTGAGATGTTCATAGATACCTATAAAACTGAGATGTTCATAGATACCTATAAATTGGTAAACAATAAATATAAATTCGCACAATAAATATAAATTCGCCAATCAATAAATATGTGTAATTGGCCATTTTATTGATACGTGAAATATTATTACAAACATATTACAGTGAAACAGTGAAGCCAAAATTATATTACAAACAGCGCAGCCAAAATATATTACAAACAGCGATGCCAAATATATGGAGCCAAAATAAAATGGGTGTATCATAATGTAAATAGGCAACGGTACTAAATATACTCAATGAAAATGGACAGTGCGCGGAAATTAATTTACTCACAGTGCGCGGAAATTAATTTACTCAATGAAAATGAACAGTGCGCACAATACAGGAGAACATAGTCGTAATCATAAATAAAGTTGTCAAGTAGTAATAATAATATGAATTATAGAAACTAGTAGTAATAATAAATTATGTAACATTAGTAGTAATAATAAATTATGTTCTATCAAGTCTATAATGGACCAAGGTATATGTCACCCGTCATGGTCGTTTGGGTGCTTTTCTGGTGTAGTCCATGCGTAGAGCCATGTTGTTTGCTGTCATGCACTAGCATGGATGCCACCATCTTCTTGTCTGGGTGTATCGTGGTTCTTGTCATGGTGCCCATACTTTTTTTAGGAACCACCTTTCGTGGAGCCCAGAGTCTTCGTCTGCACGACCTAATGGCAGGAGGAGGAGTTCCTGGTATGACCTACGAAAAAATGGAGAAATATCTTAACCAGAAATCACATTTTTCCATGGTTTATTTACCAGAAACCACATAAATAAACCACATTGTCCTTCGTGTCAATCTAATTCCTTTGGTGATGATGGCAGGATTTTGCCATGAAAATTTGAGGCACTAATCGCACACAGATTTAGCCACTAACATCACACAGAATTGCACTATTGCTCCAGCATCATTGATCACTGTGATCATACCCCTACTAGTAAACAGGTCATGCAGTATAAAATGCACTATAAAACACTTACATCATTTACATCATTGTCGTTGCCACTCTTGGCACTCTTATAGGGTTGG
The DNA here is from genome assembly GCA_942159475.1 of Sthenelais limicola. Classification (NCBI taxonomy): domain Eukaryota; kingdom Metazoa; phylum Annelida; class Polychaeta; order Phyllodocida; family Sigalionidae; genus Sthenelais; species Sthenelais limicola. The sequence goes on along the minus strand of OW804095.1, from coordinate 45,641,321 downwards.
CACCGTCTTATGAGACTTGGACTGGGCTCAGAACCGTCCGAGTCTTCTTCCCTCAAAGTCGAGTCTTCTTCCCTCAAAGTCGGGATCTGTTGAAGTGAAAAACAATCATCATTTTTTAGATTACAAATTGATGCCACAAGTTTACAAATTGATGCCACAAGTTATAAAACATGCCACAAGTTATAAAACGTGCTTATAAACATGCCACCCCATCGTAATGTAATGAGAATACACACACCCATCGTAATGTAATGAGAATACACACCCCCATCAGAAATGTAATAAGAATACACACCCTATCGGTGCATCCACACCCAATCGGTGAATACACACCCCATCGGTGAATACATACAGTAACCACCACCCCCCACCACCCGCCATCGGCAAAACATACACTACCACTTTATAAAAAATGACACTACTACTTTACTAAATAATGGTTTTATAATGTACTAACCGGTACTGCAGTGGAGCAGGAGACATACTGTGAATCTTGGGTGTCCAAGTATTGGACGCCCAGGTATACCTTCCTTCTCTGCTGTCCATGGCACCTAAACTCTCTCTTTTTGTCAGACTTGTTCATGTTGCTTTACTTCGATGGTTTGTCCTCTTGTGACAAGCCATCATCTTCTTATAAGACAAGCGCCCTCACCTTCTTGTTACAAGCTTAACCCTTATTGGCTTAAACAAGCTTAACCCTTATTGGTTTTAAGCAATAAGTGATTGGCAAATTGGAACAATGGGTTTTTCACGCATGGGAAGTGTCTAGTGTGGGGTGGGGGTGGGGGTGGGGGGCGTGACAAAGGTTTAGCACATTGATGTGTCTGCAGGGGGTGCGTGGGGCTGCAGTGTGATAAGGTGTGATCAGAGCTTTCCCTTTTTGAAAATGGAAAATGCAAGCACTGTGTATTCAGTTGGAAACTGCAAGCACTGTGTATTCAGTTCACAAAGCAAGGAATGTGTTTTCTGTTCACCAAACAATGTGTATTCAGTTCCTATTATGGTCACCATTTTGATTGAATAAAATATTATGGTCATCATTTTGATTGAATAAAATATTTATGATACATTCATGCTTGAATAAAATATTAATTTATGATACATTCATGCTTGAATAAAATATTATTTGATGATACATTCATGCTAGGATTTTGTTTAATAGGGGGGGGGGAACCTGGTGCAGTTTGTATTTAATCTGTAGGGGGGGGGGTGCTGCCATCCAATAATAAATATATACTTGTTTATCTTTTCATATCGTTATGTATTGTGATTATATTGTTTTTTCATATCGTTAGGTATTTATAAAATCCGCAATATAAAATCCGCAAAACCAAATCCGCAAAACCAAATCCACAGTATATCGGCTAACTTTTAATTACTATTAGCGGAGGTGAAACTAACCAAACCAAACCAAACCTTTGCAGAGGTGAAACTAACCAAACCAAACCAAACCAAACGTATAAAATCCGCCCTGTTTGGGTATCACTCAAATCCGCCCTGCTTGACTGCTAGACCTGCATGGGTGGAGAGGAAACTAAAATGGCTTGGTGTTAAATAAAAAGAAAACAGAATACCATATAAAAAGAAAACAGAATACAGAATAAAAAGAAAACAAAATAATTAGTACTGGTCGATCGGATTTGAATGTAGTTCTTAAATGTGAGGATGATATACTTGTGGTCGATCGGATTTTAATTTGCACACTACTCCTGATGCACACTACTCCTGATGAAGGGCAAGTTGCACACTACTCCTGATGAAGGGCAAGTAAGCCCGAAAGACTTGAGTTCAATAATAAACAACATCAACTTTATTTAAAGAGCTTCTCTATTTCATCATCCATTCCACCCTCGGTTCCCCCTATATAAAGCGATCTACCTTCCCCCTACGGATTTTAATTTAGTTCCTAAATGGGAGGTCGGATTTTAATTTAGTTCCTAAATGGGAGGTCGGATTTTAATTTAGTTCCTAAATGGGATGATGAGATATACTTAACTATTTAGGAGTATGATATACATAAATATTTAGGAGTAGGATGAGTGACGATCAGGAGTAGGATGATTGACGATTAAGTATGTCAGGAATAACAATGAGAGCATGTCAGGAATAACAAGGAGAGCAAAGTATCCTGATTAATCTGTAAATCTGTGCTGATTAATCTGTAAAACGTATGTACTGCGCTTATTGGAATATGCAGGTCCTTGCATAATGAATAAGTAAATTATGCAGTCTGAATATATAACAGAAAATTTGTTATAGGGATAAACCTTATGGAATGATCTATAGGGATTTATACCTTATGGAATGATCTACCTGTATTAACTAGAAATAGTGATAATTTAGATTCTTTTGCTGTGATAATTTAGATTCTTTTGCTTTTTCTCTTGAAGGAAAAATATATTGGAAGATTATAGATGAACATGATGATTATAGATGAACAAGATGATGTCTGATCATCATATTTATCTCAGAAAGATGAATATTTCTTTTTACGAGATGAGGTCTGAATATTTCTTTTTACGAGATGAGGTCTGAAAGTTTCTAGGGACTACAGTTCTACTCCTGAAGTGTACAGTTATCATGCAGGTAAGCAGACACTTTTTGACATTATCCCCAATATACCGTAATCAGCATTATCCCCAATATACCGTAATCAGCATGAACGTTTCCTTAATTAATTGATTTTTTGTCTTTTCCAAATCTGCTCTGGTCTTTTTTTCCATTAATTGTGCAGTGAGAACCACTGACAAACTTTGATTAGATCTATAGGGTAATTTCGTTACCTAAATCTATAGGGTAATTTCTTTACCTAAATGTATACATAGCTGGCACCATGAGGGCATATGGTATACATAGCAGGCACGGTGGGCGCACGGTGCCCTAACTTTATTTTTTTCCTTAACTTTTTGTCCATCAAAATCATCCATTGCACCAATAGCTCTGAAGCCACTTGCGCTTTAAAAATTTTATGCAACACGTCCAGAAAGTGTTGCTTTAATCTTGGGCGGTGGGTCCCCCCTCGGCAACATCAAGGCAACACGTTCTCAGCGCGACAGGGGCCCCTAACCATATAAAACGGCAGGTCTTCTGGACTGGAAATCATTCGCTTACTGTCCTGCCTACAACGTACATCGCTCAGCTAGAACACAACAAACAGAAACCCTGAATTGCTGCCACTCTTAATGGTAGTTATTTATTCAGTTCAGTAGGCCTACGACTATACAAGTATCTTTGAAGAGTGCAACTAACTAGCACTCGGGGAAGTTTGAATACTCTGCCCTTGGTTATTCGGGAGGGGAAGGCTACTCTGCCCGTGGTTATTCGGGAGGGGAAGGCCCTGGTTATTACTATATAGCGAGGTTGAAATCTAATATCAACATCTAAATTGCAATCAACACTGGTTCTCCAACACTGCAATCAACAATGCGTACAACACCGCCGCAGAAACAGCTGATCGCAAGCCGGTGATTTAGGTGCCACACCCCCAAGTTTTTCGGTGACACACCCCCAAGCTTTTCGGTAAGTTTGATTTGTTTTATACTGTTGTATACCCGTCTCCACATTTCCATGCTCATACCAAGGAACACACTGGATATACAGGATTGAACCAAAGGATGTTTCTAGTAAAAAGTGCAAATCTATAGCGAAATTACATGAACAGGTGGCATTGCGCCACCTGAATTTGTGGCCCGATTCCGATTGCAGCACCCAATTCAAATGTGACCCCTATAGTTTGTTTACACTGTATTTAATGCAATCTACACACACTGGATATAGCGATCATGGATCATGGATACTACTATTGGTTGAGTTTTGATTGTGGAGACGGTTTGTATTTATTTGGATGTTGATTGTGTAATTGATCAGTCTTATTTCCCGTACGTGTATTGTATTTGTTGCCAAATGTTAGTTGACCTACTTTCGGCCTGTCCGTTTCAAATTGGCCACCTACGTGAATGTTTATCTTTTGACATTGATAGTTAAGTATGTGTTGTGATGATAGTTGTGATGATAGTTAAGTCTCATGTGTTGTGAGAAACGTTATAGTTCAGGTGTTACGTCAGTTGTTTAGTTCAGGTGTTAAATCAGTTGTTTCTGTCCATAAATCAGAACCTAGAAAGATCGTAAATCAGAACCTAGAAAGATCGTATTTACTATTTGTGAGTGAAAAGTGTGGTGGGCGAGTACACTGTTGGTGCACTGGTCCATATTCTTGAGTACCAAAATTAGTAAACATAGTGCATTGTTTTACCCTTAAAATCCATGAAAACGAAGGGGTTTTTTTTCATGTAAAATACTGAAAACGGGAGTCAAAATCGGTAGGCCTACCATTTATCCAGTATTATATCGATGAAGCACAGTTTGGTCACATCACAATATTATTATTTCTAATCACTGAAATCATGCACTAGCCCGACTATAAACCTATAGTCTTAGAAATCTGGTAGTCCTTACAAAATTAGTGGACATATCTCTAACTTCTTACTGTGTGTGTGGGGTGGGGGGTGAGCTAGGAGAGGGGCAGAGAAGAGTGCAACGCCGTGTCGAGACAAATTTAGATAATTTAACTTCAATTTAGAGTAGCATCTGATGATAGCATCTAATTTCTGTAGACTAGCATCAAGTTGCATCTAATTTCTGTAGACTAGCATCAAGTTTTAGTTGTTTTTCAACCTTCGTTAGTTTTAGTTGTTAACCTTCGTTAATTTTAGTTGTTAACCTTCGTTAGTTTTAGTTGTTATGTTAGTTTTAGTTGTTTTTCAACCTTTAGTTTTGTTTTTCAACCTTTAGTTTTAGTTGTTTTTCAACCTTTAGTTGTTTTTCAACCTTTCATTTATGAAAAAAAGAAATTCAACCACTTATACAAGTCTATGATTTCATAGACACAGAATGATTTCATAGACATAGACACAATGACATGACATAGATATAGGATAATAGAAGATCAGATAGTCTGTGTGGGCTATACATACCTAGATATAGGATAATAGAAGATCAGATAGTCTGTGTGGGCTATACATACCTAGTATAGGTTAACATTTCAAACGTTTTAGTCACATGAATAGGCTACCGAAATAAAGGTTTGTTTGTAGTTTTAGTTGTTTAGTTGGTTTGGTTTTGTGATGTAGGTGCTTTAAATATTGAGATGCCACTCACTTATTGCAGCTTTGAAAGTCTAAACATAGAAAGTCGAAAGTCATCGTTGAAATCCAATGTCTAACAACACTATTATACATTTTAGAATGAATATAGTGCAATAGTGAATATTGTTAGTACAGTATATAGCACAACATGGTTAAAATTCTTCTGCTATAGGGCCCACTGCCAGCTGCTATAGGGCCCACTGACAGTTCTAGAGTTACTGGTAATGTTAAAACGGTATTAATTGATCTCAACCATATCATTGTGTTGGTTGTAGCCAGTGCATAATAGTGATATAGCAGTATTCGTGATATAGCAGTTTTCATAGCCTGACAGCTAGTATCTAGATATTTCCAGATGTCTTGGCTAGTATCTAGATACTTCCAGATGTCTTGGCTATGATTTCGGGATTCTAATAACCGTCAGCTATTATAGGAAGTTATATTGTAACAGTTTAGAAGAAATTTACAGACTTGACCTTAGAAGAAATTTACAGACTTGATACAGACTTGACCTTTGCCTATGTGTGTATATAAACACCTTTGTCTACGACATACACACATATAGCATTTAGCATACAGTTTGATTAAGTTCTCCCAATAGGGCAATATGAGTAATATTGGGAGGGCAATATGAGTAATTCTCGCAATAGGGCATCATTTGGTTTTCCAGCCTAGGGTATCTACAACTTGTATTTAGGATCATCACACATCTTCATAACCATTTTATTTGAATTCCTTGGCAAAAATAAGGCTGTGGGAACCCCCCTTTCAAATTTCTTATACCAAAATCCTCGCCACTATTGTGATAAAAAGGCTCGCCACTATTGTGATAAAAAGGCTATTTCAGGCTAGAAAATAGGTAATAGTTATGGAATTTGAAAAACAGGTAATAGTTATGGAATTTGAATATATTGTGATAAAAAGGCATGGAATTTGAATATATTGTGATAAAAAGGCATGGAATTTGAATATATTGTGATAAAAAGGCTATTTCCCATATATTGTGATAAAAAGGCTATTTCAGGCTAGAAAATAGGTAATAGTTATGGAATTTGAAAACAGGTAATAGTTATGGAATTTGAATTCATATATTGACTTCAAAACGGTAAAATACCCCAAGAGTAACTAAATATATCAAACTGCATTTAGTTTGTTGTGTGGGTAAGATGTATACGCATGTATATTAAGATATTTAGACAAAAGTTATTAGCCCACAACATCCCTGAAACTAATGGTTTGGGGAATATTTTATGTCGCGTTACGACATGTGATATATCTACAATAATGTTTTTAAAAAAACATTTTCATGAAATTTCGTCTTTCCTAATAATTGTTTAGGCCTGCCTGAATTTCGTAAAAAGTATAGATATGAATAAATACAGATGCTGTTGAATTACAGTGAGCATATGTTATGGTGTCACCGTTACGACTATAGCGTCGCCGTTACACCATAATAAATAGATGTATAGAGATCCCCCTGTATTAGCACAGTTACTGTATAGAAATAAAAGGGACATTTTCACAAAAAGGTATTCAAACAGGTATTCAAACTTGGGTTACAACCAGGTCCTATGTTGGCGGCCATCATCGATTTCCTAGCTGTTATTTTGTCATTTTGTCATTTGCTATTGCTAGACTTGTCATTTTGTCATTTCCTATTGCTAGACGAACTAGTGAGTAATATATCTCATTTTTAGACTAAATCATTTGATAAATCGGGCATAATGAGGCCGAAATAAGGCAAAATAATAGGGAAAATAGAGGTATCTGAATCATAGATAGATGAATCGAAATATTGGTCACAGCCTTCCCAAACTTCACCTGCATTATGCTGATATTCCCCGCTATATGTACACCAAAGATTGTAGAGATTCAACGAATTTTATTTTTTCTGCCCGATTGGGAGAATTACTCATATATTTACAAGAAGTACTAGAACTGGATATTTATTTCAAATGTGAATTTGCCATTAATTTTTTTACCTGATTTTTCTTCAGGTACACCCATAACGATGCCTGTCTACAAGTGTCCGCTCTGTGAGCATCCCTTAGGAAGTATCTCACGGTATGTCAACCACTGCTTGCTTCATCGACATGAACTTAACTTCAAAGTCCCATGCCCAATCAACAACTGCAGACGTTCCTTTCGCACCCTGGATGCATTGAAAACCCATGTGTATCGACACCACAGAACGGACATGTTCAAGCAGGTCCAAAACGCAGGAAATGATACTCCATTCGTGTGTTCAGTACATTTTTGTGGTCAACAGGTGACAGGACAAAAACAGTTTCTAGCCCATTTGAATGAACATCTTAAAACAGGTCGTGAGATAACCTGCCCGTTCAAATCATGTAAGGATCACAAGTTCAAACTCCGTGCATCATTCAGATGTCATCTGTCTCGTAAACACAGAGACTACACCATCAATGACTTCCAACCTTCTGTGCATGAAGAAGTCGACTTACCAGTGGCTGGTGCTCCTCCAGTAGAACCATTTGATCATCAAGAAGCAGCTGTAAATCATGATCCACATGATTCTGATTTGTGCCACCACAAAGAGATCATCGCAGAAAACATGGCGCTTTTTCTTATGTGCATGGAATCGAAGCTGTTAGTGGCCAAATCTACAGTGCAGGATATGGTTGACGAATTTGGTGCTTGGTCAAAATTGGGGGCCCAGTACAACTACGAACAGCTGGTTTTCGTCCTTCGCAGGGTAGGAATGGAGGAGGGGATAAGAATGCAGGTCTTAGAAGAAATGCAAGATGTAAATCCTTTCTTAGACTGCTATAAACAATACTTCAGCACTGAGTCAAGGCGCCTGAAGTTCTACAAGAGTCATTTCCACTATGTAGAATCTGTACCCATTAGCATAGGAATGAATGAAGAGGGAGGAACATGTAGTCTTCACTACATACCTGTGCAGGACACATTGATTAGCATCATACGTAATAAATCGGTCCAGCAACAGTTGTCCAACCCCCTTCCTCGTGATCCAAATATATATAAGGATGTATTAGATGGCAATGTGTGTTTGGGGAGCCCCCCTAACACAATACACCTAATGCTCTTCCAGGATGCGTTTGAGATGGTTAATCCCATTGGAGCAGCCCGGACCGTCCATAAGCTGTTGGGTGTATATTTTAGCGTGCTCAACATCTACCCTGAGAACAGGTCCCAAATTGACAGTCTGCAGTTGGCAATGCTTTGTACAGAGAAGCATGTATCACGCTTTGGAATGGAAGGGGTTCTGCGACCATTTATTGATGATCTAAAGGACCTCCTGAAATATGGAATGACTGTTGAAGGCCAGCATTACCCTGTGAGAGTTGCATGTGTTGCTGGAGATAACTTGGGCCAGCACCAGATAGGTGGATTTCAACAGGGATTTAGTACGGGACTTCACATGTGTAGATTCTGCGACATCGACAGGACCTCCTTCTATGAGACTCCTGACACGGTTCATAAGTTGAGAACACCCGCCGAGTATGACAGGGATGCTGGTGAAGCTAGGGCATCAAACCAAGCAGTGAATGGGATCACTGGGCAGTCAGTCCTAAACGAACTTCCAAATTTTCATGTGTGTGCACCTACTCTAGCTCCCTGCATAGGACATGACCTTTTTGAAGGTATAGTGAAGGAAGATATGTACCTTATCCTCTACTACTTTGCGAAGGTGAAGAAATACTTCACACTTGATGATGTAAACTCATTGATCAACCAGTTCCCTTTCAAAGGGGGGGACAATGCATCTTCCCCAGGTGGTATTCATCGTAGTGCGAAGAAAATTAATGGTGGAGCTTTACAGAACTATCAATTCGTAAGATTCATCCCCCTTCTGCTATATTCCAAAGTCGATGACAAAGAAGATGATGTGTGGATTTTGCTTGAGTTGCTACAAGGAATGGTCCTCTACCTTATGGCCCCCGCAATCTCCCGCCGGCAGGTAGTTTACGTTGAATGCCTGATAAAGGAGTACCTTGAACTCAGACATGACTTATTCCCTGATGTACGTATGAAACCTAAGCACCATTATATGTCCCATTATCCCAGTCTGATTAGGCAATTCGGGCCTCTCATCAAATCCTGGACAATGAGGTTCGAATCGAAGCATTCGTATTTTAAGAGGGTTGCCCGTGCTTCCAGGAACTACATCAACCTTAGCAAGACGTTGACGGAGAAACATCAGATGTTACAAGCATGGCAGAACAACAACTCCTTGTCGACGCACCCACCTGAAATGGTTGCGGAAGAAGAATTCAATCTACAAACGTACTCCTCATCCATCCAACAGGCAGTGCATGCAGCAAATCTGAAAGGTGATGGTGGGGTGGCTGCAAACAACGTAAAATATAAGAACATTGCCTACAAGAAAGGTCACTGTGTACTCCTTGATGCTGATGGTGACGAGCTGACGACCATTGGAGAGATTGTTCTTGCGCTCATAAACGATGATGGCTGTCACCTCATTGTGCAGCGATATGCAGTTGAACGAGTTCCTCACACTTATATGTATGCCCGCCTACCAGCTGAAAGGGATGCATTTTGCATCAAAGTGGATGAACTCCTTGATGCTTGGCCGTTGGAATTTTATGAAGTTGATAATATAGTTTACATTGTGCCCAAACATATGGTTTGTGATCGCACCGACATTCTCTAATTTTATTTCATCTTAAATATTCTATGAATCTATATCATTGTAAATATTCTATGAATCTATATCATTGTAAATTTGTATGTAAAGATTTGTATTCAGCAGTTGAAACATTATGTAACAGTTACAAGTTTCTCAGGACATGCTGATATATATGCTTACAAAAAAGAGTTCACTAAGCACTACACTAGTAAGCCTAGCACTAGATTAATAAAGAGATTTTAAAATCAATTCCCAGTGTTGTGTCTTATATCGGTGGATCCTCAGGGATAAGTTCTTGCGATGATATAGGCCAAAACAATATTCAAATCGCATTACAAAAGATCCCTTATGGATTTGTTCCTTATGGATGTGTTCTTGCAGTGCCTATATATATATTGAAACTTTATTTTCGCTCAAATAAGGGTTGGAGTAAGTCTTACATGCTTTCATCAGTATAAGTGCTTATTATAACTTTACATTAACATCAACATCTCGTGACATTAACATCAACATCTAGTGACTCAGGGGAATATGTAATACTGTACATAATAATATACATTGATTTATGTTTATCTGCACATACATGATCAATTCTTAACATTGTGATTTATATTCTGTTCCTTAATGATCTCCCTTTTTTTTCAGATGGACTTTACGGCCTTCATCCGTGACCTGATGCCAAGGCTCCCTGATGACGTTGTGAGTCGCCTCAATGACTACCTTGTAGGGGCTGGCCTGTCTGACTACGAAGAAATCAGATATTGTAAGAAGGAGAAGTTGGAAGAAATCATGAAAGAGATCCCTGCCACGATCTTTATTTCGAAACTTGCAGGTAAGTTTGAGAGGATACCGATAGTCAACAGCATACAATACAATATTCTGCACCTTTGTTTTGGTGGGTAATGGTGTCAATGGTTAGATTACCGATAGTCAACAGCATTCCATACAATATTCTGCACCTTTAACAGCATTCCATACAATATTCTGCACCTTTGTTTTGGTGGGTGATAGTGTCAATGGTTAGATAACCATCATTAAACAGTATTAAAATATCTTTCATTGAAAAACATTAAATATGTTGAATGTATGGTGAAAAACATAAAATATGTTGAATGCATAGTGAGATTAAATGGAATGTTCATTTGTATCGTTTTTTTCCAGCACGGTATGGTTTTGAGCAACCAACGACCCTCTTCGATGTTGCCCCCACACCACCTCATTCCCCACCAACAGAGACAGCAACGATGCCTCCATCACCACCACAGGCCCAGCTACAGCACAAGCCTCAGTCAAGCAGTGGCGACCTGGTGATAGGTGCTCAGCCTACAGTTTTCCGGCCACCATCTACTATACCAGCACCAAGACCAACCCCAAACAACTCATCGCCATGCTGGACCGAGACGCTGGAGATCGAGATCATGTCCCGCACTCGGGCCACCCTGAATGCCGTACCTGTGAAGGAGTCAGCCAAGAGACGGTTGGTGCAGGAAGTGGTGGACCAATGCATGCAGGTAACCATGACACGTTTACGTTTACAGTATACTATAATGAATATGATCGTAACACTTTCAGGAAAGAAAATGCCCCAGGTACCATATGCTTACAACACTTAAATTTGTGGTCCTAAGGCAGTGCAGGTACTAGATATACCACATTAGTAGCCTTGCGTCCATTATTTAGTCGGTACCCACTGTTTGGTCATCTACAGATATGTATTGGCTGTAAGTGGCATATTGAATTCAGAGGGTTATGAATATTCAGTCAGGCTTGGTCAACCCGGTGTACTAACCATTAGCAATACAAATTTCTGTGAATATTGAATTGAATATTATTGCTCTTGGTGCAGCTATCATTGTGCAGAATAACATTATATATTTCATTTTTCTAGGTAGAGCCAAATCCCACCAGAAACGATATGAGGATCATCGCAACGCGCCTGACGCGCAACTTCCCCAGTCTAGTGGACCGAGATGGGGGGGTGATTGTTGGTGATGGGATCACCAACATTCTAAACAGACTCACCCACCGTGTCGGCAACGTCAAGCGTGGCCTGGTAGAAGGATTCGCCTCCAAGAAAAGGCGTGCCAGTTCCTTCGATGGGGATTCAGCACACAAACGGATGAAGAGCATGGACGAGTAAGTTTATTAAAATGTAGATTCTGCAGTGCTTTATTGAAATGTACATTCTGCGCTTAGTTAGCAGCAAACTTTTCTAACGATAGATAGCAGCAAACATTTCTAATATAAACACTAGTTAGCAGCAAACATTTCTGTGATTAAAGTATAAACATCTATATCAGACGAATAGTTGGAGAAAGGTCTAAAATGAATAATATATGTTGTTTTCAGGTATGGGTGTATCGCATTCGCCCCCACACTACCCGATGGCAACACAGAAGAGGATCAAGAGATGAGGCGGAAAGAGCTGCAGATACTCCACCGTAGTGAGCCAGACAGCAGCGAAATAGCAAGACTTCAGCAAGAATCGTTTTATCTACAGCGGAAACAGATAAATGACTGTGGTATGTATCGCTAAGAAGGGAATAAACCTTTCATGTTCATGAAGTAAATTGGACTTCATTTAAATGAATGATTACTGATATCTTGGGGGTTGGGCTTCATTTAAAGGAACAATTACTGATACATTGGGGGTGGGGGTGGGGATTTCCATTGAGAGGTTATTTCCTGCTATGATATGATTCGAGTGCCCAACCCATCAGCGAAGTAGTAATGAAAATCTTTATCGGTAAAAAGTGGCTGTGTTTGTCCATATCGGTAAAAAGTGGCTGTGTTTGTCCATGTATACCTAACTATTTCACATTTACAATAAGATTGGCAATTTTATATTTCAGACACAAATGCTGGAATGCTAATGGAAGATTGGCCAACCTTGTGGACCGAGAAGGGCATGCTTGCTCACTTCGAGCAGCTGACCGGAGAGAAGGTCCTTGAAAACATCATTATGGCATACCAAGAGAAGGCCGAAAACTATATCCGTTTCATCAGAAGCACAAAGAAGAAAGGGACAAAGGAGGTTCTGTGAGTATATCAACTTCTTAGAAATCATCTAAATATACTAATTAGACTTCTTCAAAGAAAGGCCTTAAATTTCATCTAAAGAAAGGCCTTAAATTTCATCTAAAGAAAGGCCTTAAATTTCATCTAAAGAAAGGCCAAAACATGTCTACTCATAATAATGATACACAGGTTAGCTGATCAGCCGTAATATTATACACAGTTTAGCTGAACAGTATTTACAGCATATGCCTTAGTAAGCAGGTGTCCACAAGTTATTTATGTCATTTTCTGTACCCCTCATAGATTGTTCTCACCATTGTTTAATGTTAAGCACTTACAATTTCTAGTTTCAATTTCTATTTTTGCAGAAAGCAAATGGAGCTTGCCGAGGCACGCACTGGGTCTGAATCAGTGAGGTTTGCAGGCCTGTTCCTGCTTGTGCTGAAGTATTTCGGAGAGGCACCAGAGACACTGCTGTACAAAGCTGAAGTGAGTGGCTTTTTACTAGAGACAATTATCTTTCCATGAGTATGAACGAGTAATGATCTTTCCATGAGTATGAACGAGTAGGTTCATGAGCAAGCAATAGAATTTGGGCATTTAGTACATTATTCAGTTATATTACATAGACAACTAGTTACGTAGACGACTAGATGCAGAATATCAAGTAACGTAGACGACTAGATGCAGAATATCAAGTAACATGTATCCTAGTGTAATTTTACTCATTCTGTAATAATACGAATGTAGTTATCTGTATACGAATGTAAGTTTGTGCTCCCGTTGTCCTCAATCCATAAAACATAATCCAATGAATATAATGGTATAAAATGGTTTTTTTTCAGTCGACCACCACAATCAGCGAAATCGAGGAGAATGTGGCGGCCACCCCTATGATTGTTTACTGTGGTAAGTAATTCTGTTAATTAGCCCACGTAAAAATGCAAGTCATTGAAAGTCATCGAACTCGAATTGATCATTTCAATGACCCTGACATTATTCCTTTCACTCAAAAGCCATTAACTGGATCTGCCCTAAATGAACCACTTCGTTATTACTTTGTATCTGAGAATGCATTAAAAATATTCATTTACTTTGTATATGAGAATGCATTAGTCACTGAGAATCATGTTAAAAAGAGGTACAAATTGGCAACTTGTCAAATCGGTTGTGCTGCTTTTTGTTCCCGAACTAATGTTTCTGTACCTTGTTTCATTGACAGGTTCTTCCGTCCTGACAGCAGTTCGTTTTATGGTGACAGCAGACCAGAGGGTGTTGAACTCCAACGTCACATCGTTCCCCAATGCCCTGGCCATCTTCTACGCTGCACATTTCAATTTAAATATGCGGTACACTGTGGCAGCAGGTGGTACCTCAGACTTTTTCCAAAGGTGTGTACTCAATTAAATTAGTTGCCCCCCCAAAATCGGACTTGCCCCACAACTCATAATTTCATTTTCACTTTATTTCGACCCCAGTGGACTATACTGTAAATAGAGGGAGAAGTGGCATACATAGGATGGGCGTTGGTAGTGGTCAAACGAGTTCCTAGCATATGTGGTAGTGGTGGGGGAGGTAGCTTGGACTAAGGTCCCTGTTTAGAGCCTACATTCATATCCATGCCTCCTAACAAAACAGTTATGAGTCAATTTTAGCAGTATGAGACTGTAATCTAGCAGCATTATCCACCACCGAACTGTGTGTGGTAAAATCTGCATGCCTGGAGCATCGAAAGAAATAGGTGTAGAAGAATCAGGCTTACCTGCACCTTTGACTCAAAGTCCTCCAGTTCCAAATTTAATGACTATCCTTGAGATAAACACCCTGAAGATGTCATGTCCTGGAGAAACGATTTAAATGAAGAAAAACCAAGTAAAAGTAACAAATTCGGTAGCGTTTCTTGCTCTCCATACCACTGCAGGCGTCTGGGTACCATAGGGGAACTCCTAATCATGTACATGAAGGGTCTAGTTCTATGCAGCTTTGGATGACTGCACATGAGGTATTATGCTAGGTTCTCAGTATAATTGGTTGTTCAGGTTATAATTGGTTGTATTCGGAATTCTACTTGGACTTCACTGAGGCTAAATGTTCATAGCGTCCATCATTTCCAATATAATATATGATGTATGCTAACAAGAAAGAAATCCCTGTATTCATTGCATTTTCGATTATATTTTCCAGGCTCTTCGCAGGCATCAACCCCAAAACCGGATCGAAGGCTGGTGGCAGAAAGCACACAAATGCGGTGCACCCCAAAGTTGCAACCTTCTGTGGAGTCTACGGTGGCTGGAAAGAACTGTCTTTGTAGATAAAATGAGATATGTGTGTTGATGTAACACTAATTATTGACCATTATTTATTCATGATGTACCGCGTATATAAAGAATGACCATTATTTATGATGCACCTTTTTATTTATGTTGCCATATGGCTCTAGTATTGAGTTGTGTTATGGATGTTATTAGATGGACTAAAAATGTTATTTATGATTAGTGTTATTTATATCATCAGATGTGATTATTATATTGTCAGATGTGATCAACGTAGCACGATCTGAGTTATGCCTCCCAGACTACTTTAATATTATACATGGTGATGAATGATAATATTATATACATTGTGATAAATAATGGACTGTGATATTATATTTTATAATTATAGATTGTGATGCCACATGTGATGATTGATGAATTGTGATATAATCAGTTTGATACAGTGTATATTTATTGACGTATTTACTGTATTACGTTGTGATGGCTGTGTATATAAAGTAACTAAGGAAACTTAGTAACTAAGGAATAAAAGCAATATGTTGTAAATGAAAATATATGATTGTATTTATTTATGTACTTTAGCAACAACATTAATTTTATAGACTTGTACAATTCAGTGTCCATTGCCCTCCAACACCTTATTTCCTTGCAGCATACAGCTAACAATGTCGAAATTATTTGAAGAAGAAATTCCTCATAGAAAGCAAAGAATAAAGAAGCCTACCCCCAACCCCCACCCCCTAACCCCCACCCCTAACGATCCTAAAGCGCCAGTACCTAAATCGTAGTTTTAAAAAAGCCACTAGGTGGCGTCACATAATGATATAACTCATTTGCCGCCAGAGCCGCCAGAGCGCACCACTGTCATTATTACCTTGCAGCGCCGTGGGTGGCGCTACGATCACGCTACAATGTAGCGCGACCTGAGTTACAGGTCCGCGAATTACACCTCCCCCGATTACGGCGCGCGCGGCTACTGTCGCGCGCGGCTACGGTGGCCTGAGTTACGGTACAAAAGTAAATCTACAGCGCGGCCAATTACGCATTTGAAACAAGTGTTGCCAGTGCCGCGCCGTACTTTCACTTGCCGAACCAGTACAGTGAGTGTATTAAATATTTCCATGCATTTCTAAGGTCATGCTATGGAGTATATTTAGATACTTTACTAGAAATATTGCAAACATTTTTCAAAACTAATAATATCAAACTTGAAATATAGAAATACGTATTAGCTGTCCTAATGTTTACTGGCATAAGAATCGGCTTGGTTTCATCTTTTCAAATATGATGATATCTCAAAATCCATTTTTTGCGACTTGTGACTCATTTTTCCTGTAACACATCACATATGTACCACTCATGTAATCAGTCATGGAGTCAATAATAAAAATGTTATCTGAATTTGTTTTAGATGAAATAAATCCCAACTAATCCCTTTCTTAAAAGTGATTAAGCTTTTAAAAATATTCCAATCACGAATATGAGTATTTTAGTATAAACTGCTTAAAGCTTGATGTTTTTCTAGGTTCTTACTTCTTTTGATATGTCCCATGCATGTATATGCTCCCGCTTTCCAATAAAGTTCATAATTCTTCAGTAACTGCAATATTAACACTGTGATCTTAAACTGATAATTCTACAAGTAAAGGCTTATGTGCATCCATAGGCAGAAGCTGTTTTACCAATGCGAGATTAGCCTATTGGGAGTGATGTACGAATTACAATTATCAATTTAAAACTCTTATGTATGGCAAAAGGATCGCCCCGACGAGTAAAAGGGTTTATTCGGGTTTGGAAGAGGGTAAGGGAAGATAAAAAGATCAAATCACTGAGGGGCTAAAACAACTTGAGACTTAGTCTTAGCATTCCACTGATCCGAAGATTATCTTTTTATTTCTTAATGTCCTAACCACTTAGAACTGCATGGTTCTCCTTTTACATTGTCTGATGAATATGTTTGTTTTATCCTGCCTTAAACAGGGTTATATGGGACAATTCCTACATCGAAGTAAAGCAGCGTTGAGGCCAAACAATGCTTCAAGATGGGTTGCCACAACATAATTCCTATCTGATCCTTTTTAATGTCCAGGGAGTGGCGGCTGCTAGTCGGCGCCTTGCGAATGTAATTTTTGACATGTTTACTTTAGGCCGTTTTTGTATTATTGTTGGCACAGGCATTATATATGGATATTTTGTTTGGCCTGCCTTTCCCCCTCACCACAAATCATGTGTACCCACCCGCCGTCCCTTTTGCGTAGAATGACATAGCATCTACGCGACCCAGAGATAAAAAAATAATCCTGTGTGACCCGGGCAAGCCTCAAACTTGCCACCATCCACTCTGTAG
Source organism: Sthenelais limicola (assembly GCA_942159475.1). NCBI lineage: Eukaryota > Metazoa > Annelida > Polychaeta > Phyllodocida > Sigalionidae > Sthenelais > Sthenelais limicola. The sequence goes on along the minus strand of OW804095.1, from coordinate 45,623,900 downwards.
GTGAACGTTATACGGACTGAGCTATCTGCCGTGGTCTACACTGCATGACCTCATTCTAGTACTCATATGCCTTGGGCGACTCTTGCCGAGTGGGGGAAAAGTGGCCGAAATTGTTTATTCTACAGTTGTGTGGACCTTTGTGGGCTGTTGCGACAGCGAGGCTCCCAGGAGAGTTACCTTGACGGTAACATAGGTGCCGCCACTGAGTCGCCCTTTGTCTAGAAAGCATAACCGCTAGATTGTGTTGTGTGGGGATCTTACTCATAGGCTAGTTGCTTGTATAATTTATGTGGATTGTTCTCATTTTTAATGACACTGCCCCCCCCGCCACCCCGCCACCCTACTCTCCCTCCCTCCAACCTTGAAATAAATATAGCAGGCCTAAATGTATATAGCTTTGCTGTACTTTTGTGCAGGAATGGCTCAACATTCAAATGTTCTGTGCGTCTTTCTGGTGGCTAAACTGGAGTCTAGCATCATTTCTGTGCATTAATGATGAACTTGAAAGGAAAATGTCTGTAGATGCTATTGTGGTGGTTTTCATTGCCAATTCCTATACAGTGATGTTGAAAAGTGGGAAATAAATGGCATTTCTCTTCCTATTGCATTCTTTGATGTATTGGGTATGACATAATTGGTGCTGATGAAGTAGCCTGTCAGCTTTTTCACAGAAAAAGCAATAGTCATGTCTCGTCTAGTTCAATCTACAATCACCGTTTCATTGATCTCGATGTACTATATATATTTGTGTTGTAACCATGTATCTTATCTGAAATAAAGGTGATTTGCAAAAACAAACAAAAATACAATAGATCTATGTGCCAACCATGTCAATCCTATACACAACAACATAGGGATAGTTTGGATTAACATAATCCACAATTCGCATGCATATATATATATATGTTTCTCCATGGTTAAAGACAAACCCCTTTGTGACTGAAATCACTCTTTCTTCTTCTTCTGATATTTTGCAGACCACCTCTGGTGTATTATCACAAATCTTAACTAAGTCAGTCAGAGATAATTAGGCTACAGTATGGTAAAAAACCAACCATAGACAGTAAACTGATTGTTAAGTCAGTAAACCTGTATACAGATAGTTCCCGACAGTGAACCAATCATGTAGAACTGTTAACTCTACTTTCCAATACGCTATAATGACCTACTGAGCAGCCTTACGTTCCCCACTAAAATAGGCCACAGCTGCGAGATTATCGGCAACTGTGAGAGGGCTTGAGACTTTACACAAAGACCCATTACTTTGTGTCATGCCTCGCTGCTCATGTCTCCCTGCAACCTTAGATTTATCTCCACCACAGGCTATTTCTAAAATCAGCCCCAATCTTCCCCATAGGCCTGTGCATCACCTCTGAACCCTCACTCCTCAGTGATTGATCTCCACCGCAGGTTGTGCCACTGTATACAGAAGGATTTAGGTGGCCTTTCCGCTCTCTCTCCCCCCTTCCCTCTCTGTCCCTCTCTCTCTTCCTCCCCTACTCCTCCTCCTCCCCGTCCTACTACCTCACTACCATACCTGTTACAAACCCTCTCCCTCCTCCCCCTTCTCTCTTCCTTCTCCTGCCCCACCTCAAAAACCTTCTCCTGGGGGAGGGCGGAGTGAGGGGAGGAGGACGAGGACAGGAATGGGAGGAGGAAGAAAGAAGGGGATCGAGGAGGAGGAAGAGAGGGGGATAAAAGGGGAGGGAGGGCCAGGGAGGTAGTGGGGGGAGGGGAACGAAAGGGGAGGAGAAGGAAAATTGATAGATATATAGGTGTGTGTGGATGGGGGGGTGCAATAAGTACCTTTCAATGAAACCCTCTTATATCTGTCTTTCTCATCTCTCCTCTCCCTCTCTTCTCCTGTCCCCTCTCCTCAATTGTTTTCTCTCTCCCCTTCCTCCGTTATCTATCTCTCTCCTTTATTTTTTATCTCCTAAAATTCTTAATTCTAAAATTCTTAAAATGCTAATCTTAATCCTCATTATTTCTGTTTTCAAATAGGTTTCCAGTGTTAAATTTGGCGAGTCTAACATTCATAATAATGAAGGTAGCGTTCCATTTCTTTTTCAGGATATACCCAGAGAAAGAGGGGGAGGGGAGAGTGAAGAGGAGAGGGGAAAAAGAGAGAATTGCACACCTAACCTGCTATATTCCAAGTGCCGAAGGCGCTTGTAACAACAGTAAACCGTTGCTTGTCCTCCCAAATGGTGTTCTGTCCTGCTACCTAGCCATAGTGTTACGTACGAAAATTCTGACGATGCCTGTATTGAGCCTCCACCTGGTGTAAGTTGTTCAAATCAGGGACGGACATGCATAGATGGGTTTGATACTGTATGGCATTCAAGAACCATTTCTCTTCTAATTCAGAACGATTTGTATGCAATTTTCATGTTTCCTGGAGGTACAATCTAATTCAGCAACTCAATATTTTACATTGTCCGTCCAAAGCTTGTTTTTCTTATTTTTTTTTGCATTTTGTAAAATCAATTTAAGAGATTTGTAATGTACTGCTGGGAACTTGGAATTACATTCGGTGAGGTCCAGCAATGAAAAAACTAAAGCACATAACAAAAAACATAAAACACCGAATCGTCTGAATACTTCTGATATTGTGAATCTTTATTGAATGCATTTATATTTTCTTTATATAAAAATAAATATTTCAATATGTACAAGGGTTAGAATGGTGGTCGTCGTGGTCGTACTTGTGTTTACTTTTTAAGCCAAATGTCACGTTTATCGGTCACGCAGGTCTTTCACGTGTGCATGACAAAAGCCACACGGTCACAAATATCGGGCACCTTGAAGGACAAGAAACGCGCTAGGGCTGGCCTAACAGTTCTTGATTCGGGTCACATAATTAAACACGGTGTGAAAAAAATGACTCTTTATTGGCATTTAATTCTTAAACAATAAGATTCTTTTCACATGACTGACAAGGTGTTATCAGGAACACTGAACTTGATTATACCAATGGCTTTCTCTCCATTTATTTATATTAAATACGTTTAAATCTATTTACATAGTCATAGAAGACCTAGAGAGTGGCGTTTATTGGAATGTGTATCTATATTCTTCTCCGAAGTATTGAATTAACCTTTGCTCAGGGTAAGAGGCGCTAGGGGGACAAATGTATATTTTTCTCGCATGAAGCCCTCCTGTAACCAAATGTGGTTTAATCTGATGATAGCTGGTCTTTTTCAAATCTATTTTTTAAATATCGAGATTTATCTTTTTTTAATCAATGATGCCTCGGAGCTTTGACAGGGGCATTCAGCACAAATTCGCATAATGGTTTGTATAAGATTACTAATCTTTGTATTCAAGAGCATCACTGCAAAATCTAAACTTAGAGCGCGCTCGCCATATATGCATAGGAGACGACTTGCCATTTTTCTAACATATGCTTAGAATAAAAACAATTACTCTCTCTTCAGAAAATACGCCTGAAATGATATCCCCATTTAGTGGGCAGTATGAAGATGTACCTCCTACTTATAATGGCCTGTGATGGGTTTCTCCCAGCAAACTGTATCCCATTACTTTCCGCAATTTGGTCCATTCATAATGACTTTTGTCGGCCCGAAAAATGTTTGATCCATGGCTTCGAACGAAGCCACTCATGACAGAATGTTCTGTTTCACCCACAGAATTTCTCTGTGAACTGATTATACCCTCGATGAATTTCTAACACGAAGACAAGCTCGATTTACTGTTATATGATAATTATGCTATGTTGATTTCTTTCCTCGACAACAATACCTAAGAACTCTTTGGTAATAGTTGGACAAGGGATCATTCCTTAGTAGGTTCTACACACTTATAATATATCGAATCATAAGAAAATCATAGAAAACACTTATTTAAATGGGTACCTTTCACATTGCACAAATCATTGCACAAACAAATTCTATATGATATATAATTATGATACAGAATATTTTCTAAAGGAGCTATCGGGTATTTTCTCTATTAAACTTCCAGTCCTTACGGTATTCAGATTATTACCAGAAGGTCACAGCAGGACACTATTGATAATGGGGAATCTATATAAACACAACTATCATTGCTGAAATGAATACTGACGCATAGTGGTTTTGTATTTTGCCTATTTTATACAGCCTTGCTATGAATGGTTATCAATATGTAAGATGTAATTTATCTACAATTTTACGACAGAGATCCAAGACCAAATAATGATCACCTTCGATTTAACACTTTTCTATATATATATTTTATATATCTTCAATGACACAATCGATTAATGAATATGATAATATGTTGATATATTAAAAGTTAAGATTGTATCAGTATGTGACACCAGGGTGTTCTATACAATTATTTACGGGCTAGCTTCCCTATATACATTTTCACATATTTCCTTTAATAAGTGTACATACTCCACATTGTGTCTTTCCTTTAAAGACACAAAATACTGAGACAATGCTTTTTACATATAGCACCAGTATCTATATTTTATTTTTTTGTTTCTTTTCCACCAGATCTATATTTTCGCTTGTCGCCTATGTATAGTACGGATTTTCATCTGCCCAGAAAACTGGATATACTAACACATACATAGACCTCATTTTCTCATATGATTACCATATACACAACAGTTATTTGACTGACAGGTGAAGATCACCGACTAACAGAAACTATGCGTTAATTCAATTGTATTAAGAAGGTTCACCGAGCAACCATTCAATTTATCCAACATTTTATCGAGTATGTATAGCAGACAAGCTGATATAGCATATTTTGTAGAACACTATGATGATAGATTTATTTAATACCACATATTATGATAATGCCTCTTGTGACATCTAAAATTCTCCCAAACATTTTCTCAGATATTGTTCTAAACCATTCCTTACACCATGCCAATACTGTAATGAATCTATTTAAATGTATGCCATATACCTCTTTCAAGTATTTAATTTTGATTTGTGAAATGTTCATCTCTTTTAGCATAAAGAGGTGGGATATTCGAGAGTGGAACTTGCGGACGTAAAGTTTGCCAAAGGGTCGTGAGTCGTATTGGCATGTTTATAACAACGGTTACTACTTGGCGCTAAATGGATTCAACTTTCCAATATCAGGCGTATCTATTTTGATTCTATTCAAGATAACTTCGGGAAATATAATGCCTCAAACTAATTATTACAAACAATATGTCGTTTTACCCAAATATTGTAACATTATGCATTGAGTTTCCAGCCTGCTGCACCCATTGATCAGTAGAAAGTCCATTGAGAAGAATGTTAGTGCCGAGGAAAAAACCAATTTATTTTTCGAAGAAGTATTAATACAAAGGCCACGGTAGTAAAGTGGACGATCCAGAAGTGTTAAGACCTAGTGACCCAAAATGAAGTAGTGTTTCAATGGGAAAAATTAAATGGGACCAAACTGGGTCCAATCCAGAAGAATTGCGTGTTGGTACAACGTTAGCCTTAGTCTCTTGTTTTAGTTCCATATTAACATTGCAACCAAGTATTTAAAATATGTCAATCAAGAAAGGGTCGGAGATCGAGCACATGGAATAATAACGGCCATTTGGAGCAATTACTACAGAAGATAAGCGGTGTTGCCTGGCTCCCCTACTCGCCCGTGTCAGGCATCGGTTTGCACAGGATAGCCAAGCGACTCCCCATTGTCTCCTTGGCGGCCCAAAACTTTCTACTACATCCCGCCGTCTATTGCTAAATAATTATGGCGAATTTCTAACCGGTGATTTGTAATGCACTGGGTGTCCGTAAAGTCTTAAATCCAAACCAATCAAAAATTCTCTAAAAGCAAAACCCATCACAAACTGTTTTCAGACACTGTTAGAGGGATACTGACTTCCCCACGTCAAATTTTGTCAAATAAAGGAACACAACTTCTTCAGATATAAATAGAGAGAGAAAGTGAGAGGGGGAGGGTGTGTGTGTGTGCGTGTGTGTGTGTATTAAGACAATTTCCATTTTCTTTCTTCCATCATATTTACTTCAGAAAAGCTTGATATTAAAAATCCAGGCAAACCGTTGGTTGAGAAATATTTTAGTTGTGCTTCTTTGCAGTGTGTATTATTATATCAGAGTCAGTTCAAAGCTGTTAAGTATCATAAACGTCGAATTGTTGCAGCTTATGACCATAAAGGTTACCTAAACGGCAGTGGTAAGCTTACTTGACACATACTTAGCCTGCTAAGTTTGTAACTTGGACCTTGGATGAATAGCCTAAATGCATCTTCACGATAAGAATTTCAATGAAATGATGCATACCAATTATAATCAGTAATGGTAGTTCGGATTTTACAAAGAAATGATATATATACTACTTGGACTATACGTCTTAGTTTCATTTTAGATCATTTCAAGTTATTAATATCGGTTGGGAAGACTTTAGGTCAACTTAAATCAATTTCCGGCCAGCGGAATTCAGAGATTGAATATTCAATCAATACGGTGAATTGATGTTAGTAATTTGTTTGTTCTCATTATTTTTAGAGATTAATTTCTTGAAGTCATGACCCGCGTTTCGGCTCTGTCTCATGTTCTCTAGCCGATCCTTTTTGAATATCTGTTGAGGTAATTTTAAAGCATTGACAAATTGAGGCTTGTGTCCCAAGGCCTCAACCTGGCAGACAGTGTTTTCTTCATTATCTTTCACAATAGTTCCCCCTTTCTCAGCTACATGGCCTACATATATACATCTCTTTTTGTCAATAATATTTTTAATAATTCATTTATCTTCACATCAATAGCTATTTCCTATCTTCCTTTTCATATATCGTAAAGCCAACATTAAGGAATGTGGTACCTACGTGTCATAGGTATATAGAGACATCTCTTTCTGACTCTCACATTTTTTGTTTCCTGGTTAAAAATGAAATGTCAGTGGTATATATCCATGGCTAATGGGATATGAATGCATGTATACCCCTGACAAGTACTTGTGTTTACATGTCAAAATATAAGTAAGACAGTATAGAGAGTCCTAAACACGGCAATTGGGATCCAAAACCCCAACTCAGCTTAAGGTTAATACATGTATTTCTATACATTTGTGCGGTTGTCATTTTTCTTGCTATTTGCCAGTCATGTCTCAGTCGTCATTTCTTCTCCTGTTTTCCCAACTCCCCACAAAAGAGTTTGCACATTGGTCCTTTTGTCTTTTCTCAGCACCATGTTAATGGTGGGGGCACAGCGACGTGATACAAGTTTGCTTTAGCGACATTATTAAATAAATTATACACAAATTTGTTCAACTGGATTAGTATCATACGAACACACCCGTGGGATGTCTTTGTCAATCCTTTTTTTTTCACAACACTGAAAAATATTAAGATTTAGGGTGTATCAGAATCCTTTGGTTTCCACAAAGTATTCTTTCATTCATGTTTTCTCATTGCTACCAGATAACTGCACCTCCTTTTCTTGAACATCACAGTATAAGATGAGAAGGATTCACCGGACGATTCGTCAAGTCTGTCGTCATAAGTGGCAACGTCATGAAATTGTTCGACGACGTCGCAGATTTCTTTTGCCTTCAGGTGCGACATTATGTTGTAGGGACGAGACCCAAGTTCGCCTGACTAATCGGCGTTGGTTTAAAGAGCAGCATCCGGGAGTGTAAGGCCACCCTACCCGTCCGTGTCCACTATATCACAACTACCAGAGGGCAGCACTTTGATCTGTACATTAAGCACTTGAGTTTCATGTCCTATCAGCATTTCGTACTCTCATGTTCCGACATGGGACAGCCCAGACACATCTACAGCTAACAATAGTCCAGTTGGCGCAAAGGTTCGCCGCAAAGAGTAAATCGGTTACAATTTCAATGGCTTCTCAAATAAATAAGAATTAAGAATAAATAACGCTGCACCTGTTTACAACTTACATCCTATGTACAAGTTGCTCTACTGCTGTATGCGAGCCTGCCCCTTTGGACCTCCTGTGATGCGACGACTGCGCGAAAAGTCGTCTTTCACTGTTATCTGGCGTCAGGTTTATTTGGACCCAATTGTCTCACACTATAGATACAAACAACTAGATACTAATTAACGTATCTCTATTTATGTCACATTAGCAAAAGGCCCTTCTTCAGGAGTCTTTTCAGCACGACGCGGTCGCACTGGTTGCTGTCGTCGCCGATGGCGATTCTTACGCCGACGTCGACGCCGACGATGGTCGCGACCACTGCGAGGTAATTCACTGCCAGGTCTGTCAGTACTGGGCTTACAAAATAGCCCATGACATGGTTTATCAACATCTCCTCCTTTTCTCCTTCCTTTCTTTCGTTTATTATTTTTTCTACGATTCTTTTTTCTCCTATTATCACCAGGATTCCTGGAAGGTGTAACTGGGCCTTCATTGTCGCCTTTATTGTTTGGAGGCGGTGTCGTTCTACTACTGACGTCCGAGATGCTGAATAGGCCTTTCTCTGTCCCCTGTTCCTTCTTCGGCAATAATTGCAAGAATGTTTCACCAGCAGACTCACAATATCTTTTCAATTGGTGTTTGCTATTGACGCCCATGCATACGAATCTACAGGTTTTCTTTGGCTTCTTCCTCTCTCTGTCTCGACACAAAGTGATAAACCAGTTCTTTTGCATTTTCTGTCGGAAGACACAGTCTTCTTCCAAAAAGAGATCCTGAAAAATAATAAAAACAAATTTTGTAGCCCAGATGAATTTGAAAAATGATCATTTCACGAAAATATTTCTAGAAAGGATCCTGCAAAGAGCTAGTAGAAACATTCAATATAGTCATACGATAATCAAATGCATAAACTTCGTGAAAGAAATCAACGGTTTTATTAAATTTATACTTTGAAAATAATTTACATGTGCATGTTTTTTTGCAATAATAGGAAAACATGTGTAATTCACTGGAGATCATGATCCCAAGACAATACATGCATCAGAATATAAAAGCAATTGTATATGCCGTAATCTATTCAATCTTTTCACCACTATTCGTATACTTGTTAACACAAGAGTGTATCCCTGTAACATCTATATGGGCCCATATGATTTACGAAGTTTCTGTGCCAAAAATGTAGACATAAATCAGCGATCATTCGCCTGTTATCTGTTCTCAGAATCCAAATCAAAGCCAATTACTTTGATTAATAGCAGCGCCCAGATTTGAGAGAAGCTCGGACAAGCTGCCAAAGATATCGGAACAATGAATATTGAAGGGAATAAAACTGAGGCCCAGAGGTCTTTTATCTGAATGCCTCCTGTAATCGTCACCCTGGTCATCGCTGATTGATTGAACCTGTCTACCGGTTTATACCAGGGTCCGACAGCGCGGAGGTGTGCGCATATTGGAGAGCTCAACTTTACTGGGGGAGGCCAGGGGTGGAGGCCGATATTATTACCATTTTCTTTCTTTTTTTTAAAAAAAAACCAACACATCTTTACGATGTATTTTATGAATAAAATATATATTTGTATTTTGTATAGGCAAGTTTAATATACCCAACAATATACCAAATGTAAGCTGTAATCATCGAAACGAATTATTCTCAATAATTCCTTCATATAGATATTTTTTATAGATTAGATGTTCTTGTCAATGATATGGGTGTGCAGGTTCCAATGGCTAGGATAAGCTTGTTATCATGAATGTGTACCTCCGAGGAAACGATCAATACAATTATAGGTTACTGATAGGGATCAGCGTACGTGTAATACAGGGTATTATCTTATTGTCCACCTCTGGGTTGATTTGGTGCTTAGTACCAGTTTGTGAAGAGAATAACAGTATGACAACGAAGTTATATATGCAAGCGTTTTATCATTAGGATTTCTCTGATAAAAAAATGCGTCTAACCTGCATGTTGGGTTGATTGATAATTGAGCATATAGTTATTGCCAAATTCTCTTCTAAAATACTCGTTCTTACTATGGTGAGAACCGAGTAAATTAACTACAACGGATCTATGCCTATATAATATTAATGAGAATCTGTAATGTTTATATTCTCAATTTAGCTTTTATTCAAATCTGAGATGATCGCTATTTAGATTTAGAAGCTTTGGAAACCATATTTAGCGATGCACTGACCCATCTTAGCGATGCACTGACCCCGACACAAAGTGGGAAAATGGTTTTGATGATAAAATATTGGCGTTAAAACTACTCTTCATATAATGTGTCACTTACCCTCGCATAGAACCTCCCTCGTTTATCCATACACACGAACTTGTTGGATCGCCGGCCTTTCAATGTGGCGAGAGGCTCCACATTGTGTTCCGCTTGCCCCCCTCTGAATATTGAGCTATTTTGCAAAGGTGTGGATGTAACTGTAACTTGCAAAAGACCTGAAATATACAATGAAAAGGAATAAGATGATTACTGTTGTGATGAATGTGGTGCGAGTGGAGTACTTCCTACGGAACGAGCGATGAAATATGGGGGGAAATAGTGAACCGTAAATTGTCTGACAAGGAAGCAAGAGAACTGTGATAAGAAACACGGTCAATAATTGGACCGGTATATGACGATGCTGCAGTATTTAATTTCTGGAAAAGAGTGTTTTCCTGAATGTCTCACGAGGAGTATATGTGTATCTATACATTGTACACACACTGGGGCAATTTGTGTAAATGTATGTCTGCGCGCATTGGGAATGGGGGATTTGGGAGACAAATGATAGAAAAGCTACCTGGAATAATACATATAGGAGAGCAAGACAACTGCTTTCACCAGTCAACGTTCTACAGAATCGGACATGATTCCCACTATGAATTGTTACATAGAGCAATGGCGACATGCATGCAATCATAGACTTCCCAAATCCCACCAACTCCGAATGGCGGATTGTGAGATTGTTGAAAAGACCAAGAAAATAGAGGCAATGCAGAAAATGGGGGATGCCAAAGAGTCGGTATAGGTTGGCCTGTACTAAGATGTGTTACAACCTAACTAATAATCTCCGCCGAAATCAAATTTAAGCTTGACCCTGAATGAAAGGCTCTGAGGTTGGATAAGATAGATAAAAATTACCATCACTTTTTTCTGATGTAATTATAATCACCATCACCATCTCAACATTATTATAACGGTGGCAATCACTATTATATGAACATCTTCTACCTCCTCTTTTTCTGGGATGTATTGGATTTAGTCCCTGTTGCTCTGATATATATATGTATTATCTTAATCATAATGAGATATACCAGGGGGTCAAATGTACAAAATGTATTAAACGCAAAGGGTTGCATTTCCATATTCTTATTTTAGACATGATTACTTCAAAATATTGGATCATAAGTTTTAAGTTGAGTTGGCAACTTCAGAGTTTGTAAATCTTAAGAAGGATTTGGTTCATTTTGTGCACACAAGCAGGGCAAGGGAGGAAAACCGCTAGAGTAGTCAGAGTGAGTGAGGTAGGAAAGAAGTCAAGGCCAGGTACACTCTTCCTCTTACACCCTGGAGCAAGATGAGTACAGCGACCGCACCAGGAGTAATGCGGATTATAATTATAGGAAGGGAGAGTACCCTGGATGAAAGGCAAGCCCCTTCTCACTCCTGCACCATCTTTGCTCACTCTAAGCAGTCTCCATACCGGTACCATGTTCTTCCATTTTTTCACTGCCTATATTAATTGGACATTACTCACGCTAACGCAGTAATAGTGTATTGTCGATCATTTTCCTCGCGCCACAGAGTATCACTTAGACTCGATGTGTGGATTAATGCAGAAATAAAATGCGTTATCAGTATCATGTTATGTATCAGTTTCTACTGTGCAAGACGCACACCTATATAGCATGCACAAATAATGGAATGGGCTGAGTGTGCATCATGCATTATATCTTTTCGTCTCCGTACAGTGGCGTCTAACCAATTCGTAAGTTATAATGGCACCAGGTATAAACAATTTCTCCTTTCCTGTGCTGAAGGGATGTAGTTGTATGTAGTGGGGTTCTAAGCCCCCAAACTACTACCCCACCACCACCCCCACCATACACCCGTTACCTTCGCCCCCTCCCACATTTACCACCCTCTCTCCGTCCTTACCAGTCTGATCAAGTCTAGCTTTCCTGCATCCACATCTGCCAATACTAAATCTCGCTTAGAACTGTTCCCCATTCCTCCGTCTAGATCAACACTCGCCAAGTATATTTAATTTCAACATGGAGATATACTTTTACTTTGAAATCATGTAGCATTACACACAAGTGATATCTATCTGTGTCAAACTGTACAACATACCTGCATAGATGTAATACATCACAGATTATTCTAATGAATTTATTCAAGTACATTTCGTTCCCAGGATCTATCTTTAAAAGATGCACAGTAACATCTATACAAATCCATAGTAATATGTTTGGACCTGCATTATCCCTGAAGCAGTGCTGGATGTACTACTACATAGAGGTGACAACTTGGATTTATAAGCTTACTTCAAAATCTGGAAATCGGGATGAATGTCAAGAAAAGTTCCGAGGTATACACCGCGCGGCTTCTTGAAAAAGAGAAATGGATGGCGATAGGGTTGAAAGGGTAGGGAGGGAGAGTGGGAAGGAAGAAGGAAGGCTGGTGCGGCGGTAAGTTGAACATCTCTATCTGAGGCATTGACGTTGCCATGACGTGCGAACGTGCGTACCCTGGGAGCGTCCGTCGAAAAAAAAGTATCTAAAGTCTGACATCTCTCTTTCTCTCCCACTCCGGAGTTTTAATTCACAATCTTATCAGACAAATCAATGCGTAGTTTATGTTTTTAATCGGTTAGATTGTAAGGGTACATAATCGAGAGGAATATTCATTGTTGAATACATTTACATACAATGTCCACATTCTGAAAATACACGATATGCAATGGGCATTTTTATAAAAAGTTGAGTCAATTTTAAAATATTCAGAACATAAACTGAGGTGTGGGCCTAGCCGTTAGTACTACCCCCTACCGCTAAACCTTCATGGGGGCGAAAATGGACATCTTTGAAGCAGTTAAGGTCGTGATATAATACTGATATCACAATCCGATAAGAATCAGTACTTAATTTAATCATGGGAACGGACAGAACTCGGTAAAGGCGTTATCAAGCCAAGCTTAGCAAACTCTTCAAGGGTTTCATCAAGTAGATGAAATGCCTAAGTGCACATGTACGTGGGGATCTGAACGTAGCGTAGTATTCTACCTACGGGTAAGGCGATATGGGAGCATGTAAATCACAGGTAACATAGGAATGGCTTTCAGGGACAGGTTGGTAAAAAAAGTCAGGGCGTACATTTCACTCTGGGATGCTGAGGAAGTGGAGGTGCTGGATCCGTACTGGAGACTCAGTGATGCAGCAGAATTTAATGCTGTCACAATGTTAAAAGTTGCAATGAAGCTCAATGAATCCATCATTGAAATGCATATCACTTCTTTGCATCTGACTGTCTTAACATCCAGAGGGAATAAAAACATGTATCACAAATGGACGACTGGATTAGGGACTGAGAGCAACATCAATGATTGTCTAGACATACAAAAAACGCAAGCAGTAAGAACATAAACTTAGTTTATACTTTATACTACGACTTGTTTTAATTTCTGAATTTTCAGTTGCATAATTGGATGACATTTCACTATTATAGTTGGATTGAACGTTGTCCACCATTGATTCGACCCTGGCTTAAAGATGTTCGCAAGGGATGCACACAAGTTTGCTTTATAGGAAATCCATATACCGATGATACAGTCTTCTATGCGAACTTCCGAATGTGTTCTGTATTTCCCACTAAGATTTGTGCAGAAGTACATGTATTGTTATTCAGTAATTGTGCTGCACAAATTTATGGTTTTCACCCATGAAACCATCTTTGCGCAAGATAAGACAGAGAGGGAGAAGAGGAGAGAGAGGGTGCGAGTATACTGAGATGGACAGGTGACTGCAAGTATTACACATCTTGTGCATACATGCACTCCGTCCAGCCTCTAAAGAACGGAGATTTCAAAGAGTGCCGGAATAGTTTAGCATTGCGGTTTCGGTTCTTTAGAGGCTGGACAGGGTATAGACACATTAATATTAACTAATGGTGGACGGGTACCAAAATGTCTTGCAACACAAACGTCAGGTTCATCGAGAAAGTTAGCCCAACATTTTACGGGAAGTTTTACAGTAGGCGATCCTTGCTGCTAGAGAGAACCAAAGAGCTATATAGATGAAAGTTATTCCAGTCTGGCTGGCTGGCTCAAGATATCACACTATGACCGGTCACCTGCGGCCATGCTCCTGCTCCTGCAGCTTATCTCGGTTTTCTAAGAAGAAATGTTTAGGTCTTCTAGACATAAGGGATCATACCAGTTAGTGAACTTCTAGCCAGTGGCGTGTGCATGACAACAGCAGGATAGAGGTGAAACCCTTTGTATGTATAGACAATCTTGAGAGAATTGTGGCAAGTGAGAAATGTGTCCCCAATATAAATACCATCAATAAAAAAAGAAAGTTAATAATATCATTGGCTAAACGTAACTATTGGATATTCCTCACTTTCTTTCCTATAATTGGGGACGAAAAATGACTAGAAGATTGCGAGACTGTGTCCTATCCCCATTGGCACACAGTCAATTGCTGCAATTGCTGTAAAATATACCTTGAAGTTGAATACTTTCCCTCTACTCGAAAATGGCTCCGTTAATCGCCGCCAACTGAGAGCATGGAACGAGTCAATCGTACTTCCCACATGAAATTCACTATTTAACTAAAAAAAAAATGTAAAAAAAAATGCACAAGCACTTTCAAAATCAACTTATCCCTCTCTACCCTGAAGATGTGTACCATGCAATATCATTGTAGTGTATCTTTGTATGATGTAGAAATTGAAGTATATAAAAATATGAAAATTCAAATTACAGGTAATGAAATTGGCATTTTTCAAAGCATATAATACTTCTTGCCAATGATTTGGCACTCTGCAAGATAAAAGACGGCCCACTTTGAAATCTAGCATTTGAATGTTTATATTGCTTGTTACCCTTTTACTCCTCCCCGTCCCCACGCACAGTTAATCATTTTATATCATACGCGCATAAACTCCTGACCGTCTACTTCCTCACTACTTTCAATCTCCACAAAGATAAAGTGAGGGAAGCCTGTCAGCAACTGCTCGATCCAACACCATCGAGGCCTACCTCACAAAACAGCTTCCACGGGCCCCTCCAATGTGGCTTTCATTTTACCTCCAGCCGTTTGAGTGACAGAGGGTTTAATACCTACGTGTATGTAGCTACATACTTCAAGCTGTACTCCGGGTGAGCATCCAGGGCTACTGGAGTAAGCAACGGGAGGAGGAGGAGTGGCAATGGCGGTAGTATATGCAACGAGAGAAGTGTCGGGGCCTGGAAAACTGTAGGGGGAGGGGGCATTAGAGACCAGAGGTCGATGCTCCCAGTGGGAAGAGATCCAGAGACAAGTTCTCCTATCATATCTCTCTCCCTACCTCCAGAGTTACACATTCACTCACACAACCAGCAAGAGATCCACGGCAAAGTTTTCCTTTCATTTCTCGCACCCCTTCCTTCAGAGTCACACATACCTATACACATTCACTCACACATCCGTAGGGAAATCTTATCTTACAAACATCATATAACTCACACAGTTACACTGAGATAGCGAATCTCTTACCTCGAGTAACTGTAATCCCCTATGGACTTGCCTTTGGTAAAGGAAGATAAAGTAAGATTGATCAATATCGTTCTGTGGCTTTACAGCCTTCTGCACAGTTTTTCCCGCGCTGTACTTTTTTGCTGCTGTCATTTCCTGACATCCAGCCTGGGAGACATATAATTTTGACTGCTTTTTGCATGGATTCAGATTTAGGTATTATATCAATTTTTAAACACAAATCTTCAAATATACTCTATCCCTTGTTTCGGTTCCTCTCATGTCCTCCGATACTTTCCCTGGAGATTTATGCTTAGTGAAAAATCGGAAAAGCGATAAGGAAGCCATTAATAAAAACGACGCAGATCAACACTTGACTAGATTAATCAAAAGTAAGCATTCTAGAAATGTGTACATATATATATAGTCTAGAACTCTGTGATTTATTTCTACGCACGGATACTGTCCCTCTCATATATTTCCTTCGCCATAAAATATGTTTATTTAGAAATAGTTGGATGAAATAAAAATATAAAGCCAGGATGACCCTCCAGATACAAGAACTGATTTTGTGAACACTTCTTCCATCTCCCGACATTAGTCAATTCCTGAATGCCAAATCTGGAATTCTTATATTTTACTGCCCTTCACAGAGGTACAGAAATGATGGTCGGATCGAATTAGTTTATATTTAGTTTTTATTCGTTATATATTTAGAAAACTATTCTAACCAAGTTGAAAGAACTGGAGACATTTTCGACGAAGGGAAACCCATGATGTACTGTGATTACTAAGTGAGTGCATGACCATTTGGACTTGTTAGCGGATACCGCACGACAGTGTCGAGTGAAGAAAGTGAATCTGTGCATGGCGGGAGGATAACTGCGCAAAAGTGCCGCGAGCTAACACAGACATTATCAAGGATCGGACAGTTTTCTGGAGCCAGGAAACCATCTATAACCCTCTAAACACGACCTCCTCTCTTCAAACATCACCTCACATCATCAAAAAGCTAAAGGATTTCCAGGTTTACATGACTACCTCGTGAGCTTCCCCTCTTTGTCAAATGTGTGTTTCTCGGAGAAGGGGACATCATTATAAGTAAAAAAAAAAAAAAAAAAAATAAAAGTAAAAATGTATTGATTGACTGATTGATTTGCCTTTTTTGTTAATTCCCTTTTCTGGGCAGTACATCAATGTAACATTATACGTATTCGCAAATAGTCTCATTCTCTGCGCTTTCAGACCAATGTGATATCTCTCAACTCATGATTGAAACAGAAAAAAATGTTGAGAAATACGGATTCCCTTTGCAAAAAAAGTATAAATTTATATCAATTCACGTGGCAGGAAGATCTGATGTGTCATCAACATTTGGTTTTTTTCACGATTTCTATCGCGAAAATTTTTCAGTTCCCGCCTCACCTCAAAGAGAGTAAAGCAGATAATGGATACATTTCGAGTCAATATACCGTTAACTGTTTTTTCCAAACATGATTCATTAAGGCTATCCACATTTAGGATGGCTTCAGACCCAGAAGCATGAGAGTGCTCTCGGTTCGGATCTTGTTGCGGCTGCAATTTCTCCCCCTCCCCCCATGCAGACACTACTGGAAGGCCAGCTGTAGCAGAACTGGCTCTGGTTAAAATGATAAAACAATAAGAGAATTTAGTCAATGTACTCTTCATTCAATTCCGCTCGTGTAAGACATTGTGTTTCCTGAATTTTATAAAACGGGCTGTGACATACTTTCCCTTTGGGAACATGTTACGTTTGCTTGATTTTTATAACGAATTTTCAGTCTAGACTTGTCGGTGTTCAACTATTGGCTTGTCTATTTTTCTCTTTATTTATAGTTTTGACTGCCATGCTCAAAGGTCAGATGGAAATAACAAAATGTGAGTACTACCAATGATAATACGACGTGAGGAAATACGAGTGCAAATGAATACGATTTACCTAGGACTATGTGAATGAACACTATAGGGTTATCAATGTCATCCATGTATGCTTACATTGTAACAAGTATTAATAGATTTAAAATTGATAACACGAAACTGCATCTTACAGCACAGGAGTATCAAGACATCGTAAGTTATACTTCCAAATATAGACTTTTAGGCTAGTCCCATTTGCCCAGATATAATATCATGCTTTACGATTTTCAAAATACATATTTAGCAGAACACCGTCCGGCGCAACAACCAAGTGGCCGGTAATCGTTCTCCCGGACAAAATGTCTCAATGAGCACAAGGGTAGCACAAAGTAATATTGAAACAGAGCATGCACTGTTTGATATCTTATTTTCACGGAGCAACGCCAGCAATTGTGAATTCCTTCTTCCCCTCCGAGCTGAAGTTGTGGACGCGTTGTTGAGGTTTAAAGCAATGTTCTGAAGGTCGAGTAATGATAGGAGGGTCAGGGTTAGTATTTGCTATGCCATTGACACGGTCGGTACAGAATGTAAACAATTCCCCCGTGCTCCATTAGCAAACATTCTCTTCTTTCTTACACTCACACCTATCAATGAAAAAGATTTGTTTTATGTCAAGCCATCGGAGCCCGAGACACATCCATAGGATCAGGGGGTAGCTAGCTGAGAGTCAACGTTTTCAGATCAATGAAAAACGTGAAAGGATGTTGCGAGAATTGTTTATATGATCGCTTAAGCATGCATGGCATAGTTCTTCTCATACCACATTTTGTCAAATTTGATGGAACCTTCTTTATTCTTTCATGAATGGGGGTCCATAGCCCACCCACTTCACAAACCCCTTCTCAATGCCTTCGGCCTCCTCGAATCGTTACAAGTGTGTATGGGACGGGCGATGTGTCATGTAAAGGTGGCATGTCTGCAGAGTTTATTCTTTGCAGCGGACACACCTTGAATTGGTGGTACCTTGGGCTAACAGGTATGTAGCATATGTGGTATCATTGTTTGCAATTATAATACTATATATAGTATTAACATGGACGCCATTTTGGAGCTAGATTTGGGATGAGCTGGACTTACTTGAGAAAAAGTAGTAAGAAATAACCTTCTACAAATATCTTCTTAAGAGTTACTTTCTATAAAATTTGATTGTATCCATAATGGAATGCAAATTATCATCATTTCATATTGCAATGATCCATTTAGGTGCCATGAATTCTTTGTTAATCACACTGTTTTGTAAATCATGCCATGTAATTCACTCCCAAACATGGCGCATTATAACTGATAAAATGCACGGCCGCTTCTCAAAACTGCTCCTCTAGCATGTTACCCCCTGGGAGCTTAATTCACTCGGCTCACAATCAATGATACAATCCTTTAGACCACAGTGTACTAATAAACTGACATTCTTGTTAACAAGAATAGCAAAGAACCAAATGAATGACAATGATTGTATGTGTATTTTAGCGATAGGTTCTGAATCATTGCTAATATTCTCAAAGTAAAATAATAATGAAATTTAAGTAGTAAAATTGAATCACTTATATAGGAGTGCATTATAAGGTCTACCGACCCTAGCGGACATCAGTTCTCTTTTAACAATCTGCGTTAACCACTTATCAATGTCGATCAATGAATTGTAACGATTGAAATTTGTAATGGTTAGTCATTAGATGTTACAGGTTCAAAGCACACCACTTTTAACTACACTCCTCAATGCTATGTCTTATAGCGGAAATTCAATTATGCCGCGTCTCTCTTGTAGGTCCAACGATGAGAAACCCATTACGAGAACCTGTACGGTTCTAGGCTAAAAGGCCAGAACTAATTTAGAAGGTCTCATGCTCTCATCAGTAAGTATTTGGAAATGGGGTCGTGTTAAGAAATAAATTCTTTTAGGTGAAGGAAAAACCAATTTAGCTATTTTCTCAATGTATATTCTAAGGGTCATGGAGGATAGCCGTCTTCTTCAGACGTTGCTAATGCATGATTTTATGGCTTGTTGTAAACAATTAGGAGTGAAGGTTTGACCATGAGAGTTCCAAAGTAAATAAGCTCTCTTTTAACTTCCAAAAGATAGAAAAACCAAGGACGTTCAGGAACATAGCGGGGTTATGCCATCGGATAACAAGATGTACAGTCATAGATTCCCCAAAATATCATAATGTGCATTGAATGATCTTTATTGCCGAGTAGTGTATTACTGGATTAGATCTAGCCACCTATATTTAACTATCTATCAATATTTAACTATTCATATGCGAAGTTATTATACCTATACAAAGCCTATACCTAGACAACTTCACAACTCTACCCATAGCGAATCTCGACTGGCTGTCAGAGAGATGCCGTAAATTGTTAAACTGTAAGTAACTTTAGGTTACAGGTTTAAATCTAAGATTACTCGAGTAGAGTTTCACAGGAAAAGGGCGGGCCCTTCCTCAAAGCTTCTTCAATTGGTTTTATGATCATTTCTTATTCTCCTCCGCCTAATCACAAACAGGATTCGTGAAGAATCATGAAGCGCTTTCCCGCTGCGCCGAGGAGGGAGTTTCAATGTTTTCATTTCAAATTTGTACCAGTAAAACCTTGGGCCCAGGAACACCCACTTGGCAGTGAGTACATTATCAAAACCCTTCAGTCAAACCGGTGTCAGAGCCACTCATGTCCATGGCACTGAAGACCCATAACACTGAAGAACCCCTCTCGAGTCCCATACAGTCTTCGGGTGTGTGGGTCTGAGGCCCAGACGGTGACCTATGTCATATCTTCACCCCGGGATATATGGCTCAGACTAGACACCAAGCTGCTAGTCTTGATTGAAGTCCAGATGCTTTACTTTAAAATCCAAATCTGACTTATTGAATTAATGGACATCATGGGGCGGTGTTTCATATTCGGGATACACCACAATGTCCTCTTTCCCACCGAAGGTCAATGGGTGGAGATATAAGTATGTAGATATGAGCAAAGATGAATAATCATGAACATGAAATTTGTGTGATCATGTAAAAAGTAAACAATATGTGTTGAGTGCTAGGATAAACTCCTGTATAATATGGCCAATAAATGACATTAGTGAATCAAATCGTAGTAATGACCCAGCGATCCAATTGTCATTAAGAAAAGTTGCAAATAAAAAAGGTTGACGATTTCAAATGCATGTATACTTGAATAGAAGTCCTCAAAATGAAATGTACACGTATACAATATTATACTATATTTTTTTCTGACTGCGCAATATCAAATATGGAAAAACATGGCAAAATAATGTAGCCAATTTTGAATTATCAATATAGTAATTAAAAGTATGATCGGTAATCGAGTAGGTGAGGGTCGAAAGGAGGTTGTTTATTCAGTCAGCTGAAGAGGTGGAAGATCCTGTATCCGTTGTGATACAAGCCATGGATGAATGCATGCATTAATACAGGTATATATCCATCATTATGAACATAAATTGACACAATTCAAGTATCGAAGATGTATTGTCACTCAAAATTATGTGTACCCGGTATGTGTCAATATAATGTCCACAAACTAGCTGTACCATGTTTAATAATACTTAATATTTCAACCAATAGTTTAATCATATATGTCTCTGTACGAGGTGTCTATGTACTAACTGTTATTTTATATATTTTTATATTTGTGAATAGATACATATCGATATATCTATGTACAATTCATTGATAAACCATGATGTTGTGGATGTAGGTAATACGCCTATTCCTTTACGAGTGGGCGGGTCACATTTATATATAAATACAGCATCACTTCCACATTCAACTCAGCAGTGTACACTGATATGACAGCACGTGGCACAGGTTCAAGAGTTGTAATAAAAGACTTGTAGCTTTTAGGAAAGTGAGCTTATTTTGCTCGGTATGAATTAAAGATTTGGCTTTGTTTGCTGAGGAGTTTTTTTTATCAATATTTTATGTTTGGCATGTTTGTAAATATAATAAATGCTTGTCATCTTTGTTATGGATATAATTATAATCAGGTAACGGTAAGTATTGATCGTAACAAAGTACAATTGTAGATAGTTACTCATTGATTTTTGCAAATTACTAGAACGCCAGTAATAAAGGTGACCCCATTATGGAGAATATCAGCACTATAGTTTTGACTATAAAATGTTCACAACTAGGAGTCATGAAAGACCACATACCCGTAAATATTAGTAAGATATTGAATGAAATACCTTACTGAGTATAAAAAGAGCGTTCATTCCTGTAGGGGGTCTTTGTCGAGGCTGTTGTAAATCGTTGAGCATAGAAGGAAGAAATTGCCAAAACTTCAAACTGTGGGAGAAGACCTTGTACAGTAATACCTAGGTTGTATTGACGGGGGGTAAGGGTCTCAGTCGACAAGTAATCTTATTCCCAATTGATTTATTTCCTCATGTATATTTACTATGTTACTCTACGACTATCTCTACCTGTCGGTTCTTCTCGGGAAATACTCTATTCCCTTGTCTTAACCATTTAACCCCCCCCCCCCAACTCAGAATACACATGAAGGTGTATTTGTGTGCTGTGTCCACACAGAGTTGTGATTTTAATTCACGTGTTCAGACTCGTCTGTTGGAGTGAAACTCAAATTTGGTGGAGAGGGAACATTTTAGATACCACTGTTTCATTATCATTCCAGCTAATTTACAAATTACCGTCACATGAGGCATGTATGCTATATCACTTTGTACAAATCCATAAAATGCATGGTCTTGCTGGGCATAACATTAGCGCGAAAAGTCCCACATACGAAAAGGTGCGTTCATATATGGGTGGGGGTGGGGGCAATGGTGGGCCAAGCAGGTGGTAGTACTGACCGAAAGAATAAGACCGCCATGAAACCCCAAAGTTTGTTTAAGTTCTAGAGTTTAGATATCCATACTGTATATATAGGCTGTGATATTAGCACCTGAGTGTCGCCTAGGTGGTAAAGGTTGGAGGGGTGGGGGAATATGGCCTTAGGTTCGTAGGTATACAGCTACCAGGCAAAATTTCAAAAGACTATGCCGAAAACATTTTCCGAATCTTTAGTAGATAGGCAGCAGTTGAGACCCCCATAATTGCAATTTCCCCATGAAGTCACGCAAAAAAATGATTGCCGGAATTACGAAGTGTTTCTACAAACCAGTACTAAATGGTTAAATCTACAAATCGTATGAGCATTATCCGCGCATGTACAAGCATTCATGAATTTGATTAGGTCCAGTTTGGGTGGTATTTTTGCCTATCAGTGTTATATACCGTTACCCCTCCTCAAAGAGTTGTTCCAATTACAAATCTGTGATGCATTTATTATAATACGCAAACAAAACTTCCAGCTTATGAAATACATGTGAATCCAGTAATCACAAGATCGAACTCGGTATTGGATTTAGGCATTGAGACTGCTACACACATATATACCATATATGTATACTAGATGCATAATAGCACCGGGATTGACCTATAATATATCTTATGTGTACTTTAAAGTCATGTCCAGTCCAGTTCCTATCATGTATTTGCACATATACATGTCGTATGGCAAGGCCATGGAGGCATTATTAATCCAACATGAAAGAATACTTCTTATCTTCTAATCGATTCATAAAGGGTCTTATCTCTGCAAAACTTGTAATTTAATGCCATAGGGGGCCAGGGATGATCTGTGGATTGCCTCGAATATACCTATATAAGTAAATTCATCTATAGGATACATATACGTTTAATTTCCTGACGCAGTACGGATTTAGTTTCCTTCTCAGCCCGCGGCGCTTAGAATACATTTCAGCACTATTAGATGCGTTTACAAATAGATGATCCGCGATCCAAACATTACGGTTATAGGTTGGGGTTCGCCCAACCAATGGCCAAGGAAGTGGCGAGAGTATTGGAATCGTATTAGAAAACAAGGCCGTGGTACAGTATACTGAATTTGGGGGATAATCCAAGTACTATTCAATCGATCAAGTTATATCGGGACACTTATAAAAAGCATTCCATGCAGGTGATCTTCTGTACGAGCAGGTACAACAACTGCTTTATCTAAGTACGGAGATAATTAAACTAATCAGAAACTTATATACTTCATTTAAATATGTTGATGAGATTAGAGGGTTGATAACCAGCCTAACTCAGATCCCCATGCGTAAACATATTATATTGCTGACAATAAATCAATTCCCATTATCTCTGTAGGTTATTGAAGATAGGATCTTTATAACTTCCTTAGAATGCAATTCGTAACATGGGACATAATTCATGAGTTTACAAATTGTTGAGGTTAAGAAAGTACCATATTACTAAATTAAAATCTATTTCCTCGGCGTATGTACGTACCTTTTTCGCGGTAAATAGGAATTATTGGAATTGGATCTTGAGTATTTGTGATGAATCGCTACTTGTTTTATTGTTTTTGTTCTGACCAAAACCTTTGAGAACTGAGCCGTGCAACAAGCAACGCATCAAAAGATGATCAATTTGTGTTAATAAGTTTCGCCCCCCAAACCTCACCATATCAGGAACTTACTCATCCTGTACTCGTTCTTTGGAGTGAGTTGATCAAATGCCAAGCCGACCAATCATAAAGCCTGTGCCAATCTAACCAGTAATTACCCGACCATGAAAAGTGGGACTTTTTCCTGCTTAAGAATTAAGTATTTCAGTGCTTTATCATGCTTACCCACTTGGGTGGCCAAAAAGGTCTGAAGACAGCACAATGCAAGTGAGATGGCTTGATGGTAAGGTCAACTGGAGTAGCAGCTGTATCATTTGATCAAGACATGTACATGTATGTATACAGTATGGAGAGGGAAAATGCATTTGTAGCCTAGCCTATGACATTCCCTTTGGAGCCTCTAGATTCGATGCCAGCCCCATAGACTGCCTCTCAACTGCGACCCCCCTGCTTTTCTTTTTTATTCTAAATTCAGATCAATCGTTGATTTGTGTCTTTTACGTGATCTGAGGAAAGATAGTCACCCAAAAGGATTGGTGTATAAAAATGCATATTATGTGATCTAGTTGACATCAGAGTGACACTTTGGCTTATTTCACATACCAGTTACATGATTATGATGATGATAACAATAACAACGTATGCATCTATCCATGTATAATGTGTTATGCACATGCATATGTGTATATGTACATGTCTACTTGTACGTGTACGTTAAATATTAAGTATGCAGTCATTACTGCATAATAATAATACCCAATAATATATAGATAGTTTTGGATATTAACAGGTTATTAGCCATTTAAACGTAGAAAATAGGGCCAATACAAAAGCAACGATACTTAAATAACCACCATGATCTGGCGCAAGAGACATGAACCGATGTGTTTGACACTCTGTATAAACGAATACGACTATGAGCTACGGGCACATGGGCGAGCCGTGAGAGAGAAGGATTCCCCAGCCTAATTATTTTTAAGTTCTGTATATATGTATACGTGGGCAATATTGATTGACTGTCTGATAAGCCTGATCCTATCACCATGGGCCCGTTGCACTAAGTTACCTTACATACCAGAGACTTAACTAGACGACAGTTTGGATCTTGTTGAGCAAGGAATGTTTTGTGAGTAAATCTGACCAGTTCCATGATATATAGGAGTATTTTTTTCTCAATATTTAATCAGTGAATTTCCCCTGCGCCTTGTCAAAGATTTATATTATTATATCATGAAATATTGGATGTAATTGCTTTTTGGTTAATTAACTTGTCCAATTTAAAATTGTATGCAAGCTTGCCGTTCCTAGTTGTCACATCATTCCATTGTTGATGGTCTTGATTACAGATTGTTGGTAGTGTTATGCAACTGACCCAAGCAAGGCGATAATGCCCGTAGTTTGATTTGTTAAACATAGTGTTTAGCTCTCTTGCTGTTTCCAATACTAACTATTAAGATATTGAGGATCCAAGATTACACAGTGGATTTTTCTGGCGATTTGGGCACAATTATCTCAACCATTAAGAGAACCTATCCTTGTGATGTATGGCATATGATTCGAAATCGGGATTTCAATCAAAAGATTTTTTTTTATTCTACCAGCCAGGGATATCTGTATAAATTTACAACAGGAAGTCATTGTTGAGTATGGTTGTTACATTGGTGCTCTACTTTTTCCGGATTCCTATATCATACCCATCTGGTGGCCCTGGTTCCCATGGGTAGAGGTACATGTCTGGAGTCCTAGGCGGAGTTATGACGAACTTACTCCCGTTTGATGTTCTCCACCCACCATATGACAATGGCACAAGGGCATATAAGTCTTTAATCATGTTTAACTCGTCCCAACCTTGAGTGTGTGTGAAAGAGGACTGTCCCCAGACACGTTATTTTTTTCTATAATTTTCCCTCGAGAGTTTGGAGAGTTAAAATGTTCATCTGCAAAGGGGAGAATGGTGACCCCTCCCCTGTAGCTGCCTGTAGACATGGAACAAGCACTCCCTCCTCTGCACGCCTTCACCGAGCCACCCTCCCATCCAAACAACCAAAGCATCCACTATTTGTTCTCTGATCGGACACTCACTCCCCCCTTGTGCATGTACCTCCATTCTTATTTTATACCCATGCCAGACCAAAGCCACAAGTCAGTGTGAAGGCATGGGTGCCTGATTCGGGCAGCATCTGTTGCTATTCGCAAAGTGTCTGTGTGTGTGAGTTCGGGGGAGGGGGAAGGGGGTTGAGAGGTTAAGAAGGGATGGAGGTGTCTACAGAAGGAACCCATCTAGGGTAGCCTTGAAAGTGGATACGGAGACGCGTGGCCCCAGACCTGGACCACACCCTTTCGTTTGGGGTGAGGTCAGAACGACCACCTGCTTCCTGCAGTTTAACCACCCACCCAGACCATCCACACCCAAGCCCACTATACACTTTCCCCCTTGCCCCCAAACTAACCATGTATGTATACATTTCCAAAAACCAAAGCATATCCACAATGCAAGTGTAAGGTTTCGATTTAATACGATGGATTGAAACCGATGACAAGTCATTTAAATATCCAGCTTTTGTTTGTATATTTCTTTAATAAATGAAAATGTTTAGGAGGATCAATGAAGAATATTGTTATACAAAAATAGCCATCAAGCTGAATGCTCATTTCATGAGGGAAACAGAAAAGATCACACGGCCAAATCCAGCTAGAAACCATGCTCATGTCATGATTGATACCACGCCTCCGAAGAGATTGGGTGAACAAGACATTCTTTGCATCTCCCGGCCAACACCCAAAGCACAGTTTCAATCAAGCCAACATAGGCAGCTTCTTCTGTTTCCAGTTGGAGCAATGTCTACTCTTAGTACAATTTATTTGCAATCTACATCTAAAAGGGCATTTACAACTTACTCTATGCCTAAAACAATAGGAAATAAATATGACTGTATCACATCCATTTTATGGAATGTTTTAAAATTCCGCTTGCGTAATAGAGGAAGGGAATAGAATCGTCAGCTGATCATTCATAAGATCACAAATAGACCCCGATTAATTATTGAACAATAAGGTGTGTAACGGGTTATGTAAAAGAGGAATTTAAAAAAAGAAAAATTAAATCAAGAATCACATTAAAGTTACTGCACAGAAGCAAATATATAAATCGGACTAATTTAGCTAGTTTTCATTCCTTTGTTTTGGGTTTACGTGGGCAATAATATTCATAATAAAATGAGGTAATTGAGTTGAGGACAGTCCGGGGACAACCATGCATTTGATGAGAAGAATGGAACAAGAAAGGTCGGTCTAATGAATGTAGACCGTCTGCGAATTCTTCACAAGGTAAGTAAATACACACAACGTCTTGGGGCGCATCTGATGTTCTTTGTGTACACTAGTATAAATATACCAACACTAAGGTACATTTCATTTTGAAAGGGCACAATGGCAATAGAGGCCGTAAGGCCGGGAAGGCGACTAGATCAAAGGCGGAGCATAAGTGTTATCCACGTGAATGTGTGAGTCTGTCCGGGCGTCCCCTCTGAGACCTTTTTTTTGTTAGTGGCTGTAAGGAATTATTGTTGCGAATTATTTGTCAGACAGAGCATATTATGCAGACTAACTGTCGCAGTTGGTTTGTATGCGGAGGAAAGACAAAACAAAAAAAAAGTGGAAAATCAAGAAAAGGTGGGGAGAATATTACGAACCAGAGAAAAGGGATAAAAGATTAAAATGATCAGTGAAATTGGATGTCGTGGGGGCAGATAAACATTACTCCCAGGCACCTAGATCATACAGAGATGAAAAGCAAGAAACTAGCGTGTCGGAGAAAACAGAACTATATATCCTACATAATCCTAGACATGCGGGAGAGGCAACTGGCACCCAATAGCAAGAGAAGTAGAACCGCTGAGAGAATTATAAGTTGATGAAATCACCGATTCTAACAATTGTAAGAAGCTCTTTTTAAATACAGAGATGGGGAAAAGTTTCATATGGGAGATGGCTAATTGCCTTTCACAATGGCTCTATCAATACCAAGTTTAGCCCGCCACACAACGTGAGATGGACCCACATATTCCCACACAACATGTGGTTAATGGATAATTACCGCTACATCTCTGCTGGGGCTGTATGCATCGTTGCTGCCGCACACTACTATCAATCTCAAACAATAGACGCCACATTTTCTATAGCAGCTACACACATTACTCTCAACATACAAATTCCGTGCAGTGATATTAATACAATCTTCTTTTCAAGCACAAATCCCTCAAGTAAATTTCGGAGCCGATGCCCCAACAATGCCTTCAAGCTGACCTCGGACGACTAATTACCAGCGACCTCTATTAATCATCGAGTCAGGGATACGATTGCAGGCGGCAATTACAATGGGTATTGCTTACTGAGGTAATAGTAGCAGAGAAATTAATGTATATGACAACTGCAGTAATTGATGCCAGATTCCCATCTATCGTAAGGGGACATGGTGGTATATAGGGGAGTTTTATGAGTTGTTATGAGGATAAATGGATTCCACAATATCATAGCACGTGATCGTACAACATATATTTATATATACAAATATCGCACACTACATGTAATAGAAAAATGCAATACACACCAGTGCTTACTTATAATTACACACATGACACTTATACTGTAAATAGATATTACATGGTGGTAACTTTCATCCTTATCTATAGCGTTAATTGTGTGGACAGTTCACTTACCATCGGCTGGTTTGAGGTCCATTGTTGTCCCAACGGTCCCATTAGCTGCTACATACAGGAACCTCCCCACATCAAAAAATACCCAATAATCGTTGTGAACCGAGGTAGACATGGAAAGAGATCTTGATTGGCGTTCTTGATTGGACAACTGATGAGTCAAATTTGTGTGATGTCCTTGTTTTACAGGGGCACCAGCTTTGTCTGAAGATGGATCGATCTTAGTAGATCTGAGGTCGGTCCTCTCCCTAGGAGCCGTCCTCTGGTGCCTTATGAGACGACTGCTATTATCTCTTCCCTCTACCCCTCTTGCAGGTGATGATGATGATGATATTGATGATAAGAAGGAGGCATATGAAGATTCGAGGCTATGTGAAGATCGTGAGAGGGCAGGGCGGGAATCGGGTGATGATGGAGAAAGGTGGAGGGAAGGCGATAACTTAGGAGGATGAAGACTCATGGCAAAGGTCAGAGAAGGTATTGTCCCCAAGATGAACAGCCCGGCAAATAACACGATGACAGCGGTCCTGACTTTGGGGGCTTGGAAGGCCGCCTCATGTCCGGGCTGAATGCACGTTCTAGCATCGGGCCGCTGCATGCGGTTGGACGTGGAGTCCGGAACTACCGAACTCCAGGGGGTGAACACACTCTTAGTCCACGAACTGACGAGGGCAACCTTTGTCACCCTTCTCCAGGGTGCCCTGAGGACACCCCTGCAAAGTGCAATGTGTGAGTAGCAATGAATGCTGCCCAACTTTTCAGGCACAGCCAGTCTGGCGACTGTGGCGGTGATGGGGCTTATGGTTACATGTACTCTCTCTTGCTACTGGAAGATTTAGTTAGCACATGTACAGTGGATAACATCTGCAACGCATGCGTATTCTGATACCCCTTTTCTACTAGATTTTCCTTGTGAAAATATATGCAAACTTTAAATGTTGGAATCTATGCAAGAGGAAAACTTATGAAATTGTGGTGTTTGAGGTGGTGGCGTGAAACAACCTTTGGATGGGCGTTAGTAGGTGGTTCTCTAGGCCACCCGCACACCTCACGGAGGTGTGTCACTGCAGCTT
The DNA here is from genome assembly GCA_942159475.1 of Sthenelais limicola. Classification (NCBI taxonomy): domain Eukaryota; kingdom Metazoa; phylum Annelida; class Polychaeta; order Phyllodocida; family Sigalionidae; genus Sthenelais; species Sthenelais limicola. Next base: position 45,594,124 of record OW804095.1, on the reverse strand, counting down.
TTGACGCGCACCGTGGTAGGGCGTACACAGAAAGTTAACTACCCCCTACCATCTGCTCCGAAACAAAGTACAGCTTTAATGCACCATGCCACTCCGGTCAAAAAACATCCCTGGGATCAATATGAACACGCATGTTTTAAATGAGCACTTAACTCAAAGGATTATGCTAAAATATACCATTCCTTTAATTAGGACTTGGCACTCCCAAGTGCTGTGCCTCTATAGTATGACTTCTTCAGGCTCTAGGCTCTGCTAGGCGTTTGAAATATTGTAGTTGGTGGTGAAAGTATATCAAGGAATATTATGTGTAAAGGCAGACAATAATACTCATAAGCATCCTTTTGTTAATGTGAAGACAAGTTATAACTCCTTGTGACTACGTATAATCCTTTTCAGGTTACTACTAGCAGGCCAGTCCATTCCGTAGTCCACTCAAATCCAAGTTGGAAATATAATAAAGAACCTGTCCGCCTTTGCAGTTAGTTTGTTTCCTCGTGTCTTTGAGAAATATTCCAAAAAGGTTTAACAATTCTTTGGGGCAACGTTCTTCACAAGATGCAGGGTAATTGTGAATGATACTGGTGTTGGATGTAGTTGAATTGAGAGAAGTGTTACCAAATAGAGATATATGTTGTGCCCTAGACTTCCTACAGGTGCCGGAAATAGGACTGCTCCTGACGCCTTTGGTGAGGCTGCTGCTTCTGTGGCAGCGGCAGCTTCCAATCCAACTGCAGGTACAGTGATTCTGGATACCTCTAGACCTAGGGATTCGATACCGGTAGGTACTTGGGGACGTAGTTGCAGTTGTACTTGTATCTTCCCTCTGGTGAGCACAAATTAGTGGGTTTGTTTTCCCCAATGAGTTACGATAGGAAACTTCCTCCAGTTCCTCTTGCTTTCCTCCCACACCCCTGCAATCTCTTGGCCTTACAAGAAAATGCTCCCTGGTCGGGTAAGATGCTATGTTACATATAATAGATAGACCCTTGCAATGGTCTCCACATGGGAGTGAGGTACTCAGCCTGGCCATAGCGGGCTAAGTTCTCTTCTTTTGGCCATACGTCTTAGTCCGTTCAGTACCACACAAATACAAGACAAACACAATCAGGACTGGACGTGTGAAGGGATGTATCTGCTTGACTATCGTCACTTAACACATCTAGTTGTGCGGATATCTGAGCACACTTCTGGCGATGCATATATAGAATGTAATACGCAAGAAATAGTATACATCGAAGTGGAACAACTAGTCCACCCGAGGTCCAGAATGAACCCTCAAACTTAATTACGATTCCACATTACATTACAATCCGCCTAACCTCATTCTCTTGATCTTTTCTTTCTTTTTCTTAGGGGTGCCACGCCAGTTCACTAACTCAGTAACTGCTTCTCCAACTCTGGCAATGGGGTCCTATAGTGTAGACAATAGTGACCCCGGTCTTTTTCCATGTAGCATTGATATCCATATAACTCGGCTTTAATCGCTCACACAACTACTCCATGGGCTTTCCCAGTGCTAATCGTCAATATACTCTACTCCAGTCGTCACGAACGGGGATCCTCTCTCCTGCTCTCTATCTCTGCTCCAGCTTTAAGTTTCCCAACTCATTAATTGTTGTGAATGCAAAAACATACAAAAGTTTGCATGTTTTCTGTGATAATAGCATAATGCTCTATCCACCCTCTAGCATTCCCTGGAATTGCTGCTAGATGCTTGGTGAGGATTGTTGTTGAAGTAGAACCACGAGAAGTTCAGCTGCGGTGCAACGTAGAGGTTTGTCGTGCTCTCTAGCTTTCCCAGGACTACCGTCAACTTGCAAGGCCTCCTCTACTACTACTAGTCCACCACTACAGACAGACCATACGAGAATCCCCCTGGTGGCATATTTAAGGTTACAGTGACGTCATGGACATCTGAGAAGCCCATGCAGGACTAACCATTCGTATCTGCACGCGGTCGGGCCTAGTCTCACCAATTATTTCAATGATCGCAAATTGAATTATTTATGAAGAAAACGAATTTTCAATGTTCGGCCGGCCTAATTGAGTACTCGCAAAATCACACAGCCGGTGCAATGGCTGTTTGGGTTCGGGCGGTGTGTTTCAATCAGAATCTGTTAGCTTTAGGTGGAAAGAATTGGAGTGAACTGTTCCTCGTGCTGCTGCTAGGCTATACTATAGGTCTATTAATTAAACTTCATAACCACGTGGGTAGCATTTTCACATCAGATATAATTTATGCTACGATGTTATCACTTAAAACGTGGTTGCCATTCAAACTTCGTGTATCAAAAAATCGGTGTTCCTTTTACGCAAATTCGTTTTCATGGTAGGCCTATGTAAATCATAAATATTAATTTCGTGGAAACAAGAAAAAAACAAACTTCGCATTGGATAACCAATTGAAATTTGGGTGCAGGTACTTTCCATTTACAAATAAATCACTTTAGTTGGCAAGTCAAAGTGTCCGTATTGGTGAACCCCAATCAGTAAGAATAGGTACTGTAGGCCTGCACTATGCCTATCTGATTTCTTTTTAAAAAAGCAAAGATTAACATCATGATTGTTAGGCCTACTGCATGGATTCCAGTGGGTTTTGTGGTTGGCTTGGTCGTCTCACATGGCGGTTCATGTAATATAAGTGTGTCTTCTCTCGTCTATATTATCCAAAGAGCACACGTAAAGAGTTACCCCCACTCTGTCTGTGGTAGTGCAAGTGTATTCCTTCCATATCTCACTCCAGCGCCTGTATTCCCAAGCGCTAAGACTGAAGTGAAGGCCTCGTAAGCCCACCCTATACACATAACCCTCGCCACTGGCCTGTGTGGTGAACCAGTGTCAAAGTTGTTTTTCTTTCAAACTAGATTATTCAAACCTCAAATGGCATGTACGTTCACCCACTAGATTGACGAGGAGGAACTGACATTATGCACGTTAGCCTATCTAAAATATCATCGCGTTAGCGGCTTGTTTATTATGACTTACAATGTTCGAGCTCGGACACGCTAGTAGGATCTTGGTTAGATCAAAATAACTCAATAGCCGTAACTGGGTCAATACCAATGCTAGTAGGAACCGGTGGGTCCTGCGTCTGATTCTACCAATACTAAGGGGAATAGATGTCTAACTCAGATTATAGCTGGCTAAAAACAAATGCTGTTGAACGAGTTGTTATAATAAATGTTAATTTAATAAATGGCTGTGAGGAATGGTTTCTGGTGTATGCAATACACATAATAGCCCTGGCCCTTTCGTCACACTCAATTAAAACCCGAGGCCGAAACCAATAAGGAATATATAGGACCAAACTTAGATGCTCAAGCACAATCAGCTATTATTTTAATATTAAACTGGGACAGATTCGTGTTTCTTTTTAAAATTTATTTTGACACTCTTCTTGCACCTGATTTAAATGAGACTGATTATTAATTAAGCTCTGACATAATGAGTAAAAGTAGCTTTCTTCTTGCTATCAATGTGGTGTAGTGAACATATTTCTTGTCTCATCGGTACTTTAGTGTAGAGATCTATAGAGCTGCAACTTCCGGTTTAGTTAGCTTGCGCAGGGGTGAGTGGTGACGACATAGGGCAACATGGCGGCCGCCTTAAGGAAAAATTTGCGACCACTTGTCAACCAATTTTTAGCTCATAGACGGACCTTTTACTCCCAAACCTCCAAAAATGGTTGGTCACCGATTTCCCCCATAGTTATAGCATGTGGCTGTACTGTTGGAACAGGGATTGCCCTCTATTTCTCAAGCAATATGAGGAAAATGGCTCAGATGGACACAGTGGTGTACGCTGCAAAGGTAGGCCCTCTGCCTTGTTTATTTCTGATAAATTCATCTGCGATTGTCCAACTAGCTTCTATTTACCGTTAGTGTAAAGGTAACTGTCAGTGGAAACATTCCGTCGTTTGCTGTTCAACATGGTATCAGTGCTGTCGATTCACTTGCCTGCACAGCACGCTGCGATTTGGTCTCTTTCCAAATGTAAACAAGCCGTTGTGACATCACGGTTTTCACACTTGTCCTAGTGGTTGCTGTGAGTTAAGATTGACATTTAAAGGCCCCGCCCCCTCCTAGGATGTAGCATCCTACTTAGCCATTTCGCAATCTTCCAGTGATTGATAACACCTCCGAGGACCATTACCTTTACGCTTTTCGCTGATCACGAGGCTGATGTCAGCAGTTGAACCAAACATGTCCAGACCCATCGTGTTGAAGGGGGCTTAACTTAAGCCTTAAGATACAAAACTGGTCCATATTGCGATAAATCAGTTTCAATATAGCTAACTTGTAAGGCCCAAACAACCATAAATCAATCTCATTCACAGCGTCCTAGTTTTTAAAAGAAATTTCTCACGATGAAAAGTCTGCTTATTTATGCCAGCGCTTCAACACTGAAGTGATGGCATTAGCCTCCAAATAAATATTGGAAAGCAAATGAAGAAAGAATAAATTATTAATAAATAGATGAAGAACTAAGTAAGGGATGAAATTAGAATGGGCCGAATGATGAAATGAATCTTCCTGTGACATGTTTCATTTCTAAGTCAGTAATGTTTGAATGATGTCAGATAAACCGACGACGTGTAACCGCAACTACAACAATGCCTACTAAAACTGGAATACACTTAAAATAATGTATGCATAATATATCTGGATATTTTATTATGAGAAGAATCTTTTCTTCAATTTTTACTTATGAAGATTGACAATCAGAGATATAACCACCGGCGTGTGTTGGGCGTACATGTATACTCGCGGGAAAAACCCCAAAGATGCTGTCACCGTCAGTAGTATATGAAAATGCCAGTGTCGCCCTATGGCGACATTGTTGTAGACTTGGAGCCTACGGGTGCATGCTTGCATCAGACTTAGTCAATCCTTAATGTAAATGACCGCCTCAATTTAACTTGCTAAACTTAGTTTGGAGTAAACATCCTGTCATGATTAAAACGATGTCCCACCCACCCTTCCATCCCCGTCATGCCCTTACCTAATTATCATTCACAGAGCTGCAGCAACTTCATTGTGTGTACAACGGAAGGATTAATCCTTTCAGTGATAAAACTGTGTATAAATAGCTATGAGTCGGACTGAAAGTCTCCGTTCTGACTCTACTCATCCTCTTTGGTGTTTGATAGTTGTCTTTAAAATATGACTGGTATATACCGTAGATCTTCAAATGCAATATCTATCCTCTTGCTTCTTCGCTCGATTTTTATCCCAGACTTCATTCAGTGTGTCCATGCCACAATTGTTGTTTCTAATTATATAAATACTGCTTCAAAAAGAAGTAAAAGTGTGATTGTGTGTTGAAGGGTTGCATATTGTCAAAGCAAAATGTGATACATGTTCAGCACATTGACAAGCGTTTTTTTCAGCTATGCAATTCATACCACGAAAAAGGATATTACTCAAGACAGTTCTCACATTTATATATACTACTCCGGAGTACCCCTACTTACTCCAGTTTTTACATGTATATTCTTATATATATCATCATTATACGTGGTTTGTCACTCCTAGAATGAATAGGGACTTGATACCGCACTGACATTCTCGCCCATGGGTGGATACTTTGATTAGGTTCATCGGCTTAACCATCCAGTGGATTCACCAGCTCGCCTGTTTAAATCAACACATACTTTATATATGCTTAACAGTATAGGGAGACCGTCATGTAAATATTCTGACAATTAAATTCAGCATCCCAAACCATAGCTATTGGTATCATTATTTCATAGTATGTATTCGAATTGGATTGCAAGTTATACTTAAAAATGTGTTATGCACGGGACTGTCTTTCTGTATTGATAATAAACAGACAAATTTGGAATATATCCTACGGATTATAGGTTTTTGGTATGTTCTTACTTACAGGTAACCAAAAGCTTACTCGTCTTAACACATTTATTTAATTATATTTGAAACTTAGCCACAAAGACGATTATTTTGTAAAAAATCAGTTTTTATAGAAAAATTATGTGTAAGTTTCTGTTTGATATTTTTGTTGTTGTAGCAACAGGATTTTTAGAATTTTCTTCGACAGGATTCTCCAGAAAATCTATTTTAATCTGAGGAAAAGTTTATCAGGTTTTGTATGAAGTTAATACTATCTACTTTAAGAACTAGATAAACAATGTTTGACTGAATGGCAGGAATGTAAATTATATTCTAACGAAGGATAGATTTACATTCAGACATAAAAAGACAATGTGCATGCTTTATTTGTGTAGTTTTTTTAAGAAATACATTTTGATAAAAGCAAATAGATATAAATCTACGGAATCCCTGTTTGCTGATTCTAAAACTACCACGTCTTTTATTTCTGTGTTCTCATTTCTAATTGAAGTTGACGTACATGTGCGAAAACCTGTAGGCATTTTACAAAGCCCCAGAGACGGTCCCGCTTCTACACTACCCCAACAGGCGCACCAACTTCGCCAACATTCATTTCCTTCCTACTAGAATGAACTGTCTGTCTGGTTTTAATATTCGTGAAAATTTCCTCTATATATTATAGTATACTATTGGCATCACATCAGAAAGATTTCCCCAGTTTTGCGCTTCATGGGGCATAATACAGAACAATTCCGTTTTCCACCGCGAATAAATGGGGAATTTTCCAGCCGGTTACAGGAGGTTCCCCAATTTGTGTTCGTCACTGGTTGCGCACCCAGTGATCTTTGTACACATTATGAAGTTGGTTTTCAGTGCAGGTTCCTTTGTGATCACAAAGCATGACCAACACAACAAGTGTCCGCTGCGCTCATTTAGCCTCAGCACTAGTGGAGGTTAGTTCTGTCAAGGTGGGTCGGCTGCAGGCACTAGACAGACCCCCCTTCCTGTATATTATATCACACACAAACATACGTTCACCCATTGACACACACACTTTACATACTTTTTCCGTACCTACATATCGCTTCTTGAACACGTCAGCCTTATTTTCTTCTCCGAATATTTTCCCCTTTAATTATTCCTTTCAGTTTCCCGACAGGCCTTCGGTACATTTCTTTGGTGTACGCTTACATAAAAATAGGACAATCCCTTGCGAAATACCTTCTCAAGACCATGCTCTTTGCAACTTTTAGAGCGTAAGAATGTCAGGAGACTATGCACTCATCTCGTCAAGAATTTCTATATGGATGGAATTTCAGGTGTGGAACTGGCTTTGAGTAATCTGATGTTTGCAAATTGTATCATATAATCGCTGATGTGAGTTATGCCATCCAATTCTCAATTTGACAGAAAATCATTTGTGAGCGAGCCAATTCCTCGATACCACCTGAAATATATCTTAATAGCATAATTTCTTTTCCTTTCCAATTACTATTATTTATATTTTTATCTTCTAAAAGCAAGGAGTGGAGATGGGCTGATATGAATGGTTATTTAGGAATAATAGTGGGTGTGAATATAGGTTGCACAGATGCAACAAAAATTATGTGATTCTTTTGAAAATTGTTACTTATAAGTTATATATTCTAAGTCCTCCAAGGTGCCTCCCGAGTAGAGGCATAATAAGCTTTGAAATACATTAAGGATCTTTTCGTGGTTTTAACATTTTAAATTGATAATGCTACTTTGGTCCAATATTGTAAAGGCATGGAAATTCTTACAATTATGCATACTTGTGGTCCATTTTTCGTTGAGATAGTGTATTCCTGTATTTATCTATTAATCTGACATGGTTTGTTATTTATTAAGCATGTTGGATAATTTTGAGACATTATTTTGCAAGTTGATTTACTTGTAATTATTTTGCAAGTTGATTAACTTGCAATTTTGGATAATCATGTAATAATGCATAATTCTAGTACGAGTTCTAGAATACACGATACCTCCATGTGAGTTATTAAATGTCAATCTGTCTGAAGCTATATCACACAATATGAATAATTCATACCTAGGGAAAAAAATCTTGAGCATGTGAAAAAATGAAGACTGTTGCAGGCGATAATTTCCATCGTAGAGTGTGAACCCCCCAAAAGTTATAACTTGTTTGTTATGCAAGTGTTCTTGTCTGATGCATGGCCCTAATTGCCGACCAAAATTGGTCCCGAGCTGCGTTTGATACTTATCGCTCTTCTCGTCTTGCGGGCACATCGAGCTAACTAGCCTTTAGCTGCCAGTTTTATCCATAGTTTACCCTTATCTTGAAGTAGTGGTTAGAGGCCAGCTCTTTCACGCCCCTAGGCCGGGAACCCCCTCTGTTTAGAGAGACGCTACATATGGTAAAATAGCTGAGTTTTCAGGGCAAACCTTTAGGGATAAAAACCAGAATGGCAAGTGTATGCAGGACTGGGATTATGAATGGCGTGGCAGGGAGACAAGGCCTTTGATCATTCATTGCGGGGAGTACTTGATTACCTGCTTCTCCTTAAATGTCTGGACTGCGTCCAAAAATTATTTGACTCAATGTTTCATGTGTATTTGGAATGTTGACAGCGTCGGGGCAGGCGAACTATACTTGTGTATTCTACATCTATTCATGTGACCAAGTCAAACTAGTTCTTGTCTGCATGTCCCATGCACTTTTCAAATACTTTGTACACCCACCATTAAGATAAGCAATCCACTTTTTTTAAATACAGATCAGTCTTGTCTTATCTACTATTTGATGGGGCAGGGTATGTGTTTGTGTGTGTGTGTGGTGGGGAAAGGAGAAGGTGGGTCGGTGGCGGTGGGGGGGGGGGGGTGTACAAATCGATAGTTTGCATAATCATATAATTATGAGACAAATCAATGCATTTGTCTTCAATGATGAAATAGTTTTCTAATTTAGCATGTTAGCTTGTTTCAAATACCCGATCGATATTTTATTGGGGGACAATGATAACACCATGTCACAAAACAATGCTTTCATTTATGTGTAAGCTTTGAGAATGATAGAAACAGATAGCTCCGCGCTGTCCTATCTGTCTTCCCACCTGAAAATGCACTCACATCTCAATACTGCTATTTTGTTCGTAGTCTTTCGATTTGTTTAATCTGTTTACACTTTGATCGCAAACATAAGCAGCAATCCCTATATTTTGTGTCAGTATTTTGATAGATCTATTTATTTTCGCAGTCCAGTATTGTCTCTTCTGGTCTCATCGATCATATTGACACCATTGACGATTATATTTCATAAGTACTGGATTTAGGATTTTCTGATGCTGTTTTTTTTATTTTTAGCACAAAAGATACACTCACCTCTCTTGAACAATATGAACTATTTAATCATTAAATATATTTTATTCTAGAAATGGAATATGTTTCTGAGTTGAGGGATTATATTAGATAACTTTTTATTCATCCACCTATAACTCGATTCAATCTTAGGATTGTTTTCATGCGTATTTTTTTCCAGTGCAAATTCTTAGTGTGGCCTTAATGCACGATTTTGTTTTGTAGTCTGTAATTTACGCATTGGGCTGGGGCTTCCAAATCAATGGTCGATTCTCTTTGATTTATACCACCATTCTTCAGAGCATGTTTCTAACAAATATGTATATGCTTCACGACACATCTTTTGCTGTTGCTCTCGTCACTTGACTGTTGACACTCCATCAGTAATTGAGACAGAACAAGCTCTGAATTTGATTGCATCAAAAGACACTAGTCGCTAGTATACATATAAGGTCTTGTCTTGCTGTCTCTGAGGTTAGGTGGACTTCATAGAATTCAATACAGTTGTTGTTCAGGCACCTGACTACAAAGTCCATTCCTTCTACTTGTTTTCTGTAGGATCGCACCCAAAATATTGTAGGTCATAGCCCCTAGGCCAGACATTAGCAGCTGTTTGTGGTTTAAGGGCTGAGGGTACGTGAGCCCTGGCAAGGAAGGCCAGCGTGAACAACCTACGTCTCTAATGTGTTTATTTATACACCAACACCTTCACTTCAGTACGGTCGCTCACAGACTTTCTATCCAAGCTGAATCTTATCGTCAATAACTCTCTGATGTTCATGGACGTTAAGTAGGGGTCAATTCACACAGAATGCGTTCAGACCTGACACAATCCCAATCTATTCTTTTAATGTTCAATCCAGGACTTGGACAGTCGTGTGTCTGTTCACATACAAGCATTTGGTGATTGGATGTCAAGTCACTTTTTAAAAGTTGATATACATCATTTATTTGTTCTACCTGCTTGTGTGGACTAGTGCTCTGCTACATTCTCGTGTGTGATCTGTGTGTGTGACCACCGATGCGCATGCGTGTGGTCATAAGTCATAATTGCATGTCAAAAAACTCTTGAGATACAAGGGGTAATGTAAGGAGGGTCATCTTAAATTTAGATTAAGCCTAAGCATTTGTATATATTTTGATATATTTATTTTGGCTATTTTCCTTATTTAAGACCAAAATTTGTAATAATATTCATACATGTATTCTGGCTTTGTTCATTCTATATATATTTGATCATTTTGCCATTTCTTTTTAATTCATGATTTTATTATGCACACCTGCTTAAAGTTTCAATATATTGATATGAATGACGCACAGGAACATTAATTGGCATGTAGCTCTTCTAGACTCCAATGTCGATGCTATATAAGGTTCAATGGCGGTGGCGCATATTTAGGATGTATTAATTTTTTAGTCTCATAAACTGATTTTGCAATATATATGCATTTTAACATTTGTCACTGCAAATATAGTATAGGTGATGCATGTCTTTGTAAAACATAAAATAAGCGCAAAAGAATCTGCTAAAGAAAAGTATTTTCCTAGAAAATTGCATAGAACAATCGGAACACGCATAGATTTGTTATGGATCATATGGAAGGTCATGCTTTTCCCTGATGTATGAATCCATCATTTACATTACTCGATAAAGGTAACGCTTGCCCACTTTCTTTAAGTATATAAAACTTCAAGAGCAAGGATATCAGTTTGCCTGGATCATACCTGCAACTGATGTTGAAAATATGTCACTACATATTTGAGCGATATTAAAACGGGCAACTTGGACACTTATGACGACTTACTTACGAGGTCCGCTAGAATGACCAATGGTCATTGTTATTCTTATACCACGTTTTAACTGGAGTTGAGTTGATAGCCCAGAGCGTTGGAAGAGAGAATAGAGAGCCGTGGTAATAATGTCATGTTGATTTTGGTAAGCCCTCTATAACACCCAGGTCTATACACAGACCTGATCCCAAGACAAATAATAGTTGTCCTTCATCTGAACCTTCGTCGGTTGATGGACATGGAACTGAGTCTGAGCCTGTCTAACCTATACATAAACACTAGTGAATCATAAAAGCCTGGTGGATAACCCCCTGCTCAAACTCTTCTCGGCCTGGGTCTTTAATGTTGACCTATCATGCTTGGAAGTTGGAGCTATTTTTTAAAAAAAGTTTTAGGGGTTGTATGTATTGGGCGCCCCAGGGTTCCTCGATTACTGACTGCCCCCTATTTTTGAATGTGGGTGGGAGGCCTGGAAGTTGGAGCCCGATTTTTTAAAGGTTCATGTGTTGTATGTAATGGGCGACCCAGGGTCCCTCGTTCACTGCCCCCTATTTTTTAATGTGGGTGGGAGGCATACCATGTTTAGCCCCACGTAACCCCCCACCCCCCACCCCCGAGCCAATTTTTGTAATTGTCATGCTTTACAAGGGACACGTACTAGTAATTTTTCCAGGACAATTGAAAAAGAAGCAAAAGGAGATGATCCATCATTATCCACCAATGTCTACATGCTTGCTATTTGCTTCGCTAGTTATTCTTTGCTCCATTTCTTTACATAACATTTCCACTTGAACTCTGAATTAGAGTAAGCCACCCAAAATCAATGAATAGTAAGTAGGCGACGCAAGAACACATCCACTTGGTGGACAGGCGTTTTTTGATAATGATATTTAAAATGCTTTCAAAAGCTTTTAAATGCCTATTTTGTAATAATAATAAAAAGGTATCTCGACACCAATGGGTCCAGACCCCATGCCGACAATTTACTCGTATGGTATCTATGTTAATAAAATTACTTTGAAAAATTCTTCAGTGAAAATATCATTAGATCTATTTTACTTGTAGCGGTATACTTTTTTTTTTATACATATTGTCCATTCAGTGTTCCCTGTGTATGTCCTGCATCACCCCACATAGTATCGGAAGTCACTGCCTATTCTGTGGTTAATGGTTATAATGTTCACGGTGCTTGGATGGGATAGGTAAGGTGTGTGTGTGCGGGGTTACCATCGGTGTAGGGAGGGGGGGGGGGGGGTCAGGTAAGGTTGACAAGGTAGTAGCCACATCAGAGAGCTGAGTGCCGTCCTCGTAGCGTTAAGTATTCTATCCTGACTCCTTAGCTATAACGTATGAGCGCTTCTCTAAAGGAAATGTAGAGGTGAAATAAGAACTATGAAACTGCCTCACCCAATGTATGCTTGGTTAACTTGTAAACATCTTGAGTTAAGGCTAATTGATTCTTGGTAGGGGGTGAGCAGAAAGATCCTTCATTCGGTCGATACAGGAGTACAAAGATCAGTTAGTAGCTGGGTACCGCTTCTTGCTTTGCCTCCTCTCTCCTACTCGCGCTTTACCTACTAATTACCTTGTCATATTAACCACTTATTTTTAGTGAGTTGGAAGTAACTTGTCATATTTGTTGAGAAAATTATTGTAGAACACTTGAGGCTATATTTCGTGGTGAAAAAAACTTTGGTGGGAAAAGTTTGAGGAGAGCTGAACGTATGTATGTATGTACATATGTTATACATACATCTTCACAAGGAGGAGGTGCTGGTGTTATATTTACTAAAACAAATAGTTGGAAGGGGATATATATATATAACTATCAATTTATATCCAGTATTCCTTTTAGAAATGTCGGTCGATTAGAACTTTATATTCAGGAAGTTGTTAACCTGTAGGTTTCACTGGAAACTTCTCCATGTGTTCTCAATTTCTTTATCAAAAGCAGTACGAAAGGATGAAAAAAATGTAGAATTGGGGCTAAATGATTTAAATGTTCAAAACGTATTTCTTACCTATGTGAGCGTGAACATTTAGAAGACGATATAATCATATAAACTAGACACCGTAATTATATTGTATTACAATTAGTTAAAAAGTATAATAAATTTTCTACAAGCACAGCATTCCGTTGGATGATATCATTCATTTTTACGAGCCAAGTTATACTTTAGTTAGGCTATCCAGTACTATCACATTTGTATAAATTGTAAGAATAGCTACTATTATAATACAGCCTTTTCATTAGTATTTCGGGCCCATCTAGACGTTCTCTCTACCGTGAAGGGACCCTCATTTCTGTGAACCGAAATAAATGATAAAGCTCGGCTTCCACTTACACGTCGGTCGGTACCACGCGGTCACCGTTGAACGGTGCCATGGCACATTTTGACCGACGTGTAAGTGGATACCGAGGCGACCGTCGGACGGTCACATGGGACGGTTTGACCGTCCATACCTCCCGTTTGACCGTCCATGCTCCGGTCAAAGATGTCAGGGGGTACTTCTTTGACCGGAGGGGCAGCCGTCAAGGGACGGTCAAAAGTGACCACCTGAAAATTTTTTTTTTCTTTTTTCGATAATTATGGTTCTACCGAAGTTAGTCATTATATGGGATACCTCTGGGTGTCACCTGTGAATATTTTGCAGTACATTTGTACACTTATTTTAAGTTTATTTTCATCATTTCACTTGATTTTTATTAATTTAGGGCCATTTTTGGCATATTTTACTGCCTATTTCGATATGTGGGTGTTTTCCTAGTCCCGAATATGCTTATATATGACCATTTTGGTGAATGTTTGGATATAATAATGTCTATGAATTGTCTATAATTATTAAATACGTTTTCTAGTTTTCTACACAAGTACAAAAATGGCACAAGTCATCTCTTTCCTTCTATTCAGATTAATGAGGTAGGCCTATCAAATGAAATTATCTACCCTTCCCTCTCTCTCTCTAGCCCGAGACTCTCCTCTCTCTCTCCTCTCTGTCTCTCCCCTCTTTTAAAAGTACCAAATTACCGAACCCCGAACCGAGTCCCGTTTTCCATCGGAACAGACTACGGATATTGGATTTCGATAGGCTACCCCCCAATACCGTCCACCACAGTCTTTTCTTATATTGTTGCTATTATTCCTGATCGATCTCCATATTATTTATTATTGATATGTACCTTCCCCACGAGTATTAGTTAAATCAACATGTTTATATATTTCACTGCTCTAAATTCGCCGAAATAATGTCTAAAATTATGTCCGAATACTTATGCTTGTTACTCAAAAACTATTATACATTACCTTATACACAATTTAAATTGTATTAAATACCCAAACATATCTATTTGACTTTCCTAATTTTATATGATTATTGCGCAATTATTTGTACCTCTATTTCCAATCATTGGTAAAGTAGCTATAAAATATACTCTATAGGATAAGCTATTCGCTATGTCTAAAATTATGTCCGAATACTTATGATCATTACTCAAAAACTATATAAGCTTTTTACACAATCTAAATTGTATTAAATACCCCGACATATCTATTTGACTGTCTTAATACCATTTGAAGATTGAGCTATTAATTTTACCTCTATTCCCAATCGTTGCAATTTGGATTTCTCAAATGTTCAACTGTAACGACCAGTAGAGGAGATTGGATTCAACACCCATAGCAACGTTTTAAAGCGTTGGGGTGTGGGTGGGGGACTTGAAACATACAGGGACATTTGGAGAAAATGTGGGTCTAAAATTAAAAAAGATTTATTCAAATCAGTGCCCCCGAATACCGTCCACCATAATAGGGATGAACTAAGAGTAAGGTAATATTATATCAAAACAAACTACAGAATGTGAATAGTGAAATGAAAGTAATATGGCTAAAACTCAATGCAGATCTAAATGCAAGTCAAAAACGGGTCATAATCACAGAGGTACAGTAGCCTACAGTAGGTGTCAGGACAGCTACCGGCCGGACATGTACCCGCCAGACATATCCATCCCCCCCCGACTTTTACCCCCTGGGCAATTACCATCCTGGACATTTCCCCGCTAGGACATTTACCATTCCGGACATTTACCATCCTAGGACATTCACCAAGGGGAAAGTATATCAATAAGGATATATCTACTTTTGTCCTAGAACCAGTACAGTACGATACGATTTTACACCACAAAGACTTACATTGTTCTTTGATCATTGTTTTATTTTGTTCTATTTTGCTATGTGTTTTATTTTGTTCTATTTTGCTATGTGTATTTACGAGTTAGATGTAGAAGGTCCCAGCAGAAGAACTGTCTCTGATGAGAGACAGAGCCGAGAGCCCTATTTTCATGTAGACCTTATGTGCAGCAAAATGAAAATAAAGTTGCAATATATATATGATCGATCTCCATATTATTTAACATTGATATTTGTACAAAAAAAACAAACCCAAAAACATTGATATTTACTTTCGCCACGATAATCATAAAAAATTAACAATAAATAATTATAATGAATAATAGAAATGGTAAAAATAAATGTACAAATCAAGTCCACACTATTCATCAAAATCAGGGACCCGCGAACCATGCACAAATCAAAATATTCAGTAAAAATGGCAATAATTCTATATAAATCAATTTAAACTATAAAAATAAATGTACAAATATACTCTATAAGCTTCACAGAAGTGAACAGGAATGAACAGGAGGCTGATCAAGATTATAAGCACCTTTGGTTTGGCAAAAAACGCAGAAAAAAACAATTAATTTAGAATTCGAATTAATTAATGATTTAAATAATAATCATTGCAAAGGTACAAGAGTTTGGTAGAGTCTGGAGATCGATGCTTTGCTAATATATATGTAGAAATATGACCAGAAATGTCCATACAGTAATGAATCAAAAGTCAGGTGGTCCCTAGGGGACCGTCCAACGGTTACCATTCTGGCACTTTTTGACGTGTATGTGTATACCGAGGACGGTCAAGAGCGACGGTCAAAAATGGCCATGGGTGGTCACCGTTCGACCGTCGCCACTGGCCACTCTTGACGGTGGTCACGTTTGACGTGTAAGTGGAAGCCCTATTTAAGTAATATTTGCGATAAAGCTGTGAAAATTGGGTGAACTTTGTCTATTATGAATTTGGCCCTAACCCAAGGCGCTATTATTACTTTGACTAGCCTCAATAATAACCCAAGCCGCAGGGCTAATGTAGCCGCTTTTTCGCTAAGATCACCTTAATTGCTTTAAAAATATATTATTCCTAGTCTGGGTGCTTATCAATGTTATTTTTGCAATGCGAAATTGTCACGGTAGTTTCCTTTTTGATACAGTTTTCTGCATGTTTTGCATATATGTGATAACTATCTCTGTAGGTTGCCATTAAGATGGCGGCAAGAAATAGGATACAATCTATAAATGAGTGGTAACGTGATAATATAGGAATGCCGGATGCCAATTGGGTAATGATATGAAATAAGAATTAATACAGAAATGCTGGCATGCCGTAATGGGGTAATCATATTTTTAATGTCTCTGATTGTGAAGAATCTTTTTTTGCATTAATTAATCATTTTGATTTGTGTTTATACTCTGACTAAAATTCAGGTTAACTGTTGCGTTAATCAAGTATCCCAGCGACTATTCCATCTACAGCGTGCGTTCTCGACCCTTTGGACTAAAAGACTTTAAAGACAATTTAAATAAAGCTATTTCTGGAAACTTTGACCTTCGGTTACTAACTATATTCCTATGTCTATCGGGCGTAAATCCTCTCAGTCACGTTGCGATGTTGGTAAGTTTTTGCCTGTACGTTCACTTTATTACAGTCGTTTTAACGGTGTTGAAAATTGTTTGTTTCAATAGTTTATTCTGCGAAAAACTTTATGCCGCGTGGACATTATTCCCAGATACACAGATGATGCATGCTGCTGTTATATTATTTATATGTACGTTTCTGTCGTGGTTATCAATACGACCAAACAGAAAACTTGGGTTCCTCTCACGCCCTTGACAAGCCACTTTACTCTTGAGGGGAGAGGTGAGTCATATGAAGCTGCATGGTGTTTGTTCCTTTCAAGCCGCTACAGTTTCTCCCTTGACACCTTCCTTCATCGATTAGAGCAGGTTAAAATAAACTCGATATTTTAAGAAAAATATTTATGAACGTGCATGCATGTTTATATCATACACACAATGATTCAACTGCAGTAAAATCTGAACTTGTGGCATGTAGTTTTCTCCTGTTTAGTTTACCCCTTTCTCTTTGTCATGCACCACCCTCTCCTCCTTCTGCTACCCTGGACCTGTATTTAAAGGTACTGTCTCGACCTATAAACCCTCGACTCGTAGCAGTAGTGCGCCTACATCAAAGCCAAGGGAGCGATTAATATTACCTGGTTGTCTAGTCTCCTTATTCCTTTCTGCCTTCAACTTGCACGGTAATTGCCAACCAGTAACCCCTTTTTCTCTCTACAACTAAGGAGTTGCTACAACCCCCCTTACTAGCCACCATCTCATTTAACCTTACCCCGCCCACTGTCATCGTGCCCATTTTTCAGGGTTCTTTTTCTGAAGGCCTACCTTGTATGTCTAGACGTAGCCATCAAAGAAAGTTTCCATCAGTTTTCAAATCTCCCCCGTGGTAGGGTCATTTTATGTCTGCCATATTTTGTGATCTGTCCCATTTTCATATTTAAAAAAAATACGATTCAAACCTGTATTTCATTTTGCATTCTTTGAGAGGGGTTCTGTCCACCTACTTAAATACATAGCACTTATTACCCACGCGGAATTTGACGGGTATTCTATTTAGAAAGTTATTGGCCAGTTTTATTCTGTAAGATTTAACATACTTAAATATGCTATAACCACCCCCCATTGAGTTCAGTATGCAGTAGTGATGTCACATCTTGAAACCCTGAATATAATACACATCTCTATCCTAAAGTGGTCCCTGGGACCACGAAATTTGATATGAGTTGTGAGAAATAGCTCCATTGAGATACTTTCACTTAAAAAAATCCTTCAAATCTGTATTGAATCCTTTCAATGATGTCAGATTATCAAATTTCTGTCAAGTCATTTAATTCAAAGGAGGGAATAATTTTATCGGTTTTCCATTCCCTGGCTCAGTCAAGTGACATGACCTTGAAGTCAGTCTGAATCGGTTAAAATGATGACAGTCACCTGATGGGTTTAGCTGCATGGACTACTCCAGTTCCTCCTTATAAACTTCTGTGAAATTGATGACTCATCAAAATTTAGTTATATCTAATGTCTGACGTTACATTTGATTTTGATATGGTTATTAAAAAAAGATATGATTATTTCTGTTGAAACACTTGACAATAGATATAATCAGGACCTCCTGCATAAACTAGGGATTCAGTACAAACATCAATTGAATCAGTAAAACACATAGGTTGAACCTGCAGTCTAGGCCCAAAGTTGAGAGAGTCCCTTCAAACGAAGGGAAAGCCTCTCGCCTCAAACCGCAAAGTGCCATTATTAGGAGGCTAGCTTTAAGCTTGTTTTTTGTTATTATGTCAAATTGGGCGAAGCCTCCTTTTAGAGCCATTATTGTACATAATATGGTACTACCCTACACAAGGATATTTGAATCAATTGTTTTTCCCTGTCGCATGCCCATAGCCACTCCCCATTATGTTTTGTCAGTGCCCATATGAGTAATATTTGTATCTAATATATAAAGCTCAAGAAGGGTTTTTTTGTCAGGCATGTTCTTGGAATCTGTGATGTTACCAATCGTTTTTCTGGTCTGTACAGGTCTGTTGACTCTGTCCGGATGACATTACATGTTGTTTGTGAAGGTATTTGGGGTGAAAATGTGAGTTTCGGACGTTGTCTTCTCTGAACTGATTTTTTTAAGATTCGTAACAATGGGGGTTTGTATAGCCTGTAGAATTTCTCACACTCACCCTGGTACAACTTCTTATCATTATAAGAAGGATGCTCAGGCACAATATGCTTCAGCTGGGGACAAAGATGAAAATTGGAGAGATTACCTTGACGGAAAAGAATCTTCTGAGGACGTACTTGCCGCCAGTGCTTCTGGTACGAATGATGTCCTTTCCAAGCTTCTTACAATGGCGTCTACCCAGCAGAAGCAGCTAACGTCTGTGATTTCTAGCCAAGTACAGTTTAAAGTTACTATGGCCTTTCTGCTTGATCATATATCCAACCTGGAGAATCCTACCACTGTGAAGCCTAAATCGCCTTCTCTGGCAGCCTCTTTCAGTCAGCCATTATCTACTGTCACTACGCCTGTCTCTACCAACCTGTTGGGGGTGTCTGCCACTACAGTCAGCGTTGGTGGCTCACTGACAGCCGGGACGGGACCTCTTCCTCATCAATGACTGGCAGCATCATTCCTGTGACAGCTACTTTCCCTATATGACTACAGCTGGTTTGGAACCAACTGTAGCTTCGGTCATGGCCTCTTCTATAATATTTCTTAAACTCTGCTCTAGGGGAGCTGGAAGGAAGGCGAGTTGTTTTGGTCATTAAGCGCGCCTTCTTGATATGCCGATGCAATTCTCCTATGCCTCACTGCAATTGTTATATGCCTTACCGTCATTCTTATATGCCTAACCGCATAACTGATAAAATAAGGAAGGGGTGGTGACACCCAAATCGGAGCGAGGGACCTGGGTCCATGTCATGATCCACCTGTTGTTTTTATCAGGAGGTGGCAGAATAATCGGAAGTAATGGCATTCCTGCTTCCACACATCTCCATCAAAGACATATTGCCGTGATGTAATTAGTCTGAGAAATACTATATGAGCCAGTTGTCGCTAAGCATCGACCCGACTGTTTCAAGACAACAAGGTATTCCTCTATGACCTGAGTATCAATATTTAGTTCTCGTTAAAGGTATGCCCACCTTACTCTATGCATGCACACCTTTCTCATCTAGTTAGTTTCCTATTGTTCCTTCATTACCCATGCATATTTAATATTCAATTTGTATTTTTGATTCTCTTTAACATTAGACTATATATAGTCCTGTTTGTGTTTGTGGAGTTCGCGGTTTGTAGCTTTCATTTTATCATAGGATTTCTGATAAAATCCATCTCGTCCTACTTAATATAACATAAAAATACTAGTCATACAATCGTATTGAAAAGTATATGTTTTATTGGATATCTTGGATGGTAAATCATTTTCCATCATGATCCAACTTCTTTGCATTTCAGTGTACGCAGGATGTTGATTTACCACCCTGATGTGGAAAGAATAGATACCTATGTTTAAATGAGTCCGTGGTAATAATAAATGAATAAGTAAATAAATTTGATGAATAAATAACTTGGTCGCGCTTAAAGAACTGAATATGTGGTGGCATCCCAAGAAAAATGGCTCATTGTATGCTCTACATATGACTTAAAGGATGTAATGACAACCTTTCCTTTAAGATCTGATTCCCACCGACCACCCATGTGTGTAACTGTGCACTACTTGTATTGTTCTTGGGAGATGTTTGGCTTCGTGTGAGTTCAAGTGCACCTTATGTGTACACCCGTCATTCATCCTTTAATATGTGGCGGTTCTTAAGGGAGGGGGGTCACCAAGTCAGAGAGGTCCCCTCAAATCATTACTTTTTGTCATAGCCTATATCTACGAACATCTCTTCTCTTTTCTTTAATGAAGTAGCCATTCGTTTTCCCCAATACAAAGCTAACAAATATGACAATTACCTAACTCGCCACTTACCTGGTAGATATTTTGGAAATTGGGAGTCGCCTCTAAAGTCGTCCTCCCCTGAAAGAAATGTCTGGTTTCGACCTTGGATTTAATGCCTCATTCATCGCTAACGCTAAATAACCTGCACTCACATAAAAGCACCGTGCGCTGTATAATTTTATATCAGCTCTGCCACACAATTTCGGCACTTGTAATTGCTCAGGAAATTATTTAATTTGCATCATTATCCCTTATTTGAGTTCCCACAAAGTCGACCGCGGCAATTCGAGTAATTATTTCATTCATGATTCTCATAAGTAATGATTCTTATAATACATAGGTGTAATTAGTAAAGTAATGGGATACCACTGATTAGCATTTCCAGTCAAAATAAATCTGAGGGGCAGTTTCTTGTTAATGGAAAGTCACCAAAGCCATTAAATGACAGGATGTATATAAATGAAATGGGCATTTATACGTTCACGGTGAAATGCGGTAATAAAAATCAAGGTTGTCCGAAAATAATTAATTCGGGGCTCATACACTGGTAATGGTAACCTGAACCTTGAGAATATAAAAAGTACAGTGTAGTATGACACTCACTTAATGCAAGTATGAATTTCGATGGGGTAAACTTAATTTTGATATATGTAACCTGCCAATGTTGGAGACTTTTTGCCAGTTTGGTTCAATGAAGTGGTATTACCTTTTACACAACACTACATCAGAAAACCATATTTATAAATAGAATTCAGATAAGAAATTGAAGCATTCCAGCTTAATCCATGTACAAACTCTCATTTTCATATACTACTTCCAACACACATCTCGGAATTAAAATTCTTAAAGTTGTACACGTTGTCTTCTTATCAAAAGTATGTAAGTTACCAACTACAATCCCGTATAAATATGTACAAATACAGTTTAACGATTCATTTGACCCTCTAAATACAGCAGACATATATGTATCTCCGTATGAGTTAAATCATGGTATTGGTAATGAAAAGGACGCTTAGAAGAGGCGATGGAACACATACTAATATCATTTTAAACATGTATGATATTCAGAGAGAAAGGTGTCGAACGAATATTTCCAGAAAGTTGTATTGTACGGTCGTAAGATATTAAGTCTTTTTCATTGTATCAACTGGTTCATTTCCCCGAAACTCAGAACATGGATATATACTTGCATATTGTGCTCGGAATGCAATATAAACTGTATGATTGACTTGTACATTTGATACAGACACGGAAGAGTTTAGGGATCCAAGAACTACGGAAAATATTGAAACATAAATACATTCTTTTAATTTGTCAGAATGTATGCATGGTGATATAAGATATACTATTGAGATATATATTAAAGGTTTCAACGCTAGTGTAAAGTTCTAACATGTCGTAATAAAAATTCATGCATTATTTTCATAATGTGTTAATTGTGAATACCAGATAAAATCAATTGATAACATGTTAGTAAAATAGTATGGCCTCGCATTATCCTTGGCTGCTATACTTGTAGAGAAACAACTCTCTTAAGAAATCAAGAAGAATAGTTGATTAAAGTCTTCGATATAAGTAATATCGTAATTGATGGTATGGATTAAACTGAAGTAGGTTATTTCTCCCCTCCATTCATACAGTTAACTAACGAGTTGGTTGAAGGGGTGTAACTATTACACGAGTTGCGCAGCAACGACCTGCTACCTCCCTATTATATGCCTAGTGCTCTAGCATCTGACCTATCCCAGAGATGCCTCGCCAATTTTCATCTCAACCACTCCAACCCAAGTCACCAATGCTACCACATATTTCCTTTGACTTAAACTCTCTCCTTGGATATTTTATTTTCAATGAACATAAAAGGAAATGTTAGGATAATAACCGGTGATCCGATGCTCGACAAATTCTATTCATGAAATTCATGAAATTTCTATTACAGGTGCGAATATTTATATTATAGGGGATCACGCAGTGAGGCATTGGAAAATCAAATCTTATCCAGCGTTTAAGCTGTTAATGCAATCCAATTTTTTAAACGACTTAGATAGCAAACATTTATTGGTCAACGAAAAGCTGATAGTTTGTTGGTGTTGTGGTTAATAGTAAGTAGAATGACGTAGATTAGACTGTTTGATCTTAGATAAGTGTAGATTTGAGTCTATAGATTGATAAAGGTAGTCTCTAAGAAAGTGCTTTGAATCAGAAGATACCAGGGACATTCCTAAGAATGCTTGATTTTGTTTGTTATATGTTTGGTTGGTACACATATGGCGAGAGGTGATCAAAGAACAGAAAAAAAACATAGTATGAATTATAAGTGGATATTGAAGAGGAGCCCACTTATTGTGAGTGGGTATTTTATGTCTGAGGTATCAGCTGAAGTTGCATCGCCTAGCTAGAATGAATAGCAATATTGTCAAGGGCTGTGCATCAATGGCACATGGTGTAGACACATAAAAGCATATGAGTAGTTTTCAGATTTCAGCAAAGAGAGTAATTGTAATATTGTGATATGAGGAAATACTTTTTGGTGCCAGAAAGAGGATATCAGTCTCAAGGGCCTAGTCCACTAAAACTGATTCTCATGCAATTCTCACAGAATTTAGTGGAAAAGAGTCCTCTGTGGCGCAAAATCGCATGAGAATCGGCTTAGTAGACTAGACCCTTCACAAGAAAATCCGCTATTAGAAGGAAAGATAGTCTATATCTGCTTTAGGGCCCAAGCAACGAAAAACACACTGAAGATAAATGACGCCAAGAAACGAGATAATTGTAGCATTTTTATACATAGCATTTTTTAAGTAGCTTTATATTAAAGAGGCCTTCACAGAATTATATAAGGAGGGGATCCCTATTTGCAAGAAATGTATGTAATAAGTACGAATTCAAATTAAAAAGTCTGTCTGCATAATTATTCTCTCTATCTTAGGCCCTCGCAATGTACTTAATGAGATGAATATTGTGAACATGTAGAGAAGAATAAATTGAAAGGATGGAAATCGGTGCTAGTAATTGAATATTTATTACACGAGCTTCCATTCTCTATAAATGTATTAGATATGCCCTAAGCAAAGATGAATATCGACATATAAAGCTTTGTTTGGGTTTCCGAATAAATTTAAGTATCTAACAATTAAAAGAAAAATAAATTTGATGTGTTATTGTACGGGGACAATAACGATTCTCTTATTGCATACCTGTTATATTGCACCTCTCATCCAATATGGAATATAGTAAATGGGAATTTAAAATAAAGACTGGAAAAGGGGAATTAAAGGAAGTAAATAAGGTTCTTTGAAGTCCGTTCGGCCATCTTCACTGAACCCTAACATGTGAACCACTTGATTCCCATTTCCAATGAGCATAAGAGGTTGATGGCCTAGGAACGCCGAACCAACCAGGGACACCAGTCCTGAATCTAGAATTCCTGTTAATTCACGGCGCGTTTAACTTGATGATTATTTTTCAATTCCACATAAAATATAAAATTAATATGACCCGTGTCAAGAAATTGATTGGTTCGTTATGACACTTAATCTTATGCTTTGATCTGTAAAAGATAGTCTTTGTGTTTTGGGGTAACGCAAATATGCGCCTCTCTTCCAATGAAAAGTAGACCGTACAATTCCTAAAGTATGAACATTTACAGTAAAGACCCATTGATGTCTTGGAAGTTTGTAACTCGTGGTATGACCATTTTAGGGGCTAGGGCATGACGGACCTGTGGCGGGAAACTGGGACATTTCTAGTCCACTAGAGCCTTTAATAGATATGTGTAGTTCTGAGAGAAGAGTCATTTAGGTGCCTAGGGGTGATATGGTTCTGTTAATATAATGGTGTTGGGTTTTTAAAGTAGGCGACCCAGGGCATTTCCTTAATTAGATACTGTTTGGATATTAATATGATTAACATAATATACATGTAGATATAGTTCTTGGGAGCCATTTTTGTTGTATCATTATATCACATGTTTGCATTTTAATTGTTGGGAGAGAGGTCGTCCTTCACCTATTTATTGAATTTCAGAACTAAGAACGAACAAATAACCCACAACAGTTCTGTGAGCGGTCACATGAAACTTGAGATACGTCTTAAAATCTATTTCAGAGACTATATCGGACATCTGAACAGTTTTGTATTGACATTAATTAATGGGCTAATAGTCTCATTTAGAATACATTTTTTTCTGCATTTTTAAAAAAGTGATCCACTGGACTATCTGATATATAGCAGTGTGTAAATGCCTGGACGTGGAACACGAGCTATTGAAGATTAAAGAAAAACATCTATCAAATAATTTCCAGTATGAGATCCCAAGTCGCTCTTAAAATGCGCAAAAGAAAATCTAACCCCAGATGAGAAGACATATGGCTCAAGATCGAGCCTTCTATCGTTACTTACACCTCCTCCCTGATCCAAGTGATATTGGTGATTCAGAGGGGGATATTTGGACGAGTGGGCGGCCAGGTAGGTATGCTGGGTGCAAAGTCACCCACTCATGTACATTGGTCAGACTTAATGACTGTCCGTCCTGTTCACAGAGTGTTGACACTGCTGGCTTTTATGGCCTTGTTGACACCGGATAACATTTAGTATTAAGCGCGGGAAAGCCCCGAGCTTAATTAGACTTCTTTTGATATACAATACTGACGTTTATAGTGCATTTTATCCATCTTATATTTCCCCCAATTTGTCGTATATTTGTTGTAAATGACATAAGCCAAACTTTTCTTTGACTTATCAAGGTTTGGACCTCCTAATTTCTAACAGGATTGGATTTTTTTAATGAACTGGATTTGGATAATGGAAGGCTAATATTAGTGGTTTCAAGAATGATAAGTAAGTGTAACGTAAAATATCTTGTAACTTGGATATTACTGATTTATTTTCCCAATGAAGTAAAAAATTATCAAGTTGGGTTTCTTTCAGCAGGTATAGTTGGGGTGGGGGTTGGGGCAGGGGTTGGGAGAACCCCAATCCCCGCCCCCAGCCCATTGCTCCCAGGTTGCGTTATTGACAGTAAGGCCCAGCACTGTTAACTTTTATGGCCATATTTGAGCAATGGATTGAATGTTTCTCCCCTTCCCTCTCACCCCCATCTACAGTATCCTCGCTCACCCTATACCACACGCCCAACCTCTGTGGTAACATGGCGTGCCAACTAGGCTTATAATCCACAATCAAAACTCTTGTCCAACTCTCTCCTGCCATTCACCCCGAATATGCTTCGCAAATTACAAGGGTTTCCTCCACTAATCTCTCTCCTGGCCGCGCCATAAAAGTATTTTTAGAATTTATTTCTATGTCATAACAAGGCATAGAGAGGGTTAAAGTGAGTGAGAGGAGGGAATAGGTGGTTAACCTGGATAGATTGTGGCGTGTGCATTTTTTTTTTAAGTTTAAATATATCTAAAAGTCTCCTCAGTGCTAATGCTGTACCTGGTTGGGGGAGTGTAGGCCTACTTAACGGAATGGAAATACTATTTATAAACTCTTTAGTGGCATTACTGGTATATATGTCTTTATGTAATGATACGGGCCATTGTTTCATATTATCGCTCACTAACCTGACTTTTTTACCACGCACCATTGCTTATTGCTGTCTCATTTCATATTCTCAGCTTATATCAACTTTAGGTGAGACCAAACACTTGGGCACAAATTCAGCAATCTGTCCCCTTCTTTTCTCTGTCTCTCTGTGTCAGACCAACCTTCTATTATACTCACATTGCCTCTCTGATTGCTTATTTTCCTTTAATAGGCCCGAAGTTATGTACCCATCTAAAGGAATGGTATCTTGGTCTAATAGAGATGTGATTTTCTCCTCAATTTTCTTCAATCCATCTGTGCGAGTGCCAATCATTTGATGTTACCTTACCGAGTGTGTGCAGGTTTTCTCACCTGGATTTCTTACTTTTTTCAATGATCGACTGTTATTACTGAGTGTTCTATTGTTGATAATTTCTTTTCTATCGTGATATATCCTCAATCAAATAGGGCGGTAACCTTATTCAAAATCTTTTCTCACGGACTCATGTTTTTTAACAAAACCTATAATTGGCAGTCATAGATTCAATCCCAGTCTGCGCTATAACGTCCCTGGTTTACTCATGTTTGAGTTCATACAATATGACCATTTTGGGGCCATCTTCTACATTCATTTCTATACCACAAAGGATATTCATGTTCACGCCCAAATATAAGATTTCAAGTGGTTATTATTGTTCCGTATTGTCTTTTTTCCCATGGATCTTTCAAGTATAGAGTGTTCTTTTTCTGGATAAACGCCTGCATCCTGAAGGTATTCCCACATAATTCCGATGATAATAAGGCAAAAGGCATTCCTTTGTCTCTTCTTTGTCGCTTGATCCCATGTGTAAATAGTCGACATAAAGTCTCGTCAGAGCCCACAAAGCACCAAGAAATGAATTCAGATTACTATGAAAACCTAATCCTGAATCTACTCTCCTGTTCTACCCTATTCTTTTTTGCTGTTGGGGAGTCAGGCTTGGAAAACAGCTCAACCTACTTTCTGGTAAATGTCGCATTCTACTAAGATATGATATAAAGCATTTACCCAGCCACGCCTATAATTGTACCATGAACAATGTATACTATACGAGTTGTATAATATGTACTATAAGAAAGAGGAGACATATGGCAATACCCTTTGTACCAGAGTTAAAGTTAGGTGCAATCATGCATTGGTCCGGGTGCAAAGTCTTGGCTAAACGAAGGGCCTAGGAAAATAGACAATTATTATATATTTTACGTCAATCATTAGCTCATTAGTGATACTATGTAAATTAGAGTTGATTTGGTAATATACTCTGTCATCAGGATCGAATTACCGCCCCATAATTACACATTTAAAATTAAAAAATAAAGTGATGATACCATCTTAAGAAATACAATTTTTACGCTAGGAATCTATTTGGGGGAAAAAAGGGATCGACTGTGTAAATCGATATATATCTGTTTGATGTTTTAGCCTCTTTAACTATGACAGGCATTTAACCTAGGGCGCCTTAACCTCTTGTTGCGTTAATATCTTTTCTTGTGGTCTGGTGTCATGCCCCCAAATTCCATCACAGGCGGTTAAGTGTGCCACCACAGGTGCCACATCATTGCTGTTACTTGGAGCACCACATTTCCCATGTGAACTTTTTCTCTTGGGACATTTCTATTATCAGACTTCCTTCTGTGGTGGGGATCTCGGTTATGGATATATTTTAGGATATGGTGATACTGCTATTATTGTTATTCACTGTTTGTTTCATCCCCGGTTTCATCGTGAAATCAGGCACAGCTCAGAATGATTACAGGTTTCGCACGTACGCTTAACACTACATACTTTCAACAGAATTTAATTCGATCTTTGCCAGAAACCAATTGTGGTGAACTTATCAGTTAACCAGCTTCATAATCTACCATCATTATGACCGTCAAGGAAAGAAATCCCTTCCCCAAGTGTAGTCTTTTTACTACACTTACATCCGTATTGCCTTATGTCATCAGTGCAATTGAGAAATATTTTGGTCCCGTCGTGTACATGACACACCTAATTTGAAGGTGACATCACTCTCTGTACGCTTGACTTTCCCACTCTATGAACTTACAACTATGTGTCTAACTCTAAGGTGAATTTTGCACAAAAAACAACAACATTGTTTATCAAACCAATACACCTCATGAAATGATACCAAACCAATACACCTCATGAAATGATACATCCCCAAATGCGATCGACACATTGATAAATACCTCTTACTTGATTTCTATAATATATATTGATTTCTACTTGATTTTTCTTTTTAATTGCAATGGGCAGTTAAATGTGTTTAAATAGAATGTTACCATTGTGATTCTACATTTGTGAAAGAAATCGTCGTCGTATGCACCACTTTCGTCTTCGTCTGAGCGCAGTGGTAGTGGTAGTGGTAGTGGTGGCAGTGGTGCTGGTGCTGGTCATGCTACGTCATGGTTGGTTGGCCAGCTGAGTGAGAGCTTAGTGTTAGTGGTGGCAGTGGTCGTCAGCAGTGGTGACAGTGGGTGTATGTACTAATGTAGGTATGAATGTACATGTACATGCAAACATAGTTACACCTTACAACTACAATCTGAGCAGCTATTATTATTTTTGTGACCTAGTATGTAGTATGTTTACAATCATTTAAACATGAGAAGTTTGCATCTGTTTTAACAAATGTATAATTTGAATAAATTTTTTTCTAAATATATGCTGTTTTAAGGTATTCTGGTGGGGTTTACTTGGTGTCATTGGGAGAATTCCTTAACATTCACATGCTTACTTGAAATTTAGAATGGTTCTTCTATGTATGTATGTATGTATCAGTATGTATGTATCAGTATGTATGTATCAGTATGTATGTATCAGTATGTATGTATCAGTATGTATGTATGCACTCTAGAGTGCTGCGCAGCACAGTGTTGCACTCTAATGTGCTGCGCAGCACAGTGCTGCACTCTAGAGTGCTGCGCAGCACAGTGCTGCACTCTAATGTGCTGCGCAGCACAGTGCTCCCTCCAGGACATCAAAGATACATCATTCATGGCACTTATGAATATATGACGTAACAAATTCACCAATACTTTTGTATGTCAAAAGTTCTATGATTAGAAGCATATCCTTGTTTCAGGATCTGTGAGTTTTGTGTTTTCATATATAGTCCCATGACTTATAATTATACATGTATGTATGTATGTGTACATGTACTTATTTATGTATACATGTAGCCCATTGCAATTCTATATGACGTTAGTCATAGCCGTGCATCTTGTTTATTTCTATAATATTACAAACTACACGATTATTTATATGTATCAGTATAGGCTCGTTCGATCATGTACGTTTATACGTTCTATTTTTTTTAAAAAGTTTTATCATAAACAATTTCGGGATAGACCCAATATTCTCATGTTATACTTATACCTAATGGCACGATGGAGGTTTGTAATCGATCGAGACATTGGGTCAAATCGCACGACACCCCAAAGGGGTGGAGTGTGATTTGACCCAACGTCAAGATCGATTACAAACCGAACAGAGTGCTATTAGGTATTTATTACATACTAAATCAACTAGAGAACTCAATTTTAATAGTATTTTACCTTACTTTCCATCAATCTTGTGGATATTCGGCTCAAATAGCACATAGGTGCTATTTGACTTTTCAAATAGCACCCCTGAAATCACATATGTATGTAATAAAATTGCAACTAGTTACATAAGTTCATAAGGTTTTAACAAATACACAACACCTCAAGTTTACCCGTTTATACTTTTAATGATTTTTAATTTGACAGTTACTGTCCATACGGGAGTAGTAGTAAGCACAATTTTACCCTACAGTATACAATAAATTGTTTGTGTTTTTTGTTACCTGACAACAAAAGATAAATACACACGAAAATAATAAAAACAACAATTTTCCAAGTTCAATAATATATAGGTAAACAGAAGTTTATATAGTTTATATAAATCAGTATCAGGCTTAATATTATACACGGATGCCGAGTGTAGTTGCATGTTCGGAAGGAAGGTCTACTTAGAGACCTTACAGGCTCCAGATAAATTGTCTATGTCGCTTGAAAATGAAAAGTAAGAACTCAGAACTTATTCGATTATTGGAAAAGAGAAGGGGAAGGGCTGACCGAGGGACTGTGTAGTGATGGGGTTTATTCGTTGCATGATGTTTTGTGGTTGATACTTGTCTAGATATATTGATTGTATCTTGATAGCCATGTTGAAAGCTGTTCTCACATAAATGTTCCAATGATAGATGTTTTGCACTGCCATTGTTGAAGAGTCATGAACATATTCTTGCAAAGTACCAGGAATATTTTGCAGTTTCTTGATCGCTTGATCCTGGCTTATTTTCCAAAACTTCTGAAGATATTCTGAATAATATACATGTACAGAAACATCTATGTTGAATAAAGATAAGGACACATTTTTAAAGATAAATATATCTCATCAAATCCCTGAGGCATACACACCACGTATGTATACAAGACCATGGTTTAAATTGCATGCATTGGAAATTGCAAGTTCCGACTGCATAGTATTATGGCCTCTGAGTTTGAGATGTATCATGTACTGTACCACTGTGTTGGTCACTTGGTCCAGCTCTTCGTCAAGTCGGTGACTGAGTCCACTATAGCAGCCTAGATGTAGCTTCATATCTCTGCTAGCTTCTGCTACAACAGAGACTAGACTGCCAAAACTGCGATAGGTTACCCAGGCAACCCTGTAACCAAACAACGCTATCTTTACCAGTTGTGATTGGCCTCCTCTTAATTGTCTAGTAATAAGGACTACGTAAGGTGATTTCAGTGGGAAGAGGGAATTTCGGCAAGCGTATACGTTATTTCCCACATATAGAAAACGGAGGGGAGGGGAAGGAAAGGGGAGGGGAAGGAAAGGGGGAGGGGAAGGAAATGGGGAGGAGGAGTAGGATAATTGATAAACAAAATATTATTCGCATGATTTTCTGATTAAATAAAATCTGCCAAGTTCCCCTTAGTAACATTTGAGGAATTGTAATGATTAGATTAAATTATTTACTGTATTTCGATAAGATTAAATTATTTACTGTATTTAGAATCAAGGAACTACTATCTATAGGTATGTGTGTATGGGGGGGGGGGGCTGCAAGCTTTTGTCCTTGACACCCTCCTGTGTCTCTCATCTTTCCTCTCCCTCTCCTTAATCTTTCCCTCTCCCCTGCCCTCAATCCTGCTTTTTCTCCCCTCTGCTTCTTTCCCTTTCTCTTGCTCTCTCTCTCTCTCTCTCTCTCTCTCTCTCTCTCTCTCTCTCTCTCTCTCTCTCTCTCTCTCTCTCCCTCCCTCTCTCCTTTATTTCCCAACATTGAATTATTTTTAAAATCAATATTAAATCCTCATTATTTCTGTTTTCAAATAGATTTCCTGTGTTAAATTTGTCAATTCTAACATTCAAAATAACGAAGATGTCGTTCAATTTTTTCTCAGGATATACCCAGAGAAAGAGGGGGAGGGGAGAGGGAAAAGAGAGAAGGAACATTAAAACCTGCTCTATCCCAAGTGCCGAAGGCACTTGTACTACAGAACATGCCATGGTGGGGTCTATTTCTGGTGCATGTTTGGATTTGCTGTACCGATTTCACCTGGCCATGTAACAATTATATAACAGTGTGCGGGTGGAAAGGGCAGACGGTAGTGGAGCAAGGGCCTAAAGGAAGTTTGTTTATCTGTCTAATTAAACCCATGTAGATGAATCGCTATCTATTTATCCATCATATGCACCTTATGTTAACCTGTCTATCTACCCCCTCCCTCCTCTCTCTCTCCCACCCCCGCCCCCGCCCCCTCACTCACTCACTTTCGTCGTCTGGCTTTGGGACACCTACCAGTCCTGTCCAGGTAATCAGCTGTTTGTAAAACCACCCGTGGCCATCCACACTTCAAAGAGCCGCGAAGGGGATTGGTATATGGGCCAGCCATATATATTATTATTATATATGCGTGTGTGTGTGTGTGTCTGATGGGAATTAGCTCCGGTTATGTGGGTGGGTTTAGTATAGGGCGCAGACAAACTTGAAGACAAGTTGTGAGAAGTCGAAAAGAACTACCCTTAGGCTAGTTATTATGTACAGTCAGCCACGCTATATTTTGGGGCTTAATGGGATGGTTATTAGCTTTTGTATCATTTCTCTTTATTTCCCCATGTCCTCGCCATTCCTTCGTCTTTTGGTCTTTTTTGTTTTCCCAAGGCGTGTAAGTGTAACTCCATTCCCAAATATTCAGCGCTGCATGCTCTTCATAGTCACTCAATCACGTATTCGCCCACTCACACTACTGTCACTTTCTCCTGTCATCCTTATACATATTGTCTCTGGAATTCTCATACTCTTATATACACTCACTGTCCCTAATGTCGTTCATTTTTCCCTATTCCCCATACGGCTCATCTCTACTTAGCCCACCACCGAGGCCAGACACTATGTTATATACCCACCTGTAAGCTGAAAATGCCTGAGGTGTCAGCACCCGAGAATACATTATTTCAGACAAGTCCTACTTTATGACTCAAAAAGTGCGTCTCTTAAGGCAAGGTCACGTCTCTTGTCTTGAGCCATTTCTTCCCTTGATCTTTTACAAAGGATAGTTTCGAGGGCAGATATTTCCAAAATTTGTTGGAAAGTACATTCATAGTTTCTGATTCGATCGAACAAATGTACTTTGCAAAGTTGGATACCTTTTGAATTTGAGTGAAATAGCGGGTACTTGCACAGTGGATAGTTAAAAATAATTATTCATTTGGTCGAACGTTTTTATGTGTTAACGCCTGTCTTACTCAATTGTTCTGGTACGTGGGTTTAGTTTATTGGGGGGGGGGGGCTTCCTAGAGCCACCGTTATCTTTTCCTTTATAACCCAATGCCCGCCCATTACTTACGTTGTGAAGGACCACCTCCTCTACCCCTATACCATAATGCGCATCTTCTGCCCTCTCAATATTTTCCAATTTTCCACTTTACAGCTACAGGCCAAAAAGATCTTAAGCCTGAAACCTGCCTTAGGATTATTTCCTGAGGTCCATACATTAGTTCTCTTCTTTTCTCACTATCCCCTATGGGAAAATGCCCTTCTTCATCAAAAGCATCACACAATAATGCATCCATTAATTACCCTTACTGACTGATGGTAATGAGTTTCCTTTCAATTTAGACGTGTCATGTTCTTCATATTGAACAAATAAAATCTAGTAGTTCATCATTCAAGTTTTTTCTCTCTCGCGTTTTCATTATTATTCTCTTTTTGTTCTTTAGTTATGATTATCACTTTTTGAATATGATGTTCTTGCTCGGGGCTCGATGCAGAGTGTGTTCAGGTACAGCCAAACGTCTGAGTACGGGACTTTTCTATAAAAAAAAACACCCTTCACGCAGTTCGGTGGAAGGAAGCTGCGTGTACATGCTATTATTATGCTTTTATATCTTATATAGGCTTCCTGCCTGTTAATTGAAAATGATGTACGTTGTATACCATGATATATGCAGGCTTATCGACAAGTAAGTTGGAGAAAACATAGGCTGGTCAATCAGTCGTTAATGTTCTACCTTGCTATAGTTCCTAATGTCTATTCGTTTTAATCCGTACCAGACGTGAACAGAAATTGATTCCTATTTGCCCTCTTTAATTTTCTCATGTATGGACTACCCAACACCAGATATAAGCATTCGCAAATTAATTGTTCTGATTTTATGGTGAAAATATTTTAATTCACAACTGTGTCTGCCGGAGTTAGCGCATTCCTGCATCCTTACCCTACAGCCTCAAATAATACCATTGCCGGCTAAGATCTGGGGGAATATATACAATCGCTACATTGCGTATTTTTGCCGTTTACAAGCGCTGTCAAAGATCATGGAGGAATAGATATCTAGAAAGTATCCGCTGCAAGATTGTTATGTACTGTTTTCTATAGTTGGGTTTGAACAGTAGTTCTTGGTGAAAGTAAATAGAAGGAAAACGGTTGGGCACTGGACATCTAACCTAAAAGTTTCTAATAGTATAGGCTATATGTACCCTCCCTCCCACCCTGTCACTCACAAAGCCTCAAAGCTAGGGCTTCGTCGACGGCAATTTTTGTGTGTAGACGTTTGGTTTGAGCTGTCTGCAATTGTCTTTTGGAGTCCTGGACTCCAACGACCTGCAGACAGTTAGATTCTATACATCGTTAGCTTTTTAATATTGTAATCCCGGATTTTCCACCTTGAATATGAGAGCCCTAGTTGTATGGTTTGTTTTGCTTCATCTGTTGAGTGGTGTACCAGAAGCCTGGCACTGAGACAGTGAGCGCGGGTGGCGGGGCAAGTAAGTGTGTGAGCGGGAAGCTGTCAGAGGAGTCACATGATAGGGGGTGGTAGTGTTCGTGTGACGATACCCACAACCATAATTATTGTACCATTTTAGTGCTTTTTTGCCTACAGACACGTACAAACTGTTTCTAGCATGTTGAGTTGTCAAACTATAGCATTGAAGTGGAAATACGGTGAAAAAGGCGGGGCTTTAGAGGAGGAAATGTGCGAAAGAGACAGAGAAAGGTAGCGAGGCGTACTGTATGGCGTAGGACGCTATTGGTGTGGCATCGTTCAGAAACCTCTATAAAGCTGACGCTTTTTGTATACAAAAACGCGGATGGATGCCGATCGTCCAGATGGATACACCCTTCCTCGTCTATCCTCTCAGACTGGTGATGTGGTATGTCATATTTTGATAAACGCCTGCGCGAGAGAACCAGTACCTCTGTGTGGAGTTGCTACATCCCTGTTTGGTCGGCTTCTGCCCCCACTTCCTCTTAAGTTTGAGACCACTATGGCTCCACACCACCCCTCTCAGCTAAGACTTCTTTGGAAAGTTTAGGAATGTTTTCTCCAGCGTCCCAAAGTAGGCCTTGTTTGGAGGGCCGCGCAACCAAAATATTTTGTCGCGACTAGTCCAAAATATTTTTCGTGTCTTTCACTTTTGCTTAATATTCACCTATTTTTCAAGCAGTATTTTTCTTTAAGGGAACAATGTGAGATATGGTCATTTGGCACAGGAATTCCTATCTATTTCGCGTACAATAATTTGCCAGACAGCTCCTCTGAAATAAGAATAGAATAGATTTTTGTTTTGATATGTTTGTGGAATCCTCCAAATATTACGAAAGGGCGTTAGAGGTGCTTGGAATTCCTCTTGAATAAAACCCCAATATAAACTGATTTTTTTCAGAGATGAAACGGACGAGATTTCCTCCACGTAGACAGGCTATGCCTCATAGTAACAGGTTCAACAAGAGTCTTCATGAAAGTAATGGGTGACATCTAGGGTTTGTTCCATCATGTAAACGAATGAAGACTATAAATAGAGAATATTTTATCATAATTATATTATTGTTCTCATACAATATTTCTCATTGCTTTTCAGGAAGCCGAAAGTGAGTTGCGAACAATTACCAAGGTAGAACAGACTCAGAGGGAATTGCGCTTCCTCAGTTTCGCCTCTGCAGAGTATGAAGGACAAGTGTACATGACTCCTCAGGACTTCCTAGAGTCGGTCATGGAGGAGGTCCCTAGACGTAAGTGCTCATTCTTTGCGCTATTTATCAGAAAAAGTGATGCCCGTTTTACCTCTTTTCATAAAGGGATGTTGCTGTATCTTCAATGCGTTTCTAGGAAAAGCACTCATTTCCTTTTGAACATACCTTAAAGATTCTGGTGAAAAAAACCCCCAAATGATGGGAGATTGTGTGTGGTAATACACGGGACTAAATATATCTCTATGAATTAAAGTTTGGTCACATCTGTTTATTTCCCCCTTTTTACTTCCTATCTGTAAATGTAATGTGAATGTATTGTAGGGGAAATATAAATGTTGTTTTTGCACGGTTAGACAATTGTCCGGCTAGACAATTGCCTAGACAAGTGCATGGTTAGATAGTTGCATAGTGCATTCAAGAGTGAAAGCATGTACACTGCAAGCAGGTTATGGTAGGCATTCGCATATCGTATATCTGCAAACGTACCAAATGTATTTAGTGATTACATATGAGTAAATGTATTTTTCATAAGTTGATATCAATCCCCTTCTTTTATTCACTATTAGTGTGTTTACAGTTACAGTTAATATTACTCACAATATGTATCTAGATTTATATAAGGATTGTAATACACAGCAAAGGATGTTTATGCATTTAAACCATTTTTAGTTAAAAGATTTCATGTTTATACTTACACAAACTTTGATAAATACTGTTAAGAAGTTATCTTTGCTGCTCCAAGTTAACTTTTGTATTTGATTTGACTTGAAAATTGTTTATTCATCACTATGGTACATGATTACAAAATAAATGTTTATTTTATTGATGTTGAAATGATGAATACTCTTTTCTATGGGGCTAAATATGAATGAATGATGGTATTAATGATTAAAAACGTTATTTAGAGTGTCTTATTTAAAAGGAGCCATTTTATTGCATTTGCTCAGTATAAAGCAAATGCGTACAACTGAAATGGCTTTCCAGATCAAGATTGTTAGAAATACCTGTTCTTTATTTTTTTCTTTTAATAAAAAAAACATGTTTCCTACTCATATAACTTTACAGGCATTCTCCTTGACTTCAAAATTCCAAAGCCAGCTTTCCAGAAGAATGTCACTTATCACAGTTCCTTCACTCATGTCCTTTTTACCATGCCCATAACTATATGTCATATGTTCCTTGGTCCAAATAATCCCTAGTTGATTGATAACCATTATTATCATAAATGAACTGGGAAGGCATCAATAACCAACAGGTTTTCAAGGGTGGTCAATATTTACAATATCAATTTCTAATCTTAAACATCTTAATCTCTTTGATCGCATATATGGCTAATATTTACAATATTCAGTTTTATTTAATCTCATCGTTTTAATCTCTTTGATTGAAGGACCAATAAAACTATATTTTATAATAAAGGTGAATATAACGATGGGGAATAGAGAGGAGGGGGTGGTTGGTTGTATGGCAAAAGTTATAGTTGCTGGTACGTACCTCGAATGAGATCACATACTCTGGGGCTCTGACACTGTGCAGGTGTAGGCTGTGTTTATGCCCGACTAACCTGTCGCCAGACCTGCTGTGTGACAAACTCACCACAAGGAGGTGCTACGCGGCTTGTGGGGGCCAGTATACTGGTCCTAAGAGAGGAAGACGTTTATAAATGTGCTTACATCATTGGGAATTTTAAACAAGTTGGTTCCTTGTAAACTAGATCAGGTTCGATTATGCCAAGAATGCAGTTTTGTCTCTCCACTGTCCCGAAAGAGGCGGGAATGGTGATGGAAAATGGTAGTAAAATGGCAATTCTAGCCAAGCTTCTCTGATCTTTTATGAAGATGATTCTAAAACATAGTATACACAGGCGGGCTTTTAATATATTTTTTCCTAAAAAAAGGTTGTATTTCTCTGACTAAAGCCAAATCAACTGCGAAGTAATGTAATTCTTTCCAATGTTTTATGAGTAATTTGGGATATTTTATGTATTTCATTGTACCATCAAAAGGGTGTGACATGCTGATAGAGGCGTGGTCGCCTGCTGTTCCCACTGTCTTCTCATGATAGCCCCAAAGTTGATCATTATGAACCGCTGCACCAAAACAAAGAGAAACTTTATTTTGGTTACCAAGAATCAAGTTACATCGTCTCCAAGCAACAGTCCATGTAACATTTCCTCCTCTTTAAAAGATATCTACTTCCTTCCCTCATTGTCCTTCCAAACTTTCATACCACGCCTTAGTTTTCATCCACACCTATAACATTTTCTTGTTTCTGTCTATCTAACTATCTGTCTGTCTATCCATCTATGAGAGCTTTACCTTTTCCTTTTCTAATTCTCTTTTTCTTCACCGAATCACACTCCCTTACTTGCTCTATCTTTTTAGTACGCGGTCACGTTCCGACTTTACTTTTTGTATATTAATTATTTTCCCCATGCGTATTTTTCGACCTGTGTCACTTAAATTCTCTGTAGGCTTGTCTTGGCTATGTACTTTGTATTTTAATTATTGCCTTACTCATTCATCCTGTTTGGTCACTTGATTTCTTGTTCTCGCTCTCCCTGTAAAATTGCTTATTTATAAGAGGAATAAGAAAATGATGGATTGGGCGCACTGCCAAGCTCTTATGTTCCCAAGTATTTGTCTTTTCCTTTAGCTGAGACCAAGGGACTGGTGCTTAAAATTGTCAGAAGAAATAATAAGAAACATTGTCAGACATTCTTTAGCCTCCTCTTCCCCCTCCCTTATTCCTTCTTTGCGACCTCCTTCTCCATTCCTACCCCTCTCTGTCCTTCGTCAACATCGCCACTGTCTGTCTGTTTCTTTCTGTCCCTGTCTCTCTGTCGCTCTCTTTCTCTCTCTCCCACATAATGAATCCGCATGTATCTTTAAATTAAAATATACATTGATAAAACGTCATTCGTCAATTTTCCATCAATCATTCAATCCAATCAAACAATCAAATTTAATTAAATCTGCATAATTAATGACTGATTTTGATGAATCAAGTAAAAGTCTGCTAGTAAATCCTTTCAATGATGTGTTGCGACCAAAATAAATTTGGACCATGGCCAGTCCATAACACAGCGATTGATATACACTTCACGAAATATAATATAATCCCCTTCCCTGATGTGTCTAAATAAAAAAGAAATCACTGATAGTGATCTCTCATGTGCCTATTTGCTGATTACCTTGCACAATTTATCACCCAAACTCGCCCATATGTGGACCCAGGACATTCCCAAACACTTCTCTGTATGACCTTAAGCCATTTCAGCGTGGGTTCATGTTCAAGTCATATCCTCCAACTATCAAAACTAACACAATTTACCCTGGAGACACTCATTACTCATATCCGAAGCACTCTAAATCACATCTAAACACTTCCTTTAGCATCCTTGAATCTGTGGAAAATCATTGGCAAAACATCCATCAAGTAGTTCTTCTCCGAAATACTCAATCGTCTAGAAAACACCTTTGAATTCCCCAAAGTTCCCTCTTAAATACTGCGATACCCTCGAGATACCCCGCCAAGTCGCTTCCAGGACACCCTCAAACCATCCCAAGGTACCTTCAAGGCCCACCCAGCACACCGACAAATACCCTCAATTTACTTTCACACCTTGCTCCTGCTATGTCAGGTACATAAACATGCCAGAATGGTGTGAATACATCCCTGCTTATTTATTTCTTGTACTTTCAAGATTCCATGTTATATATTTTCTAGAATAGTGGAAGAAGCGTATAAAAATAGAAGGGGTGGATTCTCATCATTTTGGCATGTCGTTGTACCTGGTACTTATGTGCCAAGTCAAGGATTTAAAGGTCTGATACGCAAAATCCTGTTTAAATATTGCGCCAAGGTGGGCGTAAGCTTATTTGTATGTATGGGATGGGCGTGACTTTGAGTATTGGAGAAAAACTAATTTATTGTTCCTCCCCTGGAATCTATTAAATGTGCGGCCTAGTTGATTTTGCTAAGAAAAAAATCTTCCGAGGAGTCCTTTCCCCTAGCAAGACCATAATAGAAGCTTGAATGTCAAATTAATCTTGTTTTCTATTAAATTAATTATCTTTGCTCCATTATCACACCAGAAAGCCAACATGACTTACAATAAAATACATCATGCCTCACATGATTCTTCATCTGATGCTGTATCTGTAAATTACAACATACATACCTAGGATATTCCTTGCCGTATCTTCAAGCAACGTCCTTAATCTTTTGTCCTGTCTTGCTTTTTGACCTTCTCGTGTAACTTTGTTGTAAATCCATGAGCAAGAAGTCCAGGTTACGTTAGTGTTTCTCCACCATTAAACAGTTTAAAGGATCTATTGGAAGGTGTAGTGTAAACAATCCAGGATATTGCTATAGACTGGGATGATGATGTGTGTGGGTGTGGGAGGTTCCTAGTTTATCAAGAAGAGCAGTGGGACCATCTCTAATCCTGATTATCATTAATATAGATAGGGGTATATTCTAATTACACAATAAAACAAATTACACAAAGCATCATTATACACAAGGCATTTGATAGGTTACTTAGATCAAAACTTTGGTGGATTATGGTAAGGGGTCTCCACGCATGGTTACAACTGACAAAGATGAGAGTACCATTATAATTCCATTAAGAACGCAAAATGTCATCATAATCCCATTAGAATGCTTAGTTCTAGGCCAGCAAACCGATTAGCGAATTAGGTGTCCAATCACTGACATACCATTCTTATCTGACCCTCAGCCTGGACTGCAAAGTTCATGTGGTCGACACTCACTGGCAGTCAGTATAGGCTCACGGGGTGAATGTCTTATGAATGCTGATGGTGAATGGTGAATGGTGACTGCACGACTTCAGTGAGATAATTAAGGAGCTATTTTGTCATGTTACTCTGGCAATAATGTTGTAGGTGCGCTAGCTTCTGTGAGATATAAGTAGGGGAGTATCATACCATTCTTAGATCTGAGAAAGATAACATATATATTTTTGTAATGCATTATCATATATTTGGTTAACATATTGAGTTTTCACAAAATATAGCATTATATTTAACATGTAATGTTAGAAAGAAAAGTTTTTTTCTGTAGATAGTTATATATTCTGAAGTCGATATCCACATTCAATGATACGTAGTTTTTATATTTTCAATTTGAACCATTTCCATTCGAGGGAAGTAAGCGACAGTTTAGTGGTAGCTGTTGTGATAGACACTATATTATATCATACATACCATATAGATCTGAGCGGTGCACCCCTGGATTCCATGGCAGATACAAGATCCACCAAGGCATGTAATAAAGCATGGTTATTTATGAAAGAAGTATTTCCCATTGTTAAAAGGTGTTGTGGGCCCGCTCTGCTGAGAATCCAGGTCCATAGCATAACTTGGATGTGACGTCTGCTGGTTGGGGTGCTTTGATGTCATTCTGTCTGTGACGAGCATTAGACATTTCTTTTATCTTCTTTTAATCTCATAACTTTGTGATAGGAATCACAAGTGATTAACCCTCAACACAGGGTGGTGTAATGATTGGTAGTTTGTAGAGGTATATATTTTAGTATGGAGTCTTTCAAATATCATAGAACTATTTGTGTGACTGTGAACAGCAGTAGTTGTATATCTGTTCGGGAGTCGCCGTCCTATTTGTTTTACATCGGTGTACATCCCTATATATACTGTTGTACTCTCAAAGCTTTATGTCCTGTGTGACCCTTAGGTCCAATGCATTTCTAGCAACGCCATCTTCATTCCTGCAGAGAGTTTGTTACATATATTATTACTTATTACTTATATTATGTACATAGGTATGATGGGCGGGAGAGATTTTCCCCAATAAGGCAAATCCCCTAGGCGTTTCTAACTGAGTGAAACAAGCTTTGGAGCTGAATAGACTTGCATTTTATGTTATAATTGGCCATCATCTCGTCCTGGATAAGGATGGTACCATGCGAAATTAGATCTCCTACTTTTTGTGCCCTTTCTGCTTTCTCACAAGTGGTTGCCCTTTTGGTTCGTAGTTACCCCAAACGTGTAGATTTGTGTTTGAAGTGTATACATGGCTGAGGAAGATAACATATATAGCAGGAATCTATTTTTCTAAATACACCTTACCCAAGAAACAGAAAACTCCTTATCACTCTCAAATAATAATTTTAAATCACCTACGATAAAGAGGCTTTCAGTTAGCCACTGCCAGTGTTTAATAAAAAAAAAATGAATGAATCATGGATTTTTGTTAAAACTTTGGATTTAGAAAAGAAAGAACATGGTTATGGGAACCCCCAAAACCCTACAAAAAAAACATATGTCATTGGATTAGTTTTTACTTCAGGGACCACTGAAATTTATTACTGTTCACTATAGATTGAATTATACAATTTTCTTAAATAGGGAATGGAAGTAAACTTCACTCATCCCTAAAACACAAAATAATATGATAACATCTTTTTTTTTCTTTTTTTTGTATTCCCCCAACCATGTTCTTTCTCAAGACAAAGTTTGAACAAAATATTGTCCCCTTATTTTTAATCAGCAGGAATTAAGAAAAACTGCTTTATAACATCTAAAGGCTATGAGGTTGCTATCATGATATGTGGCATGGATTCATTTTAAGGCTTTATTTTTTTATTTTTATTATTTTTTTTTTTTTTTTTTACAAAATATAAGGGAGACGATTATTGAGCCTTAGATCTGCAGAAGCGTCGATGGCAGGAAACGTTAAATAAAACCTTTTAAGCCTTATTTTTTCTCATAAAATGACATCCAATGGCCTTTTTGATGAATTGCTACGCCGTTCAGTAAAATAAATCTTGATCCCAATAAAACTTCTCCATTGTTCTCAATGGGTATCAGAATACCGGTGCATATTGGAGGAACACGCTCGGAAGTCCCAAACGCCCATTTACCCCTGCTTCTACAATGATGCTTGTTACTCATTATATGGTTGTTAGTGCCCCTTTGCAGTACATTCATTATCTTTTCTATGATCAAACCAGAAAGGAGACAACTTTACCGGGTTTTTTTCAAGTCTATTTTATTCTCAATTCTCAATTATATTTTTAGTGGATTAAATCCATACTCAGGGTATTTGAATTGCGGCCTCTACAAGCTTGAATAGTTGTGGGCTGTATACGAGGTTTTCATTGACATCACCAACTCAGCACCATCTGGCAGTAAGGCTACTTGACGGAGAAAGATATGATGTTGTCACTCAAATCTGTCATCTAACCCTACACCAAGTAGTTGGCGTAACAAGACGAAGTCTTCGAAATCCAGAATACCGCACTGAAGCCATCTTAGGATGTCTTGGTGCTGGTTACCGTGTATAAAGTATCTTGAAGTTATTGCTTTCATCAAGTATTACCTTTCCATTTTGATAGTCTCAGATTTTGTTCGATTCAAAGTTCTGCCTGAAACTGTAATATGTCTGGCTAACTACGACTTCAAAGAGATGTTCCCCATCCAGAAGGGTGCTACTAATCTTAGCCTAGTCAGCCATGGAGACCATGGCCCCTTTACATTTGTGAACATCTTAACTGGTGAACAGACACACATTATTTTCTAACTTGAAGATGTAATGAAAAATGGAATGAAGTACATTAATTGTAAAGGTTCTGTGATGTATTGGAAGCACATTGATTTCTTATTATTTTCCTGCTTGAATATGTGATTACAGTTTCCATTATCCGTTTTTTTGTTAATCTAAGTGTCTGGTATTTCTGTGATTATCATCCAAGCTTGTAGTGGTGCTGAATTGTATGCAGTTCATGGATTTTAACTTTTTTTTTGTGGCATAATTTAAAAGTGCCCTTTTCCCATCCAGGATTAATTATGCCACGATAACCCCTCCCATTTACTCGCATAAATATCATTTTATTATAAATGATATTATATTGTAATTAGATAACGGATCTCTTATAGGCCCTGCCCATGCCGAATACGGAATCTTGCAATTGTGTGTCCAGTTGACACATATATTACGCTGGTTCACCGTCCTCTTGTGATGGCGAAGGCAAATCATTCGGAGAATCCACTCACCCCCAAGTCTGACTGAGTTAGGCAGAAGGATTTATGGAACGTAGTATAAACTTTGCACAGCTGTTTGATTGTTGCCATAGTGGGCGCTATTCCAGTGAGAAATGTGCGTGTCTAGCTAAGGCCTATGGTCTTACCAAATTACCCTGACTATAAGCTGCTTGATCCTTCGCTTTTAAACTCCATCAAATTTGTTAAAAGGTAGCAGAACAATTAAATGTGCTTAAACTGACACAGTTCCTTTAGTTCTACTCGCCGTAGGTTGGAGACGTTTGCTGAG
This sequence comes from Sthenelais limicola, assembly GCA_942159475.1. Taxonomy (NCBI): domain Eukaryota; kingdom Metazoa; phylum Annelida; class Polychaeta; order Phyllodocida; family Sigalionidae; genus Sthenelais; species Sthenelais limicola. Next base: position 45,550,045 of record OW804095.1, on the reverse strand, counting down.
TGATTGATAACCTGTAGTGATACGGGGCCTTCATTTATTTGGGTGGTCGATAGATTTATAGGAGGGGCCTGTGTAATGCTATCGAGTTTTTACCGTATACTTGGGGGTAGGGTTTAAGTTCACATGCTTGCCATGCTATCACATGTGATGCAATATGGAAGAAACTCACAGCAGCAGAAGCAGACACAGAGAGACATGGCAACAGGCCATATTACAGAACGGTGTTCATATCCACCCCATTCAGTGTTCACTTGTCTTAGATACAATTACCACCATTGTATATTTAGTATTTTTAATATGTTCATGTGCCATGTCACTACCAGAAGACCAGCTAGCAACCACTTATCCACATTTGCTATGATTGTAAACCTTGGGATACTATGCAAAACCTTATTATTATGTATGCATTTTTTATATAAAAAAAACCCCATGACTATCCTAATAACACTCAATTCTCAGGAAAGTTGTGACGCTAATGGAGAATAGACAGTGACACACGCACAGACAGACACATAGATACGAGACTTTGAGTGAAAGAGGATAAGGAAAGTTGGTGGGAGGGGGTTACCTGGTGAACGAAACCATGAGGCTTATTATACTTTCACTGATTTAGGACTGTTGGTCAGCCCGCCATTGTCAGAAATGTTGGATTGAGCAGAGCTGAGATGTCACCTTTGGGGTGTAAGCGTTGTCATTTGGCCATTTGCGAGTCAGCGTCTAACAAAAAAAATGAAATAAGATGACACCTTGTCCTTGAACTCAACTATGTGGCAGCCTTGGCAAAGTAAATATATTTGTCACATAGCATCAAGTATCTTAACTGTTTTAACTCTATTTTTTATATGAATGAAATCCGAGGAAGGCCTGGGAAGGTAAAATCGTGACTATTGTAAGTTGTTATTTGACTGATAAACAATTGAATAGCAATTGTCATTTCCCCTACTATAGGAAAGACAGTTAAAAAAATGGTTAGCAGGGACACTCCTTACGAAGAATGACAAATACTGAATGGCGCATGTGATGTGTTTATCGAGAATGCGAGATCTGCTGTTGTTGAATGAAGGAAATGAATAGAATTTTCACTATCTTCTTGCATGTATAAATTGTGATCTCGTTGCCAGATTCCTAGATCCTTTCCTCAGTTTTTTACAGTAGTAGTATTTTCAGAGAGGGCCCACGCAACGTTAAATCATGTTTCTAGCATTGGTTCTGACCTAACCTTATGGCTACTTCAAATCTTGTCAACATCAATTTACAGAGGGTCAACAGGTCCGTATGTTGCAGAGATCTCCCAAGGGATGGAGCTAAAAATGGTTCATCTGTTGATAGGGCTTGTCTCCTTTTTGTGTTAGGGTTACAATAAACCTTTACAGTGTGAAAGCTCTCTGGTTTTCCTTCACTGGGTACTAAACTGAGTATTTTTTTTAATTTAAAGTTTTATTTCCCAACTATTTCACACTTGTGATACATTTTATGTCGAGAAATTTTGAAAATTTCGATTAATACAACTTCTTCATGAAAAAGTATCAGTTTGGTTTTGATGCAGTTTGGTCAATTGAAGACTATACAAAGCATTTAATCCCCATCTTTCATATTCTCTTGATACATGTACTTCCAGGCACCGCATATCACTTCAAGTGTTAATTTATAATAAGATAAGCATCCCTTAAAATCCTATATTTTCTGTAGGTCCCACAAGGAAGCCTGTAAATCATATTATGTATCAACTAGCAATCGTAGCGGTGATCCAGGCATGAGTCGCTCTTTACCTCCCAGAATGTGGATACTGCCAGGGAGGGGGAATCTGGGAATAATAATAAAAAAGTTATGATAAAAATATGTACTCCTTGACCATACTCCGACGGAGTTAACAACTAGACCCCACCCCTTACTCAATAACACCCTAACCAGGGCACGGAATTCTTACTTTTTATTATCCTCTTTTTATCGCATAGGAATCTTGTCTTTGTGTATCTAAGAACATTCTTTTCTGGCTAAATGCAGAGAAGGGGTTGCTTTATACCCGTCCGGTGTTATGTTGTTTGACGTCGTTCCCACTCCTTGTGTAATCATTTAGCGCTTCGGTATTTTACCACCTGCACATATGATGATACTTGATGGGGACCCGACTTTCTTATATCCTTTAACGTGCTGAATGTAAAGAATTTAAGTAGATCATATACCAGCATGTTTTATGTAACAACTTGAATTGTCTTGCCTCCGAAACCGGCTTAGATGTTTGCCAGTTCTATTTCGCTCAACATTTTTTGTTCTTGTAAGATCTTTTGTCTGTACAAATATGAGTATATCCTTGCTGACCGTCCTGTTAAGTATTATAAGCTTTCCCCAACCAAGACTGGAACACGATTATCGTTATTGAACAAATTTCAGTGCTTATATGATATTCGACTCGTGTGTACCCTGGTTTTCGGACATTAGCTGTATATTGGAAGTATGTGACCACACATTGGTACCTAACTAGGCCACTCATTTCTTGATAAATTGTAACCTGAACTTACATGTAGTGTATGGGATATATGTATGGTCATTGTGGGTAACAGTGCGTCGAAGGCAGCACATGGGTTGTGCATATAAAACCAGAAGGAACATGAGAGCTTTAATTGACACGTCGCATTATACCCACTTACCTCGAAGTACGACCCATGCGTCTTTCCCTTGTATATATAATGCATATATTCGTACGATGTTGATTTAACTGAATATCTCACATAATGACATACTTTCCCTGCAATCTCAACTTACCTTCTATGTCTGCTTGCATTTTATTTGGAATTTTTAGATTCCATGTATCCTGATCGTATGAAATCAAAAGTGCATTCATTTATGGGGTTCTAGGTCATTCCCCCGCCAACAATCTCCCCGCCGCAATCTCCCCGCCATACATTTTCCCCGCCCGACATTCTCCAAAGCCAAAGAATGATGAAAATTTGCTGAAATCCTCACATATATACACGAATAACCTCACCTTTGAATTTATTTGTACCAGTTGAGTGGGAATCGACCATAAAAATCATGTGAAATGTGTAAGTATATATATTGACTGCATTTAGGTACAATAATATTAATTTGCCAAAAGGTGGATTATTACAGCCTTGTCAAGTATTACCATAGTGCACTGGCAACGATTAAGAAAACAGTAGAAATAATATTCATAGCTATATTCTTTAAATCTATATAGGAATGAGGAAGGTGTTCTTAGGAATACATACACACCATTTGTAGGTTTATACGATCAGAATTGACAAAGATATACCATAAACAAAAAACGTGACTGAAAAACATCAAAATTTTTATTATATTTCTAGAATCGACCCCATACAATATGTATGGGTTTGATTTTTTTGGCTCAAATAATAATATCCTTTATTCCGTGGTTCGCTGTGTGAGTACAATTCATGCCATTTCTTTGATTTTTGTATCATTACGAAGAAAACAAATCTCTGTTTCAGGAAATGTATAGTTTTATACCTATTTCCATCATTTCTGGCACCAGTGTACGTAAGAACTATGCCCAAATACATTTAAATTTATTTCTTTATTAGTTGAAATAGGCGGGGAAAATGTCGGGCGGGGAGAATGTATGGCAGGGAGAATGTCGGCGGGGAGATTGTCGGCGGGGAGAATGTTGCCGGGGAAAACACCGGACACCCATTTATGGAGAATGAGAACATTTTTACGCAATGCTAAGGCTTTTTGTGGCATATCGACATTACTTTTACATAACCTTACTTGGTAGATAGTAAGTGCCTATGATTTTTGCAGGTGGGAGGAAGGTTGCATGGTGGTATAAGGAAACAATGGGTGAATCTTAAACTAGTAAAAAGTGAGATAGATGATGTACTTACAATACCAACTGCAGACATCACCTTATATACCCATAGCAATATTTATTCGCTCTATGGGAGCCTGTGCGCTGGGTGTGGGTATATTGGGAAGCAAGGGCGTTTCTGGGACGGAGATTTTAGAGACAGGCAGGGAAGAAGGAAATAATTTGCATGTGGCAGCTGTGTGTTTTTTCACAGAACCAAATATCTTTAACTGTCTTCACTTTACGCTCGCCTGTCACAGAGTCCCACCCCTCCTTCTTTCCGCCAGTTCTAAAATGCTTCCTGTCTTTTCCCTCCTCCCTTTTCGCGCCCCTCACACTGTTTCTCGTCCACCGACCTCTATAGCTACTTGTCCAGGGCGTAGATACCAAATTGTAATTCAGATCCTATCCGTCTGGCCTACCAGCCAATGTAGAACAACAAAAAATGTAACAAATGTTACACTACTGAGGCGAAAAATGGTAGTTTCACGGAGAAGACTTCTCCTTTTTAGTACGATGGAAAATGACAGGGAAACAGAATATATTTCTTACGTTACTCTAAGCACCGGAGTCTTGGAGAAGTTTAGCAGTTAGAAGTTACTTTTTATACACGCCATTACATCTCAATTTGTGTATTTGGGCTCAGATTTCACCCTGTCTCTTCCCAATAACTGGACGTCTGTGGTCTTATATCATTGATTATTCCATTAAAATTCGAACCTACCAGGCGCAAGCAAGCATGACGTGTTTTATTGCAGACGATAATAAGTCTTGTAGGAAGTTTTTTTCTGCGTAGTACTAGTAGTGCCTCTCTCCCGACCACCCGGCCTGCTTTTAATAAAAATCATAGAGGGCACTGGACCTTGAAAGTACTGCTCATACGCTTAGAGGTGGAGATTTCTCAGTGCAGCTCGATGACTAGCGAGACCATGCTTCTTCATGCCTAACGTGTTCTCAACGTGTGCTCTAGATGAGCAGCTGAGATGAGCAGCATGTGAGTTACTCGAGATCTCTTACGTCGGAGATGCATCGTGTCTGTTCACACTTGAAATGATTGCCAAGCTTCATAGCTGGTTGTCTGTTTAAATTAAAATTCAATATTGCACTCAGTTGTTCTGTGTTAAAAGTTCAGTCAAGGGGGCCGTCAAGGTTCAATAATTCGGAATATTTGTAGAGAGAGTGTTTTCCCACCCAAGGCGTAATGTTTTATGTAATGGCTCCATGTCTTTCATGTATTTTCTTAGCATTTATGTTAATGAAGTGATATGATATTTACTGCCAGTAAAATTTGCTCATGACGATGCCTGCAACCTTAGTAAATTTGTGGGAATATGTATAAAAGAACAATAAAAGGAAAGTAGACGGGAATACACAATGCAGGATCGTGTTACCTTAGAGTTACACCTCATAGTACACTAAGGTGTTACATATATATTTTATTCCAAATATTCGCCAAGGATTGAAATGGCTTTATAAAGGTTATCCAAGTGTAATTGGTCTCTCAGTTTAACCCTGAGAGTACCCGTTCATACCGCTAACAAGTGGAAAATAACTTAACCCTTCATCACCACGTCAAACCCCATTCTCCACATGCTTCTCTTGCCTTCACCACCGTTGTTATAAATCTCCCAACTCTATAGTTTTCCATGGGTCGGAGGTCGCTTTTTTGAGAGGGGAAGTGCCCGTTGGAGTAGGAGGAGCAGGACCCCAGTTGTTGTCTCAAAATTGACAGATGTGGCGTGTGGATATTTCCGATGATTTAAAATAGACGTTTGCCAAGCCCTACCAATATCGGTCCCTCAATGAAGGTATACCAGACTTTGGCGGGAAATTAACTTTCATTCATCAACTTCATCAATATTAGTTTTCAGTATTGTCAGAATTCATTATTTTTTACAAGACTTCTGCATGGAAGTGTGACCTTTCGATTGTCGTTTCAGACTCTACATTGTTATTCATACACTAAATGACCAAAATAGATGTATAGTGCTCATTCTTTCCTTGATTCAATATTCATCAAACTCTTTCGTTTGCTTGCATGGCGGGAGACATGGTATCGATTCCATTTTGTTTTTAAAAAAGAATCCGTATAGTAATTAAGCTTTTTTTATTTGGAATGCCTGTTACGAATGGTATTTCTGTAATGTAATAAATATCAAAGAAGCTCGGCTTTCAGGTAACTAAGCTCTGTAGAGGTATGTGCCTCTTTAAATGTTTTTTACGTAACTATAATACCTGTGACACTCACCCACTGCTCGTGTTACTGGCATAAACCTTAGGTCGAAATAAAGTCAACTTGTTCGTGTCTCGCACCATTCCACCATTTGTCTCCGTTTCAGTACGATTCAAAATAGTATGACAATTACGTAAATTAATTGACGGTATTTGTGTCAAAGGAATTGTGTATATCTGTAAATCAGTAATATTTCGACATGTTAAGAGTATATAGAATAACCCGGTTGTGTTTTTAAAACCATGCCATAGTTGTTTTCAAAACTTCGGAATAAACACTTATTTTTTAAAGTATATAGAATAAGGTAGTCGGTAAAACGGAAAAGAATAGTGAAACTGTCTCCTCGTACTGAATGTATTCAATAGGCACACAGACACGGAACTCTCTAACTAAGATATTTCTGCATCTTTATTAGAGCCAGAATCCACCCCTGGTCATCATATATATAAGATAAGCCTTTCGTTTTTTCTCTCTCCCCCTATACTGGTCTGGAGATCGCATCAAAAACTCTGTGAAATATGGAATCGTACTGGTCTTAGGGCGAATATCTCACACCACTATGGCATTTCGGAAAAGTAAGGAGACTGCTAAATAAATCGAAAACAGCCCTGGTGTTGTTTCCCAAAGTAATTTTTTGCCTTTGTTCCACAGTGATATAGCTTCATTTTCGGTCTGCAAATAAATTGCTATCAGGTCTGAGATGGTTTTTAAGGTAATGGGTCCCCAAGTACAGTACTAGTGTTCGGACCATCGCTGTGTGTGAGGGGCATGGGCGGCCTTCTTCTAGATCATCTGGATCATCGCAGGGAGGAGAGAGGGGAAGGAAAGGGGCACTTGGAGGATGCCTGACTGGCAGTAATACGCTTGTATGGTGTCATCTGGATTCCGGCCATCAAAACGACACGAGTTTGTTTCATACACTGGAGGATCTGGTGGTGGTGGTGGTAGGAGAGAGTGGTGTGTCGGTGGAGAGGCGTAGGAGGAGGCCTCCTAATGGTACGATACTATAGGACCGCTTTTTCTGAAGCCACCACGCACACCCTTTAAATGTTGAGAGAACCTCAATCGAGCTCAACCTATAATCCACTCTGACTCATTTTAATACATTTGTTCATATGATAGGATTGATCTTTTGATAGCTACCATAATTACGATTCTTCGACATAAGCCATACTAAAAAACAGGGACAATTAGTCCAGATTTTACAAATGCCGTTTTTTTAAGAAACAGGACTATAACTATTTTTTCATAAAAGAGGTAAACCTTTCAAAATAGAATCAGCGTTTAGAATCAAGACTCCATGTATTGATTATAATAAAAGTTACCAGAGCATACTTATTTTAAGCTTGCTTGGGAAGTAGACGGAGATGGAGAGTCTGGAGATGCTTGTTTAGAAGGGTACGAGAGTAACCCCACACCAGGATCTGGCTCGGTAGGACCACCAATTACCCAATATTGTTTTTGGTCCGGTTCATACGGCAACCTGCATGTACTTGGAATGTTTCTGTCTCTAACCTTGTTTTCATTGAAAGATCACCAACAGCGCTTTGGCGGAGGAATTCAGCCTCCACGCCGCAAAAATAGTTTCTATATATTCTAATATCCAGGATCCTGGACTAGGGACGCCCCTTTCACAAGTGTAATACAATACAGTCAGAGAATTTCTGTATAGGGTGTCTGATAAGTCTAGTGATATATCTGGAAAGGTTTTTATTCCCCTGTTCTCGATATGCGGTATGGGATAAACGGCCAAATCTTCGATTCTTATCTAATGCTATCCAGGAGAAAGTATTATCAAAACGACTCTGTTTAAATTGGATATGTAGCTGACTTCACATGTTCTGATAATATAATTATATTTAGCATAACTATTATTGTAAATACTAAGTCCATTCTTTCGACACAGATCGTTTAGATATTACATAAAATACAACTTCATAATTCAATCTGGCCCACAGGTTGTCTAAAAATAAAATCCTTAATGTGGATTTTCTTTCTTAAAAAATGCTATACAATCAAACCCAGCGTCTAGGTGAACTCAAAAGTGTGGAGTGACCAAATTGTCCACCCCTATACAGCGATCAAGCACGTTTTAAAGATTACTTTCTCTGTGGATTCATTGTGAAGATTAACCCAAGCATTTATTTTATTTCTATAAGTAATTACACGCACCGTGTTACACGTGTTTCGCTATCTCGCATGTGATTTTGCACAGAAAGTATATCGATAATCCATATCATGCATGTCATTCCTAATCCCTACTATATTACCCCTGCAAACCCCATGATACGGTAATGGGACGTTGACATCGAATTACAGAGGGTACTATTGGTATTCCTCCCTCACTACTGATATCTGTTATGGAGCTGGATTGGAATAATAAAAATATAACTCCGGTATGCAATAACATCAATGATGTGAGGTGCTGTACCAGTATGTTGTTAGCAGGATACATAAAAAATCATTTTTTTTGTTCTTTCTGATTCTTTTCTCCCGGTAAAACGGTTCCTCTCAAAAGAACCATGGACAAGGTTATGGTATGCGTTGATCGGGTTACTTGTCGGCTGCGAGCATTGCGGCCACAGATGAATTGTACATTGGTGTACCTTTACTACTCCTTTATGTCTTAATCCTTCCTAAACTCACTGGATCACCAGGAATGTAAGGCATCTGGCTTGTAAGAAACCTGAGGATCCGAAAAGGTATAAGTATATGTGTAGGTTCTTTACTCACTCATCACTCCCTCACCTAAGGATAATACTCCCCCTCAAAGGTTTGCGCTATTGTGTCCCCCCACTCGTGTGTCCCTGCTTTTTCGTTCCTCTACTTCTCTTCCGCACCTTTGCTCCATTATACATCATGTGAGTGAACTATCAGCTTCCAGGGATGGGGATTTCTCCTTGCAAACCGTAGTAATAGTTGGCACATGGCAGTATACTCGCAGGATGACCGAAAGAGCATTTCTTAGAGCTTGTCTTTAGCTGTCTTTGTACCATGTTATTTTTACATTGCTGCAACTGCTCCAAAGTTCTTGAGGACCGTTAGCATGTATTTGCAATTTCACCACAGCGCAATTTTAAATAGAAATAAATGAATAGGACATAATCTGAATCCCATGCACGAATGTATGCTCAAATCAATTCTCTTTACAATGTTTGTCATTAGGATTATTCCATATATTGTGAGACTGCAATGTAGCTCTATTAGAGCAGGGAATATCCCTCTTCCATCCCCCTTTAATTCCATACCGTGGAATTTGTAAAATACCTGCTGCCATAAAGACATTTTCACTACCCTTTTCAGGGGTTCAAGTGAGAGACAACACCCAACCATTTAGTGGTTTGTTTCTGGTATCGCCACATGCATTCATTGGGACCCCTGTTTACTCAGAGGTATTGTTTTAAAATTTAAGCCCAGCGACATCTAAGTTGCCATCAAGTATTTAAGTTGTGTTGAGATGTTACATATCTACCAGGGGAAGAATAAATTAGTGATGAAGCAATAGCTATTAGTAATTACTAGTAATTGGTACTTTGCATAATCTCCCATGCACAGTCAGTAAGCAGAAAGAAAATTGCTTATAAGCACCATCTGTACTTTGACATTTTCTTTTCTATTCGTTTTTTTTAACTCGTTGAAGTATATCTTGGTTTTAGCCATCTTAGATTAAGGAAAATGGAACAGCTTTTCAGCTCTGTATATTACTGCCGTTTACCGTGTGCGCTTGCTTCTTCTATACTAATCTGTTAAGGAATTGGCTGAACAATTCCGGATTTTGGGTTATATAGGGCATAATTCGATGTAATGCAGAAAATCAAACGACATTGGGAAACCTTTTAAGTTTCACAAGTTTCACCTGAAGAAGGGCAACGTAGCCCGAAAGCTAGTGATAGAATAAACATAATCCAACATAAAGGGGTTTATTTCCTATAATCATCCCACAACCAATCTACCGGGCTTAACGATATACAGCGATATTCCCACTCACCTCGATACAGTTTCACATATATGATGCAATACTTTCATTCGTTTCAGCATGAAATCATGCTTTTGTTTTCTCTGTGAAGTACTCATAGAATTTAACAAACAAATTATTGTGTTGGATGTAGTGAGAGAGGCTACTATAAGCTAACTATTATTCATCTGCCAGTCGAACGGTTTAAGATGACAGAGGTGGCTCTCTCTCCCCTCCGGATTCACGGATTGGAAGGCAATCCCAGAATTGGATTCCTCTTTTCTGCTTCAAGCCTATGCCGTATACGCCTTATCGTCCATCATACAAATATGATCGGGTTATAATATTTTATCCGATGCCCTTTCTCAAATGTGTTCTCATAACAATAACAAGTATAAGTACAAACAAGACACATTGCGTAGAACAACCCCTTCGAGTTCTGTATAGTAGGAAAATGAGTGTAAACTAAGGTTAAGATCCACCCTTTCCTATTTACTGTCGCCTTGTTTCCCTTAAGAATTTGACCTTTGCTTGGGATTGGGATTTGAAACTACTGATCAAACGAGTCCGCTACAAGCAAGACTTACCAGGGCTCATAAGTTACAGCCCCTTGAGGCCCACTGTATAGCCACACTGTGGTCATCCGCTCATATATCCCAAAACAAACTCATAAAATCAGCGTGAAACCACTTTACATGTTATTTACTGTGGCCGCCTTCACGCTCCCTCTTCTTATCCCACTCTCCCTCCAACCCACCCTTGCCCAGCCCCACCTAGACAGGCAGTGTCCTCTCCAGGGAAGCATTGGTACTATTTTGGGAGGTTGGGCCTGGCCCTGACCACTCTGTGTTATTATCTACTTCACTGGTCGTGACCAGACAGACTCCTCATGCCCACTTCTAGACCACCGACACACCTCCCCCCATCTTTTCCTCTTCCTCCTTCTCCTCTTGCTCCAACCGCCTCCGCCTCCACTCCCACATCGCAGCCTTCCTGCGAACTGTCCATTAGAAAGGCACAAAATTTTGGCGCCAGTGGCTTCCCATATGGCTTCTCTCCCGCCGGCGGCTTACAGTTGGTCTAGCCCCACAACGAGTAGATGGATTGGCATTGGGCGGGAAGAAGATCCGGTTGTTGAGCTAGAGAAGTTGGTGGGCCGATGGGTAGAGGCTGGGAGTGTTGGAGGTCTTCGGGGGGTGTTGCGGCCAGCTAAGATAATCCTGGCCACGTGCAAAGACGGGATCCTTGGTGGTGTTGGCCTGGAGGGAAAGTTTTTATGTGGCCAGGGATGAACAAGAGTGGATGACTGATGGAGTTGGCTTCGTATCAGGTCCCTACACCACATCATACAAATGATAGGCCAAGACCAGCATTTCCATGTCCTGTATACATTAGCTAACATTGAGATATTAACTGCGGCGGCGTAAACATGTCAGAGCGTTACTAATAAGCATTACCAGTTGGCTTCAGCTTAGCTTTATACCGATCTTGTACTGATAATCTCACCTCCATGTTGTCAGTGGTCTAGTTTATACTGCTAAGTACTGATATATATATATATTGATATCATATTTAATATATATATATCAGTACTTGGCAGTATTTATGAACTAATATATAACTAGAGGGTGTAGCGTCCCATTCATGCACATGTTCACGTACAATACTTCCTTTTTTTAACTTCGCTAAACATGATTTACTGGACTGTTTATATGACCAAATAATCTTCGTTTTATTTTTGTTACTTGTGCATTTGCAAAAAGTTGTGGATGGAGCTCGAGATATATTGATATTATTATAGCTAACTTTGCAAGGTCACAAAGGAGTACAACTCGGACACTGTTATTTATGATATAAGGTTATCGTTGTTGTTGTTATTGTTCCTGCTCTTCTTGTTGTTGTCGTCGTCGTCAGTTCTTAACTATCATTTTACAACTGAACAACACGGATATGTTAAATCAATTTTAGCGGTCATCTGCCTCTCTGCCTTAGTGTGTCTTCTCTCTCCATCTATTTCTCCTGTTGTCAAATCCTCTATGTGGTTCACTGTCTCATCTCTTACATCTTCTATGTCTATATGATCATTTTCTATCACCTAGTTTCTATCTGGCTGACGGTCTATGTGACTCTAAGCTTTTAGGGGAGCGGATAATAGAAATCACTTGTCTACGTTCAAACAATTTTGCAGCTGAAAAGTTGTTATTGGTCATAAATAAGCGGCCAGAAGTATTTTTGCGATATTAGGTTCATTTCGACCCTAAATGCATTGCCTCGCCCACGTTGGGTCTCTGTATATATATGGGTTGGGATTGAAGACATGGATCGCCTGTCCTGAATTAAATAAAGTAATTTTAGGCCTGCATCGATGCGGGCCTGCCGCATCCAGAACGGCTTGTCTGTCTATACTGTTTTTTATGGCTTGGCCAGATGTGTCTTAGTTACCGGCTTCCGTCCACTGTGTTCTGCACTTCTCCAGAGACTTTTCGGAGACACATAGGAGAGTAGGACCTTTATTTGATCATTTATCTCAATCATATATATTCCTCGCATGCGGAAGGGATGTTTCTCTTTCTGCTGACTCACCTCCACCCCGAGTAGCTTGTCATTTCTTACCCAAACACCCGCCTAAACACCGTGGAAATCCAGCGAAATCCAGCGTGGCACCGATACGGTGGCCCATAATTGGCAAGACATGAGGAGGTCCAGATAACGAGTTGTGACGAGTTGCAGGTCGTGGCCGGCGCCATTTGAATACTTTTATGACTCACATTTCCTGGTGATTTTTGACCCTATGTCCCTCATTCCCAGATCGGACAAACAATCTGGGCAAATTTGATCCCAATTTTTCTTAGCATGTTTTCTGTCACAGCATGAATGATTGAACAATATGACGTCTTTGTCGAGTGTTGTTTTCCTCTTGAATGTGGTATATCTATATTGGTAGGCGTTTATACCCGGAAAAACAACAGTGAAAAAAGCAAAAAAGCATTGCAGACAACGTGTGAACTCAATATCGTCAAGCCGCAAAACACGACAGTGCGAATATAAAGCAGGAAATATATAAGCGGAAAGGACAAAACTTTCTAATCCGGAGGAAGTGAAATTTTGGTGAATAGAAATTCAGGAATGTGTTGGGAGAAAGTGGGAGGTGTTGGAAGGGAGTGAGTGGGAAGTCGGAATTGGTGAGGTCTGGTTCCTCCCACAATATTAATGTTCGCTGAATGCCATTCCAGGCTATTTCCTGGATGGTTGTGTCACAACATCCAATGAAAATGCTATGTAATTGCACCATTCAGTCAGAACATTAAAACAAACCATAATAATCATTCACTTCCTCAATTAGTAGGTTGTTCTCTATATGAAGGAACCTTTTGGGTCCTCCCGAAATTTAGTATATAATACACATGTGACTGCAAGATTTACTTTGTTTGAAGGACACTTTCCAAAACACATACCCCAAAAGTAATTTTAGAAGTTTGACAAAAATCCTCTTCATTGTGTACTTAGAAATCCTTTTAGATATACAGCTAGCCATGCTGTAAGTATCGGTCAATCCGGCTAACCGATTATCCGAAGAGATATTTGAAAGCTGGTCCCGGATCTCTTTTTCAATACACCGTCCATCGGGACCCATAAGATGCATTGAGTCCCCGAGTCTCGTTCCACCATTTGGTATCGTTCTATTCCATTGGGAAACATAGTCAATATTTGTAGTATAGTACTTAGGCTCTAGAGTCTCTTACACTATCTTTTGTCATATATCATGAATTATTGTAAATACCAATACATTTCTTGTATTGGCGACTTATTTTCCAAAAAAATCTTAGTATAAATTTGCTTAGATGTCCACGCCATTGAGTCAAATGAAAAATGTTATAGGCAACAAAGCCTTCCTAGAAGACGGTTTACTTCTATTCTCGCCTTGTGAAATGAAGTTGACTGCAATGTAGAAAATTGTCTCAAAAGTGCTCATAAATGTTGATGTGGCTGGTTTACACGCATGGAAGAGACTTAGAAAGAATTATTGTCTGATGGGGAAGAAGCAACTCCAGATATTGTCTGGAAGGCGAAAATGAGGTGCATTCATCGAGATGGTTGTAACATCAACTTGTCAGCTCTCTGGCAAATGGTCCTAGATTGAGAACTCAAAGTCCTATTGTGCCTCCGAAAGAACCTCAATTTCAAAACCAAATATTGACTGCCCCTTGAGCCCCCTGCACCCTGCATCGCCTGCCCTCCGACCGCGAACTTCATCTGACAATTGCTTTATAGGGGGAAAAGTTATACTTCAGTCCAGCCCTACACGGCCACTGGACGCTTCTTGTCAGACCCTGTGGGTGATCCCTAATTCATGCTTCTACGCTGCATTCATATTCTCACGGCCGATGGAGCCTACTTCCATTGTATTTTATTGTAATGCATATACTATGATGAGTATTTTAACCTAGAAAATACATTTTACAAGAAACATACGTATTATCTCCAAAGTCTAATCATTTCAGAAACTGTTAGTATGCAAGGATCTCAATTGCCCTTAAGCCAAACAATTTAACTGCTATGCATGTACATCATATATGACAAGCATGCTGTCATTTTGAATACCATAAGGGTGTGATGACTGGGGAGAAGTTATTGTATCGCAATTTCCCGCTTCATACTTTCATTAGAGACGCGAATAATGCTGTGTAAGTAAATTATACATCGCATTTCTGAGATAAAGGGCTTAAAGTTATTGGTTGCTATCATGATGATGGTCAATGATCATGAATATGATAAAAAAAAAGTCGAAAATAGTCTTTCCCGGGTCTTCTTTACCCTCGGACCCTGGTAATACGAAGTGTTCGGGTGTGGGTGTTATTCACTGTACAATTGTGCCCCTTGCCCTTACCTTGCCAGGCATTGGTTTGTGTATTGTGTTGGTGGTTTTTGTGTTCCCTTGATCTGTATATGTGTTAGCAGGCAGACAGTGTGTCTCTATACGCCATTTTGAAGTGTGCCTCCGTAGACTCAGGACAGGTTTTACCCCCACTTCTCCCCTCTAGGTTAATCTTTCTGTCTCATGTGACAAATATTGACCTAGGTTTGAGTCAGGTCAGGGAAAGTGCAACAATACAAGCTACAAAAAACAAAGACTTTTGAAATGAAAAATAATATACCTACCCTTCTTCTTCTGCCCCCATTCCCATTCCTAATCGTTTCCTAACCTTTTCTTCCCACTCATCTTGATATGTTCGAAGTTTTCCTTAACATAACCCATAACCCCTTTCTTTAACATGTTTATATAAAAGATCTGTTCCTTTGTCAGATTCAATTTGTTGTGTTGTGTTTTCTTCCCCGAACTTGTGACTCAACGTGAAATAACACTACAAAAATATTTTCGCAGATGACTCCATGGAAGGATACTTTTATCATAAAACTATCCCTTTTGTGATGTTTATGAAAGTATGTTTTATACATGAGTCAACACAAAATGGTCAGAAGAGTGAGGGCATACACCTATGTATTATTATATCTATGTATGTAGTGGGAGGCTTTGGGCAGGGACAACTTACAGGATTACCTTTAATCCCATTCCAAACATTGGGAGACACTTGTAGAAGGAGGGTTGAGTGCGTTAGGAGCGATTGAATGGGATTTATTCTCAAATACAAGGTCACGTCTTACATTCTGTGCAGGCACCCCTTGTTGATGTCCTGGATATATATGACTTTTCACTGGACAATCTCCTGTCAGGGTGGCAGGATGAATTGCATCTGTCCAGTCTTTATATAGCGAAATTGTGTAGACAAAGAGAAATTCGGAGGGATCGGAGAAAAAGGGAGAGAGACAGGCAGATACAAAGACAGTGATAGAAAGGGAGGGAGAATAGTTGTTATTAATCAGGTAGAATGAATTAATTAAAAACAATATGGTCTTCTCTTCATCATCCAAAAGTCACCAAGATAGAATATTGCTATTGTTATTCCTGGATCTCAATCTGGATCTATGTTGAGAGTGTCCTTTTATAAAACAGGAGAATCTGCTAATTAATTTCGATGTAACTAAGAATTAAGAAATTACTGCTTTTGATTGGCCTGAAACCTGTTGTTCTTTGTGCAAAACCAAACCATCTCCCACATTTTTCATTTCGGTGTACACCAGAATTACACAAGTTTCAATATGGCTCTCTTTCATCGTTCTAAACTTAGAGAATCCTCAGTGAAATTAAAAAGTTTAGGATGACCTTGCTACGGTAAGACTATTAAGGGGCTAAGAAAAGGCACTATTAATCCTTTTTTCTCAAATTGCCGCTGTAGAACAAAATAATACGAAAATAATGCAAATTTCGAGAAAATTACATGAAAGACTTAGGAAATACCAATTTTTCACCAAACCTCCCAATCTACAGCGCTATAGTATTAACCAAAGAAAAAAAAGAATTGAGAAAAAATAGTTTTTTTGTCGATTTAGCTGGGAATGCTGCTTTAACTTTAGTGCCGGGGATATTATCGCCTTCCTAATGCCTTCTATTTTCAAAAGTGGTACGTAGCATTTTATTTTTTTATGTATTCTTCCATTAATAATCTTTCTAGAATGAAGAGGAAAACATGAATAACATGTGTATATTCAATACACATGTGAGGCAAGTTCTACATACTATCACTGTTAATCTTTTTAAAGCGATATACTCAGATATACTTCAGTGTACCTGAAATTACCCAATTAAATTACAATAAGGTCAGATTACTAATCTAGAAAGCATAATTTCACTCCACACGCTCACCGACTTGGTATAGAGACTAGCAAGAGTAAAGCAAGTTCTCATCATGTATTACCTACATAGTAAGCATATACATGTACTCATCTTTCACTATTCCCATCTCCATTCGTTGTAACCTCCAATTCATTTAAACCCTTGTTTAAAACAAACGCTTTCGACAAACCTCTTAATCAAGGCAATATTGATTGTCTAAATCTATAAAAATTCCCACGCCAATTTGTCTTGTAGCGAGATTGCTGTAAAAGCATTACCTGAATAAAAAAAAGTTTTAAAGAAACCAAGAAACAGAGAAAGAGTTTTCCCATCTCCACACCGTCCAGGTATGCCCCTTTTCTAGACCTTGCCTTGGAAGAAATGGGGGAGGGTGGGTTGATGGATTTTTATTAATTGTACAAATCTGATGGCAGTGTTTAGTCTATAGGAGTGTAGAAAGATGGGGAGTCCGGACCCTTGCTCCAGTTCCCGGGGTTTTTCTATCAGACCCAATGTTTTAACAATTGAAAAGATACACGCTCTAGCACGTCACTCTAAACCGATGTTCTCTAACTTAGACGTAAATCCATCCATCGCATTGCTTTATCTTGTTTTTGCTTCCTCAACAGCCTCCAGTTCTTCTTATCTTTAACTTGATGATTTCTCCTCCCTCTCCAAGCTCTTCGTGTGCTCCTAATTTTCCTATCACATTTCTTGCTCCTCCCAGTCCCTTTGCACTGTTTTCTTCTTCCTCCCAATTTATATCTTTGATAGGTTTCCCCTTAGTATATCCTTATCTTCGTTTATTGTTTCTTTTATTAATTGCCTAGGCTACTTTATTAATTAGCAAAGTTGTGTGTTAACAGAGTGGGGGCCATGTTGGAATTTCCCTCATCCTTCAGGAGATTACGTTACGTAAACGTAAAGGCCTTAAATCTTGGTAAAAAGGATCGTGTTGGTTTCAAATCGATGCGTTCACCATCTTCCTTTGATGGACTGGACTGCTATCCCATCACAATCAGTTGTTTTACACCCTGAACATAGCAAATTGCTGTTTTCAGCACCAATAACTTTTTTCAGGTGACGCTTCACACACCTCATTCTAATCCTTCTTCGGTTCTTGCTCCCGCCCTTTGAAGTGTTTGCCCTTTTCCCGTCGTAATTCTAAACTTGATCTTCTACTCACACCATAGGATTTGTAATATCGAAAATCCAGGGTCGCCATACCCTTTCACCTTTCCCTCTCGACCTCATATGTCTGCCCCTGGCCGCCCCCGTTCTCAGTGGATTTTGGTTTTACGCTTTGCTCTTACAAACAAACATGTGCAGCCTCTCACACATATCGATATAGCGCAACATCAAGGCACACACACATACATACATGCATGCATACATACATACATACATACATACATACATACATACATACATACATACATACATACATACATACATACAAGAGCAACAAACAAACACACAAATAAACACATTTTAAATAACAGATTATTTTCTTCCAGTACACCTTCGATGCAGTTTAATTAACCAATTAAATGAGCAATTTCGGTGAAGTTTATTTGGGGGCTGCCAGCTTACATGCCTTGCCCTTCTCATATACTCGAGTCTCAAATCAACTGCTCTGTCTTGTATTTCACATTTGACTTATCTTTGACCCCGGTGAAATTTCCTTCAAGATTTGAAGAGGCAGCTGCTTCACTCTCAAACAGTTGTCCTGAGTCCCGGGGTGCTATTTGCTGTACTTAATGCTTGAAAAAGAAGCTATCTTCTGCTTTCCTATTCCTTTCTCTGTCTGTCTGTCTGCCACTGACTGACTGTCTCTCTCTCTCTCTCTCTCTCTCTCTCTCTCTCTCTCTCTCTCTCTCTCTCCTCTCTCTCTCTCTCTCTCTCTCTCTTCTCCCTGTCCCTTCTCTCGCTCTCCATATCTCCATCTCTCTCTCTCTCTCTCTCTCTCTCTCTCTCTCTCTCTCTCTCTCTCAGAGTAATGTATTGGTTGATGCATTGTCAGCTGTCAGGCTAGGTATCTTCATTGTTTCTCACCAAAGAGAATGCATGTCACATGCATGTATAGGTTCTAATGAGATCAAAACCATGTACACGTAACTGCACAACTGGTAATTGAATCGCTATCTTAATACGGTGTCTACTCTCTTCGTTCAAAGACAGACAATTACGTCGTATTAAAGACATGCACAGCGACTATATTATATTAGTCAAGTATGCGATAATCCACTTTGGGCTCCGGAATGTGAGCGCACACAGTATGGGAGCTGATTGTATTATATTTCCATCTATAAAGGTTACATTCCAGGGGGATTATAATGACTTTTTTCCAATGTGGGGGTGGGGTGGCTAAGTATAGACGTTTATTTACATGCCAGAAAAAAACTGGTGATAAAAACCAGGGATATTGGGCTATGGACTTCTGGTGTTATACATGTCATGATTATGATTCTTTAAATTCTATGAATATCTTTCTAGATTTCATCTAAATTTGTCATCAATTTTCTAGTGTGGTCTTTTTATGTATTTGATTATTTATTGCAAGTTTGGGATATCTATCAAAGACGGCCGGAAGCTCATTGGTATTTAGTCATATATGAACTTCTTTATATTGTGTTCTGTTTATTTATTGATATCAATGAAAATTGCGCTGAATTCCCGGGCCTTATTTTTCTACCTGCAAATTCTTCACAATTAAATAGAAAAGATTATATAAGACTCTCTCTGTAGAATTTAATACAATCCATTTTCATTTAATATAGAGTTATTTTTATTAACTACCCACCCCGAGCCTTTAAAAGAAACTGTAAAATTAGGTCCCACTATATATCTATATATATTCTTATGTTATAGGAACAAAATTTGACGATTGGGTAACTACTGTGATGTTAATTCTTATGACAGGCAATTGTAGCTACACACAATTTATCATTTTTATGGCATTTTTCTTCATCGCAATTACCGATGATAGAATATACTTTGTAGTTGAAAGCCCGGGAAGGACATTGTTAGGGAAAATTTAGCAATCATTTGTAGACGTCTTTTTTTACGAGAATGGCTAGGAATTATTAATTGTAAACCATAAAATTAATCTGTTTGTGGAGGTACCCTGGAACTCAGAATAGTATGAAAATATTTTTGCACAAAAATGTTAGTATTGTGAGGAAGAATAACACTAAAGCCTAGATATCAATGCTCTGCTATTATGCTTGCTTTTATTGAGCCTCTTTATGCCCGTGGCTAGCCGGGATTACCTTTGCCCAGGGTCGTGCTTCTTGTACAAGTTCTACTTGTGCTGTACAAACACCAAACCTGTTACTGTTACTCTACCCTGGAGCTCATCAACATCTCTTCTTCTTCTTCTTCTTCTTCTTCTTCTTCTTCTTCTTCTTCTTCTTCTTCTTCTTCTTCGTTTTCTTCGTCTTCTTCTTCTGAAGCATATTACAGCATATATCCTATGCTTTCAATCCGACTTTCATACCCAGTTAACCTTCTCTTGGCGCGCTCTTTTTCACATCTTAATAATCAAGTCCTTACATTTATGATTGTAAACATGCAGGAAACGCTGAATGTACTGACACCCCTTGGAACCCTTTCTGTAATAATACTTCTTTAAAATCTACACAGCCTTTTCTGCTGTGACTAGTAAAGGTGCATGTCCCCAGAATGCAAACAATTTCTGTGTGTCCAGTATACTCAAAGAGAAAGCCAAATTCACTCTTTTATATGCATATCTAATGGCCTATCATAGTGGAACATTGCTACCCAACTAGACCTAAACACACACTTAACCGATGGTTTAATATTGGTATAATAAATATAGTAATTTAGTAATAATATACTTACTTACATGTATGTATGTATTTATGTATACATGTATGTATGTACAAGCATGTTCTATATGCATGTATGTGTATGTATGATGCATGCATGCATTGTATATATGTATGTATGCATGTATAAATAGGCTTGCATGCTTGTATTTATATACATTATATATAGCATGGTATAATCGATTTACTTGTAGATTCTTTTGCAATGTCAGTACTAATGTCAAAGAAAAGCAATGACGTATATATACATATATATATATGTCATTGTTCCCGCCCTGCTTACTATTACTTCCCAGACACGGTCCAAAAAATATTTACGTCTGTCGCTTGTCAGACCAGTGTTATTACATTGGCTGTGATGCATTAGCTGCAGATTCGCCAAAATCTCATTGACTTGTTTCAATCCACTACGCCCTCCCACACCTTAAAGACCCCTCTTCCAATACATAACAGTCCAAGTAGATCAATTATCGTCTGGTTCTGCTGAATACATGTCTGTCTGCGTTCTGGTCCCGTGGCGTTCCCTCCGCTATGGAGGAGGCAAGTTGGCTTGACCGTGTTTGTATACTATTTCACATCGACTGCAGGAGGTGTCTGTGAGATTGACTGACGGGTAATTAAGCCATAAAGTAGACAGGCCAGGTTTGTCGGGTCTGTCGCGGATCAAAGAAGAGAGAGAGAGATTGAGAGAGACAGAGACAGAGAGATAGAGAGGGGACAGAGACAGAGAGAGGCATAGAGAAAGAGGGGGACAGAGACAGAGAGAGAGGGAGAAAGGGAGAGAGAGAGAAAAACAGACAGACCGATAGAGAGAAAAAGAGACAGACAGACCGAGGTGTGTCTATGTGTGGTGGGTGGGGGAGGGGCGGGGCAGGGATCATCCATCCTACCCAACTATTCATCTAGGAAATATTCAATCAATAAATTTAAAAACCAATGACTGTCTGGGTCTACGTCTGCCTGGGATAGACTTGAAGTTACTGGTTGGAACTATTCTCGGCGCACCTCGAATACTTTGGGTCACAGGTACATTGGGTCACAATACTTTGGGTCACAGCGTGTACTTCCGATAACTCCTGCCAACTTCTCCCTTCTGCTTGTCACAGGTAGAGGCAGGTATACGCCATGTAGCAATGTACGTTGGCACCCAAGAGGGTCACATTTGGGCTGTGGACTTGGGCTATACGTTGGGCTAACTGATCTGGGTCGGGTATTGGCTAATCCCTATTTATTATCTGGACCTTTTTGATCAAGAAACTTTTTACTGAACTGAGAGTTCATCACTTAATCGTGTCAGCTATTGTGTATGCCACACATTGCTTACTCTGACCCTCTTATCCGGAGGCAAAGTGTCCGAAGATGCCATTTATAAAATTGACTATTAATTTAGATATTTGAATGTTCGTCCCTGACGAACAATCCCGATATTTAACACCCTGGCCCGATCCACAAGAACACCCCTTTCAGGTTATGCGTCCAGCAGTTGGAAAATAACTCTGCTTTTAAACCAAAGAAAGAAAAGAAAAGAAAATGGAGTGCATTTAAACATGGCTTGGTACCAGTTATCTTGTAGAAAACTTGACTTTTATTCCTCTGTGTGTCAACTTTATGCTTGAGAAGCCTGAAAACTGTGACTGCCGTTATTAGGCCCCTGATTACAGAGCAGTGGTTGACAAATGATCATTACTCTGTAATTTACGTCCTTTCGCATATATATCACTTAGATGTTTATCTGAATGTGGTAAAATAACAAAGTGTTACCAATTGTACTCTTAATTATGTCCCATGCCCCGAACTTCGGATGGTTTCTCGCAGATTCCTGTATTTTTCCACCCATGCTCTCTTCTTATACGTGCGAGGAATCCTCAACACATATAACTTATTATTTTATTTGTATATTCCCGGTGCCATCGTGCCCCACAGGGTAATCATGATATGCAGAAAGGGTGATAAATCAACAGGGTTTTGCAACTCATGTTCTTAATTGGACAGGACCATTGTGTTGGCCTGTTACTTTGTAGTATGCAGTTACTGATATTCTTTGTACATACATGTACACTCATGTACACTCCAAACTCCTTTCTTAGGCCGATGTTAACCTTTTAATCTTCAATAGATGGGAGGGCCTTTTAATAAACGGATTGATAATTGGGCCTTAGTCCAATCCGCATGGGATATCGATTAGTTGTGTTCTATTTCAAATCGACTCGAATTTCTGTGATTGGAAAACATTTGATTGGGACTGGGGAGACACCCAACCAACATACTGTGGGTATGGAATAGAACTGGCAATTTACTCCAATAGAAACCAAGGCATCTTAACACATCTTTTCGAGTAAAAAGCAAAATGCAGGGTGCTTGAGCGAAAGTTCTGTGGTTATACTTATTACTGTTCATCGCCTTTGTCTGATTGATCGCACCTAAGGGGCCTGAAACAAATATTTACAGAAATGTATGAATACCAAAATGTAATAGAAGGAGAATCAAGGGATATGAATCATCCATACGAGGACATGGCCGCAACATATTATTGAGGGACATATTGTATATATCGCATTGTTTTCACGATGTCATATACCTTGATGGAAGTTATTAATATACTCCTATATGATAAAAAGGCTCTCAGACGTTTCATGACATATTATCCTAATCATATCAGTACGCCATATAATAGTGAACATTTGAGGTCCTTTTTTGAATTGGTAAGGCGCGCATCATAAAAGGTTAAAGAAATTAAGAGTTTTGTGGTGAACAAGGTTCAGAAGTTGAATAATGAGCCGATAATGAGTTGGCCATTATTAACCTACCAACTGAAACGCCCTGCTCCAGGGTTTTCAATTCTGTTTTGACAGATTATGTTTTGACCTTAGCCGTTTTCGTTTTTCCCTACAGAATATTTAGCAGCAGAAGTTTCATTTGCATAATTACAGAAAGATATTGATCCATCTACCAGAGCTATTGGTAGATTTTCAATTACAAGAAATGACATATATTATATACGTATAAATACAGACCTTTGGGGAAATTTATTAAGAAAATCAGCTCAATAACTTAAAACAAATAGATATAGATGCAGTGGTATTTGTCTTTGAAACACATTCTTGAAAGTCATTCTTCTCACCACCCCACACACACCTGACATTGCAATATTTAACTGTTTCTCTAGAAACACCATAAATTAACGACATTTTAAATTCGTTTTTATTCATAAAGAACTGTGTTATGCACGATCCATTTCCTACTCTCACATGTCTCTTCCCACACTCACATTTATCTCTAAGGCTGCCAGACCGACTTCTGATAGTTTACTAACTTTTTATCCCATTATCTTTTTCCTCGTCACTATTCCCCTCTTTTACTATCAAATATCAGCAACACCGCTGCTCCATACTCACTTAAATGTAACTGTGTCGCAAAAAGGATCACCGATATGATGAAGAGCCAAAATAATAGCTCATATCATTACCTGTTTTTACGCATTAGTCCTAGCTAATACTTTATCAATCCTATCCCTCCATCGGAATTTCGATTCAGAGATACTGTAGCTCGATTCGTGGTTCTGTAAAAACAATTGGTTTCTGATTAATGGCCTTGGTACCGTATTCGCCCTAAGTTTCTCTAATCTATATTTTCCTAACTTTATCGGGTTTGAATATAACCGTACTTCAGGTATCTTCATGTATTTCTGAGACTTATCTCAACCCAAATAATCTTAACTCTGCGTCAAGGGTAGGGGCAGTGAACGCCTAGTACTAGGTCAGCCATATTTTACATGTCTGGCATGGGTATCTCCTCTGCCGTCTACCTGTCAAGGGTACTTTACTATTTGTCTTATAGCAGTTATATTGCTGCGGCAAGATATAATATGTATATCTAAACCTTTGTGGTGCGCATTTTCGTACGACTGGAATGAGAATTAATTATGGTAAATCGATATATTATGCAGTCCAGTAGCACCCTAAAAAAATCCCCAGTTGATCAGACGATGATAGCGACGTCTATGTGTAATTTAGTATAGATCATTACTAGAAACATCGGTGTAAATGCTAAGCGAAAATATGGCAATATTAATGTTTGAATAAATCTGAATAAACATAATTATTACGCCGGCGGCCTGTTTATATAGCCAACATCCCCCGAGGATTCTCGCCAAGGGAATTGCTTCTAATCCTTTAGTTTATTAGTGTCTGTCTGGTTCGGCATGTCCCCTTCGCTCTCGTAATCGCCAGTATTATCTCCTTCAGAAACAACATCTGATTTTATTTGCTGCCAATTGAAAAAGTAGACACTTGTAACTATTATCGCATTTAATCGCAGACAAAGAATCACATGGTAGAGTTACCCTTTCTGATGCGGTACCTTCGGTGCTGCTACAAAAGCAAAAAAATAATCCAGCCTTTATATCTAACATCTTCATCTAATAAAAATTATTGCAATCGCCATAGCAACTATTTTTGGTGGATACTTCTTCACGATAGTGATGATTTTTTTCTTTTCGACATTTACCACTAAGCTTGTATCTATCGCGCTCCTGTGAGGATATAGGGTGGTTAAAGAAATGTGAATATGTTGTGCATTGTCTCGTTTGGTTTCAATTCATTCATGATGATCTTTACATGGACCCTTTTTTGTATTAATGCATGTATACATGTATTATATAACACCATCATTAACCGATCACATTGTAGATGCCACCTCTCGAGATCTGTATTAGGTTGTATACACTCATCCTTCTGGATGCATTCCAGGTATATTTGATCGTGTATAATAGTAACACCTTGCTTCCCAAGATTTCATCACATGCCTTTTCTGTTGAATGTACTGCCAATTTGTCATCTTCATTATTCTTTTCCTCCTGTGGATACATGATGATATAGGGGAAATCCCCATCAATTGTCATGATCCAGCACCGTGTCTCCATTCTTCTTCATTACATTTACCAAAGAGAATATGAAAAAAGAAGGGAGGATGTTTTGACTCGACGTTGTGTTGTCGCGATGTTTGAGTTAGGCAATTAATTATAGTTTGTTTGATTGTTTCAGCGAGGACCGGCCGTCAGAGATTACGGACGGAAGATGTACAAAAGTACTTAAAGGACACGCCAGCTCGACACAAGAGTAATACCAAACTATTCAGAACCTTCCATGATAGAGGTCAGTCAATAACCAACTACTGTTTTCAATTACTCGGATTTTGGAATTATTATTTTTTTGGCTTTGGATATCGTTTCCTTCTACTACAATGTTCTTGCATACTGATGCCCTCGTGTAATTTATTTAACGTATGTTACAATCCACAACATGATAGGAGCATTAGCATTTTCGATTAATATCCCAGTAGGTTTACTGTTAACCTGGCTCTAACGCGAAGAACTAGAATATGAAGATGTGAATATCTGCCCTATTTCACTTTGTATTGAAGTAGAATAAGATAATCAATCAAGCAATCAGTGAAGCAATAGTATAAGAATAAGAACCTAATATTAGTAACTAAAAGATATAGCTGCCTTTACAGATGTGATGTGAACTTATAGGTAAAGGGGGCATTGGATTGGCATTCGAATGTAAATGGATAAACAAATAAAATAAAAACGCTTTTATTTAAATCTGTATTTTTTCCTGGTCACATTTCTCATTTGGCACGACATGGAATTGCTATTACTAAAGTATGTAATAACGCAATTTGAATCTATTTCAAGGAGGGAACTATTTCCATTCAACCCAGTAAAAGACTTAGTTTAAAACCATTGCACTCGTTCTAATGCAAACTTGATTACAAACCCTTTAACGCTGTTTCCCTAGCCAGCCCATAAAGCTCTTTAACCGAATAATGTGACCACTTAGCGTGGTGGATTTGTTCAAATGTTAACCACTATATAGGCCTAGTGTAGGTTTTCCTAGATCATGATGTAAGTCAAGGACCTTTCCAGGGTCACTAGTCATGAAGAGGGGTTTAAGTGCTCAGTCACCGGGGGATTTTAGTGTCAAAGCCGGCAATATTTAATTCCCATCATAATTGTGCACTTATGGAATGTCCTTTGGCCTCCGATATATATTCAAGTTCAAGTTCATGAATGTGGAAATAAAACCTGATATTTTTCCCCTGTGTGATTTTAGAGACAGCAAGCTCCCTTCTCCTGGCCCATTTGTGGACCCAGTGTGCCATGACATTTAAAGGTCTTTCCATATTTGTGTGATACAAGGTCCCTATTCCATTACTGCAAGTTATGATAGGGGAGAGTATAGGATTATTGAGGTGGTCTGTGGCTGTAGATTATCGATGATGGGCGGCAGATGGTCGAGCAGTTCTTAATGTCGGTCAGTGAGTGACTCACATGGGGTGAACAAGGCTGGCTGTGTTGCGTCTGGCTCTAACAACTGCTGCAATCTGCCTCCATCTTTGAGCAGAAGCGGAACAGCCATATTTCCTGGAGCCTCTCAATGCGCATGCTCAGATTACTTACAGGGCGCCATCTGTGGTAACAACGGGGAATACCACGAACTTGCCATGTCCTGAAATGACCGAATCCGCCTCTCCCACATTGGAAGAGGAAGATTTCTTATTATCCAAATAATTCGCCGTGCTGCCTTCCACATTCTAGTTGACATAACTTGTGCAAACTAAAGGACACTTCGAAAGTTGGATAGAATTTACCTCCAGTTACTGGATGATGTTTAAGATAATAATTAAGGAGCCCTTGTATCTGACTCGTAGAGTTTCACAAAGGCAAACTGTGGAGCGACACTATTAAAATCATTTTTTTCAGCAAGGATATGATATTGGAGATCAAAAGAAGTCTCCTCCTCTAAAGTACTATCTTACAGTCTATTCCTGCCTCGGTGCATTGTAAATGAAATGAAATAATAGAATTATTATGTACCACCCTGGCATCGTTCACACGTTTCCGTGCAGCAGAGCCCGGACAGGAGAGCATTATATTGGTGCATATGTGCTTGCATACACGTACATAGATACCTGCACAAACATACATATGCATTGAATGATTGAAAGGGTCAGAAGCAATAGCTTAAGTCTGTAGTGAATGGACAGTCCGTGGCCGGGCTGCAAGATGCCCCCAATCACTGCCACGTGGAGGAAGTGAAGCAAGCCCAGTGAAGTCCTTGCGTTCAAAACTGGATGACGAATAGACATCATTCCCAATCTCTATTCGCCAGATCTGTGAGTGGGGAAGGATGATTCCTATGTGACTATACAGTCAAAGTGTCAATATTTCACCAATTCAGATCGTAACTTAATCTTTCCATGTTTCAATTCATGAATATTAACCAAGGGAAGCTATCTTTTTAAAAAAATAATTACCTGGTGTAATTCCAACATATAAAGTACAGGTGTGCAATGCCCTCGATCATTGCCGAGCCTATTTCTGTAACTTTAATAGTTGCATTCAATAATGAGCCTGAAATATGATCCTTGGTTTTATCCATTGGTGTGGGCAATGTTGATATCTTATGTATGTGCGATTTACAATCAGCTATTGAACATATATATATCATATACTATGGTACTATTGAAAACATTAATGCTAATTCTATATTCTAAAAAAAACACGACAAAAACATTAGCAATATAATTATGCAGATCTTCATTTTTCATTTTTCAAGTGCGAGTTGTAAAGCTGATGCCTCAATATTCTCATTCATTCATGTTTTCTTTCCTGCTTTCTCACTCCTACTTTCCCACACACATGTATATATTCACACCCTGGCTAAATGGATTCAGGGGTTTTGTAAGTCCTTGACGTTATCTATTGAGTATTTGGGTATAACCTGTGATATTTACCGGTTTAGTGTTACGCAATCCGCGTGTATTCTAGACCCACGACGATATTTTCCATGCGATTATCGAATGTATGGAAGTATTTTCGGGATACCTACTAGTACTTTTCATGACAGCTGAACAGGCGACGTTATTGAAAGTTATTGGGCAGAGGGCAATTGTATTATTGGAAGAGAAGATGGCAGGAGCTGCATTTGGAGAGGAGAAGGCGATAGGATCAATGGGAGGGGGAAGGAGTGGGGCATCGGAGCGATAAGAGAAGAGGTATTTTGACAGAATAGTGAATTGTCGATATGGCCACACGTACTGATGCCCTCATGGCCGGAGGAGGTCTGATAATCATGAAAATACTTATAATGATGACTCACTCGTTCTATCTCCACCCAGTGTATGGGTAGTAACATTCAATATAAACCGGCCACTCTCTGACCACGGGCAGGGAAGTCCCAGGCACCCATCTATTCGGACATCTCCATAATTATCCTAGTCAACATCTGGGCCCTCGGATTACATTAGCATGTACATTGAACAAACCTATCCACGACTCTTAACAAGCACCCTGACATGTCCCAGTTTAATCTTTGTAGCTTTTCAATCACATGAGTCCTAAAGTAAAAGTCCCATGGCCCCCTGATATATGGGTATGTAAATGAATTAGAGTGCGATATATCCTAAAATTCAGACTGCCTGGACCTGATATTTCCCATCCTCCTTTAAAGAGGAGTTCCGGTGCCATGACCTAAAGCCCTTGGAGGTCAACACCGTTTTAGTTTCGATTGCTTAAAACTTGGCAATCTTCTATCTCATTTTTGTAAGCGGTGGAGAAGAACTGACGTCGTGATGGGAATTCTGGATTGGATGAATCATTTCTAGTGATATTTTGTCGGCTCATTCCCAGGAATTAGGAAATTCTTCCGGGCGAATCTTATGTAAGTTATAAAAAGACAACCAGTTGATATAATTATAGTCCCTAAAATAGATACCACTGGAAAAAGACATGGCTGTTTAATTTTGGGATTGAACGATCGAATTGTACGAATTCAAGTCAATGCGCACAGCAATTGCTAACTGAAAGTTCCAAGGTGTGACATAATGGGCTAAAGGAAGATCGTGGTCTAAACTTTGGCAACCCCGATGGATGGACTCCATTTTGTCTGACCATTCTTTTTAATCTCCTTTATTTTAGAGAATGGAGGGGAAGCAAAGTTCACACTCACTACATGCTACCATTACTTTCTGTGGGATGCCATGTGGACATTGTCCATGAATGTTCTTTTGGCACTGCTTCAGGAAAAAGGTCATAACAATCTACTTCTCCTAAAATTATCACATAGTCTCTCCGTTAACTCAAATATATATACAAAATCCAACGAACCGGATTAATAAATAGGACACGAGGGATAACATGCGTTTAATACGTTCCTTAATCTTCTTATAGAATGTGTGATAGGTCAAAGAAGGTGGCGCATTTCTTTATGATCTTGCTACAAAACGTGGAACCTAGTGAATAAATTATCTAAGCTGTGTGTGCATACGCAAAGTTGGTCCTTCTCTAGCTTTATGCCATAGCTAAATATATATTTTCATCGCCCACTTCATATGTTGGTGAGACTATGAAATATCTATTTCGTATTCAGTGTAATTGTAGTTACATAATGTAATAATGGTGGAGGTATAAGCCGTTATTAGTCAGGCTAATCCACTATTGCCAGTGTGTGATCCTTGTATATATTATTATAACTCAGGGGGTCAGAAGTTTACCAAAGTTTACTGTCGGATAAAATAAATTTATAAATCTCCTCTCATGCTTTCCAATTTTTATCCGATTGGATTATGGATTTCGTAGTTTAGCTTCTTTTTTTTAAAAAAAGAAGTAGATTATCACAAATAGAAAACAGAAATTGCTAGCTAATTAAAAATATAATGTTCTCTCTTTCACCAGAACCTTTCTTTTAATAAACTTAACACCACTTTCTAATTGGCAAAGCCCTTTGGCTCAGTCACGTTTCCCCCTACACTAACAGTTAGGCGCCCTTTTTGTACGTTCAGGATTAGGGGAATGAACCCCCCAAGTTCCCGGAATTGTTCAAAGCCAAGAAGAAGCACTACTATCACGTAGATTGTTGATCATGGGTAAGTGTTTAGTACTGGAGATGTGAGGTGAGCCCGCAGGAGGTTTTCTACAGTCCTTCCTCATTATGCACTTCTAAATCCAAAAGTAGGCTTTGGCTATAATCCAATGTATAAGAAAACTATGTGAATTGATGGAAACCAGGAAAGAGTTTACATAATGTACCCTAACCTGCTATTATGTGTGTCAATATAGGGTAGTAGAATGTGTGCTAGAGGTGGCAGAGTTCATCCAAACAAAGGCCTTGAAAGTATTTCTGATCTATGCGCATACTGTTTCTACTCATGGTTTGTTTCAACTGTAAACTTATTTAAAATTACACATTTTTATGTTGTCTCGGTGGTGTTCTTTTAGTCTAGTATGTGTACCTTTTGGATAGCTTCACCTTTGAACCAAACCAGGTTAGGTTTTGGCCCTGAAACAAGGAAGACTTTTCAAGACTAATTATAGGAATTATGGCTATTATTATCAGAGCTGAGTGAACTTCTGTCACACTGCCATCTTGGATTACCTCCTGAAAGTCGGTGTTGCCAATAATTTTGGTCCAGTACTGGGAAATCCCTTCACTGGCCTAATTTTATCCTTTTGTCTCTTCATATGCTTCGTACCTTTCAATTTGAAGACAAATAACTTATTTTGATTCTTGTTTTCCTCACTTGTGTTTTGTTGAAACATGCACGTATAGCGGTTGTCATGTACTACCTGTAAAGGTGGCAATTCTTGCTGGCCAGTTTTTTGTGGAGAGGGGGCGGGGCAATGAATTTAACTTTATGCTAATTTCCAATATTCAAAATGCACGATTTCTTTACTGCCATACATAGTTCATATACATCCCCAGATTGACATGTACTTTGGACATCGTAATTTGCAACCATGCTACAGATACATGTATTTGCCTGGTAGAACTTCCAACTGTAAACTAGCCGAGCGTGTAACGCGTTACCGAGCCTGCTAAAACAGAGCCGCATACAACAAGGTACTTGTGGGGAAACTGAAAAAGATGCTCTCACAATACATAGGCCCTTGGGAAAGGTTAAAACATCCTTTTATTCTTTTTTTTCGATTTTCATGAAAATCATTCTATTGAAAGAAATCTAATTAGGTGTAAATCTAATCTTCTGCTTCTGATTAGGCTTTTCGTTTCGTCATGTTGGTCCTATCCATGAAAGGGTGTTTAGTGATGGCTTGTACGCTAGATGGAATAGAATATCACCATTTGAAAGCATCTCGCTTTATAAATATGTTCAAATATAAAATTGCACACGCTTTTAGGAATTATTATCAGGTATAATGAAATCGACTGAGAATGACTGTAAACATTAACCAGGAGATTACTCTGTCATAAATGTATTTGAATTTGTATTAGTATATTATATCATTACTAAAGTATGAATTGTAATTTGGCGGGAGATGAACATTCTGTCCATCAAAACGAGCTTATGCCGCATAGCCTTTAACTGTTTTCTGCATTTGATTCCAATCCCAGGACTAGTGCTGGCTTTGAGGAAGCCCCGGGACCTTTCTATTTTTTCACTGAAGCAATATGTCTGAGTAGGCCAAAGTAGCAAGTTGTTGGGAGAGGCGAGGGATCTGCTCTCCCCGGCAAGTCCCTGGTACAATCTGGCACCTCGAGTAATAGATGCCATGCATACAGACTGACTTGAGCTTTAGGTTCAATGATAAGACACCTCTACAGCCCCTAACCTCCCGCCCACTTAACACTCCCCCCACCCCACCTTAACTCAGCCCAAACACTCTTACAAACGAGTGCAAGAAAAGAGCCAGTGCAAATATGTATCGAATCATAATCCTATATCTTCTTCCAAATAATGCGATTTATCTAGTTCTGTAAAATGACTTAATGTATTCTTTCTAAGATTGAATTCATACCCTGGTTGATTTTTTTTATGAGTGCCAATATTCATGTGGTATGATCACATAGAAGCCAGACGTAGATATAGTAGTATATATATAATGTATAAGAAGACATGTGTTTTTCGTGCATCCTTAAAAAAATGGCATTTTGTCATAAAAACTATATTCATGTGAATGCCGGTAATCACAGCTCATCATATTTAATTCACCAGGAATTGGTATCACAAATATATTTCATTGTTTGAATATACTTGTGTCCTACAATCACATGTAGGCATTTTTTAGACAATATTTAAAACACAATAAGTTGCATCGCTAAAATGAAAACCTATTTCATAATCTCATCTTTTCCACCTGGTAGCTATTTTTCTCAGATTACCTTTGGATGGAAAAAAAGCCAACAAAATATAGCGGATAGGGTTATAGGACAGGACTATTCCTACAACTTTCTTGATGATACGGAGCAATCGTCTTCCATCAATCTTAGCCATCCATTACCGGTGGGGCCGTCCAGAACATTCACTTGAAAAGCGTCTTCCTACATTCACTGCAGTCTCATTGTAGTAACCATTTTTTTAAATAAAAAAAACGGGGAAAATGGTAATTTAAATGCTTTTCACATTAAGTTAATGTTGCTGCTCAGAAATCATAGCAGGGTGTCACTAGCTGCCCTCTAATAATCCCCTCCCCACCCCTAAACCGCAAAAAAAAAGAAAAAAAGTATCCTTATTTTTCTTACCCCGAGTATAGGACTGCTTTATATGTTGCATAAGTATATAGGACAGGCTGTGGAACTGCTCCATATCTTGACCCCATATGTTTCACTAAATTTAATACGCACATGCTAAAAGTTTGGATATTTGCAGCAAGTTTTCTCTACTGCCAATTACGAGGGATAGTACCTGCGCTACGTTTACGGAGCCAAGGAATGCAATCATCCCCTTTTTAATGGAAAAAAGTCGATTAAGAAGAGAAGGATTATGTTTTTAAAAATGTCATTACATACATGATCTATGTCAATATTTGATATATCAAAATTAGCAAAAGAAAAAAACGCATTATTCATCATGCATGGATGTTTTTTAAGCATTTTGATATAACAAAAGACAATTAATGGAATTTAGTTTTAATAATAGTGGTTCAAAATACAGGATGGAAACTCTGCGACTGCAGCAGCAGCAAACATCTAGAAACTTGAGCTGAGACTGGAAATTTCCGACTTGAGTTTCTTGCTCATTTGAGTGATGTCACAAAATGGTAAAACTCGATATACTGATGTGTAGTACCTGAGTCATGAGTTTTAAGAGAAAAATGACCATCATCAATCTGTTATTTCACGATAATACCGCCAGTTGCATCTGGAAGAATGCTGATACTTGCACTATTATATTTATGACGATTTCTTTAAGAATTGTTTTAGTAACAAATCATGGGCTAGTAAATATCACCGAGTTTCCAGTTATTCGCTCTCCTGTGTCAGGTATAAACCAATTCGTGCATTTATTATATGAGCGATTTTGATTTAAATAAGCACAGATTGTAAAGCAATTTGACATCGGAGACTTGAGAATTTCTCTCGAATTATTTGTTCTACTGCATTTAAAAAGATATTTAAAATTGGGTTTGTATGTTCTTATATTTCTCATTAGCACTCTCATCTGTCTTGGTTTCTTGCCTGTACTCACGATCCCGAAACACGTTTGTTTCTATAACTGTTGGTTTGAAGGATTGTGGTCGCTTCTGCCTGGGGACGGTGTTAGCTCATGGCAGGCATGATAAATGAACTGTATCCAGTTTAGAAACACTGCAGGCCTGAACACTTCGCAATCGGTCTTCAAGTGATATTAAGGGGATATTTAGGATCTTCCCCTAAAACCTGAGGAATAGAATAAAGAATTCGCTACATTGTAATATAATCGGTCTTAGCAAATTTCTAATGTGAAATGAGCCCGTGGTAAAAAATGATGACTTGATGCTGAACTCTCTGCATGAACATTAGTGCCCTACTACTTTGATCGACGCCATTACATTTCCACATACATTGTATCGGGCGAGGAGGGATTTTCCCACCGCGGGAAATGTTCAGGGATGCCTCATCAACACAAGAGAAGTAAGTTTTCTAAAGTTCTACTTACGCGTTATAGGAGAAAACAATTTGACAGCCCCGCAAACTTGCAGAGTCGCTAAATAAAGTGATGATTGAATCTGACGTCATGAATATTTTGGACTTCGTGGCGTCACACAGTGGTGACGTGAAAGGTCGTATGCGTCAGGGCATGTATTGAACTGGGCGGAAAACAGGAGCCTGAAGGCATGTTTGATTTGGCCGAATGATTCAGACTGATTGGAAAGGACGCTAGCTTGCCGATATTATCACTGGCTTTGAAAACCAGTTGATCGCAGATGATGATCAACTACTCATGGTTGACCGTCGCCTGAGATGACTCATCATTCGGAAAACTGGCCACTCGTTTACTGGTCAGCCTGTTTACCGATTCACTTCTTTAACGTTTTAAGACGAGTCCTGCTAATCTTCAAGTATGATATCTCATTATAGATGTCGGTAAGAAAACGCTTATGATTCCCTGTAGAAATCTTTGTATGTGAAATAATGCACTATCGAATTTTAAGAAAAAAGTGGTTGACATTCCCTCTCGACTTTCGTCGTTAAAAGTTTGATATTTTAAATTTAATATTTGAAAACTTATAAATTGCTTTTGTCGTATTGATTTTTGATCTAAAAGACTTTGGTAAATGATATAGATAAATTTAAGAAAATATATCGCTAGTTTTCTGAAAGTCTGCACACACGTAATGCTGATTTTAATTGATTTAAGACTTATCAAACGAAGATGGGATCAATATTGTGAAATTGACGGAGAGAAATTAAGGCTAACATCTAATGGCGGTAACAGGGCGGGCGTTGATTGATGGTTTGTGGTTTTGCGGTTAGGCCCTCCTGATTTGATCTTATGTAGTTGGCCGATAACCATCGACCAAACACGGTCAAACGAAACTGTTCATGCCATGATTTAAAAGTGAAATTTGAAAATGGAATAGGAAAACAAAAGGGCACCTCATAATAACTTCTTAGCGACTCCGCAGACAATGGTAGTCCGTCCACTATAAATTGTGTGTCGATGAGGGTTACCGAAGTAATATATTTCTCAATCAGTTTGTGCCTCGCATTTTGAAGGAAGAAACTATTGCGACGGAATTGAAAATGACGCATCTTATGAAAATAAAAAATCATTCAGAAGGCAAAGTATGTTTTCTTATTTATAATTAAGATGAGACCTAAGATCTCTTCGTGATTCATCTACGATAATTTCCATGAGTTCAACCCAAAAACTAGTAATGTACTGGTATATGAAAATACTTAAATATATCAAAGTTGGAATATATTTTTTCTTTAACCCCAGAGGAGAAATTTGAACGAGATGCTGTCATATTTTTTAAAACTAGAAGGGGAATAGTTGACAGATTTCCTCAACCCTCAAAAACATATTTCAGGCTTGACTTGTGAACAAAATATAACGAATCAAATAATTTGCCCAAACCTATGAGCTTATATAGAATGATGCAAAGTTATGCGACGTACGGTTTAAAATACAAGATATTAATACAAGTTTGTAATTTAGGGACATCCTGGAGCGTTAATGAAGTCTGTGGTGTAATGTTAATTGATCTAGACTAATTAGTACAGAGTTGTGTATGGTGGTGCCATCACTAGCTCCAGTGGAGTGACATTGTCACCAGCCTGTCACAGCCAGAACCCTCTATCCCGAGCGTCACCCAGGCGCAATGGTCGTCCTTTCCACTACTGTAGACCTATTCAAGGCCCAAAGATGAGAGAGTCCCTTAAAACTGAACTAAACTATTCTATGTTAAGGTTCCAGTCTATTCTAGGTCCAAAGATGAGAGTCCCTTCAATAGGGGGAAAGCCTTTCGCCTCAAACCGCCAAGTGTCATTTTAATTCCATTAAGACCCCAAAATGTCATAATAATCCCGTTAAAACGCCTATATACTCCTAGGCCAGGAAACCGATTAGCGAAGTAGGCTTCCTATCACTGACATACCTTATCTGGTCTGAGGGTTTGGGCCTGGACTGTATTCCCCTAATACTTGGCTGAGTAGACATTATCAAAGTTTTCACGAGATAATGAACGAAAATTGGTTTCAAACCAGTGACTATTGATGATAGATATTTTTTAATTTCCGCCCAGTTAATATATGTTCTTGTGAATTCTTCTAAAATATAAGGCGTTTCGCGCATTTGCAGAAATTTAGACTACCAATCCCATACATGAATGTAGTGGTGGGAAAAGAAGAATGCTAAACCCAACTTAACGGGAAACCCTCTATACATCGAGTTCTTGCAAGGCTTGGTACAAGGACCAATTTGATCGATAATGAAAAGATGAAAATGCAATATGCAGAAGAACCTTCGTGCACTGGTTCATGGTTTTGGGGAAGCATACAAGTATTATAACTTAATGTCAGTGATACGTCCCTCTGGTGATATCCTTCGAATATTATTTTCCTATTATTTATAAAGTCTTATGTTTTTGGTATAGTTGTTCTGTGTTTCGCATAATCTGAGGGACTCACATCCCCTCTCTGGACGCCAATACTAGCTTAAAGGCCAAAATTCATACTGAAAATTAATCCTATTCAAGAAGAAAAATGTGTCTATACTGATCTTGATGTCAGAGTATGTTGCGATTCGAAATCTCCAACGTGGGTTACTTCAAATCTCCGTATTCTGGTAATGGGAAGACAGCCCTGTGTCACGTGCTTTTTTAAAGATACTCCTCGATATTCAAGCATCTTGGATAATGTTCAAGATTACCTTCAACACAAGCATGTCTCATAACAATGCTTCAACTTTGTTTGGATTTGATATTACAGTCCATGATGTTTATATGACTATTTAATTTTAAATCTTCGAATATTTCCATAATGAAAGTAGACCTGAAGCTGGCATATAATATCCCAATAGTGATTCGCGCCAGTGGATCAATTACGTATCAGGACTACTCTAGTTTTACATCGTTTGTGGTCCCTTCGCTGCCAAACCTCAAACCACAGACGTGTACGTGCAGCCGAACCTCTGAACTGTGCCACTTGTGTTGTAATTCATTGATCAAAACTTAACAATAAATATAAGAACAATTTCTGAAAGCAGTTTCTCAGCAGGGCAGAAAGCGCCAAAATGTTCATGGACAGACTGACACCCACTTTTTTATTTATACCCTTACCCCATCAACCTAATTCGCCCCACTACACCTTCAACTAACAGGTGGGCAGCGTGGCTAGGTTGCCCAGTGAAGCACCCTCCATTACCTATACCAGTAAGACATTAGCTTTGTCCATCCAGGTAAACATGAAACTTTGATTGACCATAGCTACTTATGGTACTTTATGTTAGCTAATAATAGGAATTTGTGATGCGTTTATTACCTAGGTCTTTCTCAAGGGCACTGATATTTCTTTTCCTATAATTTGAGGTTGAAGTCTTGTTTTATTCTTTTTATTATTTCATTTTCCATGATGGAAATATCTAATTTCTCGAGGATCAGGCAAAATTCCTACTATTCTCCTCATTTAAAAAAAACTTCACATGAGTGATACATTTCCCTGTATGTTTTTTTTCCTACAGATGCACAATCTCTGATATATCCTTCCATATATCTTGCCATTGTAATTTAATGTTCTCTCTCCCCCCTCCCACCCCACAC
The DNA here is from genome assembly GCA_942159475.1 of Sthenelais limicola. Taxonomy (NCBI): domain Eukaryota; kingdom Metazoa; phylum Annelida; class Polychaeta; order Phyllodocida; family Sigalionidae; genus Sthenelais; species Sthenelais limicola. Next base: position 45,511,899 of record OW804095.1, on the reverse strand, counting down.
CCACCACCCACCCTCTCGCGCTATCTATCTATTTCTCTTTCCTCTCTCTCCCTCCCACTCTCCGTTTTATTATTATTAATAATAATGTCCCATACTGGAGTGTATCATATATAGTATGACTGAAGAAAACCAATCATGTGATAATGAAGCTTATAGGTTTTAGGCGGTGATTTATGATCAATTGCCCTGCTCGGTTGCTAGCTCTCTAACCAAATTGTATTGTGCTAGGCTGGGGTCAGTAGGTCAGATTCTACACTTAGTTGTAATAATAATTATGTTCTCAATCTGCGTCCAAAAAGATTCTGGAGAGTGTTCCTTCTGGGATTACTCCACTCGTGAGTAGACATGGTCATGGACGTATCTCTAGTTTGAGCAACCTGCACATGGCCTCTCATAATCAAAATGTTGCAGTCCAACTAAAAAATCTTATGTTTGAGTTCCCCATGAAAAATCCCAAATGTCAGGTTAAAATGTAGATAGCAGGTTTACACATTGTGTATGTCTATAGTTTCAGTCCTATTAAACCTGCTGACAGGTCTCACTCCCACCTTCGAACCTGCCTCCCTTCATCTGTTGAAGTAAAAACATGCACCTTCCCATTTCGTCTATCCCACTGGAAACGATGGCGCCTACAAGTGAGAAGAATTTGGGTATACTAAGTGTGTGGAAGGCGGGGGGGGGGGGGGGGGGGGGGGACACCATGATACACGGGGTGAGGCGATTGGAGAACATTTGGGCGAAATTTATGAACGAGAAGTAAAGCTTGAGTTGTAGGTTCATGTTTGACGATGATTTTTACTTTTAACGTAATAAGAATATAACAAATCATGTTTTCTGGGATGCTATCTGTTATTATCTGTACAGTCTTACACCACCACCTATGCAGTGGAGTAAGGGGGAATGGTTTCCAATGCGCAGATTTTCCTTTACAAAATCAATGATAGAACTGCTGGTTTCCGTAACAAAGTCTCTTTTTATACGTGTGTTGTTGTCTGGCCTAACCTCACGCCATGTCTGGTTTCATGCAGATCTATGGCCACACACCAATATAGTGGATCCTCAATGTGTGTGCAGGGGGAGGAGGCTAGAAGAACTATACGGGGTTCCTGCTTTTATATCCCACTCCCTACACGTGCCCTGTCTCTCATCCCAAATCTTCTATTTGAAATACAGACGGCTGGAAATATAATTAATCGATGAATTAATTGTTAGTCCAAGGCTGATATATATTTCTACGTTTCTATTACCCGCCCTGCAGCGCCCCTCCCTCCGCCCGTCCGCCGCCCCCCAAAAATCCCTTCAGATTAGATCTTGGCTTGAGGCCAATTATAACATGTACCTGCAGCGTTGTAATATGCAGCTTTATGCTGACCGCTATTGACCTTTACTGGTGGGTACAGGCATATATATGATGATTGGAACATTATTAAAGTAAATATCTTAACACTTCATAAGGTCACCCCTCTAGTACATGTAGTACGGTAATACTATAAAAGCTTGGGTCACCACGGGCAATTAGCCTTCAAACATAGCCACAAATATTTACAGCCCCACATGACAGGCATGAGAGGGGTTATTTTGTAATTTGTGTCATTTTCAATTGAATTAACGCCATCATTCTCAACGCTCATTCAAAATGATGAATAACTTGTTTTCAAATATTGCGTTAACCCGCATTTTGGTGAATCCCCCTTGTATATCACAGATATAAATAATTTATTCAATATTTAGGTACGCGTGCACATTTATCCTATCTTCCCACATGTATGCGGGTATGTGAGATCCTCAACTATATGTCCCAAAATCGCGCTGTGCCTATGATGATGTCCTCGCTCTTGTTTGCTCGAACTGTTGGGCCAACGAGTATTGGTTTGAGTAATGTTAAGAAACCTTGACATAGAGCTCGTTTTAACTCTTATCACCAAGAAAGTTGCAACAACCTCTTGATTAGGTCGGCCCACCCAGTAATATCGTTGCTCTTAATGCACTCAAATAAGAATACACATTTTGTATTTTTAACTGGCATTAAATGAGGCCGAAGTGTCACATAACCATGGCCACATTTTTTATGTTGATAGTTTTAACCTCGGTATGTTTACTATAGACTTATATTACATTATATATCCTCTAATCAGGCATGCACTAGAAGACCTGACGCAAAGCTTTTTGTTCGACATAGGGAACAAATAAATGATATTATTAGACTCATTCTATATGCTCTCAAGGTATCAGTGGCATCGGTCTGATAGCTGGTAATTAAGACCTATTAACACTTTTTTTAGTTCTCTGATTTCAAATGCCACATGAAAAGAAAACATTGTTCACAGGCCCCCTAAAGAGTCGGCTTCACTGCGAGGATGCTTCGAATATTAAAGACAATGTTTTATACCTTTTACTTTGAGCCAGCCCAGGCCCAAACCCTCAGATTATATAAGAATGGTATCTCAGTGATTGAACGCCTACTTCGCTAATCGGTTTCCTGGCCTAGGACTATAAGCCTTCTAATGGGATTATAATGGCATTTTGCGGTCTTAATGGAATTATAATGGCACTTTGCGGTTTGAGGCGAAAGGCTTTCCCTCCGATTGAAGGGACTCTCATCTTCGGGCCTAGACTGGAAGCTTAACATAGAATAGTTTATAGGACCTGGGAATGGCGCAGGAGAGGAGACATATTATTACACGGGTGGGCTGCAGAGAGTGATGAGGTATCAAAAGTGCAATCCCCCATATGGTAAAGTGGATAACAATTAGTAGGAGAGGGTCAGCCTAGATGGCGCTGGCATCCCACTGGGCTGGCTACATTTAGCTCGGGAGTGACAATGGCGTGTCCAGCAGGGCGTGCTCTCGCCCCCCGCGTCTGCTGCAGCCCCGCCGAGTCCCCACACGCCAGCCAGGCCCTGCTGGTCAGTCGCCTGTTGTTGTGCTGCTGGTCAAGCTTTTTTTGTGGTCAGCTTGCCAGGGGTGATCGGGTGCTGGTCCATCTGGTTGGTTGGAGCAAGCTCTGAGGGCATTTAGGTGGGCGAAGAAGTTGTTGTCAAGAGGTGAAGGTGGGGTAGAGGACATTGGCATAATGACTGTAATTCTCTGCCCTCTCTCCGAGTGTGAAGTTCAATATTTTTGCTATTGGGGTCCTGCTCGCTTGCCCTCTGGCCGAGAAGAATATTGTTATAAAAACCCATCAAAGATTTAATTTAGATAAAATATATCTTATTTTTATGTCGCTAATCAAGCGCCCATGCAGCCATTAGTCGTTTAAGGCGGCTAAACTGAGGATATGCTCTGCTTCATTACCCCTGTGAAATAGTGCAAAAGAATCTGCATGCTCTTGATGTTTGCACTGGTGAAGTTTTACATAGGCAGAATTTACTTCGTGGACGACTGATTCAGACTAATTCAAGCCAATAAATATACAACACTATGGGTGTAGACGGGGTGCAATTTAACAAGTTTCGTAGCGCCTTCATGTCGCCATGCTTGTGTAGGGGGTATGTAGGTGGGGTAATACCCTTTACCCCTGACAGGGTATGAACACCCCTTCAATCGGCGGGATTGTTGATGTGAGGGTCTGAAGATTCTACCGCATGTAATTTGGTGGGTCCAGGGGTGGATCCAGGAGTTTAAGTGGAGGCAGAGTCTCGGTTTTTAAAGACTAGAACTTCAAGTATAAACATACCTCCTGCTGGGCTTTAAATTAATGCACTTGTGCAAAACCTCTTTGTATTTGTGAAAAACCTCTTTATTTGCTTTGGTATTTGCTAATTACATTAATTTCCTACATTTGTAAAATTACAAAACGTCTTTTGCGTGGGGAGGGGGTGGGGGTGGGCGGCAATGGAGTCGTTAACTGGTTGAAAGCAACATTGTAACGGCCGTTTTATTTTACATTTTTGCACTTTGGGCATCACCAATCGTGCATGTGTCGGACTTTTTTCGCGGATGCTGTAAAATAATGTTTTCCGCGGATGCTGTAAAATAATGTAAACATGCCTAGAAGATATGAACCATTCAGTTATCTAACAGTCTTGGAAACTAAATCAGAATGACATTTTCTTTTCTTTTATATATATATGTACACATATTTGCCATCCTAGCAAATGAATGGTGTGCTGTATGGAGGCCCTTGATTGTCTTGATGTCTAAACTCTACCCAAACACCCGAACTACACGTAGTATATGATAAAAATAACAGTTTGTGGACACATGCTATTTTTGAACTCAAGTCTGTGTGTGAATTTTTCGCGGTGAATTGAAGTTTCACCTTGAGCCAACACGACACCCCCAGTCAAAGTGGGGACGTGTTCACAGCACCAATTCAAGATCTTGATTTCCACAGACACACCGAGAGCTTTTAAAGTATAATGAACTGTCATACATAAACAATCATACAACTTTATTGTTAGGCCCTCGTGTTAAACCTTATCAGGGATTAATTACCTCTGATATATGAGTCGCATCACCAATAATATCCACGATCAGCGGGGTTACAATACTGTGCTCATTTTTAGATTGATGTTATCATCAATCTAAATGGATTGGGGTGAGATCTGTCAATCATTGATAGCATCTTGGCTCCTCCCATCCTGGATATCAGTGTGAAGAATCTGTTGATTCTGATATCAGCAGATGGGATCAGAATCATGCTGGTAATGGCTGGGAGGGGGAGGGGATGGCGTTTAGGTGTGAATTAAAGGGTAGACCATGTGTGAATTAAAGTGGCAAGTTGCGAAATAAGATGCCTCATATGCAAAGGTGTTAAAGGGACCAACAGAATCACATGGAATGACCAGTCATATATGGGATAGGGATTTCATGTTTTCTGTCTCCACTTCCTCTCCCTCCTACTATCCCTCCCTCTCGAACTTTACATTTAACTGACATCAATCTCCGTTTCCCTTGGAAACGCAATCTTCTACATGAACCGGAAATAAATAAATAAATGTAAACTGATCACTGTTAACTATTTCTTGTTTGAAAATGATATCCTAGAGCTTTTTTTCTTATGCTAAGGTATGTGTACAGCAGAAATGAATATACATGTAGTATTAACGTACAATAAAAGTTACGCGTGTACAATATGTTACGGTAAACCATCCTTGTAGGGTAGGTCCCATTTAATCTATTTTCCAACCGCGGTTATTGGTGACCCTTCCCCCTTCCCTCCATTTTACATGCGTCACTTGGGTAATGGGGGTCACTCCCATTGGTACTGTTGAAGGGAGACCTGGGGATTCCCCAAACCGAGGTAACCAGCATACAATCCTAAGAAAGAGACGGCTTTCTTTTATGACTCCTTGCTGCTATCCACAATCACTATCATTATAGAAACTGGTCTATCGCATGCGGTGAACGCTGCATTTGAACTAAGTTATTACCTATTGTCATATCTGTCCAGGCTACTGGGAAATTTTACAAAGCTTACCGCTATTCCTATTCACATAGCCTCCCTAATCTAGTTTTATTTCCTATTTAATAGCCCTTACTTTATGTACCATGGTCAATTAGCAATTAAGCCAATATTACCTTAGAGATTGGTAGTTTTTTCCTGGTTATTAGACGCATCCGTATGTACTACTTACATGCTCTTCCCCGGCAACCACTATACCTTAAAGAAATGGTATTTAGAGCAATGAATAATGATCTATTTTTATTTGTTCTTTGCAGGTATCATATCTTACACTGAGTACCTGTTCCTGCTCTGCGTCCTCACAAGTAAGTTTGATCTATTTTGTTCTTTACCAATTGTATAGATTTATTTGTCGGATTATGACTGATAAGGTGGGTTAGTGCGTTAGAAGATACGGACGTGTTTATTCAGTGGGAAATGGTCGAACTCTATTAAACAACATTCGATTTTTTTAAATATTTTTGTTTTAAACAAAACATCATATTAGTAAATATTTTAGTATGGTGTCTGCCATTGGTATAATGAACAACGGTTACTCTCAGCCAATGAAGCCGGTGAAACCGGTTATCATATCAAGGCAGTCGTTCAGAATACTTTTGAACGTAAATCATGAAAAATCGACTTTTTTTATTCGATTGGGAATTTATGCGACTACCATCAGGGCAAACTCTTATGCATTCGGAGCATTCAATATGTGTTTTCCTTTCATTATAAGACGGAAGAAATTTTATGTTTCGTAGTGGGGATAATTATTTCATGTTAAATGATTTCAGGCATATTCGGTATAAGAATCAATGCTTCTTTTAATAAATTATCGAAAATTAACTATTTTACCAAACAGACGTTGCACTTAAACGGCTTTATGGAGGGTTTCTTAACAGTAAAGGGGAACGCAATACTCGATATTTTCCTCTTGGTGTGAGTTTGATTCGCAGTGCTTATTGGAGGAGAGCATTGTCATGGAAAGTGTCACGGGTAAGTGAGCATGAGAAAGTATCATAATATGTGTACTTTTTACCCACAAATCCCCGGACCTCATACACTGCACTCTTTGAGTGCTTTAGAACATTATATATTTAATAGCCTTCTCGTGCGGTACCTATTCCTAACTCCCCGGTTTAATGACCTCGCTCCATGCCAAAACACCCGGCTAGTTGACCTTACCAAGTTAAAAGCTGCGTACTGACTTGATGGCGCACTATACCTAGTTTTGTTTTATAGTCGGTATTGCATTATTCAGAAGCATTCATAAAAAAGGCAATTAAAGGGTGAGCTTCTCGAACCAATAGCGCCCTGTACGGCCAACATGCAATGCTGATCCCACATCGATATACATATCGATGAACATCAAACTATGATAGTAATACGCCTTTCACACTACAAAACTGAATCAAACCAAATCGAACCATTGCAGATTGATTTCTCAAAATGGTTCTGTTCACATATTACTGCATAAGGTGCATACTCGTTGCGCTTTGGATAATTCAGTTCTGTTCAAACTACACCTACTCCCTAGATTTATATTTTATACCCCTTTCACACTACAGCTCGGAAAGTACTTCGGACTGCTTTCTACAATTTATTTCTATTCTACACTACACATCAAAGCACTTCCAAACCGAATCTAAAGTGAAGCAAAGCAAATTCTAGAATCCACCTAGATCGTTGTTCATTCGATTCAATTCCCATTCCCAATGCTATTTGAGTGTTCACAGAACCAAAGCGAATCGAATCGTATTTGTCAGCAATTTAAATTTAAATCTACAGAGTGTAGTGTGAACAGAAGTGATTTGTCCGCATTATGCAGTAATGTGAAAAGAACCATTTTGAAACACCAGTTTTCACAAATTCAATTCATTTCTTTGATTTTGTAGTGTGAAAAGCATGTAAATAAATTGCAGCCCGTTACGATTCGGTGTAATTCAGTTCTGTTCACACTACATGCTTCTAGGTTCAAATAACATTGAGAATGTGTAGCCTGGTGTGAATCGCATTGACGTCCAAATACCACCTACCCTAGGTGGATTCTAGAAATTGCTACCCTTCGCTTTGAAATCGGTTTAGAAGTGCCTTTGCTCCAGAATCAAGTTGTAGGAAGGGCTTCAAATCGCTTTGAAACGCTTTCTGAGGTGTTGTGTGAAAGGGGATTCACACCTACCCTAGGTGGATTATAATATTCGCAATGTTGAAAATTGACCGAAGTTGAAGTCAATCCATCAAGTTCTCAAGTTCGACTGACTTATGTATTCTATATGTATTATTGGGGGAAGGGGGTGGGGGCAATACACAAAGCTGTATTATGTATAAACCTATGTTTCAGAGCCGAGATCTGGATTCAGGATCGCCTTCAACATGTTTGATACTGACGGCAACCAAAGAGTCGACAAGAAGGAATTCTTAGTGGTAAGTAGTATGTGCCGCTCCAGCGCTTTTCCTAACGATGCCGATGAGGATGACTGTATTATTGGTGCCCTGGTCACAATTCATTCTACTTTTCGAGAATATGATTTCATTCAATTGAACCCTGAGTTTAGTTTGCTTCCTTGATCATCATAACACACTTATAATTTGTGGCATTTTAAACAAACCTTTTTAATGTTTTCAAAGCCTTCTATATTCATTCAATAGTAAAAGCTAGTCGCCGTTTTATTACTTCAGTACTTGTACTTTGTTTCGATGGTATTTGATTTGTCTGCGTATCCTTATACAATTTGATGTGTTGTATTCATTTTCAGTGTTTGTGATTTATGATTATCGATATTTTAGGTTTTAGAATTGTCAAAAGACAAACATTAATTGTCAGTACACAAGATAGACCATTTCTTAGCTTTTCTACATTCCCAGTCCCCACATTCTAAGAACGTGTTTATGAAACTAGACATTGTGATATGCGAAATATCGGTGCATATAAATAAATTCAGGTGCAATTCATTACTTTGTATGGCGTATTCTAACACGCAAATTTGCACATGGTGAGTAGCCATTTGGCTGGATACCTTCATGACAATATGCATTCACGGCGTGTAATAAGATATAGAACTATGATGCAGCATTTAATACACATGTTCGCCTTTCAGGTCAAGAGAGTCAGTCCCGAGGAACAATCTGGACTAAAATCAGGGTTCATACTCTACTTATAAATGACTGACTGACAGCGGCTCAGATCAAAGAATCGCTTCTATACTAATAGTATAATAAAAGTATTGTGCATTCGGATTATGATAGTAATAGATGCCCCTATTATCTCTTTGTGTGGGTTATGAACAAGACCTTCAAAGGTATATGAAACTTCTGTTTGTGGAGGATCTAAGAATGATAACACCTTATTGCTCCATATGTTTACAAGGGAATGACTTTATACATCTTGAACGTTCACCGCTAGGATTTTCCATACTGGGTGACTTTCATCAAGGTCACAGATTGTATATGATATGTATTTATTACTAATATTCACCTTACTTTTCATATTTTCAGGAAACTAATGTGGATGGTTTTTCTCATTAAATTACATCATCTCCATATTGGTATATATCTCTTAAAAGGTGTCATCCTTCCTTACTCATTATAATTTAATAGTATCATGTGTCATCTTTAGATCACAAGGCAGTGCTTATGCTTATAACAACTTAACCCTAATGTGGGTTTTAATATCCTTTGTTATCCTTTTCAGGTGTGACTTTATACCGTGTATATATATGCTATTGTCTATTGGTCGATATGCGCTGTCCGTATGCAAAGGAATTAAGTGATGATCATCGATTTATCTCACTACAATATGTAAAATTTTTAGTAGTGTAAGCCCCGGGGCGATACAACATGAAACAAAGTGTCAGTTTTATTGGGGATTGGTATATTGTATCAATTGTGTGTGCGATCACACTGTATCAATTACATTAGCAGTTGGCTTCAGTACATCACTCAATCTCGCAATCATGCAGCGCAATCGATCAATAGTGCTAATCCACTGATCACACCCAACATACATATCCATGTCACCATTATACCTTTTGAAAGCCCAAAGTTTGGTTAACACTTGGAATACGTTTCAATCTCAAAATATATCTGCCCGACCTTTGTCTGGACCATCCTGATTTGTGAAGCTACCATTACATATGAATGACGCTTTCAAAGAATGTACAATAACACTCCCATTATACATATGAGCGGCACAAATGTATGGAATGTTATTTTTATTCTCCCAGAATCACAAGACCCTCAAGCGTCATTTATGCATTTTCGCCGGTCACAATTACTACTCTGGGACCTGGCCTTGTTGACATATGAAGAGAGTCTAAAGTGCGGCTTATTTCTTTATTTAAATAGATTTTCTGCTCAACCACCCTATTCTAATTTGAGGTATAATTTAAGTGTGTTGTGATTTGACTCATGAAGTACTTCGCTATCAACCTGTCTCTTGTGTGAATAGTGCATTGCCCCTGAGCATTGAGGGGCCTAGCGATATTCAATTAACTCCCTAATAGATTTTACCAGGCCAGTATTTTTGTTCATTTTGAACACAAATGCCTCCCATATGGAATATTTCCCATATTTCTATAATCACATTATGTTAGAAATACACATCTCGGTCTCCTGTGTATCAACCCTGTACGGAATCGGTCCGAACTAGCATACTAAATTAGCCTAAGATTTTGGAATCCGGACTAGGAAATGAGCATTTTTAACATAGCGGAAATAATCATTTGCAGACACGAGGGATAATCGAGTCAGATAATGATCATATAAATAACTATGTAAATATAGTATTCGTTTTGAGAAAATGCATTTGGCGCTTCTTCATAGAGTACTGAAGGACCTTTAGTTAAAAAAAAAGTCCCATGCATGGGTATAACCTGATGACGCAACTTATTGGTTGAGGATACGAGCATTTGTTACAGATTTACTATTGATGGTCTCCTCCGCATGGTGTATATAAACAGATTTTAGATAAATGTGAAGAGCACAGTCCAAACTCTTAATTTCGGGAAGAGATAATACTTGTATATGTATTTGGCCCTAAATGATTATTAGTATACTAGATGTGTTTTTCAGCCAAGACCACGAAATGTGTCTAAATAATACATATCAGTTTTACAATTATTGAATATGATTATGATATAATGAATTAATTCATTTAATCGTTAAATCTGAGCTAATACATTCCGATTAATAAAAGGTCAAATTGTTGGGGTCAAATTATACCTTTGAGACACTGGCACAAACTAAATTGAACAAACTGATAAGAAGTTACATATGGAAGTTGGGGATTGTGGGTAGTTTTGCTATGACGTCATTCCGACATCTCATTGTGCCAATGGGGAAAGGAAGCGTATACGTGGCACCGGGGAGAATTGCATTGCTCCAGGTGGGTCGAGCCAGGTGTACATACACAGGTGGTCATCCAATGAATGGGGTTAGGGCTGTCTGTGTCTTGCCCAAGCTTTGCCAAGTATCGATCGTCCAGCATGGCCACTCATCCTGTCTCCAAGGCGTCTGCCACCCACCCACACCCTCTCTCTTGCCTCACTTCCGGTGTGGGCGGATGTGGAAGACGTAACACTCCCCCTACCGACAGGGGAGGTTTTCAGCGGGAGCTTGGCATGGAGTTTGACAGCATGTCCTTAAGTGGATCCTCTCTGGCGACGGCCTAACCGTGCGATCGACTGCAGTTTGGAGCTAAGCGTGAGAATGGCCACCTTAAGTTTGAATCCGCTGCGTAACGATGACCAGCTTTCGTGCAAGCGAAAAAAATGGGTTCTTTATCGCAGTAATGTGTCTACATGTATATACTATCCGTTATTTAATTTGGTAATCAGTTCCAGTGTTTAGTAGACAAAGGGAAGAAAATGGGTTTTATCTAAAGACCTTAAGGGCTGCAACCTGAGATTTTCTTTGATTAATTGTTACATTAATTGATTACATTGCATTATTAATATCGTATGCAGACTCAATGTAAGCTAATGTATCGGGACTGACTCAACCAAGATTCAACCAAACACATGATCTTCAAAATTTTACATATAGATTCCTCTTGCAATCAATAATAATTTCATGCAATTAAGGTCCTGGGGAACAGAGGGAAGCTCATTTCTAGATGACAGTGACGTATGTCTATGGTTTGCAACTCTGTAGCAGAAACATAGAATTCTTTTTCCTAACCTAGACAACATAACCCTGATATTGCCTATTGATAAGCGGTAGCTTTACGCGGGTTTTACTTTTTAAATCAGCTCCATTAGTAAAGGTATAGCTCCGATTGTTGACCAGATCTGGCGCATTGCCTAGACACACCGGAAATGTGTGCCTGTTCCAAGTGCCAGCAACTTCCGCCTTCTGATTGGGATGCATGGAATGTGCTTGCGTTCACGCATGCGCTAACTCCATGAGGTGGCTTATACCTGCCCATGTGCAAGACAGCCACCTCGATAACCCAATGTCCACTAGAAAGTATTACTTCATATATCTTACCTCTTCTGGAATCGTGCCATCCATCTTATTGATATACGTTTCCATTGCTTTATGTGGGATCCCGATTTAGTAGTGTGGGTAAACGGGAGACAATCCAATATTTTTCCCATTGTTATATGTGACCTGCTCTGCGATCGATTATGGGTCTTAAAGGGCATTATTTAACAGGAAAACTGTTAAAAACACAAAATTTACTAAAAAAAAAAAAAACAAAAAAAAACAACATTGAAAATGAATTTTTTCACAGATTATAGCGTGCCGGAAAACTTTGGAGAATATTTTGTTATTGTTGCCATGGTTGTGATGCCCTGCATATAAATACAGAAACATAGATACACCAACACCTAAAAATGTGGGTTTGTGTTTAGTTTGTGAATAGTAATAGATACTCAATCTTTGAACCTGGTTGCAAGTAGGCTATAACATTCAAAACGAAGTGTTGGAATTGATTTAATTCTGATGATGATTATAAGGATCCAGCTTTTTTAGATTTTTATGGGACAGCCCATAATCGATTGGCAGATTCCTTGTCTTGCTGTCTCTCTTTCGGTATAGTGGCCGCTCTGACATATAACAAGGAACCATATTTATGATACGATTTTAATGATACGATGTTTAATGACATAATCGTTGAAAAATGTTCAATTCAATTCAAAGATTCTTTTATTTGTGGATCTTGGTGTACAAAGGTAGTTCGATATCTGGTTAAACAGAAAACAGTGATCAGCCAGGTCTTCAACCTGATCAGCCAGGTCTTCCAACGAGTGCCTGGAATCTTGATTTACTTTAACTTTGTTTCAACGATAACAACAATAATAGTAGAAAATTAATTATAGTTTTATAACAATGGGTAAATTAGAATGTTATGTGATGAAGTATGATTTAATGATTAACAGACCATGAGGAGTGAAACTTGATGGGAAGTGATAACCACTCCATATAGTTTTGTCGTTGAGAGAGATAGTAAGAATTAATATATAGATAGATTAAATTAGTGGGTTTGCTACGACAGAGAATGCTCAGAGAATTTATTCAAAAATACGAGCAAAGATACAAAACATAGGCAATTTAGTGTGTTTACATGAGTACATATAGCATGATGAGTGAAAAACCTCCACTTCAAAGTTTCGAGAGTAGTTAGAAACGAGGTTGATGTATTGATTTACAAGCAATAATAGTTTAAATTTGTTCTAGTTCTTCGAATTCCAACCTTCATATGGGTAGGATATACAAATGTAATGTGATTTAACTTTCAGAACTAGATATAGTCAACTAGGTACTCTGTTTCAAGAGGGTACAATGAAATATGAGGAATGAGATAGTATAATACAGATGATATGATCAGAAAGGGTATAACAATTTGTCCGTATATTTCTTAAAGGTCAGTTTATCTGATATTTTATATGCTACAGAGCTCAGGTCATTCCATCTTATTTGACATTTATATAACTGAATGTTAGATCAGACTTAGATTGCAATGTACATTGAAAGATATCAAGAAAAATATGAATTTATCAACTTTCGTCCTTTTTTGTTTAAAAAAATACTTTAAAATTAAATGCTACTAGTCTATGATTGATCTCTCTAACAATATTCTCGTGCTTTCATATTGTAATCGTTACTGTGTAAGTAGGATTATTATTTACTGAATGGAGCGTCAAGACTAGATTACCCAGTTATACATTAAAAGTCCATATTTTGGGACACTATTTTGGTAATTACACATAGCCAACATTGTTTTGTCTGAACCAGCGATTCTCTCAGCCAGCGCTCTGTGAGAGCTAGACTGATGCCTCAATTTCTCCCGTAGATAAGGAAATTGTTATATGATAAATATACTCTGGACTCCGAATCATGTTCCTGTTAGTTCTATTCCTAAAGTACATGATAGTATCATTGCTCGCTTAGAAACGTCCCCCTAGGATCCAAGTTATTATTACCACTGCATTGATGCTCTTGTGGGAAACCATTTTGTCTCCATATTTGGCTTGCGGGTTGATATATTATTGATTCAACAAGTCGCTGTCTCTACTGATGTAGGAATTAAGGAAGTAATTAACCAGGAAAGAAATCCCCCCAGTCTTAGCTCAAATTTTCACAATGTGTTAAAATACTTGATGGACAAGTGATTGTAAATATAATAAGATATAAGAGTATCATTCGCATCTCATTTAAAAAGCTGTATACTATTAAGATTAAATGATCAATGTAAAAAAAACGAATTACACGGGACATTAAACACAAAACATTGTATTAATGTAAGGGGTGATTGGAAACATTGTTTCGTTTAATTAGTTGATGCTACATTGTTTCAATCTGGCTAGGTGTTTTGCTACAATGTATTAATTCTGCCAGTACAGACTTTAACAACAATTTATTTGATGTATCATCTTAGAGAATCAAAAGTGTTACCCTACCCGCGTGCAGTATATTATATATTAAAGAAGCATGTTGGTGGCTTCCCCATTTGACCCGTCCAGCTACCAATCAGTGATTGCATTCTGCCGTGACTGAATAAATGTCTCGAGTCTAACGACAAAAATGTTAACGAGCTCTTCCGGAATTCTTTAGGATTTACATTAGGCGATTCCCAACAGTGCTTCAAACCATACCCGGATATACCTCAAAGGACCGACCAGAGATCGCCTATGCTCTCAATGGGAGCAAGTGTTTAAATACTAATGTCCCACCTTGCCCCTACGTACTGCGGATTTAGATCCTTATGAGAACCCTCGCTTGGCTTTGATCCTCCGCACAAGTCTTTGATCTTAGACTCCTGGGGCCCTGGAGTTGTTAAACCTACACGCAAACGACGGAAACATGCCCGAGACTGTATGTAGATACCCCGCAATGAATGAAACAATCCGTGTGAAGCCACCGGTGAAAAAGGATTAATGGGATTGCAATAATTTGGTTTTGTTTAGGATGGGGAGCCAGTCTGGCGGAGGTATGCTCTTCTTCCGGAGTAGCTGGAAAATGAAAGTCCGAGTGTCGACAAGATTAAGTGTTCAGCATGTATGGCTTCTTGCTTTCAATTGTTTGTCCAGGCTAAGGAGTAAATCCTGTTAATTACCAATCCGGTATGATGTTATATTAGCAGAAAAATACATGTTTCCTTAGATTTTACCCGCTAGCTGTAGCATAGGATAATACATCGTTTATTAAGTGTGTGATATGGATGTTACAAATTGCATTCAAATTCACTTTGTACTCCATAATTTCTACTATTGCCTCCTCAGGTAGTGACCACCCAGTGTGTTTTGTTCTGCAATCAATTACTGGAGGAGGTTAATCCCGGATAAAATCTATTGAAATAGCATGCAGGATTAGAGAAAGTACTCGTGTACATTTAAACGTATACTGAGGTTATTGATATTACGTTTAATCGATGATAATAGCATAATTCATTCTGGTAACAGGCAAGTTGACGTCTAGTGAAGAAGGGGTGGGGGCGGGGAGAAAAAAAAAGCAAAAAGAAAGCGTGGGATGAAGGGCCAAAATGTAAATCCTAAACGGGTTATTAGGTATTAAGAAATAACCGGAACTAATTGACATATCCTTGAATTCGACCATTGCATAGCTAAATAAATTGTTCTTGTTTTCACGTAGAGTCTCTCTCTCTTCGGAACTTAGGGGCATCTAACGTTGTGACTTTTAGGGTTAATCAATCATCTCAAATATTTGAATCCGCAGTGATAAGGCCTTTTATGAAGCACAAGTTGAGTCATTCAAAAACACGCCGACCTGCCCTGTCCAGGACCGCTTCATTTATCAAGTCCACTTCATTTATCAAGCAATATCAAATAGAATGCCTGGGCAGTACGTATAGAGTATGATTCAACAGTGTATTGAAAACCTTTTTCTTCAAACCCGTACAAAGCCATGTATCATATTAATTAATCTGTATGCCCGTATTGTATTATCGACGTATACATTTGAGAAAATCGCTACTATCCTTCAATTACTTCAATCAACGGGTATAGACTACCTGCTGCATCAATATAGTGGTATACATCAAATGTCTGATTGGTCCAGGTTACCTGTCATATATCTCAGATAATTATTATTGTTAGGTACAGACATATATGTCTTCTTTTATTGACGGGTGACATAAGTAGGCCTGGGGCAATACTAAAAAAATATAATTGATGCCTGTCCAGAAATGCACTCGTTTCTCTTGTTTCTTTCTCGACATTGATATTTGATTAATTTTTGATTCTGCAAGCACATTACATCTCGAAGACATTATTCTCAAAATGTGGTTTGGGTATGATATTCATATTTCCACATCCATACATATTTCCAATAATTTGATATGTATTCATCAAGATGGCTTGCGTTGAATTCGATCCACCTTCTCTGCCCCAAATTGATTAAAATCCAATTAAATCATCCAGTGCCAATATCTGTCTCTTTCATCCACCTTAATCTGCCGACTTATGTGTGGCCATCTCATGTTCAATTTACGTCATTTCCTGGTGGGAACCCTTCGGCGCGCCGATCAACTACTTAAAAGAATTGTGTACAGTGTCAATATTAGAATAATAAACATGTCGCGGCTAATGGAGCCATGGCGACTAGCTCTGTTCTGACCTTACATTGAAAGCCTTAGTTCAAGATAATTCAATTATTGAAATGAACTTCATAGCTGTATAGAAGTATATTGGCAAAGCTCAAACATGTACTCTTTGTAGTTGGGGTTATAGTATAGTACGTGATATGCAAGAGTATGCATTGTATCAATTAATCATACATGTTTCCGTCATGGGTTATGGATTCATTGAAATGGTTTAGCAGAATTAATGAGTTAGCATTTGTCCTATCAAATCTGTCCAAATGCCCTTGACAATATTCTTACCGAACGCACTGGAAAATAAGTTTGGGTATGCATTGCACTGCTCTCTTCATATGAAAGCTTCAGGGTCTTGTTGGTCCACTGAACACTTTTCGACTGTTGAATGTTTATGTGAATAATTCAATATGTACCTTTATTTCAGCCCGAATTCATGGATTTTGAAAATATGCCAGGCTTCGAAAACAAACATTTCAAACGATTGTGCCCACGAATTGCGTTTTACTTTCTAGCGAAAGAACATTATTGTTACTATACTAATAATATTTTCCCTCATTTTGCCCCGGCAGTTAGAGAGCATGCTGAGTGGTAACATGGAGCGCAAAGAAAAGGACAAGGTATAATAAATAAAAACCTAGTGGCAAACTTTCCTCCCCACAGCACGCCACTTTTCTGTCGTCATCATTCCACAGTATACCTTTCACCACTATTCAAATAATAACCAAATCAAATTCCACGCCAAAATGAAACGCCTAGATATCAATTTAAGCGGGCGGTCTATTTTGAAAACTGTTTATCTCTCCGAGAGATTAAATAATAGTTAGGATTTCATAAAAAGAATTTAGGTTATTACGAGTGATGACAATAGAGACATGGTGACGGCTGTGGTCTGGGTAGACGCAATATCCATTAGGTGGCTGGAGGGGCATCTTGTTGCACTGTGAATTTATGAGGATGCTGTTGGCACTTCTTTATTTAGTTTTCTTCTATTGATGAAAATACTACAAATAAAGCTGGGTCCGGGGGATGCTATCCTCTAACTAAGACTAAGAAATATTTAAGTTTCTGTCACTTTTTGTCTTCCATTCTTTGAGAAAGTTAAGGATGCCCAATTTTGCCGGGTTTTATTCAAACTGACATATTTTTAACAACCTATTCTTTTTTGTTATTAGTTTGACAGTAGATTAAAGACTTAAAGGTTTTTAGAGTGCGCCTTTGAGATGTTTTCTTTTTGATTTTCTTTTGAATTAACAGAAGGGAATACAGTATATGTGTCTCATGATAGAGGAACCTGTGACCCAGTACACAGAATATCCCAGTCCTCCACCACTCATGTATCTCTCAATTCCCCAACATCACGGCCAAATATACCCATACGTACGCTTTTTGCTGTTTACCTATGGTACAACACAAGGTGGAGTTACTCTTCGGGGCAAAAGTCAAATGAAGCCTGCTCACCTTCTTCACCTGCCTAGTCCTATCCATGTCTTCCTATACTGCCACATACAATCTCCATCCACCAATTGCGCCCTTCAATGCTGCGTCCTATGTCCATATATGCAAATCCTAAGAAAAGGATTAAGTCTAAATTTTATTTTGACCAATAAAATGAACCACCCCACTTCTTATGGCTGTAATTGGATTTCGCTGTCTGTTATTGATGGTCAGTTAGAATATCAATTATATGCTCGTAATTTGACCCACTTTCTGCATATATATATATAATATATAGTTCTTAAATACCGAGAAATATAAAGTGTTCCACATTTTCTTTAGCTTCGTGGAATAATTTGATGTCACTAATGGAAGAAGATGAGCATGGTGTAGTTTGAACTTGACCCAACCTATGTATCAATAATTACAAGTCATTCCCATATCGACACATTTTCATTTCATATCCTCTTTTCCATTCACAATAGCCTTCCTTCCCTTTTCATGTACAAACGATTGTCTCTGATAAAATCCCACTGTATTAATTCATAGATGTGTAAGTTTCTTGATCTACGAAAGTGTTCCTTCACTAATTTCAAGATTGATGTCCAATAATTTAGAATTAATAGAATTGTGTATTGTATCATCACACATGAAATTGTCATTCTTAATCAACTACACTTGACACATCTATACATTCCCCATGGTTCTCCGACAGAAAATCTGCTCTTCTGTTTGTACGTGTCTAGACCTAATAACCATGCTTCTATTTTAGGTATTTTTAAAACATTAGATTCCTTCATAATTCTGGAAAAACATCTGTAGTTTTTTTGTTGTCAGTGCCAAAAAAGTGGTTCCGTTAATTGTCCACCAGTCTACTTTGACTACTCCATCCCACACAATATATATAAATGTGCCACGCGCGCATTTGAATAAATTACCACTATCTGTCATCCGCCGTGTTAGTACGTTTCATGTTACCATAAACTATCCGTTCACATAAAGTCTAATAAGATGAAACATGAGGAAACTGCGTTTGGTCTAGTTAGTTGTACTTTGTAACCCTGTGAATCGCCGGAACTTTAGTCACTGTCCCCTCAATCCTCGTATTCCCTTTATCATATCGCAATTACACCTTCTCTTGTTCTTTCCTTCTCCAATCTTTGAAATCCACCATTGCAAATTGGTTCTAGAAGTATGGTAGTATGAGTATAAGGTTATCAAACATTTTTTAAGCCAAACATTTTTTGTTTCACATGTGCCTCATAAATATATAGTTGCAGTTGACTATCCTCATGGCCATTTGTAGTTAGGTTGAATTAAGTTTAGTACATTAGATTAAGACCTGGCTTGAGTTGAACATATCTGGACCGCTGATTAGTGTGTGTCAAGTTTTTATGTTTATGCTTTTCCCGATCTTGCCATAAGAGATAACGTATTAAGTAGTATAACATTTTTAGTATTTAAGAGTGCTTATGCTGTCTTGTTTTGCTAATAGCCAATGATCTAGGACGTGGTGTAATCGGGACTACAGTTATGACTATTTTGCCTTCGCATTTGTATTCGGTTGCTTCGGAATCAGTAGAGAATATGCAGTTTCCATTTAAATTTGCCAAGGAGCTTTCTTCTGGGATTCAGTTGCTTTCTTGTCCTTCATACATACTAACTGTTCCATTTAAAGGGGATTTTGAATGATCAAAACAGTTCGTTTGGATGTTTCCATCTGTCTCATTTGAGGTCAATCCCAATTTATTGGACTAGTTAGTGTTAAGGAAATCGCATGGGCTTCGCTGGATTTTCGCATCTGTCTACCGTTTCTTGCCCAGCATGAGAGCCTATATTGCCTCTCAAGTCTGCTCTGGGGTGTTGTAACAGGTGTCTATTGTCCCATAGGCCTGCCCTTCCTGCTTCAGACATTAGTTCTCCGACCCGACCCACGGGGGCGGCTTGCTGCTCCCAAGCCCACTAGCGGCACTCCCCGTCAATTAGGTTGTGGCTTCACAAGTGGCTTCTGGGCTCCAGAAAAACCTTATCCAACGTCTGGTCTCGATGTTCCCTACGCCTCCTCCCTCCCTCCCTCTCTCTCTCTCTCTCTCTCTCTCTCTCTCTCTCTCTCTCTCTCTCTCTCTCCCTCTCTCGCTCTCAAAAAGAAAATACAGTAAGACGTATTTATCTATGTGTCATGTCATACATTTCCAGTTCCAGATGAGTTGAAGTAATGGGACATCATCAATCCTCAGCTCAGACTAGGCCGCCTGCATTTATTTGGGAAGAAAATTAACTGACTGTCTCACACAATGGGGTCCTTGACTTTGGGTGTTTACTGATGTGTTTACTGACTTGACAGAAATTTCCATATATTTACTGTTTCTCTGTTCTTCCTACCAGTCCTCTCCCTCCTTTCTCCCTCTTGCTGCTCCTAATCTTCCGGCTCCTACTGCCCCTCCACTTCCTCTACTCGCCCATCCCTATCTTGTTCCTCCCTTTCCTCCTGCCTCACCTGATCTTCCTGACCCGCCCTCCATCGCCGCCACACCCTTTCCTCCTATTTTCGGTTCTCAAGAAAGTTGGGATCAGTAAACTGGAGTAAAACTCCATATAGCATTGAACTCTCATTTGTGAATGATATTGACTATGTTTCTGTTTCTGTACAGAAAGTTTACTTTTGTGCAGGTGGAAATATTCCCACATTATTTCCAAACCTTAAAATATCTCCGACACTGATCTCAATCTAAAAGATGTTCACTGTCAGTTCTATTATCTACATCCTTTCCCACCTGCCCAAGTCCACGTCCCTCCCCCTATACCATCCCATGTTCCTTCCAACAACGACGTCCGCCATTGCTTCTCCTGAGGTCGACTCGGTACATTCGGTATATATATTTTTAACAGCTCCCCTGAGGTAATCGTTGTTTTCCCCTCCTGTAACCACTGAGTGACACAATTGAAGTTTTTTTCCCTACATGTCTGCATGGAGTGGGGTGGATCAATGTATGTTGATGAAGTTGTCTATGGTCTAACGTGTCTGGGTGCTAATCCGGTCTTGGTCTGTGATTATCTTGGTTATTAGTTGGTCATATTTGTAAGGATATGTCAATCAGGGATAGACAACAATTAATCTGTCGCGGGGACAGGTGTTGGAGGAACGGTGGATCAAGGCTGGCGAATTCACATTTTTATAACATCGTGTATGTATTCAGCCCTTTTCAGTTTGCTTCTAAAACCAGCTTTTTTTGGCCGTCCTCAAAAATGGGTAAATATTTACCCGATTGCGGGCCTGAAGGTGATTAGGAATAAAAGTTTACAGGGTCTGGAAGATGAGAGTTTCTGATTATTTGCCCAGTCTCCAGCTTGCCTGTTAAGCTCTTTCCTAAACACGCCGACACAACAGATTACTGACACTTTTTCGCTTCTTTAAACTAGTCCTTCAAAAACTCCTGCCCATTCTCTCAACATTCCTGGCTATAAACCCTAGCAGTAATATTACTTTTGTCAGATGTTGCCTGTATATTGGCTGCCTTTTAAAGTTAAGTGTACCTCTGCTATATGCAATTAGCTATAGGTTTGCGCATCGTGAAACCCTCTTTAAGGGTTCTTTGAGGTTGAAATTCAGTTTAACCGCATGGAATGTGTTGCATACAGATATGGTTCTTCATGCTGGCATGCTCGAAAAGATAAATCTATGCGCTGCAAATTGCCATCAGTGGACGCGTCTTGGATATTTGCATGCATACATTATATTGAGCCTTGCTGGGAAACAAATCTTGGTATTGTTACTAATTGGTTTTGACGAGTAGTTGCATCTTTTCGGCTGTGGATAATCGTTGTAGTTGTGTCCTTCCTGTGTCTATACATGTCAAACACATGAAGACATTATCTAAAGGTGTCTCCGTGTCAAGGGGATCCGCATTATAGTTTTACTTGCAAAGATCTTAAGTTAAAGTTTATTTTACTCTAAGCAAAAGCCACTCCCCACGCATAGGAGATAGTCGGACATAATCGTAAAGAAAACCATGGAATGTACTTTGCCAACGGTTGCTTATTCCCAGCCAAAGAAAATGCAATGAACGGCGTAAATTGGAGAACATGTAATATATATTACCACGATGCCTCCCAACACCAGCACCGAAATATCGTATCGACCTCTTCGCTTTATATGTTAGTCTCGTGTTTACAAACTTGAAAGGATTATTCCTTCACAACAGGTTTTATACATTGTACTTTGCTGCGCCTTATTCCCAGGATTGAGCTGGTTTCCATCCTTGTTCCTTGTTTTCACTCTCAAAACTTCCGATTTAATCCCAGATGTTCCGTGCCAAGTGCAACACTGGGGGAGAAGAATATCAGCCAGTAGTGATAAATAAGTACTTTATTAGATGGGACAGAATTACGTTAATTTCAAAGGGAATCCTTTGAAATCAAACAACTCACTTCACTCAAACGTGGGGTCGATTGATGTGGCTACCGTCCCTCATCAGCCCCCTTGTTCCATGCTATACCCTGTGATCTCAGGAGCCTGAGGACCACAGGCCACCAGCCTGTGTGGCATTCAACCAGTTTTTGGTATTCAACCAAGACTGCCAACCCTTGACCTTTAACCCGGCCCGTCTCAGGTCTCTTGATCTTAGTCGATTAGACTTGCTGCCAGGTGTTTAAATGTAAATATTTTCGGAAAGTTCCTGTTGGATCTCTTCGTTACACACTGGTTTTAACAGCAATGAATGACAAGGCGGGCCATTTGAACGTGGTGGGTGCATCATATACACGAACGATACCCCCTTCCCATGCCTCCGCCCTTCTTCTTGTTTTCCGCTCCCTACTTAATCTTCCATCACCAGTTACCATCCCCCACACCCCCATCATCCACCTTCATCTAAATCATCCAACATCATCTGCCTGCATCGCTCTGTGAGAAGACTGGCCGGCTGCTTCGTCTTCTCTCAGTAGATTTACTGCAATTATAATGTTATATACTTATAATTTCATTAGATCAAAAGCAGCTATGCAAATGAGTATTTCCCCCTCCCCCATGTTTCTCTCCCCTGTTATACCTCTTTCTATTCGTCTGGTCTGCAGGAGATTCATCATATCATTTGGCTTAATCATCCCTGAAATATATTGGATTAGACATCCGCCAGGGGATACTGAGAAACCACACGTTTACAAAATCAACTTGAAATTGTATTCTATATAGCCTTCATATGATTTAGAATAGATCTACATTATGTATCCTCGGTCTGTATGCACAGGATGGGGCGTTTTTACTGAAACAATAGGTTCCGAATCGATCTTTTTTTTTTTAGCAAAAGCTTGGCCTTCCATTTTATTCCGAATCTGAATTGAGCATTACCCAGAAAAGGATTGTTCACATTTCCTCCTGTTTTCTATGGAAACTGTCCTGTTGCATAAGATTTATGGTGCTGAGCCATAACCCGGTACATAGGATATCTGCAGCTCACGTATGGTTCGAACTTTCCCGCGTGACATTGGCTTGGGAATCTCAAAGAATAACCTCAAATTATACAGTGATACATTGTGTCTGCATTGTTGGCGTGGGCGTGCTTTTTACCTTCACTATTTATAGATCTTTAACACCTGTTGCTGTTGTAGACAAGGAGGGCATGTTTTCGTCTGTTATCAGTTGGTTTACAGAAGTTCAGTTTTTTCGTACTTTCGAGGTATTTCCTTGTTCGCTACCTCGAATTATGAATGATATTTGATGGGGGTGGGATGTTCTGGATCCTCCGTGCGGTTATAGGTATATGTATATCAAGAGCATGGCTTCGGTAAACACACTTTTCATTGGTGGATAACACACTCTTTTCACTGGTGGATTATCTCTTCATTGAAACCTCCAAAATATCAAGGTGTTTTAAAACGTTATTTGAGATATAAACAGGGTGTGCTTTGAAATAAAATAAAAGGTTTGGAAATATGTTCACTTGTACTTGAAAATCTGTGTTTTGATACTGTATGTGTGCCTTTCTTTCTAGGTTTTTAATTGAAACTGTTTGTTGTTTCTGTAAAATAATTTAGGAAACATTTTTGCGTGATTATTAATATTGATGAGTGATATTGTATATAATTCTGTGCGCTAATGAATATATGTATCTTACATAGAACTTCATGTGTGTTGTTCCTGGTTACCTGTGTGGTGGTTTATGTTTGTGTATATAAAGACCAGTTTAAGTTAAAGTTTACATATTTTCCCAAGTAACATAGAACAAGTTCTCAAATCTGGTATTAATAGTATATTGTTCGATGTTATCACTGCACCTTTCTTTTACCTAATGTTGCTATTTTCCATGATTAAACTTCCATTAAATGCCATTTGTGACCCTTGAATAAACCAGCGCAAAAACACGATTTCTCCTTAGGGTTTCCATTACAATTCCATCCATTGATATGTTAATTGTTGTGCAATGTTGTTGAATGTTGTCCTATGAATTGATTAACATCGATTGGATTTGCAGCTCGTTTCAATGTACCTAAAGAAATTTGAGCGTAAAGAGCTCAAGGCGACGGAGAAACAGCCGCAGAGGATCACCAGGAACATCTGGCAAATTATGAGCCAATCTCCGGGCGTATGTTTCATAAAACTAATATATTAAAGGATGCTATTCCTCTGTATACATAGCTTAATAACCTTACTGACCTGCGCAAACCAATGATGTTAAAGGAGAGGATTAATGGAAGATGATTGCAGATGATGGGATGTCCTTTACTCTTTATTTAGCTATACTGATTATAACCCTAATGTTAAGAAGGCTTAAATCCCTTTCTTCTACCATGCATCATGGCACCAGAACCCTTTCATGCAAATATGTGATAAATGTTAAGTTCTCTCGCCTGAATAAACATAAGTAATCAAGGTTTTATTCACATCTGCATATTTCGTATTAAAATTAATGAACACTATCTGATAAGTTTACCGTTGTATTATAATATCTATTCCGAATTTCGCGACGAACAAGAAGTAAAACATTGCTGCTTCTGGTTTGTATGAAGTCTATATCGTTGTTTCATTGCATTCAGCGAGCGTGATGTGAAACTATAATAAAAATTGGACCGACTCAAAAATGGTCTGGATAAAAGATGCATTGCAGGAGAAACATGACCTCTCGCATGACTGACTACCTACCTTCGAGAGGCGCAGCGATGAAATACTTGTATTATGTTCTTGAATGCGTCTCTCAATAATCTTTACTTACCTGACTTTTGATACTAACATGTGCATCTAACAGCCTGTCAATCCATGCAAAATTAGCGTCATTCAAACTTTGGATCAGCTCTGATGTTGCTGAATTGTTATTTATAATATTTAGGAGTAAAACTTTCGCTCTCCTTCGCATTGAGGATGAGCTTTAAAAGATTGCAAAGTAAAATATCAGGTATCGGTTTCGGTGCCAGTTTTGTGGATAGTGTGTAATAGTTTAACGAGTCATAATTTTTAGATCTGTATATTTTAAACATGAATTTCGTAATTTTGATTATTCGTAAAGGAAATTGTGGTACCGTATTTCAAAGTGTCTCGTCGCCAAGGCGCATTGCGCCAGCGAAGCCCGCTGAAAAATACTAATTTTGTGGAGGCTGACACGTTGGATATATATATTGTTTTGTAAATATGCAAAGGTACCAACGAATGGTCCTTATATATAGTGAATAGCAGCAGAATGGCTGACTTGTACCAAGCGACAATTAGATCATTGACCCTCCTAATACATGTCTGGTGCGCCAACCATCTGAACTACCAGAACTTGGTTTCCACAGCTCTGCAACCCCAAACCACTGCACTGGATTCAGCCTTTCCCCTTCCAAGGGCTTAAGCCCACTATGGTTCTATGTTCAAATCTAGTCACATACACCAGTGGTATATGGTGTATCTGATGAATGATCTCCCCATTTGGCATTTGAACAAACGTACGTACAACGCCTCCCACCCTACCAATGACAACTCACATAGCTACCAGTTCAACAAATTTACCATTTCGGTATATAGTCTAAGTCTACTCACCTTTATAATATATTTTCCATTCATAAAGAGGAGTAGATAGAGTCGATCAAAAGAAATAAAAGATATTGTTGAATGCCATCAGCATATTGCGACCTATGGTTCTCCAGTGGCGAGGTCCATAGTTTAATATAACATGGAAGCCTATGGTTGTGTTGTTCTTATTGAATGTTTTTGTTATTCACTGTGATCATCATTGCATTATAAGATGGCGATTAAAGCTCTCCCATTTTCATCATTATTCTGAGTATGGTTATCTGAATATTTATTAAACCATATTTCCCAATAACTACAGAAAGGGAAGCCTCCTTATTCCTGTGATGTCAATACCTTGATATCAAATGGGAATAACGATTGTATGTACCTTCAACCGGTTGGATCAAAACATTTCGCAAGGCATATCATACGTGTTATGTTCCCTTTAGCCAATACGAATGCCACCTGAAGCAAAACCATATCCCCTCTATGTTAAGGTGTTTATTATCGTGAGTAAGGATACTTTTGCGATTCATTTCCCAATGAGGTAAATAGGCATACATGCTTGAATGAAACCTACAAGCTAAGTGCCCCACCTCCTTTAGAACTATTTACCCTCATTCCCGCGTGAGACTTCACAATGTATCCCACACCTCACTTCACCCCCGTCTCAATCTGCTCTCTGCACCGGAACTGGAGAGTTCACATGACAATCCCACAATCCACCGAGCCCCTCACAAAGTCCAGCAAGCAATGCGTCTGCTTACTTATACAATCGTTTGACAATTGTAATTATACTTGTGTTTTTATCAATATTCTTGCAATTAATTGATAATATGATTTACTTTGTTTTCGTGATTTATTTACTATGACCTTCTTTTTAGAGTTTTGCTTTATTGATATTGTCTACATAATTATTGTTTATCGATTTTATGTTGAGAATTCTTTCCTTTGGCAATATCTTTAACTTAGCCCATGCTTTAAGTATTTCTGAAGAACTACTTTGGTAGCATCGAAGATACTAGCGTGACTGAAATAATTTTATTTTCTTTTTTATGATTTATTTGATGCAAATACAAAGAGTGAGAGCTTGTCTTGATACCTTCTTCATGTGTCAATATTCTAGTTTAGCTATCGAATTATTTACTTGAGCGTCGATCTAGTTTACGGTCATTGTACTTTCTACCCGATTTTTCAAAGAAAATCATTAAAACCAGGGTCGTAACTTTTGTTTGAGGTTTTCATTCTACTATTTTATTTTTGTATTAAGTACACCACAGCGGTGCATCAAACAATTCCATCCCATATTCGAGAAAAAACACTCACCATCTCATTTATCACTTGTCATTTATTTAAAATTCGCCTTTTAAAAACGCTTTTATAAATATATTGAGGATGTTGCAACGATGTTGCGCAATTGTTGTCTTTGTCATTTCTTATTATTAGCATTATCTATCATTAGCACATTATCATTATTATTTTACAATGAGTTTCATACACAATGGATTTTATTACAATTCATATGAAATGGACCTCTTAGTTTCTTGGAAAGTAATAGTTACTAAACAAGTTCTCTGGTTTTATGCATTATACTTGATATTATTCAACTACAAATGGTTCTTTTTAAAAAAATGCAATAAAACACAAAATGGACACGTTCAGCATCTTTTCTTTCCTAACACTAGTATAAGTATAATGTGTGTGTATATAAGTGTGTAATTTGGGGTGCGTGTATGTGTGTATGACCTAAGTGCCTCACTCCTTTGTATACTGTAAAACGCGGTTTCATATATATTCTCAGCTATTCCAACGTTACCACTTCTCAATCCATATTTCAATGGAATATTGATTCAAATCAATCAGAACGTTAATCTCTAACTTCGTGTCCGCTAAATATTCGCACTAACTCTGACAAACATTTCTTTAAGGTTTCCATTTTAAACAATATCTTACCAGGATTTTACCAAGATTTAACTCCTTGCTTAGGACAGATGTGATCTATTTAGTTGTATTATATGCAAATTAGTTAAAATGTTTCTTTCATTAGATAAGTTACTCTTATCCTTAAATAAGAATCTTTTCGCAATACTTTAAAGTTTCAATTATTCCTATTTATTTCCTTGATTTAGTCATAGTATGGCTTATTGAATATTTACTTGCAAGGATGTCAATTGAAAAGCTTTATTCCCTTTCTCATGAGAGTGATTTTATTAAATAAGGAAATGTTTTATCATCATTTCCTTTCACTGATTATTGATTACAGATATGACAAAATGTTACCTTTTTTAGTAGGAGAAATACTTGATTTATCTATTTAGATTTAAGGCCTAGACATATAAAATTCTTACCTCTATTCTGACCATGCCTACATTTTAAAAAAATGGAATTGTGTTCTGAGCACGAAAATGATAGCTATTCCAATATAATGTTTGAAAATAATTTTGAAACGCCCTGTCTCGTCGGTAAAAATGATTTTGTCAGCTGGGTTTCAGACTACCCGTTTTCCATCAGACTTGGATCATTTGTCTGGTGGGAGGTCAAGAGAGGTAAAATCGATCAGGAGTTAGTATGTCAACGCCTTAACAGTTGGGGAAACTGAATCTTTCCTCATACTTATGAAACGAATATTTTAGTGTTAAGACACTTGTTATTCATATGACTACATTTCTGTATATATACGCATTGTAGATTTCCTACGTACATCGTTTATTTCATTTGGCACGGTCGCAATTAGGATACGGCCTTTATAAAAAGAAATCGAAATTATATTTCAACGTGAAACTGAAATGCATCTTTTGCCCTATGTAAATAATGACATAATGACCACCCATTTATCATCTCCGCTACCCCCTTTGCTGAGTTAACAACAGCTTATAGGTTTTAAATATTACTTTATGTATTTATGATAACATTTAAGTTTGTTATGAAACCTTTCCGAATCCCAATGTTAAATATAGAATGTTGGCGCATCTTCACATAGCTATAATCTCATTGGCTGTGGTACATAACTCGTTACATGTATTCTTGCAGTTGGAGCGGATCATTACTCAAGCCCAGAAGGTAGAGCTACTGGGATCGTCCTCTTCTTCCTCTTCCTCTTCCTCTTCCAAGTTTACTAACCATCATACTACCTTAGCCCACCACGTAGGTGCTTCATGCTCGTAGATCTCAAAAAAGGCAGACCCGGTGTGTAATCATATAATGAGAATTATGTGAACAGATAGAAACCTCGTCATTGTAAATCTTCCTAAAAATTATTACTAAACACAAGACAAGATGTGGCATTGTCGGACATTATCTATATAACTCTTGTACTTTTGGCGAAGTTGTTTCCAATCTTCTAAAAATTGTTTGAATAGTTGCCAGAAAATCCGAAACTAAGATATAACGTTTGCCCTAGTTTTAGAGTAATCTCAGGCTAATTTTCTAGTTCCATTAGCTGCAATCTCATAAATGGAGCTCTCTAATAATATGCGTCCGGGTCTGTTCTTTGTGTCTACTTATGAACACTGTAGATTTAAAGTTGAGTTTATGAAACTTTGCTATTTGTCACATGTATTTAATACATGGTGATCGTCCTTCCAACCATTGTCGAAATCAACTCAAAATTAAGCAGTGTTTTCTTGACTGATTCACTGATTACCCAATTAACATTGGAATTTGGCCCTGACTTTGTGTTCAACTAATTTCCAACCTAAAACACACAATACCATAACCATATCACACCGATAAGTGACTGGTAAATTACCTATCAATATTTTCGTAAAAAAAACACAGAAAGTCTTTAAATCAAAATTATTTAAAATTTAATAAGAATCTACAATATACATATCAAATTGGTTTAACAACTATATGATTATATTGCTGTATATAGTTTGAATTTTGCCTTCACCCTTATCGATCTTCAGTATATCGCGGTTACTTTAAGCATGGATGTTGTATATTTATCAAACTATTTATCTTCGTTTTTACCTCAGTTCACTGCAGGAGGATTGTCATCGTTGCTTTTTAGATTGTATCGTAGTTGGGTAGAATCATTTACCCACTTTTTGCTCCATGGTATTAGAGTAGCCAATGTTACGTTATGGTTGAGTTTCCTTCTTTAGAGGTCAAATGATAGAACAATGCTAAAAGGTAATATTTCTACAAAAGAAAAGCTCCTAACCAAATATCCAAACTAATATGATGGCTATAACATTCAGTTTGCCCTGTGTGGTTCTGATGGCCTTGTCATGTTTTACCTTTGGATTTAAGTAGAGAATGTTACATGAAAAGACTCTGCAACATATGCTAGTCTCGAGTAACGTAGTGTTGGGACAGAGACCTATAGCTGAGGTCCTGGTTATCGGGTTTGCATGCAATCCATTCTGCTTACAATGAATGTGCGCCAGGTACTGAAGGGGCCCACAAGGTCAGGTTTTAGCAGATATTTTACCAGCAAATTCATGACTCTATCTTCCTGACTTAGCAGTTTGTACAGGAGATGTAACCAGTAGTAGCTTAGTAACCAACATAGCACCAAAACTGTGCTTCCGATGCATCTATTGGGTTAAAACATTGGCAGTAGTGAACGGATCCTTTGTAAAACATCGGAGTAAGGCATAGATGTTAATTTGACTCAACCCACTTTGGTCAAACAGATTTAAGCAAATCAAGTTCCACAGGAAAATCGTGGTTTCATGAGCCATGGTGCTTCAATGAAGTGAATTGAATAAATTTAGATTGCGCAACTAGCATGATCATATTCCGCTCTGGACTTTCCTACACTTATAGAAAAGCCCTGTTACATTGTAACGAGCGCCTTTTTGTTCTTCCCCTGCCCTAAGAACTGACTACCATCATTCGTTTAGTTCCAAAGGGACATAACGACTTAAACCCTAACCACCACCAGTAAATATCTTTGCTATGTATCATTATTAATTTATTATTATTGTTATGTATACAATTATTATTATTTTTTTCACTCACTCTGAATACGACCTCACTATAATGGATAAGGCTAAAGATACCATATGTACTACCATCATCATTATGTATTATTATCATTAAGACAATTATTATCACCAGTCGTTCTTGCACTGAACTAGTTAATTTTTTTATACCAATCTGTGTTTATGTGTCCCGTGCACGAAAACAGGTATTTTTCTATTCCAATTATATGTGGGAAAATAATGAAAGACTTGAAGAAAGGTACCGTGTGATTTACTCCATATCCGTCATCTACGGGCTTCGATTAGTCATTGCAAACACGCGTAACGTGGAAATTAACCCCCTTTGTCCCTAAGTATCTGTTAAATCATATTTTTGTTATGACGTTCGGAGGTATCCTACTTAAGGATGGCGGGCTTGCTGAGCGGGGCTCTTTGATCTGGAGAGACGTGCCTCCTTCATATTATAGATTATATCCAACTGAAGGACCAGTCGGGGCTGAGAGAATGAGAGAAAGTTATGTGTCATGCATATAATACAATGTTGGAACCCTCTGGCTTCTAGTTGCCCGCCAGAGATAAAGGCTAGCTTTGGTTAATATCAGTGGAGGGGAAGTCAACTACCTGACCGAGACAAAGTACCTATCGCTTGACATTATGATTGCCATAAACTTATGAAAAATTTCCAGTAAAGCGATGCTCCAGACTGAAGCCGCTAGGGTTTCTCTTATTTCAATCAGTTATAGAAATGTTTCTGAGAAACAGCCAATTAAGAGGTTCTCAAATGTATTAGCATGAAATATTTACTCTTTTGTATTATAATGTTTCATGTTTGAGTATTGGCGAGAATTGACATGATACTCAGGATATTTTATTCATCAATTAATGCTTGGATTATGTTGCATAAATTATTAATATATAGGTCCTTTTGGGCGGATAATTTGAAGCTAATATACGACTTGAAGGCCGATATTGATATCAGGTGTGACAGTGCCGAGGGTACACGCACTAATGCTGTTAAGACATTTGCAATATTAATTTAATTCCACAAGTTCCTTCCATGAATGTAAGTCATTTCTATACTGGACCAGCCTGAAAACTGGACATTTCTCCTTCTGTTCGGTATAATTCCTGTGGCAAACAGTCATATCAGTGTCACTGTCATATATGTGGTACTTTTTTATACGGCGTCTATGCACTTTTTAATCTTGTTAGTGATGCACTACACTGACTGCTCTCTGGCAAATCCTAAAATTCTGACCATTTATTGTGCTTGTCCAGAATTGTTTAAAAAAAGGCATGCGTATATATAATGTATATGAAGTAAAGTATTGTTTTTGTATTATATATACAGATTAATAAATATGTACGTATTTGGGGCGTCAATGCAATTAACAAACGAAATTTCCTCTTTGTTGTGCCCCATATGTCCTCCATAAGGGACTCGATAAAACCTCACAGGTAGTTATTTCTAGCACTCTTGAGATAAAGCAGAAAGTGTCATCCTCCAATCGATAGGAGTCAAGATTTGGTACATCGCAATTTAAACATTGAAGGAACATTTCCACTATTGCTTTTTGCAAGTAGTTGTCGCTGCTTTGTTTTACGTTGTGTTCATACAGAACCAGAGCCAGACAACCTTCCATGGATTTATTGAGGCTTCTCTTGGAAAGGCTTCTTTTCTATGGATTTCCAATGTAAACTAATGGCTATGGAAATAGCCGTTGGATGACCTGAAAATAATAAGAAGCGCTGTGGGTCACAGCTGCTAACGCCCCTACTATAAATCAGTCACAATTACATAAACACTGACTTCACGGCCGAGCAGGGGACCCTAGTGTTCAGAACCACTGTTTATAGGAAAAGGCGACTTGAAAATGAGCCTCCTTGGAAGACAGATTATTGTGATGACATTTGGCGAATCAATCTGTTTGAACTTGCCACTGAAGTAAGAGTGGTGGGCATTTCACACGGGTGGCACTCTGGGAATCCATCCATGTTGAATTGGGAACACAAGGGGATTTATCGAGTGTCTAGTTTCATGCTCAGGCTCTGATTTATTGCCCTCCGTTCCATTTTTTTCAACTTTGACATTGGCTATAGTTGGGGTAATAGTTTATGTTTACTCTGGGAGTGTGTCAGTCACCATACCTTATCGCGACACACTGATATCCACTGTGTAGGAGCGTGTCAGTGATGTATCTTGCTTCCTTATTAGCGCTGTCGCGGCTTGTAATTTATTTCATCATTCCATTCCCAGAGAAATGAGGGCTCTGCCACCCAAACACAATTTGTCACATTTCCTTTGGTTTGTCACCTCCCTGCCGCGTGCCTGGGAAGCTATATTCCATGCATGGGTAACATGACATATACACCCATATACCCCGGCCTATTTTTTTATATTTCAAACATCCCTAATGTAACTCACTATCTTGCGTGTGAGGCAGCGATCTTGCATTTATTTTTTGTGCATCATTGTCTAGAATATTTAACTATATCATGCCTCTAATTAGAGGGATATTAATTAAAGGAGCCTTGATTGACACCTTCAGCTCCCACAGAGTTGAACTAGGGACTCATATGAACATACGGTACCCCCTAGTTTAAGAAATGGGTTCATCCCCACGAGCACCGTGGCCCTGGACGCGCTTTTTATACTTTCAACCTGTTGTATTTCGTCTATATTTAACAATTACAGCCCAGGTACATACAGGTGGTGGCTGTCCTGCCTTCCACATCAGCCTGAACACAGGCCAGCTGGCCATGGGTTCCGTCCAGTGAGGTTAGACCTTAGAAGAAATCTGCCGTGTCATTAGGGTGGGGCCATTCTCATTGTATTTAAAACCCAATCGTTGGTTTTAAAAGTATTCTCTGCGAATAGAGGAATCTCCCACCCTGTTCCCCGGGCCTGTTCCATATCCAGGGGCGCTTTCAGTTTCTGGCACGTCCCATGGTCGCCTTTTACTTAGACGTTTGATTTTTCCCCCCTTCTCACTCTAACTTTGTTTTCTTATTCTGAAATGTTTTTTTACTCTATATAAATGATCTCTCTTAGCCGTAATACTAACAAGTATCTATTCTTTTACCTAAGTTGAACCCACTTCCTATATTTCAAGGGATTCTCCCCTGCTCGTTCCTGTAAACAGGATACACTGGTCTGTCTGGGTGGTTGCAATAGTCTTCTATATAATAAAGAGCACATGCACTCGACGCATCCCCCTCCAAAGTACATCACAGAACTAACAAATATGAGATTCATTTGTTTTTAGATGGAAAGGGCTATATAATATATGTAATCTACCATATCCTTCAATTTCCCCCTTTTGGTCGCTTAGTTTGCTTGTATCACTCGAGGTATGCCCCGATCTTTTGTAATATATTTGTAGATGTAAGTAGTTATAAAAGATTGTAACACAATTTTCACTTTCTACGCCCCCCTCCCCCCTCCATTCTGCCGAATCTATAGTTTAAATATCTGTTAAGTGTCACCCCCATAAATTATTACTAGTAGGTGACCTTTGGCATTGCCTGGCGCAGTTGGAAGGATGTCATCCCCCACGTGCCGATGGTGATTACCTGGCTGGTCCGGGCTCTAGAGATAACCCCAATTAAGGCTAATTACCTGGTAATTAAGCCTACCTGTGCACACAGTAAACGCAGGTAGGAGATTGAATGATAAGGGCCGACGATAGCCTCACGCATACCACACTGATACCAAAGCAGAACAGATGGGGCGTCATATACCCGGCATGAGGGCCACTCCCGCTCTCTTGAGCACGCCCCGAACCTCGTCCTCCGCGAGAGACACGTGCCTCCTCTCGTTTAAAATTTCTATTTCCAAAGTTGTATATTGAAGATATGAATGGCTGTATTGGTTACTTTATAGCCAGGAATTATAGAATTAAGGCAAATGGCCTGTACATGAACCGAATATCATTTAGTACCTCTTGCCTGTGAATGATTTTATTTCAAAACTAGAATTTTCTAGTTCATAGAATTATTATATGCATCCGACCATACATATTCTAGTTTTCTAGCGCAATATGTGTCTTTTAATCTGGCCCTTGGCAGAACATTTATTATACATCATAGCTGTAGTGTAGATGACAATGTTGATTTATCATTCTATACGCGAATGTAGTTTGATTTGGCCAATTTAGACCAGACTTGTTAGAGTAAAAATCCCTATAATGGATCATTACAGCAAAGTAATGATTGTATTTTTTTTTACGAATATTCCACTTATACTCTTAGCATGGTTTCTTACATATATCTTCCACTATCTATCTTTAAATCTAGTTTTTCGTGGGGATTCCCATGGAGTTTTCTTGTTATCGACGTACTTATTATAAGAAGGTACAGAGAAGAGCGCCTTTTGAATACTGGTAACTGTAAGACAGCATTACATGTGTGTGCAAGTGCTAGGGTGATCAAACAACGAGACATTTAATATATTTAGTACGTTATATGAAAATCAAGAAAGCGGTTCCTAAGCCTGGAAAATTCATTGTCACTAAAATATATTTGTTGTCAATTAAAGACTCGCAGATCGGTAAGTAGAGTTCAAACTTGAATAATTATATATGTGATTTGTTTGCGTATTTTCATCTGAAAAGAATCAATTAATCTAAGCCCCTTCATAGAATCCGTTATGTTGGGAATTTTTGGTTCGCTTTCAGTTTTCTAACATTAAATCACTACCGTATGGGACCAGTCTGTTAATGGACGAACTAACACTATTGAGATATTTTACCAGCAAAGTCTTCTATATATCTAGTGCTCGTTTTTGCTCTTCCCAATTTGATAGAAGGAAATTTCAGCGAAACTTTTAAAAGAATTTTGCCGAAAGACACAAGTGCTTACAATGTATGTATTTCACATATGAATTCTCCATACCAGGGTCTACTTGCTGAACTTTACAAGCGTCCGTCACTTTATTGTAAGGTAGAAGCGGTTCTTTCCTTGCAGTTATATTTTACCTTTCAAGTTTTAGGTATTTCCTGATCATGCTGTAACTGTATAATGTATATGATTATTCGTCCTCTCTATTTTTTTTCTTTAAAAAATAGAGTGTCTTATATTATTGACCACATTGTCCCATTTCTCAACACCTTGTGGAGGAATGCTGGTCAAATAATTTTGTGTAGTAAATGGTTTTGATTCGATTGGAGATGAACTTTCTTTTGGATTAGACCCCATCTATAAAATGCATGCATTCAGGCGAATATTTCACATACCTCGAAATGATTTTAGAAAAATAAAATTGCTGGTAATCTGTTTAGATCTTGAGCGATTCCTAATTGTAGGCCGCTGTATGTGTATAGCAATCTGCTCGACCAGGGAAAGAATTCACTGAACTATTAAAATCCCCTTAAGCATCCTCTTCATTCTGCCATTATCGAGATATGTCTAAATAAGGGCTTTAAGATCGCCCAGGAATTGTTCTTACGCACTCTTTTTTCCGATGGCCGCGGGCAACCTCTGCACAAGACTGGGGCATCTTTTAGTGAGACCGCCTCCTTTCACACGAGGCCGCAGCGAATATTTGCATATCGCTGCAATCACAAAGAACAGATTGGACAGACAAATGGACAGACAAATGGCCAATTGCTGCCCTCTGGCTATTGACACCGAAGCCTCAGTGTCTGTGACCAGAGTGGTGGGTCTTGAATGCCCAGCCAAGATGGGCTTGGCGCATTGAAAGTGCTTAAATCAGTCGGTTTAATTGTTAGGGCAATGTTGAACCTGATCATTATTGTGCCCCCTGTGACAGCAGAGGGTAAATTTGTAACATCGTCTAAATTGTCTAACCATCAATTGACAAGATTATCTCTGCGATCAAATCTTGACCCGCGAATAATGAAATGGACGCGTGGATTGACAATAAATTACATGGTCAATTCTCTTGGGCCAATTTTATCTTTCCATTCTGTCAGTCATTCCTCGGTCAATGAAACGGGACATATATTTTTGGGCCAGGTTTAAAACTATTATTTAGTAATAGTTCGTTTAATAGCCTTGGGGCTGTTACAGATTTGGGTTTAATTTATCACTTTATAAAAGGTCTTTCTAGTTGCGATTTGAATAATCTGCGGTGTGCTTTTTGCATGGTTTATTCTCGTCCCCACCCCCATGGTGGACCCTTTCTTTCCCCAGGTGTGTCGTTTAGATTAAGACCACCCTCGTGGATGAAAAGTATCCATAGGGTCATCCCTCCTAGCTTGGGGGTGTGGGGGAAGTGGGAGGGCGGGGGGGGGGGCAAGATTGGTGGTTGGTGCCTTGACCACGTGTCCTTGTCCTGAGAGACAGGTGACCGATGGTAATTGTATTGGTGAGGTAAATATAGGGTGGAGAAAGGCAGGGAAATTGGACATTCTTCTGGTCAGAGTTTTCCTTCTAACCTGTAGGTACTGGGGACAGGCAGAAATGGAGGACCTGAGAGCGAACGTGAGCAGTGCATGGCGACGAGACAAGGCAGGCATTATCCATCACCTAAATTTTACCAGTTAGCAGATGGACCTTGCTGGAACTTGAAAGATCTCAGGTGGAAAATTATCGTGTTGTCCTCTTGTCATTGCCATTCAGGGGGCCCTGGGGCAAGCAGCTGGTGGGGCAGCCGGGGGCCTGGCTGTGGTCTCTGCCACCCAGAAATCTTAATGTTTCCAAAGCCCCCCCCCCCTCCACTCCTCTACCCCCACCCCACATTTCTCTATTGCTGAGATCTTTCATCAGGCGTCCGCGTCAACCACGCCTTCTCATTCTGGTAGTGCGGCGCCCACCTCCCTCTGTGACGACCTCCTAGCCTTACGCTAATGTTTATAAGCAGTTCAATTTAAATGTTTCGCTGATTTTACGGCTATCTAAGCGTGCTGAGGGCCCAGTTGGGGGCCGCCCTTTTATACACGCTGAAGTTAGTTTGGCCACCCTTACTTACCCCTCGCAGACACCCAAACATCATATATGTATGTGTGTATTATATATGCCCTCGCCTACCACCTGGAAAGCCCCACCACGAACGTTGACCTGCCTTTTATTCCCTAGGCCATGTTGGGGGTCAGAGGTCTAGAAGAGGTTATACCCAAGTTATAAGCTTTTCATCAGGTTTTCAAGCTAAATTGTTGGGGGTCATGAGTTCATATTTTGTACGTACTCTATGCTTGACTTTGAGACCTCAATTTGTAAACTAAGATCACCCTCCCCTGTGATGTGGTTGTAGGGAAAGATCGTAAATATCTCTAAAAAGAGGGGCCACCCCAAACTTACCGATTGCGATGGAATAACTGCACGATACGGACTACTGTTTATACCGAAAGGACCTGGGAAGTTATAATATATGTAGCTCGGTCCGCCTTTTATTGCCCCTCGTTGTTTGAGTAATGACCACCCAACTCTCCGTACATGGGCATCATGAAAATAATCAAACAATGTAGAAGTGAACCCTGAATAATAAAATATTATGTCTCCATATGGATTTATGGTGTAAGGGTCCTCGTAAGATGCCCAGGCAGGGATATACTGAATGAGACAATATGAACATTATTTTGTTAATAATGAAGAAAATATTTAGATGGCTTTAATTCTCATTAAAAAGCCTCAAAGGTCTCATTTCAAATTTTCCAAGAAAGAGATAAGCGGAGATAAGGCTAATTCTGGCTAATTAATATTGTGCCTTGGTCATTCCATTCTTTATAAATTCCTCTTCGGTATCTTGTGAATGGGGATGTCATTGGAAGCAGATCCCAAACCCAGTGTGTTCCAGGCGGTAAATCATTCGTTTATTACTCCACATTACCTGGGAACTCCTGGGTTGGTAAAATACTAAATACGATCTACGTGCCAAGGATAATAACCTGGTTTTAAGACATTTTCAGTGGAGTATGAAATTTCCACCTTAACGCGTAGAGTCATTCTCCTCTTGGTCCTTGTGGACACGTTATTAAAGGGTTAATAACTCGTGTACCATGGTCTAAGTCCGAGTTAAACTCTTTCATAATGCGTCTATTTGTTCATGCCCCTCTTGGACTTGGATGTTTAATACAGGTGTCCCCTAGCCAGTATCTTATTTTCCCGCCCTTTACCTCCCTTGACGAACTTTTCTTGGCCCACAGCATTCAATTAACTTTACTTCTCCAAACAGATAAACATTTTTAACAATAAATGATGCGGACTGTCACTTGACCTTGTCAATGGGATAATACGATGTACTCTGACCTCAGAGTAAAAGAAGATGGGAGTGGTGACTGACGGTGAGTCTCTATGGGAGGTGATTTTTCCTTCAGGCCTGACAAGAGTATTACTGGGCCAGACATCGGGCAAGGT
The DNA here is from genome assembly GCA_942159475.1 of Sthenelais limicola. Classification (NCBI taxonomy): domain Eukaryota; kingdom Metazoa; phylum Annelida; class Polychaeta; order Phyllodocida; family Sigalionidae; genus Sthenelais; species Sthenelais limicola. The sequence continues at coordinate 45,472,790 of OW804095.1, read as the reverse complement.
TCCCGTAGCTTTTTCTTCTTTCATGTGGTCAACTAAAAACCACATGGGAAGATCGAAACAAACAAATATTGTATTGTCAGGGGTGGACATACAGAGTTGTTAGTCCTGGGAGCACTGATTTTACCCTGGGTTTGGCCTTGGGGCATTCTCTTCGTATTAATACAGCAGTGTCGTGGTCAATCGCTGTTTCTCGCCCAAGTGTGAAGAAACTATGAATAGAGAAACTATAATACGGGGAGACACTATAGACAGTGTAGTGGGCGATCGTTGTGACAACCATGACAGATTACTTTTTAAACTTCTTGAAAAGGGAGAATGTCGCCATCGCATCAGAACAATCACTAAAAAGAACTGCAACGATGCTTGCGATCATTTATTTGAATTTAAGAAAATACTAAGAGTTAATTCTGAAGGTTCTGTTAATCATATCAAAATATTTTATTAGCTATTTCTACTATGTCATCAGTTAAATATCTACTAATTAGCGGGCCCGAGTACATTTTATTTCAATACCCGCCTTAATTCCAATGAAACGTATTGAATGGGATTAAACGACATACTTGTGACATTGAGATTGGAGCCTGTACGTCTAAGCATACCCTGATACTTGGTTAGTACATGACCTTGACCCTGCTTCATCAGAAATTACTTAGGACGGAGTGGGTCCTGCGACATAGGCGGTGTGACGTGATGTCTCGCGCCTGCACTGCTCGATCCTATCAACTATAGATGTACTGTCATGGGTCATGATGCCAAAATCTCAACTATTCCGTCACAGTTTAATAGGCTGTACCCACTAGAATATTTCCTTATGATCTCAGAGGCCAAATGTTACTCAGTTGCGCGCCTTTGCGTCCAGATACTAGCTAGATACTACTAAGGCCAGGTATCTACCAAGAGAAGTGCCATTTGACTTGTCCCACATTTTTCTCTCTTGAGATGAAAGAAATGATTATGAAACAAAAGTAATATATATTTTTTATGTATGGCTTCTTGGGATACTTCACATGTGTAATAGGATATTGCGATAAGACTAGATCACATGAAATCCAGCCACAAAGACGCTCCCAGGTGTGGCCGACCGTAGAGCTCTTATTTTTACAAGGATGGTTTTTTTTTCATTTGTTAGGTGTAGCCCTTAGGAAATTATGTGTACCTGTGATTGGTACCTGTGCACAGACATTGCTACCAGAGACTAGAGAACGCCAACCGTGTGTTTTTTTTAATAGTCAGAGAAGATTTGTTTCTATTGTACCTGGCCTATTAAGATGATCGCAACCATCCTTGTGGATAATAACTCTTTACTGATCGCCCTCATTTTTCACTTTATACGTAGTTATACTCCTAATGTATATCGTAAGAAGTGTAAGATCGGCCGTATGGATCCAAAATCAAAGTGCACCTGACATAATTAGAGCCTACGAGCCTGCATCTCCCCCCTTCATCTACGCAGCATTTCTGCAACATGTGACTTCGGTGTCTTCGCATAAAAATTGAAATGGATGTGTTGAGGTGCAAGCTCTGATTTCCCTGGCAGAAGCAACTGTCGCTACTGTTTCTATATTGATTCACACTAGGGAATGTAGGGAGGACAATGGCCTGAGAGTGGTCGTTTCTACTAAACACTGTAATGGACCTGATGGACTTGGTTATCCCTTGCCCAACGATTCTGTTAAATAGTCGATACTGGTATAAATTATTCAAGTAGGATAGGGGCTAATGGCTATGTGTCGCCTTTGTAGACCATTAAGCTAAATACCCGGTACCCATAGCTAAAACTATAGTTGAACTCTCTTCTACCTCATACTTTTGAATTTACCGGTTAAGGTGATCCTATGATCATTGTCTCTTTTCTTGTAGTTCATCTTTATGATATGTGGGATAAAGTACTACTCATAGAAACATTTATATTTGAGAATGAAGATTGACCATTTCATTATACGGTATATAGTTTCATTCCTATGAATGGTAGTATTTGACGTTGTTATAGTGATTAAGGAGGGAATATTAACATTGAATGCGAAACGAATCTCAAAGATACTTTTCTAATTCCTTTCGCGTGGTTCCAGTGTCAAGTGCAAGAAGAGGTATTTATGCATAATGCTTTAGGAAAAAAATATTCACAGACTTTACACGTTTGGTATTTAGAAGTGCTGAAAATGCCCATAGTAATAAGGCATTGGGTAGTAGTTGTAAAATAATATCTAAGCATAATCATCTGTGTTTTAGATATAACCATGTGAAATCGCACACCACATATCAATATTATATTTCAATACTGACACAAAGGACATGTACACCAATGCACAGAGTGTGGATGCCCGGAGTTGATCCAGATTCAAATTCTAGCTTCGTTCCATTAACATATATTAACTTTGAATGTATCGCGTGCTCTGAAATGTCATGGCAACATGAATATAAGATATGGCGCTATTTTTACACTGATGTCATGACTGGTTTTTCGTGGTGTTGATTTTTTTTTATTTCTAAATCAAATTGAAATAGATATCGATGCAACTTTAGTCAAAGCATGTTTATCGTCATAGATAAGGAATGGTATATTTTTCTCAGTGACTTTGATGTAATTTTGGCGCCTCTGACTGCACGGTCCCATGTGTATGAGGAGCCTGTGTGTAGATTTGTATGGTTTTTTTAAATGAAAAACAGTTAGTATACAAATGTATCTAGCGGCTTGTCAGTAATATACATCAGCTCAGTATAAGGTCTGTCGCCTTTTCTATGTATTGTCTGTAGTGGTAAGTACTGTCGGTAATGAGATATCATACATCGTAAAATAGAGAATAGTTGTCATTCACTCGTTGCACATTCAGTAAGAGTTAATATTATTATTATAATGAGTTGCGCTCTCTATATACTGGAATGAGTCTTCATAGAAATAATTTTCCAGGACCCAGATGGACAGAACTATCATGATACCACATTGCTGATTCATTTCTTCGGTCGCAAAGGAAATGACGTGGTTAAATATGAAGATTTCCATAGGTAAGTTTATCATTTTTATAACGTACGCTCCACGCAGTATGTGTCAATCCGTTGATCGTAAAAAACCTGAAAGCAAAGCGTCTGTGTAATATTTATCATATACATTTGTCATTTTAAAATAAATATGACCTTCAACCCTAGTTCCTATAATATGACTTCTGAGATGGATTGCATCAACATTCACTTGTGCCCTGCTTCTGACCCCCAACATAGAAGCACATATTGCTTACCAAATTGGTAAACTAACAGTGTCCCTGATTCTGTGACTTGTCAAAGTTCATAGACTTTCTTTCTGCCAGCCATGGTTATATAAATACATGTAGCCTTCAGTCGGGTATTTACGACTTGTTACATCGAGATGTTTATGGTTATCCCCTGCCGTTATAACTATTTTTCAACTTCCTGGATCAGACGCCCGAACAAGAAGTTAATTGTCGATTATTTTCACGATATTGTATTAACTTTCATGATATTCTTACATTGCTCATCATTAGCATATATTATTATCGCTCCCTTAACACTCATTTCACACCACAAGATGTAGCAGCTCAGATTATGATGCCATGTAGTATCAACTCATCTCCGAGCCACCCCTATTATATATATATATGATGCATTGATATCTGACGCTCGGCTTCAACCGAGTTACTTTTAACGCTCTAAAATATTTCATTGGGGCGCGATTCCTTCGTAAAATGATGCGAGTCCGTCGTTCCCTCGCCAAAATTATTATCTTATAATATCGTATTTTGTCGACTACTTATGTGTACACATACCCCAGGGAGTTGACACATTACCTTAATTGTCTTTTTTTAATATATCTGCGGTGTTGCCTCCAGTAAGCTTTCATCCAGGGGAGTAGGATCAGGTCAATTGTAAACTTATCTATACTTTAGGTCTTGAAATGTTCCCTTCGTCCATAATTAGGGCCCCGCCAAATTTGTATTCATGGTTGTTATTGCTTCTGAATATTGTTACTGACATAAAAAAAAACTTTCGCTCTTAAATTAAGTCTTTTCTGCTTTCTTAGGTTTATGGAGAATCTTCAGACCGAGGTTCTGGAGCTTGAGTTTAACGAGTTCGCCCGCGGCATGCCCACTATAACTGAGGAAGAGTTTGCCAAAGTGCTGCTCAGATACACCATTCTCTCCAAGGAGGAACATGAAGAATACCTCAGCAGGCTGCGACAGAGAATCCCACACGCCTTGGTAACTTTAATTATTGCTGGAATACCAAGCATGGTTATAAAGTTTAAGATTATTGATCAGTCTAGGCCCGAAGATGAGAGAGTCCCTTCAAACGGGGGGAAGGCCTCTCGCCTCAAACCGCAAAGTGCCATCATAATTCCATTAAGACCGCAAAATTTCATTATAATCCCATTAGAACGCCTAGTCCTAGGCCAGGAAACCGATAAGCAAAGTAGGCATCCAATCACTGATATACCATTCTTATCTGATCTGAGGTTTGGGCCTAGACTGTGATGATTGGGTGGATGTTATCATTTTTTATATTTCATCCAAGAAGTATGCTGAGTGGACAACAATTCTTTCTGTTCTATACATGTATATCCCCCTTATTATTCTGGACAACCTTGGTCTTGGTATCACTGTCCACTAAGGCGAGGTCTCCTGATTAAAGAGGGGTCATTTTAACAGAATTATACAGTTTATGGACCAACTGTAATTATCCAATGTGGCGGTCGAGGTGTACGGATTAGAAAGATGTCCACAAGTAGAAGTTATACTGTAGCTCTCCCACTTTTCCATCATTGTATCTGTCAGTACCTGGCCCTCTGCGACCTCACGGTGTCTCTGCAATAGCTTTTATTTACACAATTAATTAACTAGTTTTCGTATCCCGCATCTATCCTCCATGATGTAGGTCAGAACACCTACATAAGTAACAAATCCAGGTCATGTATACTCTCTGGCCAACCCATTGTATTCCTTAATTCTGTTCCGCCTCCCCTAGTTTTGATTTACAATCAATTCAAATCAAATTTAATTCAGATTGGTCGCATGCATTAAAGAAAAACGATTGAAAATTCATATATGCTTTTCAATCGTTTTACGTTTATTCCTTTAATCAAATATGATTGAATATTTGGCAACCGATAAAAGGAAATAAGGGTGACGCAGCTCTCTCCAGATGAGACTGGGAGGGATACAGAGTTCGAATCCCATATTATAAAGCGGCCAATCAAACACGTCGCCTCACTTCTCCGCTCTTGATATTACTGGCTTTGGTAGGGCGTAAATCAATCGCAACTACAACTATCCCCAAAATGGACTGAAATATATCAGTGCTACTATTACTCTTATGAGTTTTCTTCAAATTATGGTGGAACCTTTTGCCATTACATGCGAGGGCGAACATTTATCTTTGGTGAACATAAAATTGGTCTCATTTTACATGCAACTGATTTAAATTCGACATTTGTCATTTGAACGTACTTATAATATAAATAAATAACATCCTAGGCCACCATCCCCCTCTGCAAAAATTGCTAGAAGCTGCTGGATGAACTGCTATCATGGCTGATAAAAAACTATTTTCCTAATCGATACATTTCTTGTGGTTTCAAAGGTTAATGACCACCACCAAATTGTCGTTTTGCGTCACGCGTATTCGTTGGTGTGCATGACAACTCCAGTAACGTAAATTTGATGATAGCCACCAACAATGACTATCCATTCATGGGTAATCATTGAAGATCACATGCAACTGAGGAGGAACATTCCCCACCTTTTCCTAACGCTCAGTACCAGTGATGGGTAGTTGGTAGAAAAAGTGGACCACGAATAAGGGTCAGATGATGCATAGGATGCCAAGTCTGTCATTAATACTATGACACGGCCTCCTAGGAAGAATGTATGCCTCTGCCAAGCATATGAACACATTACAGCACATATGTAATCATCGAAACGGTAGTTTTAGTGAATTCCATACTTAGAGTTGGATCATTGACCTGATGGTTACCATGCTCCATGCGGTGCCAGGCTAAATTACCTTTGCGTTTATGTTAATCTTACGGCAACCTAATGCGTCTTCTATCTTTTGTTGATTCAATATTTCAATATATATTGGTTTCTCTGTTCAAATACATCTAAACTTATAGAGGATCTGCCTATATTTGTCAAAAAGATATGTATCAGAGAACATCCGTTGGTCCGTGACATTTTCTGTGCACACACTCCATCTATATGTCTGGGTTCCTATTAATGTTTTTTCATCTTTTTGCTTTATTCAGGGTATATCGTTCAAAGATTTCAAAGAGTTTGGGCAATTCCTCAACAACCTGGATGACTTCGCCATTGCAATGCGAATGTACACATTCACTGACCGTCCTATTTCAGAGGGTATGTAAAAAAATATAATTCATTTTTCCTCATTGATATATATGGAATGAACTATGAGGTATTGAGTGTTATATTCCTTTCAAAATTACTACATTTATTGTTTAAAGTAACGCGTAAATTTGGCTCTGGTACTGAATCCATGAATTTGTTGATATTCGTCTTCTTGATTTATCTTTTACGTGTAACACCTACCGGAGATTATGCATCAGAAGAGAATAGTTTAGAACAATGTCTCTCTTTTACAGAGGAGTTCAAACGCGCGGTGAAAGTGTGCACGGGTCAGAATCTCAATGATCAGCTCGTCCACACCGTATTCCAGCTTTTCGATATTGATGGAGACGGCCACCTTAGTCATAAGGAATTCATCTCCGTCATGCGAGACAGGCTTCATAGAGGCTTTAAGGTCAGTCAGATCATGACTCAATGTCTCCTTATCCCCCGATGCTTGCGCTTTTCAATGCCCAATTTCTTGCCATTCCCTCTCTTCCTTTCTTTCCTTGCTTGCTTGCTTTCTTTCTTTTCTTTTCTTCCTTTCCACACAAAGCTTACCTTTGAAAACGCTATTCTCAATCTACTGAATGTTCACTCCCCGGTCACCACTACGTCCACTAAAGCCCTATACCCACCAAGCCGATTTTCTTACAGGGGCAGTCGGCTGACAGATGAAAAACGGCCTGACATTATTAATCTCTTCTGGCCTGGCAGCAATCTGTTTCTCATCCGTCTGCCCCCCGTCGAGATAATCGGGTAATAAATATGGGGCTTTATGCAATTCTGTCTTATCACCTTTCCTTTGTTTGTATATTTTTTCTTTTGTTAATAATCCTGGCGGTAGATTTATTAGGCGCCTGTGTCTCTGCTTATTTGCTATACACCGCTTTGTAAATACCTCGACTAAGAAATACCAAAGATCACGGTTTTGACCATTATTTATTTTTATGATAGACAAAACGTAGGGTACGTATCTATTAGTCTTAGACTGAAATATGATCAAGTCCTTTTGCAATTTGTCCGAAGATTTATGCTTTAATTTTCACCAGTTTCATGACATATCTCCTCACCTTTACAACTGTCCATAATGCACATTATCCGTTCACCAAATGAGACCTGCGCTCTCAAGATCCCTTCAACATCAGCCCCATTTCTTTGAAGTATTTTCTAGTCTCTTAGAGATCCCACACCAAATTTTCTTCGCCGGTATTCCTTACCTCTTCTCGTTTCACAAGTGAAGAGTCAAGGGGTTGCATATTTTACAGAGCTTCTATTTTTTCTTCTGACACATTTCTCCAGCAATTTATACATCTGTTTTCCTATTGCTCAATCCAATCCACGCTAACGCGCCCCTGTGCTAAAGCGCATCACTACTTTTTTGCTAAAGATATCCCTTCCTCCAAAGGCCACCATCCATCTTTGCTGCATTTGCATAAATAATATCAATTATGAATATCTTGTTTCATCACTCGGTGGTAGATGTGCCGTTGTGGGTAGTGCGATGCTTAGTCTACATCTAAAAATTGGTAATGTTTACCTGCCTTATAAATTACGTTTATCTAAGTACCAAGACCTGAAGAATGTCGTAATGAATCTTGGTTACCGGTATTTTGATTTGTTTATGACTGTAATTGATGTTATATATGGTGTCATTTCGTATGTACAATTTACGATATGTGTGATCTTAGGGATTTGTTCATACAGCCAAGTTTTGTTCAGGTCTGTCCTGCTATGAATTGTTTGAAAGAGGCTGTGCTATGACAGTTACCATTTTCTATTCATTATATTTTTTTGCATTCAGTATAGTTTCGGCAGAAATATATTTTCAATATGGAAAAGTCTGAACTACTTAACTAAAACGTAAAACATAAGTGATCAAAATTCAACCCCTCGGTAATCGAAAATAACCAAATAACACATCCAAATTAGTATTGATTCCTCCCAACCAATCTCCAGTATGTGCCCAGTTAATGCCATCTTACCATATCCCAACCGACACTTAAAGATGCTATATTTATTTTTAATGGGAACCCTTTTAACCTGGAAAAATTCTAAAAGAGTCCTCCTAACAAATGAATTCCTTTTTGTGGTAGCTTTTTGTTATATAGGCTTGGTATTGATAAAAAAACTATTTGATACTAAGATTCTGATTCTAAATTTTTAAAATCAGAGTATCTTGACATTGCGCCTATAGTATCGGCGCTTCTCCCGAATGGGGGAGGAGCACCGATAGTTGTGACCTCTAGAGTCTTCGCTAGGAACCACCCATATTTTTAAGTACTAACTGGTGGCTTCCTCTATGTTTCCAGAAAAAGGTAAGTAGTCATAGCAATCCAAGGCAACATGCACTAAGTAAACGCTTTGTGTATCTGAAAGCTTATGTTGATGGGGAAAAAAAGGTAAAATCAATCCCACTCAAGCTGCATGCCTTCTGTGGACTGTATACTGTCCAAGCACCACGTTATGGTCATGTTGTCATTCTCCCAATATGCTAACTGTGGTAAATCAGCCTATTATTGGTGTTGGTGGGTTCAGCGACTAATATTATGATCTACACAGCCGAGAACTCTCAGAGACTATCCTTTAAAATTGTGCTGAAAAGAAAAAAACCTGGATGAATTACAAGTACCGAACCTAATATAGCATTTAAGTTACTATCATTCATTCAAATTTTTAGCAATGATGATGTTCGATAACTTTTTATCTGGATTTTTAACTTTCTATTGCATTTTGTGAATGACAGTTATAACGCTACTCGGTGATTTCTTTTCATGTTTTTTAATCGTGAAAAGTGGTGCCATCTATTTAACAGGTCATGTTTTGCGAATACCTGGTGGTTAATCTTTCTCATAAAAAGTCGTCAGTGAAAAAAATCCAAACCAACCCCTTCTGTGTATTGGCGTTGTTGTGTCTAACCTCCGCACCAATATAATCTTTACTGAATTTTCGACTTCTTTCATCGGATTTTGTCAATATATTTTTCTATTTGTTTATGATATATCTCTGTAATAACTGCAATCATACTAAAGCACTTGTTAATGGAAAGCGAACTTGTAGGTAGATATATATATGCATGATTATCTATAATAACTATATGAAATGGTGTTTAGAAATTATAGTAAGAACGAAAAACGTCACCACAGGATATTAGCATACATAAAACACTGATAGGACTTGGTAGATTTATACCGAATATTGGTCACTTATATATGATTAATATCTACAATTAACATTTAATGCTTTTAACACTATATGTTAGTCATCTTGGGCAACCTAAATTTTACATGCCTTTATCCGTCAGCATTTCTCTGTTATTGAAATGCTTTTCACTTTGATTACTTAAGTGGCTCATCACTTTTAGATAACCAGTTTGGGAGTATGTAGTCTGGTATTCCTTGCAATTAATTAATGTAATGGTAATGATGTCTCTGGAAAAGAATAATCTTTTCCTTTGCACACTAGTGCACCAGTCCACATAAACCCTCATGCCAATCTCATTTTAATAGATGTGGTTTCAAATAAAAATTTGCGTATGTTTTCTGCTCGTTTGATTTTCATTTGTTCACTCTTTTTTCTTTATAGCAAAGCCTTCCTACTGATGGTCGCTGGGACATCTTCAAACATTGTGTGAAACATGAGATGAGAAACGCCTAGAAACGGAAATGGCAACAATTGTTTCGTTTCGAACATCGTTGACTGCACTGATTCCAGTGTTCTAGAATCTGGCATAGGGAAGTTATCGCTCAAGGGTGATCTGGACAAGGACAAGGACACGGTTTCCTATAACCTACACCTTCTTCCACTAGATGTATCCATCAAGAGTCGTGATCTCGTTTTCATCTCCCAAAATCATGTATGATTTGATGTGTATGCTTCACAGAAAATGTTTGCTATAGATGATTTACAATTGATTCATAATTAAAGGGTAGATTGTGATTGGAAAGCTGTGGTTCGCCCGTCCTCACAGCTCTGTTCCATTTCCTTGGATTTCTATCGATATGTCATGCCTCATATTCCCATATATTCACTGTATACATATATATAGTTGTAGTTTTATCTTTCATTTTCATTTCAAGTTAAAATGAATTGATTTTTTTTTCTGCATGTGCAGGCATGCATTGATTGCCTCCAAATCATTTATAACAACTAAATGAACACGTAAAACAAAGTAAACCGGCCCCACGAACTATGATGTGAAGAAGAACATTTAATGCCAAGAGGCCAATTTAAGTCATTCTAAAAATTTGGCAGTAGTCCAACATGCAGTCACTATGTAAAACTACGCGCTGTTGTTGCCTTTAAAATGCCTTATTTTCATGTGATTTCTGTATAATTGGCATCAGCATGTTAACATGCTTTTTGAATGTTGTTACTTTTTTTCTCGTGTATATAGTTCTATTTGCTGATAAAATACACTACTAGCTAACTCACAACTCTGATGGACATTCATCATAGGACATTCAAATAGATTTATTCTGCTCTTTACCGATGACTCTTTCTTCCTTGCCCCCATAAATGTTTCCAGGTTAGGAGATAGATGTCTAAAAGTAGCTCAGCAATAAAATTCCTTAATGGGATAGGTATATAGTTGCGATCAATGGTGAAATTGGGGTTTTCAATCGTGCCCTGGAATTAACCATTATTTGGATTATAAGGTTAATGAAGAAAGCCCTCGGTGGTGTATTTTATATTGCCTGAAAACCTTGATATTGCTAAGAAATTAAAAATATTCCGTGACAATGTTTCGGAAATAACAATTGCTCATAAAGGTAGTTGTTTCTTACTTCCCCCTGATGAAATGATTTAATTTATCTAGTCTCTTGCAAATATTGCTGTTAGTGTATTATCAAGCTCAAGGATCATTAACTTGTATTCAAGGTTTATAAAACGTTATAAACTATTCGTTTTCTCGGTGTTCTTTTACACTCTGATCTATACAGAAGTTGCTCCTCAGTTGAAAGGATACTATTAATGTGTTCCTTGTGTTGGGTAACTGTATACTTGTATATACGACCTTAACTATCCTTGTGTATCATAAGACTTTCCTGTTAATGTTTCATTATATTGCACAAACCTTAATTGTTATGAAAATTGAATGTATATGAAATTGGCGTAGCAGATTCTTCTCATGAATGAAATGTTGTGTCCTGCAAGTCAGTGATATACTATATTTATGCTACTGGTCAAAATCATGTATACATACTTGTTTCTTCGCATATATATAATACGCGCAATTGTTAAGAAATAAAATCGTCTTTTAAATCCAACTATTAATAGTTCTGTCTTTTATGTATTATATTTGTCGATTTATCAAATTTGGTGATCAGATTCAACCCAAACAGTGATGGCTGGTCTGAAGTGATGTTTGAAGTAATGGTAATTTAGCATGCCTAACACCTGGCTGGGTGGAAATCTAAACATAATATGTAGTGGCACCTATCATCAAAATAATGTTGAGGGGTAGCTGCAAACATGCTCGGGATTACAATCACTGCTTGTGTTGGTAGTTGCAATTATTCTAAAGCTTCATTAAAAATATCGGCTAAAAAACAGGTAAGATCACACAAATTATTGGATAAATCTTTGAATATAAAACTTATTTGCACCTGAAATGCTATTATTCCCACAGTCTTGACTTATAGTTTTTAATAAGCGTCTGGCTAAAGGCAAAGAGTTTATACCTATACTAATAAGAGATGACACATTAGTATTGAACCTCTTTGCTAAAGGTGAGAAAGCCGATGAAGGAGTTAGGTTTCTTACTATGCAACCTAGTGATCAGTGACTCACTATAATGTAAAGTTGTTGATCATTGTTTTGTATTGAATGTGTAAGCACGTTTTTAAAGCCGCACAATAGCTCAGGAAACCCGACAAAAATTCCATGCCAGGGCACGCGTCAGAAATTTGGCCTTTAGCAAAATTAATCTTTGGAAAAACTCTTTTGAGGATTTCTATTGAAATAATTAGCAAAACAAACGTCCAACTATTTATTCATGGTGGATAGAAATGATAATTTGCTGATGGAAAAAAATCATACCTCCTCGTGCCACCACAATTCCATGACTTGCTTGTAAAACCAGAGAGGTGTGCCAGAATTGTCCTTGTTTAAACAAATTTATAGATCAGGAACCCCCTTTCTGGTATCTCATCTTGCCATCCTTTTCCTTCTCTAAATATCTTCTTAGAACCATATAGCAACGACCTAATATCCTTGTTTAAGTAAGAAGGATGAAACTGCAATGCATATCCACCAGAATGAATAAAAATATTTTGATGCGACTGAAGACAACGAAAGAATAGGATGCATTCAGCGCACAGGCAGTTGAGAGTATTTCATGTTAAGTTTCCTCAGTTCCTTATATTTGAAGGACTCAGTAAGTCCTTAGTAATGAATCATTCATTGTAGATTCTCCTCCTGACGTGTAAACAAGCGCAAGTTAATGTATGACTTGCGATTGGAATAAATAAAACTTTCTTCAGCTATATTAGCCTTATTAAAGGGAGCGCCTTGGAAATTCAGAACTGAATGTGCTCAAGACTCGGCGGTATTTAATTCTAAATTGGGTTTGGTCCTGAACTGAGAAACACAATTCCTTCGCATAGGGAATTATCTACTTCCGTAATTGAATATAACACGGCACATATTCGATATTTAATCCCACAAATAAATATATTCCGAATCCCTTTAATTACATATGAAATGTAAACAATATATTCATATGAGAACATATTCCTTGTCACATTTTGACAATCCATAAAGGAGCTCAGGTACTAATGAGGACATTCACATTGAGATTTGGACGCTGTTGACGAAAGAAATGCCACGAGCGCATTCAGGATAAATTCGAGTTCAAGGAGACAAATCCCGTCATTCAGTTCTTGGTCCAAAAGCGCCCTTTGCTCAGGTGTGAACCCCTACCGGCCATAGAACAAGTATTACTCCTTTTGCTTATCCTACTCCTCTGGTTATAATGCGATTAACCCGTTCTTGTCTTGAACAGAAGAAGAGATTATTTCAATTATGAAGGAACACTTGAACGCGACTATACGCCTACCAAGGGACCTGTTCCTTGGTACTCCGTCTATTAAATTCGCCCAGGGTTAATTTAAGCCCTCACATCTATTTCACTCGCTCTTGGTTATCAATCACAAAAACATTTAGCGGGATTTACAGCATTGGTGAATTAGTTCTGTCGAAGCAGGGATACCGAAACACGGAGTACATGGTTCATTAGCTGGATTACATTGTTTCCCGGAGTATCAAAGCTGCGCGTTTTTCGCCATTTCACCTAAAGTTTCATTTCATGAAAGGATTCGTCTGCTCAGGAATTATTAAGATAGTGTGTGTGCTTCCTGTGATCTAATCAGAGAATCATCATATAGACCCAGTTTGCCTCGGGAGATGTCCAAAGAAGCGTGGGGTCCAAATGGCAGGGAAGACCACGACGTCGAAACATTTATGACAGCTTCGAAGGAGGTTCGTATAAACTAATACTACCAGGATTGAACCGTAGAACAAATTATTTGGAGTTTTTTCCGGAGACATTATTTATGTAATACCTTTGTAATTAACACAACAAAATATGGCGAAATTTAAACAGCAAAATTTGGCCCAATATAATTTGCATCTAAGATTGTGTATGTTTATACTGATCCCCTTTTTAGTCCTTGTATTGAGTTACGGGGTTATGGATCAAAATAATTAACTCCAGTGTAGGAACATGAATTTAGAATTTAAAGAGCAGTACACACATGTGTATGTCATTACTGGGGTCAGGCAAACATTTCATTTCATTTTTATGATGTATTATCCAACTTTCTTTTAATACTACTTACGTAATACAAAACGTCCCTATTGCTATGTGTTTACTTCATGTCTCACGAAATAATTTTCCACTTTTTCTCATCTTTCTCATCACCAGTGCGCTATAGGCACTAATTGCCTATTTGTTACATATGGTAAATAAAATGACTTCTTTTATTATTTTTTTGTCGGAAGTTTCACATAGGAGTGATATATCTCATTCGTCGAAATCAACCCCTTAGAACATTATATTTCTTTTAAATACAATATGAAATACTAGTCGTACATAGTTTTAACTAATCCTCTCCCGGCAGAAGGCCAACCTAACTGAGATGTTTATTCCCACCCACAGTCAAAGGTACAATTTATGTACCATTAATCGACATAGAATACACAGTTTTCAAAATGAACAAAAAGAATTGCTTTGTGCCCATGATTAAAACAAAGAACATCACAAAAATACAGATAGTACAGTCCGCATACAAGTAAAAACTATCTCTTGCTCCATGATACACCAAAATATAATCTCATAGACAGTCCTACAGTCTTCGGGTCACAAAGTAGTATAACTGTTATAAAGGCTTATGCCATGTAAAGTACTCGACACATAGTGGGCTCAAGTTGTTAGCCAGCGATCGTTGAATTTTTAAAAAGTTTTCAGACCTTCCCAATTTTATGTTTTTATATTTAGGCGTAACTTATTCCACAGCAGTAAATCTAAACATGAGACCCACTAACGAATCACGAATTTACTTATATTATATATATATATATATGTGTGTGTAGACCTCCAACGCTTTACAGCTAAAATTGACAACAATGCATAGCAGTAATGTCCACAACGCGTTCCATCAGCAGAAATAATTTTACACTTAATGTATCGAACAGTCATCACCCTATAAAAGGACACAGAAACTGTTATTTGGCAGGATAGACTGTCCCGGTGCAAATTGGCAACTTGTTAGGATGCCTACATATAACAAAATGCTAGATAAACGTACGCAACAATTCAAAGAGCGGGTGAATGTTATACAAGTTTTCAGGATGGTGCATCCAGGCACTTCTCCTAATATTTTTATTTATATTAGCATGATAATAGGCCCAACCATGGTAACAAATCGGGATAAATCATTATAAGAATGCAATAGAAATTATTCAAATACAACGCGTTCCTATTACATGTGTATTACAATCTTAACTATAGTATCGTTTACTCGTATAATTCCTTGTAATCAGCCTTACAGTGTTACAGTCAATGCTGGTATTGGCTTAATCATATTTGTGTATAGGCTTTTATAACCTGTGGTCTTTCTGAAGTAACAAACAATTTCAACGAACACACAAATAGATTCCCCACTTGCTCTATTAGTCAAAGTCTAATGCACTCGTTCTGTGTCGCCATATATAGCCGAAGAAACTATTATTCTTGTCTAAATTGATGTTTCATATTCTTGCCGAATAACTCAAAACTTTCATTTTCGCGCGCCTTTATTTTCTCTGAAGGGAAAATTCCTTTCTCAAACACGGTTTCTTTCTGCAGACGCCTATTACATTTTTCTTCAGATTTCCAGCTGCAAGTTGCTACCGCCATTCAAGTTCTCTGCCAAGAAATAATGACCTAATACCAACCCAGCGCATCGCATATAACTATCGCATTCCTATATAATCTCTTTCGCTCACCTCTCGTCTCGCCTCGTCTCTCTCTCTCTCTCTCTCTCTCTCTCTCTTTCTTCAAACTTTCTTTCACTTTTCTATGTTCTTCTTGGTTCCAGGCGCCCTAATTGCACATTAACACCTGGGCTAAATCTTTCTATAGTCATTTATTCTTCTGAACCAATACATAAAAAACAGTTTGTAATAAATATTATACGGAATCATATGATATTAAACCCCATTCCCTGTGGTTGTGTAGAAAGGAATATACATTAAACATGAATGTTACCTTGAGAACGATGGCGTACATTCGGACACCTTTAAACGTTACAAAGGTAAGGTCGTGTTAGGAAAGGATCTCCCCATTTTATTTGAGAATGTACATGCATGCGCGTGCCAGCCCATCTTCTCCGACACACCCCATCCGCAGCCATAACATTCTGAACCTACTTAATATTAGTACTGCATGAGGAAATATAACCCATCTTTCATTTTAAATACTAATCTAACTGCATCATTTTTGAAAACGGGAAAAAAATGTTTTTACTAATTAAGAACGCTTACTTTTCAGTTTCCAGGATCATTTAAAAATTATGGTAAAACTTGAGAGCGGACCCACTTCAAGCGCTCATCTTTTGTAGCTTGATATTATAAGTTTTGGGGTTTTGGATGGGGTTGTTTTGGTTCACTCCCTACTAACCTCTCAACCTTCTGTTTAAAATGCTAACCTTCCATTTTGATTATTTGGTTTCGCTCCTTATTTGTTAATATTCCCTTAGTGAGTTCCGTAATAACTTTTATCATATCATTTTGTCGCATAATAGTATCCTGTAATGTAACCATCTATCATTTTATATACTTTTTTTAATTAAACGTATTCCCACATTTGTTACATAACAACTGGAACCAAAATGGATATTATAAACTTCTTGATATTGGTATTTGTATCCACTTTCGCGATTTTTATTCATTTTTACATTAAGATTTTATCATTATGCATATTGTAGTAAAGTATGTCTTTCTCCCGTGTCATTTCTATCTTCAGAATCTCCTGTTTTCAAATTAGGTGGTTGCGACCGTTGCATCATGGGGCTATTGATTATTTTCATATTTCAAATTCGACGTTTAAATTGAAATTAGAGAAAAGGTCAGACAAATATAATTATCACAGGAGATCAAGATCTTTGGTCTCCATAATTGGACAACCAGGCTAGGTTCAGTCGATACGACTGGGATCGATGAACATTTTTTTGTCTATATGAAAATGTAGTTCGGACTGAAATTTAATTCAGGGATTCTTATCTGGTTATAAAGAAAAACAAACATCATCAGGCTGAACGAAGTGATGCGTCCTTCTCTTAATTGGCGTTTGACTGTTGGCTCATGTCCATCTCAACCAAAATATGTAATAAAATGATTTTGTTTCAGCCCGACGGAGAAAATAAGAATGGCAACAACACAATTTCGAATGACATTGACAACACAAACGAAAACAAAAGTGAAGACTCAGAAACCGATCATAAACAGCGTGTTATCAAGAGTAGAACTAACAGTAGTAATAGCCATTCTAGAGAGAACGAACAAAAAATAATAATAAACAATATTTCATCAAATATAAGACGGACGCTCACAGCCCCGCATCCAGAGAACTATTGTGATCAGCTGGACCCACATAGGTGAGATATAAGAATGTATGATCTTGTTTTATTTTCACATTGTCCGCGCCATCATAAAATAAAGGCCGTTATCCACTTGTACGACAAACGGTCACCGACAATCGGTCACTAGGGGTCACCGACAATCGGTCAAGTGGATACCGGGCGACCGACAATCGGTCACCAGGTGACCGACAATCGGTCACCCTCTTCATTTCGTCGGTGGGTTGTCGTGACCCCCTCCCGACAATAATGTAAATTTACATTATTGTCGGGAGGGTGACCGATTGTCGGTCACATACCAATTTATTTATTTTTTCTAACATGTATTTATGGTCATATCAAGGGTTGTTACGACCTTGGATACCTTCGGTTGACATATGTGAATAGTTTAGAGTATATTTGTATATTTAAATTAATTTTACTTTGTTCATTTCTATCGATTTATGTATAATTATAGTCATTTTCAGTGAATATTTCGATTTATGCGTGGTTTGTGGGTCCCTGATTTTGGTGAATAGTTTGACATTAATTTGTATATTTATTCTGTATCAATTCTAGTGATTTATAATAATTTATTGGTATTTTTTGGTGATTATTCCGACATCAAAAGTCTCCCAATCGTACAGTATGTTACACCACGTTGTAGCATACGTATTTAACTTGATATTTATTTAATTAAATATGTCTAGATGTTTGTCTATATTAAATAAGTTTCCAACGTGTCAGTACTACCGGGGATAGCTCTTGCTCAAACAGACTAAATATGTGATCTATTCGGATTAATGATTTAACTAATTATCATGGCGAAAATAAAGTAGAGACAAGAGAGTAGTAAAGCATGTCGTACTTTAGTACGACGGATGATTTGTGTACATTCATTTCCTCCGTGTAATATTTGTATTCGAAAGTAAGAGTTGACTCACCCATCTCACCTCGACGAATGAGGATTGTGTATAAAATAGACAGGTACCACCACTCTTCACACCATTATTTCGAACATCATTATCTCACTCAACTCATCTTTTCTCATATAATCATCTATGTTTCTTGTTCTTTATTCTATATATATGTGATCGTAATTTGGCTTAAAAATTGGAATTGAATACAGTACAGGTATGATAGATATAACTGCAGATATTGTGTAAGATATGAAATGGTTTACCTCGATATAACAGAAAGAGTAGCAGGGCGCTACGAAAATCACCCCTGGGGTGAGCGTGTTTAAATTGTAACTAAAGCCTGAATAAAATTATGTTCCAACAAAAATACAGGCTAATTAATCATTAACGGAGAAACATTTTGTATCGAATCTCAGCGTTCCTTTGTCTGAGAAATAACATATATCAAGATTATATCATTCAATGTCTAAAACTCGATAAATGAATATAAATGACATAAATAAAGTATTCATATTTCCACAGTAAAAAGCAACCCAAAGTTAATTATAGAACATGCAAATCTGCTATATATTACTCTAACAAATATGATCGGCGATAGAAATATATATCAACAAGGTAGACCAGTTGTATAAATTATAAGAAACCTGGCTCGTTTATAAGGTAGTAGCCTAAAAACCCTTTAAAACAAAAAAATATACAATCAGTCACCCCTAGGTGACCGATTGTCGGTGACCAAAGAGCCACTTTTTGTCGTACAAGTAAATACCGACCGACAGCAGCCACCGACGATGGCAGGTGACCGATTGTCGGTCACCTGTGGCCAGTTTGTCGGTGGTCATTTTGTCGTACAAGTGGATAACGGGTTTAAGATTCAGAAATAACATATTTGGATGGTCGACCATTTGTATTCCCGCCACCTTGGCTTTTACAAAGCGACAGTTGCGCTTTATTATATCTATATACTTAATAAACACATGCATACGACCGCATTCTCCCATAGCTTTTCGCCCACACCTTGGTACTCTCTCGTGGCATTGGCTAAGCTATTACACATAACTAGGTGGGATAGCAGCATCTGTACTCTCTTATAAACCGGTATATGTCCAGAGTAGACTCTAAGAAGAAAGTAGGACGTCCGAAGAATTTCTTCATTTTTCTATAATCGTTATTCATGTCAGCATGGTTGGGGACAATATTCATCCAACACTTATTTATCGCAGGCCAAGTACAGGAACTGGCTTACTCAGAGGCCCTCCAGAAGTAGCTCATTGCCATCGACATTCCCTCGTTTCAACCACCAGTCAGGGTGTACAGAGTAGATTTGACGAAGATGAGGTGAGACTGCTGATCAGACAGGCTGCAAACACTCATAAATGGAAGCAGCCCGAGCCAACGCCACAGTTGAGTGAAAAGGAAATTCTCATTGTCAACGATGAAAGCGAAGATTTCTTGACAGATGGGTGGGATATAGGTTCGTGCCTTCACAATATGCTCTTTATTCATAAGTTAATAGATGATAGTCATGGTAGTAATGTTGCCATACACATCTCCTTTGGAACATTATGCACATCTCATCCTATTGTCAGGAGTGTTATTTTCTATGCGATGAGTAATACAAATCCAGTTCATTTATGCGCCTTATCAAATTGTTAATGAACGAATCTGATCGCCACTTTCTCTATTTTTTCCCATTCATTATAAGATGATCTTCACAGCGACCTCCAATCGCCTGACGTTGAACTCTCTTCCAAAGTATACAAAAGGGCCTGCAATCAGTTAGGAATAATTCCTGTTAGCTTTTTCTGTCGCCACCTACAGGAGAGTGATCTCATCATGCGTCAGCGGCTCCTGGGACCGAAAGGTGCCCGGGCATGTGCAATTGCACTTGTGGTAAGTCAATCATCAGAAAAATGAATTACTTAGAAATATCCATTTCTAAGTCAAATATTATTACAATTTCCTAGATTGATTCTACAGACAATTTTAATGCATGATTTATTTTTCTTAAATGAATAGTTTTTCGAGCCCATTTTTAAGTAAATGCAAACGCAAGTTTCTACAATGCAATCCCGGTGACTTCATACCCTAGGGTGGACAATTGAATTTATTGAGGGATTTGTAAATTCTTTTCATAAATCAATACAACTAGGTAGAAACCTATGTTAGATTTTGTTCTGTAATGTTTTAAAAATTGCAGGTTTTACTATAGAAGCCTGTCGGGATTTTGAAGAAAATATTTTTAAAACAGAAATTCGTCTCCATTATTTTGTTATAATTGGATATGTGGAATATGTTAGCTACTTTCGATTTGATCATCAATATCCATTATATAGTGCCCAGGTGAACCATTTGAACATTATTTTCCCCAGTTGTCACATTCTGAATTAGGCGACTCATATCAGCCACAGTCCAACCAGATAGGCACTTGTTTTTAAGTCACAAATTCAAATATTTCGAAACAGATCAATTAACATTTTATCAGTGGACCAAATATTGTCGAAGGGCACTCATGCAAACAAATGTAAACATTTATACACATTTCGTTGACAGTTGAATACAAATGTGCAAACGCTGGATCTGACGGCTAACGACATAGGTAACCCAGGAGTCCATTACCTCGCTCAGATGTTAAAAGAAAATTTATATATTACAACCCTGGTAAGTATATATTTGCGTCCTCTATTTAGGAAATAATATACCATGTCAGAAATGTGTAAATTATGTTTGCACTTCGTTCAATTTCTTGGTCAATAAGTTCTGTAGAATTAAGATATAACTATACGTATTTGATTTCAGGTCCTTGCCGAGAATGGCTTAAGTTCCTCCGGTCTCAAATCGCTTTGCCGCGTTCTTATGAACAACACAACTTTAAAGAAATTAGACATATCAGGTATACGCCCGTTCTCGGATAATACATGACTAAGTTATTGTTTGTGCTCAAATGGACTTGTTGTGATGTTTTTAAACCCACATGTTTCTATATAATTATGAATGTTAGGCTTCCTTAAAAACTAGTTTCAAACTCCCAAGGGAGACCCTTTTCCATAACAAACGTACAGTAAACGTAAAGAGTATCACCCATAAACATGTTCTAGAATACATTTTCAGACTTAGACAGATAATTGATAACAGGACTCGTTACTATACCGCTTTCAATGTAACACCATGCGCGGCCTCATCAGTTCCGCCGAGTCGAAAAAGTATGATGGCTGCCGTGGTTGGTGCAGTTAGCCGTGTTCCGTTGTCGCGTTGACTTCAACACTTGTTCTGTTCTTAGATTCGCGATTCTTACTTATATATATGCCTTAATTTCAGGAAATCATTTCAAAGAATCAGATGCATTATATATATCCGAATTACTTAAGGTTAGTACTTTGGCCGAATTTGTATATACTTGACAATATTTTTATGTACCGTTCTAATAAATATGTAATTAATGAGCGAAAACCTCTCCTCGATGAATCCTGTATGCATAATCGAACTATTATAATTCTGTAACGTATTAATAAATGCAACCAGTCACATGGTTATTGTTGAATGATACATTTTATTACATATTATTTCTTGATGAGTTGTCATGTCATGCTGAGCAGACTTATTTATTATGGCGATAAACTGGCTCGAATCGCTCAACGTTACACATGCATTGAATCTGACCAATAGGAAAACACAGTCCTCCAAGAATTCTATCTACGCCACAATGACTTCCGAGAATCGGGTGGTGAACTCATTGCCAATGCATTACGTAAGTAAAATATCATTAGGGGCCTATATCTGTCTGATTTTTCAATGGCAAAAGTACTTTGCGACATTTAAAACAAAATCTAAGGTAACGAAAGTGACTGTAGTTCAGGCACTTCGAATCTGAATTACAACTCATTAAATTTTTTATAGATAATTATTACATTTTTCAACACATTTTCAGTGAAGAATTCAACATTAACGGTCCTAGATCTAAGTTGGAACCACTTAAGGCGGAAAGGTGCTGTCGCTATCAGTGAGGCATTGGAGGTAATAAGTGAATATTGATTCAGCATTAAACACCGTGTTACTGAAAAACATTTTCGAGATAGGAATCATAAATATTTCACGATGCCAAACAGTTAAAATGAATACCGTTAATTAAGGAAAATATTTTATCTGCTATTCAGAGTAGAGAGTAAGACGTTTTTTTCCTGCTACTGTCTTAATTCATTTTCCATAGTGTTTGTATATGCGCATCTATACATAGTATCGCTAATATCTAAAATTCAAAGGACTAAATAACCATCTTGTCAATGACGTCTTATCACTCAGAAAAATGAAAGCCTACAGACATTACGTGTGGCGTGGAACGGCTGGTATATTGAAGGATGCAAAGCTTTAGGGCGGGCCATGGCCAACAATCACACCCTTCTGGAACTGGATCTCACATGCAACAGAATAAATAAGGAATGCGTCGCCCACTTACTCACTAATCTTAAAAAGAACAATACACTCGAGCGACTCTATGTAAGTTTCTGTATCTGTTGAATTTTGTTGTTTTGCGTCTGTCACTGACGATTTATCTCGACAAGGTGACCATTAATTATGTAATCATCAGCTGTAGAATTTTGATAAACTTATAACATGTACGATACGACATGTCTGGATTGACTGAAGATTAAAGTAGAAGACATTGGTATTGATACATTACTTTAAAAGTTAATTGGATACAAAGATTAACACGTAATTATTTTATCTATCTATCTACGCCATGTCATATCATGTCAGTGATATCTTAATTACATAATCTAAAGTTTCTTGATGATAAAATTGCTATGCACATAGATTCGGAATTGTATGTTTTCAGATACATTTTACAAACATGTATTAATACTCTCAGGAACCCGAATGCAAAGATTAACATCAACATAATCTTCAGATATTTTCACTTTAGACAACACAGGACAGTAATTAGAATTCGGTGCAACTACTATATTATGAGTATAGATGCATATTATGGATAAGTTGATTATTTCTGTAGATGGTATACGATTACTTACCTTGTTTGTAATAACAGATCGATGACAATCCATTAACTGCCGATGGAGCCCGACTGATTATTTCGACGCTAATAGAATCTTCCAACATGTCAATAGCCTTCATCGACATTTCTGTGAGTACATAAATAAGGTATACCTCATAACAGTAAATAAAGAGAAGGTCACAGGTACATCATATTCATTTCCTCCTGTACCCGAGCCAAGGGTAAAAACATTTCATGACCTCAAAATTTAGAACCTAGTGAAATTAAAACTTCAGTCAAACTAGATGCGTGGCTTAAAAAAAACTTTATTCGGACAAATCATATTAATTATACAATGCTGAAAACAAAAGTGTGAGAGTGTGGTTTTGATTTAGACAAATAAATATGGGCGGCTCCCTAGAAAGTAATCTCATGCTCAGAAAAAGCTATGCCCACAAGAGACATCTGCATCGATGGGTGTACCAAAAACGCATCCACAGATTGTCTGTAATCCCTGAATATAGCACATACTCACATTTACCAGACTAAAATTAACTAGACACAGCAGTGGGCGGAAGACCATGGTTATTCCTCTTTGAATAAGCTCTCGTGAGAATGACTTCAAAAGTATTATAAATGACATTACCCACCGTAATGCCTTATTGTACTAACTTTGTCATTTTCTGATAAACATACTAAATAAAACATGTTCTTTTTTCGCAGAACCAATCCGTGGATCAACGTGTGCTTGCTGCTTTAGAGGAATTGCAAGAAAAAAGGCATGTGGTGGTGCGACATGGGGTTGTCTTCCAACATGACGATGTTGCTCAGGAGGATGATTCCCTGCTGGACGAAGACCCCATGATGGTACTCATGGAGTTCATGCGCCAGAGGAACATGAGACTGGTGGACCTTTTCCAAAGCTTGGATACGGATGGCAGCAAATCTCTTACTCGAGATGAATTCCGAGAAGGACTTTTGGTACGAATTATACATTATATATGCATGCATAAACGACAAAGCCAATAATAGATTTATAATATTAATGAATCTATTGATCTAAAAGGAAATAATAACCATGATACAGATGGTATGACAGATGGTATGACGTCACGTAGAGCCTGAGCGTTATCTCAGATTAGTGGTAGCACCGCAAAGCGACAGGTCGTTTCAAATGATACAGATGGTAATAATTATATGAGGCATAATTTAATGTCTCGTTTTAAGCCATGCATTACGATTCTCCCTTTTGCTGCTATTCGTTGGTATTTGTGTCACTTGTGCGCATGCGCCCTCAGTGAGATTATGGTAATTTCAATGTAACTCAATAGAATTTTGTCTATTCTTTACAACACTAATTAGATTTTTTAATTTCGTATACTATTTTGCTACTTAATTTGCTTTGCAGGGAGTTAATATACCCATGAGTGCAGCTTCATTTGATAAACTTATGAAGAAACTGGATCAGGATGGAGATGGGGAGGTGGACTTCGGGTGAGTTTAGAAAAATACTATATATAAGACTATTATAAAAAGACCATTTTTTGTAAGTTCTAGAAATTTTCGTCTAATGATCGTCCAGTTTTTTGTGACGTTTAGGGTGTAACATGAGCTAGTCATAAATTTGTTCTGCTAGCAATTAAATTTACAACCGTACAAACTCATACATGTATTGGGATGATTTAGACGAATTAATGTCATTATTATGTGAACTATAATTTCTAATTAGGGTTACTGATTACATGCCCGAAGATATCGCAGAAGTATACGTATTTGTAGTAGTTTAATTGTAACATATCTGCTGATTAGGTATGACTATTATTATGAAGTGAATTAACGTTAAAACTGTCTAGATTTTCTAAAGGTAGATATATTATTTTGAAATTGGCAAATGAGAACTATCACGTAAGTGAAACTTTGTCCAATGAAATTGTCTAAAAAAATTAAGTATATATAGATCCAATAAAAACGTTTTTCAATTCAATTGAATTCAAGTACATTATCTGTTAATGATCAGATTATATCATAGTTTGTTTAAAATCGGTTTTTAAAAAGTAATGGAACAGGGTTCCCGCAGCCCAGAGCACATCATTTTTCATGACTTTTAATGACCAATTCCCCCAGTTTTTAATGACTTTTTGATGACCAAATGAAGTCATGTTAGCCGATAATTTATGACCATGATATGAACTTATTTACACAGAACCCAATTTATTTTGGTTCCCTTCTTAAACATATCAATGTAATCGTCAAAAACAATGAATACATTTTTATAAAACAATGGATACTTAACCTCAGCTTGTATGTGTACACATATCTTATAATATATCTTATATCACATATCTTATCATATATAATTCTTAAAACGCATCAATGAACGCTTAACACTGTCAAAACGATTGACAGAGATGCCAACTTTTTTAGTCAGGCTTGTGGGACACTATCCCAGCCATTACTTAGGGCCCGCCTAGGGCCCCAGAAGCCAGAGGGTTTTCTTTGCTTTCCGGTGCATTTTCAGCATTTTGGGGGGTTAAATATTGTCCAAATGATAATATAAACTTCTGACTTTGATTTGCATAAAAAAATAAAAATATAGACTTGTACTTTTACCATTTTTTACGCTCAGATAGTTTTTCATGAGTTTTTAATGACTCACAGTGAAAATTAATGACTTTTAAGGCCCTTAAAAACTCAAACTCAGAATTCATGACTTTTAATGACTTTTTAAGACCCGCGGGAACCCTGATGGAAGACCAGGTATTGGGTTACTTCATACTATGCCTATAAATTGTAACGTCAGAAGTGTGCCTCCTTTTTGTACCTTGTCCATCAAGTTACATACATAACTTGTTGAATTGAAAAAAATATATTTTAATAATTTTCGTTCACAAACTCAGAGAGCTGATGGATGGCCAAAAAGAATACAAACGGAAATTAATGCGTCTTCAAAAGAAGCAATCAGACGAACCAGATGACGAATCGGAAATCCAGAGGATAGAAAGAAAAATTAAGAAAATTCTGGCAGCAAAAATGGAATCAGAGAAAGAGAAGAAAGCTTCAGATAAACTCAAAGCCACGGCGGCCACACTCTTGCTTGCACAAGCAGCTTCCAAAAGAGCCGCCGCCGCTGGGAGCTCATAGCATCAAAGAGGACAATGAAGCAGACCATAGAAAGACTTATGAATCTCCCAACATCGTGCCTATGATGCGGCTAAGGAGGAGAGGATTTTCGTCATAATTATGATATAGCATACGATAGAATCTTGGCCAGTCTGACTGAAGCCGTGCATGGTTGATTGACTTTATTTTAGAAATGGAATGACAGTAGTGCCCTAAAATTGGTTTAAGGGAAATAAAAATGAATACATATCTTGTAATCTAACTTGGTTTGGGAATTTGTTATCGCAAATAAGGCAATATTTGAATAAAGGATTCCCCATTTGAAGGTCTAAGGGAAGACGCCAACGCCAACGAGTGTCCTTATTTTAGAATATAATTTATTTCAAAAAGGTCAACGAGGACCCCTTGGAGAACATTGCAGATGAAAACCTGTATAAAAATTGTTCTCTAAACACAAAATCCACGTAGCAGAACCCAAGACATTTACCTTGGTGCTGAATACTGCATGCTCACGTCGAATATCTGATGTCCTGAGGAGTCGGAAGACTAGCTTAATATTAGATGCCTGCAATATTTAAATGATGCTTCAAAGCAGGATTCCTAGGATGTCAACTTGAATTTCAATTTCAATTTCTGGTAGAAATGAACATATTGATCCTATTTTCAATTGCTGTCATGATCATGAATGTAGTAAATTTACTGTATTTGTGCACAAATATGGTTTATTATTTTACCTTTAAGAGGAAAATATAATATTTCTTCTAAATCTGTTTTCCTAACTTCCATACCCCAATAGGGGACTTGCATGTGCCACTGCGCATGTCTATTACAGTGCATGCCGGGGTGAATTCAGTTCAAAACTGACATACAAATATTAAGCAACATTTTTATTGAAAAATGAAAGGATCTTTTCACTGATATCGTAGCTCGTCTAAATGATCTTTAAAACCAAAGGCATGATGAGAAAGATGAAATCTTGGGTTATGGAGTTCCACCTTTAAATATTTTTAGTAGGTATACTTTCAAATAAATAAAACACGAGAACTCCAGCACTTTCGACTAAATGTACGTTTAATTTACAGAATATACAGGCTCATTCAATATAGATTCCATTCGCACCACTTGACAAAGTTACGACTTGTAATGCTCGGGTAGTACTGCAGCACTTTTACTACACAATAGAGAAAATGGTCGTCTTATTGTTATCACGGTTTCTTTTAAATTTTACTTGAGAATAATAACTTAAATTATGAACAAGAGATCATCATTATGATATTCATTTCTATTGACCAACTAATGAGAAAATATCCCCAAGATGGGCAATATTCACCGTCAGATTCTAACAGGAGAAGGCAGACCGCTGCGCCCTACCTCTTCGATTTAAATGACAGCATATTTACAAGTTTATATCTGTATGTTACTGATAACATGCATCCTTATAGAATAATAGACTCAATATTTGCCCAGAGGCAGAGGCGCACAGAGAAACATACGTTTACACAATATAGAGGAATGCGTTTTGGGAATGAACATCAGCAGCAGGAATGCTTAATAGAGGCTAGTCTTCTTCATAATCCGGAGGAACTCGTGCTCGTTGATCTCTCCATCTCCGTCTCGGTCTGCTTCATCTATCATTTCCTGTAGAAGTGAAATTTAAAAAGGAAATGTAATGAAAAATAAGCAGGTAATAACTTATAAATGCTGAAATAAATATTAAGACGACCGATATCACCAGTATAACTGTATAGAGGGATTTGTGATTTGAAGGAGTGCCTCAAGATGAACTTAAGGACGAAATAGTCTACAGCGTTTTCAGAATGTTATGAAAATAAGACTTATTATATATACTGCAACATATTGACATATGAAGATTATGTTTAACACAATCCTCACACTATGAATAATCTTATTGTATTTGAAAAAAAATAATCTTATTGTAATTAAAGGCATGATTTCAAGAAACATGTTGGGCCATGTATCTCGACGAGTATGAATGATCGTAATAATTAGATATTCCACGTAAAAAAGTAAGATATAACAATAAAAATAGTACACAAACCTGTAATTCTTCGTCTGTTAAATTTTCTCCTAATTCCTTTGCTACTCGTTTGAGATTCTTGAATGAAATTTTACCAGTGTCATCATCATCAAAGAGTCGGAATGCTTTCATTATTTCTTCTTTAGAGTCTTTCTCACTCATTTTCTGTGTCATTAAGGATAGGAAATCATTGAAATCCACTGTGCCTGGAATGAGGAAATAGGAATACGTTAAACTTGTATCTTAGGGGTAACATGGATCCAGTTCTAGATAAAATGCTGTTAATATAAAGACGAGATTTGGAAATTAAAAATATTTTTATTTTCCTTTAATAGCGAAGTATAACAATATGATTTTTGATTTTGATTTTCAATGCTAACAACTTATGGCCACGTATCATGGACTACTCCTGATAACTTTCAATTGCGGGCATGCATATATTTAACTGTCATTTTATTAATTTTCGGATAATTAAAAAAAATATATGAACCTGATCCGTCTTTATCGATGTCAGCAATCATCTTCTTGATTTCTTCCTTCTTAGGCTCGAACCCAAGGGCCCTCATGGCCACCTTGAGTTCTTTGGCATCAATGGTACCTGTTCCATCAGCATCGAAAAGATCAAATGCTTCGCGGATTTCTTGTTTTTGTTCTTCCGTTAGCTCAGGTTTGGGCCCCGTCTTCTTTCGTTGAGCTCCGCCCAATGCTGCTTTTCTGTATTGTGACTGAAAATAGAACAATATTTTTATTATTTTTTTGTTAAAACATTCTTTTACCACGACTAGCCTATCTTGGGTGTACTATTATTCTCTTGTAGGCGTTGTCAAGATTATAATTTTTACTCCTATAAGGACGTCGTTGCGTTATTGTCCTAGCTGGAGTTTTGTTATCGACCTATTAATAATAAACAGTCAATAATCCATGCTCAGTTTACGTCCTATTGAATTCAAATTTTTATTCTTCACTCACGTGGACACACTGTACATATTCACATGGCACAGCTAAATCATATCATGGAGAGGTATTGAGTATCTTCCATCACCATGGCAGCCTTCTTATTTCCAGAACATGACTTTAACTGACACAGTTCAATCATAGGAGAGAGTTGGTTTCTGTGAACTAATGATAAACGAACTTAAAGTGCCTTAGACCCTTCAAACATTTGTCATAGATTCCCAGAACTCGTGGTCTAGTGAGGAAAGTGAACTATGTTAACCTGAACTCGGTTTACCTGAATTTTCAGTTAACCTGAACCTTTTGCAATTTCCCTGCAGACTTCCAACTAAATATATCTGTTCTCTTTAACTGAATTTTCAGTTAACCTGAACTTTTTCGGACTTCCCCTCGAGTTCATAGTCTAACTATAAAATAAAATACTTCTAGGGCCTAGAGTAAAATCCAGATGCCGGTTTCAACAGCAGGAGAAACGTTTAGGCCACGACCTGACGTTTGTTTTTGAGATCCAGGTTTTCTATTTGATTTGTTTTGAGTGAGAGGGACAACTTTTATTACTAAAGATCAGATGCATCTCCCGGGTAGCCTGCTTAGCTGGCCTTTACTCTCCCCGATCCCCGATTGCTCCGGTGCCGGTCTCGCCTGGGGGCAATGCAACGGATACATTGACATTGTTTACCTCCAGGGTAGAAATTAGAATATAGGGAAGAGATCGTACAATTTTAATTTGGAAACTGAATGAAACTGAATGATAAAATAAACATGGAACTAGGCCTAGGGTCTAAGGGTGGTTGAATCATCAAACAGGTATACAACTCCTAATTGACCTAATTATAGCAAGAATATATCTATCATCTTAGGAAAATAAAAAAAAATTCTAATAAACCTAAAAGTAATGACTAAGACTAGTGACTAACTTTCACTAAGTCTAAGTAATGTAGTAAAGTTGGGGGCATGAGTTTGTAGATTTTGTGTTGTTTGAAAATAAAACCCCCAAATAGGGATTCCGCTTTTGAATATAATCAGATAATCAACCAGTTATAATCTACAAATAGTAGGCAATATTGAATAATGTTGGCTGCTACCACAGCACAGGAGTAGCCTACAGCATGACGCTTAGCCTTAGAGACAGGCAGCAACTCGTTCGGACAAATTAACGTGGGCGATAACACAGATTGTACTGGTGAAAATGAACATTATCATTTTTCTCATCAACTTGCGTTTACATAAACACATGTTCACGTCACACCGACAGGATAATAACCATGGCAAAGTGTGACTGAGTTTAGACAATGGTTACAGATGTAATAACGAACGAGTAAGAGCAAAATTATCGAAGGCCTGTTAAAACGCGCGCTTCGGTTTCTCGGGTGTTGGCAACACTGTTTACCAACCGTATTTTAGTGTGTACCAACACATTTCACCACCCAAAATGAAAATACGTGTAATGAATCTAAGCAATAATGTTACTTCTAGCCTGTTTTAGCTTCTGTAGTGATATATACGATCCCAATTGATTTAAATGGATGAATTTATGTTCTTACCATCGTTGATCTGCTTCTCTAGGAATCTCTAAATACATAAATGCATCAGCAAGTTACTTGAACATTTAATGGTGTCTATTGTAGGCGGAGCTTGAACGGTAGTTGTTCAGAAGCAGACTCATGCAAAAATGTCAGCCAATGAAAATTTGTGACACATCGACCAATCAGATAGCTCGAATCATATTTCCCACCGACAGCAGTGCGATACTTGCACATCGTCGACGTAGGCCTACTCCCGCGGATCAACAAACATGGCTCAGACGAGCAAACCGGTAAGAATGACAACACACATTTACCTACTTACTATATTTATTGTGCAAAACCTTTATGACATTCTTTAGAAGCAGAGTTTACTTAATGCATGGAATGACCACAAACGATTGTCTCAGACTCAGAGTCGCAAGAAGATGGGTTCCGGAGGTCGAGCAGACCACTGCTCACGCCATGCGTGGCAGATGATCAGGCCATTGCCTCTCATTCTAGACTATAGTAGGCCTATAGGTCGCATTGTCATGAACTGACAGCATATGTTTAGCCTTATAGAACTCCTGTACAATTAAACACCGTCTATCTAATCTTCAGAATATTTAATTTTATTTATTCTTAATATGGTAATATATGTATATCGTTACTTCCAGTTCACATTGTACATCCAAAATAGTAGGCCTACAGGCAGTAGGCTAGGCCTAGGCCTAATAATAATAATAAAATAAAATCTGGAAATGGGCAGGCCCAAGTGTTTAGTACGGTAAATTAGTTCAATGCCATGCATGATTAAACAATTTAGGAAAAATCATTCGACGTATTATACGGTTGGATCATGCCATATTTTTGGGGAAATAATCATTATAATGAAATCCCCGGAGTGAAATCCTTATAAAGTTTGATTTTGTTTACGGGGAATTTAACGTAGGCGCCTACGATACGCAATGTTGATTATCTTTCCGAGTAAAATAAAAAAGTAAAATAAGCAAAGTATTGTATTCTGCCTGAAAAAAATATTTTCAGTCTGTCCATTATCTGATTTTCTGACTTATAGTTGGCGAAGGTCCAACTTGAGTCAGGGTTCAGATATAACAACAGCTTATTCATTATGGGATATGATTTTCATCCCCATAAGGTACATAGATAACGGTACCGGTATTCTCTTTTGATTTTTTGCCTATTTATCTATAGAGGATCCCTAGCTAGTTCCCTATTACCTGGCAACATACTGGGCCCGAGAATGCTTCTGGGAAACATGGCCTTTATTCAAGTCTATGATATCTCAAAGTTAAGAAAGCAAACTTCACTATGCTGCCTGGGTTAAGCTCTAAATATTGGAGTAACATGGAAGGGTCCATGGACAATGCAGATATAAGGACTCACCAATGTGGTGTGATATATAAGGACCCCATCAATGTGGTGTGATATATAGGCCTATGCTACAACTAGTAGGCCTACGGTATAGACTAATCAGACAGATACCCCGGCACATCACAAAATCTCTTGTGTGACGGTCGTCGACCTGTCTATTATTTGTGATTGCCGTAGCAGATTGCCAAATCAGATCTCTTAACCTGAATGCCACAATTACGGTACCGGTACGGTACTCTGTTTTCTGTGACATTGGAAAGGAAAACTCATGAATATTTTTATCCACCATTGTGTCACTGTATATCCATATACCATATATATAATCTTCATGACAGAACGAATTAATTAAACCATGGCTCCATGTCACTCTTTAATTTATAGAACAAAAAATGTTGTGTGGTAGGCGGCGGTGGCTTCCTTGGTCGCCATATAGTGGAGAAGTTATTGGATCAAGGCTATGCAGTGAATGTATTTGATATCAGGTCGACCTATGAAGATGCCAGGGCTGTATTCTATGTAGGAGACCTCTGCGACCCCAAGGTAACGAATATTTTAGTTGGCACGCAATACAAAGCTTCATATACCCCAAGTTAAGCCTTTCTACGATTTTAATGCAACCTGCAATTCACTTGCATAATTTAAGAAATATTTGTAATTGAATGTAAGCTTATATAATAATATTTAATAATATATGCCATATCATTCATTAGGTGATATTACGTAACCTTATATAAGTATTGATAATGGCATTATGGATCGTGACACCGTATACTGTTTCTAAAAATTACTGCGGTCCAGTAACTGACATAACTAAATTATGTGGCATGTTGATGTTATTATATATTCTCTATTTATATATCTCATTTTAGCAACTTCAGCCTGCCTTAGAGGGATGTTTTGTCGTGTTTCACTGCGCCACACCTTCTCCTCTCAGCCAAAATAAAGAATTATTTTATGCCGTCAACTACTCGGGTACCAAAAACCTGATAGAGACTTGCAAGAAAGCCAATGTAAAGGTTAGTACTCACTGACTGTATTCCATATTAATTGTTTGCCTTATGAGGCGACTACACACTTTGGCATCAGATCTGGGCGATACACTCATTTACATAGCTTTCTTTTGATATCTATATTTCGATAGCGTCTAACCTTCACTCTTGGTGGTAATTCATCTGATAACAATATATATGTATTATATATATGTACATGTAATGCAGTAATAACGTGTTTTCAATTAGTTACGTTTAACCACTTAATGACAATAGAGTTCATACATCACAAATATCCGTTTTTCATTTGGTTGGTTACCTCTTTAGTATGTACAACGGATGACATTTCCTGGTTCCAAACTTTTAAAAATCTTCGCTGGAGCTCGAAATCTCACTCCCCCAAATTAATATTCCGTGAAGTAAAAGTGGTATTTAGGATACTGTACAAGAATGCTAGTTGTTTTCATTGGCATTCATTGTAAGGGGAAAACTCTCTTCTTTTTGATGTGACAGAGGCTCGTATTGACCAGCAGTGCAAGTGTTGTTTACGAAGGTAAAGACATCACTAATGGACTTGAGACATTGCCCTATGCTTCCAAACCCATGGACTACTACACTGAAACCAAAATACTCCAGGAAGAGGTGACTACTCTAAATTTGAATTATGCCTTTTATTTTCAGTTGTTGAATGAGAGGAATGCAGATAAAAATATTAATCAATAATCAAGTACTATATTAATAGTCATTTGGAAATAGATTAAATTAATAAGTCGTCATTATTTAACAATTTCATTGAGTTCATTAATAAAAGTTGTCTCTTTTATAGCTACGGTAAACAATATATTTGTGTTATGTTTTACCCTTGTGATTCAATGACTATCACTATTCTGCAGAAACTCTCTAAATGTAAATTTGCCTTGTTGGACCAGGAAGGTATGGATCAAGGCGGAACTTAGACTTATAAACTGAAATACATTTAAAATACATTTTTCGTGTTCATTTTTCTTGTATTCAGCTCGTACTGAGTGCCAACAGGGATGACTTCTACACCATAGCTATCCGACCTCATGGAATATTTGGACCGCGGGACCCTCACCTTCTGCCTACAACAATCCGCACTGCAAGATCTGGCAAACTGAAAGCAACAATCGGGTAAGCTTATATTAAATGCAAAAACAAAGAGTATATTTGACCCAACATGACTCATTTTTCAGAGGGTATTTGGTTACCATGGTTACCAGAACGTTCTTAGAACAATTTCATGGGCACAGTTTGATTTATCTTTAAGCATGCTTTGATTCGATATGCAACAATATTTCTGATTTGTACGCCAAAAATTCCATTTTTCGATTTGGTTGCCATAGTGACCAAGTCCTACATTTCCCAGAGGTTGGTCCCAGTTCAAATGAAAGAGCGTAAAATTCTGTATAGGAATCAATCCTCAAAACATACTACTACGCCTACTATATTGCTCTATTCTTTCTATGGAGGTCCATCACTCGTCAAAAGGGGTCTTTTCTCAGGGCTTTGAACTAGTCTGATTGCCATATTCATTCCTGCAAATATGCACTAAGTTACTCTGCCTAAGACTGGATTTTTAAACACCAGGTGGCGTTTACGTCGACATCTTCACCGGCAGCCTTTCGATTTTCTTTTGGTTCTCGGCTGACAAGAAGGCAATTTGTCGTGACCCTTTGTATGAATGAACTTCAAAAGAAGGAGACCATGCTTTGTAAGGGCATATACCGATTTTGTGTATAAATAATTTTTTTGCTCGTAACACCGTATTTACGCGACCATGAGCCGGAGTATGAATATATTCTTAATTATGGAAGAAAAGAATCATGGCTGTTATTAATCACTTCTCGTTTTTGAAGCGGAGGTGCTGGAAAGTGTCTAGCAGTACATTGACAAAACATGATTATTAAAGTATACTTAGCAAAGATCGGACTTTAACGTTACTCATTATACGCCCATGCTGTGTGAGAGATGCTATAAAAGTACTTACAATTTATTTGTTTTCTTTTAACTTTATGGCTAACCAAGATATAAATCAAAGGGTTATATTTCAATAGTGTTCTTTGACAAGGGAATATAATAAACAATTACAGGAAATCGTTCATTCCAGCGATTTATTATTCATATAAAAATATGAACTACACAATATTATAAAGTGGGGCCCCCACTGGCTGCAGTAAGCTCTGCGGTAAGCCTTGCGAAGGTGTTATGCTGGTTCTGTAGCTGGAGAGAAGTGACTAGGTCCTCCCTACATGGTTCACTGGCCTCCTCTCCACCTAACATATGAGAAAATCTGTTAGTTCACTACCCTTTTTATTTTGTGATCATTCGATCACCTGTTACATAAGCTGACACTCCCCGGCCCACACATCCAAGATTTAGAACTAAGATACCTGGATCAATAGAAGATTTGTCTACGGTTCAATGCCCGTTTAATGTACTGCGCACCTTGGCCATCACTGTGGTGCAGAACCTCCCGCAAAGACTAATCATGTTTACGAATACTATTCTCATTTTTAATTGTATTATGTAAATATTTCTTGTTCTTATTTATGCAAGCTTACCCATGTTGGTTGTGAATCTTTCATCTGTTGTAATAATTATGATGATCAGTTTCAAAGATTGCAATTCTCTGGATCATTCCATATATAATTCATGGATCTACTCTGTAGTTATAACGGGCTTGACGTTTTAAAATACATATGGTCCACATTTAAAGGTGCTTGGTGCGATTTTTGACTTTACTGAAGGAGCTAAAATTGTTGTCACTCGAGTCCGGTAATACGATGATATAGAAGACGGTAAAATTAATGTAGCATCAAACTTTTTGAAAAAATTGCGCAGAAGTTTGGTTTGGTAAAGTCTTGATATTGGCACTATTGAGCTATGATTGCCTTAGAAGGGGGACAGTCATTTCCAGATATTGATTTCTTATTTATCGAAATTGTATTATGTGAAACTGGAAATGAACAATTCTTTTTTAAACAGATTTCATTTCGAGACGTATGCATACATACTTTGCTATGAATGCCGATAAAATCAAATCTTGAAATATGTTTGTTTTAAATGTGTTTATTCAGCCAGAGACATTATGCTTTTATACACTATTTAATATTTAATTATATGATATATGCCTTATGTATGTAGTTAATAATTGGCAATACTTGTTTTAAGCATTTGATACACTTTTTAAATATTTTGTCCAGGAAGAGCTACACCATTAGAAACACTTGTTTATTCGCGAAACGCTCTATATATACATTCCAATTATATTGAAAACAGGACATTATCCAATTACCCTGACAAATACTCCTTAATGTAAGGTAGCTAGACAAGTACCTACTATTATATCGGAAATAGATCGATCAAAATAGCTGGATGTTTTGCGGTTTTTTTCAGGAATGGCAAGAATCTTGTTGACTTCACCTACGTGGAAAATGTCGTGCACGGACATATTCTTGCCGCTGAGAATCTTGGGCCCGGAAAGCAGACTAACGGACAGGTACTTTTGTACTTTCCAATTTCAAATATTTTGAATCCATGCAACAACTATTTAATTCATGAGAAGTTTCTTACAATTCAGAACCGTGACTAAATTGTCTGCTTTTCTATCAACGGAAAAACTGCAAAGACAATTCAATTCAATTCAAGACATTTTTTATTTGCTTAATGACATCACTGGGTGTTTTAAGGAAGGACAAATCCAATTGGTCATATCAATGTATAGAACATCTGTGTCATGTCCAGTTGCTTTATATATCGTATTATGTTTTTATTTTCTTCACACAGGCTTATCACATAACGAACGACGAACCTATTTATTTCTGGACATTCCTGGGTCGACTCCTAACTGGTTTAGGATATGAAGCCCCGAAGTATCACCTTCCATATTACTTCATTTATGCGATAGCCCTCATTCTCCACGCTATTACTATGATACTTAAGCCAATAAAGGATATCAAGGTTACATTCACCCCAATGACAGTAGCCCTAGCTGGAACCCATCATTTTTATAGTTGTGAAGCTGCAAAGCGAGATTTGGGCTACAAACCTGTAGTTCCGCTGGATAAAGCAATTCAATTGACCATTGCTAGTTTTCCTCATCTAAGAAATGGTGCTACTTGAAGAGATATACTGTATATACATTATATATATAGTATATACTTCTCTATTTCAATTTCTTACACAAACGTATTTCCAAGTCCCATTTTGGGGCATATTGAAATTTTAAAAACTTAAATTCTGCTGTTGTATTTTGAAATTCAAGACGACGAAGAATCCAATGTGTATACGAATGATCTGTGTCATGAAAAAACATTTTGTGAGCTTTGTATCAGTAGCGAAAGTGGATTCATTTTGAACGTGATTTGCGTGAGATGAATTTAGGTCTCACTTGGTATACCAGCGGTCACGGTGATTTTATTTTGTCTCCTGGTTACAATTTCATTTGGTTACAATTCAGGGGTTCGATTTCTCCCCCAAATATTCTCTGGCATTTTTATGCTTTCCCCATTCATGTAATGATTATTGGATATGCCAAATATTTATTGTTTAAATGTCATTTATGTAATGTTTACATACTGTATTTCTTCTCACACGTACTAAGC
Source organism: Sthenelais limicola (assembly GCA_942159475.1). NCBI lineage: Eukaryota > Metazoa > Annelida > Polychaeta > Phyllodocida > Sigalionidae > Sthenelais > Sthenelais limicola. The sequence continues at coordinate 45,434,808 of OW804095.1, read as the reverse complement.
TTAATCATTACTAACAAAGATACTTGCCTCAGTTCCAAAGCTTATATCATTGATGTCCGTATTTTATAAATTGGTTAAGGGGTATTGGGAAATGTAAACAAAGGCTTTGCATGTTGGTCATTTCTGAAAGCACTTGAACTGCATAATTTATATATTATATGAATTTATGACGAGAACATTTTCGCAGTTCTGATTTTTAATACCAATCTAACGCAATTTTGATTTATATACTCAAGTTATCTAGTCAGCTTCGGCGTTCAAAATAAGATATTGAAAGACAATGTGCTATTACCGAGGCCATTTTAACCTCCGATCAGTGTAAGATCAGATAATGGATTCATTAATGCGGGGCAAAATACCAATTAAGTCTTCCTAATGATAATTACGTCAACGCATCTTACCATAGTGTCATGCAAATAAGCGAGTGGTATATAAATTATGTGCGTGTGGTGGTGGTGTGTGTGTGTGGGGGGGGGGGGGGGAGTGCTGACGCAAAAAACTGCCTAACGACATGGGATGATTCCTCTGACGGTCGACAGGCAGTCAGCTACCCACCCCCCACCCCCCATGTCGGTATGAGCCCTTCTGCTGTAATGAAAGGGAATATGTCTAGTTATGGCCTGAATGTGTTTCTAAATTTATATTGAGAATGGAATGGATTAGTGAGGTAATTTACAAACAAAGGTATTTTTGTTGAACATGATAACAAACGCATTCCTTGTATAGATCAATCAGCGATCAGTGTTGACAATAAAACATTATCTAATTCTTTGTGTTCAGTGTACGCACACATTTCTCATTTAAGTTTTTCACATCCCATCATCGCGTGTTGGCACTGAGTAGGCCTATGCTAAGCTTAAAATTAAATGCATGCATGCCCCCGGACCCACCTACTTACCCGTTATTAATGTTAATGTCACTTCCCAGTGTGCGCATTTTTTATCTTCATATTTTCCATAAGCATTAATTGGGCGATATCACTAACGTATTCATCTTGATCTCTTTAAATAGCAAACCGCACGTGTAACAATTCCATTTCATTCAGCTTCGACTCCACTTCATTCAAATGCTTCAGTTTTGTAAGCAATATCGTGTTTTCTTCTTTTAACTCATACACATGGTTCATTATTTTACCGATAGATATTCAAATGTGTACTATATCATTTGGCAATAGACCTTTTTATGCACAAAAACTATTTATAACGCTCCCTATCTACCACCACAAGTCAGTGAACCCAAACCAGGACATGTCCTCATGAGGCCAATGACATTATTCCCTTATCTTAAGCATTATCTTATCTAACGAGGTAGGGGTCCTAGCACTGTTATGTCATCTTTGTTACTGTTAGACGCCATAGGGACCTCGAAAATCAAAATTACATTGGAGTGTTTCCAGCAAAGCATTATTATGGTGCTGACAACTTTTCATCTGGCCAAAACTAAGGGTACGGTATTTATTTACTCAAGTGGTCCATCTGAATTTAGCTGTCCTACAGGCCTGTATTCCACCCACTCCACTCCAGTTCTAGCTGTAATAGTAAGAGGTTTGTGAAATAAAGCAAGGTTCTTTGTGTGTGCTAGAGCCATTATAGGTATCTTTGTAAAATGCCTTTTACGTTTCACTTTGGAAGGTGCTTTTTTCTTGCGATGTAGGCTATCTATATTTTCTTTTGTACAGTCTTCATAGGCATCTTTTAAAATTTTGGTTCGCCCTGGATACATCTGCTTGCTTCGCGCCTATGGCGCTCGCAACAGCGGCCTACCACCACTTCTAACACTGCCTTTGCCCCCACCCCCCTAATCAAATCGTGGATGCACCCCTGGGGGAGGGTGCTCAACTAAAAAGAAAAATTATAGCTGACGAAGTACGTAACGGTCGAGGTGTTTTCAATTGAGTAGAGACTACTTTTTCAACTAAAAAAATATACGCAACACGGCACCGCAAGGAAAACATGTAAATATGTACAATATCCATATAATTTATAATATTCATTCATAAATATCGTTTGACAGGGTAGGCTATGGGGTTTTATGGTATTTTTTCCGCTTTACCCATTTTGATAGTCCCTTTACTACCATGTGGCATGTATCTGCACGCCTGTCAATAGGACAAGCTTCAGTGCACCGAAAGTGGGCCCCTTCCCGATTATTCTGCCATTTCCTCTTCTCTTCTGACGGAGAACCACAAGAAATAGCTCGTCTACAGAAATAAAGGCAGGTTCTCAACCACTAAGAGCTATTAAGATCCAAATACGGATAGGAACTTTTGGTCAAAGAAATCTCTTTAAATAATAGCGAAAATGGCTGGAAGTAGTCACACAGAGGAATACGAAATTTTGAGGAAAGAGCTGAGAGATCTTCGCCTAGAAATAGGAGCTATCTGTAAGGCATGTTCGGGACTCAAGTTTACACCAAAGGAGGCTAATGCTGAGAAGGAAAGGCATGAGATCGGTGACAATGCCAAGCACTTTGGTCTGGGTATGTTGATCAATTCTCACAAGCAAGTGCATTTTATTTGAATTTAAGAAAAGTCTCTCAACCTAAATTCATATTTTTTTGCACTAGAATATTTAATTTTAAAAATAGTTTCATTAATGGACACCCTTTAAGACTTTAGGCTTAACGCTATAGTTACCCTGCTATTAAGGAGGTTTTAATTCAGTTGGTGTTCATTTATACTATACATTGCATACCTTTAAAAGTTTATGTGACTTGGATAGTATTTTGCGCACAAGCGAAATCGGGGATCTTATATATATATATGCGTAATTTTGACATCTGCTTTCGCTTCAAAGCGACTGCTACTCCTATATATAAACTCATTGTTGCATTGGGTAATTTGTTTTCGAATAACCTCTACATCATATGCAGAATATGTAAGTAAATCCATCGATATGTTTTATGCTGTGACTATTGATAGTCTGTAATTGTTGTCTCTCCTAAAGATCGGATCTTACGTTTTACTCATAACATTCTCCTCTGACACCTTACAAAAATAATCAAAACGCCACCGAGAAAATCTAGCAAAGATCGATGGGTGCTGAGCATTCTGGTTAGGTTCATGATGGAGGGTGTGTGGGGGGGGGGGGGGGGCAAGTAAAAATTAGTTATGGGAAAGCTGTAACTTACACACTGCTGAACACAAGTTAAAGTTGCAACCTTTATTGGATGAACATAGAATGCAAGAAATTTAAGCAAGAAATTGATTTTTTTAGTTTTTTTTTTCAAGTTTATTTCCTGTGTATCTTGAATTATATGTAAGAGCGATTGGTGCCACATAGATCTTAGGTATTATTATACACGCATTGCGCTGAAAACAATGTATCTAGAGTGATTTACGCATAGTGCGTATTTCACTAGTGATTTACGTGGGGTTCTCATGGCAACCAATCTGTTTTTTTGCTAAGATTACCGGTAAAATTAAAATGTATGACTCGATTTTTGTCTATTTTCATGATTGAAAGCATGTATAATAAATCTGTTAACTAACTCCTTGGTTTCAGTCACTTAGAAAATTGCACTTGTTGCTTAGTGCCAGGCAACTCGTGTAATATTCACGCTCCTTCAACCAACTCGTTAGTTAACCTGTATTTGTATTTTCACATTCGGTGGCCAAATACATTTCTGGACTCATTCAGTTATATTTTATTTTATTGTCATGCAGTAAGCCATCTTTCAAAACGCCAGGGGGTAAAAGTCGGCGGGTAAATGTCCGGCGGGTAGCTGTCCTAGAACCGTCTTTAACCTGTGTCATTTTAATCATATCTAAACCCAACAAGATTAGCACAAAACGTCTTTTGAATTCGAGTCGTTATCATTTTTATCAAGGACATATATTGTATTGTTCATTTTTTCACGATATATAGCGTACATGATAGCCCGTGAAGTGTTGTATTCATTGTCACTTCTCTGTACTACTTCGATAATATCAATAGTAATCAATGGTGTGGTAAACTTGTGAAGTACCCTCGCGACTTTTTTGGTTATTTTTTTCTCGATAAAGATAATCGGTTTTACTATTGTCTTCGTCAATTGATCGTATATAATCATGACTTGTATTAAGATAAAAGAAAAAAGAGAGAAGGGCGTCGTTTAAATTTATATACCAAATGTATGAGTAGTAAACTTGGGCATGGCCAAAGGTATACGCTTCTGAAAGCAGATACACTCTGAACAATTCTGACATCAATCAACCAGAATCATACGAATATATACTCGTTGCTGCATAACTTTAATCTTTATCAATGGGGGGCCCGTAGTACGGGGTTTCTTTGTGTATATATGTTTTATGGACATTGTCCTTTTGTTTAATTTGGGTAAAGTTTGATGGGTACCAAATGAGAAAAAATGGGTTGTGTGCTTGTATAGGTAGTCTATATCCCATTTTCAGATCCAGCTAGGTCCTTGCATTCTTGCGAACACTGCATTGACTGCTGTTTATACATCCTTTTAATTTGTTTTGAGGACTAGAGGGTCTAGGTGCATGTTGGGTAACATTCTGGTGAACACTAGCTGGTCCCACTTCGCATCTACATCCTTCACATTTGTATATATATTTTGTGACTAGTTTTGTAATACTTTATGGCATGCCCGATAGAGATTGTTACCCCCTATGAATGTCCTACTAACCATAATACGTCCAGCTTCAATGAGGCACATGTTTCTATGCAGTGAAAAAAGATGCAACTGACAATCCAGGGTATTTTTGCCATTTGCTTGCATGTGTGGATGGGTTAAGAACAAAGAAAGTTGGATTGATTGATAGCAGTAAGGCCATAATTGCCCATTGGAGAAGCTGTTGTAGTGAATCGCCTCTATAGTAAATGGCTTTATTACTAGAGGCTCATTCCAACCCAGGTTCTACTACAGCGGACACGGCTCTCGACAAAGGCAAGGAAGAACACCAACACGGAAATGTCTCTTTCGTTAGGTTTATTGCCACCCACGACCAGACTGCAAGTCTAACCAGACCCGGCTCAGTCCCAGCATAGGACTGAACTGATCCACTCTAAGCCTCAGAGTGAATACTTACACCTTACAGGCAGGAGCAAGGTCATACTTGTCCTCACATCATAAAAGAGGTGTTGCACCAGGCAAACAATATCAGTGAATACAATACATAAGAACAGGTCGTACAGGAATACAGTAAATGGTTATACATGATACACATTCTGCTGTAGTTGAATAGACTATAAGATTCCTGCAAATGGGTGATAATGGTAAAACATATCTGTCTTGCAACTAACACAAATCCGAAAGCCCATTCCGTGCTCAGTGAAGCGTTACGGAGACACGGGGAAGGTCAAGGACATTTGATTTATACACACTCTTGACGCGGAGGGCTATATATAACCTCCGATCTACTACAATACCCCCTCCATAATTTAAGATTTTTACCAACTTTGTAAACAATCTATACGGGAGTAATAAATTATACTGTGAACATCAACACGGAACATCAAAGTAAAGTAAGAAATGACATAGAGAATTAACATTGCGAATCAGTACAGGCAGGAGCATACTTGTGACCTCTGCACGAACAATAAATCGCGACATCTCTAGAATTACATTTTACATTGTAAGTGATTCCTTCTGAATCAACATACTCAAAAGTTTTAAACAGCCTTTACATAAGGAGCTTTGGTAGACCTGCAACGACAAAACATTTCATTTATGAAAAGCACCAGGCTGTAAGTAAAATGTACTAAACTACTTACAAATCGGCGGAAAAAAATTTCCGGCTTCCGAGGTTGTTCCGAGTCAGCAACTGTCAATCCATTTGAATCATCAAGAGGTAGTCAGAGTCCAAGGTTTATCAGCGGTTTCTTACATTTCCGAGCTTTCAGGTTTCCGAGGGGCAATTCCGGGTCATCAAAGGGTCCGTCCATCCACACATACAGGTTCCGGGGTCAGGGGCAAGTCCATGGTCGTTCCGCATCGCAAGGTAATCTTGAACAGTAAGTAACCAGCGTGGCTACTTTAGCAAAAACACTTTTACGTCCCACCATCTGGTTTCTTTACCTCCTCTGAACCAGTTGGGGCACTAGGCCTACCTGCGGCTGCAGGGGTGTTCACTGTCCAATTCCTTCCGGGGGTTAACGGAGTCTCCCCTGGAAGTTCTTGCCTTAGTATGGGGAGAGGTTGTGGCATGGTCTCCCGGAAGAACCTTCCCATCATCATTAGGTTCCGCATTTCGTTGAAGTCTACTTGACCTCCGAAACCGGTTCCCACCAAGGCTTGCTGTGGCTGCATGGGAGGTATTGCCTCCATTCCCATGCCAGCACTCCACATCCGTGTCGGGGTAGTGCCTCCCAGAGGGCGGATCCCTGACATGATGTTCTCCATCTGCTGTGACCCGCTAGAGGATGAAGGATTACGGAAAGCCTCCAACTCCGCCCGGAGAGCGCTAATCTCTTCCAGTTGGGACTGGATTTTCGCATCTCTCTCCTTGAGCCACAATCTCTGGTCTCAGATCAGACCGGCTTGCGCACGATTCTCCTCTCGAAGAGTCGTTAGCTCGCGGATCTGTTCACGTACTGTTCTCAGCTGTGACAGTGGTTCTGCCAAGGTCTGGAACGCTGCTGTCACTTTCTCTCCAACCTCCGTTAATGCATCGTTGGCCAAATCCAACACATCACGGACTTCGGTCTCACTTTTCTCCAGTAGCAGTTCCGTGGAAGCTTGCTCCGGGAGCTCCGCTTCCAACTTAGCACAGGCCTGCTGTGCTACCGGATTCAGTACTTTCGCAGTCTTAGGGGCAGGAGAAGAGCTCCGGTCACTGCACATGGACTCAGAGCGAGAGGAACTGGAATGTTCTCTCCTTCTCTTCTTCTGCTTCTTTGTCTTGCCTTTGCTGGTGGATGGCTCTGGATCAGGAGCACATCCTTCCGCTGCAGAAGGCGTTTTCCGGTCTTTAGGCTTAACAAACTGTCTCGAGCTGGTGGAGGACTTTCCAACCGAGGTAGCCCGTCTCACCTGCTGTAGATCTTCTGCAGTCAGATAGCACATCAAGTTAAACCTGGGGGACGGCTCACGAGTGGGCGTCACCGCCATGGCTTTCCGGACGGCCTCTGACAATCCCTTGTTGTGGCACACTTCCTCTCCGTACTGCAAGTGGCGCACAAGCTCACATCTCCGGTCTAGCCTCTGCTGGCAACGGGCAGAAGGGCAGGTCCAGACCACCAACCTGGGAGTGTGCTCCTCACACAGGTGGCGGAATAGTCTCTGCCTTGTAGCGTAGACACGGACTCCTTTTCCGTTGAAGGGAAGGTACCGGCAGACGGCAAAGGGACAACGGAAGCCGAGCTCCCACAAGTCCACAGCGCCCACAACCTTCTCGTAACTGCCTGTATCCACGGAACCCGGTCTGAGCAGACTCGGGAAGAGTTGGCTTTCGTAACGGACCATCATACCGTGTTCCAACCCCTCCACATCTGACTCATCTTCACTCTCCTCGGCCATGGCAGCCATGGCGCCGGGGATATCCATATCAGGGTTCACGTTCACCATCCCTACTCCGGTGTCAAACGTGGAACGGATGTCAGTACCACACGGAAGACTCCGGAACTGGCTGTCCCTCCACATGGAACGACGTCTATGGGATTTCACCACTTTCCTCTTTCCTTTCTGACTCGAAGGGGTAACACTCTCCTTGCTCTGGGTATTACTCTCCTTCGAATCAGATCTCTTAGTGGTAGAGGTAGTCTCTTCCACTTCCATGGGCTGGACCACTACTCGGACTTCAGCGAGTTTCCGAAGTGTGTCCCGTCCACGTTCAACGCCCTGTCGACCCGTAGCTGGGGACTTGGACGCTTTCCGGGTCTTGCTAGCAGACTTGGCTGGAGACTCCTGTTTCCGTCTCCCGCGAGAGGACTGCCGTGTCTCCACGGAGCCTTTCCCGGTATCACGGACATCTTTCTCCGTCAGAGGTGTCATCTCAGCTACATGGCCTGGACCGTCACCGGTCTCTTCCAGCAACTGGGATTCCGCCTCCACGTCGAGCTCGTGGTCGGAACCACCAGACTCGCCCAAGTCTACACTAGCAGCTTTCTCATGAGTATCCGATTCACTCATTTTCAGTCAGTTTTCTCAAAGCTCAGGATTCACAGGATACACTTCAGACGGCAGCGGTCACGTTGAGTTCTCGTTCCTATAACATAACATTACATGCTTAGTCACAGGGACGATTGCAACCAGAACATTATGTACACAATATTTCGTTAAAAATCACTCCGGGAGACAGTGAACTGAGTAGTACCATCCCCAAGAATGTTTTGTAACTAAAAACAGTATTCCCGGAACCCTAGGGTGGACCAAATCAGCGTAATACTCGATAGAAATACTAGCGTGGTCACACCGCTTACAGCATCCAACATGGCGGCGTGGGTCGTAGCGCCGGTGATCTATCTCCACACACAGAAACACAGAAACTTTCGTCTTATACTAGACGTACGACTCCGCGTCAACCATCTACAGTGTCTTAAAAGCATTCTTTCTCAAGTAGTTCAACTATCAAATACTACCTCATAGAATATTCAAGCAAGTGGAATAAGGTGCATGATAGAGAAGCGTACTTACAGGTTGGCGGTCGGAAGCAAAGTGAGCCACAAGGCGGAGAGAACCAGTGTCAACCGGATGCCACTTCCGTTAGCACCACCTGTTTCAACGCTAGTTCGCCCTCTCGCCGTACGCTCGCAGCGCCACCGTGTCCCGCCACTACCTGCCGGATAATGTTACCCGGTTTTGCATGTCTAGCATAGGCGTACAGGGTTCAGACCGGAGTCTTTACCACCGCAACCCGCTATTCTTTCCACTGAGACAAGAGTGGAATTGAATTCCATTCATTTTCATAGGTAGCAACGCTGTCAAATAGCAATTTCAAGTCATTTCAGACAAGATTCAGGGCAAACAGTACCACAAAGTTAGATTCTCTATGCTTCGCAGCCCTAACCCAAGCCAGGCTGTACAGCTCCAGTTACTCTAGCAACTACTAATTCCTGGAATCAAGGTTACTCCCAGCCACATGGAACATCCAGTTCACATGTGTCGTTCGGGGACTTCAGTGTATTCTTCCGTCTTACACTTCCAGTCGACTTCTCGTTGTGTTTACTTCGGGGAATCAGATCATAATGCCCCTTGTTGGCACACACAACATGGTCTAAACTCCCAACTGTAACCGATCTGGAGGACGGCGCACTCGTTTTCTCGTTACAGTTTTCCCAGGGGATACGTCCTGCTCTCCTTCCTTCCCTCTTCCGTCTCCAGTCTTCCCTTTAGCTCCCCTCGGCCTACCTCTCTTCACTTTGGGAGAGTTAGGTTTTGGCGGAGCCACAGTGTCAACTGGAATCTTCCGAGGTCGGCCTCTCTTTCTCTTGGGAAGCACTGGTATTACTCTGGTTTTACCCATCGTTTTACGAGGTCTCCCAACTTCCTTCTTCTTCTTTTCTGTGCTAACTCTGGGGGCGGCTAGCACTGGAGGAGTGTTATCTTTCACCCCCTCCGGCTTCTTCCGTCGTCCCCTTTGTTTAACACATACAGAGACTTTATCTTTCTTTTTCAATTCAGGACATTCCTTCCCTGGAAGGACTTTGCCACTTTCCAGCCTCAGGACATCGCGTCCAGCCTTTTTCAGAGCACGGAATTCTGGTGTTCTATCTAGATTTACCACCTGAATAGGTCCATTCTCGTCAAAGGCAGGTTTGAGATAATCTACATGACATCTCACAATACCCTTTACTGTCTCAAGTTCATAGGTTGTGCCTCCTATGAATCTTTTCACCTTGAAGGGCCCATCCCACTTGGGACCGATCTTCTTACTAGCCTGAGGGTGGTTGTAGCGGTATACAACAGCACCCACTTCAAAGCGTCTAGGGTTTGCTTTCCGGTCATAATCTCGTTTCTGGTGCACTGCCGATACTCCGAGATTATCCCGAACAAATTGATGCCCTAGCCTCATCCAATGTCTTAGGTTCTCAACGAACGCCACACGACATGGAAAATCCAGGGTACCCGGCTCTACTCCGTAGATCAAGTCCATCAGAGTGACCAAGTCCGTCCCGAATACGATAGAATTCGGCGTGCACAGCGTGTTCGCGTGTATGCTAGCCTGATAGGCATGAGCAATACACGGAGCCAGCATATCCCAGTCCGTGGAACTGTAATCCGTCAGACAAGACAGCTGCTCCACTAGGATCCGATTAAATCTTTCCGCCTGCCCATTAGACTGCGGTCTATACGGCAGGGTAATCAATTTCTCGATTCCCAGCATCTCAAACAGACTCTTCAACAGGGTAGATCTGAATTCCGGGGCTCCGTCCGTTTGTAACGACACAGGGCACCCGAAGCGCAAGATCCATTCCCGGAAGAGCACTTCCGCACATCGCTCTGCTGTGTGATCTGGCATCGGATAGGCCTCCGCCCACTTCGAAAAGTGGTCCACCACAACCATCACATAGTTGTTTCCCCGAGGGGTAGGGTGAAAGGGACCGATAATATCCAAAGCCACTCGGCTCCATCGTTCTCCATGCAATTCCTTCTTCAGAGGGGTGATTCCGCCACCACCTCTCGTCTTCCGCATACTACATTCCGGGCAGGCCCTAATCCAGCGTTTCAGGTCTCCCCTCATGCCAGGCCAGAAATATTTCAACTTCACAGCCCAGGAGGTTTTGAAGAACCCAAAATGACCCATGGTCTTAGGTCCATGCACTCCACGGAATATTTCTGAACGGAGAGCAGTAGGAATAACTTTACTGACGTACGTCCTTCCAGTGCGTCGCCGAACCCAAGTCAAGCACAACACACCTTCTCTCATCTTCAAACTCCCCAAGTTATGGATGTAGGTACAGTATTCATCCGACTCCCCTGACAGTGACTGCTTGTCCGGGGGCGGTTTCCTACCTTCCACCACATCGATAACTCGCTGGATCAGCGGATCATCCTGCTGAGCCTTCTGGATTATCTCGTTCGGTGAGGCCATTGTCACAGTTGCCTCAGCGACAACTGCTTCATGAGCCCCACAATCTTCACAATCTAAGCATCCGCACTTCCGCGTTGGAAGTCGAGAAAGCGCGTCAGCATTTAGATGTTTCTTCCCCGCCCTATGGAGAATCATGCCCTGATCCAGGCCATACTCTTGCAGTTGGGCTAGCCAACGTGCGAGCATGTCCATTGGATCTTTGAAGTTGAGCAACCACCCCAAGGATGCGTGGTCCGTCCGCACACAGAAATTCCGGTTCCCTAGCAGGTAATGCCGGAACTTCTTCAGATAGGTGAGTACTGCTAGAAGCTCTCGCTTCGTAGCACAGTAATTTCGTTGGGATTAATCCAAGCTGTTGCTTGCATACCCAAGTACTACCTCCTTTCCGTCTTGTATCTGGGACAGGACGCCCGCCATGCCAAACCCACTAGCATCCGTATCAAGGATAAACTTCCCTTCTTTCTGGGGATATCCCAACACTGGAGCTGTAGTTAGCAATTCCTTGACTCCGCGGAAGGCAACTTCACATTCCGGAGTCCATTCCATGGATCTAGCGTACCGCTTATATTTTCCGGCTGCGGTTACTATTGCTTGCAAGGGAGCGACAGTCGAGGCAAATTTCGGCTGAAATTCTCGATAATAGGACGCGAATCCTATAAACTGCCGGATCTCCTTTGCGTTCACTGGTCTCGGCCAATCTTGGACCTTCTGCACCTTCTTAGGGTCAGCGCGGATGCCCTTGTCTGAGACCAATCTGCCCAAGTATTCCACCTCTTGGCGGAAGAGTTCGCATTTCTTGGGTTTCAATTTCAATCCATAGTCCCGGATTCTCTCCAGGACGAGTCGGAGGTTCTGGAGACATTGTTCAAACGTTCTCCCGAACACCACCACATCATCCAGATAGACTAGGCAAGACTTCCATTTAAGGTCGTCTAGCATCCGATCCATCATTCGCTGGAAGGTAGCCGGAGCATTGCACAGTCCAAAGGCCATTACTTTAAACTGAAACAATCCCACACTGGACAGAAAAGCTGTTTTGGCTTTGCTTTCCTCATCCATGGCTATCTGCCAGTATCCGCTTTCCAAGTCGAGGGCGCAGAACCACTTGTTTCCGCCTAGCGCCTCAACACATTCATCAATTCTGGGGAGTGGGAAGCTATCCTTCACTGTTACGGAATTCAACTGGCGATAATCGACACAGAGTGGGAGTACCATCTTTCTTTCCCACCATCACAATGGGTGCTCCCCACGGACTAGTAGAGTGCTCAATGCGTCCCTGTTCGTACATCTTCCAGATCTCTGCTTCCGCTGCGTCACGCTTTGCCACCGGAATCCGCCTATATGGAAGTTTGATAGGGCGGGCATTCGCAGTGTCAATGATGTGACGGACCACATGGGTACATCCGGGCTTTTCTTTCCACCCGTCTCCAGGTAGAGAAAAGCACCCCCTAAACTCGTCGAGGAGACAAAACAGCCTTGACTTGATCCGTCAAGTCTGTATCTCGAAAAAGTTTCTTCAGCGGACATTCCGTACTAGGTGGTACGGGAGTGTCCGGCATAATCAGCTCATCATCTACTACAGACGGTATTTCTACCACCTGTATTGAGTTGACGATTGCTTTCTTGATCTCTTGATCCACCCCCTCCGGACAAGTAAGAGGGGACGATTGCGTCACCTCACTTACTTTTCCAACCACCACATCTGTATCAAGACGAAGGGTTTGGTCAGACGGATTGCTGAAAGCTACCACAGCAGTCGGACTGACAGCCGATATATACGTATCAAGGCTTCCCAGGGCAAATTCAGTCAGCAATCTCTGGTCGGGCTCGAACATCAAACCTATTGATGCGTCAGAGCCCCTGCGAATGTCAATCTTGGCCAGTGTGACCGTATGAGGTTGGATAATCACCGCTTCCCTCAGTGTTACCTGGTATCCATCCTCTGTCTCCTCCACCTTAATCGACTTCACAGAGGGACTCGGCTGCTTTGAACGGGGTCCACGCCAGTAGTGCATTTGTACTGCGTCCTCTCCGTTATTCAAAGCTAATTTCCCTGAGCAGTATACATCACATTGATGCACGTGGTCGAAGTCACGAGCAAGTATTCCGGCCTCGGGTCCAGACAAACCCAATACTACCAGACAAGTGATCATATACGTCCGCCTTCCCATCACCACAGGATTCACAGCACATCCATGTACAGTAATCCGAGAATCATTACCCATCGCACACGTCAGACGGGACGGAGCCATCGACGGTGGGCGTTGGAGGGAATCATAGAATTTCTTAGTAATCAGGCTTGTGGTTGCACCTGGGTCCCACAGAAATTCACCGACATCCCCATTCACAGATACCGACACGTACCATCTCTCACCGATCACAGGATCGTGATTTCTCAGGGTTCGCTGCTCATTGCTGGATATCCGACTGATACGAGCTATGGTGTTGGGACCTTCCTCCGCTATCACCACCTGCCCTATCACTGCTTTTTTTTTTTTAAAGCTTTTATTTATTCTGGGTAGATCAAGTCCCAGATAGTTTAGGGCTTTTCACTTGTCCCAGACGTGTTTCTGTACATAATGTGCTGGGTGCTTATCTATATACATATATCCATTCGTGGTTACACAATTTGTTTCTCGGTTGAGGTTTACAGTCTAACCGATTAAGAAGATTATGTACAAGTATATACTGAGAGTGTTAGTGTAATATAGGGTATGCTTGCGGAAAAGAAGAAAGGGAATAAGAGAGCCTTGCCACTTTGTTCTTTGTGAACATGTGTTGACTTCAAATTTCACCTTATTCAGTTTGTGCATCCCGTTAGTTATGGGTTATGTACATGCATAGTTGTGCGAGAGTTAGGACAGTGTGGGGTATGATGAGTGAAGAGAAACGTGCCACTTCGTTCATTGTGAACAGGTGTTGTTTTCTTCTGTTTATTCTTACTTTGGCTAGAGGTTAGTAAAATTAAAATTAAAATTATAGGGCAGGAGAATGAGAAGTGGTGTATTTAATTTTGTTCTGGAAGTGGTGTATATAGGGTATTTAACCATAACTTCTGGTTTGATTTAAATATCTCGATAGTGCCTATGTTTCTTTGCTTTGCCGAGAGTTCGTTCCAGGACCTCGCACATTTTACTACAGTGGTATTTTCTCCAAATCTGGTTCTGAATTGAGGAATTTTCAAGGTTGGGGCTTCGTTTTGTCTGGTGTTTCTATTGTGGGGGTTTGCATAATCTGGGTCATTTTTCCTTTTATAAGCTAGTGTTCTAAGGTGCGTTAGCCTTCTATTTGCTAATAATGGTACTCTGGCTTGGGAGTGAAGTAAATCAGTGGGTGTATCAAAAGGTAGGTCTAGTGACAGTTTTAGGGCTCTGTTTTGGAGTCGTTGCAGCTTATCTAAAAGGGGTTTGTGGGTGTTGTGGACGAGAATGTCGCCATAGTCTAGAAAAGGGAGGATTTTTGCTTTGAAAATTTTTAAGGCTGCAGAGGGATTAATGAATTTTCTTATCTTGTGTAACTGGTGTATCTTGTACGTAACTGTTTTTATGAGTTGAGTTGTTTGAGTTTTAAACTTCAATTCATCGTCAATAGTGAGTCCTAGGTATTTGTAGGTATTGACTCTTTTCAGTTCTTTTCCTTCATAGGTTATAGTTTTGTTTGTAGCTAATTTTTTATTTCGTGTAGACCTAGAGAAAAACATAGTGTTAGATTTAGCAGAGTTGACTAGGAATAGGTTCTTTGTGCACCATTTGTGTAAATCATCAATGGCTGATTGCATCAGCTTGAATGTTTCATCTAACTGGGTTCCATGTATGTAGATGATAGTGTCATCTGCGTAGAGGGATAAGTGTGAGTTTTTGATATTTGGAGCAAGGTCATTAATGAAGATTATGAATAGTAAGGGGCCTATTATTGATCCTTGTGGTACACCTGTTTTTACTGCTATGGGAGGGGATGAAAGGTTGTTTACTATGGTTAATTGCTTTCTATCTTTTAAGTAGGAGCGACACCAGGACAGAAGGTTGCCTCTGATTCCGATGTGCTCGAGTTTTTGGAGGAGTATTTGGTGATTGACCATGTCAAAAGCTTTTTTAAAATCTATATATGAAACTATTGTGTCAGTGTTAGTATCTAATTTCCATGCTACATCATCTGTGAATTTACTGATAGCTCCTATTGTCGATTTTCCTGGTCTAAATCCGAATTGTTTCTGGTTTAAAATTTCATGTGTTTCGAGATAATCATAAATTCTTTTGTGAACTATTTTTTCTATTATTTTGCTGGGAGTGGGTAGTAGGGCTATGGGTCTATAGTTGTTTATTTTATTTTGGTTTCCTCCTTTAAAGAGTGGGACTATTTTTGCCAACTTCCATTCATTTGGGACGACATTGGTGCTTAGGGATAAATTTATACAGTGGGTAAATTCATTAGTAAGGGTTAGAAGGGCTGTTTTTAGTATTTTAGTGGGAAGGTTTTCTATGGATGAGGATTTGTTAATATTTATGTCTTTAACCAACTTCCATACCTCATTTATATTGGTACGGACATCTTGCAAGTTACTAAGAGTTGGTGGGGTGGTGTAGTTCCAATTTGGTTGTAGGCCTTTTGTCAGTTCAGAAGCAATGTTAACAAAAAAGTCATTTACGTAGGAAGGGATCTCTGCTGGGTTTATGGGTTCATTTTGTTCGTTTGTCAGGTTTATGGTATTGGATTTTTTGTTTGATGGAGAGATTACATCTATGATTTCCCAGAATTTTTTCTGGTCCTTGGCTTTATCATTCAATTCAGATAAAATGAAATTCCTTTTGGCATTTCTAATTGCATTGCTGGTATTTTTTCTTAGATTCTTTGCATGCTGCCAGTCCATTTCAGTCTTGGATGTGGCTGCTGTTTTTCTGGCTCTATTTTTTTCTTTAATTAGATCCACGATATCCTGGGTTATCCAGGGGTCATTACTTGTTTTGACTTTGATTTTTCGAAGGGGGGCTATTTCATTTAACAGGGTATTTATTCTAAGTACAATTGTGTCCCATGCTATTTGACAATCTGTTAAGTTGTGAAAATTTTCCCAGTTGAATTTGTTTCTTAGATTTAAACGGAAATTTTCTTCAGAGTAATTCTTGTATGTTCTGCTCCATTTGATTTTGGACTGAAATTTGGTTTTGTGTTTTTTTCTGGTTGTGTAAATTAGTTCGTGGTCACTTAGGTTAGAGTTTAAGACTCCAGATTGAGAGATAATATCTGAGTTGGTGTAAATATGATCTATTAAGGTTCCAGTTAGAGTTTTTTCAGCATTTATGTGGAATCTCGTGGGGGTGGAAATTACTTGCGTTAGATTAAAATTAGATTCCATATCTTTTAGTAACTTTCTGTCTTTACTGTTTACTAGGTAATTTATATTGAAATCCCCTACAAGAAAGATCTCTGCTTTTTTATTTGTGGTTATTTCTGCAAGAGTAGTGGTCATATATGATACTAATTGTTCGGTTTCTCCTTTAGGGGGTTTGTATAGGCAGCCTATGTAAATCGGTTTTGTGAATTTTAAATTTCAGCTAACAAGAGGCCACAAACGTTTCTATGTTGAGTCTTGCGGTCTTTAGTAATGTTACGCGCCTCAGTTAGGTAGATTCCACAGCCGTAGTATGGGTCGAGAGTTGCCTCGTAGAAATATGAGTCAACGTGGTAGGATAGAAGTTTGGCTTTCAGTTGATCGTTCTGAGTGAATTTCATACGTATACAATCTTTTAATGTTTGGTCAGCAATTGCTTTCCAAGAATCAATCTTGGGGATTTGGTTTCCCAATCTCTTGGCGACGTATGGGTTTTTAACCGATTTAATTCGCTCCAAAAGTGTATTGTCAGCCTTGGAATGTATGGCTTTCTTGTATTGAAATAGCTGTTCGCATGAGGAAGCTATCCAATCGGTGTCTTGGTCTTTAATTTGACAAGGGAACAAGTTGGAGAGAGGGCTAGCATGCGATTGAAACGCCACACCATCTGGTGTTTTTATTGTGGAGGCATTTTCCAAATTGATGCCATTTGGTAACTTGTTAAAGTCTTCCCTTTCGTAAGTGGTCCCGTCAATGAAGACGGCAAAGCCTTTAGGTCTAGCATTCAAGTTATGCAATGTCTTGGCCGCATTGGCAAGTGTACGAGCTTCTGAGAGGTAGACTTGCTCTTCCTCTGTCGAGTCTGATGTAATACGAATGTTAGTTAGCAACATATTGTTTTTGTTTCTATTTAGGCTCTTGAAAATATCAATTTTCGTTTTGAGAGAGGGAAGTGTTATTTTAATTGGTCTTGGGTAACCTTGATCCTCGTCAGGTGCACGAGGCCTTCCTAGTCGTTCAGCATTTTCGTATGTGGTATTTATCTCTAGGGCCTTCAACAAGTCTACAATACTGTCGTCGAGAGTCTCATCGGGTCTCTCTTCTACCCCTTTTACAATAATCCTTAAATCCCTTGGTTTAGTAGGCTGTGGGTTGTCCGATTCGGTCATGGACCTAAATAGACTTCCCAAAGGTTGAATGTTTCTAGTGGGATTGTTTGTTTGAGACGCAATAAAACTATTGTTGCTTGTTATGGGAGGGAATTGGGAATAGGCATTCAATTTATCGATAGAAGATTTATTTGATGACATTTGGTTCGAAAGATCATCTATTTTCCCATGCAAAATAGCCAAATTGTCGGCAATACTGGCACCATTATTGTCAATGTTTTTATGAGAATCAGTGATTTTGATGAGATTGCCTGTGATTTTGTCAATGTTCGATTGGTTAGAGAGAGATAGGTCTTTAACTTGGTCAATCGTTGTGTTCATTTTAGCCACATTATTCAGCAATTTTTCCATTTTATCTTCTCTGTCTAGTACACATTGTATGAGAAGGTTCTGGTTATTAATGAAAGTTTGAAAGGAGATCGGACTTATCTGAGTTTGTTGGTTTGATACTTGTGAAGATTGATTGTTTGCAGGAATTTGCACTGTCATTTGAGAGGGGGAGGGTCCCGTCTGTTGAGCATGCGATTGCGATTGTGGATGCGAGAATTGTTGCCTTTGGTCAGTCATATTTTGTTGCGGCGATCCTTGGTTGGTTGGATATACACAGGGTCCTTGTGATTGAGAAAAGTTTTGCGATTGGTAATTACAATCCATTTGTCTTTGTTGGTATCCAGATTGCTGGGGTTGAAGGATATAGTTTTGTCCATGTGAGACCACTTCACTTGTCATTTGCATTGGGGGTGGCTGCTGGGCGCCATTGCTATTGCTCAGCGTTGTCATGTCGAATTCACTGAATAAATTGATCGAATGCAGGTTTCTGGTCGATCTAGATGATCTACCGGCCATGTAATTGGTATCCAAATGATATTATACAGGAGATCTGCTACTTTGAATAGGCAAAAAATGTCTCTTTGATATTCCTAATGATTGTTTTCCCACGAGCGGTGCGCGACGCGTCCTACCTAGTGTCCGCCATTCCAACAACATCTGCTTGGAGTCCGGGTTTACCCCACCGCACATCGGTGTCTCCCAAACTACCCTCAACAAGGTCACACAGACCCACCAGGCGAGTGCGCTCCCCAGGCAACCAGACCTCAGTATCCGCGTTCCGGCTAGAAGGACTTACATTGCCTTCCCTTGCCGTACTTACGGGAGCCAGAGCCTGACTCCCAATATCCACACAATTCGCAGTTTCCAATTGAATTGTGGTACTACGAAGCGCTTTAGATTCCTCGGGTCCCGCCTCGCTTCTTATGCGGACCCGCTGGAGTTTTCCGGAACCGTGGACTTTCCGCCAGTACTTGTCCCTTGGTTCCCAACTCCCTTCTCAGCTTTCTTCGGGCAGTCAGCAATGAAGTGACCCGCTTGCCCGCAATAGTAGCAATTTGAGTGCCTGGGTTTATGGTACATTTTTCTCCCCTGAGGAGAACCACCATCTCTCCACGACGCCCAATTGCCACCCTTTCTCTGGCCTTCCAAGAAGGTTCGGAAAGCTTGCACTATCACCTCGGAGGGATCAGTCTCGGAATGACCCGCTACTTCCTCCGTGGTTTCTGTGACCTGGACTACTGCTCCGTCAGTGTGACCTCTGCGCCCTTTTATTTTCCGGAGTGGGGTCGTTGCTACTGGTGCAACGGTAGCTGTATTGACTGTAGCTATGGTTGCTGCATCCATATAACAGCTTTCCCACACTTCCGACCAATGTATTGCACAAAGGAGATCATGGGGTTGTTTTAAACGCACCCACACTGCCATTTCCTGATTAGTCAATCCCTGCAAGTAAATGCGAAGGGAGACAGCACTCAGTGTCTTGTCCAGGGATCCGAATGCTCTCCGGCCCCTCCTGGCTACCTCATTCCCGAACAGCCTCACGGCTTGTCCTGGAACTCTGCCTGGATCTTAGCTTTAGACTTCTCTCCGAAGTTGGCTTCCATGTGAGCCACATACTCCTTGAGAGAGGTCTTCTTTGGCAAAGGTCCCAACTCTGTCAACTGCTTCCTAGTTCCGCACTTCAACTGGCGAAGGAACTGTTTCGGAGTCCAATTGTATGCCTCGGCAACAACTTTGGTCTCTGCCAAATACATCCGCCAGCAGCTTTTACCATCCCATGGTTTCAGCTGAGGCATCTTATCATGGTGACTATCTTCACCCTCAGAGTAATCATACTCAAAGTCCGATTCTGAGTCACTGGGTCCTTCATACGTGTGGCCAGCAACCAGTGATCGGTCTTTCCTGTGAGAGCGTTTCGAATGGGTTTCCCCTGCTCGATCCTCTACAGAACTGTCAGAATCATGTCCTTTGACTTTGGACATGAACAGCGTGGAAGGGGGAACATGCTTGCCTTTCGACTTGCTTCCCTTGTTGGCTTCCGCCCCAGTAGAAGGAGGTCCCTCGCTACCACAAGCACCAACTACACTTCCGGGCCGTTTGTCATCCGTATCATCGGACACCGATTCTATAATCACTCTGTGGCTCTCTTTAGGAGACTTCCATTACTCTCATACGTTCCCTCAGGTCATCATTCAAAGCGGAAAGTTGTTGGATCTGATTACTCAGGTCCTCTCTCCGTGCCCATTCATGTTCGCAGTCCCTCCTTGCCCCTGCTAGGGAGTGCCGGAGGTCGTCCTCAGACATCTCCTCCGGGTTATTTCTCCACCTAGCAAAGGCTCTCCCTCCAAATCTATCAGTTGGGGGAGGGTAGGCACCACCAAACATTGGTCTAGCGTCATGAGAACGTGACAAGCGTCCTCCCCTGTCTGGATACGGTGTACCTCTTCAGAACATTCCGGTTAGGGGTGGCCCCCTTCCGTACATGTTTATCGGAGGTGGTGGTCCGAACAGTCCGCCAGGTTGTAAACCCATATCTCTTTCACTGTCAATGGCTATCGAGGAAAGCTCTCCAGCTCCCGCGACACCATTTAGTGCTGGTTCTTGAGTATGGTCTACTCCATTAGGCACCATCAAATCCGCCTCCGCCATTGTTATTGCGGAATATTTTCTTACAACGGAATTTTTCTGCTACGGCACTCTATTTCTCCGAGAGAAATATGGGACAATCAAGCCTGCTAGGCTCACTGCTAGTAGCAGTTTCTATTCCTCCGGGAATATGGGACGGTCAACGGAAAACTTGCAAAGTCAGTTTCGTGAGGTCAAGAACTGGTCACGGCACCAATTGTAGTGAACCTGCTGAAAAATGCCATTGCCTTGACGGGGAACCGAACCCCGGACCTTCGGATTGACGTTCTGATGCTCTACCAACTGAGCTACCGAGGCAAGCCATCCTCAACAGGTCACAATCCCAAGTTCAACCACCAGGACCACTACACTGCCCCCTTCCAACAATGGACGAAACTCATCTCATATGGTTTCGTCCAACTTGGGGTCTACAGTGCTGCCCTTAGGTGGCTGGTCACGGCACCAATTGTAGTGAATCGCCTCTATAGTAAATGGCTTTATTACTAGAGGCTCATTCCAACCCAGGTTCTACTACAGCGGACACGGCTCTCGACAAAGGCAAGGAAGAACACCAACACGGAAATGTCTCTTTCGTTAGGTTTATTGCCACCCACGACCAGACTGCAAGTCTAACCAGACCCGGCTCAGTCCCAGCATAGGACTGAACTGATCCACTCTAAGCCTCAGAGTGAATACTTACACCTTACAGGCAGGAGCAAGGTCATACTTGTCCTCACATCATAAAAGAGGTGTTGCACCAGGCAAACAATATCAGTGAATACAATACATAAGAACAGGTCGTACAGGAATACAGTAAATGGTTATACATGATACACATTCTGCTGTAGTTGAATAGACTATAAGATTCCTGCAAATGGGTGATAATGGTAAAACATATCTGTCTTGCAACTAACACAAATCCGAAAGCCCATTCCGTGCTCAGTGAAGCGTTACGGAGACACGGGGAAGGTCAAGGACATTTGATTTATACACACTCTTGACGCGGAGGGCTATATATAACCTCCGATCTACTACACTGTGTTTCAATAGTAAGCACTACATCCAAGATGAAATAGGAAACCTGTATAGTCCCCAAATGACATGTGCTATAACACTTTTGAAATAGGTGAAATCTTCATCTACTAGAAAAGTACTTCCTGTCCAGCCCTTTTAAAATAAATTAATCAGGTGAAAAAATCGTTGAAACACGAGTGAATGTATATTATTACATACATTCTTCAATCGTATGCACATTCTCGACATACATCTCAGAAATGGAGAAAATCTTCCGATCAAAACGATGATGTGATGCATAATCTTAACTACAAATTAAGATTTTGTAAATAATAAACTATAACTCCTAGATCGTAAACAAATGGAGGGCTGTGTAACCTGTCATCGCTATTTTCTGGTATTGCTAATGTGTGGGTGGCACTTTAATGTGGGGTACAATTAGTCTGTCCTTCTCCATGCATCCCATTCCCTCTCTGTGCACGGGTCAATTGTTGGCAACATATAAAAGTAATACCTTATAAACCTTTCATGTGCTAATCTACCTGTTAAATCTTTATTTAAGAATTGCGTTAATATTGCTGGAAAATCGTTGGAAATGTGTGGGAAGCACTTATGATGACCACTCCGCCTGTCATAACTAAGGGGCCCTTACAAGCTCCTACAACATTAAGACAGACTAACCCAGAACTGTTTTAACTGAAACAACCTGATATAACTACAACAACCACGTTGTTTGCAGCAATGTTGGAAAGTTACATCATTATGCAACTCCTCCATTTAGGGGTGGTGCTTAACAATGGGTAAAATTAATGGGTATAGGGGGTTTATCACCAAGGCTTCCTACACCCTACCAACGACCTTTCAACCAAATAATGGTCATTTATGCTATGTAACTACAAATATACATACTTACAAGTTGACTGTTGTAATACTATGCAAAGCCCCAAATCGGTTGAATTTTGTCAAACGCACACTGCAATTCATACTAAGCGTTTTTTCAATGATAATCTCTAATAGGAATGTTAATCTTTGAATTTATCATCGGTCCATATAAGATACTCGTGGAAAAGGTTCATGGTTGATCGATTGGGCCAAGAGAGTGAATCCTCTTCACTCATGATAGCCTGTGCAATATACAGCAATACCTCAGCAACAAAACCTACCGAAGGTGTTGGGGACCTGTCTAAAAGGTTCGAATTAGACTTTGAGCAAAACCGGGCAAAACCTGTCTTCATCTTTTCTCTCTCTTTTTTTGTGATATTGAATTGTTTATTCATTAGTACTGTCTTGCACATTTGGCATTACATTTGAGTAAATATTATAGTTTAGTCAATATTAACTGTTAGCACCGGTGTTTTGTGAATAGCAATCCATAAAAGATATAATATAAGTTTAGATGAGAATGAATTTAGTAAACGTAATAGTGAATATGTTGTATTTGGCAAGTATGTAACAACACTATTAAAGAAGTGATTCTTAATAGCTTGAACTCTTTGAAAACTGAATGCAACTCATCAGCATAATTTGAGATCTTTGTGGTCACTAATTTTTAAGTTCTACAAATTTCTTTTGTCATATAGGCTGTTAAACCTGAAACACAAATCTATGTAGAAGGAATTTGGTGAGAAGTCAAACTTAGGGGCATCATAATGCACAATAATCTTGTTGATGAGCAATTAACCTCCATACTTTCATCTATTTACAAAAAAACATATTACATACGATGTTCCAGTACATAAGCACACTTCACCCGATTTGTTTTCCTCCAGGGTCGCAACTCGCCCAGGCTAAAAAGAGAAGGCATACATTTTATTTTATTTTTTTAAATATTTTTTTTTTTTTTTTAAATAACATAACTTTATTCAAGGTCTCACCATCTTGGCAAATACAATTCTAACGCGTGCGCGGACGCCTGAAATAATTGGAAGTTTTCCTCAATTATATGGAGCTTACTTTTAAAACTATATATATATTTCTTTTGTATTTTCAGTTTTCTAACAGCTTAGCCTACCGGCCGCGTAGAGTTCATGTTAGCCTAGAGATTTCATATACTTTTTTGCACTAAAAAAATTTCTTAAATTTCTCGACCTTGCCAATCCAACTACGGCTGGAAACATGGAACTTGGAGTGTATAAAAAAGTGACAAAGATAATCCTTTCCGGACAAAAACTACAACCTGGGTCGTCCTTGATAGTAGTGTTTTTCAGGTAAATATTACAACATATGGTGTTATGAATGAGCCTGTACTGTACTCGGCTCCTGGCATGAAATAAATGGGATACTGAAGATGGTACATAACATGTCTTTTTCAGTGTGTATACATTTTTCATCTAATATCTGGTCCCAATGCCTCAGTTTATCATAGTGGGAGACTAAATACAGCTCTACTTCGACTGTATATATTGACATCCGAGTCATTGACTTCGAATATCTTACATTTGTTGGTGTCAATACCATTTCCTTCAACTTCTCTGACCCACTCCAACCATTCTCTGGGGATTGCATTTCTGATTTGAAGAACATCAAGGAATGAAGAATTAACATGAAAATTGTTGTTTAGTTCTTGTGCCGACATAATCTAACCAATCAGTCTTAAAAAGACACTATTGCGAACAATACCTGCTTCTTCCCATCTCTTTGTCTCAAACCTCTTATTACTAACCTTAATAAAAAAATATCTTTATAAAATTTATCGAGAAGCACTCTCGGCTTATTCATCTTAGATCTTTAACAATCAAGAGAATTGGAAATGCACAGAGAACCAGACAGCGAGAGAGGCAGAGACAGAGAGAAAGAGATAGAGTACTGGCAAACCATAAAGTAAATCATACTTTAATAGATATGTTATAGGAAATCACTGCCCGATCGGACACAACGTTCCGCTCCTAATATTATATGGTTGCACTGGATTAAACTATTGTATTGCATAACTATGTTTTCCCCGTGTACTAGTATTCGACTCCAAGACTGTATATGTAGTTAGTCAGTTAGTTAGCTAGTTAGTTAGTTAGTTAAGAAACAGATCATTTGGATCATTTGTGTTCCGGAATAAAATATTGAATTGAAATTGAATTGTGAAATTGAACCTTGGTTTTCTTTCTTTAGGTATCTCAAATATAGGGCACCAACTCTCAGGCCTAAAATCTCGGTTATTATGGAGAGACGCTGTTTGTGAGATGATCATTGTTTTTCTTATGATGTTCGGATCGTTACTGGTGACAGTGCGCTTCAATGGACGACCCCTGAACATAGTAGCTGTGGCGCTGACAGCCGGCCTCTACGTATTCGTACTAATAGAAGGATTTGCCCACGTGCAAAGCTCATGCATGAACCCAATGGCACTAGCAACATTTGTAATTACCAAAAGACTTGGTATTGTTAAAGGTATTTACAGTCAATTGAATTTTGTAAATAACCTTGTATGCGTTAATATAATTTAACAATTCCATTTTCTTTACAATTCCATATTTTCATGAACATCCATTGCCATCAGAATATTTGTAAATTATTATATAATTGGCGCTTGATCCTTATGTATGCTTTTCGGGTAAGTGAATAACGCACCATTATCAACATACCGGGTAGAAGAAAATTAACTCAGTATTTCCTGTTTTAAGTATATGATAATCATTGACTGTGTAATCTTTTGTCTTATTTGGCAGCTATAGTTTATCTTGGATTTCAAATGATTGGATCTTCGCTTGCGGGTCTGCTCGTCTTGGCGTGAGTAGAGTTCTATTTATAGCAAAGATATCATTAATCTTATTCTTTTTATCTTTATTTTATGTAATAATCTTCTCCCCTTATCTGACATGCAAGGAAAATCACTTAGATATATAAATGTTCATGAAGAACATGTACAAAACGTGCTATAGATCTACACGTTGGGTATCGTAAACTAATATAAGACTTGCTTTATTACAGCGTAACCCCGGAAGAGCACCGCATGTATGTGCGACCTCTTGCAGTTGGAAAAGATGTGACATCTGCCGGCGCGCTTGCTGTGGAATTTGTGGTTTCTGCATGCTTAGTATTTGTTCTTCTGGGGGCCACTGATCATGAAAAGAGAGGAGGGAAAGTGTTTGTTCCAGGACTACCTATTGGCATTACAATAACTGTTGGGATAATGGCCGCTGTAAGTTCTCACTGTTATTTTATGTTTCCGTTATTAGGTCAAAACGAATGTAAAAGCTTAATAATCGTCGTCACATAAGGGCGTAAAGCAACCAATCTCACTCACTCACCTATTCTGATATCAGTATTTTCACGTCCAACGCACTACTTCCATCTCAAATGAACTTTATGTTGTAGGATATTTATATACCGTAATAAGAAAAGTTTTTATTTCTAAAATTATAGATCTTTGACAATTATTACAGTGAATTAAAAAGGTTCCACAATAAGAGTTACCAAGGTGAAATAACTGAACACCCGCGACCTTTCTTATGGGGAAAAGCAATGTATAAGACCATGGTAATTTCCAAAAGACAGCCACAACTGTTAACAGTAAATCACTGTAACTGTAAAAGTTGTTACTGGTATATCACTGTTATTAGTTGCTATTAAATCAACTCGGGGTAGAAACTGAATATACGATTTGATTAATTTTTGCTACATCAACTATTGGAGATGTAATTCAATTGATATATTATAACTCATAACGGTCAGAACCACCCTTCATGTCTTTGGCATTACGCGGAGAAATGACTTTCTTATATTTCTCTCTTTAGATCTTGATCTTTTGATTACACTGTATTAGTCAACGTCTTGTATATAGTAGAGTTTATTAAGAAATATAACCCATCCAGGATCAGTATACTGGAGGATGCATGAACCCTATCATTGCCTTCGGACCCGCAGCAGCCACAGGCATATGGGAATACCAATGGGTAAGAAGAATCGGGCGATTTATCGCAGTTTTATATTTTTATATTAAAAAAAACGTTACTTTTGTTTTTACGTTTCCCAGAAGCCGAACAAGTTAATCCATATAACTAAAACGTCTAATTGTTTATTTCTACAAAAAATATAATATACGTTTCTTGTTCCTTTGTCAATTTTACGACAATAATTTTATATCTGACAAGAATATTTGTTTATACAGATATACTGGTTGGGAGATATGGGTGGTACATTCTTTGCCAATTTTCTGTATGCGGCTTTTAAATATGATGGTCCTTTTGTATGGCGATGTCGAGAGAGGAGTCAAGCAAAGAACATTGACGATAAATGTAAGGAATATAATTATATGTTTATATAGTCTCTTAGTAAATTAACTGTGTCATACCACATTTTGTTATTGGTATATCAAAACAGGTGACCCACGAACCTTCTATTTGCAACCATTTTGTATTTGAATTATTGCGAATTTATCATTTTACGTTTCATTTGCCAACTCAATATTCATGTCTCTCCAGATTCTTGTACCGTGGTACATGTAATTGAAAACAAACTAGCTGAACAAGAAGAAAAAATAGAGGCACCTCCAGCAGCGACTTGTAGCGGACATTCTGGTATCAGGAATTAGTCCTCTGTGTATGAAAAAGATTGCAAAATCATCCACACTCATTTCATTATTCCTGAATACTGTCTTCTTTTTTCAACATTTTTTTATTCGGGTAAGATATTTGTGGCATATGCCAAAGTACTTAATTAATATTATGAGGGATTTGAAGATATTAAAGGTATAGTGGACAGTTCAATGAAATAAAATTGACCAGTACAAGTGTACTGTTATTAACAGTACAATTGTTCCTTACTTCCAAAGAAACAAATGAGTGAAAAAAATATATGTTACCCCATTAGTTTTTTTCCTGGAGTCACTTAAAAAAGCAGTGGTTTGCTATATGAGTCTGTGAGGAAACGAGATATTTTTTACTGAATTAAAAAAAATGACCAGTCCGATTTTGTTTAGATTTGCTACACCTTTAGAGGGCCAGTGCAAAAATGATGGAAATGAATTTTGAATGAGACAATAGACACTAGGGGTACCACCGCTGGTAAATTATATAGAATGACCACTGGTTATTATGACTCAACCAGGAGTGCGTTTGTATTGCCTTCTATATCTTTAAATAATTATATCAACCACCGTCCTTCTGTATGTATGCACCATAAGATTAGGGACGGAATAATTATATTGCTCATTAGAATAAAAGTAAAAGCGATTTCGTCCTAAATGGGGACATGATAGGTCTCCTTATGAATAAAGATTCGACGATTACACTCTATTTGAGTCCTGTTGGCAGTGAACATCAAAGCCCGCATCAAAGCGGGCAACGGTAACTTACATTATAAGATTTTGCTGTAAAAGCTGCTCCATACACAGTCGCCATCTACCGTTCAGTGAACAACACGAGCGCACTGAGCGCATTTGAAAGGCAGACGACACTGAGCGCAATGCGATCCCAGCGCGCAATGCGATCCCAGTGTCTACTTCATGAACTAGCGTGAAGCAAGCGACTAAATACTAGGCGCCAGGGGGCGCCAAACTACTAACAAAGCTATGTTACCACTGTTTTTCCCAGCGTCCTGTGAGGTGGAATAGAGTTCATGGATTGATACCAATACTAAGCTTTACTAACTATAACCCTAACCTTAAAGCTGCCGTGAATATGACTCCACTGTCGTCATGGCATTAAGCAACTTAAATTGGTAGGCCTAGTCCTAATTCAGTGCAAGTAGTAGATACTAGGCTACATTATAGTCCATTTGTAGCCTGGAGCCTAGTATTTAGTGGCTTTAAGTCGGTACCAACTGCAATTTAGGGGGAATTTGTTTCAAATTTGTTAAGCATACTAGTCTAAATATTTATTTCATCATAAATGATAAATAATGATGTTGGAAATATCTTGGATTTTTTGTCTGCAATGTTTTTAAAATTTAATGTTGGTTTCAATTCATAACACCAAGAGAATCAATCAGATCTGGTTTTGTTGGCAATGTAAACTTAATGCAAAAATAAGTGTGGACACGTTTGACAATTTACAGGCTCTAATGATAACCTTAATATAAACTTCTGACCTATGTACTTAGAAATTACCACCCAATTTTGGGACGTCTGCCTTCTATTCACAAGGGATATAACTGTCTCATACGTATTTACCGTTCTTAACGTTTCTATTTTATTTATTGAATTCCATCCATTGCGTTACCACGTTTAAATTATTTTGCATTTTGTACGAAGGCAAACAATGCTATCCTTGTCTTGAATCCAGTCTTTACTGGGAGATATGAACATCCCTGAACCACCTCACTTAACTAATATTACCTAAATGCAAACTCTAAATTCAAAATGTCACAATTTCAAATTCATGATGGTGAGACCGCTGGTCTAATATAAGAAATATAACACTCAATAGGTTTGAGGTACAACACAGAAACACTTATACATTACCACGTGGGAGATTTTGTGTTGTAACTTATACGTTCTTTCAATATAAATAATTATAAATTTAACATGTTGTCTTTGGCGGTCATTGGTTATTCTCGATTATATAATCTCTGTAAAATCACATTCATTTTGTTTTTTTAGATTTGGAATCAGCGCTTGTATTTAAGCATAGAGTCAATCGGCCATCTGTTGGTCACAGTAACTACACTAGATTACATATAACATGTGAGCCATTTACGTAAAGCTGCATTTCCAACCAAATTAACCAGAATGTGTCCTTTGATTCTTTATTATGTCATTACATTAAACACTAAAATCCAGAGCACCGCAAACAGTTTAGAATTGAAAATAAAGAGAGCCACGTAGGTCTACTCATTCATGTATGAATTAATTATTGTTGATTTCTAGTCATGATGATAATAATATATATTGCCGGAAATTGGTAGCCGCCATCTATGATAATCATAGGTCTTCTAGAGAGTCCCTAGATTTGCGCAAGTCTTTGATTTTTTTCTTTGTTCAAAAAACGAAATCTGAAAAAAAAACAAAAAAAACTCTCATGTTACAAACAACCGCATTCTTAGGGACGATCGAGGACTAGTCAAGAGTCCCTAATAAAAAAATATAAATATGGGCAGTGTGTGTTTTATCCGAATTTCAATTGTTTTGTTTTTTTGTATTTAGTATTCCCAAACTTTGTTGTTGAAAACTTGTTGAAATAATTAAAAAGCTTCTTATAACATATTTAGGATTTCATCATTTTTAAAAGTTTCTAGTTAAGTTGGAAAGAAGAGAACACAGCTCTAGGCTCACAGCCTCTCAGATCAGATAGAAAGGGGAAGTCAGTGATTGGACGCCAACTGCGCCAATGGGTTACCTGACCCAGAACTAGGCGTCCTAATGGCATTATTATGGTGTTTTGCGGTCCTAATGGAATTATAAATTAATGGCACTTTGCGGTTTGGAGCGATAGGTTCACCTCAGTTTGAAGGTACGCTCTCATCTTTGAGCCTAGAACACGAGGGAAATGATGAAAACTTTGATGGCCCAGGCCTACTTTTACTTTCACTGATCAATTAGATTTAGTTCTTTAGTGTAAAATCTTTCTAACAATTTCCTATCTCCCCAAGCGAGGTTGAGGGGCTGAAACGTACACCGCCTCCCCTCAACCCCTTTCCCAAACCAGCGTGTATTGAAGAGTAGGGGGAAGGGGGTATGACCCCTGTGGCTCCCGCTTCCAGGATTTCTAACCAGGGGGCCTCACCCTTCCCCGACGGTCTGAGCGCACTTCAGACTATTTCGGTAGTTGTTATGGGCCACAGTACCGAGTAAAGCGACCGCCTGAGGGTGGGTTTGACGGACGGTAGGCCCAGGAGTGAAGACCTGACCAACCAACAAGTAGACTCCATCCAGACTCATTCAGTGTCTGTGATAATACCCAGGCTGTGTGACGCTTACTCACTCTCACAACCAGCGCGTGTGAATGAGCACACCAACAAAAGGCTGGCGCAGAATCTTCATAAAAATATGCATAAGGGTGATATTTGGAGTACCATGGCGTTGCACCCTTAATCAGGACACCGACCCGTATCTGGATTATCCCGAACATCAATCGTCTCTCTTTGTGGAAGTCTGATTTTGGATTACATAGCGTGAAGATGTCTGAGGAGGATGGAGGGAATGTTGGGGTTTGGGAACCCAAAGTTCGTGTAGATGAAGAACTGGAATTCTTTACTGAACTTGCTCTCCATGAAACTGAGAGATGGATACAAGTAAGATAGTTTACTTCCTTGTTTTCCCGACAACTTTCTGGTTCTTTCGAGATGTGTAAAAGGAGATCTTATTTTCTCCTAGATCCCATCACTTCAGGCTAGGCACAGCTGGTGCCTGGGTGGTGCACCGAGAACAACTGTTGCATTAAGTTCGTTTGCGCTAGAGTTTAGGTCATGCGATGAGTCGCATGTGCATGTGCTAAAAATTCCTCTCGGACATGCAGCGCAGGTTGCGTAATAAACTCTGTAACTTATATTCCAAACATATAATAAACATTCGACTAGTGTGATACCCTCCCTTTTGGTCTGCAACACATCGAATTGTAGAAGAACTTACTCAGTAGGCTACATGTCTTTAATATTTATTTGTTTCTTAACTTAAGATTGCAAAATAGGCATAAAACACTGATGGAATCCGACGAAATCTTATTGAGAGAAGATGGGCATGTTCCTGATAGATTGTGTCGATTGTCATTATAAAGATACAATCGTTCTTTTGAAGGAATTTCTTGTTTATAATGAACAAGTGTATTTTTAACACCAGTATTAAATCTACCGCAAACGTGCTTGTGACAGGTTTACCCTGCGTCCGTTTCCCTCATGACGTAGCCTTGCCCAGACTCATTCAGTCATTGCTGTAGATTAGTGGTGGTAATTCGCGTAATTCTCCAACCTTCAGCATTAACTCCTTGGTTAAGTGTTGTTCGGGTATTATTGAAGCATATTTATGTAAGTGTTACATATAAGGTGTTACCAACCATCAGATCTTGTTGGTATGTTATCATAGCTATTGCTGGCAAATCGTAGGCTAGCCATGTTAAACACACACTAATCTAATAATTATATATAAATTTATACATATAATAGTGTTGAGGATTTAACTGTAAAGATCATCTGTCACCTCTCTTAAGAAGTACTAAGATAATTATTTAAATGTCCTGATAGGAAAGAGAAAATAGGTTTGTTGTTATTCAGTATTTTGCAGTAGAACCAAAGTTGTATAATCCAAATACAGAAATGTCTTTCTGATTGCGCATATCATGAGATAATATCCATGGCTGCACATTCTATGGACCGATAAGACAAACCTACCATATGCATTGGATATTATTAATGCTGACAACAAATGTATTTTAACCCCAGATTAGGTTGAGTGATGGACGTCGATGGACTTACTCATATCACTCCTGTCATTTGTCTACTAGAGTATTTGTGAAAGTGGTACACTGTGATAAGGGATAGCCGATTGACACAGATATTGCTGTTTTGCCTTGGTTTGGTAGCAGAGGGTCTGTCTGCCTGGCATAATAGATTCCCAACTATCATATGCCGGTATATTATATGTTTCTTGGTGTGCGCTACTCCCTGTCGACTTTCCCTTGTGGTCGAGGTTATAAATATGTAGAGAACATACAGGCATGTTATTTCTAAAATAGCAAGTTGGAAATACTGACCGTATGGGCCTAAACGTGTAAATCTTTCAGCCTGCCTTCAACAAGTCGTCGGTCATAAACAAAGCCGGCTAATACCTGTATTCAAGGCCAGGTAATTAGTTTCAAGTCATCCATCGCCAATGAAAATAGAACGCGCAAGAAGTATCAATCTAAACATGTGTAGTATTGTTTTTAGGTAAATCAATTAATGATTTTTCTTTTTCTTGGAGTAAATCCAGTGGAAAGCCTACATCTAAAAGTGGTTTATGTTGAAGCCCCCACTTGGACTCACTGACCCCGGTAACTTGATGAGGTAAACAGTATCTTACGGTGCCCACCCTCGCCGATGGCTTATCAACAAGGCCTGGATTATGCCTTACTAGAGTCTCTAAGATCATACTTTCCCCCAAACCCTCATTTTCCCCAGATTATAGGTCTACCAAGTTGCTATTTAGATCCTGCTTTTAGAAAAAAAATCGGGGATTAGAGATAAAGAAACCCCTACCGCCTTATCATACGTATATGGTATAGGCTAGACAACCGGAATATTGATTTAAAAAAAACTGGTTTATCAGATCTGGTACGGTGTTCACATGAAATGCACTTTTTAGAACAGATTCATTCTTATCGACATTGCAATGTCAAATATTCCTAATTGTTTTCACAGAACTCTTGAGACAGTTCTGTGATATTTTAAATAGTACAGTTTTTATTTAATGGATTTTCGAAAATAAAAGTTTTAGTAGCTCAGTTTCACTCTAGTGCATATAATACAGTTTACAGTTTATGATATGGTAGCACACTTTATTGCTGATATACTTAGTTGGAAATGAAGAAATGGTTATGGAACAAAGGATTACCGTCATATAGGTGGGGATTCTAATTAGCACTCATGGGAGTTTGGCTTGTCTCTCTTCATATTGTTTGTCCCATTAGACTCTCTTGTCTAATAATGCTGAAGTAATCTCTTGGGACTTGCCGCATCTGGTGCTTTATTTTCACTAGTTGCTAAAAAGATCACAATACCGTAATTAATGAAAGGTATAACAAAGAAGGCGAAGAGAATAGACACAGGGTTTAAGCTTCCGACCCATTTACAGTTTATTTTATTTCTTTGTTCACCTATCAAATCTTCCATTACATTTAGACATTTCATGTAATAGATAGTCTAGATAATACTGGGAAAAAACTCACTGAATTATAGACGTTTCATCTGATAAGAATGTTTAATTTATTTGGTCAAACGTGAAGAAAATGTTAAGCATTTGAGTGAATTGTCTGATACCACCTCTCTAACCTATCTCCTTTATCTCCTGTTACCAGAAAGCGCAAGCACAGTGTAAACTTGTTCATGTTGGGGCGTGTGCAACTCAATGATTAGAAAGGTTATAAGTCTTTCCCGAGGTGGGAAGAGGTCAGATGGTGAGTCCTGGGGATATTGTAAATCTATTTTAGGAGTATCTCGATTCCCTTGTACTTCCATGCACCCCAGAGGGTCGGACGCTGTTTAGGGAGCTTCCCTCCGCCCCTCCCCATGCCCCTCCCCGTACCCTAGAAAGCCCCAAACGAAAAACAGCTGGGCATGTCAGAGGTCTTGTCACTGAATGGGAGATGTGAAGCAAAGTTGGAGATGTTTAGACAAGTAACTTGCTTTCCCAAGGGGTTAAATAACACAGTAATATATGATCATTGTGTAATGTGTATGTGTAATGTGTATCTATTACTTGCTAGCATTAAGAATTGGCAATAGCGACTGGTGATGTATGGTTGTTCAAAATTTTTTAAAAAGAACGATTCAATTTCCTTCACTTTGGGATATGGGATGCCCACTGATCAGCGTTGATCAATCTATATGGTATTCGTTATATGGTGTATCTAATGACAGGTTCCTATTTCTGGTGGCGGCACCTAGTATCTAATTCTGAAATTGATCGTCTCCACCAGACCTAGATTTGTGCTTTGATAAATGTGATAAGAGATATCCCATAGGGCTTAGAGCATAGGGGAAGAGATCGAGAAAGGGGAAGAGAAAGAGAAAAAACAAGGAGAGGAGATTACGTAAAAAGACTTAATGTTGGAGATAATTTGAAGAAAAATTAAGAAATATAGCTAATTAATTAATAGAGCTAACGGATCTGCCCTTGTCCCAGACTCACAGCTAGGGAACGAATATTTTGTCTAGTAGCTGAGCAACTATATGGTCAAAATTACTAGAGCCAAGTCTGTAGTCATGGTTACACTAACCATGACCAGTGTTTCGGGGGTGTTTGTGTTTCGTGTTTGTTTATTCAATTAGTTCGGGCCCATTTGTCAGCAGGTCACCCTCTTTGATGTAATATTTACTCTCAGCAGCCTAAAATTATTTCAAATTGGTTAAACCAACATTAACGTATTCATAGAGATACATACTCCTCAACCCCTCTGCGCTCCTACAGGTGGCGCGGGGGCATGCATCTCAATGATTAGACTAGCGTACAAAAGTTTACTACATCTTTTTCTTCTTTTTCAATAATGGTCGATCAATTAAAAATTTGTGGCAGTATTTTCAGTTCTTTCCTCATTCATCCCTAATGATCACCATTATAATAATATGATTTGCACATTTGATAAGGAATCTGGGTGGTTGGTTCCTTTCCTTGCTGTGTTATTATAATTTATAAATAGAAGTATGATCACCTTTGTTTTTGAAATTACAAGGGAGTTGATGTAAGTCAATTCTGTCTTGGCGATCAATTGGTAATCTAATTATGGGGGTTAATTGTAAAGTCCCTAAGTTACTTTCCAATTTGATGCAATCTGCCATTCTTGAAGTCCCCTGAGCAAAAGCGTCCTCTGTACTATCAACGAGTACTATTAAGGGTGAAACTTCAAACGCACCTTCTCTCTCAAATTGGTCAGCAATTATCCGTCTGCTCCTTGCTGTGATCCTAACTACTGGTACTGCCACTGGGAGCTGGTTAAGGATAATTAAAAGATGCATTTTCTATCTCGCTTTCCAATGACCAAGCCAGGTAGCTAAGAACACTCTAGGGACTTGTGTGTAATTGCAGGTGCAGACGTTACTATAGTGTGGGACGCTAAGGGAGTGGACCCAAGGGAGAAGGGCCGGGGTTACTATATTGTACCTCTGAATGAAAGGGATTGTAGGTTCAAGCTATGAATCTGGTCCCTCTTGGGCCAACATCAACATTGACGTCCTTTCTTGAACTTTGAAGAAAAAGGATCCAGTCATGGACAAATAATAATGCTATGACTATAAAGGAGAAGTTGTGCTTGGATCACAATTGTAAAATTTCTGTATGCGTTTCTAGCTACACACGTTCAAGCATGCCTCCACAGTCATCCTATGTGATTCTCTTGTAAAACCTTCTTTAATTAACGGCAGGTCTCAAATTTCTATTAATTAGTTTAATGTTTAATTGGAACACCCTGTATATATATCTATGTAACATCTTCTTAATAATAATTTCACAGTCAAGTACTATTTTCTCCTGACGATGATATCATAAAACGAGTGATATACTACTCGCCGTGATGTACGCTTTTGTGGCTTAGTTATCAACGTTATTTTTGAAGTCACAACCTTTTAGATTAGGATTATATTGATATGAACTCCAGGTATGGACTGACAACGTCGATAAACATAACCAAAATAGTATGACGTTACTTATGGGTATTCACTCTCTTTTGTTTCAGGCTGTTACCAGGAAGAAATTCGTCTATCCCGATGATCCCCGTAAATCTCTCGAAAATGGAATTTTGCTCTGCGAGTAAGTTATTAGTTATTAGTTATTAGTTATTAGTTATTAGTTATCAAATTTCCCTATTCTGTTCATTGACTCTTTATTTCATATCAGTTAATTATAGAAATTAAAGATTCCCCCGGCGAAGACCAACCTGCACGGCCGAAACGCGTAGGGAGTCTGGGACTGCCCTACCTTTTCTTTGGAAAATAAACTACAACCTTACAGAAAACAACAGGAATTATTCATTTCATCGGAGATTACACTATCCAAATAATTATAGAAATATTAACTATAAGCATCATGACCCTATAATTGTTATCCTTATAACCGATTTATTGTCACATACATATCTTTGAGGCGTCATTTTTTGTTATAGAATGCTGAATTGTCTAAAACCGGGAGCTGTGAGAAAGATTAACCGACTTCCCACCCCAATAGCATTTCTGGTAAGTATAAATAATGCCAGATTTTATAGTTAATGATTGTTCAGCAGAGGTAAAACTGGAATGCAACCAGCCGGAATAAATGCAGACTAAGAAAAAGGGCAAGGGCATTCAGGATGTCTGGGAAGGTTAATCTGTCCCCAAAGGGTGGCAATCAAATATATCTTGTAACGACTCTTGCTATATCAATTATTGCCTTATTCAATTCTTGCGACTTAACTCTGTAGAGTTCTCCTCTATTGAAGTATCTTTAATGGGATCGAACGGGAGGGTCCTCATCCTGCCCAAACCCCCACGCACCCACCCGCGCGCTTGCTGCTTAGCTTTTGTTAAAACAATCTCAATTAAAGTATTTCATTTCGTTGTCACTACATATATTTACAATCTACCAGTAACCTGACTGTTTCGATGACATAATGGTGATATTGAGGCACACTATTTTTCGGTTGTCACAAATGTCATGAAATATGTCCGATCTCACTTAGCATAGACCTTTTTGATTGTGCTTGCGGGAGGATCTTCCTCAAGCAACAGGCTCCCATTTATTACTGCTTCTATTGAACCAGAATTATAAATTCAAAAGCCTAAGGTCAAGATTAATGCCATACTCAGACTGTGGTCTACTACACAAGGAGTCACGATCCTGCAAATCGGAAGCATTGGCGCGTTTGAGGTTGTAAGTAGTAGCCGTGGGTTGTAAGGGGACGTATGCCAATTTAATATGACGTTGAAAGATACCCTGCAGTGGACGTTATGACGTAACTATGGAATGTTAGGCACGTCACGAAGGCTGTGTTATTAACTTCTAAAATTAGCCTAGAGCTAGGTGAGAATGCTGGTAGTATGGTAGTGCACATATTAGTGACAGCTCATGATGTACTTATAAGTGTAATTTATGCAATATTAGATGATTATGTGTTTTGAACTCGTAAAGAAAAATGTGTACTTGCTATATACTTGGATTCAATGGAGATTGATTCAATTTCCCTCTATGTTGAGTCTTCTGGTTTTTTCTGTCCCTGTGAACTATCACATTTGAGAAAAACTGACATCAACCAGCATACTAAAAATAAACAACGTATCTCTTCCTGATGCGGACAAAAAATATCCTGCAATCCTGATCTCAATATATACTTAAACTTAAGTTAAAGACCCCTGCATGTTTATGCTTTCTGTAACTTTTAAATGATGTTGGGCAATTTTGACATTCACTCTAACAAAAAATCTCTTTCTTTTGTTATGAGGATACACCGGAGTTATTTTCCATTAGATAAACCTATGATGTGTGATCCCTGGTTAAAATATTGTTGATGGTAGTTTTACGTAAGTGTTGGCCAGATGCCCCAGGCATTCACGGCACGTGGTAATCCAAGTAAATGCCTTTGCACCATCATTAGTCGCACTGCCCACTTGCTGAATGAATCTAAACAATCTTGTGGTTTTATAAATCGGGTTAAAGATTGCTATAATATTGGGCGCAATTACCCTTGATAACTTGGTATGTGATGGCTTATCGGAGATATAATAGTTAATACCTTATTGTTGTCGCATTATATCAATTTTGGTATATGAAAAGATAGAGGAACGTAAATAAGGGTTTGTAGTAGTTTGCAAAAAAAGCATTTTCTTCTGCCAATTCATTGCGGGCAATGGTTTATTTCACCATTAACAAAACATCAACTTCACCTTTACAATAACAATTGACAGTATAACACGATAAAGAAAGATTTCAATATGGGCTAACGATCATACTAGGCAGTGTCCAGTTAGTAACTGACCACCATCAAATATACTACCGTATAAGTTTCCGTTTCAGTGGAGCTCCACTTTATTAATCTTTCGTGAACAATAAGATCTATCCTTTAATTATAACAGTATTGAACTCCCACTATTTTTTTAAAAAGAAAGTTGTATACCCATGTAGATTTCAAAGACAGTCAACCGAATTTGTTATTCAGGCCAGGCCCAAACCCTCAGATCAGATAAGAATGGTATGTCAGTTATTGGACTCCTACTTCGCTAATTGGTCTCCTGGCCTAGGACTAGGCGTTCTAATGGGATTATAATAACATTTTGCGGTCTTAATGGAATTGTAATGGCACTTTTTTAGGCGAGAGGCTTTCCCACCGTTTGAAGGGACTCTCATCTTTGGGCCTATACTGTATTTGTTATAGCCGTGAAAGCTTCAGTAAAGCCCACGAGAAATAAACTCTAGAGACCACAGCTGTCCTCCTTAAGTTATTACCAATTTCATCAAGAGTCAGTGTTCGAAGAAAGCACACCTGTGTTGGTAATATAAAGTGTGCAAGAGAGGCACTCTCCTGAATAGGAAAACCACTTATAAATAAATTACCAATGGGGAAAAGCAATTTATATAAGACTAGCAAAGTACCCGTCCTCCGGACGGTCACCCTCTATCGCCACACTTCCCCCTCTCCCTCTTTTCCCTCCCCCTCTTCTCTGACTTTCATACCTGTTTTAGGTCCCCCTGGACGTAGGTTGTGGGAAATGACCTAGTATCTCACAGGGGCTTTCCCAGGCTATAAATAGAGTGTGGTTATCCCGATTTAAAAAAGGCTTCAAAATCACATTTCCACCCCAAATACCTTCACAAACCACATACGACGACATCCATAGAGGGGGGAGAGACCTCTAAAAATGAGTAAAGTGGTTTGTAAAACAACAAATTCCGAGAACATTCTGGACAAAGAAAACCTTCTTTCTACCATTTCTTTTCTACCTCCTTTCCTAGAAATCGCTCTAGCTTTATATTATATGGATGGATGGATAAGATAAGATGTTTTTTATTTGTCTTTGCGGTGAGTACAAATGAGTACAAACGAGTACTATATAAACAGACAAAAGGGTCGACATACCTTTATGAACTACCTGGAGTACATTTCTTCCAACTGTTCCCAAAATTTTGAAAAATAAACTAGATTACATGACTTAGAAATATAATCAAATAACATAAGGTATATATATATACGAAAAAAGACAAGAGGTGGTCAGTCGTGCAATACAGCACAACTTTACATCTAGGAATATCTCAGGTTATAATAAAGTAATAGTAACAATGGCAAGAGTTTTTAGATCGTTTATCTGCACAGTACAGTACGATACGATCAGATACTACAGATCAATTACATGTAGTATTTAAGGATGAGACCGTAATAAACTACATTATTACTTAAAAATATCGATCTCAACATTGCGTTTTCTCTGTGGCCCCTAAACTGGAGTGTCAAGCATGACCAGATTAGATTTTGAATCCATTTGCAACATATATGTGATCGTAATAAAGTACATTATTACTGAAAATATTAATTACAATCTATCGTTTCTCTGACTCTTATACTAGGGTGTCAGAAACATTAAGGTGTTTAGACCTATTTGTGTAATATAAAGTCATACATATATCAATTAATGCATATTTGAGTATTAAATCAGTAGGGGGATCCATATTCTAGGCCCAGCCATCTCTCACACGAGTTCGAATCATTGATTGTATATCTTTCCGAAATTCTTTTTTTACTTCAAGGTTTTGTAAATTTTGATTTAAACTGTTCCAAGCTTTTCTAGCTTTATTGAGGAAACAATTTTGGTAGAAGGCCGAATTTGGGTGAGGTAATTTTAAGTTTCTTTTTTTTCAGCTTGACTCCTCGTGGGTAGATCTCTTAAATCGAGATTAGACTGATTTTTGGCAAGGTGATGTGCACATTCTAGGATATGGACCTTCCTTCTCAGATTGTTTGGCAAAATATTTTTATTTTGCAATAGACTATCCACATTTTCTCTTTTATTGAGATACAAAGCTGCTCTCACAGCTGCATTTGATAAAGAATGCAGTCTATTTAGTTGGTGTTTGTTCGTACTAGAATAAAATATATCACCTCTGTATATCTCTCATGACTATATCAGTCTTATTTCAGGTATTTCAGAAATGATAAATGCACAAAAAGATGATTTGATTGAAGTGATTAATTATGCACCTGTCCAGAAAAAGCGAGAAAAATCTTTGGGAGAACTTTAATTATTTAATCATAATTTGACGAGATCTCAACAGATAAAAGCTACCGTCTCGAACTTAACTGGAAGCAAATTAGGAAACTGTTTTTAGTCATCCAATCCATTTAGATTTTCTTATCAATGATGTTTATGAGGGGAAATGCTGGCTAAAGTATCTATAGTCATCTTGGGTTAGAAGATGGGTGTTGGGTGTTGTGGTGGGGATGGGGTGGTGTGCAGTGTTTTGTTCAAAGCATTTGGAAAATGGCAAGAATGCTAGAGGTTTTGACCCAGTAAACTATCCTATCATTTCATGCTGGTCATAGGGGTCAAATTGGGTTCTGTAAGACTCACTCGGGTGGATGATACAGATCTATCAATATTGTTAACTTTGATATGAAGACATACGCATGGACATAAGGAATATGTGTGTACTATTCTAGTTACATGTGATCCCATAGTTGATTTTATTCGAAATAATAATCGCTCTGATCCAGACTCCTGCAACCCTTCGTGTGCCCTCTGTGAAATAATAATTTTAATTCATCAATCTTAATTCTTTCAGGTATATTTCCCCATATTTTAGTTTTAATTCATATATATGTAGTTCAACTGGATGTATGGAGAGGTGGATAGTGTTAATATTGGAAGTAGTTTGAACAGGTAGAGACATCCCATTTATTAATTTTCTCATGACATTGTTGATTCAATGGCACAGCTTGTTTTGATAGTTCCAAGGTTGTGCTATCCTAGATTATCAGATTAATCACAAAACGCGACTGTAATAAATTGATACTTCCAGTATTTGTATCGCCGCGGTGATGTTTAGAAAAATGAACCCATGCAATCATCAATATTATGCTTGTTTTTGTGGTACTGTAATGGGCGATTTATTGGTCGTGGCTAGCCGCTGTGGCACATATACCTAGTGCCATGTTTCAACTAGACATAGCTAACTTAAACAATATCAATTCACAAAAGCATCGTGAGCTATGTTGGGGATGTTGTGTCTGTATGAAACATTTGGCGTCTGAGAAT
Source organism: Sthenelais limicola (assembly GCA_942159475.1). Lineage (NCBI taxonomy): Eukaryota > Metazoa > Annelida > Polychaeta > Phyllodocida > Sigalionidae > Sthenelais > Sthenelais limicola. Next base: position 45,393,533 of record OW804095.1, on the reverse strand, counting down.
GAAAAAGAGAACTACCGATATCGTGGAATAAGTGTGTAGAAGTACCAATTGGACTTATTAGACCGGTAACATCTTGACCAAGTTAGACGAAGTTAGTTGACCAAGTGAGTTTTTTTAATACATTCTCATGCAGTACTTCTGATGGTCCTATCTATAGGAGTCTCATGTATTTCGAAACTTCTCTGTATGGATTTTATTAATTCTAGCGCATTGATTGAGAATTTCACCTTATGGAAATTGTTCATTTATGACTGGTGGCTTGCCTATTGTTCTCGCTTAGGGCTTTGGGGTGTAGGAGTTTTTGGTATGCCGCCTATGGGATTCGAACCCTGTACCGCTTTGGACAATGTTTTTACCACTGCGTCACCCCGACACACCTCTCGCCATAACTTATCATATTATTGAGAATATCGGATTGGGAGTAGGACAGAGGGTTTGATACGGTAGTTGTATGTTTCTCGGAACTATATCAAATATATTATGTGGCCTATACTGGCTATAGTCAAATCTGAACGAGCGTAAAGGCCTCCAAAGTTGAGAGAGTTTTTGTAAGATAAATTACTTGGTGATATATATATGTTCCATTCAGTTGGGTAAACTGCAGCTGAACCATCTTCAGGGATGCTGAATCTTTGGATACTACACCTATGTACACAACAGTAAAGGATGCCTTCGGTGATATTGCGTAAATAGGGTGATTGATGAGGGGGAAGAAGAATACACTTGACACTCCTACTGGTGTTAATTTGTTGATTTATTATAAGCCTTTCTCGCTAAATGGTGTGAATTCAGCCATATTGAAATGCGACTTTAAAATGAAATTAATCAATAGGCGATACCTTAGCTCTGGTTGTGGTTAATGGGGGATAAAGGTAGAGGAATTGAATGGTAGTACATAGCGCACATACCTCACAGTTAACCAGTTTTGTCCATGCCACTTGTTGAACACTTATTACTCTTGTAACGCGTTGCAAATATCACAAATCTATCTTAATGCGGTGAGACAGTATCCGTGTGAGTACATGTTACAAATTAGACTTTAATTTGCCAAGAGCCCTCCTAGGGTGAGGCAGTGTGCTTTAATTGGGAAATTACCGGCTACTTCCAATAATTGAAAAAAATTGAATGCTGGTGCAAATAAACATGAAGTGGATATCAAACCTATGCAAATGAGTCGATTTAATATTTAATGGTAAATTGTGATATGTTGCGATTCGGAGCCGAGGGAAGTGTAAGTCAATTGTATTTCACTATAAGTCAATTTGTATTTCACTATACTTTGAAACCTCAAAATCCTTCTAATTTTTTTAAAGTTTAAATTTCTATTAAAAAATGCTCAATACATGTTGCTGGAATGAACTTGTCTGCTAACAGAAATTCGATCATATAATGATGTATGATATAATGATGAATGACAGATTGGGGGGTTATCCGTTGGTTGATGTCGTGTGAGTTTTCTGATTTTCACTCTTTACCAGGGTAGCCAAAGTCACACAAAGTTGCGAAGGCTACCAACCATTATTACACCCCTGCGATGTAGTTGCCTATACCTTCAGCATTGTATATCGCACTTGGTCAAAGTGGTGCATAACATGAAAATTATGTCGCACTTGAGCGCCCTTGGCGCATACAACCTAGGCAGTGCCAGGGTGCACATTTACCCAGCTGTTGTTTTGATTTCGCGGAACTCATATTATCGCCCACTCGAACGTTTTTACTGATTTACTCTGGAAATAATAAAGCTAGGGACTTTAAATGAAAAGTTCAATCGATGAATCATATGTAAAGATGCGATTTTGGGATGTAATAAATATGGAATACACCTTGGCCGCCATCTGGCGAAATATTATGCATCTCGGTTGCGGCGGGATACCTCGGGACTACGCTGCGCTCCGTCCCTCTGTATCCCGCCGCAACCTTGATGCATAATAGTTCGCCAGATGGCGCCCTCGGCGCATTCCATCTATATATATATACGTGTTCGTTTGCATGGACTGCAAAACGAATTAGCGTTTTTTTAGTCAAACCTTAAAACACGCACTCTGGCGTGGGTTTTTTTAAATACCCGCGGTGATGAAAACTATGAAAATGATCAAATACGTTGGCGACTGATTTTCATATTTTCAAGTCCGAATTCCCCAAAGCTAGATACTTTGAAGTAATCCAATAACTTTGCCTTCAAGGTATGCTATACTCACCTGTACCCTTCTATTCACACGAAGGGACGGATAAACAGATAAATCTTCCTTGACCTTGTGGTTGACCCCACCTCCTTCTTTGCCCCCACCCCCACCCTCCCCCTCCTCATCCACCTCTCCCTCCGTCCACATTTTCCCTGCTTTTCAATCCTGATCCTCAACACGCATTATTGTCGCCTACCTAACTCCCTGACTAGCAGGCACCCTTCCCTCTCTGGAGTGTTCTAACACGCTCTGCTGGCCGCGTTTAACTTATCGGTGCGATCGGAATTCCCCACCTGTAAGGAACAAAAACATTGCCAGCGTCTGCCTTTGCTGCCTCTCCTGAAATTTCTCATCATTATTCCATTCTATCTCCCATTCTCTTGATCGTATTTTCACCGACCAGAATTGTGGACGAATGCACTTTTGCCTTTACAACTTTTGAATCGAGGTATTTATTTAAACACCTGGCTTTGTTAATAATAGTTTGATTTGTGATGTGTGACGAACGCACCGCATATAGGCTGGTGACTGACCAGGTAACAGCGGTAGCAGGGCAGGTATAGTCAAGACTAGAACACGTCAGGTGAGGCAGGGAGAGAGACCGCCGACTCAGGCGTTGTCACCGAAAGGTAGTCACAGTACTGGCACCGCCGATTGATGAGGGTTGAGGTGGTTGCTGGAAGATTGTGACAAGACTCTAATACCTATTCACAAATTGTGCACCATCTATGTAGTAACGCACACGCAAGGACTTATTCCTACGGCTACGCAAAGCTAATTTGGATCTTTACGAACGCTGCAAAAGCCGCTGTGGATGTGTTCGGGACTTGGTACTCAATGGGAATGTACAGCAAACAAGAGCTACCTCCATGTGTCTATTATAGTACCACTGCAGCAGCTTTAACAGAACCGTAGACTTGGAACCTGTCTTCATAAGTAAAAAGTGCCTTCCACTTCAAGTAAAAGGCGCTTGTATACACAGTGGACCACTAATCTAGTTTTACGCGAACCACTGGACGCTAGCTATTTGGACTTACCTTGATTGTAAGTACTCTGGTTGTTTTATTTAAGTTTAAGCAGAGGTCACGACTCTAGTCTTTGTGACAACACTGGCAAAGTTCTTTTATAGTATTTTCACAGCAACTCTCTTCTAAATAATCTGAGTGGGAGCTCCATACAGACATGTCCCTTCGCCTTTTAAATTAATTGAAGAGGGGAAAGAGGGAAAGAGGAGAGACTGAATGGGGGAGGGAAAGGGGGAGAATTTTTGGTGTTTCCACGGTCTGCTGACTACTTTGGTTTGTATATACATACCTGGATTTGTTGTTTACCAGTGCGGAACGTTGCTCTAAAATTGCTAGATCCGAGTCTGCTGGTAGCAAGGTTGGCGTTGACTTAGGATGGTGGAATAAAGCTCGAGGAAGGAATTAGGTGTTTTGGGGATGTCCTTTGGCTTTGTAACAACTTTCAGAAATAATTAGTCTTCTATTACACAGCCTGTAGTTTCGACTACACAATAGTATGTGCGTTACTTACTAGTCTAGAGTGCGAGCCTATGGCCATCGGATTTTTTTTGCTTCATATTATTAATTATGGAATAATAACAAAGGGGAAGATGAATAATAATAGTAATAGAAATGATAATTATTCCATTTGCATTTAGATTATAAAATATTCCTCTTCATTTGCATGCTCATAAATCATTTGCTATTTTCCAGCATTTGCATAAATGAGGCATCTAACAAGTATGCATACGCCGTGTTTTCTTGTGTGGGGATGCCCCATAACTTCCAAACCAAAGCTAAGTGTTGTAAAAGTATGTTGGAACAATCTGCCTCAAAATCTATTTTTGGAGCAAAGCTCCGGGAGATCTACATAATTGCATTATTGAGTTTTCTTTATCGAATCACAAACAATATATCATTTTGAAGGATTTACTGAAGGACCTAACCCCATTATTTCTAGCTTAATGTTTTTGAGATTTTATAGTTTATAGGGTGATCAAAATTAGTTATAAATTTTAAGTAGAGTTCACAGTTCAGTTACTCAGCATTATAATGTGAGAGGGGAGTAAGGAAATACCCTGTTTAGTCGTTATGTAATATTTGAACGTCCCCAAAGGCCTATGTTTGAGGACACTCCTGGATTTATAAGGGCCTTCTCTAAAATTGCCAATTCCTATAGGGCCCTAATTTAGCCTATATTGGGACATGCCCTTTGGCCCTGCGGCCTTACTCGATTTTATAGTGTGTTCCGGGTCAACTCTTAAAATTCCACACTAATGACGATGCGTTATCAAAGTGGAATTTAATAAGTTCTCCTTTATATATATTCCCTTCCCCGAAGGCATATTAAGGCGAGGAAACGGTTACGGTGGGAAACACACCCTATGTTTACTTACCCAAGGAGCTTGACATGACCCATTTGACCTCTTTGTATGGTCGCCCTGTTGTTGCTGCTTGCTTCAGCGATGGATAGGACTTTGTTAGCCAGGCCTTTAGATTATAATGTACCTCCATCTAAGAGTTTGCATTAACTTCGTAACGATATAAAACGTTGTACACCCGTACTTCCTGCTCAGCATATATTGTCTGTTTTAGGTATTACTGTGGGTTAAAAGGCTGTCCTTTTTTTCTTAAAAGCCCCTATTACAATGCATTTTTAGTCTAAATTTAAGACATGATTCGAAAAGATGAGGGTTACATGGCCACTTTCTGATGATTTTAAGGGTTTGATTGTCTATATGATAAGTCATTTGTGGTAGTTTTCACTCGATTGTATTGTTCTGGTGGCCACTTACATTGAATACTGATGCTACAGGCACAGTCCACACACTGACTATAATTAAATAATTCGGCCCACCTGCCATCACACATTCACAGACCATAAAGGCCGGACGTACAGGTATGCTTGCTGTAAATACGCACTGCCGTTTCTCACAATGTTGGAGACATGTATACATGTACATTTATCTACATTGCTGTGTTTTCGTTTGATAAAACCTAAGATATAATCCCCAGCTACGTATTACATACTAGTATATAGCATAGATCTATGCATGAGCACGACTTCAGCAGAAACAAAAATATTGACATCATAGAAATGTAGGTCACATAATTCTGTACTCCGGCGACGGGGGCCCTGGAAGCATTGTTACCGCTTTATGTGTGTGTGAAATTATGATGTGGGTGTGGACTTGTCCCTATCCCTTGGTGAACGACTAAAATTAATTTTTGATTGTTAGCCTTAACTGGCACGTCATGGTTACAGTGCACTCCAGCACACATTCCCTACCCCCCAATATTGTGGTAAGGGGTGACGTTCGTGTCTAGGATTCCCCATCATTCAAATACTCGGGTTGATTAGCTTAACGTGAGGTGCATTGATCTGTCTCATCTAACTTAACCACCTTTCACTTGAATTTAAATATGCTGAAATGATATCCTGAGGAATTCGTACTTCATTTTCCATAGAAAATACCATAACAAATATGATGTAGTACATGTATGCATCGAGGAAGTACGCCGATTAGAGCACGGAGGAAATGGTGTACTTGCCGAACGTACATCACCTTCTGTTCTAATATGTGTGGATAAAGATCTATATAATATTTGAGTGTAGAGCCAGAATATAGGCATACTTTAATAATTAATAATATTTCATGCGCCAAATAACATACATATATACCCAAAATATATAAACTAAACGTTAGGAGAAACCTCCGTTCAATATTTCCCCCATCTAGCTATCCATTTGCAAAAAGCCTGACATCTATCATCGGTCCCAGAAAAGCTATTAATATTTTTTTGGTATTCAACGCATGCATTATATTGACCAGTAGCACTGCCACAGGATGTAATATTAAAATTGACATTCGTAAATGTGATACACAAATCGTGGTCATTAACGACCTGTCCAATATTTATTGAAGGGATCGACCAATGAGGCTCTTTCAGTACCTAACGTTGGAAGGCACTTCTCCGCTGGAAAACTAACATTAAGTTTTGCAATCATTATATTGTAATTTCCCACAAGCAGCCAATGGTAATACAACGACTAAGCTTTAGAATACTCACTATAGATCCTGAGGCTCCATGTAGGCCCCGTGTTTGTGTATAGTGTTAGAGTGAACTTGGCAATTAATCTCCACCATATAGCTGGTAGGACTGCGATATTAGGTTGTATGAAATATATATTATTATATGGTAATATTTCCATTATGTAGTGAAATACATTATTGCATCCTCTACTGTATGTTTCTTGAACAAATTAAAAGTTGCACTCTGGAGCGTTGGGTGGGTTTGGCTTTTGGATCATGTATAGGAAAAGGTGTGGCACACTCGAATGTATCAGGTGGGTATTATACAGTGGTTGTTTTATCTGTTCTATGCATCAGAAGGCCGAACAAAAGATCATAATAGGCAAGATATAACAGGTTAGAATTCTGATTAGTATATATATATAAAAGAGGCCACAACGTGCATTCATGTTAATTGTTGCAGAGAAATTATACATAATTTAAGCTACACCACCCTTACTATTTTTCCACTAGCATTGTTTCTCTAACCAGGTTTCAAGAGTAAGCAGCTTGTCAATGGGATGTGCACAGTGGGGCTAATCAAAACCCACTTATCTATAAGCTCCTGCATTTTCTAGCGTAAGGGTTGACAGTCCCTCTCTTGATGTATACACGGGCATTGCTTCCTAGCTTGTATACTATTTAGCTTCGCTATCTGGCCTTCAGTGGCCTTTTGTGGACTACGGACAAGCGTGGTTATTTTTTTAATGAGGAATGAGGCTAAACAATTATTGTACAATTATTCTGCGATGTCTAAACAATGCATTCATCTGAAAATTGGGGCAAATATCAAGGATCATGTTTTGTTCACCTTTTATGTACATAGACCTACAATGGTGTCCATTGTGTATTGTAGAATAACATTGGGGTACTTTGTCACTAGGCCCGTCCTGAAGCACATTCCCTTCACGAATATGGGGGTGTCAGGAATTTACCTCAGCTATTCTGAGTTGACGATATGTTACGGGCGTCTGATGTTGAGAATTCAATGATGATTTCAATAGCAAACCCAAATATTTCGGGTTTAAAAGCGAAAGATCAACTGGGGGAGGGCGACAACGGTGTTACACACTATTTATTGGTGGTCTATCGTGTATATTCTAATGAGTCGCTGGTATAAAAGATATAAATTGCTTTATTTTTCAAATTTAAATCTAAATACGATCTGTTTACTCGCTACCTAACGTTTTTTTGCTGAATAAAGATATTTAAATGCAAAATACTTAATACTTTGTATCAAATTCCGTGCAAGTAACTGAAGAGTTAATGTTTCTGACGGAAAATTGCTGAAATATATTTGGGTTATTCCATCTAGATTGTGCTAAAGATTTGGCTATACTCAAAGCTTACATATATTGTGTGGGCATAAGTTTGAAAAATTACTGATGCATGTGCTGGAATTTCCCTGAAAATATATATATATTCCCATACCATCCATGGGAACGCGAATTTCCTATATTGGAGTCTATATGCCAAGAGCAAGCTTCTTCTATATTTAGTTCTTGCATTGACTTACGATACAATACATTGATATCAAAATAGACATTTTACCAAGCCCCTGTTCATTATTTTCGCCTATACTCAGCTGTCTAATAAATCAGCTAGATATTGGCCAAATATCGATCTGCCCGCGATCATGAATTGGATTTCGATGCAGCATACCACCTGGTGACAAAGGTTTAGAACAACAGGATCCGTGACATGTGTTAATAAGAGGTGTTGGCTTTGATGTAATTGTATCATACGTCATGTTTTAATGACGTAATTTTATTGGCTATTACGGTGACCCAGTAAAGGATCGTGAGACAAGGTATCAGCTTGTTTGATTGATTTTGAGTGTTTTATGGATAGTGATTGGAAGTGCCCTTCATTAAATAATATGCGTGAGTGAATTTAAAGTAAATTCAGGCTGTCATAATTGAGAAATTTGATGCCAGTTTTTTGGGGAATGGTTTACCGTGAAAGTACTTATACAAACTTCCTATTACAAAAGTCAAATCGAAGCTGTGGTATGGAATATGGAAGCTGTAGTATGGATCGGAAAGAATGAAAGTGGTTGAACTCTACACCTGATTTCGTTTTTCTTGAATAATTGATCGGCTATAGACACTTCATTGGACATAATATCAATTTTACATGAGCTACCTGGGGAAAATCTGTTAGAATTGATTGTAGTTCGATCATTTTATGCTTTGAATGTAGATGGAATACGTTTACGGTAATTACCGGTTCTCATCCCTCTGATCTCTGATATATAGTTAATTGTCTCATAGTTCATGTGCCATTTGCCATTGGTCCTATTTTGGGATGAAATGGCGGAGGATTTCTAGATACCCTGCAAGTGAAAGCCCTGTTTTCATGCAAATATAATGCAAGTTCCAGAGAGATAATCCATTTTAGAAGGCTTATAGGACTTTAATTAATTCGTTCTTCCAACATTTCCTAAATAATTCTAGCTTCTATGGCCTGTTTGAACCATGCGTGCCATTTAAAACTTTCCCATGGTTCCTTGGTTTATGTCGTTTTCTAGCATGACTTCAATATCATTTTTTAAGGAAATAATTACTTTATCTTTCCCTGGGTAATAAAAAAACAACCTCAAATTGTTCATCGAGGGAGATATAGTTCAATGAGCATGAGTACTCCAGTTTTAATACCTGTCGCCCAGGTGCCAAAAAGCGCATTCTAAGAAAGTTGCTTTTAGGGAGAACATACACTTCAAGTATCTTTGTCACCTTGGCTGAATTCCTACCCAGGGACGTATGATGATATCTTAGAGAAAGAGGATCATATATATCAACTCACGACTTGGGAATGCACACGTACTGGAATAGTCAATGCATAAGCACTTAGCATACTGACGTGATGGGTGAAGGGTGATCCTTAGGGAAAAGATTTACGGCTTTGCGGGAAAGCCTTTCAAATTCCTTTAACCTTCAAATCTTTCACAAGGATTTTTCCATAGCCCTGGAAACCCATTGACGTTAATTACAATACTTATGTCTCTTCCATCACGAAGTGGTTCGAGTGAAATTAAGTTTAGATGATATTTGTTTTGACATAGAAAATTGCTGTTGAGTGTCTACACCTTTAACGTTTGATGATTGAGTTTAATGCATAAATATATCCACATGAGTTGGTATCACCAGTAGATGTCGTTGTTAGAAGAAAATTCAGAAATTTCAACACTGGCCAGAGACTTATAACGATGACATTGGACAAACGGGCTTAGCCATTCCATGCCATACATTTCCATATCCATAGCATTTAGACTGGTTTTATTTGTGGTTTGAAATGTTACGAAGAATGCTCAGTAGGGGTGGATGATGGGATCACTAGGTATACAAGAGGGATCGCATTCTCGCGTGCAGCCTGTTGTTGTGGGAGATGAAGGCATGGAGGATGGGGTATGTATTAGATTAGGATTGCGGGGGCACATGTCCTAATCTACTTAATCATGTATTTACCTGGGATAAAGCTTCACAAAAACGCACTGCGCCTGTACATACATACGATGAAAAGCCTTAAGCTATAATACGGGTTAAAGATGCTGTGCTTCAGTGTGTATAGTTCAAGGGGAGGATCTAGGAATTTTTACAGTGGAGGGTGGCCATTGTCCCTGCCATGGGACGGCTTTGTTCTGCCATTAATTGAATTGCCCTCTAACGAGTCTTAATGCCTATACTATATTTATTTGAGCCTAATTAGGGATTTGTTGACAGTGCTCTTTAAAGTGAGCAAAACAACCATCTTTGTGTGTTGGTTTGGACTGATCTTTGTGCACACATTCCCTCTTTATCCGCTACTGAGTTCAAGGTATTTGAACATTTTGAGAGAGATATATGCATTTTTTTAACGCTATGACAGCATCGTTGGGACGGAGAAAAGAACCGTCATCGAAAGGTCGATGGCGAGGGGAACCTTTTATACTCGACCATCTCATATATAAATATCCCCTTTGAATTTAAGCGTGTCTTTTTACAATTTCCATTTACATCAGCGCCATGAAAAGAACTTGATTTGTAATATCTGTCCTGAAACTGTGGTTTTCCTTTGTAGTCGAATTCAAATGATAAAATGGCCGGTTCAGCCTGTGACATGTACGGTACCTCGCGTCCCCAATTTCTGGTTAATTCAAAGGTTATTGGTTTCAATGTTATAGGTACATTGCATAGGATGTTTCCATGACTATAATATTTAGTACTTAAATAGCATCACAATATACCCCTTACTTTTCTGTGTAAGACTCGTTTCAACCCACCCTCTCCCATTACAACATACTTCATTTTGATTTCTAAGACATCTGCTCTTGGGGAAGTTTTGTTTTGAAAGAACCTCAGAGTAAAAGACTGGGTATGTACTGAGTCACCGACCCTATAGGCGAACAAACCCTGTTATAGACTAGTTTGATATTGACGTGTCAGCAGATTCTAATTAGATAACAGGGAATGTCTTCTATTTTTACCCAGACATGTCCTACTCGTCACTCCCCCAGTGTATTCAGAACTTCACTATATTTAGACAGCGATTATTCGGTGTGAATCTAATCAACTAATTAAACTAATGACCTGTTTTGGTCTTGTTATTGGTCTGGTACACAATGCGTGTGCTCGACCCCACAAGGCTCGTTCAAGCCGAGGGAATCGGAGGTGAATTACAAGGTATAAAACGTGTGACTGTACGAGGCACAAGTGCGAGTTTGTAGAAGGACATTGTTAGGGTCGGGTTAGTTTGTGTTGGCCTTTAGTAAACATCGGTGGGAATGTTTTCACATTGGAATCACCACATACGGTACGGGGCTCACCAGGGCTTGGTTCAGAATAATGATGGGGTTACTATTTTGAGAACAACTTTCGATTTTTTTCTTCTCGAAATCTGCTTTTGTGATAACAGTTTCACATCAAGTCGGTATCGACTCCCCCCTCCATTCACAAGGAATTTAAATATAATCCAATGAATGCATGGCATACCCTTCTACCATCACGATCAGCCCCTTTGAAATTCGCAACCTCCTCTCTCTATTCATAAATCCTGGTTGCATCTCCCCGCCATTCATCATTTAAGCCTCTATTGCCAAACCAAATGTTGTGTAAATCAAGTGTCCTAAAGAAATCGTGAGGAAGTTAACAGTAGTCACGCCATCTTTGGGTGGAGGCTATTGTCAATTCGCGTGATATTCATGATAATGTATGGAGCGTCATCAGGGAAGCCCAAATAGATTTTTCTTATCTCTGTGCCCGCATTGTCCAATACATCCCAATTACTCTAACCATCACCTTCCCCCTTGCTCCCACTACTGGTCACTTCCTGGTCATTTGGGTTGATAACTGTTCACCTGACCACACCTCGGCTAGACTAGCATCAAGTCCCTCTGCCTAACTCAATGAGCGCACACAGCAAAGGCCTTACTGATGCTTGGGCCGAGGCTGAGAATTTATTTTTGATAATACCGTAGTGACTCTTAACATGAGAATATATCTTTGATAATATTGTGTTTTATCCCCCCCCCCCCCCCCCCCCACACACACACACAGAAAGAATCAAAGACTTGCACAAGTCTACACCTCGGCCCACCTGACCAAAACTCAACTCAACCAAAACCCAAACTCCACCCCCACCTGCGGTCGACCAGTCCCGCCCATTGCCTTTGTAGCACTGTTTATACGGTGCTCCTAAGGGTGGCATACTTGTGGTTTGTTTATCTACATGTCCATGTTATAATACTCGATGTGGTCTTATCTGGTGAAGAAATGATAAATGGGAAGATCATATAAAATAAAAAGGAAGCTATGCTCGGTATGCGTTATAGTAGTGACATGCAATCAATCAATTCTAAAGTTAACCCCATACTGCGCTTATATTGTAAATATCACGCGCCACCTAATGAATGTTCTGGTTTTAATTGGTCTGATATGGCATTCCTTTTTATTGAGTCTATGAAGCGGAGTTATTATCATGGCTCAGTGCTTCTGTGGCAGACATAGATTACCCACTCCACGAGTTGTTACGACACAATCCATGCCACTCAAGTGATTGTAAATGACTCTGGCCAGATAAAACAAATTATCTTGTAAAAATATAGATAATTTCGATTAATGTTACTACCCACGACACTAGGCTTTTGCTTTGTAAAACCTGCAAATGAATAAAGCACTTTTCGCTACAAAATACTCACTGTTAAGTCTCCACGCAGCCATGAATATAATAAATGATTTAAAAGATATATTTAATGGAATGTTTCTGGGTAATTTTTAGTTATAATGGTAGGGTCAGTAGCAATCCCAGGTGTATTGCTATTCGTACCTGCCTGAGGTTATGTTGGCGGCCTACGGCGGGAAGCCCCGATTTAAGCGTTTTAATTCTTGGTTTGATTGATTAATTCCAGTTCATTTATGCTCAATGCCTTTTCTTGTTTATTTTTAGGATAACGTCCATGTGTTCCTAGAGGCTTGCAGCAAAAGTTTCCAGCTAAATTCAAGCCAGCTATTTGATGCGTGTGATTTAGAGGACCTCTCCAACAGAGCTATATCTGAGTAAGTATAGAATAATATTAGGTGAATATAAGTGAATTCAGAAAATGTGTATTCTAAAAATGTGTATAAGTTTACATATGAATGATACACACCCTCTCTACAAAATGCTACATATCCTGGTTAGGTAAGGTTAAAGAAGTGGGAGGGCATTTTCTTCAGTTCGTCATTCTGTCACACCACACATTAATCTACCTCATTGGTGTCGCCTTGGTCTGTAATGTACAGCTAGCTTTGCATGGATCAATACATATTTAAATGAATGCGAGAAATCTGACCGTGGTCAGCATTTATTAGTATTGGGGCCCATGGCCATGGTGATGGAACAAACTTAGTTGCATAAGTGCCTCAGTTTTAGCATTGAAGTATTATTGACCCAATGCCACATAATTTAGAGGGGGCCTGTCTTATGTGTATTGTAGGTACCTTGGATTACCTGTTTTGGAACTACCATATATTAAGTTAATACTGTATATTTAAGAATAAATAAATAATCAAATAATATGAATAAACGATGTCACATGGGATGCATGGAAAATTCAACCACCCTCATATACTCGGATCGATACATACATTTGTTGAAAGCCATTCAGCTAAAGTTCATCTATGTTGGGCATAGTTACAATAGGTAGTATGTGGGTACGACAATATTAGACCTAGGGCTGGTTGAGGAATGTGTTCAGCTTCTTTGCTACTGGCACATGATTATGGATGTAAGCTTGTCTTGACTCTTGTATTCACATGTGTGTTGCAGAGTGGGTTCAGTGTTTTGGGTTTCTTCGTTGCACAGCCCCAAGGTGGTGTATGAAGGTTCTGTCAATATCTGTGGCCTAGGCCGTTCTGTTTATAGCTCTCATGTCCTGTGACAGGGTCCTGCGAGAGAGTGAGAGTCAAGTGTGGGTGTTCTGTTATTCTAAGAAAGCATGTTATGTAACCAGTAGCTGGTGAGGCGAGTGGAACAAGTGAGGCTTTGTTTAGCTATGGAGGGGTGGGGGTGAGTGAAGAGTCTATGCATATATTCTACCAACTAACTCTAAGGGGGGTCTGGGGGTATGGATCATGTGAGATCCTTTCATTTCAGCAAATATATTTTTTTACCTGACTCATGTCTTCGCAATTAATTGATTCTGTCTTGATGGTGCTTTTGAAAACGATGCTCCTCATATATTATGCATATTCTCCATAAATTTATTGTCCATGTAGGCCAGGGATGTTTTTTCCGCCAAACGTTCATTTGTGCCAATATGTTTTTTGAAGTATCTTACTTCCTAACTTATTAACGTCCACATTTTGCAAAGTATTATTATCATTTACGGAGACCTATGCACTGAGAAATGTTCAAATTGCTGTCATATACATGGTCATGGGTGACGATACCCAAATTTGTTATTTATGAACAAACATATTAACTGGGATTCCAAAAGGCAAATATTGTTTTTAGGTTAACACACTTTGGGAAATAGGGTCCTTCCGGTATATCTGATTTTCAACAGGTTTTCAAACATGGACGTGTCTCACTTGGTATTTAAATAGTATGTCTTGGTATTGCTTACATTCTAATGGTCCACCATATTTGAGGCCTGTATGATGCACCACCTAACAACCATAGTTAACTGTAGGCCTGTATCAAACTGAACAAATAATGCAATGGTTTTGTTAGGCAACGTATCCCAGTAACCATATTAGTCAGGTACTCGGCACAGTAAATTCTTTTGTGATATGCTTGGTTAAGATTATCAGAGCCTGGTTGGAGGGAGTGACTGAACGAGCTTACCATCGATCTAAACCCGAAATATTTAGTTGCGTACGGTTTGCTATGTAGTATCATATGTAGTGCCATATGTAGTACCATGTAGCATGGTGTCAATATATTGATTTAATTTGTACCTATATATAGCGGGTTTCTTTTCGAAGACCTAGGAGAGTGTGAAGAGTTGAAGAATTTAGATCATAAGCCCCCTTGCTTAGTCTCCCATTACCTCTCCATGCACCCCAAAGTCATCTTCGTTAGGGTTGTTACACTTTGATTGGACTCTTAATGCATGGTTTAGTTTTTCGTCATCATTCGCTATATTCATTATCCCGATTTTTTCCCTTTTAATATGCGTTCCTTTAGTTAGTTTAGGATGTTAGTTAGGATGGGTCTTGATATGTTGGGGCGCAAAAGTGATTTCTGTGGTAATGTATAGCTCTTTATATCACACGGTTCAGGATTTCTTAAACCTGTCTATCCTCTTCTATGAATTATTCTTTTAGGTTAAGTCCGTCATTTAAAAAAAATAGTTTTTGTGGATTGGTCAATATCATGTCAAGATGGCATCATGCATACATAAAGAAAATGTTCAATCATGAAGAAAATGTTCACCAGCCAGCCTCCTATAGTCAGCCTCCTATTCTTTCAATCAGTGGATCAATATATCAATATATCAATCGAATCATCGATCACTCAGTGAAACATACAGACAACATGTTTAATAGGAGGAAATGCCCCTCTCAAGCCAAACAACAACCTGGCCATTTTCTGCCCATACATGAGGTTTCTGAAAGTTTTATCACATATACATCTTTACCGTGGGGTTTAAAGTTGACAATTTTTTCTTGATTTTCCAGCTCTGAAGATCAGCTGAAGCATGAGATAGACCGACGTTTACGTCACGTAAGTTCCACCTTTTGCTACCAATTGACATAAAAACATACAGTACCACCAAAGTATATCTTGTTGTCACACGCGCTATTTTATGTTTGCAGCAAATTTTCTATCGGTATATAAGCGAATAACGTAGTATGTGTTTGGATCTAAACGTTGGAACTCTTGAGTCTCTAATCATCAGTTATCAAACCATCTCCCTTTCCTGTCTTTAAATGTGTGATGACCTCGAGTCTACTGAAACCAATTTATATATAAGAAAGGAACTAGGGGTAGGTTATGGAAATGCCCACACGTTTCAAGTATTCTTTATGTAAGGCCTAAGTTAATCAACTGTTACAGCCAGAACCAGAGCCAAA
Source organism: Sthenelais limicola (assembly GCA_942159475.1). Taxonomy (NCBI): domain Eukaryota; kingdom Metazoa; phylum Annelida; class Polychaeta; order Phyllodocida; family Sigalionidae; genus Sthenelais; species Sthenelais limicola. The sequence continues at coordinate 45,377,736 of OW804095.1, read as the reverse complement.
ATGACAGTGTTTTTGTGCTCCTCGCACGTGTGAGCAATTTGAGTGTTGAAGGCCTCCGAATTGAGGACCAGCTTTTTCATGTCTCTAAAAGCATTGGTCCTCTCGCCGATTAGTTGCGCAAGCTCCTCCATTATGCTTTTATTGCGTTTTCACTTCATTTTGGACGGACGAACTGGTTCTCTACCTGGCGTGTTTAAAATAGCACCTAATGTTAGTAGTAATATATTTTACTACCTCCTACCTGATTTCAGATCTACCCTCAGTCAAATTTAAGTTCATACTAAAAAAGGCCCAAAACCTTCCACCTGAACAATCCTTTGTGCCAATGCACACTATTAATTGTATTTCTGGAAACCCATGAAGGACGGTATCTCCCACATTTCCCTCATTGATATAATATATGTTTGGGGTTGGGGAGGAGGGGGGCGGTCAAGCATGGCCGAGCACGTCATTTGGCATTCATAGAGCTCACATATAGGGAGGAACTCAGCTGGAACGCTAAGACACATTCCCACGCTAGGCCGGCTGGCAGGCTGGGCAGAAGAAGAGGAATTAGGTTACGATCTGGGTATATCTGCATGGAGAGCACAGGTAGAGATTAATATATTTATTTGCATCTTAAAAAATTAACAGTGTCTAAGTAGACTTAGTAGTATGTATGGAGAACGAGTTAGCGCTGAGTTAGAAAAGACTGAGAAGAGAGATGAGACTGAAATGTAAAGTTCTGAAAGGTCGTCTGGAAATGTGGTAGCAATCTGCTAGCGGACTTTGTATGTGAAAAATGAAAGGCTGTTTACTTCATCAGTATGGAGTTTAATGTAATGAATACTAATTTTTAAAATTCCATTGGTTGGCAACTCGAGTGCATTCGTATCAATAAATGAAATGGAAAGTAAAAACTCCAGTAAAACACTCTTAGATGTTGTTGAATAGGGAATATTATATAGTATAGTACATCCAGGTATTGTTGAGCAGTGGCTGTCGGCAAGTAAAGTGTATGTTGGGATTAGATTACATTGGACGTTTAAAAAATGGGACATGTCATGTATAGGGGGTGTAGGCATGTCGGTGTTGGTGTAATGACTGGATGTTTACTGGCAGAGTTGTAAGCAGAGTGGAGTATAGACACGCTGATTGATGAGAAGATTCTACATTAAATAGAGAGAGGGGCGTATCTTCGAATTATTTCTAAGGGTCGGGGTTTGGGGGTGGGGGTGGGGCTTAGTTAATCAAACAACCAATAGGACGGAATGGTCCAATAATGAGCATACCATCTCTTCTTTTTTTACTTTAAAGGAATAAATTTCATTTCATTTTAAAAATATTTTTTAATTTAAATTAATAAATTCTTAATTTATTTCCATAACCAAATAACATTTTGTGTGATGGAGGATGCAGTAGCTGAACCCTCTTAGCCTTACTCGTGATGGAGCAATGTAGGTGGATATGGATCCTCTTTAGGTGGATCCTCTATTGGTGGATACCTGGATACCGGTGGTTGACCTTCACTAGTCCTATCAGATGAGCCCCTTCAGCTATATATCTAAGGGCATTTTATCAGTTGTTCTATAGATGTCAATCTTCTCTATCGCGTTTTGAAGATCTTTTGTTACCACTAGGGATGTAGTACTATCTCTGTGTCTGTATCTATTGTTATAGTAGGATGGTACTGTAACTATTCGATGAATGTATCATCAATCACATTGGATGAAATTCATTGGCTTGTACGCCAGAGGTGTTCTAGTGCACATGATACTACCAGCTGATTTCATTTAGTTGTATGCTTTTAATTAATGCTGTTTTTGTATTGGGATTTAGACATGTTGTAAGATTTGGTAGAGAGATAATTCTAATGAAAATGTTGTAATTAAAAATAAGTAATGACATCATGTGTGACGAACAGCTCACAACAGCCTTTGTCAGGGAGACAGGACTGGATATATAAGAGCGAACGAGAACAAGAAAATAAGTACCAGCTGAAATTCATACAAGTATAATATTATAATTATGTTCGAAGCGATATTATATAATTTCTTCCTCACCTCCTCACGCCAATACTCCTATGTTTACACGTCCGGTTCATGAATGTGTTTAGTCTATTCCCGGTCTCACGATTCCCAGAGGTTATTGTACGAAGGATTGGAAGAGTATAAAGATTGCAGTTCTTAGCGTCAAGGGGGTCCCATAGCACCTTGCTGAAAGGCACAGCTGGAAATACTGCTTTTGATACAATTTTCCTAAAATATAATGCTGTGCTTTTAGTGCATCCTGATATAGAGGTTTGAAGCGTAGACAGACGCATTCTATTTTACTCACATTTATTATAATTATACGCATTTTATATGAAACGACGTATATAGGGAGCGATACGTTGCATGTATATACCACTGAGTGTATACACAACCCCGCCATCTGAACCACCGAAAGTCCACAAAATGGCTTTTAAACGTTCCTTTTTACGTTATTAAGGGCATATATATAATGAATCACTTAACTAATGAGTTGGTTGCAGTCGCTTAGCATAGTGTGCAGTATCACGGTCTTTCAACCAACCTGTATTTTATCTATGTTACTATAATCATATTTATCGACATGCATTGAATAGGGTCGGACCAGCGCATATACTTGGTATAGTGTATTTACAACAGTTTGTGGTGTCCAATGATCCGATTCCTCGGCTAGTCTAGCTAATTCTTTATGGTGTGAGAGGTCCACCTACGCAGCGAAAAAGTGAAATAAAGTTCCCCTATATTACATTATTACAATGTCAGGTCATTTCTAAGGATCCGATTAATGGGATTTCTTTTATGTGTGGTACAGACTATAGACTGCATTGCGCAGGTAATGGCTGATCTGGAAAAGCTCTTTCTACTTCTGTCTGTATCAAGATAGAGCAAATATATTCATTTGCTGATTGTCCGAGAAGAAGAAATAAAGCACCCAACATGTCTGTTACTCCTTGTAGGAAGCGACGACCTGTGATCACAAACTCAACGCATGCATTTCATTGGTCTATGTATATGGGTCAGATTTTCAGAAAATGTACAATTAGTAGCTCTACAAATTTAATGAATTCTGCTAATTTAGACTGAATTTTGGCCTATGTGTTGCTCATAAAAATCTTAAAAATTTTAATTCAACTTCCTACGGTAAGTCTCTAAAAATTATAAAATACTAGGTAAATTCGAGTATATTCGGCATTGCATTGATTCTAGCAATCTGTTTGGTCAGGCTACACTGCATTTTGAAAGTATTTTTTGTATTAAATTTGCGGTATTTGATAGGACTAGTGAAGAAGAATTTACATTTTCTGGCGATTTCACCCCTATACAGTCCACAGATGGTTTTGCTTAACGTTGAATCAAATAAATGATAGTTGAATACAAATGCATACATGTTGGCTTGGTATATTTTCCTTATGTGACAATTCCACTGGAAAACATATCGGTTGTGATTTGCCCTAAAGAACGTGATACGGTGTTGTGCCCTGTAAATATCCAACAAAAATAGAAGTGACTGATAGTGTGACGCATGTTGTCATTCAAATGACATTTTGCTGAGGTCACTGTGCATGTATTTGGATAGGATTCCACTCACGTTTATTTTCATTATTGTTGTTGCTACTACTCAAATTAACACTTAAAGTAAAATAATTAGTTCTTTTGAGTTTGTGTGTGTGTGTGTAAAACAATACACTTTATTTCGAATTTCAGACAATTACTTTAGTTTTACGAAAGAAAATCGACAGGGTTATTTGAAGATAAGTTTTATTTTGTAGATAGGCGACAATATCCGATTAAGGAAGAACTATAGCAGTTTTTTGTATCTTGACTTTTTATTTTCTTAAGGTAGTAACTAAGTTTTATTTTACGACCCCTTGTAGTTCCAAATATTTTGGTTTATTATGTATGGTATCTCACTCCACTCACGCAGCATGCTCTTATAGCAGAAACAACTCATGAATTATGTTGATAATGCTCGGTCTTAAATCATAGTTGCTGGGATTTTCCATGCCACAAAGGAATCCTTTGAAGTGACGGACGGCTCCTCTGATATCTCATTCGCCAGTGATCAATAAACAATACACACGGTCTCTCATCAGGATACAAGGGGATAAAAATATCCTAAAAACTTTCAAGTCAAAATAAAAAAGAACTCTTCTCAGAAAGTATCCGGGACGGCAGGCAGAGAGAGGAATGCACGGGCATCCAGAAATTGGGCCTGCTGTTCCCGGCGTCCTCGTCGTTGGCAAGACAGTTTCTGGATAAAACCTGGATTCGGTATTTATAGCTATGAATATTGTATTATATCAAGTTATCGCGGGAGGTTTTGCGATGGACCTCTCTCTTCATGCTAATTTAGACGAGTTTCTTTAGCGTATCTTTTATGCTGTCAACCTTTTAGAATTTTGTTTTGATCTGTCCATTGAGAACGGTTGTTATTTTTTTGGGGGGTGTTATGCATAGAATAATCTTTGGCAAGAGATCGTTTCGTGCTAACTGTGGGACATCAATTTTCCTTGTTTATTCTTTGCTTCTTTTTGTTATAGTTTACCAGTGATTCACTCAGGGGGAATGTAACCTGTATCCGTTTTATAGAGGCACTGTATCAAACCAGCTGAGCCCACGTAGTTTCTAAATTAGAGCTGACCATTCGTGCGTTTCTCTAATCCGAGGGCAAATATTTACTTATAAACACCATTAGACTTTTTCAATGAATGAATCTTAGAAATTTCAGTTCTTGGTTATGATGTTATTTTAGATATCCTCATACTATAGTTTGAACCTCTGTGTGATCAAATTTATAGCTTTTGGCAACGCTTTTTTTTATTAGCTTGTGTAAGTGTCACGGGCAGGTATCAAAACCAAGATCCCTGTTTGGAAGTTTGAACTCTCCACTTGCGCAGGAACACTAACTTGAGATTCGAGGTCGCAACCTGAGGCAGGCACGTTGTGTTAAGGATTTTACCTTGCCCTCACCGCATTCCCTGCAGGTGTGTGGACTCAATATGCTTGGGTGTATCAGGATATTTCTGCTCAGGATTTCCAGCTCAACATTCTAATTCCCCCCGAAGGCGGTTGACAGGTGCTAGTTCAGGACAATTTCACAATCCTATAATTGATCAAGAATATAGCAGGATATAATACCTCGCTCTTGTTTACATTACAAGTAAGACCATTCATTTTCGTCAATATGCTTGTTTACAATTATTGGAACTCATTCCTCGACCTTATATTCAATCATTTCTACTACACTGTAGTTGGAGTTAACCTTTATATCAAATCACAATGGAATTAAAACATAACCTCTTTTCTGTAGAAATTTGTCCCTAGCCCTATATATGTATAACTCTTTCTCCATTTCTGACTCACCACATAATATCTTCAGTGGTATATTTCCCTTGAAGATTAGGGGATCGAACTTATTTTCCGCCCCCAAATCAGTTGGGATTATAGATTTAATATCCTGTCTCCAGTCTTACCCATTCCTAGAAAAATGGTTAATCCTTAACCTGGCCTTGGTGGTATTTGGCGCCGCTCCCTGATTGGGATCTTTCATGGTTTCTTGGTTTCTTGAGCAGGATTTAATTCACCTCGTTGGTTTCGTTTAGTGACTAGATATTTTTGTACCTATGTACAAAGTGTTCATACTCGGATAGAAATCGTTCATCCAGTCTATTTATTTTACGAGACGCTAGTTTTATGGATGTCATTTGAGGCTCTTTGAACACTTGTGAGTAAAAATATTGCACCTTCTATCATCCATATAAGTCAAACTTAGCTGGATTCTGGTTGTACAATAACTCGGTCCTATCTAACGGGACCGCGGTCCTAAACGGGACTGCCCTCATCATGAATATAGGGATTGGCACCTTGGGAAATTTTGGAATGAAATCACATTTTCACTGTTTAAATTATCTGTTTAAAACTTGTTTTGATTAACATATGAAGCAATATTTTCATTCTTTATGAAAATCTGATATGTCATCATAGTGTTACTATCACACGGTGACACCTATGAAAAGTTATCCGATTCAGCAATAGTCTCATATCTGTTGGTATTTCAACCTTTGGGACAATCCATTATCTGTACCGTTAAAGTATTGGCACTCAGACGTTTTTTATGCCATTGGTTGGAAACGTCTTAGATAACACGTTCTAGTTTTGAGCATCTAAACATCTTTTTATCGAAGAGATACTTGTATTCTCTTATCTTACATAAGGGGGCTCCTTTCTTTCTAGAACCACCATGTTAATTCTAATGTAAAGCGGCATATCTTCAATGGCTATTTCCCATGCTTGTTACTTAAAAGTTCTTTAGCTAATAATAAATCCTGGAGAAATACTAGCCATCTGTATGTTTACGAAGTACCGGTACTTCTGATCGCAATCATTTGGCGTATACTGCTCGAGATTCCTGTACCGCGCTCTGTGTGTTGGCCAAGATACTGGAATAGCCATTCCAATATCTCTGCTGTTAGTTTAAGATTTTAGCTGGCTGATGGCTAATGCTTTCCAATCTGGAATCCTGTGGTAAAGTGGCTTGTTGGCTTTATCATTGCTCCGCCACGAGTCCCATAATAAAGCACCCAACCTGCACAACACCCAACCTGCACATCCACGTCCACACGATGGAACTCATGCGTATTTTAAATGATAACTTTTCTCAAGTGTTGATTCTCATTGGTGTGTAATCATTTTATGACTTACTGCATCGGTCAGGACAAATATTACTTGGAAACCGAATGTATGAATCAATAAAAAGATTCGAATGTTTGACGCCAACAACAAGGAAGAATAAAAAGCAAAATCAGATATTTTCAACCGAGTTATTTAAAAAAAAAGATTTCTATTCAACCGCAAACACTCGCATCCTCTTTTCTGAGTAGTCCATTTTAGTGCCCTCTCTCCCACTTTGTCTCTGTCTATCTTTCTGCCCCCGCCCCTGTTCCTTTCTCATACACAGATCTATACATATATCATACATAAATATATGAATAGAGAAGCGCCAGTCTTGGACATTGTTTCGTATTTCCTTAGCACCAAGAGATTTTAGTCGCGTTCCACTATCAGTAAGATCGTGATTAGATGATAATGATTAGAAGCATTATTGAATATAATCTCTATTTCACCACAGAACTCCAGGGAGAGTTATGTGATTGTACTCATTATCTCTTATAATACTATATTGGATAAAGGCAGTATAGGAAAGGGAGATTTTATGAAGGACGAGTGATTGTAGGCAGGATTCATGAGTCCCAATTTTTAAGTCACATTTCGTTTTATATGATGGCCGTTATTTATATTTTCACCATAAACAAATGGGTATTGTTGTCATGTATTTGTAGATTTCTGCACGGATCTTGATTTTGTCAACCTAGTACTATTCGAGGGCAATCTTTTTTTATAACTTGTAACTGCTCTCTTCAGAGTTTCGGCACATAAACTAGCTTTAGATATTGTACATTGGATACAACCAGACTGAGAGAGTTTTTAGTATGGAAGAAACATATTTGTATGGATGACGCGATTATAACACGGATAAGGCAGAGGTTTTTATGGACCTTGGGTGGATGACTTTGGAGAGGTAGGGGCTTATTGTTTATTGGTGACGTCTGATATTAGTATAGCCTCCTGCAGGTATGGGCCCTGAGATAGATCCAGCGACACAGGTGCTGACGGTGGGAACTGTCCACTCTACCTGCATGCCTAGTATGTCAGGTATGTCCACTTCCAGACCCTCAGCTACCAACTATAGCATTCCACCGGAAAACGTGAACAGATCAGTTTCCTTCTGTTTACCCATTCACGGATCGTTGGGTCGCTTTCAAGTAGTAGCTATGCTATCACAATTGTTCTATTACACCGTCAGTCAGACAGCCTGTCGTTCAGACTATTAGACACAAATTCACACACAATTTGCACATAAATAGGCTTAACCGTTCAACATACATTTCATACAGTATCTATTCTGAGTATCCTATTTACAGTCTAAGGTGTGCGTGCCAGACATCTCAATGGAGCAGGTTTTAATCTGTGGTTGGACTGACCTGTGGTTAGATGCTTTTGATAAAGTCTGAAGAGTCAAGTTTGTAATGTTATGATAGTTTTTCATTGCGCATTATCCTAGTAGCGAGTAATCCTGCTTATCACTGTATCCAGGTTGAAGATAAGGATGGTATGGAGAAGTACTAAATGTCGAGTGGTATATTGCTTTATGATTCTTTCTTTTGTGACATCAGTTCGGGACCCTAGCTATTAGATCGATCCATTGCGGAACAAACTACTTTTTACAATAGTCCTATATGCTCAATAAATCACCCCATCCCCTGCCCCCCCCCCCCGCCCCTCCTCCAAAACATGTTCTTTTTCTTAGAAATCACTTATTATTGACCATTTCATGTCCTTGCCAACTACGTTAACGGATTCTTGTTCAGATGGGAAATCTCAATATATAAGCTACCCGAAGTCTATCAGATAGGTGATTATTATCCGTAAATATGAATTCTTCATGAATCATTTTAATTTCATGTCTACGATTTATGGAAGCATACTCCACCAACATATTCTACGATTCTGCCTTGATGTAAACAGTTGTTAATTATAATCATATGATATGGTGAAAGCTGTAATATCATATATTTTTGTGGTGCAATGCGTGTAAGAGACGACCCTGTGTCGTGGGTCACTGATGAGAGAACCCCCCTATAATTATCAGCCCGATATATCTTTATTCATTTCATGTGAAGCCTAACCTAACATATTAAACTCACCACTTGGCGTAGTCTTTTGATTACAAGATTTATCTGGCCAGACGTGATGAATCTTTTTCAGTATACTGCTTCCTATATACTCTGTACTCAATACTCATTTATCAACACTGAAAAATATTGGCAATTGTCCTTATAATTCATGACAGATTCTGTATTTTTATTGTACCTCTTGCATTGAGATCCAATTGCTGACTAAATCGTTCTCTTTTTTTGTGTTCATACAGGTCGCTATTACGATATTTTGGCTCGGCAAAGCGGCTAGGAAATTTTATGACGGCCCCCATCTTGATCTCACTGCCTTCTCAGATCTCGTCAAACATCAAGTGGCACCTCACGAAATCGCCCCTCCAGCGACCTCGCACTTTCGCCAAGGATCCAGTGACTCTGCGACTGAGTCACAGACTTCTGACGGGGGTCCTGTCTCACTAGCCCCGGGGGAGGAGGAGGGGGAGGAGGACGCTCAGCATGTAAGACAAGCATCGGCCAACTCCCTGGACCACAGTAGTGCCTACGGCTCCTACAAGAGCGACGGTAAGTCCTCGCAATCCTCTGGCAACATAGAGGAGGACGATCACACTGACCCTCACATTGCTGGGGACAACTCTTATGATTCCTTGATCGAGGGCGAGCCCGTCACTGGGGGCAATAGTGAAGAAGGTGATCTGCAACTGCTACAGGAGGATATTCCTCCCACTGCCAACCTGGCTTCCACTATGCCTGTCCGCTATGATGACCAACGGAGACACAGTAGCTATGTGAAGTCCAATGAAATACGATATTCAGCCACCCTGGACTCCGTGTATGATGGTTCAGATTCTGATTCCAGTAGGAGAAATGCTGAGCACTATCGCAGCTCCCCATCGCTAAACATGGATTCCAGCGAGCTACGACCTTACGATCGTTACCGTTTTGGCTCGCAAGAGGCGATAAGCATTCGATCTGATTCTGTGGACAGTCTTGATACATCGAGCCGTAAGAGTGACCATTCTAGGCAAAGCTCTGGCAGTGACACATTTTCGTACACAAAAAATACATCCTACCGCAGAGCAAGCACAACGAACACACCCAAACCCCCTGCAGACCCTCTACAATTTGTGAAACATACAGAAAACCCCCTGGCGAGAACTGCCAATAAAGTGGTTGAAGTCATGGATAAGCAAAAGAAAGAGAAGAAGACATTGCAGACAACAGAGGATGACTGGCAAACGGTACGTCTTTTATTTAATGTGGTGCACCACACAATAAATGTGTCCCCCCTTTTATTATAAGGACATGGAATGGAATTTTAGTTTTACTTTTAGATATAATGACTTACTCACTTAGAAAACAATCTAATTCTACATTCGACTTAGTTTCTGCTTGTCATTCCAGCTCATGACTTTCCCTAATAGTATGTCTGAATAAGCGTAGTTACTGATGAATAATTAATCAGTCTTGCCTGGATATTTACTAGCACAGTGGATAAAAGACTTAACTCTAAGGCTATGATTAATTTGTATACGTGCCTTCCCTGCATATAGCGAGACTGCTGTCAGGCCTATAATGAAAACCAGTACATAAAGCCCGTCCACAAAGTCAGCAATGTAGATGTTAGCTGTTGTATTTGACAGGGAGCGTTTGCTTGGTAATCCATTGAGTGGGTTCACAAAAAGATCGGCCTTCCCCGTCCTCTGTGATTTATATACTTTAACATTGATATCATAAGTCTGTGGATTGTTTATTCGTCCATTAAAACACTTTCAAATAGAGGGGACTGCCCTTAGAAACTGTAATATTTAACATTTGCAAAACCTGTCCACTGAGGTGAAATTGAAAGCAATGCCGCTTTGCAAAGCCTGGTTAAATGGATCCCTTTTATAGCGTCAAAGAGGTCAGAAAATATTTCTGCTACTACGCTTTTCTGTTCTTTATTGCGAACAAAGCTTCTGTTCATAAAAGCAGCTACATCAGTTTTACCCATGATAGTGAGGGGGTGTTTGATTACGCGAATTTTTACATGAGAGTTCGTACAAAACACAAATTAATAAGAACATTAATATTTTGATGTTATGGCATATTATTCTGAAAGTATTAAAAGAATTGACCTGAAGTATTTTAGTAGAATATTTTGCCATGAAATAGTCAATGTATCAGTATCTTTTTCCTAATACGATCACCAATATTAATAAACATTAAAACGCATTTTAATATTTTCCTTTATCAGAACTCGGGCTATTGTGCCCGCAAAGTTGTTTTAATTTAGCTTCATTTTATTTAAAGGCTATATCATTATTGCTAGCAGTCGTAACTAATAACCCCTCACCTCATAATTCCATTATCATTGAATTCGAGGACTTAAATCAGACCCTGAAATTCCACCGTAACTCATAGTACATACGATTAAGGTATATCATGTGCCCCTGTATTAAGTTTAATGTCTTTCCCTCCTTTCTACGTCCTTCCAAATTTCTTCACTTTAAGCAGACCATGAAGGAAGATACAGATTGGGTGTCGGTAAGAACCTTTCTCACACTAAACGTTTCTGCTCATCTAACAAGCTCTGATTCTAAACTGGCTATTAAGTTTTGCTTTGTCGCTTGTCCGTTTAACGCAGTTGTTGTGAATAAATCTATAATTTGTGTTCGATTTGCTTTTGTAAAATCTTGTTTTTACGAGTTTTACCTGATCGTGTCATTTTGTTGGCTGGGAGGCTTAGTCCTGTCGCTTGGATGAAATGTTGGCCTGCTTCATTAAATAGAAGATGATAGAAGACAATGTGAACCACCATATTTATTTTGTATCAGATAGAGATCTTAATCAAAATCATCAGAGCCCTCGCATTTAATATCACTTGATATTTTGTGTTCAAATATCTTGTATTTCACAATATACTCCACAGTCTTTAATTTTCATTGCAGTGGATGAAAGTAGGATCTGCTTCTATTTTTACTTTTTGTCATGTATATTATTTATGGAGCATGGAGTAACCTATGTGAGCATTTGGCATGCAAAATTGCTTTTGTGTAGTATCTACCGATGTCCCATGTTGGTGACCGTATTCCTTGTTTCCTCTCATGGATGGTCTCTATTTTTGCCGATTTTGATATTGAATTATTGTGATAATAACCGGACACAAACTTTAGTTATGGCAAATTTATCATTGTTTTTCAGAAATAACTTTTAATTTTCAGCCTTTTGTTTGATATGATGTCAAAACAGTATCACTCCTGTTGTATAAATGTATTGTTGGGGGAGGTAATGTACATGATTAAACTAACAAACTAAAGTTAAGTTGCGAGTCTCTATGGATGAAGCGGTCTAGGCCCAAAGTTGAGAGTCCCTTCAAACGGAGGGAAAGCCTCTTGCCTCAAACCGCAAAGTGTCATTTTAATTCCATTAAAACCGCAAAATGTCATTATATTCCCATAAGAACGCCGAGTCCTAGACCATGAAACCGATTAGCGAAGTAAGCGTCTAATCATTGACATACATTCTGATCTGATCTGAAGGTTTGGACCTAGACTGGAAGACACTCTTAGGAATATAACTTCTATTTTATACATACATGATTGTATGACTGAGTCACACTAAATGTAACACGTCTCAGCAACGAATAGATACATATATAATAAGAGATCTGCTAGATCACAGGGCTATTGTACTGTATATATATGTCAATTATAAATATACGGGTATATATATAATATGCGGTTAATGCCCGAGACAGGAGTATGGTTAATGAATGAGTTGGTTAGAGGTTCGGAGAAAGATCAATATAACATTATAGGTCTTATCAACCTGTGCCAACTTTATTGTAAACCAGTGGGCGGCGCCTCTCCCACGAGTTTTATTGTTCAATGGGAATGCAGCACATTCATATAACTAAGGCAGCGAACAGTCTATATGTAGCTCCCTCAATGCGATCTATGATCATACTCACATCATATCTCTCCGAGCATCATTAGTGGAGGCGAAATCTTTCCTAACTTTATACTACGTTATTCATTGAGTTACGTTACTTTACATTTACGTTCCCCACTGATATTGTGGGCAGTGGCTGTCTGTCAAGCCATTTAAAACCACCTTTCTTCTATTGAAAGCATGTGTTTTTTTGCTAATGTTCTCAAAGAGAGTTTACCTGCCTCTATTTATGTCGTTCCCTCGGAATGAACTGAATGCAAGCAGTGAAGAAAAACTCCCGAGAAACGCATCTATGTTTACAATGACTTGTTTTTAGTCTAAGATAGGGATCAGTGCTTGACAATATGACTTCCTGTGTGTATAAGTCTATTGAAGCTTCTTTTTGTGTAAGGAAATACAGGTGACATTGTTTCGCCGATTTTCTTCCTTGAACGTAGGCGATATCCTGTGACAGTGAAGGATATGGCAAGCAATACAAAAAGGCTTTTAATGTCCACTTTCTCCCTGATATATTTCTACATCTTTATATGGACTCGGAGTCATTTTCCAGACAAGAAAATCTCATTCCTTTTAAGCAGTGAGCCGAAATGCATACTTTCGTTGTCTACTTGTGTCCCTCATCAGAACCGATGAAAAAGTTAAGGGGTAGGGATGGTATATATTTTACGATCAGACCAGGTATATACTGAATTAGAATGGTAACTGAGAGCCATATAGGATCTAATATATATTATATCCTATATAGATCTCAGTTACCATTACCTCTGTATGTTAGTATCGATTTATGAGTGTTTACTCACTGGTATAGCTGGCTAAACATGGTGAATACCTCTACCTGACATGGTTTAAATGGGAGGCCAGTGATTTGGTGGACTGCTGGGAGATGTGAGCAGTGTTAGCAGCCTTGATGGCATGACAACCAGCTGAGGCTGCCCATGCATAATAGTTATAATTGGTGAGCACTCCTAAAGCGTCCATTATTGATAATATATATAGGCAATCAATGGACACTGTTCACTGCCCATACACTAGCCTTTATGCACCTTCGACCTTCGAACTCCTTAATGTATTGAGCTCTTAATAGATAAAGTATAACTTAATATTAGTATATGGAGTATGCATTGACATAGAATGGGGAAAATGAAATGCATTCCTGGAAAATGAGAATAGTTAGTTTTCAGTATCTGCAGGGAGGTATATTCAACTCTTAGTAATATATACCTTTCCGATATCATGATTTACATGCATATGATGTACATGCGTGCAATGTGATTTACATCGTGCAATGCGATTCCAAGTAGATTAATGGCAGTATGGATGAATACCTTGCTGTTTTTCACATGCTGGAAATAGTCGCTGTGCATGTCTTTGTACATCACATCATTCTAGTTATCCTCATATAGAGTTTCCCGTCGTGAGATCGAATCCACTATGGTTGGAAAACAGTACAGTAGATGTATGTATATATTTATGTTCTGACTGCGCTTATATGTCAGACTACATAGCAAAAATGGACAACTAATTTTGGAAACGAAATAAAGAATACATTTAATACAATTTAATTTAAAAACGACTCCGTCCGCAGTCAATCACATATCACCATAATATATCAAGTTTAAACACTGGAATATTGATACAAAACCATGTTTAGATGCGTAGATGAAATGCGAATAACCACCTGTCTACTTTATCATGACATCTAATCCATTACAGGCCTTTAAAAGCCAAGATGAAAACGATGGTATGATAATGATAGCCGACACCGACCTACTATTTTTTCCCATTATGTTAGGACCTAATTATGGGTCTTCCCGAATCTTTCAAACTTCGGTGATTTAAAAGCAGTGCATATTTCTTTTCATACTTGAAGCAATCAATCATTTGGCACTTCAAGTGTCCTTCAATGTGACTAAATAATTGAAGGAGTCCAATTAATGAACATAATGCATGATCCCATGGACATTAATCTCTTAGTGCTTGGAAACATACCGTCTTCGTTCTCCAATTTAATTTTAAATGACTGGAAAATTGAAGGAAACTGTTGTAAAATAACATCTGTAGGGGACATTGTATACTTATGTAACTCCACCCGAATGCTTTCTTCTTTACGTTAAGGCGTCTTCTCCTTCGCCCTATTTTTGGTGTAGTGCAGGAATTATTCCTGGAACCAGCTTCATATACAAGCTGTGCCTATTGTAACCTTATATAGTTAACTTCTATTCCTAACATATGTACATTTGGCGCCAAGAGAATGTTGACATGCTCCACTCCTCACAAGACATGCCAGAACATGTTAACCGTCTATATGGTTAGGATTTAAGTCTCCTATAGGCATGGATGTAGCGAGAATGAAAAATACCTGAGAGTGAGAAGGTATTATATATAGGTGTAGCTGTAACTTGACGTATAGTGAAGTAGGGAATATTAACTATCTGGTCGATAGACCTGTGCGATAAAATGCCATGTAGAGTCATTCGATTAAATGTTCCCGTGAATAGATCTACGTTTTACCAAAAAGTACATCCTGTGAACTTAAGTAAAGGCCGACGCACACATAGCCGATTTGGCTCCCTATTGCCCCACGATTTGGGGCTCCTGCTGAATCCTAAGATTTCATTTTAAACCATGGTTAATGTTAATTCAAAAACATAAACCAGGATTTGAAATGAAATCCTAAGATTCATCAGAAGACCCAAATCGTGGGGCGATTGGGAGCCAAATCGGCTATGTGTGCGTCAGCCTTTAACAACTAATTCCGTTGTTTAAATATCTTACCCGACAAAGATAATCGAAATTATTTGTGATACTATTACTACCTTAGATTGGAAAGTAATAAAAAATACCCCATGGTTCGATACCAAAGCAAATTCACCACGTTATTGGCAGGTTTTTGTGCGAGCATATTATTCTTTGTAGATCTACTCAGTCCGAATAGAATATATGTAAAAATGTAACATCAGATTACAGTCGCACATCTCGGAGATTTCATCTGCGTAGCCTCCGAATTGATGACAGAATTGGTTAGCAAATCTTTTACTAAGATTGATAATGTCAGCACTTTCTAATTACACGAGATCGTATGGCAGTTGACTGGACAAGATTTCATCATACCAGTTTAAAAACCTTACCTCGGTATCTACCGATTATTTATCTTTCATTGATCCTGAAAAGCATTTGATGTATATCTACCATAGTGAGACACATTCCTTACATTCAATTCAACCCCTTTAATCACCATTTATATCATGAATAAACCACTCCTCTGCCAAAGTTTGCTTGTTTTTTCCCCCTTGGCCATTCGCATTTAAAGGCCCTGGAGTGGGTGAAAAGGGTGAAAAAATTAAACTTGGAGCGAGTTTGTGATAATTATTTTCCATCCTGTGAATTGCATGACAAGTTGAAGAGCGAAGACGTCAATATTCATCGCGTCCACAGGTCAGGTAGTGCTCCTGGCAGGGGGCCAAGGAACTATACACGAGTCCACAGGACGCTTTTCAGTCTCATTTCACCGTCTTTATTTTGGTAAAACGCTGGATTATGGAAAAGCTACTGCTTAGTATAAACATATGATTGGGAACTGGTTTAAGAACGGTGACTTGTAAGTGGGACCAGGGGCGGAGGAGATTGCATGTATTCTCTGTTGCATTGGTGTGTACATAATTCCCATTCATTCATAAATGTCAGTTTGAAAAGTAAGGGTGTAGAAAGTTCTTTTTGAAGAAATGTATGTCTACGCCTAAACTTATATATACTTAGTTTGTAGCGGTTTTGTTATGCCTTGGGACTGACTGAGGAGGGGTAATTTGAATAAATCATTTATTGTTGCATGTATTTCGGGTGCCTGTTATACAATGAATATACTTAGGGGACTATATCATTCCTCTTATGTTTTGAATTGGGAAAAAAATCTGAGATCGCTCAAATAAGTTGGTACGAATGGAGATCGCATACTGGCGCTGACAAGGAAATGTCTGCTAAGATTGTTCTTTGATGAGCGGCGTAGAAAACTTTATATGGTAGCACTGACCTAGCCCACACCCTTTGAACCTCCTAACACTGTGCCATATGTGTATCTTGGGTGATATTGGCGGCTCCGTGCGATATGGTTCATATGTAGTTATATGATACGATTAATGTTAGTTTTGATTGTGGGAATAATTTCTAAGATGTGAAATTTCTCTGCGCTTGGTCGCAGAATTAAACTCGAATCTAGAAATCAACCCCTGTGAAATAAATCCTTGTCTCTAAAATAGAACAAAAAACCTTCCCTTCCAGCATCTCCCTCTAACAACATCCGACTATTTTTTTAAATGCGTGTATCCGCGCAGATTCCACATCATTTCACTTAACTGCTAAGATTTTTCTTCCTTATTTCTCGTTGTAATCAGTCATTGATAATGATCTATTAACTTCGCGTGATGGAAATATACTACTATACTTGGAACAAATAACGACCTCCTTTCGACATGGTTTTATTCCTTAATGGCTTAATAATAACTTATTTTTAGTTTCTTCTACAATTAGGCTGCCTCTCATTTGGTTAATTTCAATAAGTCACTTAATGTAATTGAAACATTTGTCACAAATTGATAGCTTCCTGCACCAAGAACTGATGCGATGCTCAGGATATTTAATCATTCGTCACTAAACCAAATTTATTGCTCTAAATTAAATGTTTCGCCTGAAGGAATTTTCCAAGGGCTGAAAAGGGTCAGTTTACTAGTGGGGTTCGGGGTCAAGAGGGTAAGGGTAATATTAACTTGGGTAATCACGCACATGATTTTTACTGGTCATCTGTTTAGTGTTCAGAGAGGTATGCTTGATGAATTCCAGATTTACGCCCACATTCTTCCATGGACGCCAACACGCAACTTTCTTAACAAAAAAAGTAACAAATGTCTACACCGAGAGTATTTGTTAAAGTTGTTTTATGACAGTCACCTCGGTCGCCCCGTTTCCCAGTTAATTACTCGCTGTGTATTGCGTAATAAGGAAATCATTAATTGCAAAGTCTGATGTATGCCTGTGAAAGGGATGTTAAGATAAGGGAAATTCTCTCCTGTATTTCTTATTTTTGTATGTATTTTTTTCTCGCCAGGATCTCTCTGCTTGGAAGCATAAGATGCGGCGGAAATCAGCCAATACATACACCCGGGCCATCGAAGCTGACGAAATTAGTAAGAAGACTGAGGAGGATCAAACTGCTAATAGAAAAAACAAAACTTTCAAGGAAATGATGGAGGAAAAGAAGTAAGAGCTCTTCAAATACACTCCATACCTTGAGAGTGTCTCTATTGCCTGTACTTATGTCGGTGGAAAATTATAACGTATAAATAATGTCCGCCCTTTTACAAGTACATTTGAAATGACAAAATAATATTTATTATTAATTGCAAATTCCCTTATTAAAGTAAATTGAACTATATATTCTCTGAGGAAATGTGGGACATGATGAAATATAGATTTATCATAAAGTTCTATGGTGGTAATAACCACGGTGTAATAGCTGTTTTAGTTATTAAACTACTCGACGGAACCTTTATGATTTGTTGCTGGGGTGACATAGTAGTTGACATAATTTCATACCTACCGGTAGCTATGTAACAAGTATTTTATTGGAAATGTTTTCTTTTGTAATATAAAAACTATCGTTTTCCGTTTAAAGCATCTGCTTTGTATTCAATAATTCCAATACGTTATTCCCAATCACCATTTCATTGGCTATAATAATTCGATCATAAATCTTTCCCTTGTCTATTACATTTTCTCCTTCAGAGAAAGGAAGAAAAGCTACAACATATATCCCTTTGGCGAGGAAGATGATGGTACATTTAAGAAGCCAGAGAAATCTGCATCTACTTCATCATCTACTGACGACAAGTTAGATGAATTTGGATTTGTGCGACGAGAGACAAAAGTTGACCCCAAAGAGGATAAGCTTAGTAAATGGAGAGGGACCTCCTCCTCCTCTTCCTCCTCACTTTCCTCAGTCTCTGCCCCTACAAACGATTCAAAACCTGCCCCTACAAATGATTCAAAAACTGATAGGTACAGTCTTAGGGGGAATGATAGCGACAAAAAGGTCAGAGACTGGAGGTCCCAGGTGGCAAAATCCAATACCGATGACCAGGATAGTAAGCTTAAACAATGGAAATCACAAGAATCACTCAGCACCGAAAACAAAATTAGCAAGTGGAAGCAACGAGAAAAGGTAGGAGAGGAGGAGTTTAAGAAGGAAGGTAGTCCAGCGTTCAAATCCGAGATACCGAAGCAAGATCGCTTTAGTCGATGGCGTCATGCCGAGAAAAATGATGATGTAACTATCCCGAAAAAAGTGCCGATTGTTGCTGATGAAGAACACACTGCCTCGTGGGCCCGTACTACTGAATCTGAGAGAACAATTGTCGCTAGCCGAGAGAGTAAAGCTCCTTCAATGGGGAAAAGATGGGAGCAACAGTTTGGCGCTACCTCCAAACCGGCGGCCAAACCAGAGCCCAAACCATACAAGCCATTTGTGGAAAGGACTACTGCTACTACTTCTCTCTTTTCCCAGCGAAGTGAACAAAAGGATAACATTGAAGACAGGAAAAGCAGTGTATCTACTGTTACAGGAAGGCAAGATATTGGTTCTGTGCCTCCACAAGCCTCTTCCAGGAGGCGCTATGGTGCTGTAGAAAGACCGGAGAGCTTTGAGGATATACCTTCTCCTAGAAGTGGTTCTGATGTCCCGCGGGTGAGGCAAGATGAAAACAAAGGGGTAAGTTACTTACTTGTAAATAGTCTAGGCCCAAATTTGAGAGAGTCCCTTCAAACGGAGGGAAAGCCTCTCGCCTCAAACCACAAAGGGCCATTATGATTCCATTAAGACTACGCAATGTCATTATATATTCCCATTAGAACGCCGAGTCCTAGGCTAGGAAACCGATTAGCGAAGTAGGTGGCTAATCACTGACATACTATTCTTATCTGATCTGAGGGTTTGGACCTAGAGTGTAAATACAAAATTGTTTTGTCACTCATTTCACATAGCTATAGGCCTCTCCCATAAATCACGAAAAAAAACCCCGACACATATGAAAAGAATTTAGCACATGCCGTGATTCTTTTGTATCGCATTAGTAGCATTGTTTCTTTAGATTCACGTGAAAGTGTCTTCTCGAAGTGACATTAAATTATATATATGATTATTGATATACAGCTAAGTAAGGTATTTTTAGGTATCGGTGGATTATTTTCTTTTCAAATTCTCTTGTGTGGTCATGTTTCAAATGCACCATCTATTGTTACCAGGACAACAAATAATCCACCAGCTGGTGTCTAATCATAAGCCACCTGTATCATTGAGTGTGCAACAGAAGTAAGCTAGGTTACTTTCTATTCTAATATATACAATTCTATGTTGATGCTATGAGGTTTTGGGAAACTCGTGAGAGAGTAAGTAAATCTTTCACGTAGGAAAGATTGGTTGGGTATCAGGGAGGGAATGATCACAACCTGCTCAACAATGTCAGTCATGTACTCAGGGAACCGAATATATTGGACTGATGTTTCACTGAGACATTTTCGAAACCCTACGTCTCACAAAAGAAACCCATTTCAGTCCAGGATCTGAATGACTTCTGAAATATCTGATTAAATACAAAAATTGTATTGTCACTCATTTCGCATAGCTATAGACCTCTCCCATAAATCACGAAAAAAAACCCAGATCACTTAAGGACAAAATTTAGCACATGCAGTGATTTTTTTTTTATCGCATTGTTTCTTTAGATTCACGTGAAAGTGCCTTTTTGTACTTCTCGTACATATATATATATACGGATATATGATATAACGAATCGTCAGTGTCTGTATAAGGTATTTCAACGTGCTCTTGAGTGACTCCATTTAACCTATGTATGAACCCAGTTCTTCACGAAGAACCCCTGTAGAGAATCATAACGTACCATGTAGGGAAATGATTAATGATTCCTAAGTAGTATATGAGTGTCATGAATCATGCACAGGTGTAAGTGGAAATTGGAGGTGGCAGATGGATAGTTATGATACACAGTTGTTTGTACTCCCGCGTATCAACCTCCAGTAGCGATGGAATCGTTGCTGCACTGGATAACTTTCAGAATAAAGATACAGATTAGAGATGGGACTTAACATTAAATACGGTCCCATCCAAACCAACACATATTATATATCCACTTAATATCTACTACAGCACAGAAGAAATGCTTCAGAATATCATGTCACCATGAAGAAGTATTTCGATAAAATTTCTATTAAAAAGATGTAAAGTATAATCGAAGGTTATAAGCCAATATTCCCTGTGTTTATGAATACTTATTCATTCATTTCATACGTGCCATCTGTGGTTACCTCTATTTCGATGCCATTTCTAGGTAAAGTCACATTGTTGTGGTCATGATGGAGAGTGCTCTATTTATACATAACAATCTAATGCCAGTGGTTAAAGCCAATTTTACACGGGCGACTCTTGTATAAATAAAAACCTGTGGTCATTGTTGTTGTCCTCGCTCCCTTCTGAAAATACTGCCCTCGGCTATGAGGGCGACTATCAAACTTAAATAGGAGTAATATTCTGGACGGTTAGATGTACTATCATGTTAGACATTTAACTGTTACCAGGTTCAAGCATGCCCTCTGGGCGTTGCTGATTGAAACTAATAATTCTGATACTCCTATTCTATTTTTAAATTATTGGAATCAACAGCTGAATCAGCTGGGAAGGGCAGTCATTGATACATTTCCACTGCATTCTGTAGTTTTAAAAAGAGGTTTAAAAATGGTTAATAAAATCGTGGTACTCCGTCGTCTATATATTCTGAGATAATAATATGTTAACGAAAACCAATTCTAGTGTGCTTGATGTTTAGTTCCGACTTGTGTTGAGAGAGTAGTGCAAAAAGTGTGACTCACAAACTTAAGCGGTGAGTCGCTAAAAAGCAGCGAGAAAAGCTGAATGTTCTTCGCCGAATGTATTCAATTCATTACATGCAAGCCAGTATTAATGGGCTTGATAATGGGTAATATAAACTGGATTACTAGTACTCCGTCAACTGAAAAAAGAACCCAGGCCGAATGAAAGCCCTAGTGAGTGCTGGCTCTATACAGGGAACAAAGGTCTGGTTGAAATTGCAACATATGACATAGTATAAGATTGACAACTCAATGTTCTCAACACAAACATGCAAAGGCCCTTTAGACTCTTATACCTCGATACAACCTCACAACGTCACGTTCTTCATTATTAAAAGTATGGTTCATTTGCGCCTGTGAGGTACCTGTAAGCATGCTATGCATTATAGCCTGTACCTGCTAAATGACATACATTTACATGTATACCCATAAATGTTAATCAGAGTAATAGCAAACAATTAGCTTTTGAAATACAGTGTAGTGGTGTCTTAATGGCATTACTCGTATGTAGGGTTAGTAAGGGATGAAGTATTAGAGAGGCAGAGTTGCACCAAGACGCTCTTAGAAGTTCGTAGAAGCTAGTGTCCTGGGTTGTTATTGACAAATAGCTGCTTCCAGAAATACCCTTGACCGTAGAACTGATAGTTACCAGGACACCAGTTCTGTGTTAGACACAAACTGGCCACCACTTCAGCCATTCTGCTGTAAAAAAAAAACCTCCCCAAGTCAGCTACACTTGATTTACCTGAGTTAAAATGTTTAGCTTCATGCATAGGACCTGCTCTTGGTACTTTTCCCTTTTGTAAAAGTTGTTGATGATCCTTGTGGGAACACTACTCTTATTTGCATCAATCAAAATAGACCAGGCTGTCTGAACTATTCCACACCTGTTGCTATGATCTATGGCAAACACAAATTCTTGTATTGAGAACCTTGAGGTTCTTGGTATAATCTCTTGATACATGTATTTGACTTATTCTTTACGTTTAATATATGACTTTTCCTAAATGAGCTCTCAGTCGCTGTAATGGAATATAAACGGTTTATTGCCTAAAATGTCAGGACCCAGAAACGTTGCGGAAAAAAGTCTTTGTTACATTTGTCCAACGAGAATATACTGGTTGATTTGTCCCAGACAGAAAAGGGAGTCACATATCAATTCACTGCATATAGGCAATAGGCTAAAAGAACGGAAACTCCCACTCGCTAAGGATTGTGGGAAACCTCAATTCAGTGAATTCAAGCAGTACGTACGTGCGGATGTCTATCGAATTTTATTTATTTGATGGAAAATGACCCCCAATCTAGGTCTCCATTACGGCCCGTACCTTTCTATACATTGACATAGACGTTATTTGGCAACTATGTTTTTATGTGTGGGATTCTTGTATGGAGGTTCAATTCTCAGTGTTTTGGTTGTTTTTTTATATAAAAAAAGAATTATCCTGCCAGACAGAAAGCTTTCTTGGCTACCTAAAGTTACGAATACTTTTTGACAAGGAAAATGCAATTAGTTGCTGATCTTTCCCCCACCAGTATTTTCTCATGATTTTGTTGATTGTGTACATGCATTGAGATGTTCACGCACACGAATATCTATTCATGAAGACATTTATCGTACCATTAGTTATGAAATACTTACCTTACTTTGGCAACCACAATGAGATAGGGGTAGAGAAATAATACCCATCATTTTAAAGTGCAGACCTCCTCTCTGCTCCTCTATTGAAATTAAGCTGTCATTATGTTGTTCCCACCAATGATACTCAACTTTTAATAAGTATACATATTATTATGCCCTTATACATGTATGTATTCGAGTTCTTTATGAACGTCTTAGTTACTTTATGCCTCTTTACCAATTTTGCGAGCTAGCATGCGCTCTGTGGCGGAAAAATATGTGAGAGATATATATCCACTCCTTCCCGAATGTAACTATGCAGAAACCCTTGAAAGATTTAGTGACTATATTCCTACGCATGGTTGATTCCCCGATGTGGTGGAATTGGTTGTGAATGTCTGCTGTTAATGTCTGAATTCACAGACGCAACGAGCCTGAAGTACTAAATTTTGGTCGTTTATAAATCCATACCTCCAAGATGAGACACAACTCTCATATTCTTCATATACTCATACCTGTGTATGCCCCTGACGAAGATCCTTATCCTTATTAATCTAGGAGTAGTCCCCTATGGTGCGGTATCATATTCGTCCATTTAGATTCTGCCATTGAAAGAGCAGACGACATTTAGGTCCCGGTTCAACCATTTCCTGCCTGTTCATTATAAGAGACGGAGACGCAGGTTTGTCTTGGTACCGTGAAAACGCGCCCATCCAAAGATTCCAGAGTACGATTATTAGGGATATTCATTGCTTATGCTTATAATCTCAAAAGTGTTTCTGGTGCTTCATTGTGACTTCATTAAGGAACATAAGGCCATCCGAATGGGTTATAATGTTGGAATATAAAAACTTTGTTACGCCTTTTTAGGATAGACCTTTTTGCATTAAGACACATATTAAGGAGGGTATTTTAAAAACCTTGTTCTCAGTTGTATTGAGAGCTTCGAGGTCAGGAGTATACCACTTTCTGATGACCATATGTGTGAAGTAGACACTTTGACAGACAGAAATATATGGATATTAACAGATCGCCTCTGGGTCCTGGACCAGATGGTAACGTCTGATTTATCGATGTGAGAATCTGTGTACCACTGTCTTCATTAATCCATTTTTTACTGCAAGAAATACTGGACGTGACTTTATTTGGACGCGAGAAGGAGTACTTCTGTATGGAGTTCGTATCCCTGATAAGAAACTAGGTATACATTCAGACGGATGTTCGTGGATTCCGTATTAAGGTTCCTTTATGGCTACCTACCTAATCTCAATTATTCACGAGAAGGTGACATTTGGAATGGAATAATATATACTGTAGAAAGAAAGGTGCGCAGTGGAGATGGCAAGCTTGCGCCTTGCAGACTTTCTCTGGGGGAGCGGAGAAGGGGCAAACAGATATTACCTGCGAAAAAAGCTGGCCGATTTGCATCACATTCACCCCTTTGGAGGGATTGTGAAAATGCAGTTGGTGAATCAGTTGATGATGTAACTGAAAGGAAGGGCTTTTACCACCATCTGCTCCTCCCTGGTCTCGCTCAAAATAACAAACACAATTTTCAGCATGATACAGGACTTGAAATTATCAATGATAAAAGCAGTGAATGCCGAAGTAGTAGCAGCACAGGAACCCCTTCTGAGAGTTGTACTTGTAGTTTCACTTACGATGATCTCAGTCCTAGAGGGAAAATGTGGAATTACCCAAGGAATAATCTCAACAACTCTAGTGGGGATATTCCGAACTATGATGCAAGTAGTGAAAGTGGTTCTGAAATTGCTTCTCTCCCTCGTTTAAATCATTGCAGTCGATGGAGAAAAAGCACTGATACTGAATGCAACAATAGAGTAAGGGTCAGTTATTTATGGTCAATTTTGTTCGTTACGTTTAATTCATTATGGATCCTCGTTTCATTATCATGTTTCATGTGAGTGGAACTCATCCACTATCTTTGTAGAATGGCTTACATCGTGATAGTTCAAATTTTGGTTGGTAATAATTAAGCTTCTTTAAGGTATTTTAATGTTAGGAAGTGGTTCATTTGGTATTAATTCATATTTAATTATCAAAATACACTGAGAAATCATTTTCCCAAATGCATCTGCTCTAATCTCGATATTTAATTTGATATCCAAATAAAGGCATGTATGGAGTAGTTTTTATTATAGTGTAGATATGAGTCTGTACTTAAATACTGATGTACACGTATTACAGCATATTGGCAAAATCAAAGCCAGAATTTATTCTCACACGAGTTCCGCCTGACTGAAGGCCAATGCACTGGATCATCCTTCACCCTAAACAAATCGGAGCTTACCCCGTGGGAAAACATAAAGAAATCCAGAGAAGCAGATAAATCTTGTCCTCATTTTTATTTCTTCTGCTAAAGGACTAAATATTTGGCTTTTGTCATTTATATAAATAAAAATGGTAACAGAATACTGACATAGTGTTGTAATGTCAGTGAATATGTCTCGTCCATCACGAAGTGAATTAGGACATTTGGCTTATCATGCTATTTATGCATAGGCCTAGTCTCTCACACGGACTTTGTCTGTTCTTATCTGTTAAGAGAAGTCATTAAAATGCTAGACTCAGTGAAATAGGAAAGTTCATATCATTTGGTTGAACTGTCGGCCATCAGGACCTATTCTGCACGGTTCACACCTCAAAATATCAGCCTTAAGTTAACAAAGATTTCATTGGCGATGTGAATCTGGGTAGAGGGGGCCTATAGGTAAAGCTCACGATCGGTGGTTTTAGATCCCGAGTGTTCTTCTGATACATGTATTTTCTGTAGCCCTATTTCACAATATTATCATAATATTGATGTTCTCTTCTGTATGTACATTAGTTGCTGCAAAATATAAAATATGGGACACTTGATATACTCATTTAAATCGCGCGTGTCATATAAAAACCCGTTAAAACCAGTTGGTTCCCATCTGCTTCGTGGTGATTGGCGATTATCCAGACAGACAGACATAGATTAATTGTACGTAAATAAAGCAGTAATAAGAATAGCTCGTAAATAAATATAAATGCTATATCTGAATGCCATCTGCCTTGTGTATTTTTCAGACATACGTAGAAAAGTCTGTGAAGGTGAATGCCAAACCAGAGAGCACGAAAGGTTTCGGGTTCACAATCAAAGGCGGGAAGGAAAGTGGAACATCAATCAGCATCGAAAAAGTGTCCATAGGTAAAGTTGGAATATATTATACGTATTTTTCTAATGTTCATTTTCTATTGAGTTTTCTAGCCTATAGTTCCCTATTTCTAGGGAATTCACTAACACATTGCTTTTTTATCAGTAGAGGATATGTCATACAAATGTCAGCGAATGTTTATTTTTGGCCCAGCTCTCCTCGAACCCGTCTGTCATTATTGTGAGGACTTTCATCTTTCGATTATTTGTAAAATATTCTTTAGCTATTCATATTGCCTTAAAACTTATGTAAAACGGTTTAGAAATTAGATCCTTAACATTTGGGATTTCTATTGCGATGCTTTACGATTAATCTGAAGTGGTTATTTTGACATTTAGTATGACATTTCTTCTTTCTCACACGGAGTTCGTTTTATATATTCCTGCCTGTCAGTTTTTTTACAATTTCCCCTAATATTAGTTGAATTATTAGGCCTATTGTGTGAGATATTATCATCATTGAGTGACGGTTACTAATAAGAATGGCTTTATCAAGAAAGTTTTTTCATTGGGTTTCCGAAACTTTCAGAGCTTTTACATTTTTACTTGCACTTTATATATTGCATTGATCCCAAAGTTAAATATGATAGAATATTTGTTTTAAATACAAAAGAGGGTTAATCGAAGCACTTCTGGATCAATCCGCCATTGGTAGGAAATATTATAAGTGCCTAATTTACACCTCTTGGAAGGACATTAGTTCAATCATGAAATCACATTGAAGCTGAAAGTTGAACTTCTGTTTTTACATATGTCAAAATTAAGATCAGCCATTATAGGCCTATTCTATTTGCCATGCATCCCCTTTCCTTGCCTGTTCTGCCCCCCGCTGTGCATGCATGCCCCTTGTCATAACGCTTTCAACGCCCTCTTCAGGAAGTCCCGCTGATGTTTGTGAGCTTCTCGCGGGAGACGAGATCGTCTCCATTAATGGTGCTGAAGTAGGGCGTCATTACAAGGAATCTGTCATGCACGTCATCACACAAGCTGTGACGTCAGGAGTCCTTGACCTTCGTATTAGACGTTACATCTCCACAGGTATGTCGGATCTACGTCACGAACGCCTCCTGTCGCTGAAACCAGGGGATGCTTCTGTGATATTAAGATTTGCCAATGCTGCTCTCCTGATTTGGTCCTCAGTATTACATTTCAGTACAGTGTCATTTATAATACAAAAAGGTCTTTTTGTGTAGTAATTTTAATTAGCCTAGGTGGCTCATGTCTATTCAGGGTGAAAAATGTATGCATTGGACAGGATGTATCCAGCTTGGCTTAAAAGCAGATCTAATTACCTGGATATAAATTATAACTTTTTTTTAGCATTTTCATAGTAATCTATTGCCTACAAACCTATCGCTTTTGTGATTATATCCTATCTGTTGGTTTTGAATGAATATCTTTATCATCGATATTAATGCCATAGCCTATATATAGCCTATCCTACCGCTTTAGGCCTATTTATAATTAACGTACCGTGTCAATACAGACTATGCCTTCTTGAAAGTTGCATAGTGTTAACTTTTGATCAATCTTCTAGAAATCGCCCATTTCAATCAGCGTCCGGATATTGTCAGATGCCATCCCGATAGTTTGTGAAATAATGTGTGTGGTAGGCCTACTGAGGGTGTAGATCTATACTCACCATGGCATTCGATAACAATTAACCTAACCAAAACGTCAGGCTCTGTAAAGTCCCGTCATGTAATAGCATTTTGTTTTACAATAAGAGTGATTGCAATATTTTATGAGCCAACGGAATATACAACCGATCCACGCTTCTGTTACCAATTGATTTCCATCTTACTTATTCGTAATTGTTGCTCAGATTTTAAGAGGAGGAGAAAAATATTTAGGAAAACAGGTATACATGGTGACAAGGTGTATTTTAATGTACCGGTAGCACTTTGTTGAAGGCCTCACCATTAACAATTGCATTAAGCGCCTAAAACAGAAAGAAACTACTAGAAAAACAAGAATTTATTTAGTTCTGTCCTACAGCATAGGGCTTATCATATTCTAGGTTAAAGCTAAACATAGGCCTAGTCAAGAAAGTCTAGATACTAATTTGATGTAATTGAAATCTTATCTTCGCATTGGAAGAAGTATTTTTATCTTTGCAATCAGACACTTTTGAAGTATTTGTTTTATGCATAAACGCCTGTTCAAACGGCAATCTTTGTATGGAGTACCCCGGTGTGCTATTGATAAGAATGAAAGACCAAGCTTCAGCTTTACATGTAGCCTACCTTGTGCATCACGAAGTAATCGGGCAACACTATGACATCTAACATCCATGTTACATTCTGCAATTACTTCAAATTGCTGACCAAGAATGGTCCCTATACCAACTGTAATTTTAACTTTATTTGATGTAGGCCTACTATTGATGCTTCAGGACCCATACACATAAGTTAGTTAAGACTCCTCCCAACTCACAGAATACTATTCAGATGCTGCGCCATCCATCGAAAAAATCTATAACTTATGTGCATGGGTCCTTAAATATCGATTCACCCGAGGGCATCACATATAATCCACTATCAATATCATTTCAATCACTGGAATTATTAAAGTTATTTTCCACACAGTGCACTAGGGGTTGTTCACCTCAAATCACCTTATTTCTTTTGTATTAAGTCTTAATCAAGCGCGCATATATTTAATCGATATTATTTATTAATTTGATATATTCTCTTAGAATAAATGTTGCTGTAATCACCAGTAAAACTTCAATATGTTGATCGTTCATGTATGGAGGGGATAAAAATGACTTTCATATTTGTTAGCATATGGGACCACACTCAATAACCGAGGTGGGATCTTCTATAGAACGTTCGGTACATGGGGTCTTCTGTAAACAGTTCCTCAGTGGACTTCTCCTATACTAGTTGATTAGGCAAACAAAATAGGTGTATTTCCGATTTACCCCCACCCCCTACCTAGAAAAACCTTCCCCCACCTAAAGAAATGTTTTGACCATGCCTGATTTTTTTTTAACAATTGTAAAAAGCTAATAAAAGCAGAAAAACAGGTTTTCCTAACCAGGAACTGTCAAAAGGCATATTTCCCTTGTTTAAAACAACCACTGTTAATTATAGAATAGACATTTTTTCCCCGTTCATGGAAGGTGGTTTTCTGTTAAAAAAAATTACACCATTCCCTACCTAGTTTTAAGCCGGATAAATCGGAAACACACTTTTTTTGGCCTTAGTTTGATTGCCTGCTCATTGTTATAATGCCAATACACGTATCAATAGGTGGTGAGGATGAATTCATGGACGAGTCTGATGATAGTCCACCGCCCAGAGCAGCTCCACGAAGATTTGAGCTCGAGGAACCTGAAGAAGAGCCCAAGGTAATAACTGCTGCTCAGTCTGTGCCTGTCCCATGTCAACTATTCCTTGGTATCCATAACCGCTGCTATACCGCTTCATAATTGTGTACATGGATCTTAATCAATTTGCGCAGTTGCTGTCAAGCTGTTGTCAGTCAGTCATATTAATTATGTTGGAAATGAAATGATTTGTTCCCAAGACTAACATTCTGTATTTACTGAATGTAATTCCAGGTATTAATTAAGTGCTTATCAATTTTCTACCAATTTTGCAATTGAAAAGATGTGAATTCTTCTGTGGAGCGTTAACTAATTGGGGCGTAATTGATTAATGATTGTTATTAGTTTGATACAGACCATCTGTTATATATCCTACCTGGTTAGGCCAGTGAGTCTATCTTTCAAATTTGAGGTAGAAAAGTCGATAACTTTAGTACTTTTATTGGAGGAATTCATATCTTTTCATGGGTTTTGTGTTAAATTTGACTTGATTGTCATTGCTACCGCATATATAAACCGCTTTATTAAAATGTTCGTCGCATGAATCAACAAATCCATCTATGTAATAAACCGCTTAACATACCTGCAGTAACCCATGATTTGTCTGGCACAACGCTGTATAGTAAATAACAATTGATGTTTTACCCATCGTTTTGCCTTCCCACCACTACTGCCACTAGGAGGCTGAGACAAGTATTAAGGAGGAGAGTCTTAGTTCTGCTCCGATGCACCAGGTGTCCTCTGAAGCTCAGCAGGGGGCAGCAGGGGAGGAAAGTGAGGAATCGTTCTGCTCGGACGATGAGGCACTCGAGCGACAGATTATGGAGCAACTAGAGGCTGAGGCAGTGGCAGAGGCTGAGGCAGAACGACTGCATGAAATGACACTACAGGAGGATAACTTTGCCAGACAGGTGATAATTCACGTAGAAAATCCAAGGACATAGAATTCGTAAAAAATATCCTTGAATATACTATTATGTAGGTAGAACGTAGGGGTTATTTTTTTGCTAGCCGTTTGGAATTATATTTTCAACGGTTGATAGGAGGAAAGGTTTTTCTATTTGTATACTTATTGATCAGTCAGTGATGAACATCTGAACGGAAGATAAAGTAGGATAATTAATTGGACACTACGGAGTCTAGCTTGGGACTAATCCGGGAGTTCATACAATATACGGTAGGTTAGCTTTATGGTAATTACAAATTAAATATCGTGCACAATTTATGGCAATTCATGTGCTTTGGAAGCAAGTATTCATTCAGTCAGGCAACTACTCAAAATAGTATCAATTATTCGGTTTATTCTTAGGGTGAAGTTTCTATTACCTGATGTATGGGCTTAACATTCAGTTCAATATCATGCCTCAGCCATTGTATGCGTCAGTGTTTATGGATGTGGCCGACTTTGGTGTGCCACTCAGATCTGTCCCCCTTATAAAACAGAGGGATAGGAGAGCCAAGAAAGGCCAAGTTTTACATTCTTTTTCACTGGGTTGGATAATACCAACACCTGCGCAGTCCCATTTAGGTGTGCTAGTACCCTGCCTATGACCTACTCGTAGTTGGAGACTGTCGCCAAGTATTTTCTTTTCCAACTTGGCCCCTTTCTGATTCATCGATAGCAAGATGACATTTTTATAGCTGAGCCAGGAATAATGCCACTGCTTTTAGTAGGAGCAATGGATTTTCATAATGTGCTATATGAAATTCAATATTTGGAAAAGTTTCTTCGAAAGCAAGATAACATTTTTATAGCTTAGTCAGGAATAATGCCATTCTTTTAGTAGGAGCAATGGATTTGCATAATGTGCTATATGAAATTAAATATTTGGGAAAAAGGCCTTAAGGATGTAATGTATGATCAACTATCTTAATTTCTGTGCTTAGATTATATGAGCGTCTGTATATTTCCACTTGTGCTTTACCAAATTTTATCGTAACCATTATGTGGTACATCATTACTGGTGTTCATGTATTTCTCAGTCATTGATATATTAATTATGATTTTATTGCCCGCGTGTTGCACCCGCTTCTTAACATTGATGCATTCAATTTTGCTTAACTAATAATTCAGCACTATGACAGAATAATCATTACTGTTCGTGAGCATTATTTCATATCTTTAGACGATCGGTTCAATTGAACGATGCCTCTGATTTTCATTATCATGAAACCAATTCCATGCAATATTCTTAATTGCTAGCACATATTAATTTCTCGCCTTATGTTATCATCGACTGCTATTCTAAGTCGAAATAAAAAAAGACACATTAGTATACATCTATATTACTTCTGTTCACCCTATAATTATACCTAGCCTACAAATGCTTCCGGTGCGGTTGTCAACCTCAAGCTGTTATCTGGAGATGAGATAGGCCTTTCTAAAATAAAAACTGATATCATTATACGGTTATGATAGTAGGGTCATTTC
Organism: Sthenelais limicola; assembly: GCA_942159475.1. Taxonomy (NCBI): domain Eukaryota; kingdom Metazoa; phylum Annelida; class Polychaeta; order Phyllodocida; family Sigalionidae; genus Sthenelais; species Sthenelais limicola. The sequence goes on along the minus strand of OW804095.1, from coordinate 45,345,544 downwards.
GCTCTATTTCACTTGGCGTATTTCTTTATATCACCAACTAATTTCCATATTATTCTCGACTCTTGTCTACCTCACGTTCTACATTATTGCAGCAATAAATGGAAACATTACTTGAATCTAATAATCAAACTAGTTCTCCCTGGAGGAGCCATTTATTTTAGTTGGATATTTGCCATCGGCATGAGACTCGATCCCTCGCCAGTGCTTCTCAGTAACTTGAGCCTTGCGCCCTCCTCCTCCTTGTCAAGTTTAGTGATGCGGACTGTTGGTGGACTCTAATTACGTGATTGTATTCTATAGGAGAGCCTGCATGAAGAAGGAACCGATGAGGATGAGCCTGATGATGCCCCTCCGCCCATCCCCTCTGAGCCTCCTCCTGCACCTAATTGGAGCACCTTCCCCTCGGCTAGTACAGAGGACGAGGAGCTAGGGGATGTCCTACCTGTGTCTAATAGGACCCTGGAGGAAAAACCAGCACCTCGTGCAAGTGATGATAGGAGGAAGTCCGCCATGGAGTCGCTGGAGTCCACTATGAGGATCAGAGTCGATGCTTTACGCCGCCGCTCGGAGTATTTAGGAACCAATTTTGAAGATATGGAAGAATATAAGAAAATACAAGCAGGTGAGCTAAGTGGAATTAAATTAAATAACAATGTGCTGATGTTGGTTATTTAGCAAATATCACCACGAGGATTCTCCATTTGTTCAAAGATTTTTCAATGGTTCTCATTGAAATGTCTTTATCCGGTAATCCCTCTGTGGTTGTGTGTGTTTGCCTCTGTTACCCTTTGTCTGTCTGCCTCTCTGTGTCTGCTCCACTCTCTTGTCTTTCCTTCTTTTCCCCATGTATCCTTCCTGTTTATGTTAACTACCTGGATGTTTGACTTTATCTTCATTTAATGAGCATGGAATAGTATCTGGGTTACATCCTACATCATATTATTTCATAAAAAGAATTGCAAGGTCAGAAATATTTTCTACTTGACCTTAATCATTGTGCCTCTCTCCAAGCGATACATGCAATGTTAACAATTACATGCGATGTAATTAGACTAATTAGCTGTAAGAGGTGAATGATTACATCTCCATCCCGGCTATGGCCACCGTCGTACGTCCGGCTTAAACACGATAGTTGATGGCTATTGAACGTACTCTGTGGGTGGGTGCGATATAGTTTTTCCAGCATTGTTCAGATTGCAGGGTGTGGGGTGCATTTGGATCAACTTTCCCCTTGATGATTTTAACTGGAGTTGATGGCTCAACAGTATGGATTTGGCGTTATATTTTATTATTATGGACTTTCATGGGTATGTAACTTTACAAATGAGTTTCTAGTTGAATGAACTGTAAATCTGCCCAAAATGCCAATCAATGCAAATATTAAAAATAGCTAATTGTTTTAATTTGGCATCAACAACATTTGATATATCATAGATTTTGTGTGTGTCTATTGCCATTGGAAACTGAACACTTTGAAGGAAGTTTGACTCTTGCTATAGAAGGCTAGACATATTACACCTGATGTATCAGTAGAATGTAAACAATCAGAACTCCCGCCTTTCCCTCTTTACTCCCTTTCCTTCTCCCCTCCCTTCTTCTCCCCTCTTCCTAACTCCATCTCCCTCCTCCTCTTACACCGAGTTCTTGTTCAGGGCGTGGCCGCTAGGGGCGTGCTGATGTGACGAGTAGTGAACGTCAAGCTAATTAATATTCTGACGCGTAGACTAGAATCGAGCCCCTTACGTTTTGCCCAGATATCAAGTTAATTATTTTTGCATGATCCCTGTCACTATCCCTGTATAAAATGGTGGAAGTCACACAGAAAAAGCAATACTACATGTACCGTAATTTAATAATAATGAGGAATATTTTATTGCCTAAAATCAATGGGTAAAGTAAGGGATGCAAAGCTCAGGTCGTTCATCACTTGCCTGGTTTGACGGTCAAAATATAGCGAAATTATGATACGCTATAATAATAGAACGCAGCTGAGTAAAGTTGAAATAATTATCTAGGTAGTTGTTGAAACAAAGTTTCAACTAATATGGAACTCCAAAAAAGCTGAGGCGTGTCTGTTCTATATGGGCTGCTTAATGATATTTTATAATATTTAATTTGTTCATGGTTAGACAGAATTAACAAGCTTATCCCAACATTGTAATCCCAATTGAGTTCAGGCCAAACTAAGAGAAAGAATGCAATGTGGGATGGGCTTCTCTTCTGGGGATGCCTTACCCAGGTCTGGCATGTGTTGCACAAATCTCCATTGCCAGATGGGCCCTTGGCAAATCTACTAATTCCTCTGGCGCGATTAGACTTGACCCAATGCCCCCTATAGCCCGCAGTATCTGAGCCCCCCACCCTTTACACCTAAAAGATTTTGTATATAAACACTCGTGCGCACACACTCTAGGGCGTGCGTAGCGAATGGGTAGCTCACGATCTACTCACTCCAAACCCATGAACATACATCAGTCGCAGTCGTAACCCTGAGGTAAGAACCCAGTCACTGGAAGGGTAGATTTGGAGCATTCCTTATACCCAGGAGCAACCATGTCCCATCGTATATACAAATAGTGGCACACAACGTTAGTGGATGTACGATTAGCTGGAGTTTTAAGTCACAATTTCACGAAGAATGTTATAAGGTAAGGTAGTCATTGTCTTTGTCATTTGAAATGGTTGTATCAGTATGCTATGAGCATGCATCAGAAATTGAGGAATTCAGTTTTTACCATAAACCATGCAAAAAAATCGAATCTTTGGAAAGTGCCACTGAAATGGATAGACCATATGTTACTCCAGGGGTCGCAGCACTAAAGAGCACTATTAAAACTGTTGCTATAATTTCAGTTTCGAATTGAATAAAGAACGAAGCAAAAGCTCCGTAGGTGTCTGGTGCAATACAGTATAAGTGGAACACAACTTCTCTAGATATAAATCTCTAGTGTTACCTCAAGTTTGGGTTTGATGGTGTGTGTTCTTTGTGGTTAACACCCACACACGCTAGCATGTAATGGATACCATCACACCACTTCGTAGCCAACGCTCTAGCGATCAGTCTCCGATAATTATGATGGTAATCTCCGTGTAGCATTCATGATACTAGCCCGTGTTGCATTCCAATCAAAACAATTAAAGGATTTAAGGACAGAAGAAGCACAGCTATGCCAAGTTGGCAAGGAAGTGTTTGTATTTCTACCCAAGTGCTAAGTTGGGGTAACTTCCATAGAAATATTTCTATAAAATACCCCATTCAATGTCATTTACCGCTTCAATTCTTGGTTAATCCATTCTGGTTACTATTACTTTTCCACCCTGCTCAATTACATTCCTCCAGCACATGGCAAGTTTGAAACTGTGTTGACAATAATAGCCGCTTGAATTACTGAGTCAATGATATAGCCATTCGCACTATTTATAACGCCGGACAACTAGTTTTCCGTCGTTGCCGCTAACTCAATCAGGAGGTGTCAAAGTGCAGAGTACAAAGTACACATTCATTAAATCAGGGCTGTGGGGTATATACATAAAGCGGGAAGAGGTGTTTACCATTATTGTGTGAGGTCAAGTTAGTCTATCCTTTACACATATGACAATAAATGATGTAATCCTGAATCACGCACTTTCATTGGAAGATCTTTCACTGGGGTGAATTTCCATGATGTTCACGATCAATTTTTATATCTGACGGGAACTTGGTGCTTTTTGAAATAGTATGCATTCATACTTAGCACTGAACCTCGATCGTTACACATATGACTGAAGACGCATACATGTGTTTTGGTTGGGTTTGTGGTTGGGTTTATCGTGTTACACGCCATCTGCCTGGGATGATCCCTAAATCTGACAGAAGAATGTCTCGCCCTCGGTACCACTATCATTACATTTCCCTAAAACATCACAATAACATACTAATTCGATGCGACCTTGGCATCTGTTGGGTTATGTATATAAGTTCCCAATATATCACTTAGTATCTGTCAGGGATAATCCTGTTTACAATTGATGATTATGGTCCTCAGGTCAAGGGAAATTTGGCAAGGAAGTTTTTAAATTATTGGCAGAAGTGCTAAACATATAAATGTGTTGATAAATCTGTTCTGGGTCTTTATCCTATTTACGTACTTGGAATCTGTCCAAATCGGGTTGATTCTCAGGTTGAATGATGGATCGCTTTTCCCATTACATGTAATAATGCCAAATATATATTGACTGAATCTTACTCATGACTTACTCAAGTCAGAATAGGTGTAACCTGATATGTGGTGACACATGTGGAACCCCTATTTGCCTTCATGTGTAAAATTCATCTTGTGATAAATGCGGGACGACCAATATTCAGAATACTGTTTAATTAAGATTTGCCATAATTCTGCGTCACAGTCTCGGGTCAGAGCATCTCAGATAAGATAAGAATGGATGTCAGTTATTGGACGCCTACTGCGCTAATGGATTTCCCAGCCGGGAGTAGGCTAACTACCATCGTCCTAATGAGATTTTAATGGGATTTTGTGGTCAGGAGCGACAGGTTTTCCCCTCACTTTGGAGGGATTCGGTCGGTTATGAGCCTAGACTGGTCACCTCGTATAATGAATAGAATAGAATCGCTGACTCACATGACTGAACATTTGAAGTACGTTTCTTGGGGAACGTTGTGAGTGATTTAAATCTGGAAGAACTATTGTTATAATTGGTGGGGAATATCCACTAAAGCCACCCGAGTAGAACGAGGTTTGCGTCCCTTTATATATTGTTAAATTCTTAATATATCAAATTTGATTAACCTGATATATTTTTACAATTTTAATTCAGAGATGGAAAGGGAATCTCAGCGCATAGCGGAACGCGAGGAACAAGAAAGGCGCTCGGTACCACAGGCCCAGCCTCGCATGTCCATACCCGACCCCAGAGAGGACCAGATGTGGTCACAAATCGAGAAAAGATCCTCCAAACTCCACACCTCTTCTTCCACAACCCCAATCTCCTCGTTCTCCTCTGAGGCGACGCCAATCACAACTTCCAGCTTCAAGAGATCATCCCAAGATGAACCCAAGCCCACCGACCTTTTATGGCAGAGAATCGAGGGGCCTCACAAGAAAAGTGAAAGCAGTAACGAGTCCAGGAAAGGACAGTCCGGTGTGCATAGCTATAGGCCTGAATATGACTTGGAACAGGCCGAGCGGGAGATAATAGAAAATCTGGAGAGGGAGGAAAACGCGAGAACACACAAAAAAGTCATTCCCCCTTGGAGAGATGCTGAGACAAGCCGTCCCAAAGGAGGGTACTCCATGGAAGAAGTTGAGGCCCGCGTGGCCAAAGATATGGAGATCACCATGGAATCACGTGTTGAGAAGCCCATCAAGAGTAGCATGAGGTTCTTTGATTTTGAAGAGGACCAAAGGCGCATGGAGGAATGGAACAAAGAAAATGAGCGCCGAATCAAGGTAGCCGTGTTTTCTTATTTCTATTTGTTTATAAATAATAGTCTATAATAGAGAATATCCACTTCTAGAAACAGGAACATCATTCAAGAAATACCTCTCATTCATACTAAACTCCAAAATATTATTGTCCTTGATATTAACACATATGATACCTAGTATCAAGTATCCTGGACTTCGGGTTTCGAAACCAGCTCCCAATTACTCAATAAAGGAAAAGAACCAGAATAAATATTCTTTTTCTTTTAGGTGCCAGAAATACAAGACTATTAGAATTACCATTGATGTCATTAATTCATGAACATCCTAATCAATCTTCAGCATATGTTGTCTTCACAAACTGAATGAAAGAAAGGATTTTCCCTATAAGTAATCTTCAATTGGAGTTTAATATGAATTAGCGGTTTACTGGGTATTTAAATGAATCTTTCCCCTTGTGCATTCCACTAATACACTTTCCTCGTGTTCGTTACCAGCCTGGTGCATGACACATGAATACATTAATATATCACAAAATAGACATGCTGCACATTATTCTGCACCGGATACTATGTTCAATCTATCAAGAATTATATTTAAGTCTCTTTTCGGCTGGGAGCTATTGTTTCCCGACAGCTATTTTGAATCTTAATTTCTATCTCGATTTCCTTCCCTGTTCCCCTCTCTCTCTTCTCTTCTCTTCTCTTCTCTTCTCTTCTCTCTCCCTCTCTCTAGCTCGTCTCTCTTCTCTCTCTCTCTCTCTCTCTCTCTCTCTCTCTCTCTCTCTCTCTCTCTCTCTCTATCAGAATCTATATCGATATTATCACTAGTAGTGCCAATTGTATCGTGGCATCTGAAATTATTTAAGAAAAGGTCGTTGCATATTATCAATCAACAATCCAAAAGTAATCATTTAAAAGAACAGATGACCAACATAATCAATGACCGCTATATTAGTTCCGTCACCTTTAGTAATACAAACTGAAAATGGCTCACCCAAGACAAATTGAAAAACACGATATATATCATCCTATTATTTTGTATTTTGAAATACAATTTGAAACACACATTTTCATCAATTTCATAAACAAATTAGGGATATCTATTTTCCTAATTGCCCTAATTAATCCTTGTTCCTAATTTTAATGGCTAAATAAATATTTTCAAATATAATGAAAATATGGAAGTTTCCCAACTAATTGGGACCTACCTATCTCAATAACCTGTATATTCCTAAATGCATAAAATAAAGAGAGATTTATGTATGTCTTATATGTAGTATGTTGATTCGGGCAGGAGTGCTTACACCTCGGCATATATAGATATATGATGAATTCTATTGATTCACTGATTTAATACTAACCAATTAAATGTTGTGTTTGATAGCGATGCTGTTTCTGCCTGTATCATGTGTTTTTCATGCATTATCCCTATGGCATGGCGTGTGCTAAAAATACCTGGAAACTTTGTCCCAACAGCCGAACGAGCAAACCAACTACAAGGTCGAAACTCAGATAACCCTACAGGTATATTCTTTTATAGACCATTAATACTTTTATCAGAAGAATTTTATTTTTCGTGTCGAGTGTTTTGTGTTGTGTTGTGCAATAACCATTCCTTTCTATTTGACTTTGTGTCCTTTACTTATATTCTCGCCTTCTAAATGTACCATATTCTGTCAGAAGGTGGTGGTGATTTTTTTAAAACTTTGGTGGAGATCGCTGTGGGTGGATGGTGATCTAACGGTAAAAAATAGGCTTTAGTATTAAGTACCTAGACTAACTCCTTAGAGTGGTCTGATGGGAAAAAGTTTTTTCTTCTTTTTCTTTGAGTGTTGTTTTTGTATAGCCTTGTTATTGTCAGTTTTACAAGTAGTGTATTCATAACTATTTTCCTTCTCCAACTAAAGGGAAGAACCTCTCTACATGGAGGTAAGAATCTCCCTAACATGGAGGTTAGTCGGCGTGTTTCTTTTGTCACAATCCCGTCGTTCATGGCATTGGAAATCTTCAAGATGTTGATATTACATGCCTGGTGTATGTAATCAACCCAAGTGGTATAAGTGAGGTACCACTGTGCCCGGGACCTATGCCTTTGCATTCTTTCGAATCTGCTGTCGTCTTGCGTCTCAGTCAGAACCCTGACAGTGATAGGCTAGGTTCAGTCTTGGTTAAAAACATAATGGATTCTGAGCGCAGTGTCATTACTAAAGTATTCGTGTTCATGCTGATAACTTAACGCAAAAGATTCCTCTTCGAACGAAAATATTGTATATGTTGAAGTCTAAGAACGAAATTTAAATTTAGAATACCTTTTTAGTTCCATGAACTTAGAGTTGTAGAGCAAAATCCGGAATCATTATTAACGAAGCTAACCATAAACACTAATATATTCAGGTACTTAGAATATAAACAATTGAATAATTTGATATAAGTATTAACTTAACCATGTTGTTGTCACTGTACACTGCACATAAAGTCACGTTTTTCATTATTGGCTAATAATACACTAGTGTAACCAATCTTTAACGTGACCTCTTTGGCCACTTCTACCTTATGTTTGATGTTATCAGAACTTATCTGATGGTTAAACATTTTGTAAAGAATTCAGTCTGACGTGCATCAGAATTGGTAAGTGAAACGTGATTGATCTGGTATATGTTCGTTCCAATATCTCTCGTTGCTTAGCCGTGCTTCCTTGACCATACCTTTGCATTGCGATCTCTATATCAAAGCATATATAGCATTCGGTCGTCACCAAAGGTCAGTGCCTAGGGAATTGACCTGCGATGACTTATTGTATACTTGGATTGTATCTGTTTAGCTCTGGCACGCCGGTTTGTTTAACATGGCCATTTTCATAGCCTTTTGAGAGAAATTCGTTGTTATACTTTTTAAGTAAGAAAGGCCAAGCCAATGTTTTGAAGTACATGCAGACGTCATCATTATTTTGCAGCATATATGAATTTTGTCCGTAGTTTTGTTGAAATATTTTCCTTTAAGTATATCAAGTGGATTAAATCGATGGTACATTAAAGAATCATTCTATTGTGGAACAGCGCAATAATTATGTTTTATATGATTTTAAATTGCAACCTTTAATGTGATTTCATTGTTTTATTTTCCATTATTCTAAAACAACAAACAAAATTGGTCCGGTCTAGATACTCTTAGATATATTCAAAGGTTTGGAAACTAGAGCTCTATGCTCATATTGACACCAATATTCCGTGATTACAGGAACAATTTGAACGCGATCAAGATGATATGCGACGTCGTTATGAAGAGGAGAAACGTCAGGCTGATGCCATCCTTGAAGAGAAGCGCAAAAAGGTTTGTAATTTGGAATCTCAGATCATAGTTATGAACTCCTATCTAAGAGAACAATCATTATTTGAAAGACTATCCCTTAACTAATTGAATTATAAATAACGATAATTAGATATGATGTGTACCAGATTTTGATACGATATGCAATAAGTAAAGAAAGACTATATGTTGGTATGATTATTTGAAAGACTATCCCTTAACTAATTGAATTATAAATAACGATAATTAGATATGATGTGTACCAGATTTTGATACGATATGCAATAAGTAAAGAAAGACTATATGTTGGTATGATACTATATAACGCCTGTCCCTTCTAACTAGAAAAAAAAACACAAAAAACATTATCCAATATAATTGAGTAGTTTTAGATAAATTATATTATATTCTTTAAGGCATGAGGATGTTTAACCAAATTTAAGCTATATATAAAGTTGTCAATTTCTTAAGCGTTGCTTGTTATGTGTGGATACTTTATAAGCATCGTATCCCAGTAGTGCCCCCCTCTACCGGACATTCTTTCAGCTATTCCTACTCGTACTTCTCCCTATGTCTTTCTCTGCAACCATTTATTCCTCTGGCTTGATATATTTATTATGTTTCTTAAGATGTGCTCTTCCTCAAAGTATCTTGTAGTCATTGGTTTAAAACACGCCTGTAGGATTTACTGATTAATTATCACTAGCCTACTATCCTTTATGTTTGTGTTTTTTATTGGTTGCATCTTATCGTACAGATAATTTTCTCAGCATTCCAATCAAAATCGAAGTTTTCTCAACATTCCAATCAAAATCGAAGTTATCTAGCAGATTCTTTTAAGTTTCGCAAATAGATTGAATTAATTAACATATTTCTATAATTGATATAGTAATAACAATATGAAAAATGGGTAAAACACAATTAGAGGACACGTGCAGTCCTAATGTTTTGACCTTCATGTATTCTCACATTTCATGATTATATAAAAATTAATTATATATAACATTTTGGACGCCCAAATTCGTTAAAAATCAATTATTGGACTTATTGGATTCGCTTAGATTATGGACATGTCATGTCTCCCTTTACCCGTCTTCCCTTTTATCTGGTTATTCCCATTGCGCAAGGCAGTGAAAACAGTCAATACAAAATGTCATGATATATCAAACAACTTTAAACTATTAGAGGCTTCCCATCTCCTGGTTGTTTTCACTCTTGTATGTAAAATTGTTAAAGGGGCATTTAAAGTTGATCTAGAGAAAATAGTGGTGCATTTTGAAGGTGACTTAAGGTTGTTTTTGGACGGCGATAGTTTTTATCGGATTGTATTGATGCAGTTATATTCTGTGGGTGTTTAGAGGTGATTATGCATGAGGTTTTCCACACCCTTGAATAACAACTGAGTACATCGTTAGTGAATGTTACTGTGTCAGAGGCTAGGCAGGATGCCGATGCTGAAACGTGCTTTATACAATATGAGGTATTCCTTATGAGGGTTTGTTATTAGGCGTTATGTACGTCCCAGCTTTCTCCGAGGTAGAAACGGCTTAGATATAGCGACTCTTAATTATTCTCTGATTTTGTGTATTAGAATGTATAGGATCCGTTCTGAATGACGAAAATCGGTACATGCATGAGGCACTTGGCTGCTGCATGGGGGAAGTCTAAAAATCTAAATCCAAAAAATTAAATTAATTCCAAGGCCTGTGTTTATTTTTGTGAAGGACTTGTGGAACTTTGTGGAGGCTTTCCTTGAAGGATATACATTGATGGACGCTACTTCTACTTACTCCGAGGCCTGAAGTTGTATTTTGAAATAAGAACCTGAAATAAAATACTCCGTTTAAATACTTATACAGCACTCTAATAAATACTTTATTATAGTATGTGCACTTTATTCAATATTCACAAATATCATGGATTACATCTATATACTCTTTAAGTTTAACCCCTCATCAATGATTGAGTAAATAAATCGGCATTCTATGTGCTTTCAACTAGAGTCTTTGTCTGTTATTGTTTTGGAGGATGACCCATGAAAGAAACTAAGATCTAGAGAAGAGAAGGGTCTTAGGGATGTGATGTAAGACTTAAGAGCTAACATGTTGATAGGGCACTGGGTAACTGGTAGATATGAAAGCGTTAGGCACACAAATTAGCCCCCAAACTGAAGGCCCCTTCTTGCCACTCACTAACCGCTAATGCCCCTGTGTTTACCAGGTAAGCCAATTTAGTTGTTTATACAACAATTGTTTCCTTACGTAAATATAACTAACACTTCCGTTTGTATTTTGTTGGTGTATTCTTTATCTCCGACGTGCACCCTTTTCAGTTGTTAGATATAAATAGTTTAGATTTGATCACTTCCTTTAATACTCGAGTAATGTTTATATTGATACCTTTGTTATCAGGAAGAGCTGTTAATGGAGAAAGAACGAGCTCATCAAAGAGAATTGGAAGCACTCAGGATCAAACAAGACGCTGAACGCGAGCGCCGTGCTAGGGAGGAAGAGGAGAGAAGACAAAGGTTGGCAGCCGAGGCTGAGGAGAGGAGAAAAAAACAGGTTAGATTTCTAATGATTTCTCTTGTCAAAATCCAGTGCTTGGTGTATGAATCGATATTCTATCTTGGATAATTAGAAGAAATAAAAAAACATTTACATCGCCTGACGTTTTGATATGGTTTTAATTGGAATATTACTGTGGCGAAAGTTAGTGATTAATGCCAGATCCATTTCGAAGCCCAGATTCACGTTGTAAACATCCTTTTTGATGAACAGCTCAATAAAGTTTTTGTTTCTGTACGATGAGGAATTCTCAGCATTCTCGAATGTAATCAAGTAAGAGGAGTGGAAAAATAAGGCCAAAAGAAATAGGTGTGTTTCTGATTTAACCCCCCCCCCCCCACACACACACACACACACCCCACACCTAGAAAAACCTTCCCCTACCTAAAACAGCTATTGTTATGAAATAGACAATTTGTTCAGTTCCTGAAAGGTGGTTAAGTTACCCCCACCCCCTGCCTAGTTTTCAGCCAGATAAATCGGAAACACACCTATTTTTTTTGGCCTAACTACACATGTATTGTACTCAAAGACTGGGAGTGCATGTACATCTCATTGTATTCTCAATATCACACCGGTGAGAAAAGAATATGTACATCTAATGTTTTCAATTTCTTCATAGGAGGTGGAATTTTTGAGATTGCAAGAAATCACCGCCGAAGAAGAGAGATTACGTCATGAAGAAGCTGAGCTACAGAAGCGACTCACCCGGCAAAAAATTCATGTGGAACGGGAAAAGTCAGCATCTCCTACCAGGTAAATAAATTCTCTTATACTCGGGAACAAGTTGTTAAATATGTGTCTAGTTTAGGCTAAAACAAGTATAATAGATAGATTTATTGTTTTATTTTCCTGCTGTGATACAAAATAAGCTATAGGATATGTGACCAGTGAATTTGTATCTTAATTGTGGTTCGTCAGACTCGTAATAGCATATATATATATATATATGCATTGTCCCCCGATTGTGTGGTAGGACTAGGTGTTGCAAAACCGACAACGTAAGACCACTTGAGTCTTGAGAAGTGTGGAGTGGCTTACAGCTGAATGTTGAATATTTACGGCGTGCCATTGCGATTGGAAGATAGTGTTGGTTTTGTGATTACGTTCATCGTTGGGCACCGTTTAAAAATGTGACACTGTTTGATTTTATTTCGTATATATATACCAATTCGCTTGCTTTGACAGTCATTTGTTATCATTGTCTTCAATTCCATGATTGCAGGATATACTAGATATGCATGTCTTCAATTCCATGATTGCAAGATACCTGTGTAAAGACTAAAGCAAATTAATCGATGCTAGACATCTACAATATATACAAACGGGAGGGAGAGGGAGGGAGGGGGGAGAAATCAGAGTCGGAGAGAGATAGAAATCACAATACCTTTGACCTCGCATTGCAGCCTTCTAAAGGGTACATGTTGCCCCGAGGCCAGCACCTGCCCATGACAATCCAATACTTGTGAAGGCTACCCCATCCTTAAATACTTCTAGAATTACATACATGCATTCACTGTCAATCGCTTAACATGCAAATATGTTATCTCTGTTTCGGAGTCATTAACCATCATTTCAGACGCAGGTCTTTCTGATTGCCATTCTTCCCTGCACTTGTACCCCTTGTATATAATCTATTTATAGTACATGTCACCTTACTTGCAGACAAACAGACTTTCGCCACTCTCCCTATAGTCACCCAAACTTTAATTTCTACCACATTCCTTGAACTTGACCCCCGGCTTGTGTTGCTTATACCCGAGAGATAAAGTACCTCGATAGACCAAATGCGGCTTGCCATAACAATGAAACACAATGTGTCCTCCCTCCGAAGCCCCTAAAGCTAAACCATGTATTGTCAGAATTGACCACCATCGCTGAATGGCCTCACCGTTGTCACCCTATCATTCAATCACCACACATTGTACACCGACCCGTTTTACTACCCCTAATTTTGGACTATAATGCGTTAGATAATCTATCCATATAAGGTTTCTCAAAACCCCATTACTTCTCCCAATGCTTCTTTTTTAAATAAAGAAAAACAAACTAAGTTGTAAATTAAGTAGGGTTAAATATCGTTCAGCTGGTCAGTCCACTTTAACCTCCTTCATATAATCTCAATTCCAACATATTTTAGTTAATCTTTATTTCATGCCATCTTCTTAAAGTTAAACGTCATTGCATGAGGAATTTGGTCTATTACATGTCCTCCCCATCGACTGAGATCCTTCGAAATCCACATCATGCAGAGCTTTTCTAATACAAAATAATTAGTGGTTTGTTTATCTCCTTTTTTAAACGTTCACACTGTCAATCATGTCCCTCACTATAGCGGAGTCGAAAGGATTAAGTCCTGTGAAGTGTTGAGAGGTGGGTGGACATGCACCATGGTTTTACTAAGGCCACCTCGTGCGTAATTACAACCGTTCCAGAATCCCCTGTGTTTGTATGTTAATCGTTACTTCCGTCTCAGTATGCACAATTAGTAGGCATTGTAAGGGAAATATGAGGATTAGGTGTAGTAGCAGTGGGATTGGATGCTCTTGGGGGAGATTTGGCGGGAAGTGTTTAGGCCTAATACCACATAATAGCTGCCTTTGCTAATCTCAGCATTATACGCGTTTATGGATGGAGTTGCAGGATGGAATTCCACTGCTTCCTTCTTCTTTAAATTGGAATTGGAATTATTTCTTGGTTCCATGCTGCATTGAAAGAAGGCATTTCTCTCCGTTCATTGAATTGGGCTGCTAGCTTTTGAATTAAATACCGAAATAATAAAAGTGGTAAGGACATCGTTTGATGATGATCATCAGTGGCAATATCATGATAATAATCGTTTCTCATGCTAGCGCAGCAAGTCTATGGTGCTGACGTTCTAGTGCGTCTTCTTCTCCATGAAAAGGCGTCATTCATCCATGCTACCATGGTTCTCGGTGAGGTAATTACTGCAGACTTAACAAAAATTACCATACATAATTCCTGGCTGACATTCTCTTGTAATTAGAAGTTATCCTGTTGGCATTATATGAAATCACTGGACCAAGACGGAATGTGACCCATGTTTTGTTGACGTCCAACTTGTGGCTGATTCCTTCATCATGCAGCCTACTTACAACATCCCAAAGCAAACTCTTCAACCAGAATCAACTCTTGTCTTTATCGAAAAGAGTATCCCTGAATTTTCAACTATGATAGCTAATTCCCTGATCACCAATTTATATATTCTATGTTCAGTTCTTCGATGCGGATGGCTAATTAATAAAATTACTACTGTATGCCCAGTGGACAAAATTAAACATCCATTTTGACCTAGAGTCCGTTCAGTGAAAAATATATTTGACTTATTGACCTTTGGGAGATCTCCAGGGACGAGAGTAAAATGAAGTAGAAAATATAGATAAACAAACTGTGTTTAGATTTCTGTGGCAGGTTTATGCTTTATGACACGGATGCCAAGGTGAAAGTATAGGGTTTCAGACTTTGTTTATGCGAGTATTGCTTCACAGTCCACCTTTCTATACACTCGAGACCGGTGGTGTGAAACGGTCCCTGCATGGTCAGAGTGTGCGTGATGGGGTGTGTTAGTGGACGCTTGGTTTGGAGTGGGCGGTAGCTGGTATATCCCATACCACTAGGCTTAATAGCGAGTCATTCTGTCCAAAGGTCTACAGGGAAAGGGCGGGGAGATGGAGAGCACTTGATGGGTGGACACTACCTGGTATCTGGATGTTCACTGTTTTGGATCTTTTGGTGACAATAGCGGCTTTGTATATGTTTGCTTAAGGATTGCTGCGTGTTAAGCACACTTGTTCAAAAGAACTTAATATTCTTTGGAATCCTTACCTTTCGGAAAGTATTTTGCCCTGGATACATACTGGACCCTGAGTGTTCAAGTAATACTGGAATCATTCTTACAAACTAGAAGTATGATTAACTTGAAGTCACTCTCCCCATATATTTGAAGGAGCCAATGGAGATAGACATCATTGCCTTTACGTCTGGAATTGTTCACCCTTTGGTCTCGGGTTTTTCACACATAGAACAGTCGTGAATTTGCTTGTATGGAGATCTACCTATTGTTTCATTGGTGCCAACGTTTAGTTATACAGTATAATGGTATTGTCATTTTATTAGTGGCATAATCACATCGTCAAGTATCCAAAAGTTAGCTGATCTTACCTTTCTGTGCGTGCGCACTTCACTGAATGAAATCTGTGTGATTATCAGTATCAGCTAAGACATTGTTTGAGTATGGTTTTGCTCAGTATTTTGCTTTAAACTCATCACTAGCACCGTCTGATGAGAAAAGGTTGGCCTGTGATGGTTTATGAAAACCTTGGCTTTAACTTCTTTATTCTAAAGGGATAGATCAGAGAGAACTATTGGTAATACAAGTTGTGTCGTACATATGGGAACACTTGGGCACATCATCCGTCCCCACAGATTCGCATAAGGAATCTAACCCAAAGTCACAAAGAGATTAGTCAGACAATAGACTTTGATATCTCCCATCTCTTCGCCATCATGATTTACCTTGGAAGATTCACCGCCACTCCAGTGGCGCCTTCCAACTCCATATGGCGGCGGTTTTCGGATCGAGTACCTGGGGCAACATCCCCAGGCCACAATGAGCCGATCAAAGGACGCAGGCTCTCCTTCCAAGAGGCCAGCACCGGAGAGGTTGCTAGCCTCCAGGCATACCCAGGAGCTCCCTTCCCGAGGCACGATAAAAAACGAGACCTTGCTAACATACCTGAGGGCAGAGGACCTGAGAAAGTGAAATATCGAAATGCCCCTCGGTCGAAAGTTCCGCCAGTGAAACCCAAACGTCAGTTTTCTCTTGTGAAAACGGCCAAGGTGGTACCGATTAATGATGACGAGAATAACGACTCCTTAGTGCCCTTCCCCTTGGAGATGGTGCCTATCTGTGAATGTTGCCCTGATGTAGGCTTCCAGAAGCATGCACCGGTATCTAATGGGGTTCTGAAACGGAGCAGTACATTGCCCAAGGACTACACTACTGTATATAGGCCTTCTACCCTTCCGAAAAGCAGGACCCAATCGTTTAAAACTCACAGTGCTCAAATAAATGGTTCCCATACTTTGTCCTCGGTTCATAAATATCGCCCCCCAAAAACACCACCGGCATCGTCCTTAACTACCAATTCTAAATTTAGTTTCAATGGTAATGCGCCGGCCAACATAGATGGAAAGGCTGGTTATGGTAACAAATTCCCTGGAAAAAGCTTGGATTGTGATTATGGGTATTCCAGTCTTGACGATAGTGGCTTTCGATATGTCAAGGATGGCAAATATAATGGGAGATACAGATATCCTGAGGACGGGGATTATGCATATGTCTATTCTCATGAGGTTTTAGCGATGATGCCTCCCTACCCCAACAGGTAACAGTAGATCCAAATTATCTATGTTGGTTTGAGGTTACATTCCTTACCCTGGTGTTAAGATGATCTTAAATACCCTAGTATGCCATTTAACAGTATATATATCTCTCACAAGATGCATTACCTGATTATTCCACAAATTCTATTAATACTTTGATTTATCATAGGATATCAACCTTTACAGGGACTATTTTTTATTTGATCATTCATGTACTCGCAAAAATGAGGAAGTGACGAAACCACATCATCACATGCCTTTGGAATACTGCCCATCAATGTTATTCTCTGTGCTTTAGTAAATCTTTCTTAGGCTTTGATTATGGATCCCGAACCCATTGTCTGATTTTATCTTCCTAGTCAGTTTAACACAAAGACCTGAACCATAGTGCACGGATCGATGCTGATGATATTTTCTTATGATTGTGACCTTTCTCTAACTAACAACAGTCTCTAACTAACAACTGTCTGCATCTGATATGTTTCAGACCTCATGGAGAGTATACATTTACTTTCGCTGTCAATAATCAAGCATCGCCGAACATTGCAAAGGCGCCTTGGAAACGAGACACAAGTGAGGAGCGACAACAAAGAGGTAAGCAGGGATAGTCACTCTTTTTATCCATTAACCTTTAGCAACCTGTATAACCTAATTATAGATTCATAGACATATTGTCTACAATAGCACTTGATGATTAGTATAAATACAATTCTTTATTATAGCTCAATCTACTATAACTGCATAGCATCACTGAGGACTTTATTTAGCTGTGTCTTTTCGACCTTTCTCTGTAATTTCATATTTAACATTAGCTGAGTGTGCATTGCCTATTGCTTGGTAACGAACATCTTGTGTTTCTATTCATTGTGGAATAGCTTGTTTCCCTACAAAACAATTGTATACAGTCTTCGAACAACACCACCATGGCTGTCATCAGTTTATGCAGTGATAGAATGAGATACATTTCCACCCAATCAAACTATGGAGAATATCAGTGCATGAATCTTCATAGGTCACAGATCATTTTCTTTCATTAATAATAATATTCTGGTTTACTCTCTGGAGCAGCACGAGAAGCTGAGGAAGCTAGAGCGAGAGAAGAGGCCGAGAAGAAAGAGGCCGACATGAGGGAGCAGGCAGAACGTACAGCTAAACTACAGAGGGACCGTGAGGAACAAATGGCGGTATGAGTTTAGATATGTTATTTTTATAAATAAATAATAATATAGCCAACTTCATGCTTATCTTGGTTCTCCCGGACAAAAACAAATAGCTAATTCTGTTAGTTCAATAGTTGCATATGGCTACTGGTAGCATTTGTAAAGACACATTTTAATAACTAAATATATACATACTCCAGGCCCAAATTCGTGTCAGTTGTATGTGTTCTAAAATGAACCATTTCTTGGATATCGTTAGGAAATTCTAAAAAAATATAAATGATTACCCCCAAAAACATTACGAAGTTCCTTTCCAGTCTGACTACCCGAACGCGTCCTTCTTTACTTCAATGACATTCGTAACTTGTAAGAACACAACGTAACAGTTCTTGTACATTGATTGTTCATTGTTCATTCAATTACAGGCTAGGATGAGGCAGGGTGCTTCAGAGCTCTCATCCCACCACGATCACCTATTCGGTGGCGGAGAAAACCAGGCATGGACAGACAACAGGACAAACCCCGGCTACCCTTACAAGCCAACTGAAGCACCTGTTTCCCAACTCAATGACTATACCTCTCCTCTTCAAATCGATGTAGGCAGGCAAACGTACCAGCAATCGCGGGAGCATCATTACAACAATGAAGAGGAAGAATACTCTAGGTCTCAGATGCAACCGGGCTATGGGTACCAAGAACTGAGTCGCCCTCTGACAGGAATCAGAGACCCTGCTTCAGCAGCCCAAGACGAGGGGCCCAGGCCACAGTTCAATGTCGAGATAGGCTCGACCGATACATCACGTAGAGTAACAGTGGACAGGGATTCCGTCAGTCCACCCAAGGAACATTATGATCAGTTTCATAAATACGGTTCACCTTCTAACACACCGGAGATAGTGGCCAGGAGGGATGTGATGGAAAAACATCCCAGTCGTGGGTACAGTCCTGATCGTGGGTACAGTCCTGAGAGAGCCCCGCAGCGCTCCAGGTACAGTCCTGAGCCGGCCAGGGGTTACAGTCCAGAGCCTAGTAGATACGGATTACCTCAGACATCCAGGAGCAAGGATGAGATCACAGTAAAGCGATCCACTATTGACTGGAACAAAGCCCCACAAAGGAAGGAGGAATCTCCCGTACACAGGGAACCTCCAACTGCTAGGTATGCACAATCGCTTGACGCTGGGAGACAGAACCCTCGCCTAGTGAAACTCAACCAGAGGACTGCTGTACCCCGACCTGATGACTATTGGATGCGTGATTCCAATGGTCCTACTTCTCCCCAATATAGGGTAATTTTCTGTACATTATCTTTTGTGCTTCATATTTTGTATATATAATCCAACAATATTAGCACTAAACTATTTTTGTACCAATACTTTAGTCTGTAATTTATCATATACTAATGTATGTAGGATCTTACGATCTTGCCCTCAACATCTCGACCTAATGTGTGTGTCTAGGGTAATCCATAGTTTCCATAGTTTAAGGATACTAGTAGTTCAAATTTAGCAAGTCTGTCCACATTCTTGCAGGAACAGGGGTTTGCAGAAGGCTTACCATCAAACAATTAAAATTCTTATTTTTGTATGAAAAAATATGAATTCTTTACAGGCTGGAGGGTCTAGAGAAGAGCAAATGCAACAACCACGCAAGTCCTGGTTGGAAGACTCCCAAGACTCTGCCTACAGATCTAGGACCGATTCCGGCTCTAGCAATTCCCGCAAGAGCCTACACAGCCTGAGCGCTACACCCAAACAGAGAATCATTTCTGGTAACGATTGGATCGTCAGTGAAGAAGACCGCAAGAGACAAGAGAAACAAAAGAACATGAGCAGACATGGGGAAATCATGAGGCAACAAATACCCAACACGTCAGACCATTGGCTGGTTGAGGAAGCTGAGAGGCGAAGGAGGGCTGACCGCAGTGGCCAAGGCCGAGCTAGTTTGCAAAGTAGGCCTAACCAACTAGACACAGGGGTGCAACCAGGGTACTGGACAGGGGATGATAACCAGTACAGATCCCCTACTCATTATGAACCTGCAGAAAGTCAGTATGGACAGACTAGTTATTATAAAACCTCCACCCATGTTATGGAACATACGGCTGCCCCAGATCAGGACCAGTCCCGCCCTTCCCGTCCCATTCCTGACGCCATCAAACAAACTTTGATACAAAGAGTTACCAACCCCAAATCTAATAACAATTCTCAGTCACCAAGTTCGCAAGGACCTTCCTCTCCGTCTTACCAATACCAACAATATAACGCCCAGTACTCGTCCTCCTCCTCCACTTCCTATTCTTCCCCACACAGTACTACCCCGACACAATACTCAGCTGGCTCTGTACCCTACCACCCAGATGACCATTACAACCAGAATATCCCTCCGCAGCCAGCACCTTCATACCACCTCTCCTATTATGAAGGAGGGTGTCCGCCCCCACCAGCCGAGGCCCCGAGCAAGCCACCCAGAGCTTATTCTGGCCACGGGGGTGGGGGTTCAGGGGGCTCCTCCTCAGAGGCTACCCATGCCGAGGTAGTGTCAGTCAGCGGTCATCAGAAATGTGCACACTGCGAAGAACCATTAGGTGAGGTCACACAGCACTGCCAAATTTCCTCCTATCCCTAGCTAGATGTATCAATGGTAATTTTTCTGGAATGATGAAAGACACCGCACAAACTTTTTCCAAATATTTCTTTATAATGTGGGTTCTTTCCTGCATCTAGAAGCTTTAATAATGTTCACGGTATCAAGTAGTTCTTCACACAAGAAGTATATTCGGTTTCGGTATCTCTTAATATGTTTGTTCATGTCGATCATTCTTCCTTATCTTAACTTTTACGAACAACTTCGGATCAATGACCTCTGTACTTCGTCTTCGAGTTTATTTTAAGATTTCCCTTCATGCCCTACTTCCTATTCTATTGATCATTTCGAAATATAATTTTACAATAATACTCGCTGGTATACTTTTGAATTTCCTTCCTTGCCTTAAATCATTTCTGTAAATGCTAACTCAAAGACGAAGTCCATTTGGTCGATTGATTCTGAAAGTGTGCATGCAGAAAAGGGTTAAAATCCATCAGTGTTCATATTCTTTTATATATCACATGTTCACACCAGGTTCCGACTCTGTCAATTCTACACCCGTACACCAGTCTCCTGATTCAAGTCTTTTCTACCTATATTTGGCAGCCAGTAGCACCATTCCTTATATATATGTTGTACATGGTTCATGTTAAGTCTAGCACTCACCACACCACAGCACCAATCACATTGTACCTGAATCCCTTATGGATGCACGATATAGATTAATCATGGTTAAATAGCTGATTTTGATATAATAATCGGTATTATTTAGCTATCAAATTTAATAATCACATTTAATAATCATTATACTTAGCAATGATATCTTGGATCTAGATCTCAGGGGAAAACATAGTATTTGGAATTGTTTAATTGTGGATAAATTCATAGTATGCGGGGTTGGTCGCATGCAAATCAATCACGCTATATCTAGTCATGCATTCACGAAAGTTTTTAAAGATTATTTGCTTCAAGTTGCCGTGGAGTGGCTGTGCTATTTCAAAATGCCCAATTTAGCTTCTCAGATAAGTGGACTTGCTGTTAGCAATGGTGAGTGCTAGACGTGAAAAAGCCATGTGTGAAGAATGTATGTACATGCATGTTAAAGAGGTGTGTTATGAGAAACCATTGATGTCTAGTTAATAGATATAGCACCCTCAAACTGTACGCTAGGTTCTTATCTTCTGTCTATTGGCTTTAGAATCTTCAGATCTGCGAATGTTCCAACCCTGTAGGTAGCTCATTGTCTTGTCTTGCTATGGTGCGCTCATAGCTCGGGTGAAGGATAGAACTGCTGTAGTAGCTCTACAATCGCGGTGGTGTTGGTTACAATAATCATTTGCCACAAGGTGGCATTAATTAAAAACCCTTTTTCTCTTTCACGACATTTTTTTTTATTATTTTTTATGACATTTTTATGAAGATATTTTGTTTTTATAGTATATATTTTTTCGTAAATATTTAAACCACCTCACCCAAAATTGTAGCCGTCCCGATTAATGGTGGGTTGATTAACGGTCTTAACTTCAGTATTAGAGAATAAGGTGCACCCGAAAGCTGCCATCGTTATACCTGCGCATTGGTACCTTTCGTAACAAATATTTTAAGAATTGATTTTGGAATAGAAAATATACGCGAAATTTTTCTTTGGCAAATTTACATGGAACTTCCTATCTACATAATTTTGTTTTCAATCGTAGACCGATTGCATGTGACTCGTAGATCTCAGACCTTAACCAATTTAGTTAAGATAGAGCTAAACACTAAGACCTACAGCTAGGCCTTGCTCATAAAAACATCGAGTAGTCCGTTAGAAATTAACACTTGCACCATATACTACAAAGCATTACATTGGTGATCCGATTATGAGAAGCAATGAGTTGTGGGTTGCATGCAGGCTCCCTGCAACAACCGCTGCAACTGCCTGCAACTAATGTAGCTTAATATCGCCTTGTTATCTTGTCTAGGTCACGGTGCGGCTATGATTATTGAGTCCCTCAATCTCTATTACCACGTCCAATGTTTCCGCTGCTGCGTGTGTCATGCAGCCCTTGGCACTGGTAAAAATGGTGCTGACGTGCGTGTTCGAGTCTCCAAACTTCATTGCCAAAATTGCTACAGCAACGACGAAGGTATCTCGTTTTTGGGGACATTTTGACCTCTCACAGACCTCAACTGACCTGATTCTGCTGCTCGCAGCGTCTCCTTGTGGGGTGTAAGGTGACTAGACAGGAAGTCCTTATCTGCATGCACTGTTTGGTTGCCCACATTTTGAAAAAGGAAATTTGTTCATTCAGGACTTAGAGAGAATTTTTCTTACCATTGACTTGTGACCTAACAAGTGCATCCTTCTGATGTCTCAGACTATGCTGCATCTTCTCCTCCTCCTCTTTCACTGTCACCTACAAAAAGTGTGACAGTTTTAGGTGACAGTGAAGGTTAATGATACATGGTTCAGCCCATCCATGTTGCTGCTTGTGGTCATGTGATTTACTGACTGCTGACTGCACGTCTCGCATGTTAGGTTTGCATGAAAAAAACTTAACTTTTTCGCTACAAACTACCAGCAATTAATTCGCCGTCATTATTTGACACTTTTTTGTTTACGCTATATTTACCCAGCCGCCCACCATCCATCCCCCAGCCTAAAACTTTGGTTGCCACCCCACTTTGTTTCCTTAATTAACCCCAATTTGTTTACCTTTCAGGACTGGTTGCTTCTGGGAGAAATGAAATGATGCTTATTGCAATAATTGATATTCTTTTGTCTAGGAACTATCAATCAATCAAGCAATTATTCACCCACATGTTAATTAATCTCTCATTAGCTTGTGTTTAGCTGAAGTTTATCATATTCTTTTGCGTATGTGTTCAGCACCTTTTAAATACAGGTTTGCATCAGTGAACTGTGCATGCTTGCACTCTCCACCCTAAACCACATCTGTTATTCTGTTGGAATTACCTTTCCTACCACTTATATTTTTGCTCACTTATCTAACTAATGAAAAGTCAAATCGAAAGTTAATATATGAGTCCAATATCCTTTGCATTGACTGGTTTGTGCCTTATCAGTTTTGAGTGCGATAACTTTGGTTCTAGGTTATTAGTATTTCATTATTAATATTTTAAGTAAAGGACACTAATACTGGTGTTCTTAAACAAGGAATTATGTAAAATTTGATCAATTGAAGATGGGTAAACCATTTAGAGACGTGACAGGCAAATTTGCAGAAGTTTTTGTTACAAGAAACTTTCTGTGTCTGTGTACTAGATTGGAAACAAACAAGGAATTCGAGAAATGAAGGCTGGCGTCACTGATAGTTGGTGAAGGAGCGAAGGTAAATATGGCTCTGTAATTGAACGTCATCAGCCCAGCCACAACATTTACTTGCTACTGTTTGGTACAACAGGGTTGCACTCGCTAACATTTAGAGACCCTTTGTAGTTCACTTGTGTGGTGGGATCCAATATTGTAGGGCAGACCCTAGCCACAGCCACCAATTGTCTGTCTTAATAGTTACTGCAACAGGAGATATATAAACTCGTGTACCCATAAGTTAACAACTGTGTTTGGGGGATGACTGCCTCTTGGTTACTTTCCCAGATCAGTACCCTACTGAAAGACATTAATTAAATGATTTTCTATGATTCAACATGTCCCCAAACAGTTATAGGGTGTTCTGTAAATCGACACATTCGTGAAGTATTGTCAATGTTGCCAGTAATTGTTTTGACAGACTATCTCTTAGTTTCTGAATGCAGCTCTCCAAGGTATAGGAAGATCAGCAAGTGGTGACTCCATTTAGGCTCCCTTATTACCTACGGCCGGGTCGAAACTACATAGAAACTTGCATGGGGTCTCTAATGTCTTTGCTTCTGTGTTGTTAAGCTTTCAGCCGCACTTAATGTTATAATGCTACAATAAAGCTGTCAAGAAATGTTGTATCATAAATTAAATTTAAGGAGAGAAATTAACAAAGGTACATAAGTAACTTCATCTTTTGCTTTAATTCGAGACTTGGGAACTGATTAGGTCTAAATTGTCTGAACTATTAGTGCTAAATAATTCTAAAATTAGATCCTTTAAATTCATACTGGCTACATTTAGCGCAAACATTAATACGTTGGTTCGACCTTGCTAGATCTGCACTCTAAATATCTGGAATATGGGTTCTCATACTCTTCACATGTGATTCTATCATCAAATATCTCATGTTCACACTCTACACTCAAACATTTGCTCAGTTCGCCCTATTAAAATGACAGTCTCCTACTTTACTATTGACCCAAGGGTAGCCTCTTTGTGGCGGGGGTCCTTACCAAACCAGTGGTGTGATCCAAGGTCCTCATATATAATAATAATAAGCCCTATTCATATAATGTAGCGGTCAATATGATACGTATGTTGGTAGTAACATCGAAATTATAATTTGTCAGCAAATGATTGGCCGCCTGAAAGTACTAGCTCTAAGACAATCATCGAAGGCGTTAATTTCCAAATATCCTACTTCATCAGGAATGACCTGCAGTGTGTGTTGATTTTATACGGATTAGCGAAGTCATTTTAAAACTTAGGCAACCCTAGGTTAATTCCAATGAATATATTGATACACGGAGCAAGATGCATGCCCCTCCATCATCCAATGTTCAGAAATAAGTTTAGGAAAATTGATTGGTTTTCGGGTAAACATGCAGAAAGGACACGCTTCGAGTGGTGGAAGCACAGCAGCTGAGGGTCAGAGGGAGAGAGTCAGGAGTAGTTGTAGAAATATTTGTTCTTGTATTTACATGTCAGTTGATTGTTCTTATATTGAACTGTAAATAATTTTTGCATAAGCAATTTGAACGTAAGAGGCATCGTACAGGTTAAGGGTAAAACAATTTTTGAATAATCGCTTGTTTTATTGCTTCGAATGATGAGATTGTATGCCAAAGAGTTTGACTTACTAACTTTTATGAGTGTCTAATACTACTTTTATTGTTGTGTGATATTTCATAGATATGATTATTAACTTAACTAATGAACTTTGGTGATTAATTCTCTAATTGAGAACACGTTAGATGGTGTTTTCTAAGCTTAAGGTGAGTCTGAATATAATTGATATAAGTACAAAATCTTAACTAGATTAAGTTGCAAATATTCCTTCGGATAAGTTTAACACCATGAAAGTATTTTGGCCATTTCATAAGCAGGCGGGCCCTACTATAATGTACAGTGATATTTAGACTGGGTTCAAATTGAAGGGTTTAGTATTACAATACAAATCCAGCTATGACTGATGCATTGGCTTCATTGAGGGTTATCCATCTCGTTTTCAGTAGAATCTATACAGTATGCATTGAACGCAGGCAATCGTTTGCTCGGTTCAACTATGGAAATGTTTTCTGGATACATAACCTAAATTTCATCAGAACGTCATTAGGATTGTCTCTGGAATTAATTTTAATATTTCCTCCAACTATCAGGGATGGTGACACTAAAGGAAGATAATCCTGTGCCCCTGTTTTGACACTTCTCGTAATAGGCTTTCTTTCCCCATTCTCCAAATCTTGTCTTCTCTCTGGGGGGTTCCTGTGGAATTTCCTCAAAATGTTGAAAATGGAACAGCTTTTCTAAATCTTGCTTTTCTTGGCCGCAATCTACTCTGTATACTTTAGACTTCATCTGGCCTAATAGATGGGTTACCGCCGTCGCTAGTTGAGTTGAGACGGTTGGATGGGACTGGTGTTTTGAGGCCATTATAAAAGGCAATGGTTGCACCTTGGATATGGCTCAATTTCTATTCTGGTCACTGAAGAAATGGGACTGGTATATACACCGGTTTAATAATAATATAAACAAAAAAGTAAAAAAACAAAATTAACCCCAGCATTGGGGGGTGATAAATGGTGTTCGTCGTGATGATTTGTAACTACAATGTACAGACAGTCAAATGTTCCTTATAAGATGCTGTGTACATAGCTATATTGTATAGTTGCATTTATAAGGGGGTAAACCCATTCGTTATATATTCCAAATCTAATTATTGTTCTTATTTTCTTGTATTTGCAGTTGGTCTCAAGTATAGCCGTGTGTAGCTGTAAACCATGACTGAATTCATCAACCCTTGTCATCTCCTCCCAATTTACTCCAAGTATCCTGCGACACTTTGTCTCAACATTGGAGCGGGATCATCATAATCATTATTTGATCACTCATTACACTTAACCAGGTTAACACTTTATCCCGAGGGAACATCCCCTAACACATACTATAGCAGCCTAGCTTAGCTAAAAGCTAAAAGGACATCAATATTCTGTGTTTGTGACTTGCTTTGGATCCAGGCCTACCCACAAAATGATGATGATGCTGCTGCAAATCAGTTGTGGGATTACACATCATATCAAGCAACCTGTGATGCACATGCTACTACTTGGATCCCATCGTGATGCCGAGAGACGGCCTTGCTTACAATTATTACACAAACCTTGCTGTAAAGAGGACGCTCAATGGAATTTTCAATGAATGGCCTCAAAGTAGATTTTTGTTTAAAGTGTACCCTCAATCATGTTACCTTTATATATAGAACCGACACGTCATACATCGCCTGAAAATAGACTGATATTCAACATAGATAGATGTTGGATCGTGTTATATTAATACTGACTCTCTTCTGAGATTAAGAACGTTTGTACTAACTTAACTTTTGTACAATAACCCGGATATGGGGCAACAATTTCTCCATTGATTGTGCTTACAATGGTTAGGAATGGAGCCTTGCTTCACGACTAGGAATTAGAATATTGTGCGACGAAAGGAAATATGAGATAATCACAAAACATCAAGTTGAATGCATATGTACACCCATCATCGGTTTTATTCCAAATTCTTTCTTTTATTTCTTGCTTCTTGGCATCTTATGTTTTTAGGGATAATATGTATTATTGTTATTACGTTACCGAAGTACTGTCACTGGTTTGAGTCTTGAGCCCTTGTTCATCTTGCCAATGTTAAATCGATTATTTTTATGTATCATATATTTCCTTTTCACATATTAACTTAGGTTTGTACAATTAGGTACGAGTGTATTCGAGGCTTTGTATCTTAAGCCGCTGGGGGATATCTCTGAAACAATACAACTGCTCCTCAAACTGGTTCATTGAGTTATTTTGGTAAGTTTTACCTTGGTAGACGACGTAGTTTCTTTTATGTCTGTTTTCCTTCTGGGGTTTGAGAGCAAGTTTTAGTCTTATCATGAGTTATATTATGAGATTTAGCTCCACAACAAGGGGTACATTGCAGTAGGTGCGGGTGCCCATGTAAATATTTATGCTTTTTTTCTTATCGGAGACTGTTACTTGCATAATTTGTAAGACAAATCAATTTTATTTATTGCCCATTGCGAGGCTGTTTTGCGTTGTTTTCGTATTGTGCTTTTACATGAATACTTAGTTGTTTAAAACCTCTGTTAATGTTTGCGAAATTTTAAAAGTGATGTTATTTTAGTCCATAATAATGGTCGCCCAATTGACTGCCAAGGTGAGGTTCTGCGAGTTAGTCTGATCCCTATAGTGGAGGAATTACTTTCTCTTCTCGTTATATCCAATTTCTGTTAAATTGTTTCCTTCTTTTGTTACGAACCAAATGAGATTGGCTCAATATAATATTAATAACTTGCCTGAAACAAACAATATATGCTAATATTTATTAATTCAACAAAGAAATATGTACAGATGTCATAAAACATGCCACTGAAATTACTGAACCGGAGTTTTATTTATTATGGATGAGCCACCATTCAGGGGGTCAAAATATTAAAATTTGTGGTCTACCTTTAACATCGTTCGTTACCTATTGATATCTGATAATCATATAATGTAGACCATATGTCTCCTGCTTAACTAATGTGTGAGCCGATCTCTTTTAAGTTTAATTAGAATTATATTCTAAAAAACCGAGGGCAGGTTTGATTCCCATCCAAGGAACCAGGAAAGATATCCATGGAGCCCCTGTCAGTGATTGGTTTAAATTATGATACCTTGGTAATTGGAAATCATTTCCAGTCGAAAATGAAAATTATTAATGACGGGTTCATCATGCATACATACATAAACTAACATGGACGTCCACCTCCTGTGCCTCAAAAGCGCCTTGTTAACGCGTATAATAGTTTGTATCGCCGCGGTTTGTATTCTATAAAAAAATGTAAAAATAATAAAATGTTTTCTAGGAAACTAAGCAGGTAAACCTGTGTATATTCGGATCAAGTTGGTCCAGCAAGCCTTGTACATATACAATAAAAAGTGATTAGGAGTCGAAAATCTGTTGAGTTAGCCTGACTTTCTTCCTCTCGTCGGAATGTTGACAAGTTTGCTTAGTCTCTTCTGTTACAGCCTGTTTATACTTCTCCACGACATAAATATACACTAAATTATATGGGATCAATGAACTAACGTATACATATTTTCCGTTCCTGGGCGAGTATTCAGTCCTCTCAAATCATCTTTTAAGCATGTTCTTCTAAATCTAAGGCACTCTTTTCAAGCCAACATTGATCTTGACTATAGATATTAGAATTAGGGTCTTCATGCTGAAGTGTTTCATTGGCATGGAATCACGACTCTACTTCACCGAACATTGTGAGGTTAGATTCTACTAATTGTTGCGTATAATGATATTGAATGGCAAAAGACCGATGTATACACCGGGATTATTTGCCCGTTTTTTAAAAAAAAAATCTTCTGTGTTGTCTACGTACTACACCATCCAACCACACATTAGACATGACAGAGCTCAGTAAGTTAATGATGCGGGGCCATCCACAAATGACGTCATGCTTTTTTTGGCCATTTTTTACCCCCCCTCCCCCCCCCCCACGTCATGTTTTGTCACACTGTGCCAGACCCCCCCTTAAAAATGACTA
Source organism: Sthenelais limicola (assembly GCA_942159475.1). Taxonomy (NCBI): domain Eukaryota; kingdom Metazoa; phylum Annelida; class Polychaeta; order Phyllodocida; family Sigalionidae; genus Sthenelais; species Sthenelais limicola. The sequence continues at coordinate 45,316,191 of OW804095.1, read as the reverse complement.
AAAATGACAAAAAATGACGTCATGTTTGCAGCACCCCCCCCCCACAACCAAACTCCCCCTTTTAAAAAAGCTTATAATCAATTAGGTATAACATTTCAATGAAATATGCAGACCCCATTATTAGAACTATGATCCACAACATTGAAATCTCCATATAAAAAAAAAACGTGAATAGGCTACTTCACAAATACATTTAGTACCACAGCTATTATGGTGACCTCAATCCCAACTTGGTGTGAAGGCTGGCACTTTTCCTGGGCCCTGATACTTTCATTATAGGTGTCAAACTTTGCCAACTTATACCAGCAATAAATTTTGCTTTGTGTCCAACAAATAAGGCAAGATTATCGATCACAATGTTAAGATCAGTTTTCTACCCACCGATATATGTGGGTCTAATGAGTTGCACATGTGCACAGAGATAGGGGTTAATCACTGAATATGTAAAGTGGCCTATTAATCACTGGGGCTGGACAAAAAGTGACCAGATGGTGGCACTAGTTGCCATCAGGAAACCCCCTTGATTCTGTTACAGGGAATCCCAAGGGTTTGGCAGTGGTATAATACCCAAACCCATTAAATCTGACTTGCAAATTGTGCAAAATTATGGAGGCTATATTTTAGGATGTAATAATGGAACATACCACATCAAAGGCTTTTACACAAGATAAAGTCAGTGTAGCCCCACAGGGGTCAGTTCAATGACCACTTTTCTTTATACTATATATTATTGACGTTGGCTCCTGGACCAAGTACCCCATCTACCTGTTCACTAACAACACCACGCTTTATAAAGTAATGTAATTAAGAATCTCTGCCTCAATGAAAAATGTTTCAACAAAAATCTATGAATGGAGTGATTGAGTGCCAAATGTCATGCATCTGAGAAACTCATCCTCTTGCCAGAATTACACCATTGCAAGCGGGAACATCACCATAGAAAAAGATCTAGGTGCCTTGTTGATAACTATCTAAAATTTACGGAAGAGGTAAATGCTCATGTAGCCAAATTTAACAGAATTATGGGCATAATCAGAAGGTAATTCCAGCAACCTTTTCAAAGGGCTGATCAGGCCACACTTAGAACACGGTGCACCAGTCTGGATCCCTGAGTACATGGTTAATATCAATACTCTGGAGAACCTTCAAAGGAGAGTGACAAAGTCCTTACATTATATACATAAGGGAACTTGATGGTCGGCATCCATCCACATTTTGTTCACAAAAGCGTAGCTAAACATAGAACTTTACAAACGATGCCATGTAAATCTGGTTCCTTGCACACAGTACCGCTCACTAAGAGGATTTGTCTTTTACGCACTTTCTTTCCAGTAAAACCCCATGATTGTTACTTTCTATCCACATCATTCCTATTAGTGAACAACTTTTCCTGGATGTGCTTATATTTTAAAAAAACACCAAACCAGCATTTACATTATAATTACATTCATCGCTACACAAACACTACCAACCCCTGTCATGTGACCCCTTGCGCTTCTGGGAAACTGATCGCGGCCAATCAGATGTCACCACTGGCAATGATGTCATACTGTAGGACTAGCGCAGAGTGGGGAACACTCTCCGATCAGAAAAACATTGAAGCATGGCCGCTCATAGTTACAAACTCTAGGATTATAATTTATTCCATTAAAAAGGTACAAAATCTAGAATCTAATCCTAAAATCTAAATGTCTGCTGGTATTGGGACTGGTGGGCCAAAGGGTGTGGTACCAGTCATTGTATTGCTACCTATGTATAAAATGCATGGGTCTATATCAGGACAAGATTGCATGACCTCCAACACCAAGGAGGAAATGAATGCATAGAAATAAATGCTGCTAGAGATTTTGTTCTGTATTATTTCTTTAATAAATGCAGTGTAAGGCTACCACTCAAGTTACATTACACCTGTTTCTATCCATTTATTTTTAAAGTTAAGTTTAAGGACAATACATTATTTAAATTATCATAGAAAGAAGCAATATCCATCAGGGTCGTTTTCGCATGGTGTCGTTGTTTAAGTTTGATTTTCAAAAAAACTGAAATGATCTGGACATATCTAGATATAGAGGCCATAGAAGCATATGCATCCAGTAATCTTCTATTCTAAGGTGTATTACAAATGAATTTTTCTTAGAGTACAAGCTTCCCCATTATGGTAGTCTTAAAAAATATAAAAACATGATATGATGTCATACATGAGTTGACCCCCCCTCCCCCCATTGTCATACCTTGTCATAGAAACTCAACCCCCCCTCCCCCCCTAGGGCATGACGTCATTTGTGGATGGCCCCTGCCTGTTATTATTACCTAATCAAAAGTGCACAAAAGGAATATGTAGCAAAACAATTATTGTGACACGACCAGGACCAAATCTATATTATACGATTATTAATACACACCAGTCAAATTTTTAACATAGAACTGTCTCACATGGCGTCTCCAATGGCACATTGGGCCGTCGCTTTCATCTAATAAACACGGTCCTAATTATAAGCGTATTTCATTTAATTTCGTGATTCAAAATTTCAGATACCCATGATAATAATATTTATTTTTGACACAGATGCATTACATGAATGGTCCAAATTTCATACGTTTGGTTCGACAAAACACGGCCAAAATATAAAATTTCCAATTTAACCATGAAATATGAGGATCATTTCCCTTATAATCTACACAAATCAGTAGGCCTATATGGAACATGAAGAAATTAAGGGTTCAAACAAAGGTACTAAAGCGCCTGTAATATTTCAATTGGTTAAACATAGGTAGAAAGTAAGCAAAATATAGTTCAACATAATCAATTTTAAACGAAAATATTTAATTATTTTAAGGTAAGAGTTTCTCCACAAACTACTGATTCAGACTGTTGTTTTGAAGCATTTTTATTTTATAATGAACCCAACGCGTTTCGACCGGTGGGGGTCTTCGTCAGGGATGTCCGTAGAATGTTACAAGTCTGCCTTATATAGCCGATCGATGTGTACACATGTGTAAGAATGTGTAGATCATAGGTGAGCGATTTGATTGGTTAATGAATTAAGTAGGGATTAGAGTAGTTGAAATCGCGTTGAATGATAGAGATACAAGAGTATAAATTGAGTTTTTTTTGAGTTTATTTAATTATTTCTTATTCAAAAATAATGTTTTCAATAATCCCATATACTTCTATAGTATGACTTAATATCTAAAACATGGCCGAACAAATCGGAGAAGCGGATAGAGGGCGAGCCATGGAGAGTAGAGCCAGAGTGGCGTAGAAAGCTCCGCCAGCTGAGCGGCGAGGCTGAAAGTAGGTCACCAAAGTATGATGGCCGCCGTGGTTGGTGCGGGGAGTTAAAGCTGCGCATTCGTGCTTAACGTTTATATTTGATTAAACTTATGCGAGATAACTTCAATTTATCCTCCAAACTTAGTTGTGACGCGTTATTACAGAAGTATAATGTATTATAAATGTAATATCGTACAAATGTCAGTAGCAGGCTATTCTATACATACGTATGGTGGACTTCGACTATGTTTGCACCACGTTACCTTGATTGGGTCTTCCTTCGGATTTTATCTAGATAGACAGTCAGTGTCATTCTGTCATTGCAATACGTGTTCTTGGTAATAAAAGAATGTGCGATTGAAATATCTGTCTCTTTTTTTTATTTGACTATATAGGTGAGTTTCGTACTGAACCCACAAGCCTATTTAATGCATTAAAGCTGATTTCTCAGCTACCTTGAAAAAAATAATCTTACCAAATTTGCTCATTGTTTGACCTATAGGACTGAATTGATCAATATTATGCCGGAAAACGGGCGGCAATGAGCGATAATAAGTGAAACCACCACAGAAAAGTATTTCGGCGACCATAGATGTGGGCATTTATAAAGCCCTAGCTGCAGCAAAATCAACTGGACAAAATCCTCAAAATTTTTGGTCAAATAAAAGTAGCTTTGAGGACCCTTCTAAAATCGTAGCATAAATATAGCCTATCCGGTTATTTCCTACAATAACCAACATTTAGGAACGGGCTAGAGTAGTCAATTTTGATGTTTATATATCGTTCAAACGTATAACTACCGGCATTATATTCGATCCTTATGTGTAGATAAATCTTGTATAACAACTAGCAATGCTACAAAGCAGTGCTATAATAACTACCACTGTCTACTCTGGCCGCCGTGGTTCGTGCGGGGAGTCTAAGAGATCAGAGGCATGGTGTCTGGAATTGAATGCGATTTATGGATATGTTCCCCACATTTATTGTGGGCACTTTTTCGGGCGCTTATATGAACCACAAAACCACAACCATTTTATAAAATTCAAATATAGTATATCATACAATTGTAATGTACAATATCCAAATATATATGGGCAATCTCTCTTAAATAGTCCAACGTGTTCTTTTCTTCAAACGGTCTAATAATGTGTTATCCTTGCATTCAAATCCACGTATTATGATACAGCAGATTTGTTCGAAAGAGAACTAAAATGGGAATAAGAACTGTTTTAAGTGTTGCTTTAAAATTTTGGTCTCCGATTGAAAACACTATCTGACAATACTCTTTATATAAATCCATGTCGGTGAGGACATGGAGGAACTTGAAAAAACATAATGAGCCAAAGAAGTAAATTTTATTCCATTCCTACCTCATTCATATCACTGCTGTACTTCTCTTTTTCCTTCACGTTCTTGGATAATAAATACAAGCTCCTAAGCACCCATATAATTGGCTAAGAAACCCATTGCGTTGATTAATAATGATCGACTGAAAAGTCGTAATAAAAAGACCATTCGATAGGTGGATATCCTAGCGGGGTAATGGCCTAGCAGGTAGCTGTCCTAGCGGGATAATGTCCAGATGCTCTAGATGGCCTCGAACCATCATGCATGCATGCCTATGTATTATATACTATATGCGTGCGTGTAATGTATGTTTTATGTGTATCGTTCGCAACTCACTGATCATTTGCTCTTTAATTGGGGCAGTCTATGCTAATCTTGGAGTAATGTGTCACACCATTCAACTGTCTGAGTGGTTCCCTACAGGCAGTCGCTGTGTCAAAGTGGTAACACTTGCCGTCCTGCGCCCAGTCAACGGCACCACAGCTGGAGGAAGTGCGGCAGTTCTCTACACATCCTGCCTCGTCATCTGCCTGCATCCGTACACCTCCATTCTTGTGTCTATCAGCACGGACGATGAAGTTTCCTATGTGAGAACAAGATACTTATGATCCTAAGTAACAGAAACTAACTTTAACTTAAGCTCTATCGGAAAATCTGCACTGCAAAATAATAAGATGTAATCGGCAAACATCGAAGCACCACATTGGAGCGTGGTATATGTCACTCATGTTTCTTCACATACACAGCTATTTCACGCCCGATGTAAAAATAAATAAATATCAGTACATCATATGTACATATAATTATGTGTTTGTTAAGTATATTTTTATGAGTGCATTTTCGTGAATTTGCGTTTTGGGTCCATGCATCGCTAGGAAAACATATATTAAGCCTACTAAGTCACGGATGTATTTTTAGGAAACGAAACTAATTTCCAACATTAATTCATTCGAGGATTTATTTGATTTTGAGGAAATAGTGGCTCTTTTTTCGATAGACACAACTATAAGATAGACAGATAGACTCTATCTAATAGTTATGCCTATCGGAAATTAATATATTATGGTATCTATAATTAAACTAGCTGTGAAGTAAAAACGCTTAGAATCATGATCATGACCATAGTCAATACAGACGTCATTTTTCTCATTTTTGTCTCAAATCATATAGTGTATATACAGGTTAACTAACGAGTTGGTTTCAGTCGTTTAGAATATTGCACAAGTTGCGTAGCAACGAATTAAACGACTTAGTTAGCAGGTGACAAGTTAGTAACAAGTTGGTTAACAGATTTATTATACATGCTTTCAATCATGAAAATAGAAAACAATCGAGTCATAAATTTGAGTTTTACCGGTAATCTTAGTAAAAAACCCCAGATTGGTTGCCATGACAACCCCACGTAAATCACTAGTGAAATACGCACTATGCTTAAATCACTCTTGTGTCCTTTGATGCGTGCATTGGTGAATTTGAGAAATATATCAAGCGCAAAATGGAATAATCTTACTGTAGATATGAGATCAATTGAATACTTTTATGAATTTAAACGTAGGGTAAAAGCTATGCTTTTGCCGTGAGAGTGTGAAGCATAATGGATACTGGGGAGCACTCTTTGAATTGTTCAATATTACCATGATGTACCTTTAGCTCAAACACCTGAATAAAATCTAATTACAAAAAAAGTGTGTCTGAAGTTAATTCATTTCGCGGAAAAACAATATCTCCTGTTATATTATGCTATATACTGTGATAGTCTGGTGCCATTTGACTTTCATCAAATATTTCTCCTAAGCAGGGCTGGCCTGCCTGGCTGATGGCGCACCCTACCGGGTCATCATAGAGTACATGATTATTATGTCAATGCATTCTCTCCTTTTTTTTTAAAAAAAAAACATGTTTATTTGACAAAAAAATCTCTAATGTGGTACGTTTAATTTTGCCGTACAGAAAATCATGGTATTTTTTACGCTTCTACCTACATCAAAATATGAGACTGATTAAGTAATCTATATTAAGTAATCAATATTTTAAAAAATCATGCTCAGATTTTTTGCACTTACATTTTCAACATGAAACGTATTACACTTGTGAAATTGTCGAGAATAAACTTCTTTTTTTTTATTTGTTGCCCAACCTAAAATACGTAGGCTAGAACATTCGCATAGTGAACATTCTACACTAATTACATTGCCGCATGATAAAAAGCAAATTTCTAAAAATTAGCTTCAACACATACCAATGCATACCAATACTGTTCCAAACACCTTGGCATTTCAAGAAACTAATAGTTGAACTGAATACCCACCGTCACAATTAAACGTATCTTTTTTGAAATGGCGACAACAATTATTGTTGACCAGTGCTTTACATGCAGACGTCCCTACGTGGTGCCAACAATGCTTTTCATCCTCAGACCAATCTACTCCACCGCACTCATCGTTTCTATCGCATGTATCTACACACTGCACTTCGTCGGAAATCTGGTCCATTCTGACGGCACCGACCTTTCTTCTGTTCTCACTCATTGTAAATCGGGGGTTGTCTAAAACACGAAAGATACACCTAGACAGACTCAGAAACTCGTCGAAAAACAGAGCTCTTGTGATTGAACCTGGTTCCGACATTATAGCCTAGTTGTAAAATGGTGCAAGGCTTGGTCAGATGTGTGGGTTATGGAAGAAAATGCAATTCATATTTAAAACTGCAATATTATTGCAAAATGCTATGATTTATTTGTGATGCCAAATTGATTAAGTGCTTGTGGACAGGGTCACCAAAGGCCGTAGGGTGTAGCACGCGTCAGCGAGTTTCCGTCCAAAATTAGATGGTAGTATACTACCCCAAGATTTAGTGACAGACCAGCAATGGAGCTGGACTTAACAACTTAGTAAAATATCATTTAATTTGTAAAGTAAACTATATACCTCCCCGATTACAACATGTTCTCAGCTTTCGTGAATGAAAGTCTAAATCCTATTCTCAGATATTACAAATATTATACAGTTTATGACGAAAATGGAGTCAATTTACAAAGCTATGCCATGAGTTCGGTGTTTTGACCGATTTATTAGTATGATCCATCCGTGTTGATAAATATACAGAATGTTCAAAGAATGATCTAGATGTATTGAACAATGATATATGAAATGTCGTAAGCAATAAACATCCGTTGTTCAAAACGAAAAAAGGATTGAGCTTTTATCCGGAAATGGATTTTTTTTCACAATTCTTAATGCTTACTTATATTATATATTATGCCCCTAAAGAATAATGCAATAATAGAATACAAACCAACACAGCTGAAAGCCTTTTTGCTGTAATGAGTGCAGCGCTTGTTGTCCCTCACCATCCCACAAGAGTATGAATTCATTAAAAACCAGCAGTGCTTTTCCTGGACAGCCCAATCTACACCTCCACATTCAGGGTCTTGATCACAGCGAACCAGACATGGGAATTCCTCTGTAATATCCTCCATCAATACTCCTCCATTCATGTGCTTCTTCAAGGTCTTTGTAAACTTGTTGCTAGCTAGATGAAAACATATAGATGGAAAACTGTTTAACAGTATATTGAGGCCAACACAGGAAGGGCGCCTAGATCTAGAGTTTGCTGTAAAGGATTGGTGCGAAGATTAACAGTGAAAATAGTGGTGGTGCCATCGAGTTTCTTCCTCAAAGTTGAACCGCATATTATCTAGGATTTCTTGTTCTTTCATGGAAATCTCGAATATCCTGAATATCAACAGGGCGAGCGGAGATTGCTGTAATAAACCTGTTTAAAATTTTACAATATTTAAATATTTAGGTTAATGACCTCTACTTACAGACACACGGGATAGATTTCTTTTCAAAATGTGTGCAACAGCCATTGGACTCCAGTGGGCTTGAACATTCAGTAGATATGGTATGATGCCAACAATGTTTGCGCTTTGTAGCCCAATCCGCACCGCCACAATCGCCATCATCCTGACATCTCTTGACACAATCCTCCTCGTTGTCAATTTCCCACATAGGGCTAGCGCCAGTCTTACGACTGCTTTCGGTCTTTATGAAACGAGAGTTATCTGTAGGGGGAGAAATCATATTAGGTGAATCCAACGAAACGTGTTGTATTCTACTTAACTTGATTGTGTGATGCTTGTGAATAACTAAAACTGAGGTATGAAAATACATTAAGTGGTTGTCTATAGGTGGGAATCGAACCGGCAACCTTCCCATAACACGTCTTGTGCTCTACCATCTGAGCCTTGTACGATGCCATTTAAAGAGCTACAGCACCTGCCCAGCCAGTGACCAACATCAAAGCTGACAGACAGGCCCGTTGGCCGTCTCTCGGTGTAGGGCCCCGTGTGAGATTGAAAACCAATCACCCACCCTCACTAAACTACCACCTACCTACCTGACCACAATCTGTAGTCCCATAAGGGTGCCTGCATGCTAATAAGCATATTTAGTCACTGCCATGAACGGTCCTTGGCTAAAACTATCTCAGGCAGAGGGGCTGCTGGTGCACTGTAAAAACAGTATACTATAGCAAGTCCGAAATGGAGGGTATTAATCCATTTAGTCTCTGCCTTGGTGCATAATCCCTCATTTTCACCTCGGGATTATGCACCAAACAGTGCACCAGCAGCCCAACAATGTCGGTCATTCTAACAAGTTGGTTGAAGGAGCGTGAATATTGCATGAGTTGCGTAGCAACAAGTGCAATATTCTAAGCGACTGAAACCAACGAGTTAATTAACAGATTTAGTATACATGCTTTCAATCATGACAATAGAAAAAAATCAAGTCATGAATTTTAATTTTACCGGTAATCTTAGTAAAAAATAGATTGGTTGCCATGACAACTCCACGTAAATCACTAGTGAAATACGCACTATGCGTAAATCACTTTAGATATGTTGTTTTCAGAGCAATGCATGTATAATAAATATATAGGTCAAGTGTTGGAGGATCTCTGGAAGTCTGAAATATAGTACATAATGAAAAAGAAGTATACCCCCCGCTGCTGTGAAATACCATACACACCACCCCTTCTATTGATAGAGGAACAAATACAAAGTTGTTGATATATAGTGCCAATCCAAATCATGACAACTTTCACCGAACATTTTGAATTTTCAAAATTGACTTCCCATGGGATTACTAATGATACATAAATAAAATACGGTGCTAATAATAAAAGGATGAACGAAGAAAGGAAAAAGAAAAAGGTCGTCCGAGGATAATGGGCTAAGGGTTAAGGGCGGGTTATAGCGTAGGACATTCCCCTATAATGAAAGTGTTTACACTCCAACCCCTACCGAATTTCTTATTCGTTACACTAAAACAATCATCTTGGTTAGTAAAACGGCAGTTTAATCAACCTAAACTTAAACATACTCCACTTTAGTCTCTACCTTGAACGGCCCACGGCTTATAAAAAATGTATATATAACCATTCCAGCTAGGAAGTGAGCTCATGTAGATCTCGCTGTGAGCTCAAAACCTTCCCACACATGTGAGTTCAGAACGATGAGGCAAGTGTTTGTGATCTTGCATATGTGATCTCACATGAATGGTTTGTTTATTCACTAGCTTTCGGGCTGTATTGCGTGCCCTTCATCTTTCAACTTTTCAAAATTAATTCATTTCATTCTTAATTTATCTATCTGGCGTTAAGCAATACTTTCCTTGAACTCTAGGAGCCCGTGTAGGAGATGATCACTTACATGAATATTACGTAAGATATTACAGTGACTATTCCTTATTTAAATTAGTGTTGTATTACCTTTTACCAAAAGATATTACAGTGAATATTCCTTATCTAAATTAGTTTCTATAAACTTTTACCAAACAAATTTTAAAAACAAAAAAAAACCTTTTACCAAACAGACCTCTTCCTTTAGTTTCTGCATAATCATAAGGAGACAATATATATGTAGTAATGGCGACACAAATATACCAAAATAATGAACATGAGTGCATGGTTAGAAACCATTTATTTAGGAGAAGTAATATCTTTTCTAAATGCATCTGTGTACTTATTCAAATTCCATAAGAAATACTTTATTTCCTAGCCTAAAAAAATGTATATAACCATATGTTTCCATATTTCACTTACCGTAACAACTTATGGATAGCTTGCTGTAATGTGTGCAGCAGTCGTTAGATATCAGGTTTCTACATCCTGAACTCCGACCATGATGCCAGCAATGCCTTTCTTGGTGCGCCCAATCGATTCCTGCACAATTTTCATCCCTATCACACAGGTGGAGACAGGTGCCTCTATCATTGATTTCTGTCTTCCGAACACCTCCGCTTTTTTGATTTTGTCCAAATCCTTCAAATTCAGCACATGCTATAATAAGAAAATAGGGCGTTCTGTAAACATTATCATTCTGTTTTTCCTAGTCGCAACATGTAGTTCTACGTATACATACACAACTTTGCTCCCGGCAATTACAGTTACCGTTAAGGACATATAGTAGGTCAATAACCTATGGTTTTTAAAGATGACTGTAAACTGCAAACGATGAACATGAAGTACATTTTGAAAGTCTCATATCATAACGTGTCTTACTTTATGGTGGATTTCGTATATTAATTCTTTTTAATATGTATATTGGTTAGTATATAGTATAGGTGTGCAGTTAATCTTCTGGAACAACTATACAAAGAATGCTTCTGAATACAAAGTGGGCAAACCAGGACAATTGTTATTTCATTATACTCACTTTGGAGAGTCAGCATTAAAATGAATAATGGCAAATACAAAAGCCGATTGTTGCCGGTCCCTATTTGAATCATCTTGTGCATATTGTCTCCCTGAAATAAACCAGTTGGTCTTTATATATATATATATAAATATATATCCACCTGACTGCTTTTGAAGATAATGGCTACCTACATACATTCTGCAGGGACATTCCAGATTGAAATAGAAACTGAGCCCGAGGAAAGGAACAAAGATATCCCCATTTAAATAATCGTTGGTTTAGGGGTTTTGGCGCCACATAGTTTTGGGAAGCCCTCGCCCGATTTAATCATTTTCACTTTTCATTGGGATCCTGAACTCCCAATTCTAAATAAATCAACATATTCCAAATGGCGCACACACAGCTACTGTAACGGATTTTGTTCACTAGTAAGAAATAGGAGGAAATGATGAACAAAAATCAAACAACTTCAGAAATCCAATATATTATATTCGGATAACTATCGTGGACGTTCTACGTCATATAACAATTACAATATAATTAGCAGGTTCCCCAAGGCTGTGTAAAGAGCAATTCTGAGAGGATGTTAAGACCACTGGAAGGACGTAACCAATACAATTAACAAATTACCCTGAGGTTATGTAAAACATTGGTAAGACCAGGAAAGACGGGCCTCCGGATGGGGCCATTTTTAAAATCCCATATATATGGCAAATATTGAGGAAATTATTATGAAAGTGTTGTTGATACAGGACATGTGTGACGTGTCATAGGACAAATAGTCTTAAGTCGCAAAAAATGAATGATGGGATTCCATCATCATTGAAAGGATGAAATCAAGCGGATTTTAACATTTAGAAAATCTAATCTTTTTCATGTTTGAAAAAAAGTTAGCGATACTTTTGGGTGGATATAATCACTAGTAAATTAGTTAAATATATTCCCTTAGGATAACCTTAGGAATGCATAAACATATATTCAGTTTAAAGCCAGTCTAAAGTAATTTGGTACATGTATTCATAGGACTAAAGGCACTAATCTCCTAAAAAATGAAAACATTCCTACAAAGAGATCTTCTGGAAAAAACAATGACCCAACATCGTTTTTGTGACCTTAGACTCTTTTTCTACAACACATCATATTAGTTATATATTCTATGTATTAAATTAATTAACAAGTAACCCTTCGAAATATATAATTTAGGAATAGTATATAGGGCGTTAAGGCGTTATTAATTAAAGATATAAATCGCGAGTAACTTTATATGCACAATCATTATATCAAACACATCTGAGGGTTGTAAGGAGCGAGGGGACTATTTTGCTTAGTCAACAGCAAATTCCCTTTTGTCGTTTTCTGGGTGTTGTTAAATAACATGAAACATTACCAGAAACCGGATTACGACTCAATCCTCGACTAGTTCAAGATATACACCTTGGATGCACTGAGTGACTTGATGCACTGAGTGTTGCTGTTGCCGTTTTGACGTCGGGTGTAGCCTCTTTTTTTCTTTTTCGTATTGTAAAGATATTATGATCCCCATAGGGCGTACATCGGCCGGCTGAAAGTGCAGCTAGTGTATCCAAGGTCATTGGGGGTATTAATTTCCTGAGGTCTGGGGGCTGATGCTGTTTATCCCCATCCTGTCTATGTCCACGTTCCTGTCCAGAGTAGTGACCAAATAATCTAGAGCAGATAATGAGGACCAGTCCCCGATTGTCATAATGTCCAGCAACGGTACCCAATGCTTGTAAGTTGGCCGCACCAGAACGACGTAGTATATCGAATAAAATCTAATTATGCTCCGATATAAAGGTTATCACAATACACATAAGTCTAATAGTCCAGTCGATTTGTGCAACAATTGTGTACCTTTTCATAAAAGCATGGACTTTGGTATAGTGTTACTTTTTGATGTGCTGATCACTTCTAGCTATAGACCCAATCTGGAATTTTGTTTCCTTGGCCATGGTTGCTATGGAAACATTCTAATAAGGAATTTTGCATTTATAGTTACATCAGCCCCATTTTTGTAGGGATAGTATGTTTTGAGGATTGATTCCTATACAGAATTTTACGCTCTTTCATTTGGACATGAATACATAATCTTAATCTTGTTATTATACATTAACCGAGTCATATATGGGGGAATCTTAAGAAAAGAATCCAATAAACACTCAAGTAATAAAAACATATTCGAGAAGAGAAAACAGCATTTTAAACAAATAGAATGGAGTAATAAATATTCACAAAATAGAGAGAACTGCTTACAGCATGCCGACCCATACAGGAATGTTGTTTTTGATTAAAATATAGGTGTTTTTGCAAATAATGCGAGGAAATGGAAGAAACAAATTACAAGTCCAACAACCAACGACACATAAGTTCATGAACTCTGACCGTTACACATTACAAACATATTTGGAAGATCTATCAGCAGAGCTACATAGAAGATTACAAAAGACTTGCTAAAGAACTTACCAAGATGGTTGGAACGAACAACAAACAATGTATACGGTACATACAAATGAAATGAATTAACTACGTAGATAGAAATACAGAATACTTATTACAACAGATACTAAGCTTTACTGATAATATTTGGGTTTATGTATATACAAGTCCTTATTTTTTTTATTTTTGTTTTGTTTTTGCGACATCGTTTTATTTCTTACACATTAACAGTTGGCGCATGGTACATCTAGGATAAAATTAACGAAAAGAATCATTTCTCCCCAATAGGAGATTATACCTGGGTAACCTTTGCTACAAGATTCATTTTAGGAGCTTTTTATTACTCTAATTTGACAAGCCAGGTTTTACCTTTTCAGTTTGTCTATACACTCTGCGATATCATCCAGGAGACGTATCCATGTTTTTCTTTCCTCTCTTTTTTTCTCACTTTCACCTATGTTTATTCTTACCAGCGTGGCTCTCATTCTCAATTCGTACATAACCATTAGCATGCTCATGTCACCATTGTGGAACAGCTTCTGTCTGTGTATGTATGCCTTGATCTGGAGGAAGATCCAGTTAATTATTTTCGACTGTGGGTTTATTTCTTCTATCCCAAAGAGGATTTCTCTAGGGTCTAGAATAACTCTATTCCTCCTATTACATACAATTTTTTCGCCACTTGTTTTTTTATTAATATATTCAAGCTCTGTTATCCATTCGAGGATTGATATCCAGATTCTTTTTGTTTTAATGCAGTTTACAAAGAAATGAGTGATAGTGTCAACCTCAGGACATTGATTACAGTGTGGTTCATCTTTAACCCATTCAGGCCGCGTATTGCTTTAAAGCATTCCCACGCGTGTGGCCGCGTATTGCCTTAACGCACTCCCACACACTTGGCCGCGTATTGCCTTAAAGCACTCCCATGCGTAGGACGCGTAATGCGTAAAAGCACTCCCACACACAGGACGCGTAATGCGATAAAGCACTCCGTGGGAAAGAATGCGTATTGCCAAAAAGCATCATAATAACAACGTTATTCAATGGTGGCGACGTAACAGGCCGTCCTTAAGTTACATGACGTTATTAGAATGTGCGTCATCCGGAGAAAAGTGGACGCGGTGGAGCGTCGTCCTCATGTGACGTGTATATTTCACACAGACGTCATCAAATGAATGTTCTTTTCCCGCGCGTGGTCGTCAAGCAAAACGCAACGTTGGCAGTGCTGTCTTGAATGGGTTAACGTCGATATCTTTTAAAAGCTTGTTTGTTGTTATCGCCCCATGTAGAATTTTATACTGCAGAACTTGCAATCTTGTCTCTGTAGTACTTTTATATGGTATAGTGAAAATTTTGTTCCACCTAATTTCTTCGAACTGATCTTCATTTAAATTTAATAGACCCTTCTATTTAAGGAACTTCTCCCATTTGGGCTTCCTTTTTTCGATTAACAGTTGATATATGACTTTTGACGGGCAGTCTTTTAATCTTAACATTTTTTCCCCGATTTTAAAATCAATAGAACCGTTACATAGGTGAGGTTCCTCCTCTTTCAACTTACTTTTCCATTCATTTGGAATGGCATTTCTCAACGCTTTTAGTTCGTAGCAGGATGGTCTAAAGTTAAAAGCCTCCATAAAATTCTTAGCCGACATGATAGAGCCATCTTCATTCACGATATCACCCACTACAATTATGCCCTGGTCTATCCAGTGCTGCCACCTTAACAAGTTACCTTTGTGTTTGATACTCTTGTTGGTCCACAACCTCTCTTTTCTGATCTGGTTTACAGTCGATGGTGAATTCTTGTAGTAACAATCATTCCACGTTTTAAAAAGCTTTTGATAGAACACATTTAGGTGGTAGCTAGGTTTGAATCTTGCTAGAAATATTTCTTCTTTAGGTCTACCGTGGAAGGCTTCCACTACATCGAACCAATTGTTTCTACCCGAATAAAGAATTCTTTCCACCCATTACATTTTGCTGTTGTAAATGTGTGAAAGCTCTTATTATAAATACAACAGCAAATTGTAACTTATGAATTCATGTAAACAAAACTTGCTTTATAGCAATAAGTGCTGGATGACACGACCCTTTTGAAGGAGTATTTCTAAACACATGATTAATGTGTAGAAGTATTAAAGCTTAAAATCTAGAAATATTCATCACAAATACTATTTCAGTCGATTAGACAGAGACATTAAATCCGCACTATTTCTTATTTCTACAGGTAAATCGTTCCATAGTATTCGACCCCGGTAGTATGCACCTTTTCTCATACGCTCGGACTTAGGTATAAAAGTTCCAAAAACAAATTCTGCTATCCCTGTCAAGACAATATTACTTTCTTTAGTGTCTTCATACAGCCATCTGTTCCTATACAAAGTTTTAAACAAAGCTATTTACCTCCTCCAAGCTAAAGGTAGAACTTTCCCTTTTATTAACAATTCCTTCTTAGTTTTATCACTCCCAAAAGCCAGACTTAGAACCCTGTTGCATATCTTTCTGAATCATGTCCAAGGCCCCCTTGTTAGCAACCAACATAGTTCACTGATCATATACTCCCTTCTTTTGGCAATATCAGATAATGCCTAGCGAGCTCTGCTCTGGCCTTTAATTCAAAAAGAGCTTGCACGTATATAAAAGCTCAATATATATATATACAGGTTAACTAACGAGTTGGTTGAAGGAGTGTGAATATTGAACAAGTTGCGTAGCAACGAGTACACTATTCTAAGCAATGTTCTAAGCGACTGAAACCAATGAAATTTATTCTGATATATGAATCATGAAAATGAAATCATGAAAAATCAAGTCAAAAATTTGAATTTCATTTGTAATTAATTTCAGTAAAAATCCAGATTGGTTGCCATGACCACCCCACATGACTCACTAGTGAAATACGCACTATGCGTAACTCACTCTAGATACGCTGTTTTCAGAGCAATGCGTGTATAATAAAGAGTGCTGATAATATAGAATCTCCTTTTTTTAAAGATGTAGTTGAATACGACAACAATTTCGTACCAATCGAAGAAGCCGAGTTGAGACACCAATACAGGAGTTCACCTTGTTAGTTTTATTAGTATCCTCCAGATATAACCCAAGCTGAGACTTCAGTACAGAGTCTCACTTTGTCGAAAAAACGCTACAGGGTTTAATGACCTAGCTGGTTTATATTCTGTTGTACAACGCACTTTACGTTCATCTAAACATCTCGAACATTTGACAGTAAATCTCGTAGTACAATTTCAATGGACAGCAAATATATTATCTTTCTTTATCTGTTATCTATCTTTCTACTATACTCTATAGACATGTATAGGTCTATAGGTGTATAGGTAAGGCTATCTGTATAATATAGCTGTGTCTTGGAAGACCTGGGCTATCTCCTTTTTTTGTAAACAAAGTAGAAATAACCTTTATATGAAATAATTTTATCACACATTATATTTAGACACCAAAGGTGTATGTTGAAGATCATCTATTAAAAAACGTTCAAAGTCCGCACGCACTGTAAGTTTCTGTTGCATATGTAGATTATATAGAAAGATAATTTAATTGATAATTTGTTCAGCAACTTTGAAAACTTCCTACTGTTTTGGATACATCCCTTGATACGATCAGTGTTTGATCAATAAAGTACAAAATGTGTTTGATCAATAAACATACAAATACACAACGTTAGGTATACAATTCAAGTTCAACATGACTTACTTTACCTTTGGAGGATATTCAATTGTATACCCTTTTACCCTTATTACTCCTAGCGCACGTGTAACCATAAAATGATCTGCATAAGCTTTGCTCTGAGGTGCATCTCATCTTTGTTCTTTTCCGAAGTTTGACAAATAAATAATTCTATTATTATTCTCATGAATTATTAAAAAAAAACATACCACAGTTATTCCTCAGCACCATCCAT
The DNA here is from genome assembly GCA_942159475.1 of Sthenelais limicola. NCBI lineage: Eukaryota > Metazoa > Annelida > Polychaeta > Phyllodocida > Sigalionidae > Sthenelais > Sthenelais limicola. Next base: position 45,298,485 of record OW804095.1, on the reverse strand, counting down.
TCCTCTGCTCAAGCGTTGAGGTCCCAACCATAAACACGTCTGTGGAGGACTGTGGACCAGCTGAACTAACCATGCATGTGACTGTAGGCTTTTATCTATGAGCTGTAACTGCTTCCAAGAGGCAGGGGATGGTCGTCGTCTGGATGACAAGAAAGCAGAGAATGTCCTATGACGGGACACAGCCCAGTAATTACCATTGGAGAGCTACTGTTACTGGGGAGGGTCTTGGTTGGAAGATAGATGGAGCGTGCTACTAGGTCAGGGGATTGGAGGTGGGCAATATAGTATATGTTTCAGTTCAGTAGAAATCAACAATGGTACACTTTCAACTTGGGTGGAGCCCAAAAGTATTCACTCCTTGAATAAGATCTGGGTGACGAATGAATTTGGCTGTGGATTCTGAATTAGATCGATTAGTTCTTCTTATCGCTACTGGAATCACTCTTTATCATAATCACTATTACGGATAAACTAATGCTCTAATTTAAGTATGTTTAATTAAGGTAATTTCTATTTAGGTTTCCACTATTGTCGCATTTTAATTGTTTATTATTATCTATTTCTTTGGTGAAGGATGCCGGGCGCGATCGCCTAATATTTCTTTTTAAGTACCGTACCTTTTTGGTTAAGGTGACAGAAGTCTAGATGATTTATATAGATATTTGTATTCCTTCCTCAACTGAAAAATCCACACACAATACCGGACCTCTCGATATTCACGCGATTTACAACTCACCTCGATATAAATATTTTTTAATTTTCTTCCTGTTTGTGGCATGGAGGAGAACATATATTTTCCATTTTCTTCCTCTTCCTGGCACAGAATTATACAGGTTATAGGTGTCTCACGTTTCGTCTACCTATTATGCTTTTTATATATAATTTATCCCTTTTGGAATGTGGAGGACATCATAATATTTTCTTGGAGTAAATTGGAATACTGCAGTGGACCATGGCACAAACTTGTGATGAGGCAACTCTGCTGTTGGAAAATATACAGGAATGCGATGTCTATCACAAAATTAATTCCCTATCAATACAGGCTTAAAAGAAACGGGATCTTGTCTTGTCTGTTTCTCTTGGTAAAATCAAATAAAAATACATACACAAGAATGTTAAGTGCGATGCAGTTGAATGGCACAAACCTGTTTTCAATTTTCTACATTTTATTACTCAGTTTAGATACTATTGTACGCAAAGGAAAATAGGTGAACGAATGTATGCCAATGTGTAGGTGGGAATATCTACAATGGTCCAGAATTTCAAGTTGGCTTCGAGGCATTGAAATACCTTTCTCAAACTCAAATTACTGGGGCGTGCAGAGGTCATCAGTGTATAGGGTGGTCTCTACTACCTGCGGTAAGCTCTGCGATAAGCCTTGCGATTGTTTGTGCTGGTTCTGTAGGTGGAGAGGAATGACGAGGTCCTTGCCTACATGGTCAGTGAATCATGTACTCAGGAACTCGCCACTTCTCACCAACACAGCACCATCGCAAGGCTTACCGCAGAGCTTACCACAGCCAGTGGAGACCACCCTTAAATGTCTAAAATCCAACTTACGATTGGTATATATGTTATAAGTTTTGTTTAACAGTTATTTTTCTTTTTGACCATATTTAATTCTCGCTAAGGTCGAGGCTAAACATTACCAATTGCCCATACATACTCTGGCCGTACACATTCTGTTCAGCTGCGATAGAGATTTGTTCTAGAAATAAAGATCAAGTTATGTTTGATATATTGATGTATTTCAATAACTCATCCCAGAAATTAATAGCTTTTTGGAGAGATGGAAAGAAGCATTATTTCTAAATTCTATTTCTCCTCGTTTACTTTTACATGGGTTTATTTTTGCTACCTTTAATTAATAACAACAAAGTTCAGGGAAAATACAATCGTGTATCACTAAAATGATCATTATTAAATGTCCTTTGGGTTTTTGCAAGTTAATTTGTTTGTTTGTTTAAAGTGGCTAAGATAGTTAAAATGAGTAGTCATAAAATCTCGTGAAACTTTTTCAGTGTAATCATAATATTATATGATAGGTAAAGCTGTATCTGAAGTATTTTTTTAAAAACAGATTTGTATTGGTCAGAAAATTTCACAGTGTGATACGTTTCATGCTGCCAAACAATATTACAGTGCGTTTTGCTTTTAAATACAGAGTAGTACCCATAATTATACATTAGGAAGCGACTTCTACATTTTACATTTACACAAAAACAATCTTTCTTTAATAAATTCAATTTACTTCAATACAACAGAGTGGTATTTTGTAATTTTTGCCCTTGAAAATTTGATAATATTGGGTACCAACACTGTGTATTCATTCAATGATTCATTTCAAATCCCAAATTTCCATTTTATTGACCAATCACCACCCTGTATGTATGACATGGGGCCTCGACCTGCGGTTACATAACTCCAGATGCAACCCAACTGGCACTTTGGATTTAAACTATCACATCGAAATAAATTTAATCATTTTGACCAAATATCTCATATACCATGGATTACATAGGTTTAATACGACCAGGGATTAGTTAGGAGGGTTAATAAGTACCAGATACCAGAACATTTAGTAGAAGTTCCGTTACTCGTGAATAAAGGCCAGAACAGTGAGAAGTGTCACTTTACTTTTTATTGTCAAATAAGGTGGGACATTTCAGTGGGTCTATCTCCCTTCAGATGGGAAGTCTTCAAGTCCGACTGGTTCAAGTTTGATTTACAAAAAATAAGTCCACAAGTATCCACAATCCACAAGTATTGCTTATTCCTGTCTGTATTTGGATTTCTCCATCTCTTGGATTCCTTTTTTGTTAAGAAAAGGAAATCTTGAACCGTAATCTATCATATTAGAGCCACTGTTGCCCACATTGGAAAAAGTAACAAATTATTTATACAAAAAAATCTTCCCTTCGAAGGTCAAACAATTTTCCAAGTGGGCAGATCTGATACCACAGAAAGAAGAGTCATTGGCTTGACATTATTTTTCTTTTGATTAACCATGACAGGTAGGGCAGTTTTAGGTTAAATACAATTATATTATTACATACTTGATCAGTTACCACTGTGCCTTCAGCGGTGTCTTCAGCTTTTTGTAATCGCACATGTGTGTCGCTACGCTTGTCATAGTAACATAATGATGCAATTTGATTGGTTTATGATGTCGCGTCGTAATGATAACGGTTTGGTTCAATGGGCGGGTGCAGATCTAATTGACATAAGCTTACTGTTAATAGTGGTGGTGCATTATGGTTGATCTGTTACTGCGTTTCCCCCGGCAAACGGGCACTGCTTATTAATAAAAAAAAATTTACAGATAATTGGCAGAACAGGTTAAATGTAAATGTTAAATGGGAACCCGTTTTATAACAAAGTGGGGATTCTATTATGACGAATCTGATGACGTTGTCTCTATCTATAGACATTACAACCTAAACAGGCATATAAATATGGTGTGATAGCCTTGAATCAGGTTCCCAAAGAGACCTACATTATCTTGGGTGTTGATGAAGTATCATTATTGAAAGTCTGTACATTTCTCTAGAGTAAGATAAAGTTATTGGTACTATCCCAGCAGCCTGCCATTTGGCGTCTGTGAGAGGCAGGGTGGCAGGTCATCCCCTATACTCCTAATGGTAGAGTCATGACCTGCCGTCTGGTGTTTGTCTGAGGTATCCATATAATATACGGGTAGAGCGATTTCTACAAAAAGGGGTAGAAAAGAAAAGGTAGAAAAGAGGTGTTTCTTTGTCCCACATGGTCTCGGAATTTGTTGTTTTACAAACCACTTTACTCATCTGTAGAGGTCTGTCCACCCTCTCTGGAGGTCGTCGTATGTGGTTTGTGAAGGTATTTGGGGTGGAAAGGTGATTTTGAAGCCTTTTTTAAATCAGGATATCCACACTCTATTTGTAGCCTGGGAAAGCCCCTGTGAGATACTACGTCATTAGCCACAAGCTACTGCGTCAATCTGTATAGCCCTTAATATCACTGTGGTATGTGTATATTAACTAGAATGATCAATTTATGGTTTTTCCATTTTTTTCTACATAATATACTTCAGTTATAATAGTCAGCAATGACTGAGATATAGTGTATTCGTTACATTATGTTTTGTGCTGAATAAAAACATTTTAAATACAAAAATACAATTCAAGGGGGACCCAAATACATGCAGAGGAGTGGGAGAGTAAAGAAGAGGGGTGGGAGAGGGTGGGGGTATTGAAGAAAGAGAGGGGAGGAAGAGGGTGTAGGAGTGGAGAGTGAGGCAAAGGGAGAGGGTGGGGAAATAAAAGAGGGGGAGGGGGGGAAAGAAGAGGGACAGGGAAAAGAGGAGGGGATGGAGAGGATGTATGGGAAGGGTCAGAGGGAAGGGAGAAAAAGCGAGGAGGGGGAGCATGAGGAAGAGGGAAGGCAAAGTGGGGTATCAAAGATGGGGTTGGGAGAGAAAAACAGATATGAGAGACAGAGAACAGGCAGAGGGAAAAGAGGGAGAGGGGGAAGTGTGGGGAGAGAGGGGGACCGGAGGGAGAGGATGTAGGGGAAGGGACAGAGGGAAGGGAGAAAAAACTAGGAGGGGGAGCATGAGGAAGAGGGGAGGGAGCAGGGGGGGAATCAGAGATGGGGTAGGGAGAGAAAAACAGGTATGAGAGACAGAGAAGAGGCGGATGGAAAAGAGGCAGAGGGGGAAGTGTGGCGAGATAGAGAGACCATCCGGAGGACTGGTACTTTGCTAGTCTAATATATAAAGCTTAAGAAGGGTTTTTTGTCACGCATGTTCTGGGAATCTGTGATGTACCCAGCTGTATTTATGGTCTCTACAGGTCCGTTGACCCTGTCTGGAGGACATTATATGTGAAAATGTGATATTGAAGCCTTTTTTAAATTGGGATCTCCACACTCTATTTATAGCCTAGAAAAACCCCTGTGAGATACTACGTCATTTCCCACAAGCTACTACGTCACTTCCATGCACACCACACTCGCAAACGCACCACAAACCGGACCAATGACCGCGAAATCCCTGCAATTAATATCTGTGAAGATAATGGCTGCCAACACAGTAAAATGATTACGAATCCGTGAATGTTTATGTCCCAGTGAAATTACACATTTTCCACAATCCCCGGAATAAAGAGCCACGCCAATTTCAAACTATATACGGTAATATCAGAACGTTTGTCTGTCTGCATGTGCGTATTTTGTGTATTTTGTGAAACTTTGACCAATAAAATGTATTAAATGCGATTGATTTAAGTTGTGCCCGATGCGTTACTACCACTTGTTGGCTCCTGTTTCAGAAAGGTTCATGAAGTACCCCATTGTTTAACAAATATATATATGTGACCCGCCAAGCAGAAAGGTACTTTCCCGCGGCAGTTATAGTTCCTGGTATTCTCGCTAGGAGTCACATCATATTCATGACGTCACTGTCACAAATGTTTATATTAGTAATTGACTGATCGCCCTGGCGCTCCACAGGCCATGCCCTCTAACAATGGTATCCAAGGATCAAAAGGCCTGACATCGGGAGCGCTAAACGCCATTGTTGGGCCATGGCACATTGCGTTACATTTTTCTTTCACGGTTTTGGGAATAAAAATGGATACTCCTAATGTCCCAAAACTTTCTACACAAATAGTGCAGGTAATATTCTACAAATATATAGAGAAAAAAATGTATGTCATCCCGTTAAAAAAATAATTGTGGCTGTCTGAAATAGACTTTGAAGCAGCAGATTTTTGGGTTGAAAGAGATGTCCTTCTGCGGTGATTGCATGGATTTTTTTTCAGTTCTGTTGATATATTACACAATATTTCCACCAAAAGGAATATCATCAGACTTTAATATGTTCATAAACTATAGTTTGGGATAGATTTTGAAGTTGACATGAGTCGAGGAGGGCGTCATGTTGGGCCACATGGAGACAATGTGGCGTCATTCGCTGAAATTCAATTGGATGATGCGTCATAGGGGGCGTGGCCCGCGATCTGTCAATTCTAAGAGGCCGGTAACTTTGAAAGTCTGTAACTCCACTAATTTTTGGAGTATCAACAAAATTCTTTCACTTTTATAATGCTCATCATTTCTCATTCTGTACATTCCTGTCATTAAAAAAATTTCTAATATTTATTTTTTGTACATGTGATGTGTCACAGGAAAATGAGTCACTCCCCCAACATATTTGAGATCATCTACTGAAAACTGACATAACTTTACAAAAAAGTCCATATCTCGGCAAATGCTGGGAATTTTCAACTATTTTTATCGGTTTTTGACTCAGGAGGACATGCAGATTCCCAAAACCCAAACCCAAATTCGAAAATTTGGCCCTGGAGCCCCCTTTCTGCTTGGCCGGTCACATATATACAAGGCAGAATACTTTTCAAGCCCAATAGATATTTACTTCTTCGATTTGTTCATGTTCTTGCATTTATAAAAGCAACGACCTAAAGGGAAAAGTTTCTTTAGGTACACCATTACACCGTTTCCTGGGATAAATGCTATATATAGGTACGCTTGTGTAATTAAAACCTATATGGGTAGTATACTCCCCCTTCTTAGCATCTTGGGTAGTATCCCCCCTACTATTGGAGATTGCCAACCAGCGCATGCGCGCTACGTCGCGTGGGACGCGCCCACGCTCTATGACTAAATAAAGTAGTTAACATCAACAAGCCGCCGTGTTCACTTGCTTTTCCCTTACATTATATTCAATAATATAACATACTGGTGGAGAACTAAACGGTCCAAATGATACCTAAAAGGAGCGGAAGAATTTCCGATCCAGCTTATAAAGGGACTACAGATTACAGAAAAGTTTTAGGACATAGGGAAAAAAGCATTTTTAAAAGCAAAGAACGCGAATTGGTAAAGGCATCCAAGCCCTCAACGCAGGAAAAAGGCAAGCCTCAACAGAAACCTGCGGAAAAGAAAGATTTACCAATAGCAGAATCACCTGTTTTTGCTAAGAAGGTGGCGGATCAAAAGAAGGAATTACAAGCGTTTCTGAGCACGGGAGGAATAAAACCTACAGTTATTCCAAACTATTCTCAGGACGATAGTTTTATCAACTACAGATCGGCTGTGGAAGACACAGGTAGTAGTTCCTCTACCATTTCTACGCTAGCAGAAACCACTGAGAGATTCAGACTATACGATTTCCAAGCTTTGACTGATATGCAAAAGGAAGAGGAAGCGAGGCAACAAGAGCACGAAGCTTTACAAGCGAAAGAAAAGTCAAGGTGGGAAACGATCAGAGCAGAGGACGCGAAAAAGAAGAAAGAGTACGCTGAGGCCTTACAAAGGGACAAACAAAAAGCTTGGGAAATCAGGGCTGAAGAGAAGCGAAGACACGAGGCTCAAATCGCAGAGGAAGAAAGAAGAAAAGCTTTAGCCCTAGAAAACGAACGAAAAATCGAATCAGCTAGATTAGAAAGAGAAAGAGCCCAGCAGGCCCACGAAAAGTGGCAACGCGACGAAAAAGTAAGGATAGACGAGGAAAAAGCTCAGCAGGCTCACGAAAAGTGGCAACGCCAAGAAGAATTAAGGTGGAAAAAGGAACAAGAAAGAAAGGAACACGTTGCCGAAATCCTCAAGGAACAAAAGAGACAAAGAAGAGTAGAGGAAGAGGGCCGCAGAATTAAACAGGAAAAAATGGCGGCCGCAGCTAGACAAAACAAGGAGAAATCCACTGACTCAGAGACTTATCAACAAGAATTCCAACCGTGGATGAAAGAAGCCATGGAATATATGGCCAGAGGCCCACAGAAGGAATATTCTAACGATAGAGAAGAGAAAAGGGATAGAGTCCTCGGAGATTTAGCCGCATTAATTCAACAAATGATGGTGACCCAGGATAGAATAATTACAAAAAATACAGATCTTCACAAGGAGGTGCTTAGAACTCACGAAGACATAGCTGGGAGAAGTAATGCCCATCAAGACGAGAAAATAGAACGGTTAACCTCTACATTATCGGGGGTTGTCGATAAATTGGATGAAATCAAACCTGTGCTAGGAGATGGAGGAACGAGAAAAATGTTAGTACAACCTCCAAAAGAATTCTCTTACCCTACCGCTCTAATGTCTGCCCAAAACTTCATGACAGAATATGACGAATTTACCAATAGCTTAAAGGCCGACGATGAACTGAAAATGTCAGGTCTGGCGAAATACTTGGATGGGGAGGCAAAGGCATATTTCGATCAGTTTAAGGTAATTATGCCAAGAGCAGATTTCTACACTTTCAGAAGAGCATTTGAGACTAAATTCGAGTCACTAAGCTATGATGAACGACTGAAAGATTATAGTAATAGAAAACAAGGAAAGGACGAGAGAGTGAGGTCCTACGACAGGGAGAAAAAGGTTCTTCTAATAAGGTCGCCACTGCCGGAGATAGCAAAGGTTGATTTATATGTGAATGGACTAAAAGAAAGCCTCAGCAAGCTAGTGTTAGCAGATGTGCCGACAACTTTGGAACAAGCCTCACAGTTAGCCAGAAAAGCAGAAGTTTGGCTGGCAACCCAGAATGGAGAGAAAAAGGTGGAAATCGCGGAGGTAAATTACATGAACTATAATAACCCAAACGCAAATTATACACCACACCAGAGTAGGGATCCATCAAAGGGGTCTAATACTAGCAGAGAATCATCAAAAACCAGGGATTCTTCACGAGGAAGACAAGGGTATCAGGAGGCTCGAGATAAAAGCAAGGAGAGAAGGGACAAGAGCATGGAGAGATGCCAGGGATATCAACCCTATTTCCAGCAATATAACCCTTACCCTTACCAGCCTTACCCGCAACCTTACTATCCATATCAACAGCAATTCCAGCCACAATTCCCCCAACATTTCCAACAGTTCCAGCCCTACCCGTATTTCGCCCAGCAAGCTTCTAGATCGAGCAGCAAGGAGAGAGGCAGAAGTAAAGAGAGAAAGTTCGACAGTACTTCTACCACTACAGGTAGTTCGTCAAGATCTTCAAGCAAAGATAAAAGGCGAAAATCACAGGAGGACAAGAACAGACCCCCAACTCCTCATCCAAATGGGACGAAGGAAAACTAGAGCCTGGCAGCGATGGGAGCAATCACTGTCAGACAAATAGCCTAGAGAACAATAAGGAAATGTCCACGGATGTGAATTATGAACAATGTGAAACAGAGCTAGACGGCCAGCTAACGCTGAAGAAAGGTAAGGAAAGTCCCATAATTTTAAATGTCAGCAAGGGTTGTATTAATATTGAGATGGAAACATTTAAATTACCAGTGTTGATAGATACGGGAGCTAACTATTCCTTTATTTCAGGCAGTTTTTTCAGGGCTTTAAGAGCAAAATTAAAAGCTATGAAGATAAAAAATTGTCACGTTAGAGTCTATGTGGCGGACGGCTCTGCGCAGACCGCTAGAAAAAAGGTTATTATTTCGTTTGTCTCTGAAGGGAATACATTTATTAACACCTTCATAGTAGTACCTAAACTAAAGAGATCTGTGATTTTGGGTACAGATTTCCTCAAGAACTACAGAGCAAACATCGACTTTGATATTTATAAGAGGAGACATATTATTAGGGCGACCAAGAAATACGTGTTGGAGCCCTCGACAGAACTGATTTGTACTAATCAGGTAGTCGCACATATGAATCTATCCGAAACGATTGGTATAACAGAAAATATGTTCAGAAAAAGACCAGTAAAATACTTGGTAAAAAGAGTTCTAACCAAACCAAAGGGTCACTCAAACAGAATAGCAATGTGTATATTTAACGGTTCAACCGACAGATTGGTTATACCCCAAGGGTCTATTGTAGGATTATATTCTATCTGCGACGAGAAAGACTTTGTGGAGGTAAACTCGATAGAGGAATCTAAAGTAACTGAATCAGATGGTAATTCGAAGCAAATCTCGTACCAATTGGGAGAGAATTTGAACGAAAATCAGAAAGAAGATGTGAATAAATTACTACAAGAATACGGGGATCTGTTTGTAGGTAAAGATAAAGCCCTGGGCAGGACAACTATTTATGAACACCCAATCGATTTAAAAGAAAATTACCAGTCGAAACAATTCAAGTCTTATAGGGTAAACCCAGTGATTAGGCAAGAAATGAAGAAAGCTTTGGACACCCAGGTAAACCAGGGGGTTATTGAAAAAACCGACGAGATTTTGGAATTTACATCTCCAGCCTTTTTGGTGGCTAAACCAGGGTCAACTAGAGGGAATAGAGCTTATCGTCTTGTCGTGGACTTTAGGTTCCTGAATAATCAGATCCGCGACCAGAGTAAACTATTTCCCTCAGCAGAGGAAACCCTAGAAAAAGTGGGAGAGCTAAAAGGTAAATATTTCTCAAAGATGGACTGTCATTCTGGCTTCCACCAAATTCCCATTAGAAAAGGGGACGAGAAACTCACCGGTTTTTCAACACCTTACGGTAATTATGTATACAAAGTGATGCCCATGGGCTTGAAAACTTGTCCAAGAGCCTTTCACGGGGTGGTAGATACTCTGCTATCAGACTTGAAGTCGGCAGTATTTTACATTGACGATATTCTCATTGCAAACAGCAGTTGGGAAGATCACGTCAGGGACCTGGAAAGATTGTTTAAAATTTTCAGGAAAGCAAACATAAAATTCAAGGAGGAAAAATGTGTATTTGGGGTAACACAGGTCCCATTCTTGGGTTTTATGGTTAATGAAGAAGGGATATCGCCAGATCCAGAAAAGGTAGAGCCTATACGAACACACCCAAGACCGAAAAAGTTAAAGGATGTGAGGGCTTTCAATGGATTGGCAAATTATTATAGATCATTTATCCCAAATTTTAGTGACATTATGAGACCATTGTACGCTTTAACAAAAGCGAAAAACAAATTTGTGTGGACCAAGGAGTGTGAAGGTTCGTTCCAAAGAATAAAAGATTTGATCTGTAAGAAAGTAACCCTACGATATCCAGATTACTCTAAAGAAATGGTCATCAGTTCAGATGCTAGCGATTTTGCGATCGGGGCGGTAATCGCCCAGCTACATAAGGGCAACGTATTGAGACCAATAGCTTTTGCAGGTAGATCACTAAACTCAGCCGAACAGAAGTACTCTACGACTGATCGGGAACTTTTATCCACGAAATTTGGCTTAGAAAAGTTTGGTCACTACGTACATGGAACGAAGTTCAAAATCCTGACGGACCATGCAGCCCTACTGGCTTTAAAATCGAAGCAAAATTTACAGGGTAGAATGGCCAGGTATCTGGAATATTTCAATCAATTTGATTACGAGATCGAACACGTGAAAGGAAAATTAAATTCAGTAGCTGATTGTCTTAGTAGAAGAGACTATAAACAACCTAAGATTATTCCAGAACACATAGAAAGTTCGGAAAAAGGCGTTTCTTTTCACCCAATCGATGCAGTCAAACCTTTTGAGGAGTCAGATGCCCTCGAGAACTATCCTATCTTGAAGTACAAACATCACTCGATTCTGAAGGCAGGGTCACCAACAGAAAAAACGATCCTCCACGAGGCTGACGTAGACATAATTTCAGCATCTTGCGAGCCAGTACAGACTCGAGCTGCAAGTAAAGCAGAAATACTAGATAAATCAGCAAAAATCCCAAAATCGAGAGATAAAGAATTTTATGGTGAAGGTAATACAGTCGAGAATCCTTTAAATAATGAAGAGATTATCAAACTCCAAGCAGAGGATGAGTTCTGCTCGGAAATGAGCGACTTTATTTGCCATAATAAACTACCAAAAGACGATAAAAGATCTAGAGAAATCCTCCTAACAAATGATAAATTCTTTATTGAGGGGGATGTTCTATATAGGGTCCCAACAAGAGTTAAAGGAGACCCACAATTAGTCCAGACTGTCGTCCCAGGAAGCTATGTGAAAACATTACTAAAGATATTACATAGCAGGCCGCTGGGCGGGCACGTAGGATCAACTAAACTATTAAAGTTGATACAACCAAGGTATTTCTGGAAAAGGATGTCAAGAGATATAGTGGATTTTGTGGGCTCTTGCGATATTTGTTTACAAGCTAAAAAGATGAAACATCCCATAAACCCTCCTTTGACAATTAGGGACAGAGCACCCTACCCATTTTCACACCTTGTGATAGATAGCATGGGACCAATGACACAGTCGTCAACGGGTTTCCGCTATATTCAAGTATGTGTGGATTATTTTTCCAGATTCGTTTTTGCTTGGCCAACCAGAGCAATAGATTCAGGACACCTTAAACACGAATTCTATGAGAAGGTAATATGCCAGGTAGGGGTCCCACAGGTTCTCCATTCGGACAACGGGCCATGCTTTGCAAGCACAGAGTTTGGCGATTTCTGTAAATCAATGGGAATAAAACAGGTATTCGGGGCAAGTTGGAGACCCAGCTGCCAAGGTTTAGTGGAGAAAAATAATTCCACGATCATAGAACACCTAAAAACTTTTATTTCAGCCAATCAGAAAAATTGGGATCGCTACCTACAAAGCGTGATTTTTGCTTTAAACACAACAGATTCGTATAGTTTGGGGTATAGCCCTTTTATCTTAGCAACAGGGAGATCAGTAAAAACACCCCCAGACGCAGCTCTGGCAGGCCCAGACACGAACGACACAGTGTTAAATACACTGGCAAAAATAGTAAAGGTTCAGAAAGAATTAGCAATTACCGCCTCTAGAAACTTAGAAAAATCCCAAGAAAAAATGAAGGATCGACATGATTCAAAATCTAGGGAGGTTGAGCTAGAAGCAGGTAGAATTGTGTATGTAAAAATACACAGATTGCTAGATAACATGACTAGTAAGAAATTACAAATGGCTTTCTGCGGTCCGATGCTGATTACTGAAAGGTTTAGCCCAACGACAGTAAAGCTGAGGGACTTAAAGAACAATAAAGATTTGCCAAAGCCAGTTCACATCGCCCACATAAAGCCTTTAAGGGCTGAGCTATCAAAGGAGCTGGTAAACAATTTATCTATCGATTTATCAGACAAAGAGTGGGAGGCTTTGGAAAATGCCAGCGTCAGTAATTAAAGAGTCGATAAGGCCACTCATACGGGACCAGGCTTGTAAAGATTTTAACAGCTGGTATCAACAGGATTAGTAATCGTAGCTTTACCAAAGGGGCTAGCGAATTGGCAGCTTGGCTTACACAAATAAGAGGCCACGCTAAAGTACCCAAGCCGACCTTTGTCCCGGCCTTGACGCCACTAACAACTCGCAATCAGTCAACCCCATTAATTAAAACCTTTGTCTAAAGGGGGACGCGACAAACAAAGCGACCGGGGAGGCGAACCTTAAAAATAAAGCTAAAGGGTTGCATTAACAAAGGTCAGGAAGGTAATTTTAAGGAGATAGACCATTCTAAGCAAGACACTCGAGGGAAGAACTACCTAGAGAAAAAAATATTATATCACAATGGCTATCACCAGACTCCAACAGGAAATTTCTGAAGAGGAGAAGAAAGAGCTAGAATTAGAACAGATTACTAATGACTTTACTAGGACCTACTGGTATAACGTAACGATAGGATTTCAACCAGTACAAGAACCAGAGAATAATGGCTCAGCGTGGGAAACTGAAGACTGGGAGAGTGAATTACTAGAAGAGCAAAAGGAAAAGCCGGGGAGTTTAAAGAACTTCAAACTGACAAAATTTTTGGACGAGGATAAGTTATTAAGGGAAGCGAACAGGTTCAGGCTCATCTAGATTGGGTAATTATATTTTTCCAAGACATTTCTTTGTTTATGCTATCCGTAAGATAAGCCTGGGAAAGGCGGTGGCAAGCTACCCGATTAATAAATAAGGATTACAGGATAGAGATAAAATAAGTACGACGTGACTAACTAGGGGCAGGCTTAGAAAAATAAATCAAGGATAAATACTTTATAGATACAAAACCCAGGGGAAGGGGATTAGTTTAGGCAGCCTCAGATACAGTCGCCGATTCATGAAAACCCTGGACTGCATATTTAAGCAGCAGGTTGCTAGGGACTGGTTGTTAACACATACTCCAATGTTTGGCGTCAGGAGAGTTTGGTGGGATGTGCGTAGACTCACACTTGGGCTGCAGCGGCTTGGCCAAAGCTGGCTAGGTTACACACCTAGGACTGGTATAAGGGGGCGTGTCACTTCATCGGCTAAGTAGCGTCCCTGGTCACCCACGCTGTAGTTATATAGGTCACACTTGAAGTGACGCTATCCTAGAGTTGGACACTTCCACCCTGGACTCCGAACTTTACAGAAGTAAACCTGCACGTCTCCTGTGGAGAAAAGACAACAGTCTCACGATGAGAAGTTCGACCATATTTTTATGGTGAGTCATTCAAAACTAGCATTTTCTTGTGCCTATACCCTGTTCCAAGGATAGGAACTGTGAGGTTTGCAATTGTATCACGGATTACATTTTGGCTATTTGTATGAAATTATGTTAAAATGTTAGGATGGGAAAAAGTTTATCTGCTAGGGTTAACCAAAATCTTTTCTTTTACCATTTATTCTAGGTTATGCCTTATGGCGACCAGCGCCATTAGTTCAGAAGTATTACGACAGAACTATGGGGTTATGTTCAGAAAGGTTGAGGAAATGTTAGATACCCAGACAAATCTGCATTTTGTGACAATCTCGATACCTATAACCGTGCCGCAACAAGTCTATAAAATTTCAGAATTTAGATCGGAGTATGTCTACTTTAACCGATTTTTGGAAGATTCAAAGAAGCTCCAAGCAGTGCTCGGCGCACAGAATAATAGAACCTATGATAGGATTATTCACGTTTTAGATAGTATGACTATTACCAGACCAAAAAGAAGAGGTTTTCAATTCATCGGTAATGCTCTAAACTTAGCGGTAGGAACGGCCACAGAACCAGAGTTTCAGGCGATGTCGTCCGATCTATCCAGAGTAATAGAGGCCATGCGAGAAACCGAGCTATCTGAAATAGAAAGAGATGAATTAACTTTGGATATAGCGGAAAATGCAGATGTTATGGCTCAGTTCGCTAATAAACTAAGAGGTCAGACCATTAGACAATTCTCTAAGGCAGACCACAATTTACAAATCCTAGTAAAGGAATTCGACGACAGAGTAAACTTTACAGACGCAAACGTAGCAGGTATTTTGACTATGGAAGAACAACTGTCGAATATTGATGTCCAGTTGCAATATAAGCAAGCCGCAGATACTCTCTTAAGAGCACTCGACGATTTACAGTCATCTTATCTGCCTATGGTTGTATTATCTAAGCAACAGGTACAATATGCGGTGAGCCTTCTCACACAAAAATTGAAACAGCAAACTCCAAACGCTAAACCTTTAGGAGATTATAACGAGTGGAGAAGAAATATCGATGCTTCCTATAGAGGACATATATTAACAGTAACGATAAAAATCAAATTTAGCTACGCCCCCCATCGCTATAACCTCTACAAACCAGTCATTTTTCCAATTCCGATCCACGCCCATACCCATCAAGCTCTCGGTTATACTATGCTACAACACGATGAGAACATCCTTCTAGGCATCAGTAGTAACGAAAATTTCTTTGTAGAACTTGGGGAGGATATGCAGGAGGTATGTGGTCTGGAGGAATCGAGTTATTTCTGCAAAAAGAGTATAATGGAATTTAGCGTGAGGGAACCGTCATGTTTAGTATCAATTTTTGCGGATAACAAGGAGGCGATTATGAAGTTGTGTCATTTCAAAACATTTTTGACCTTGGCAACGCCTTCAATCCATATTCCGTTAGATAATTACAAACATATTCTTATAAATAACGGAGACACAGGAATGGTATCGTGCAGGGGAGAACCTAGCAATACAATTAAACTAGCTATTTTCTCTATTGTATCATTACCATGCGGATGTGAGATTCAGTTTAAGTTTGCAACGATAGCAGCAAAAACAAATGGCTGCAGCGACAGACATAATGTTCTCGAAGTTAGAGCAGGCTTTAATATGCCCATAGCCATGGCTTTCCATCTGGATATAAAAGACTTGGAGGCAAATTCTATGCATAATCATTTGATTAAATTACATTTACCAAACGAGATCGACTTACAAAAGGCTTTCAGCCAAGTGCCTCAAGAGATACTTGATAATGGTTTAAATGTAGTAGAAATGGCGAAGGAAATGTTAAAAAACGACACCTTACATCTGTCGCAGTGGAACAAACTGCATCTCACTTTCAAAGATTTAGGAAAGGTTTCACCGATCACTTGGATTTCGTTAATATTGTCTAGTATATCTTTGGCAATGGTGATAATTCTTGTGTACAAATTGAACAGGTACATAGGCTTCCTGTGCATTGCACCGGCGACAAACGGCCTCAACATTTCGCGCCTAAGCCTGAAGCCGTACCGTATCGGCAAATACCTCAGGAAAGCCCCTACCATCCCGACCTTTGACAAGCTCCCACGATTCAAGATCGAGGAGATGGACCATACGGACTGGGCAACAATCATCTTAGCTTGCATAGTGGCCATATTCATTATAAAGTTAATTTGGAAACATTGTGGCTGCCTAAGGGATAAGTGCATGAAATGTTGTATTTGTAACAATTGCTGCTCGACCTCAGTAGGCTGCGAATACTGCGCCTGGGTCAGCCTCAAATTCCAGTGGTTAGATGAGGCATGCACTGTGAAAATACAGCAAGTCGCCGAGGAAATTAACGCTATTTCGGACACCATCGCCCCTATACTTCTGCAGACATCCATCGAGTCGAGGTGGTGCAGGCCTAATCTGTTAAAGATGACTTGGGCAGGAAGGCTCACGTTTAAGTGCTGGGGGCTCCCTAAAAAGTACAAATTGAAAGAAGAGGTTAAGCTATCTAGAAAGCAATCGAACATTTTAGAAAATTTAGTGAACAACCCTTGTGTATCAATTCTCCTGGTACTTATCTACCCCAACGGAGAAAGAGTTCAGCTGAAGTGGAACCGAAAGAGCCCACAACAGCTAAGAAAAAACGAGGGGTAGGTAAAACACGCCACTAATATTTATTACTAACGAATTTAACCTTGGTTTCTATGTTGGTAAGCGTGGTGTTGGGTTACGCCCAGTTACTCAGAGTTCTTATGAATTAATAGAATGATATTTGCTTTGAAAAACAATTGCTGACATTTTTATAGGGATTTTCCTTGTCTTTAATTATTTATGGATATGTGTGAAGAAGAATCGTACCTATCTTTGATGCATGTGAATTATGTTCCTCTACTTACAACAGACTGTCAGACTCAGAGGAGGAAGTAATTGCGTGCGCCCCTGGATTACCCGACTTCAGCGACTAAAGGCTAGGTCGCATAGCTCCACGTCGACACCAGGAGGAGAAATTCAAAGAATAGAACATTATTAATTATAACAAGGCGGGAATCCACTCGGGATCCAAAATGGCGGAACCGCGAGAGAGTGTCGGACGATTGTTGTGTTTTCAAACCATTTTTAGCAGTAGAAGTAACTTTAACCATGTTTTATATTCGTATTTTATCGATGACTATTATCGAAGGGTACAAATTTCTATTTAAAAGAGAGAATTGTGTCATTATTTACTAATTTCGAGTTGTCATACTTACGTGTTTTGCGAAAGCATAAATTGCGGAAGCAGAGTGGCGCCATCTGGCGTTTATTCCTATTATTATGTTTTTGCTCAGTTTTTACGACAGAGGGCGTATCTGGTCGCCAGGGATGATTACCAGAACCTAACACGAGCACGACAGCAGTTTTAAAAATAAGAGGTTTGATCTGCGCTGTTAGACTCGGATAAAAATGATTTATTGTTTGTATTTAGTCGCCTAGAAATTTTTTTGGATTTTCTTAAGGTATTAGTTATCAACTAGCGAGCTAAGAAATACGGCATTCTTGATAGCGAAAGTTGTGATTTTTGCGGAAGCATAGTGGCGCCACCAGGCGTTTATTCCCGATTACAACGGTATTTTCGTAAACCTAGCTATTTCTTCGACTTTTAGTTTAGTAGTATTAAATGTCGAGGCTTTTAATCGCTCAAAGCTTGCATTTTTATGTCATTTATTTGTGAGTTGTTTTATTTTTGCCGTCACTTTTAATTTTATTCATGTCTGAAAAATAAAAAAGGAGAGATTGTGTGGATTATGTAATAGAATTATCCAAGCATCAAAAAAATGAGAAGATGTAAGGATAAGATGGCGACCATTTGAGCGTATAAAAGTATTTAAGGTATATTAGAAGATTTTAGAGTTATGTAGTAAGCTATCGCCAGTACAGGCTTGGAATGTCTTTCGCCGAACCAGAGCGCGTCGAATCGACGAAAGATTTAGCTCTGCTAAGCATATCGATATATTATTTTCTATTCACCGCGAGAGGAGCAGAACTCCGAGCCTGTTTATGAGGCGCTATATTTGTAAACGCAAACGAATTGTAGTAGGATTATCGGTATTTAGATTAAGTTTTGCTACTATATATTGTACGATTAATTAAGGAAATCAAAAGATTGTTTGATTTGAAAAGAGGGGAGGGGACTATGCTATATATAGGTACGCTTGTGTAATTAAAACCTATATGGGTAGTATACTCCCCCTTCTTAGCATCTTGGGTAGTATCCCCCCTACTATTGGAGATTGCCAACCAGCGCATGCGCGCTAGGTCGCGTGGGACGCGCCCACGCTCTATGACTAAATAAAGTAGTTAACATCAACAAGCCGCCGTGTTCACTTGCTTTTCCCTTACATTATATTCAATAATATAACATAAAGTATTCGTTTAAAACATCCCCTGAACTAGATGTACATGGTAAGGGTCTATAACATACCCGAGTCAACAAATATACCGCAGTATTGGTTCCTGAATTCTGCGTGTAGAAACGCTTAACAAATACCCGGTAAACAGAAGTACTGTTAGAAGAGGGCATGGCTCATTTTGGACAACAAAAAAACTAGGGCGTTCCCTTCCAACCCTCCAAATAACATTTTTAGAGACGGTTTAGAGATTAGATTTCTATTTGATCAATATACAACGTGGTATATTGAAGTGAAAGGGATGTCATTAATAACCATGGATTATGCAAATTAACAAAATGCTGATATGACTTATGAGACATGAATAGTGTTAGAGCGTATAATTATGTCGTATGATGGGATTGCCTCATTCCCTCTTAAATTGTTACATTCATCATGGGAATATTCGACAAATGTGAATATAAAAACAATTTCGATAATTTTTGCTTTGAAGGGAGAAGGAATAGTTGCCCCCGGATATATTATGTATGTATTTGAAGTTCCACAAGTTTGAGAAATGGGTTATAAATGTCCAGATACTATTTTGGAATCGTGTGATACTTGAATTAAGATTCCCTATATTATAATATGTATATTATAGTGTGTGTGTGGGGGGGGATTATATGAATATTTGTTACTTATCATACATGCATTACTCTGCAATCTAGAGTGATTTACGCATAGTGCGTATTTCACTAGTGATTTACGTTGGGTTGTCATGGAAACCAATCTGTTTTTTTACTAAGATTACCGGTAAAATTTAAATTTATGACTCGATTATTTCTATTTTCGTGATTAAAAGCATGTATAATAAATCTGTTACCTAACTCGTTCGTTTCAGTCGCTTAGAATATAGTTGCTTAGAATAGTGCACTCGTTGCTACGCAACTCGTGCACTATTCACGCTCCTTCAACCAATTCGTTAGTTAACCTGTATTTATTCAATCCCTCCCTCAGAGAAATATGCTAGCCGCCCTGATGAAACATACTTTTAGAGTTAGATGTTTATTAATAACATTTTTCTTAAATCTATTAAAGAATTTCAATTGATATCATGCAGTGGGTTTTACAATTATTGTTGCCTGATATACAAATGTAGATTCTATAGGAGATACTTGCGAAAGAGACATAGCATGCAACATGATATGTTATGAAGCAAAACGAGTGAATATTGTCTTCAGGTTTTCACCAATGTCCTATAACAAAAAAATGTAAAATAAGTTGAATTATGTTCGGTATTGCCTTAGATGATCAAAAAGCAGGAAACCTTTTCCCTTTTCTGAACGAGTGGCACTGGAAAATTGTTCCATCTAACCATTCACCCTCCTCTAAAACTTATATACTATGGTGGTATTAGATTCACCCATTAAAAATACTATTTGCACAGCTTCGGGAGAAAGTTATAACCCCAAGCCGTAGGGTAATGCACGCTCTAGCATCTATTTACGGGGCTTGTGTGTATGTCTATAGTGCGAAGTTATATACATTTGATAAATTTTTAAAACAATGTAACCCATCATACTAAATCATTTGTGATCATGTGAAGGAGGAAACTGAAAAATAATTCGCTTAAGTTATTCCAATGACACTGTATCTCGCCGGCTCCAATATTAAAATGAAAATTGAGAACTTCGAGCACTAAGCTGTGGACAAAAGTTTTTTTAAAGGATCAAGGCGTGTCGTGGTGAGACATACACGGTCTCCTGCCGACATCATATAAATCATCTCTCTCATTTTAGGACGGATCACGGCTCTTACCCCACACATATCACACGTGAGTTGGATTCAGTTTTAATTCTTTAATTTCTCCTGAACAGATTAAGGAGTATATCCTGCATTTATCGAGGCAGTCATCCATATCCTTAATTCGATATCATTATATACCCGTACTTACAAAATTCTTAGTTTGGGTTTTTAATTCAAGTGATTATTTAAAGCGTAGTGGTAGATTTCGGAGTCAAATAGTTTACATCGCAATGCACTATTCTTTATTTAAATTTGCAATCGCCAACTGATAAGTACTATAGTGCCTGATATTTCCACCAAATTAGTATGAATGACTTTTAAAAACATATATATTAATATAAGCCAGAATAATTAGGCCCATAGTACTTGCCTATAATGAATATACTATAATCTATACGTTTTTGGTTTCGGTTCATGATAAAAGCATGGCTTTTCATGTTTCCGACTTAACTATAATTAATCCACCATATATCATGGAGAGTATAGGTCTGTCTGTTAGCAATAGTTATTGTTTTGTCACAAGCGTATTATGTCTTTCCATAGAATCTAACTTGTTGGTTGAAGAAGCTTGAATATTTCATGAGTTCATGCGCAGCAACGAGTGCAATATTTTAAGCGACTGAATCCAACGAGTTAGTTAACTGATTTATATATATATAGGATTTTTATTCTGAACAGACAAACATTACAATCAGAAAAGAATGTACCATCTGCAAGTCAAATGACAAGCAGGTCTTCCAGGCAAATCTAGCTTATTGAACATCGATATGTTCAATGATCACTCTTGATGTTTAAGACTGACAAAGGTCAGTGTATGATTATAGTATCTGGTCGATTCCATAAAATCTGTGACAATGCCCAAAAAAATCACAAAATTTAGAATTCGTCAAATATCAGGTATCTTTTGCTTATATGTTCTCTGCATATACAGTAATATATGACATGATTTGGGAACACTAATCTTCATAACTTTTTATGCTGTGCCCTTTTGAAATCAAGGGGCACCAGATACAGTTGTCCCCGTGGGTGGGTACATAGGATTTGCTTCCATCAAGGGCTTTAAAACATAAAAAACAAGTTCAAACATTAGTAGTACAATTATACATCCTTATACAAACATGAACGGAAAAAAATAAACATAATAGTTTCATTTCCCATTATGCTAATGATCATTTACATATGTACCCACCCACGGGGACTGTACCCACCCACGGGGACAGTACCCACCCATGGGGACATTACATTATTCTCTGCTCGTGACTTAATGAATCATACATTATCATACATTAGTAGTACATTTACATCCCTACGTACACATGCATGAAAATTAAATAAAAACAAGAGTTTCATTTTCCAATAGACTAGTATTCAAGCATATATTCATATGTACCCACTCACGGGGACTGTACCCACCCACAGGGACATGACATTATTCTCTGCTCTTGACTTCAGGTAAAATGTATTTTGGAAATTCTTTTTGTTCATAACATATCGTTGTGGTATGGCCATACTTAGAAGATAATATAAATTATGAAATTCATATTATTCCAAATTCAATACAGGAAAATTGTACCCACCCACGGGGACATTTCAAATTACCCCATCTTGTGTCTAAGGCTCTGGGCTTTTTAAGCCAAATGCAAATATTATTTTTATGTAGTTTATGTACCAGTTTTTTTAGAATTCCAAGCAGAAAATATATCATTGATTACTTATTTCGCTAAAATGATAAACCCCATAGTATGACAATGATAATTATCAAAAAAAAATGTGCCAATAGTTAATAATTATTCTACATCTTTACTCAATATTAAGAAACATTTATTTTCAATACAGAAATGGCCTAAAAATAGGGGTTTTTTGCCCATAAAATCAATAATTTTGTTCTTATATATACAAAAGTGGGGTTCGCATAAAGGCTTTCAGTGGGCCAAATACAATTATTTGGGTTAGAAATATGTAAATTGGCAAACAAGAGTGTAAGGGGTGAAAAACCTAATGTCACAGATTTTGTGGAATCGACCATCTATCGTTTTGTACTAATGTACATTATTATAGTTTATAGTCATAAATGATGTCCATTCAGTGATAAGTTCCCGTAATAACATCGGGTTACAAACATAACAACAATACAATTTTGGTTTCTCATATACCATAGGCTCCCATACTAGATGCCCAATACACTATAACTATATAGGCTCTTGTACTAGAGTCCAAGACACAAGACATTGGATTTTTCTCTCCATTAATACTTGTAGTGGTGGAGTACCGCCACAATAACACATATTTACAGTCACAATAATACAGTTCAAGATTTCATCCCCCCTTCCCCAGATGTTATCGTTATATCGATCATGTTGTGAGAAAGGATTTACGTTCCTTGATATGTTATATCCCCCCCCCCTTGGTTACCAATCAACAAGTCATACAATGAATGCTGATTGGTTGGTGATATCATCTGATATGTTTCAGTTCTTATTTCTTAAGGTAGGGATCAAAGTCAAGAGGGTACCTGTTTTTCAGGTATCCTCTGAACTCCTTCCTGTTTGGTATTGATTGGACCTCACTAGGAAGAGAGTTCCATAGGTCAGGTTGGGAATAGAGGTACGACCTCCGGAAAATCTCATTTTTCGGAAGGGGCACCTTCAATCTCCTTCCCTTCTTAAGGCTCCTGAGTCCTAGGGTCCTATTGTCAGTATTTGTATCGTCTAATGATCTTATGAAAGCCCTCTCCAAACCATGGGTCTCGCGTCTGGTCTTTAACGAGATAATTTTTAATTCCTTGTGAATATCTTTTGTGCTAGTGTACTTTGGTAGGTGCAATATTATCTTTAGCGCAGAGTTTTGCAACGTCTGTAGCTTTTGAAGATAAGCTTGAGTTGTTGCACCATAAAAAACATCTCCATAATCTATTATTGGCAATATCATCGTTTTATAGATGAGTAATAGTGTTTTCTTACTGCATGCCCCATATAGTTTAGACATGGCCCTCACTCTAGATCTCACAGTGTTGATTTTTTTACACATGAATTTTTTATAGTTTAGTTGTCTGTCGAGCTCAATTCCGAGGTATTTATATGCCTCCACATCACCCATTAATTGGTCATCAATTTATTATATATGCCTTTAATAATATAAAAAGGGACATTTTAAACCTATTTTGTGGACTTGCCCCCGAAGTACGTCCAGCTCTTTACTAATACGGATAAATCATTTATTTCATACAAAAGTACAACGGGTGGATTACATTCAGACTTGATTCAGTCAGCTTCCAGTGCATGCCCTTATAATTTATATTGGGAAGAATAGTAGATCTGGGAAGTATGTTTAAAGAATTCTGCCATTACCATAAAATCTTGACTTAAATTGGAAACAGAATTATCAAAATGGGATCATGTTACATGTCAGGAGTACAATATGGAAGAAAGGCATCAGGACCTAGACACCATAAATGTTTCTTTGAGATTTTAGCTGAAAGTCATTATCAAATTTGGGGAAAATACTGAATGCCAAAATAAGGTACTTTGGTGAAGGCTTATGGATTCATTATGAATTATATGCTATATGTCTCAAAGATTTGCCCGTCCTCTGTATGGTCTGAGTTAATGAATCCGATGATGGTAATATATTTCATGTGAAACCAGAGTGTAATGTGCTCCCGTAAAGTCAGTTATTCTATTTCACTTTATAAAACAGAATTAATTTATTGATTCCTGTATACGTCTCTCTCAAGATCAAGTACTTTTATGGACCAGTAATCCTACTTCACCTTCCCTCCTACTCCATCTTACCATGAGCTAAATCTTTACAGTCATCATGATTTTTCATTTCATTCAAGGTCAATATAATATTTAATACTATTGCATTAAAGAATACGCTATATAAAAACATGTTTAACATAAGAATAGAAATACTATTTTAAGAACATTCTTTTTATCGACTTAATACAATACACACATATCTTCTGCTACTCAGTATCTAGAATAACCTTTGATAATACACGAATAAAAAATATTTCGAACAAACAATATGATGCTTCATATGTTTACCTTGGTCCTCATGTTATTGAGGAACTTATATCTATATGCTTGAAGTTACTGTTCAAGTTCCCTTGACTTTCGTATCTCTAAATCATTGATATTAAGGAAAGCAGCCAAAGGCGGATTCTCTCGAAAGAACCACATATATCTTATATTTGAATTTTTTAACTCTTATCTTACTTTTAATCTTCTTTTTCTTCCTTCTTATGCATTTCCTTCCTACAATCGGATTTAAAGTTATACCCAAAATACCCACAAGGAGCCTATAGTTCTCCAAATTTCATATTATAGGAAGGTTATTTGACCCATAAAAAATGTTTGATCAAATTTACGAACTTCTCTTCTAAATAAAGGGATCCTGTTGGGGCTCCATGCACCGACATTGTAAAATGTAGAGAATTTTAAGAACGATCTAACGTGTAATATATTCTAAACCTTGGGAGCATGAATACAAGTTAAGATACTCCCAGAAAGATGGCTTGGGCTATTATTCGGCTGGAAAGAGACAAGTTTGTCTTATATCTATAAAACAAAACCTGTTTTTCAGAACAGTCAGATATAGTATTTTTAAAAGATTATACAGTCATTAGGTTAGTTTGCTGTATAACTATTTTGGGTTGATTTCCGAATATATTGGACACTTAAGGGCCGTTTGTAGCCCATAAAGACCGGCCGAGGAAAGCAAAGGAAGAAATAAGGAGTTTGAAATGACGTAGGACCAAACAGGCTGGGGTTATAGCTTATACCAAACCGTGCAAATACCCACTCAAAAGCACAACACAAAGTTAAGAAACCCCTTCATTTCCTAGGTAAACTATGCACACCAAATATTAAAGCGTTCTTTTTTCCTTTTTTAACAACAGCAAAACATAAAACCAACTGCTGTGAAGGTTAAAGCAAACAACCGTACACAGACAAGTAGTAGTTAAAAAATAACAGCAGAAATCGCGCATGGAATAATATAAAAACCAAGCATATTAAATGCAGTTGTGATTTGTGATAGTATCTCACATTGATATATCGGTACCTGTAAGATATCATTAATCTAAACACACACACACACACATTCAGCCTGCATGTGATCTATTAGAGTTTTACTCCCAAGGCCTTCTGGGGGAAAATCCTAACTTGATTCAATTACTATTTTTACCAGTGGGAGTTTGTATGTTCTTGGGTTAGATCTAGTAGATCCGCGTCCATGCAGGCGACCGTTCCGTTATATATAGTCCTCTCCTACTTCTCACTTGCAATGTAAATAAATGGTCAAAAATTCCACCGTAGGTGAGAATCGACCCCAAATTATGCTAAAAATTCGAACTTCTTGAAATACAGTTTAATTTACATGGTACATAGGTATGGTATCCCTGGGTATATCCTGAGAATTTGGGAAGGCTACGCCCATTATTAAGAAAATAATCGACCCCTAAAAAAAAATTCTTTTTTTTAGAAAAACAACGACCCCTAAAGATTAACACTATCCAATCAGACTTATCAAATGTGATGATTTGGTGTAAGCAAAACAACATTTCTTTAAATCAGGAAAAATCTAAAGTTATGACATTTCTAGACAAACCTTCCAAGAGGTCCAGGTGGATGTCAACCGAATCCTCTAATTATAAGTTATATCTGGGAACTGCTCTCCTTCAGGAAATCGATTATTATAAATATTTGGGTACTGTCGTCGATTATAGGTGGCCCCCACTAGCAAATAGTGGCGAATAGAGCGGCGATTAGATTGTTAACAGATGACCGGGAAATAGTGGCGAATAGAAAACCTATTGGTAACGCAATTGGTAATGAGCTGTTCCACCATGGCAAGTAGTGGCCAATAGTGGCGAATGAACGGCCAATGGCAATCTATTCGCCGAAGAAATCAAAACGTTTTGATTCTTCGGCGAATGACGGCAAGTTGGGACCAATGACTTGCCACTCAATTACAATGACTTGCCACTCATTTGCACCACGTTCTCCACTATGGCAAGTAGCGTTACCAATATATAGAGCCAATAATTGGCCGCTCTATTGGTAACGGGCTCTATTGGTAACGCTAGTTGCCGATAGTGGAGGCCACCTATTATGATTTACGATTATTCCAAAACCTCATGTATTTAGGAAGAAAGGTTTTAGCAGAATACATTTTCATTGTTGTTTTGAATGTTCAATTCATATGACGTTTTTGAGAAATTTAATTTCATCGATTTTTTCCATTATTATGGTGCAATCATTAAATCCCTTCAAAATATGTTGAACGGCGATAATATCGTGAATGGTGACGTTTGCTTCATTTCTGGTCATAGCAAAGCCATCCCCAATACTACACAAATCATATTGCTGTTTAAACACCATTGTAGTATTAATCTATGATGACGAATATTTATATTCTGTTCATTTTTTGAGACTCACCTCATTTCATTCATACGGTATTTTTTTCGAGAAAAATGGTGCGAAAAAAGGGGGTTTTCTCACAATAATTTTCTAAATATTCATCGGAGATGCAGAAAGGTGGGGGTACCCATTACTTCATTTTCAGGACAGAAACCATTCATGATGGTTAGAATAATGTGAAAGAATCATTTTAAAAAAATTGCTCATTTTGTAAAAATTCTCCCCGACGGTGGAATAGACCAAATATGTTCTTATTGTAGTTATCATTTCATATATTGCATCCATGATGCAGCACAGCTTGGCATTGAGATTGAGATTGAGATACATTTATTTGCGGAAGTTAGGGGACGTTTCTCCTTGTCTGTTAGGAGGATTTCAAGTCCCCAACCCGTTCTTACATTTATCAATGGGCTGGTGATCAATACCACCCTCGTCATTGACTGAGGGATGGCTCACCGCGCTTTATACAGTTAATCTCTTACTCTTATTTTGAGAATGGTATTCTTACAATCATCATTAAAGATGTATACGGTTCACTGATTTCAAAAGACATCTTAGATTATTCAATAAAATTGTCGTCCATCCAAATAAGATCTTTCATTACATGGATTTTAAAAGCTTTCCTATCTATGATTTTATGGGCTACCGTGGGCAGTGCATTCCAGGAACAAGTGATTCTATTTAATAATGATTTGCGTATTTGTTCAGTTTTGGGATATATTTGTTTTAATGTTTTTCTACCATTAGCAACATTTCGCGTGTTTAATAGTCTTAGATCAAGGTTCCTGGGATCCTGGGCCAGACGATGTCCCATTTCTAGCAAATGTAATCGTCGTCTATGTCTCATCTGACAAGAGTTCTGGTATTTTGGGATGGTTTTGTGGTTCCAACAGGATTGGGCTTGCTATACATACATGTCCGATTGTAAATAATTCTTCCATGGAATTTCAAAAAGTAGCCTATAGAAAGGTCCCACATCACAAAAAATAACATTAATTGTGTCACCAGGGAGGTTTATACTCGTTAATATTAGGCAGATTCAAAAGTATAGATATCTTTTCTTACGAATATTGTTTGATAATGCTTTATTGTCAATATAAATTTAGACAGTCAGTGGGATCTTCTTCACGGTTAGGAAGAATTTTAAAGTTCACCTGTTTTGCAGTCTAGATACAGGTACAATAACCACTATCGTCAATGACAACTGCGGTCCTTGCAGTGTATTTAATCTCTTATATCAAAATTTAGTTTTTTCCTTTTCAATTATACCAATTTTTCCCCCAACACCAGGTATTTATTAAATATGTCAACAAAACATTCCTTGGGTCACGTACATCGAAGGTTACAACACGCCCATGCATCTCTTCCACTAGTATATACCTTTTATACTCAGAGAATTTTACCACGCAATAAGTAGATAGATATTAAAACTACATAGACGATAGTGAAATGTATAATATGTGTATCATAATCCCAATATGAGAACGATGATCGGCAAGTGAGACTCAGATTAAAGAGTGTGACCACTCCCTTGGTATATACTACCCCTCCCTGTTAAGGGTGTAGTTCCACTGCGCTAAAGGCCCACGTTAACATGTTTAGTATATAAATTAAAGCGAAGAGGTGCGCAAAATTAATGATAGCGCAGCGCAATGATAGCGCAACTGGGGGGGCGTTTCATAAGTTAACGCAGCGTGCGTTCGTTATGGTAGCGTAACTATGGGTTATATAGAGAGCGATAAATTTAGCGCGCGTTCGTTATAGTAACGCAATGTTAGTTGACGTCAATTTTGGCCCTTACCGCGCGCTATGTTAAAATATGTCGTTCTTTATTTGGTAGCGACTAACGCGCGCTGCGTTAACTTAGGAAACGCCCCCTGAACAGTCCCTTCTTGCGCCAAGCAAGTTGTGGTAATTCTCCTCTGAAACTGCGGGAGGGATTGCCGCGATTTTCACGGTGGACATACTTTGGCATTGTGGGAACCCGTTCCACTGTGTTTTATTAGCGATTTCCTAGAAAATAAGGGTTTAATAAGGGTTTCAAATATAATTTCCACCTGTTTACGTTTGACTTTCCACAAAGAAACAGTAGCTGGAAAACCAGTGGAAGTGAGTCAAATAGGTTCAATGCTGCGTCATAAGAAATAACGGGTTGTCATAGCAAAAGAGTTCAACACTGCATCATAAGAATGAATATAAGTCAGTAACATAATCCCCCCCCCTGTCCTCCTCCATCCATCCTCACTTAATTTGTTTAAAGTTTAATATATTAAACCTCTCTATTCTTGATTTCTCTTGATAATTATTCTAATAGAACCCTCTTCCCCTATCTCTGACTCCATCTCTCTTCCCATCTTTTTGTCTCAAATTACCTATCTCCATCCCTGCCCTTTTACCCATTCAGGGCAGGGACTGATGACTTTCAGAGGAATGTCTTGAGGCATTCAACTGGCACAGTGCTGAGTTCTGGCGGGGGATGCCTTAATTGAGGCAATCATTGGAATTCATTTCAAACAAAACATGGATCTAATAATATTATTTCTTT
Source organism: Sthenelais limicola (assembly GCA_942159475.1). Taxonomy (NCBI): domain Eukaryota; kingdom Metazoa; phylum Annelida; class Polychaeta; order Phyllodocida; family Sigalionidae; genus Sthenelais; species Sthenelais limicola. The sequence continues at coordinate 45,269,024 of OW804095.1, read as the reverse complement.
TACTTTTTGCCATATTATGGTGTAATAAAACACTATGAAAAGGGGACATTAACACTACGGCATGGGTGGGAGGTTCTTTCGGATAGCCACGATTGCAGTGTACCTTCGATACAAAGCCATTACTAGATACGGTACATACTATTATGACATATGCACCACTCTGACGCCCTTCTTATTAATGTTTTGAACAGTATTGATGAGAGGCTATTATACCTTCATGATTTTCTACCCAATCTTATATTGTTCGTTATCCAAGACAATGTAAGACCCCGAATTAATAGCTCAACACCTATAAATAATACAGGTTATACGGTCAGTTCATTTTAGTTTTAATGACTTTGTATTCGGAAATATAGGCAGATTAAATCGATACGTCGACTCTCTGACACTTGAAATTGGAGTTTCTGAGCAAAAAGAGGGAACATCTCAAGATGGTAGGTCAATAAACCTTATAGACGCGGGATTTTTCTGTACAAAGAGAGGGTGTTCTTACTACTCGCACATTAAACCATGCCTCCGCGGCAAGAAAAAGGCTTCTACAGGGGGTGCGCTGCCAAATGGATCACGAACATAGAAAGCGATTACACGAAAGTAAACACTCCACCTTTCCAGCGCCCACCAGCATTTTAGGTGGGCAAATATATACCCTTCGCTGTAATAACACCATACAATATGGGCGTCGGTTCTACCTCAACCCCCTCTAAAAACGAGTGTTATATTGACATATTTCCAATTTCAAATCTGAATCGATTTAATCAAGGTTTTCTGTTGAAATAAAAAAAATAATGAGAAATATCATTTCCCATCTTTCTGATATAGATCCTTGCTTCTAGCTTTATTAAATTTGTTCAATTTTGAATGAAAATGAGTGGAAAGGAATTCTGGCTTCTAATATCTGTCAATCTTTGGGAAACACTCTCAATAGTAGAGATCCTAAACTATTAAATAATAGGTGTCATGATTGGGAACTCATCCTGACATGAATGAGGGTATAGATACAGAATACTTACATAAAAGAGATGCGTTATTAATTCCCTAAAACACTGATTGTTTACTTACATAAAAGACATGCGTTGAAGTTATTAATTCCCTAAAACACTGTATATATAATATGAACAATTGGAGGATAATGGTAATTTTAATGCTTTTTTTTAAAAAGTACGTTTAGCCGCATTTTATGAAAGCAGTATTATTGTTGAGGTTAGCTAATCATACAAATCAAAAATAATTACAAAATAATACTCTTATATTCTGTAATTTGTCAATGGTGGTTCCATATTTTGAAGGCTAATTTTAGATGAAGCAATTCCTCTGTATTATTACCTTCCGGCCGAAACCATTAAATCTACAAACATTTCTCAAAACCACACCCTTAAAATATACTATGGTTTTATCTGGTGCATTATTCACGAATTTTATCTATTTTACTATTTTTATTTAGTACACTTTTTTCGTAATTGTTTAACACCACCCTTCCCCAGACCGCGTGAATCATTTTATTATCTTCTAAGTACATGTCAACTACTGTTATATTAAAACGTTTGCCTTCGACTAAAACATCATCCCTCCTCTTGTCTATGTCAAAAACCACAGCGAATAAGTGTATTTGTCTCAATAAAGCGTTATAAAACATCAGTTGGCAGGTATGTCTATATGGGCATATCTATTTGTTTTCCCCCACCTGTTCATCTTTCTTTCTTAGGTAAGTTCATTTCCCTCGGCAGAATGTTTTCTCTTTTCCCGGAATTAGAATGTCATTGGAGCTTTGCGAGATCTGATACGTAGCATGGATATAGTGAGTCTTGAATTGATTTGATAAACTCAGACTTCTAATTTAGCTCCTAGGCTAGTTTTAATACATACCGATCGATGTATAATTTATTATACAGTTTTGATTTGATTTGATAAATTTATTTTCGATCTCATCATAGCTGTAAGTCGACTTCTCCAGCAAAAGGGAGGTTTTCAAGTCGGCTTTATAGATAACAATATCACTTAAGTCAATGACTGGAAGTGACTATCTACTACAAATTTCATTTTGGTATAGTCACAATTCGCTTCCTTGTATGGCATTATAAAATAAAACACTTACAATTTTCTCCTCTCTGATATATACATCGTAGATTTTCTCCTTAGTCAATAAAACTTTCGTCTGACCAAATCAAGTGTTTGGTGACATATTTTTAAATCTAGTTTGTTGTCTATTCCATATGTAAGGGATTTTTTTTTATTAAGTATCGATTTTCTAATTTGGTCACCTTTTGGAATTTTGCAAGTATATCCTCATACGTCGCCCAGAAAATATAAAATATCTGATACAAAACTCATCAACATTGGTTCGCTTTAGTTATTCCCTTGTGTCAATCCCCGTACAGTAAGCCAAAAACGGTTAATTCATAATGATTTTATTGTTGTTGTCGCCAATTTTAATATATCAAAATATACCCTACTACTACTACAACTACAAAACAAGCCATATTCGCCGATCTGATATTCACCGATCTATTGATAAAATTCCAATGGATAAGATTTTATATCATATTGGACAAAACAAAGCGATTTCATGTTAAAGTCTTGGCAGAAAGGGGGAATCGCTTAACGATGCGATCTTTGATAATTTTGAGAAGGTATAACGGAGTGAACGATGACAAAAGTAATATCAATGTTGATATGCCGCGCCGCATGATCTCTTACTAAATTGGAGGACATAAATATGTGCCCGAAAATACTGGGGATATAAGCAGTTTATTTTAGTGAAAGAAGAAGTTCATAAAGATAGATAAAGGAGTATAAAGGGCCATCCCAATGCCCAGCGAAGTCACTCGGGGAAGTATCCTAGGCCCTTTAATGCTCCTTATTTTTGAAAAACAATATTTTAAAAATGGTATTTAAAGGGCATTTTAACTCTTTATGTGGACAATGCAGTGTTGACATTGTCACATCAGGTTGGATTTGAACTTAAGGTAAGGACCTAGGAAGATATAGATTGATATTGTAGATGGTGTGAACTCGAGAACAACAATAGTACAATTATTATGTATTATGTATTATAGTACAATTAGAATGATATGGATACAAAAAGGAAAATAAACCGGTCATTCGGGAAAATATTTCCAATATTTAGGTTTTGACATAGACAGGAAACTTAACAATGGCTCGATCAAGAGGTCAATGGGATGTATAGGGAAGACTCATGGAAACTATTTTGCATTAGAAGGCGTCGGGGCTTGAGATAGAGAACTTTGAATATACTGGATCCCTATAAAAGCCTATGTATATTTAGCCCTGAAAACAGAATGAAAATGTTTATTCTAAAACTAAACTGTTATTTAAAAGAAAAGAGAGATATCTGCAAATAACTCACAACAGAGCTTTAAGATCTACAGAGGGCATTATACTACGTACAGCATTACATTGTAATAAAAGGTTTGGACATTCTAAGAGTGTTTTATACTGCAAAAATCATAGAATGTGTGCCATCCCCGCCCCCCCCCCCCCAATCCTACTGAATCAAAACATTTATGATGACGACACCTTTAAGAAATACATTATGTTACTTTACAAAGATTTAGAAGAACAGAAAGATGTACGATAATGGTTCAACTAGCTTGTTTTTCATCCTCCACATATTGTTATCGTTTTTACGTACTGTTTGTTGAGCTGGTTCTGTAGGTGTAGAGGATAGTAGAGACAGGTTTTTGGATTCCGTCGGGGTGGCAATTATCCCCGCACAGTCCTGGGCTTTCTTTGGAACCTATATGAGGTAAAGCCGTTATAGAGGGTGGCGAGCTCCTCCCTACATGGCTCATGCATTTGGCTCTAAACATCGAATCATGTGGCAACGTATGAAAACATTCTAAATAAGACTATGCGCAATTTACATTTGAACTTTGAGATGCCTATAGCTCAATAAAACTGTTGAAAAACGTCACCACTTAATGGATACTTCGCGCCTGTAAGTAGTATACTAAAACTGTATTTTGTCAAGGGGTTCACTGGAAAGCTAAGGCCTAAAATAAAATTAGCTTTGTTTTCGATAGCCCGACCTAATAAATTGCCGCTGACTCAAGTGTTTTAAGGCATTTGAAAAATAAAATTAAAATGTCCCTACCGACCCAAAATAAAGTATCATAAAAAAAGTAAAAAAATCAATATTTTGGGTCCCATAAGGACAGTGACATATGTATATATATATTCCGAAAACATTTTACAAATCATTATCAGAACTGGGTTAGGCCTTCTGCATAAATGCAGGTCTTCCTCGACCGCCCATTAAACAATATCTATAATAACACAATGCGTTTACACTAATTTTCATTTGATTTCTTATTGCCAACAGTTTTATGCTGGCATCTTATCTCCTCTCTTCGTAATTAAAGACTTGTTCACTGTTTCATTTTTGACATAGCGTCGATTTTCTCATGATGTACTTAATGATATTCATGTTTCTTATGCTAACATCTTGTCTCTTCTTGTCGCCTCTATTCGTTAATTCAATTTGTTCACAGTTCCATTTTTAATATAGTGTCGACGTTTTCTCATGATGTATTTCATGATATTCATGTTTCTTATGCTAACATCTTGTCTATTCATTAATTCAATTTCTTCATAGTTTCACTTTTACTTTTACTTTTTTCTAGTGTCGATGTTTTCTCATGATGTGTACTTCATGACTTTCTTGCTTCTCACACTCTGTTGATTAAATTTGATCATCTTTTTAAGTATTCTTGATCGGTAACCTTGACATTTACAAGTTGAAATTGGATTATATAAATATTTGGTTGAATACGGAACACGATACCATTTCGCTTACCCCTTCCCTATCTCCACCCTTCCTCCTCCATTCTGAAGAGTTTCATAATTCTCCTTACGGTCCTGTAAATTAATCCTTGGTAGTCACCCATTCCCACCCCAGATGTCCATCTAGTATAATATTGTAGACACAGCATTAAATTAGATAGGATTGTTTTGGTACTGTATATCAGCATGTTTACAATCACCTATCTAGTCTTAATATGGTATGTTAATTAATTGCTTGCTTAAATCTCCTAAATTCTCAAACGTTTTCATTGATTGACATGTAATTATCTTTTATTATATTGGAGACTTAGTTATGCTCATATTCAATACAAAAAATGAAATACTGAAAAAGAAGAGTCGGAAGAAGGACATTTTAAACATTCAAATATTCCTGTTATTTTTCATTCTGATGCCTTTGTTTTTCAGAATCTCTTTCCTTGATATGGCATCGAGACAGATCAACTGGTCAATCACTTTGATATTACTACTTCTTTCCATCAGACTCGGGCTGGTACATGGGCAAGGGGGAAAGGCTGGACAAAAGGGTGAACCTGGAGGAACTGGAGGTACAGGTGGAACGGGTGGCACAGGGGGAACAGGAGGTACTGGAGGAACTGGAGGCACAGGTGAGTGATCAATATGCTGCTGAAGACATTCTGATATTCAATGTCATGTATGCAAACTTACATGGTAAGATCCAGATTTTTATAACTTAAAACGTTTTATTACAAGGTATAATATGGAATGCAAGTGGAAACTTGAAATATTGTAAATGAATTGTTTGGTCCTTATAGCTAAGTTTGATTTGAATAAATATAAAAGAGCTACTCATGTACTAGGTATATTAACCGTTGCCTTTTTTGTTAGGTGGAACGGGAGGCATTGGTCCAGAGGGAGCTGCAGGTCCACCAGGAAATAAAGGTCCACCGGGTGTAGCAGGAAATCAAGGCCCTCGTGGCCCGCAAGGAGTAGAAGGCCCAGTTGGTCCACCAGGTGACAAAGGAGAAAAGGGTGGAACTGGTGGAACTGGTGGAACTGGAGGAGTTGGAGGACCTGGGGGAACTGGTGGCACAGGTGGCACAGGGGGAACAGGGGGAACAGGGGGAACTGGTGGGACTGGTGGGACTGGACTCCAGGGGATCCAAGGGGCTCAAGGTAATAAGGGCATGAAAGGGATGCTTGGTGGAACTGGTGGCACAGGAGGAACTGGTGGCACTGGAGGAACTGGAGGAACTGGAGGAGTTGGGGTTCAGGGGATTCAGGGTGCACAGGGCACAAAAGGTGCCAAAGGTGAATTAGGAGGGACAGGAGGAACTGGTGCTCAGGGTGTTCAGGGTGTGCAAGGAATACAGGGGCCACCTGGGGCACAGGGCAACAAAGGAATGAAAGGTGGAACAGGGGCACCAGGAAGCAAAGGGGGAACTGGAAGTACAGGAGGAACTGGGGGAACTGGTGGAGTAGGTCCTGCTGGAATTAAAGGTGACCAAGGTCCACAAGGTGCCAAGGGAGAAAAGGGAGGTACTGGAAATACAGGAGGAACTGGAGGAACCGGGGGAACAGGAGGGACAGGAGGGACAGGTGGAGTTGGAGCTCAAGGTTTGCAAGGCAATAAAGGTCTGAAAGGTGCAGCTGGCCCCAATGGAGAAAAGGGTGGGACGGGAGGAACTGGAGGGACAGGTGGGACAGGAGGAACAGGTGGAACAGGGGGTGTAGGTGGGACTGGGGGCACAGGTGGAACAGGTGGCACAGGTGGAACAGGTGGTGCTGGACCACAAGGGCTACAGGGAATTCAGGGACAAGTAGGATCCAAAGGGACCAAAGGTGATACAGGAGGAACTGGAGGAATTGGTATTCAGGGAGTTCAAGGTGTCCAAGGGCCTCCTGGTACCAAAGGAGAAAAAGGGTCTACAGGGTCCCAGGGTGGAACTGGTGGTACAGGGGGTACAGGTGGAACTGGGGGAACAGGGGGAACAGGAGGTACTGGAGGAACAGGAGGTCAGGGAATTCAAGGTATCAAGGGGTCTCTTGGATCAAAGGGGGAAAAAGGGGGAACAGGAGGAACAGGAGGTACAGGAGGAACTGGTGGAACAGGTGGAACAGGTGGAACAGGTGGAGTAGGACCACAGGGTGTCAAGGGTGCACAGGGTCCTAAAGGTAACCAGGGAGGAACTGGAGGGGTAGGAGGCACTGGAGGAACAGGTGGTACTGGTGGCATTGGTGGTACTGGCGGGACTGGAGGCAGGGGGAGCCAGGGACCAGAGGGGGCACAGGGCCCAGAAGGCGTTCAAGGACCAGCAGGGGCTGAAGGTCAGGTTGGACCAAGAGGTCCACAAGGTCTACCAGGATCACTTGGTGGAACAGGTGGCACAGGTGCTACTGGAGGGACAGGTGGCACAGGAGGCACTGGTGGCACTGGTGGACTAGGACCACCTGGAGCAAAAGGTGCTTCAGGTGGCACAGGTGGAACTGGGGGTACTGGTGGGACAGGAGGTACTGGGGGAACAGGAGGCACAGGAGGTACTGGGGGAACAGGTGGAATTGGACTTAAGGGGGCCACAGGTGGAACAGGAGCTACTGGAGGAACTGGCGGTACTGGAGCTCTTGGTCTACAAGGTCCTCCTGGGGGCACTGGAGGTACAGGGGGAACCGGTGGAACTGGTGCTTTGGGACTACCAGGTCTCAAAGGTTCTACAGGTGGTACAGGAGGAACTGGTGCTACTGGAGGAACTGGTGGTGCTGGTGCAGTAGGTGCTCAAGGTATAAAGGGAAGCACTGGTGGAACTGGGGGAACAGGTGGTACAGGAGGAAAAGGTGCAGCTGGAATCCAAGGTCCTCCTGGAGGAACAGGTGGGACAGGTGGAACAGGGGGTACTGGTGGAATTGGACCTGCAGGGCAAACAGGCAAAGCTGGTGGCACTGGTGGCACTGGTGGTACTGGAGCACCTGGTGCTAAAGGAGGTACAGGGGGCACAGGAGGAACTGGGGGAACTGGGGGTACTGGTGGTGCAGGAGGACCAGGACAAAAAGGAGCCCAGGGTGCTCAAGGTCTGATTGGAGGAACAGGTGGCACTGGTGGAAAAGGAGGAACTGGAGGTACTGGTGGCCCCGGTCTTGGTATAAAAGGTATGAAAGGAGAAATTGGGGGAACTGGTGGTACAGGTGGGATTGGTGGCACTGGTGGTACTGGTGGTGCAGGAGCAAAAGGGGCACCTGGATCAAAAGGTGAGAAAGGAGGCACTGGTGGAACAGGAGGTATTGGTACAAAAGGGTTGCCAGGTGGTACTGGAGGGACAGGAGGCACCGGAGGTACTGGGGGAGTGGGAGTTAAAGGAATGAAAGGAGCTCAAGGATCCCAAGGTGGGACAGGAGGAACAGGTGGTATGGGAGCAAAAGGAGCTCAGGGTCTGCGTGGTACTGGGACTGGGGGAACAGGAGGAACAGGAGGTACAGGTGGAACAGGAGGAACTGGAGGTACTGGTGGTGTGGGTGCTGCTGGGCTTAAAGGCATGAAAGGCATGAAAGGTGGAACAGGAGGAACAGGTGGAACTGGAGGTACTGGTGGAAGTGGGGGAACAGGTGGTACTGGGGGACCAGGAACCAAAGGTATGAAAGGTGGTACTGGAGGTAAAGGTGGAATTGGAGTTGCTGGAGCCAAAGGAGAGAAGGGTCTACAAGGTGGGACTGGAGGTACTGGTGGAGTAGGACTTCGTGGCCCACCTGGAGGAACAGGTGGCACAGGAGGTCCTGGTGCCAAGGGCATCTCTGGTGGCACTGGAGGAACAGGGGGACCAGGTACAAAAGGTCAGACTGGAGGAAAGGGGGGAACAGGAGGAAGAGGGGCTACAGGTGACAAAGGCATGAAAGGCAATGCTGGGGGCACAGGAGGTACAGGTGGCCCTGGAGTTATAGGACCACAGGGTTTGAAGGGTCAAGCTGGAGCTAAAGGGGATACTGCAGGTACTGGTGCACCAGGTATGAAAGGAATGAAGGGGGGATTTGGAAGTACTGGGGCCACAGGTGGGACTGGAGGAAGTGGTGTGAAAGGTGTACAAGGCCCTTCTGGAGGAACTGGAGGGACTGGAGGACCTGGAGGACCTGGACAGCAGGGTCAGAAAGGTATTGCTGGGTCCACTGGGACAAAAGGTGAAAAAGGAACCCAAGGACTTTCTGGACCACCAGGCACTGGTACTCAAGGATCAAAGGGAATGAAAGGTGACACCGGTTCATTGGGCCCACCTGGCTCCAAGGGTGACCAAGGTCCAAAAGGTAGCATAGGTCTCCAAGGTGTTGTTGGCATAAAAGGTGATAAAGGACATGTTGGCACTAAAGGCGAAATTGGTCTAATGGGCAATGTAGGACGAAAAGGTGATGTGGGACCCCCTGGAGATTTGGCTAGTAAGTACACTATACATATCCATTTAATAAAACGTAGTCTTTTTATTGTTAATGTAGTATTCATGGAATGCTTAGTTTTAATCCCAAGTGTAAATTATGTGTATTGCGCTAGATTCAGTAGACTCAATGTTTGAATGATTTGTTTTCCGGCAAAGTCTAAACAAATACGCCAAAATTTATGCTAGCACCAATAGGAATAATTATTTATAATGCATACAGTAAATTAAATATTTGAATTACAGAGAACCACTTCATCATTACGTTTTGCATCACTAGCAACTCAAATCAAGCTCTTTCGACACAGAAAGATTCCCTAGTACAATTCTTAAAACAGCAGGTCGGTTTACTTAGAATTATTTCCCTTTTCGTCCCTTACCTTTTGTTTGTGGTAGTATATGTTTTAAGATGTGCTTAATGGTAACTTATAACTATGAATTTACTTTATTATGTTAAGCTATTGAACTAGGGTAGGTATAGTTAACAACAACCTATGAGCTAATTATGTACTAAAGGCAATAGTTCTCTGTTTTGTATTTGTATATGTCTCACATTTTTACTTCAACCATTTGCTACAGTACCTGGCAAACAGATTTGCGACCGCCACCCCAGTCTCTGCCGCAGTCGTCACTTGGTTTGTACATCCCTTGTTTGTTTATATTGCTCATGTTGTGGAATAAAATTTTACTTCTTAATGAATTCTTATTGTCCATAAACCCAACTGCTTTTAATCAAAACATAAACTCATACTTCAAATATACTTTCATAGGCCGATAACAAATGGTCTTGGAGTAGAGATAGTTCTGGGATGTGTACAATATTACACACCAGATGAGGAGGCAGAAATATTCTTGGCAGCTTTAAAACTTATCGAGGAATTGCAAACAAAAGGCCTTCTTACACCTACCATCGGTGGGATTGATGTCACAGTCGGATGCAAATATTCAACAACTAAATGTAACGGAATAAAAAAAGACATACGTAAGTGAGCTAATGGTCACTATTAAAGCCGCCAGCCCCAATATTTATCCAAATTCGCACATAACATTTTTTCATGGCAAAATGAGAATGATCGAAAAATAATAGACTACGTTCCGAAAATAATTCATTGTTACCCATATAGATTTCTTTTAAAAAATATTATTGGTCTAAACATTTAAAGCCTTATTTATCTCAGTTGAGACCATCATAAGCAAATAAAATAATTAATTTAATTAGCCTCACAATTTGACTATATAGAAGTATCAATCATGCACTCGCATAGCGACTATAGTAAGAGTATTACAATTTATAGCTTAGTATATTTTTTATGAAAAATTCACAGTATACATACATATATATATGTATATATATACGTATTATGTATAATATATATTCTAATTCAAATAAAATATACAGAGTAAATTGCTTTGACGGAAGAAGTATACAAGCATAACAGCTCTAACAAGTATATAACCAGAGGGCGGGGTTTAAACTTGGCACACTCCAAGTGTCCCTGCTTGCCGCCAGTCCATTGCCCTTTTTGAACTCTCTAACATTACTTTAAAGGATTCGTTTCATATTTGTTGTGAACAGCTGAGCAATCCAAAAGCTTACTTCTAGTGGAACTTCGGGAATGTAAATGTGACAACGAGAAGAAAGATAGTAAAAGGTCCCCTAACTGCCCGTACGTATTCACCTGTATTGCTTATATTTCCTCTAATTCACGATCGCCAAAAGTATTTGTGTAATACATCTATACTGAACACCTGTCATAAACAGCTATGTTTAACTATTAACAATTTTAAGTGAATACACGTTATTAGATAGGAATGTCGAATTACAAGGCTTTTTAAAATTTGTTTTACTGTGATTTTCCAGTTTATTAGTAGTAACCACGAGTATGTTTTATTGGATATTTGCTTTGAATTGAATTGAAATTTTTACCACAGTCCAGCCTGTTGTTCGGCGGATGTTTTGGGCGGAAAGCTGTCTTCTTGGATAATTGGTCTCCTCGCTGGTCTACTACTCCTGTTCTTCCTGAGCATGATTCTCTGCTGCTTGGGTTTCTGTCTTTTCCTTCGACTGAGAAGCGCCTTTAGTGGATTGGTTGCCGCTCCAATGGCGGCTACAGCAGCACGAGTGATTACTACTCCTGCACGGCCTGTTATGGTTCAGCCAATGAGGGTGTTGAAACCCCAAGGAGAAAATCAACAATTCAGATATCGGACAAATTATCAGTTGCCTCAAACAGAGAATGCATACTCAATGCCATCTCAGACATCATGGAGCGCAGTAAGGCGAAGTCCCCAAAAACTTCAGGTTATCGGTAGTGACTCCTAACGTCAAACTCCAAGAGTATGGCCGGGGAGTATGGGACACAGCATATTGCTATTTAGACCCCGTTGGTTGGTCTGAGCTGGCCCGTTATAGACGCACAGAGTGGCCAGCGGGACCGGTAGTGGCCACTGGCCCTCTATGCCTAGAGAACTTCCGGTAAGCCAGTGATCAAGAGGGACGATTGGGGGGTTTAACTAATGTCAACAAGTTATAATTTATAATTTATTTTTTCGGGGAAACTGATACTAACAGACTGAAGTCCAACGGGGACTAAAGCCATTAGAGCCTTCGTTTATTGTCCTTGCTGGCCCACTAAGCCTTTGGGAACCTGTCTCGGCCTCCGGCCTCGACAGGATTCCCGTCAGGCTTAGAGGGCCGCTTGGACAATAAACTCAGGCTCTAATTGCCCAACATGATCGAAATAATCAATATAACATTATACCAAGCTGGTAGATGTTACGGTATACATGTAGGTGGGATTGGTAAAGATCGAATTGTCATTCAGATTATGGAAAGGTTATTCAACGGGGAAAATTTGAATAGATTTACATCAGTAGAGAAAATTTAATTGTGATTTTGACCATACTCTATAGTAGAGTCGATGAATATCATTCACTTTTGACATACACATTTGTAAGGGCTTCTGAACACTGTTGATTCTTCTCCATGCATCTACAAATCCACTCATGGGAGGATTAAATATTGAATGTGGGTAATGCAACAGGCCACCTAGTGGTAATGTATTATACACCCGTGCATATAAAACTAGAACTATTGCTTAGGGAACACGGATTTAATACATTATTGAGTCAATTAGCTTTATCTAAATTCAGATCGGGGACCAAACGTATATTTTGCATTACCTTTAATGCCACAAATGTTGATATATGTCATGTGTTTTGACATGAATATATCATTTTACAGACACAGAACTATACAATAGTATTTTTTATTATGTATTCCTTTGCTGTGATATTGTTTCTGTGTGTGGGCTTATCAACATGCTGTGATTGTCGTAAAAGATCAAGTCATTCGATTATTATTATTATAGTTTATTGAAGTGGTATAAGTACACTGTTCCACAATAACAAGAGGTTTAACAAAGTTTGAGCTGCAGCATATCAAACTTCACCACGTCTGAAAAATAAAGAACGTTTCATGCTTCAGCTCCATTTACAGCTCTTTCAGCCTTAACTGCTCCTTATAATAACGACAATCGCTAAGTCTATCTGCGTTTGCGTGTGTTTTACAGCTATTAATGTTTTCAACATTGAACACGTGTTGTCTACATTATCAAATATTATTAATCACGGTTGAATATATAACATATATATATACTGAATTAGCAACCAGGAAAATAACATTTCCCTTACTTATTTGTCCGTATGAGCTGACTATGAGTATCCCCCGGCCGTTGCTTTTGGCACAAGTCTACATTAATCTGTCTCTAAGTCAGTCCACCATTGGCCAGTGAAAATATTTGTTCCTTAAGGCAGTTTTGCATAACATTAACTTTATAAGCGTGTGTTTAATTGCAAACTAGTTTTAATGTAGGAATCTGGTCACAAGAGTCCACGACACCTCAACTCGCATAGATTATTCCAACACGCACTGACATATATGCCGTTTCAAGAAAAATGCACTTAGATTATAGTCACGAAAATTCGTATAAAAAGATTTGTTTCAGCTATGGTTAGAGGTGTGTCTTTTGGATTTGCCACTATTGATTTCGATATAATTTCTGAAAGTTTTAAGTCCAGCTCGAGTCTACTACTGCCAGATGTAGAGATATTACTTTCTAATGCTGTAAACGGTTCTACTCGTTTCGCTTTTATAGTTTATATGAATTTCGAAAATAGTGTGATCATGAGAAAAGAAGTCTGGTTAATATTTAACTGGGATATATAACCGGCTGTACATCCTGCTTATAACAAAGATGGGTACCAGTACATATACTATGCAAGTTAATGTCAATAATATTACTTGTATTATCAGGAAGAATTTAAAGTCTGATTTTGAGATCTAACGTTAGTTAGTTATCAAAACTTATGTAGTGTCGGCTGAGTGAGCTGTATTCATACTCGACAGTTTTCTTATTGAAATCCACTTTTCCTTATTCTATGTACGGCAAAGAATGTGATCTATGAGAAGCCCCTTCTTGTAATATCTCACTTGAAAATGTATTATGTCTGTGGGATTAACGAGTTGGGACGAGCTATATTATTGGCATTATTTCTGGTCTTCCTATTGCAAGAACAATCATTACATAGCCTTAATTCCATAGCCTACATATAGTGGTTAAAATTTGTACCTGAAATGGGATTATGTAAGCTTGACTTGACTGTATTGGATTGACTCTATATGAATTGAAATTAAAATCATGCGACACATGGACATATTCATGGTATGTGGATATGTTATCTATATTGTCTGCTTGATGCAATTTAATCCTATTAAATATTGAAAAAGCCTGAATGAGAAATATTTCAAACAAAATTCAAGCACAAGTAGTGTACGTTTTCCCAATTCAACTGCTGCCTATGAATCTCTATATTATTGGGTGTCAAGGTTGTTAAAGTGTTCTGTTCTGTACTATGATAGACATGGCCAAGCCCATTTGAAGCTCGGAACACTGTCTCACGAATTATTATTATATTTACAAGTCCTAGTAACGTTCAGGGGAACCCTTACTGTCATGGATATGCACAACTTTTCCCCAAATCAAATTATTTAAATATCTTCCTTATAATCACCGAGGCACAAACATAATATATATCATATACCTTTCAGTAAGAAAACGTTACTTATCTTAGTTGTAACGCAAGGCACCATATTTTAGTTCGGGGTAATAATTGAATTTATGTTCCAAATTTTGACCCTGTATTTATGCACTGATTATTTAACGATATATGTAATATAGGCACGTGTATCAGACTTATAAATGGGTCGTTCTAAACAAACTACAGTAACAATGTATACATGCTCCTTTAGAATTGTAGCAATAGAAATAATTGGAAAGAAGTCATGAATCTTTGCATATTGAATACACATTTATGGACGGTAGAAATACGTTAGAAATATGCTACCTGTTGAAGATAGAACTGTGACAATCGAAGCATTTAAATTTATCTCTTCATATTGGACTTAATACTGATTTGTGAATGGAGACCAAGGATTTTTAACAAAGATTATTTGTGCCTATTCTATTGGACGCATATTGAAAAGAGACACACATCAACGTGGATCTGAGTTGGTTCATATAAACATACTCTACATGAGAAAGATGCAAAAGATGATGAAACCGATGATGAATATGACGTGATGGTTAGGAATGATGATTGGATGATGCTCGATTTACTTCATACTGATGAAACAACTATACCGTGATGCACCAATTCATTTCCAAGATTATAAGATGACAAGATATCATTAATATATTTCATGATAATCATAAAAAATTATGTGATAACGATATATAAGATAAAATGGATAAATACATAATACGAAGTAGCAGAGTGATTCCAATAAATATTGAATACCATGATAATTTAGATCATCGCAGAAATATTTCAATTAGATACGGTACGTGATGTTATGATATTATATCGATCCCGGGTATAAATGTAGCTCCTGTTCCAGACAATTGTACAACTTATATAAGGCACAGGGACGGATGGTTGTAAATACCATGTCTGCACTTACGATAATAAGCAGTCTTCTATGCTAAATGATTTCCTCAGGTTATACCAATGTTTCCTGGTCGACCTCTTGATCCTGGGCAATTTTCTCCCAGTGTGGCCATCGTTCCTGTTGCCAGCTATGAGTTTGCCGAGGCTGGAGGCCCAATTGTGACATGTGTGCAGTTTGTCGTTGGCCTTTTATAAAAGACCCTTGTCTAGTTTCGGAGGCAAGTGACCGATGGGGGGAAGGAGATGGAGGAATTAGGGACGATGGGGACGCAGGAGGTGTGTCCATATTGCTCCAATGCGATGCGGGAGCATGCGGACTGATTGGCGAGTTCGTAGCCGACCGTGAACTGCTCAAGTAGTAACTGCTCAATGATGAGCTAGAGTCTGAATCTCGGTCTCTCTTAAGCCCAGCACCAAATCCTGGGGGTACAGTTAACATGTGAGAAGAAGAAGAGGAAGAAGAGGAGGAGGAAGATGGAATGCCAGTAGATGACCGTCGGAACGGCACAGGCCTTGGATAAATTAGACTATTAGTTGAACCTGCCCTCTCACGAGGTGTATCCGAAACGACCCGAATCCTTAAATCAGGTGTGGCAGATTTCATTGCTTTAGGACTTGGCGAAATCCTTGGTGACATGGGACTAGGGCTGCGACTGTCTGGCCTATACCAGCCCTGGTCCGGAGAACTTATCCGAAATTGTGGAATCTGTAACATGTCGAGCCTTGGCGTTGTTTCAGAAGAGACATGCTTTTCAGTATGGGGCGATCCACAACTTTTAGCAGTTCTTGGATCTAGAACGATCTTTACACCATTAGGATTACTGTTGTCTTTGTCTATTGATCTAGCAAGTAAAGTACCACTTCCATTTTCACTGGAATAGCTGGGCGTCCGCGGTAAAGAACTGTCGCTTTCCTCCGTATAACAACTGCTAGATGCCTCTGTGTCTGTATCAAGCCTGGAATTGCAAAGAATATAAGTAACGTTAGTATCTATACCGCCCAACCTCCTGCGCGCAACTATTTGGGTCACCAAAAGTATGATGGCTGCCGTGGTTAGTGCAACCACAACAACTCCAACACATAACACATATGTAATCCCCGCTCTAGTATGCGACGTTTACCCCCTATAGAAAAATATACTAAATGCATGTGGTATGCATGTATAGTTCATTGGTCTTCGTTGTTTGGGGTAAACAGTTGTCGATGGTAAACGGCGTATAATAGAGCGGGGTATCTACTACTTATATATTCTCCATTAACGATTTAATTTAAAGGAAGTATGAGCGAAGAATGGATCAAAGGGCAAGGCAGAACTGGCCCTTAAACAAGGAGGCCATATATTCAATGACACTGCCCAAACTACTTAATAAATATAACTACTGCAAACGTATAGGCTATATTATCAGAAATCTGTTATCTGATGCATGGTGGGATCCAATATAATATTCAATCATCCGCCCAGTGAGATGGGATAGAACTAAAAGATCACATGGCTAACAACCAAATTAAGACTTACCCTACATTTGATGACCTCTGGTGAAGAATATAATCTGCAGTTTCTGGATTAGTGTCTAAGAGTAGCCTGATGACATGGTCATATAAACCTACTGGCACCTGGTAAAGTTAACAGAATTAGTTTTAATGGATTCTCTGGATTACTTGAAACATTTATACAATGGAAAGGTAAACATAATGAAATGGTGTCATTTATATGATTTCTTTCGTCATTATCATCATATATACCACCTAATATTTATCTGACAAAAACAAAACAAAATGTTTATAGACACTCATATTGCTTTCATAAAATTGCGTTCAAACTAATCCAATTAGTTAATTTCTGCTTTATGCTTTCAAAAATATGTATATTGAAAGGACCAGTATTCAACTTTACCTCAAATAGATCTATGTAGTTTTCTATCAAGTCCTTCACTACAGCTATGACATCATGCCTGTCCTCCGCCCTTTCTAGTGACGTCACCTCAAACTCTCCACCTTTTGCTTTGTGCATTATATTGGGAGCAAATAGTGTGGCTAGGTTGTGGGCATCCATTTTATTCCCTGCCACCTGTTATAAAACCAACGTGAATGGATTATAATTAATCATCGGAAATAATAGACATCACAACCGTAAGCGAATAAGCGGTCATTTGTCGGCCCTTTACACAACCTCAGGCATTGTTAAATGAAGGTAAATTACCGGTATATATAAACTCTGGATTTTGGAGACCGCGTGTGCATATATATATATACTTATATGAAACATGACATACAAGCAAAACCGACGTACCTGGTTGCCCTGCTCGTCTATGCTGTCTTTGGAATGTTTCGAGACGAGAGAGAGGAACGTGAGGAGAGCCCAAAGTGTGTCTCTATTTGCTGCGGGCAGGAGCGCGACTAACATCCGGAGTGCACTTACACGGGTACTCAAATCATTGAACTCTGTAAAAAGATGTTTTAAACCATATATTTATTTACATATGTAACAGAACACTATGGTCAAATCATCTTTTGATCAGCTATGATAAATTGAATAGTCCGTGTGTTAAAAACACAAAATGAAACATGTATCAGTAGAGACCTTTGGTTTCATCAACGCGTGATCTTGTTTCAACATATTAATCGTATTTCTAATTTAGAATTATTATGAAAATAATCACTATTCTAAAATATTCAAAATATCTTAGAGGAAGAATTACTTCTGGTGGCAAGGAATGCAGAATAGAGGTAGCGTGTGAGGAGTGGGTCTGGCATGTCCCGGAAAAACACTTTCAGTAGCCCCCCGACATCATGCGGATTGTGGTCTTCATTCAGTTTTACATCATGCCCAGAATCAAATTCATCCCTCAGCTGGAATTCGTAAAGGCATTTCAAATTTACACAAAACAATATAAATATTAATAAATATTGAATTGAAATTTTCCGTTTGTTACTGCTCTAAATTCTGCAGAATTCAAATGCACTAGATAATGTCTCTAATTAATTGTCTTACCTGTTTAATTCTCTTTTTCGAACTTCCAATCCGAAATATACCTAATACTTGAAGTCCTGGAATGGGACAGATTACATTAAAGACAAGACGGATGTGAGATTTTTTTTTTTAAAAAACACAATAAAACAAACTAACGATATGAATCAGGACAGGTATAATAATGCCAAAGCACAATAGTTCAAAGTTTATATTTAATTTTATAAAATTAAAAAAAAATAGCATTCATATATGCTTCTTACCATAATTCTCCAGGTGCTTACAGCAGCACCTGACAACATAAGGCACCTGAGGAGTGTGGGGCTTTAGAGACCCTCTCTGATCCCTCCAAGATGTCTCAAGCTTGGCTGAGGAAGAGAGTGAGAGGGCGTCAAGCAGGTTTGAGCTCTGACCACTAGATGGGAGGTCGGGTTGAGATGCCGAAGGTGTTGCACTGGCTGTCCGGGCAGGTGTCCCCGCAGTGCTTCTGCTGTCAGTCTCTGACAGGGAGTCAGAACTAATAGCGCCATTCTGAAGTAAAAACATCAAAGGTATTTATTTAAAGCTGAGACAGGTTTATTCGATTCAAGAGTTCTTCGTGAAGGTTAATTTGAATTCACAAGAGACAATAAAGAGGTAAAGATGTTCGTTCAAGAAAGGTTATCTTTTTCTTTCTTGAATTCTTGAATTTTAACAAGAATTGCATGAGTTCCGAAATACATTGATATACATCCGAATACTTTAATCAAGGGCCTTTATATAACCCCTGTGTATATTATTATGACACAAAGGACGAGACTACCAAGTAAATAAATTGAGCGGTTCCAAGAGTAATTTGGTTTCTATCTGTTATTTCGCTCTTGAGGCAGATGATTAGGTATGTCGCTGATACATTTAAAGTTTGTTTTTTTGCGCATGTATATATATATACATTTATTTATAAGAATCTGCTTTAAACATTAAAGCTAATCACAATCAGGCAATTGTAGGAATGAAGTTGTGGCTATTCACAAATGATATGCATACTGTGATGGATATTGCTTATATATGAAAGTCGAAGGTTCCACAGTGTGTTATCTTGAGTGGCAATTGAAAACTTAAATTTTGAATTAGAAGTAGTGCAGTTGAAAATATAGGGGGTATTAAATGAGGTGGCGGGAGGGGGGGGGGCATTTGTGCATAATTTACAGGTGGTGTCTCACTGATTTATAGTTTTAGAGGAGCTAGCTTTTACTTAGATTACTTATTAGTAACTCGTAGGAGATACATGCAAAGATGGTTCAACTTTGTTACATAATTGCTATATAATAAGATGATAATTCATTGACATAATATAAATAATGATATTTCACCACCTTTGTTGGTGACTAACTTTTGTTCTTACTTTCGAGAACGTTAGAGCAATGGAGGATATATTTTTTTTCAAATCACTTGCTGAATTTGTGAATTATGATATATTCTTCCATTAATAATCCACTGGCTAATTAGTTGCGTGCTACCAGCAAATAACAGCATTGTAAAGATTTTGATGTGGGTCTTTCTTTTTGAGAACGGTCCCTTCCCCTAAAGATAAGGATTTAGTGGGGAACAAAGAAAGAACTAAGCTTGACGAATGAAAATAAATCGCAATTGCATTATAGAGTTTAAGGTCTGGTTTCTTATTGTTGATAACACATGCAAGATAGTTATCATAAAATTAGTATATCAATGCATTATATATGTCGTAATCACACGTACCCGAGTGTCGCTTAAATTATTATTAAACCCTACGTTATATAGCTATCAAATGGTTGACCTTATTAAACGCTGATCACCAGGTGAAGAAAGTGGTAGGTGGTTTGGCAAAAAGTTCTGATAATATGCATGGCCCGGTAAGCTTATACTGTTGCTTCATTTTTAGGTCATCTTAGCGTTATTAATTGATTTCTGTCAAGGACGATGTAAACAAAAATATTCGAGTGCTTTCACAAGTGTTCTTTCGCTCACCGCTCGCTTGACAAACATTCATTGCAAATGTATATCCCACTACTAACTTTTCCTTCTGAGCACCAATAAATAAACCAACGAATTATTCATATGCCATCCACGAAGGATTAAAATTGAATAGCCTATGAGATCACCGCCTATTGCTCACAGGATCCCCCTACAATCCATTTTTAGCAGCATAAAATGTGTAAAAACAAAAATTTATTTTTCGTGTCTTATCTTAAGGTCATTGATCTCGGATGAAAATCGAGTCGCCAATTTCAGGAAGACATCTTTGAAACTAGGTAGAACTGCTAAAATACGTGATTTGTCAACTCGTGTCCGTATTCCTATCTTCCTTTCTCTTCAACTCTCTAGCGTAAACCTATACTTAGCCGTCCTTAAATCACCATGCGGTGGGTTTATGATTATAAACAGCAGGCGAAATCATAATTATAGGCGTGCCGAGCTGGGTCCTGCATGCAGGCAGGTGGATGATGTGAATATTGTATATTGAGACCTACTGGATAGCTGAATGACTTGAGCAGCTCAAGGCTACCGGAAATGGAGAGAGAAATGAGCGAATGTTGACCATAAGGTGGCGTAGTCCGCCGCAAACTCACCGACGAACTTGAGGATTTCCTGCAATAGAAGAGAGAAATCCTCTCAATATCAACCGAACCACATACATAGATACAGCACCAAATAGTTTGGTGTAGGCCACCTTATATTTAAGTAAAGATCCAAGGTGCCAATTGGAATTCCTGCCAATGACTAGTCTAGAACACATTTCGTATATATATATATATTGTATAGTTCTTACGATATTAGTTGTTTGTACACGTGTTCTTCTAATAACGAACATTTAAAACAAGTATAGTTATATCAGAGCTGCACATATGTATAGCTCTGGTTATGTAACGTATGTAATGTGCAAATAAAGTATACACATGACTATGGTGTCTTACCGAGTGTGTCTTGGCGTTTGTGGGAATTCAAGACTGTCACGACGTTCTCTCAGTGAAGCTGGTTTCCGACGACGTAATTCAATGTCATTGCTGTTGACTTTGGAAAGGGGAATTCCAAATACCCACCCGGTATCTTTAAAAGCGAATGGATTCAATTATTGGGAAATACTCTTTCAAGTGATATATATATATACAAGAGAACATATTTTCGGTTGACATCAATCAATAATAGCTAATAATGCTTAACATTACCTAGGAATCCACATATGTGCCAGGGTATAGCTCTCTGGCCCCCATAATAATTCTGATCCATAATTATTCTGAACTTGCATTAGGTAGATATTATCGAAGTTATATAGATATAACTATACGTGGGGGAGCCAGCATTTGTCAAATTATATTCCGAAGATTATCACTTAAGGTTCTCTACATACCCTGTGAGGTTTTCCTCTTTAACGAGAAGGCACTCCGTTTTGAACGTTGTATAGAGCTCTCTGTAAGATAGAGGATAACTTGATCAAAACAAGGACAGGTTCATTGTTGTTAACAGATGTTTCAATTTCGTTGTTAGAGTATAACATAATATATAGTAATTGCGTTTCGCCAAGGAAACGAGCAGCGCTTCAGTGTTTTTCCCTTTGCAATGACTGTATATTGTACAATTACTTTTTGATAACATCAGTTTAATTTTTACAATTAATACTTGTTTTGGGAGTGTAAGTTTTTGTCAACCTTTTGGTGCATGATTCGTGGTAATACATGGTTTACATTAATCAGCTATTTTCGTTCAAATGACTGTTTTCGTTATATGGCTATTTTCGTTACATTTACTTAGTATTCTTTTAGAGGTTGTAGACATACCTTTTGGTAGGGCGATCGGTGTGCCGAGTTCGAGTTGGCCAAGCTTATTCAGACATATTTTCTGCAGGGCGAGTCGCTCAACGGTAGAGAGGGTAACCAGTGGATATTTCGTCAGCCGTAATGATCTCCCACTCGCCGTAGTCCACGTGTAGGATCCCTGTAGAAGAAAATTAAATTGGCTAAATCACCCGAAAGCAAATATAAAGCATTGCGCAATGTAAAACCATATATATATATATATATATATATATATATATATAAATATATATATATAGAGAGAGAGAGAGAATGGAATGAGCCGGCAATAATCGAAAATTTATTGGACGAGATTCGTCCGCATAAGCATGATGCCGTAGGCACAATGTAGACAAAGTGCTTATGGGGAAGAATCAAGTCCAATAAGTTTTCGATTATTGCAGACGAGTTCCATTCTATATTTATTATATGGGCATAAAACTTGATGTGTAATCACAAATGTATCATGTGTAAATCTGAAAAAAGTAGCCGACTTGGTGACGATCTAGTTCATATAGTACTCGTATACTATATGAATATTTTTATAGCACCCCACTTATTGCACCTCTCATGTGGAATGCGCATATAAGATATAAATACAAAATAAACCTGATACTTCGGGGAATGTTTCACTGCTTGGTGATATACATTAATTTTGCTCTACTCATAATTCATAATTGCCTATACTAAAAAGGGAGGTATGGAACAATCTACATAAGAGCTAGGGTATACAATTCACATATTAATATATACCCAGGGTCTCTGTCTTCCATAATGATTCTGAATTAGATACGACCCAAGCATAATGGTCATGCCTATCCAATCACTAAATGCAAGTAGAAAAAGTATTCACAGTTATATCAAATGTACGTAGAAGCGAAAATACATTCAATCTCAACTATATTTTTAGGAGATTATACAATAGACCTGGTGGTGAATATAATGGATAGAGGCACCGTAAATGCATGGTTGGTAAATAGTTATATAGTCTGATTGCCTCTAACGATAGGAGAGGCGGTCCATTATTTTTTCCCCTTGGTGCCTCAATTACTTACACAAATATACACACCACTTGCCAATCAAACCCACGCACCTAATTACAAACACCTCCCCTTCTAACGCACGCCACTATACACATTACCACTCCCTAAATAGCACCCAACCCGCCTTTATACTCGATCCTTCCGACGCCACCATTCAGTCAACAATTATACTTATTACTATCCGTCCACTCAATTATAAACTAGTTTCATCAAAGCAAATGGAATTACAATGGACCAAATTTGTAATTATAATAATTATACAACCTCACTCATTCCAAGTGACAACATGGAAAGTTATTCAATTCTAATATTTCACCAAACAAATCGTCAATAGAATAAATTGTCCACAGTATTACGCATACGTATTTCAAGGAGGTATAGAATAATATAAACTTTATCTATTTCTTCAAAGCAACTAAACATACACAGTTATCAGACTAATTAATGCATTATGCTTATAGCTTCGGACAAAATTACATACAATCGATGTAAAAGAAAGAATCCGCCAGGGAACATTATTCAATGTTACGAACATTATCGAATGGCGATTATACAGGAACATAAAGAATTACAGTCGTCCTGTTTGCGATTAGAATACCTTTCCGGGGACAACATATTTGGTTATTGTTTTCCCGCGGTTAGTTTGTGGAATGTGGACAGACGTAATGGTTTAAAAGCGATTATTGAAGGGACTTGATGTGAGCTTTTATCCTCAGCTTGTGAGCTGTGTTACGTCATACATATTTAACACTAATCAGGCTGTATGTTAACTATACATGCCTCTAACTTGTTACCCGTCAAGTAGGACCTGACTCAGTCCACTTAGGGTACTAATAGGACGTTCTCACAATATATTCATGTTCTGTGAGTAATAGAGTTCTGTTGCTAGCTATTTGTTACCATTTAGGCAGAAGCAAATTTGAACATACATGTTGCCATACGAACTTCTCACTCTTTTACTTCATCTTATGATTACGTAACATTAAGTTTCGGTCAGGCCGTCTGTACAGACCATAATAGCATTTTACAGGACTCTTTTTAAATTCTATCAAGCTCCTACTGCTACATATTGTAGTACCCTAATCTTAAGTAGTCTTCGGTGACCTGACAGTATTTCTCCCCTGCACCAACTATCATATATATCCTTAATTGAAGAGTATTTTGATCATTAACGAACGCAAATCCATTCCTAAAAACGTTGTCAACGTTTATGTCAACTTTTTAATCTATTTTCAAAAGATGATATGATAGTATACGTTTACTAGATTATTCTAAGACATGTGTTTTCGAATAGTAAACTGCATGCATTGAGCCTTTCGAGCATTTTACCTATCTATGACCACATATATCATATTATTATACTGAATACATCCCGCCCAATCGTAATGTCGTAATAGTCGTAACGTCACAACATAATTATAGATTATAGATAGAAGCAGATTCAAAGACATGTCGGCACTAAAATTCATGGAAAATAGAAAATCATTAAATGATTTGCTATTTTCCATGCATTTTTTTAATTTATCCTAAAAGATCTACGACAATGCCAATAATGATAATATACTTTTATCCGTGAAACTAATCCATGAATCTTAATTTCATACATATATGTTTCCCCTAATGTCACCCCCTCTCCCTCTCTCCTGCCCCGTTTCTTTATGAGTGCCTCCACTGAAGGCAACATTCTACGCAGGTACACAAGCTGTTGGTACATTCACTTCATGTACGTGACGCACAGTAAATACATCAAAATAACGGCCGATGCTATGTTCCATTGATACCCATTTTAATTTTTTCCTCGAGATTTTGAACATGAGAATCTTTCCAAACTCTGGGAGATGTATTGAACTGCTTAGATAAAGCCTTGTTCGATAATATATACTGCAATTCTAAGTAATTGAAGATGCTACACCTGCCTAAAGAAAAGTCACAGATGTCCGTGCAGCTATTGAATTCAACTTGTGTAGATGTGCGTGCAGGCTTTGGCCGATGTACGTGCAGCATGCTGCTTTTCCATCAGGTTTGGAAAGATATGCAGCTGATTCAACACCTGTTCTGACTATAAGTGCAATTTCAACCATCTTTTCCCAAGAACTCTTTCCTCCCCCCTCTCTCTTCTTTGTTTAAATAAAAGTAGCATCGAGCATCAACTAATATTAACATTGTCACAAGCAACAACATTCGTGGAGGTTTCGATCCCGCCCTCCACCTTCACACCTCTGTTTTCTCTCAACTAATTCAATTTCAAAATCTTGTATGAGTATATATATATAACAGCATCAAAACAATGATAAATTCAGTCCAATACGTCGTATTTTTGTTGTAATAGCTAAGAATGCTAAGAATTCGGAACATGTGATGTCAAATAACTATCTGTAGCATGGGCATCACTTTTAAGGAAGAAACTGTGAGGAAGAAATAACACTACATAATTATAGAACTATAGAGGTGGGTGGGATACACTTCAAAAAATACTTTTGCCATATTAAATTACTCTGTTGGATAGCATCAGCAGGAAATGTTTTATTGGCATTTCTGAACCTTTTTGTGTTGATGCCACGCGGCACGTACATTAAGTGTCTCCACAGTGATTAGTGGTGTATGGTTCACTGTGCAAAACGCACTGCAGTGGAGGGTCGTCAAAGATCGCTACGTCCTCCACTCCCAGGACTCATGTTCCAATTAAATTGTCCCTCCTTTCCCACTCGCCTTTTAAAGTCTAGATCCCAACTTAGTGCCACACAAAGCTTGTACTATGTTGACTAACTGACGAAGCAACCAGCCTCAGCTCTCCAAATCTGTGTTCAAGCTAATTACTGGCCATTATACATGATATACTCCCTTACTATAACCCCAATCCCCCTCACCTGCGCAATTTGACTAACGTGGATGTCTCAACTCATATTGACCAGATAGAGTTGCTGAACAGCATTTCATTCATAAAAGCAAGAACTGGGTTTAAAAAAATGTAAAATTTAATGTCTTCTGTTTTGTGTCCAAACAAATTGTGACCTTATGGAGGCGCGGGGGGGGGGGGGGGTACATATATTTAATGATATTTAAGCAGCAGCACAAGCTAATGCAAACTAAGCGCCCTCAACAAAAGCCGCACTAGCCGTTTTGGGGATTTTGGATACTTCATAATATAGTGATAAGAAATATAATTGTAGATGAGAGCAAAATGTCTCGTTCGAAGGTACTGAATCAGGGATCACATTTGGACTAAAGCCCAGAGATGCTTATTTTGTGGTATCTTCGAGTAACTAACTTACTTAGGTTGCATGGAATACAGCAATATCTTGGCAGCTTTCGATGCCCCATCATACTCTTGCTTTGGCAAGGTTACATCACCATTTCCTGTCTCTTCTTCTCTGGCAAACTAAACATTTACCATACTTTTATTTATTACTATTGCGAAAATAATATCGTCGTATTTCTTTGTTGTTATGTTGGTTCTGGTTATTTAAAAAGGTAGACTTCAGTAATATTGCTCGTCGTAAAGAAAAACAATTTTGTTGTCGAAGTATAGGACAATAATTGTGTTCTTATCTTCATAACTAATTCCATCATGGAATTCCATGTGTCATGCACAGTCCCCATGCTTGATATCCCTATCGGTAAAGCATCCCAAACCAATTATATGTAGAATTACGCCCGTTGATCAAGATTCCCCATTATTGCCATCTTAAATCGGATTTCAACAATATGTTTTCCAATTTCATTTGGCTGTCCCACCTCAAAAGTCATATATCACTATATTTGTAGTTTGTAAGGAAAGGTGAATCGTTGATTATGGGGGGTGGGGGTGAAGGTTTTCTCTTTTATGGCCCCGGTTAATTGGCCCTAGACCAACTGTAAAGATGTGCCAGCACAATATATAGAGGACTAAAATTTGTCCAGTGATCATACGAAGCTCCGTCACAGCCGTTTTATCATGAATAATTAAGGGTCAACTACATGAATGACTGCTCGGGGTTACGATGATCATGGTGATAGGACCTCCTTCGAGCACCATGCAATGGAAGGGAAAGGTTGTGGCACAAGTAAAACAGTTCCGTGAATGTGTTACACAACATATGAAAAGGAAGGATTGCACACTTTTTTTACCAGAAGCAGAGCATCTGCCAACACGATTTAATAGATAAGCATTTTTATCATTTGGGACCCTCAGGTGCGACTTTCTCAATCAGTTGCGACTTTCTCAATCGGGTGCGACTTTCTCAATCAGGTGCGACTTCGCCTATCAGATGCTGAAGCATAAGTAATACGGATACACTCGGCTTTGAGGTGATGCCCACACAGCCACATACTCTTCCCTACAGAGCAAACATGTCGTATGCCTTAAAGGTGTGTATCAAAAAAATGTTGGATTAGATTAAGATATAAAGGAAAAGGGCGCTGTACTTGGCATATAATGTTTCCCCGTGAAGGGATAAAAGGAATAATATGTACTGGGAGTGTAAGAGTTGAAATATGTCAGAGATTGAACTGCCTGTATAATGAACCGGGTATACTGGGTAAACTGAGGTAATCTATAATATACTGCACTTATGTTTCTTTTTAAACACTCATACGTAGCCATTGTAATGCTTCATACGACTTTCTTTTCTACTAAAGTAATCCAATGATGGTCCATTCTGTAATCTTAACAGAAATATATTGCCATATTGCCAGAAATAATTAAGGGAGAGGGTAAAGAAGGGCAGGGAGGGAGAGATCGAAATATAGGGAGAGTAGGATGGGAAGAGGGAGAGAAGAGGGTGGTTGGTGGTGGTGGA
Source organism: Sthenelais limicola (assembly GCA_942159475.1). NCBI lineage: Eukaryota > Metazoa > Annelida > Polychaeta > Phyllodocida > Sigalionidae > Sthenelais > Sthenelais limicola. Next base: position 45,241,226 of record OW804095.1, on the reverse strand, counting down.
AGGGCGGAATGGTGGGGTGGGGAGGGAGAGTATGATAGGGAGAGGGGAAGGAGAAGCTAGGACAGGGATGAGAATCTATGAGAGAAAGAGACGTGTGAGAGAGAAAGGAAGAGTGAGAGAGATGAAAATAGAGGGGAAGAAAGAGAGGGATGATAAAAAAATGTGTATCAAGGGAAAGGGAGGGGGCGCGGGGAAGAGTGGTGGGGGGGGGGGGGTGCAGATAGGCAGGGAGAAAGGAGGGGGAATTGAAAGTGTAGCTGTTGAAGAGGGAGGGACGGAAAAGGAAATACAGAGCACAAGTATTGGGACAGATATATTTAAAGATTACTATCCACAATATGCGGTTGAGTGGTCCCTTTTCAACTGTTAACGATCACAGACAGGTACATTGCTAGTGAAGTAATAGTTGTAGAGTTCAGGAGATGAGTTGAGTGGTCCCCACACTGGGAGCGTTCGAGGATGAGCTTAGTAAGCTTAGTAATAATCGGATTGGGTGTGCATGTTATTGGGGTGTGCATCCACATCCACAATTTCCGCACCGTTTCCTCTCGGGAAACGCAATGAGATAAATGGTGAACTGCCAAAAGACAGCTACATCTATTAACAGTAAACCACTGTAGCAGTAATGGGGAAAAATGTTACCGGTAACAGTGGCTGTTACGTGTTTCACCTATATATACAACATGTGACAGGGTGATTGTATAAGGATGACATTACTAGGATCGTTAATCCCATTCTCATGGGATCTTGCGAGGTGTAGAAGAGCCTTTTTTAGCATTTTTATTTCATTTAAAATAAGTCTATTGGTGCAATTGATATTCGATGAATAACCATATAATAATATATTCAGTTCAATAAGCAAATCTTGGAAAATTTCCCACACATACACAAACTGAATGCCGTATTAAATCAAGGACCATGGGATTAGTGCATGTTCTTGGAAAATCTTATCTGTTGTTTACAACTAGAACGCTTGTTTTCAGAAGTAGGCATGTGGATTGTTCCCATTGAGGATCAGAGAAAGAAATCTTATGGACCGTACAACATTCCATTGCTTAACATTCTAGTGAAATGTTCTAATCGCCATATTTTACCAGGTTGATCCTAGTTTAGTTTGTATTGCTAGTCTTCCACTAGAATGGGTAAGGTTGATGTTATCGCAATTCTCGAGAAGAAAGGCCAGAGAAAAATAGCTTATTAGTGCCCAGGTAGGGAGCAAGAATTGGGCCACATTGTATAAATAGGACTGCGAATAGAATTATGTCAAAAATAAATTTCCTTTGAAATACTCACAATGGAACAGTAAAAAGAAACGGAGAGGATTTGCCCCAACCCATCTAAGAGATGTCTGATTTGACACTGTCTCCCTTTGATCCGGATATACTGATCAAATGAATAATGTGATGGTTTGGGCATCATTGTCCATTCTCCATAATAGAGAGGTGAAAAGGTCTCCTCCCCTGTTTTTAAAGATTTTAAGGAGTGGTAAAAACCCGACTGAATTAGAAAAAAAACATTTCTGTATACATGCAGCATAGTTGTAATATCGTGAGGACAAACACCGATTATACGACAAAATCTAGTATATTATTCGGATACTCTCCGAATATTCATTATAAAGTGGGCTATTCTGTTACGAATTAGAAATGATTGATTCACATGCAAAAGGACTGATATCTTCTATAAGCATTTACTGCTACGTTGATTTTAACAATCGTAGTATAGTTGTGTGCCTATAAGCTATTATAAAGTCCCAAAGCAGGACACAAATGCAATTTTCAAAGGATGTATAAACTCTGCGGGCCTATTTAGAAGACATTTTCCGCAAAATATAGTCTCAACAAAATTTACTGATGATTTTCTTTAAGATACAAATTCTCCGGCCTGATAATATCTGCTTCTTAGAAATAAGAATTCCCCGGATTATGATTAGAATTAAACTACTCAGGAAATGAAAAATATATAATACTAAAGACCTGAAAACTAAAATGAGAATTAAAAAACATATTTGCCTCATTGAAAACTAATGAATGCAACCGACAGGTGTTCATTATTCATGAGGGCTGGTGAATGGAATAAAAGAAAATGGTTTCCTCGACTGGTGTAAGGAAATGTTTATGACTTAGAGCTTTATGTTAACGCTGGCGAGTATGAGTATCTACCGGCCAGTGGCCTGTACTTGTGATTTTGAGCTCCAAGTACTGAAAGTATATTTAGCGCATTTATTACATAACTCAGAGAAAGCTAGATTAAGGTCTTATTTTTCCACTTGACCTCACACACTCCCCCTCCCACCGTACTTTAAACAACCGGTAAGCCGGAGCCGAACTTCTTTACATCAACTTAAGATCCCCAAATTAACTCATCTATCCGTTATGTGTAGCTGAACATTGACTCTTATAGGTATCTACATAATTGTATGCAATCTTCTTTGACGAATATCAAAATATTGGCAGACAAATTGTATAAATAAAATGATTAGTCAGAATAATTGATATACTGTATGCATATATTTTTAGATCTTTTATTTACCACAATTTTACATGTGTGATACCTTCCAAGTAGAGGAAATAAAGCTATTTGATAGCGTTACATATGTATTCGTACTTATCTTCGTCGCCATTGATATATTTATTTCTGATCTGACACATACAAATTATGCTTACAGAAGGAAATAAATGAATATATATATGCACGCGAAATTATCTTTGAAATGAATAATTTAACAAATATATATGGTCTATTTATTTTTGGTTTAATTCCCATATATTCTGATAAGGCGCAATTGAATTTGCCAATAAATTAGAAAATAAGAATAAAACTTCAAATTGCATAATTATTTTGTCGGAGCGTTTGATCCGATACAATATTTTCTTTGACTTTAGGGTACCTCTCCATTAATGGTTCTAATTCAAACAGACCGCACCCACACACTGCAAACTGGCCCAATGGAAGCAGTTCATTGACAATGCATGTGTTGGAAATAAAACGCATTATACCTCACTTGTAAACGCACCACCAACAGGACCAATGGAACGGGAGCTTCTAACATAGTATTTAGAACTACTTTGGGATGATTGTGCGTCATATTGGACCTATAAAATCGGGTCACAATAGGACATATTAACCGCAGAGAAGGAATCAATGCTCTAACCGAAAGTATGCTGTACATGATGTTTTAGGAGAAGCAAAGTTGAATTCCTCTGGAAGATTGATATTAAACACTTTTCCCAGGGCCCTGAGACTCCCAGGATGGTGCATTCCACTAACGTGGAAGGTTAAATTCATCCTAAAATATCTAACCACAAACAAGACATGCACATATTAATGTATTGTATGAATATAGAAGTGCACATAGTATTTTGTTGTATGAATATAGAAGTACAGTAATTCAGCTGGTTGATTCCATACCAACGGAAAACAGTTCTAACGTAACTTCCAAGCATTTGTAAATTATTGATTCTTGGGTTTGTTATGAGAGGCAAAGTTTAATTCCCCTGGAAAATTGATATTAAACACTTTTCCCAGGGCCCTGAGACTCCCAGGATGGTGCATTCCACTAACGTGGAAGGTTAAATTCATCCTAAAATATCTAACCACAAACAAGCCATGCACATATTAATGTATTGTATGAATATAGAAGTGCACATATTATTTTGTTGTATGAATATAGAAGTACAGTAATTCAGCTGGTTGATTCCATACCGACGGAAAACAGTTCTAACGTAACTTCCAAGCATTTGTAAATGATTGATTCTTGGGTTTGTTATGAGAGGCAAAGTTTAATTCCCCTGGAAAATTGATATTAAACACTTTTCCCAGGGGCCTGAGACTCCCAGGATGGTGCATTCCACTAGCGTGGAACGCCACATCCAAAAATATCTAACCACAAACAAGATATGCACATATGAATTTATTGTATGAACATAGAAGAATTGTAAATGAATAATATGCTCTAGGCGCTTTGATAAAATCCACGATTGTAGTAATACTATATTATGCTGCCCATCATGCGAAGAATGATCGTATGTTCAGAGTGCCTATGAAAGTGGGATTCTTTATACTACAATCCTAAATGAAAATATACATTCTTTGACAAATAATTGGAGAGCTAATGCCAACTAAACATGCACATATATTTATCATATCAACTTTGACAAATCATAGTTATATGAATATATGCGCTAGGTGCTTTGATATATTCACAATTGTAGTAATACAATATAGGCATGCTGCCCGGCGTATAAAAGTGAGATTCTTTATACTGTATACAATCCTATATTTGAAATATGCATTCTTTGACAACTAATTAGAGAACTAATGCCAACTAAATAGTGCCATCATACAGTGATAAAATAATGGTTCCTCTTACCGCAGGGGTCCATTTCGCCGGAGACTCCGTTCGGCGATTTTTTCTCCATCTCTTGGGCAGGAGTCTGCGGGGGCTGACAACTGGTGATTTACTGGACTTGTACATCGTGGAAGATGCTTGTGTGGAAGAATCATAGCTTTCACAGAAAGATGGTAGGAAGAGACCACTGTAATGCGAGAGAAAGCCATAATCATCTTTACCGCCATCACTCAAACATACACCTTGATCCTCGTCTGGGTCGTCATCAAGATCATTCTCAAAGTCATTAGGGTCAAGTAAAGCTAAAGCATGCGCAGAACAAGCACCTACTGATTGGGATCGGGGCCGCTGTAAGAGATAGTTCAATGGTTCATGATGATTTTGTTCAGTGGAAGAGCATTTTGAAATTGATGTAGAAGGGTTGGTAACCTTAGAATTTAGCAAATTGCTGAGGTTCTCAGAAATAGTGTTGAGATGGTGTCTGAACTGTTTTTCATTGTCGTCCATGCAGGTTGAGTAACATTTCTGAGGATCACTATATTTTTCGGAATGATTATGGGGTTTTCTACTAGATGCTTTAGGGTTAGTTCGGTTTTGAGATGTTATTGCCTTGTGGGTGCTAGTATGGGGACAGGCGAGGGGTCCATTCGATTGCACAAACTGCCGACCCTTGCATGAATGAATGTTTCCAAGATTTTCAGACTTAGCCCTTGCTCTCTGTATGGGCAAAATACCATTATTACCAGGATCTAATCTCTCATGTAAAGGTGCATCAAGGCTTTCCTCTCCATTAGTCTGATGACCCGTATAGGCCTGGGCCAAGGCCCGGTGAATCTCTAGAATCTGGGCAAGACTTGAGTCAAAACTTCTGCTGAAAGTTTTACTACTGTTGCTGCTGCCACTGCTTTGTGAGCTGGTTCTCTGGATGGATCCCTGGTAATCAGAGACAATTGGGTAATGGGGGGTAGAAAAATTGAAAGATGATGTGGGCGTGTTAGGGGTGGTTGGGGTTGTGGGTTGACTGTAGAAAACATCACCCGCATCACCCTCAGTCGACGACAGCCTGTCACTCCCAGCAGTGGACATGGCCTCTGTACTACTATCCTCGTAAACTGAAGACCTTGTAGTCCTTTCAGAATTCCTTCTCATCACCGTCATGTCCTCTATCCCGAAACCTTCCAGATCTTGCTAACTCTCAATAAAAAAACACTAAACCAAGGAGCGTATATCCTACAATGTTCATTCCGCATCAAGTAAATATGTAACCAAATCATTAATTAAATCCACACCTCCCTTTGCGTAAATCAGTGGATAAGTTGGTAGTTAACAATCACTTCTCCTTGGTTTCTTTTCACTCTGTAATTCTGGTGCCATGATTTAAGATTCTCATGTCTCATCGCCGTTGAAGGTTAAATATGCAGGACCTGTAATATGGCGTTATGAAACAATAATATTTATCATTCAATACTTTTACAGAAATGCTACCTATGGACCTATATATGTATTCAACATTCCTTTGTAAAATTGTTGTCCATTTGATATCAAAAGCATACACTGGTATATGTTCATTCTTCAGCTTTTGCAACCCAATTGCTTATTGAACACTCGATACACATAATATGGTGCTGCGAGATATCATGAATGTGCAAAATATGACAATAATTGTCCACAAACTTAGTCAAATAACGTCTGTAGCTGTAATGTAAAGTCTAGTAAAGTTGCAAATGTTGATTAAGGTTCTCCTCCTTTAGCATGGCTGGATCACTTAAGGTATTCCAAAGTCTCAGCATAACAATACACAGCACATTCACTTGTTTCAACTTTATTTCACAGGTATTTTTTTTGTAAATCCGTCATAGGTACGTGCACAGTGCCATAAGTATTGGCATCAAGGTTGCTGGCAGTTATCAAATTTCCTACATGTACCTAAGAGCGAGATTTGTGATTAGGTTATCCATGTGTAAAAAAAAATGTAATCCCTTGTGCTTCTTGTTGCTCTGCAGCAGTTCGTTGTTGTGGTGTTTGGAGCTCGAATGTATTGAGGCTAATCCCAGCAAGTAGTAGTGGTAGTAATATCCATACCAAGGGAGTGGGAGTGTGGATGAGTGGGGGAGGAAGGCGCTATGGCCTACCGCGCTACTCCTTCTCCACTATACGTTTCTCCTACACCCCCTTCCTCTTATTCCCTCTACTTCACCTTTCTCACGCTCTATCACCGACCGCGATAAATATAAATACAATACACACTCAGCACACATCATACACACCGTCCTCCTCCCCCTCCTCCTCAATGTTCCGCTATACCAGCAAAATACACTCAAGTCTGGTGGTGGGAGTGCAGCAGCTATGGTGGTTGCAATGCCTGGAGATGCCTCTTGCTACCACATGGCAGAAAATAATAGGCACCGTAATAATGGAGGTAAAATAAGGTTTCCTTCTTGGATCGTACTTCCACAAGTGCAACACACTCTCACTCGTCCGCTTGTTCCTCCAGTGTAAATGCTCACCTGGCTTGGCTGTTGGTACATGGGCGGCAGGTGGTAGGAGCGGGGCTGGTACTGGAGTGGTGGTGAAGGTGGTGCACCGAAGCGGCGGAAGAGGGTTGAGTTGGCAGTTTCAATCTGTCCAGCAGGCCTCTTTGCAATGTGTACGGTATATATAATATATATATATGAGGGGGGAAGGCTGCAGAAATGAGTGAGTAGAGGGAGAGTGTGGTCGTGGGTGGGTGAATTCATAAAACGAGGGTTACAGTAGCATAGTTGTTTGTTGGGATTCGTGCCAAGGATCCAGTCATTGGTTCAAGTGGAGCGACATATAGGAGAGTGCCGCTGCTTCAGTCCTTTAAGTTTGATATTGTTAATGATTTACCTCGCATTATAACCACTCCCACTGAGTCACAGGGGCTGTCAATTACTGACTTATTCTGTTTGTTCTGTGTTACTATTTCCAGCCACTTGGTTGTTTTCTTCAAAGGTACTGGGGGGAAATAGGGAACTTGTCCAATTGCGAAACAGATAAACAGATTTAAAGCCGTCAACATGTTATTAAACATGGGAGGAGTTGGGGATCGAGGCACAAACAACATAGGCATTATTATTAGTTAAGGAATAACAAAAAGAGTTAGACTAAGAGGAAAAACTGTTTTGAAGCAATTGCTTCGATCTGGGTATTGGAAGTTATATGGACGTTTTATGTCATTTGGGCTTAAAAAAAAGAAAGAAAAAGAAGGAAGGTAGCCATTCCTAGTTCAATAGTAAATAAGATGGTAGATTTGGATTACTGTTATAATTAGCAAAAAATGTATGTTCTTATTTTCGGACTATTCTACTCGTCACATGATTTTGGAAATATTTTTAACATGGGAAAATATCAGCCATGGGAAATTGAATACTTAAAAGTCCAGCCATGCTGCATTGCAACTTTGCATTGATTTTGTTACATCCAGTATGTTACCATACCGGTATGGTGTTTTATTTATAACCTCCACATGCCCAACATTATATATATTAATGGACAACTATGTCTTTGCATACATTAGAAATGCTAAATCCTTTGACTTTCCCGTATTTTGTATATTGTAAAACGTATTTTGTATATTGTAAAATTAATAATAGCCGTATACACAGGATCCGTCAGCCAACCATCTAGTCTATTCAATTTTCCAATGGTGGTGTATTCATCCATTTTTCCATTATCCAAGAATCACATGACGAGCAAACGCTGTACTTTGCGTACACAAACCATAGACACTTGATTTTATGGATTCTGGTGGCGCGATTTCTAATATTAAATATTGTAAAACGCTCCACATATCCGTATATTCTCGTCACAACATTCTCTAGACTGCCCCAAAAACTGTGGGAAATCCATGTACGAGGTTGAGAAAAATGGAAAAATAGGTAAATAAATTTGATAAAAATTAGATATTCCCAAGAGTACACATTCCAAAGTATACGTGCATACCGGTAGTTCGAATATATGTTAATGGTGCACTAGAGAACCAGCATTACACGTACAATAAAAGCACTACAATTACAGCAATAACAGGTGCTGTGATAGAGGTAGCCCATATATTCCCAAGGCCATATATATAATATATATATATATATATATATATATATATATATATATATATATATAGGCTCACCCTATGAGGGCACAACTAATCTTATCTAACCAACTTTGAAGAACTTTTTCTGTCAGCTAATTGGGAGTGCTTTTTGTCTTTAGTTTCAAATGTAACCATGATTTATATACTGTATAAAGATGGGATATATGGATCTATAGTTACTGTTCATGGTAAAAATGAGGAAGTGAGTTATAAGCGTCACATGACGTTTCCTTGTGGCAACCACTATTTCTTCTCAAATTACACATATTACAGCCCTCTCTCTCAATTCTTGCTTTTCAACTACACTTCCCTGCCTTCTATATTCTCCTATTATATATATCGAACCACTTGACCAGTATTTATGGTCACGAGCCCCCTCTGCGATATCCTATCGTGACCTTGAGACTTGGCGGACGCTGACCTTGTAGCAGCTTAATACCACACTATTTATCCTGCCTGCGTTTCCATGGGAACACTTAGTAACACACTCTACAGGACGGTATATCCTAGCCGGCCAGGCCAACAACTCAGACACAGTTACCATGGCAACCTACCTAACACACTTGTGGATCCAGGTCTTGGATCCTGATATGCTCAAGCCAAGCTGCTCCTCCTTCGACTCCTCCACCTCCTCGTCTTCCCACTACTACTATTCCACAACTACATTTCTTCTACCATTTCTTCACGCTGTACTCCGTCTCGTACCCATGTCTGATGACCCTGCCCCAACCGTATGCCTCTACTAGTGAGCATCGCCCACCATAGTATATAATATATATGAGATATATATATTATATATGCTCTTCGAAGTCTGATAGGCTGAGTTGTCATTGACTTTTATACAGGAAAATGATCACTTCAGCTTCTTACTTTTGTAAAATTGGTCAAGGGAATAATAATACTCTAGGGTTAAATCTGAAAAAGTTGGACGTCTTTAAGACCAATATCCACGTACAGATGGAAATTGTTCCAAACACATGCAGAAACATAACTGTTGTGGCCCACATAGGTGTTCTTAATTTGGATGCTGCCCATTGCTTATATATACTTACTTTGCTGTGGGCGACAGACAGATGCATGTTCCATTGACTCATCAGAAAACATCCGAACGTCGTGGGAGGCAGAACCAACACGTGTTCTCCCAGTCTTTAGCCATCACTAGAACATCCATAGGCATATTAGACACACATAGGTGAAGATCGATATATAGAGTTTCACACTCAATTAATCAATTGTACATACAGATGTTCAATTTATTTTTATATTATATATATGGTGGACACTAAGCCAGATGTATCTGGATTCAAATAAAAAAACATCACCCAATTGACATTAAAGATGTGGATACGGTAAAATACTAACTTCATGAGTAAAGCATTCATTGATAAAGCGGATATTGTAACCCTGATAAAGTCTTTTGGATTAGGGTAAATAAGTACCAACCACTCCTACTCCCACAAATAATATATCTAAATATTGGCCAAGCCTGAACATGTACACGTCCCCAAATAAGTGTCCAAATATCCTTTCTCTGTGGTAAATATTCAAGCAATCATAAACAACTGAACCCCTTACTTAGCATTAACACATATCTAGCCAACGAAAGTGTCTGCTGTGTCTTCTCTATCACCTCGATCAGCGACCCACGGAACTTAACTTTTACATATACACCACATTCTATATATTTTCTATTATCAAATATGTAAATTCTTTTGTTATCATATTTAATAAACTAAAGAAAATGTTTTTTTGCACAGATACAATTCATGATGATGCTGAAAATGTTGCTCTTGGTGAATCAGGTGCCCAGGTATCCCCACTTCTTAATCCTCATCGACTATAATTAATGTACACTTGTTGTGTCACTCTATATGTGTTCATTTATGGTACAATTTCCAATATCCCAATCCCAATCTTTGGCTATGTTTTAAGAAAGTAGTTATATCGAGATAAGACTAATACAATCCAGAATATTCCCGCAATATTCAGCAATCCGGTAATCCAGTAACCAACCTGTAAGGATATCCGCGGTAATAGGCAGCTGTGGGATTCCAACAGAATGCCTTAGTGTAAAATGCTTGAATTCCCTGCTGTTAGTTCAGGCCTTGAAACACTTCCAGGCAGACGAACATTTGAAGTCATGGTGATTCGTTTTTTTGCATTAATCGTCCGTATTGTACACCTCGTAAATACATGATACTCTTCTGCAGCAGTAGAGCAACAGGGCTCACAATCCAAGCACTGAGGAAATGGCCAAGCTATCCCTCTATCTCCTCCTCGTTCTCTTTCCTGCTCCTCTTCTTACAGCTGCACAATACAGACAACATGGAGAGTATTACTCCTCACTAGTACAGCCTAGGTTATCCCCTCGGTTGTAAGCCTGAACGAGGGTGAGCTGGTCTTGATGTTTGCGTATCCCTTCTTTCCTTAGAAGTTTAACCGTTCAATTATTTTCATTTTGCTCTGATAAACTCTGTGCACCTTCCTTCTACATAGCCACAAGTACCTCCCATGGCAAACGATTTGCAAAGTTTTTTTCTAGACATTAGAATACTTTTTATCTCTTAATCTATTACTCCTCCGCCTCCACACTTCCTTCTCCCGGAAGCTGAGCAGAGAAGTGAGCAGCCCGACTGGAGTAAGGTATGAGTTGTTGCATGGGCTGGAGGGAGCGGATCAGCAGAGGTGGTGGAGGTGCATATATATAAGAAGAATGGAGGGAGGATGGGGAGGCGGTGGTGGAGCTGGAGATAGTGGTTGAGCAGGAGGACAACTAAGTACCAGGCAGTGGCAACCTCCCTGCCCATCTGCAGATACACTGTAAGAAATATCAGCAGAGAATGGTTTCCTTGCGAAGCTATACATGGTTATGTACAACTGTTTTCTGCACACAAAAAAGCAAGGTTCGATTTATTTTCTAAGTCACTTAGAATATTACACTCGTTGTTACGCAACACGTGCAATATTCACTTTCCTTCAACCAACTCGTTAGTTATCCTTTATTTATTTCACAACAAAATTTATTCTTTTATATAATTTAAGCTAGAGTTAACAATTGTTATATTTAACATTAAAGTGTAGTGGTCTTAGTCGTTTAACAGTATTATTGCTCTAGGTGTGATGTCCGCTGGTGGTCAGTACGCTTTTACTGCCCCAGTTCTCGTTCCGTTTTCTAACAGAGAAAGCTGTATTTGTGGTATTTCATATTATGGTATTTGCCAGTATGCTTTTATTCCATCTCTTGTCGACTATGTTGATCTTACGATAACCTAGTATAACCATTGTCCGAAGTATAGCATGTACATCCGAGTGCTTCTGTACGTATTATCTTTCAAATTCAAGCTGTATTTCTTTTGATAACAATATTGGCAATTATGTGACATGTCCGTACTTAATTAGTAGAATCTATTGACCTGTTAAGCAGTGGCAACGCACAATAATCTATTTCAATAATACAGGAATTATATAATAAAGTGAGTTTTTTTTAATTTTCTGACTTTAAATGGAACTACAAGATTTATTCTGCCAGGGTCGAAATTACTAGTATATAATTTCTCTTGGTTTAATAATGATCGTTTTTCTTTTATAGTCTATACCCTATTTGTAGTAAATGCAGTCTTCTTCTTATCTCTGATGGTAGTAATAATATTGCAAGTGACTATGCAGTTAATCTATATTTTCCCTTGCCGCCCTCCTACAGATGATTCTGACATATTCATTTTGTTGAGTTTGGAGATGTTTTTAATGTCTCGTTTTTTGCCAACATCGGTTATTTATTCAATCTGTCAACACATCTGTTCATGAGCGCTTTACATCTAGATGATACAGACGCTCAATGTCTTCTGGTCTCATTTATTTGGTTTTAATATCTGTGTTGCCTACCAAACATTTTACCGTTGTTTTGTCGCTTCCGCGAAGTGAGTGGACAATATAATCGATATATTGTCTGGTGACAGACCATACAATATAATTTCCCTGTATTGCCTTAGTATCGAAAGTAGGTCTAGAAATGACGTCATGATCCTCCCGTTTTCAGCAGGACTTTTGAGTGAGTACATCGAAAAGTTTATTTCGCATCATCAACGTGCTCAATGATAAAAGAAGGAATCTTGGATTTTATTTGAACTTTGAGTTGAGAAAGAACCTAGAAGGGTGAAACCAAAACGCAAATAAAAAGAGAAAGTCTCCTGTTTCTGTTTTAGGGACCACTAAAATCCACTACCGTTCACACCAAAACACCAGTCCAAGTGGACGGGTGTAGTCATACCAGGTATATAACTTTTCACCGGGAATTGGGCTAATTAACACACAAAACTGTTTTAACCAAAAGGTCCAAACCTGAACCCAGGCCATCTATACCCCTCCCTTCTAACTTAAACCCATAATAGGCATGTGTTAATAGGTCTGTGGTACTAGCACTCAATCACTGGGTCACCTTATTGAAAGCCCTCTGTGCGTTTCTCCTCGTTACCAATAACAACAAACACCATGTACTAGCTATAGGGCACATGACAATCCTGACTAGGACGGTCTCACACCACAGGTGGGAGGAGTCATTTCTTGATATAAGAAGTAAAACCGACTGCTAATAATAATAATTCTAAACGACATTTTCTACGGCCATGTATAAAATTGACAACACACATAACAATGTTCGGAAAAACGTGAATTTTACCTGGATATGACGTGTACAATATATAGTTTTTTTCTGCCTCTTCCACGTGGGCCACCATTGCGTAACGTACAGGATAGAATTTGAAAGCCTAAGACAACTCCCATCCATGTAGTGGGTTGACATGTAATCATTGTGACGCCGTTAAACCTTTTTTGAACTTTAATATTTTGTATTGTCACTTAAGTATTCCGCCATTCGCATCTCCCTTGGGACTATTTTCGTGCAGTTAAGTCCATAAAACCAATACCGCTATTATAGGTGCATCTCTTTTTCTATGCCTTAACAGAGACAAAATATGTGGACAAAGAAGGATTGCAGTATGCTCAAGTTCTATGCACCATATTATGAGGACTTACATAGGTTATACATGTAGCCGGTACATGTAGAACATATAGATCTGTAGATTTCAAATGTCGTTCTACGCTTGACCTTTTAGCTCCTATGAATTTAAAGCCCAATACATTTTTCAACGTTAAAGGGAAGTTAACAAGGGAAGAAACAAATCTCCCACGTTCGGAAGGTACAACCGACAGAAATCTGAATTCTATAGTTTCTTCTTTAAAAATATATAAATTCGAATCCTTTTCATGTACATATGCTATACACAGTATAGAACTTTCAAGTATTATTTTCATGGGGGAAATCAAAGACACTTCCTATATATATCATATTTTTTCTCCTGTCAGAATAGAAAGTAAAATAGGACGGGACGCATTAACAGGATTCGCCCCATTCATATCTTGATTGAAATCAACCGTTCCTAAATAATCCGAAAGAGAGGAGCAGCTGTCTTCTTCATGGGAGCTGAAAACAGGCTCATTTTGGGGGTGCGGGTCTTGAACATTGCTAGCATTAACTCTACTATAGTGTTCCCCAATATCATCGCCAGAGGGGAGCACGAGGGCAGACATTGTTACTTCATTGGACAGCAGACACGTAGCAGCACTAGAGTCCCGTGGCGGGGTATTTAAATCTTGGTAATGCCCACTTCCTGTGTTCAATGGCTGAAGCAGGTGATCCATCCAGGGCATCGTGCTTATTTCTTGTGGCTCATGACTAATAGCTGCTGATTGCTGCTTCCCAGTCTCTATATCTGAAAGCAACCTGGGACTTTCCACATCTAGAGAGTTGGTGGAATTAGGAGTTAAGAGTGTAGTTGACGAAGGCTGTTCCATAAATGATCCATGGTTTTGGTCAAGGGAAAGCTCTGCATTATGTGGGGAGACCTGGCCGTCTTTTGGGGAGAGCACCCAGTTATCGATATCCACTGGTGAAGGCGCATTATAAATTAACTCTATATTCTGGAAGCGTCTTCTTTGTTGTTCTAAAAGTATATCCCCCGAGGCTTTCCTGGAAAGAGTGATTACATATTTTACATGATGTTTAATATAAATGAGGTAGTTATGCATAAGTTTACATCCCTGGTCAGTAAACTCTCAACTTCCAATGTGAAAAAAGAATTGTTGAAGTCGAGATACTTTTCTTCTCATGAAAGTAATGATTCCATTTTTAAGAGGGCATGATATAATTATTATTATTATTATTACACACGTGAGCAGTTAGGTACAGGTAGAGTTTGGGGGCGCAGTTTGGTTGATCTGAACTGCACATGCAATCAGATCGGGCTTCCATGGTTACACGTGACAAAAAGACGCAATCTGCTTGGCGCAGCATAAGCCTGACCCACAAACATGTACAAATGATGTTGTCTCAAGCCACATAACTTAGGTCTACGAATTGCATTGAATCACATTGAATCAAGCTTCCTCAAGCTAAACTTCAGGTTAAACAAGTTAAATCTACTTTTTAACATTCAAATACAGTGTGTAATAAATAGCAAAAATGGCACTCTGTTTGGGTTCAAACTGATCTCGACACGATCAGAAAACGGGACTCACCCCTTCAGGGTTCGGCCCGTTTTCTGTTGTGTCTCGATCAGTTTGACCCCTCCATCATGCCACTTGCTATAATATATACATACCCGATGTTATGATTAACACTGATCAAGTAACGTGGCTTCTTGGTCCAAGGGTCTAGAACCATATGAGATGTAATGTACATATACAATAAACTTCCATTTTTACACTTGAAGCGTAATAATGTCCAGGGCACTATACTTCCATTGGACTGTATCACTGAAACAATATATAGACATTGTTAAATAGGTAAAATGCGCAAATTAATTGCCCTATGATCATAACAGAACACATTACCACTATTTTATATTTACCACAAAATAAAACTTCTATTCCGGAAATAGCCATTTTGGATAAGCACAAATTGACAGATTGGCCAAGATTGGCCGGACAGATCTCACATATACAGATATTATTTCCACATATATTATATATTTAATAAAATTAAATAAACGATTATTAAATATTGAATCCTTTGCTGTGAGTACAGCTCTGTTATAGAGTTAAGTTTTTTGTGTGTATCCCACTGGGTTCATATTTATAAGGGTTCATACCATCTATCTACTATATATGATTACATCTCACATTTATAACCAGCTTCATATTATATATGTGCAGCTAAGCTTACATTGTTTATGGGCATTAATTGCGTACGGAATATCCTCTCCATATATAATGCTGTCATAAACTGTCTGTCCTCGAATCTCGGCCGATGTAAAACCAGTCATTAAGGCACCTCTAAAATAGTAAACAGACAATTTGCACCTGGTATTAATTGACTTCGTCACATATAAAGTAAATGTGTGGCAATAGGACATGATTGAATATTCATTACTTAATTACTTTAATAGTAATGGATACTGATATGAGGGATACAATAGTTTCCCTATGGTCGTGTATACAGGTTAGGTGCATTTCAGACACCGGTCCATTGAAACCCCAACCCCTTTGTCTTTCCTGTACACCTATACCAGAGACTCTCCATGCCTATACATAGTATTCACTGACGTCACGGCGCTTGCCGCTGCTCGCTATATTCGGTTAGCTCAGCTGGACATGTGTGCTCCATGACTCAAAAAGGGCGTTTCCCAACCGTTTTCTCCCCCGCAAGTTTAAGCGAATGTAATTTATTGTAATAGATTCGTATGTTGATAGGTTAGATAGTAAGTTTTTAGTGTTTCAAGATGGGACAATAAGTATAATCGTCATATTTTAACCCTCAAAACGGAAAGCCTGTTGATCTAGTGCCGACCGCTCTCTGCGTAGACACACGATATGGCTGCCAGTAGAGTTGGCCACTAACTGGAGTGACGTTATGTGAATGATATGTATAGGCAATGATATTGATGCAATAAATTCAAACCACATTGCGCCAAGTTATTCAAAATATCAACAGCTAAACCGCATTCGTTTATAAATTTATGTTAATGTTATATCAACAAGGGGATAATTCCTTAAAATAAGATACTAATACTGATTCTGAAATACAACTCCCCTATTATAAGTTCTGATATCAACTGTTGCTATGCTGCTAGCAAGAAATCAAGAAATCAAGCAACAAGTTCAAGTATATTAGGAATTGTTAAATTGTTATACCTATCTTTCAATATCATATACAGCCGAACGGCTGTATATAGTATTGAGAGCTATGTATCGCCAAATCTGGCGTTAATGTAAAAGGGAAATACACTATAGAGCACCTGGGATCATTAAGGATGAGAGTTCCATCGAGGCAAACATATCCCATAAACTGGTTAGAAGGCATGTCCATCTGTGGCGTTACCTCCAGGCTCAACTCTTCTGCAACTCGTTTGACGACGGCAACAAGTACACCACCTGGTGTATCTGCAGGAGTAGATTTGAAAGCAAGGCCCATATTTTAGGGTATTTTGGCATCAGTAATATAAACAAGACTCCGACATTTTTCACAGTTTGAATTACTGCGCAAATGTTCTGAAGGCATAAACAACACAATATTGAAAGAATGCAGTGGGGTCATCATTAACATATTTTACAGCGATTCCTCCGGACAGAACAAGTAGGAAAGGCTGGAGTAAATAAGATTTTTATTTTGACATTAACATATTTGATAAAGTAGTTCTAATATATTTATAGGATGAAAAATAAATAAAGATTTAGTTTGATAAAAGTACATGTATCAGGGGTTGATGTTAATATAAAGTGTTGGTGGCTTGGATATTGTTTTGTGGGGAGTGGATGGACTTGGATGATATGAAACCATATATATTTATAGATACATTCTGTTCTCATTCAATATGAAATAATATCCATGTGGCCGCCTTTATTAAAGGTTTTCTGTCGCTTTCTCTGACCATTAGACCCGTCATGGTTCACACTAGCTGCGGAAGTAAACCGGTAGGTTGCCTAGCAACCCCCACCCCCAGGAATTGAGGAGTCTCTACATACATTTATAAATTATATTGGACAAACAATATAATCTATGAATATAATTATATGAAGATAATGATCTATTTTAGAGAGTGTGTGTGTGGGGGGGGGGGGGAGATCGATGCATATCGGTTGGGCAGGAAGTTCGTTGGTATTTTCATTAAGATGAAAAATAAAGGATTCGTTGCTGTTATTGCGTACGGAATGCTATACAAGCTTTCGGCCTGACTGGACCTTCTTCAGGTATGTGTATAATTATATATTGCCCATGCAGGAGGAGTGTTGAGCAGAACTAAGTGAGAGCCTGCGGGAGATGTGTGCATGTGCCTGAAGCAAGTAAACGGTCTGAAAGAACCACTTTTTGACGTGTTAACTAAATTTGCCATCACATACTTGAGTTAATATAATACAATATAATCGGTACTTATCTTTAAATCCCCTATACTCATTACGCCTCTGTTTCTTTACTTACCATTAACCTCATGTGGAGGGACAGGCTCAGTGGACATCTTGAGGCGTCCATGTAGTTGGACCGTCTGGTATGTGTCTGTTTGTCCCTTTTTAAGGGCTCTCATACGCAGGTAGGCTGATCTAGATTCGGCTAAAAGCAATCAATGCATGTTGATGACATTCACCCGTAATAAAACTAGATCTGTTACAATTTCTTTCTGAGATTGCAATGGCCAGAGACTGCCTATCCAAAAACACGAATGAACTTCAATTCCTAGATGGGGTAACCACTCACAAGTCATTTCACATCGCTAAATTAAAACAGAATTAACAAAAGAATTGCTGGACCCATCTCACAGCAATTAAGACACATACCTTGTGTTATGCCGGGCGTGGTTTTTAATAATTTCATGAACGTATCACAATCATCAGGATGCACAAGATGTCCAACATCATGTCCGAGGAGATCGACCTTGAGATGGGTACGATGAAAAACCAAAACACAATAAACAAGTTGCACCTGGTATTGACTACGTCAGATATAACCTAAATGCGTGGTATTACATCATGATTTAATATCTATTTGGATAATTACATTTGCTTTCCTACCATCATCTTACAAATCCATTCTTGCTTCTGATTGACTTAGTCATTGTTCAAATTCCTTAAAATCTAACACTAATTTTGAGTTATTATCGAATTCCCGAAAATCATACTAATTATGAACAAGAAATGTACGAGTGCCAAGGCATTCGCTATTAGAGAGAAAACGGCGCCGATAAATTTTGTTGTTGCCCACCAATTTGTTGCAACAAATATCCATACAGAAACAACAGTTTCCAGAGAATGTGGCAACACATCTGACACTCCTCCATTTGCGTTTTCATTGCAAACCTGAAATGAACTGATCATGCAGGGGCGGATCGAGGGGGGGCCTGGGGGCACGTGCCCCCCCCCCTAGACCCCACCCCATGAAAATTATTTGAGGCAAAACTTTGATAGTTCCAATGCAAAACAAATAAAAAGATCCCTTATATATATATATATATATATACACACAGACCCAATACTTTGCAACTACATCCCCATGATTTAAAATTATATGTTAAACTTCACCTGACCGAATCATGTTGTCCAAATAAATATGGACTAAAAAGCAATGTGTCCAGTACTAGGCATACTCTAATATCAATTATCTATTGTAATTCTCATATCACTGGATATAATCAGAGCAAGGTAAAAAGAATAACTGCAATAGATTTTATTCCAATAGTCTTTCCTAATCTTAAATTCATCAATGCATTTGAGCAATTATTCCTACACATGGTTCCTGCGGCTCAGAGCACATTAATTTAATTCAATGAGTTTTAATGCCCAATTACCACAGTTTTTAATGACTTTTTACTGACTAAATGAAGTCATGTTAGCTGGTCAATGAAGGCTTGATACTTGAATAGTCTATATGGACGTAGCACATTCTCCCCTGGTTATTTACAAATGTGTTTCGATTAAAGAAATGTGACAGTTTCCACTGTAACTTAATTGGGTAAGGCTGTCAGCGGAAGTATGTATTTCTGTTAATTGTATTTGTGTCAGTATAATCTAGGACCATCAAATGACACAAATTATATGGTAGTTGAACTTATTTACACAGGACAGTGCTACCACTCAGATTCTCAAGAAAAAATTACAGAAGCCAGCAAAAAAATCACCAGACCCTTCAAAAGGTATAAGAAACGTACAATATTCAATCTCATGCCACTGTTTCAAAAGGCATTTTCATTCACAAAATTCTTAGAACAAGTTTTCAACATAATTATGAAAAACTTTCTCCGTACAAAGGTTTTGGTTTAATTTGAATGTAGGGGGGACTTTTAGACACTGCAGTATGGGGGAAGGTGAAGGAGGGGGTTTTCCCTAATTTTTTTTTAGTTTTTACATGAAAAATTGTGGCTTCTGGTGTATGTTCAGCATAATTTCCATATAAATGTTACTGTAAAATGTTATACATTTCCTGCTTTATACATGCAAAAAGACGTTTTTAAAGTCTCACAGCGAAAATTAATGACTTTTAAGGCCCTTAAAAGTCCAAACTGAAAATTGAGGACTTTTTAAGGACTGCAGGAACCATGCTACACTACCCAAACTGTCTCCTGCATTTAAATGGGATGCCAAATAGGGAAACAAATAGGTTTTTTTTAAAGATTTTATTTTCAACTGGGAGATATTGTTTCCCAGACAGACCAAGCTTTTCAACGTGCCCAACTTAAACTTAGAAACTAATACACAATAGATCTAATCTGTTGATTCAAGTACAAAATTAAATTAGCTGCTAGGTTATAATTGGACACTTGCTGTATTAGATAAATTCATACAAATTACAATTAAGAAATTTAGAAATTCAAACACACATTTTCTGTGCAAATTCTCAGAATATGGTGTTGAAGTGAATTGTATGTTATCTCCAGTTATTATCCTTTTGGGGAAACATTTAAGATTAGAACGGACACACGTAAATCCTGTATTAGAAGCCATGACCTGGGCTGGCGCTCATAAAAAAATGTAACTCTTGTGCTAAATTCGTGTCCATAAAGTCCTAAAACTCAACTTAGGTGAGTTTTAGCTATCCCGGTTTTCGCGCTAAAACTCTCGTGCCAGAGAATTCCCGTGCCAAATTCCCGTGCCCAATTTCGTGTTCTAACTTCCCCATCCCAAAATTTCCAAATTCTCGTGCCAGCCGATTTTTATAATCTTAATTTTACCTAATCACCAAATTTACACAGTTTATACCGTTAGGAGGAGAGGGATAGGGAGGGGAGAGGGAGGGATACAAGTAAGGAACATCTAGGGTGCATCTAGTGTGTAATTATACCTCTATCTCTCTCACACCGTCACACTAACCCCTGTTTGGCACCTCTGGTATGGAATAGTATAAAATCTCTGGTCTGGTAAACATTGAAGCACGGCTCTGCTTATGTCTGTATTACTGGCCAAATTGTACCAAAATTGCATCACATATGTTAAAGTGTATTTTAGATACTTTCAATCATATATGGCAGATATATTTTCAGCCAGTATAGTACAATCTATGTTTCATACCGGGTATGCCCAAGTGACTCATGAAGATTGGACATTTGAGTATAGGACTGACATACTATTATGAGGGCTAATAGAAGGCTAAAACTTCACCAAGTTGTCATAAATATGCATAAGAAATGAAACCAGGTGAGATTTAATACCTAGAAGAGTTACTTTTTTTCAGAAGGGAGGTATAATATGAAAAAGTAGTGAATTCTAGGGTATTTTTATAAGAAAATCAACATTTAGAGCGATTTATTACATACTTATCTTTTTGTCATTGAATTTTCCCCAAAACATATTCAAAAATAAAACTGGAAATTATACCAAACCTTGAATGTATATATTGTGCCCGTGACCCAATGACCCCATGAGCCAGTCAGCCCGTGTTTTCACATGTACTAGACTGGACTGTGGACTCAAACTCAGTGTGTCTGGGTGTGTGTTTGGGGTGGGGTGGGGGTGACATGGGTCACTTGGAAACGGGAGTCACTTACTCTGATTAGGACGACCTCTTACCATATCAATATACATCCTCCCACCCCTTCCCCTACTATGTTCTGATTTCCCTCCTTTGATAATTAATATAATAGTCATTTCAAAATCAGTATATATTGCAGGTCTGTGTCATATTGATAGGCCTAAATAGAAACATTATGTTCGAAATATTATGAATAAATAAGTTTTAATTATACAGAAAGATTATAATAATTATAGAGGCTATGTACTGCCACCACATGTAGGTCTACATTAGGATGGACGTTGGGGGTGTTTGCTTATTGGGTGGCGGGGGGGATGCATTGTTCTTACACTTTATGTAACATATATTATTTAGGGCTATCTGGAAGACCTACTTGTAGAGGTTTCAGTCCTTTTCTGTACCATTTTAATGATGAAGAATAAAAATTCAATATATATATATGCAACGCCAGCAAGAAGATAAAACCCTTGTCGTAATTCTATATAATATGGTTAGATTCTGCGATTCTCTCCACGTAATTGCCGACAGGCTGCTTAATAGTAAATACAAGGCCAGGGTAGTGCTTCTAAGGGTCAACGGAACTTTACTTGTGAATCAAAGGGGTGAGGGTTGAAGTTGACGGATAGATAGAGTGAGGAAATAAGGTATACTATTGCCTCGCTTATGTTGGTCTCAAGACAAGACTCTGTAATCCCATCTTTTCAGATCAATCAAGAACAATAAATATCAAAAGACCAAAATATATTATCTCCACATCCAATATGGATACCGAAAAATAATTCTAATTTTTAAAAATTTCCGTGCCAAAGTTTCCCTAAAAATCCGTCCCAAAATGTCTGTCCCAAAAATTCTCGTGCCATAGAACTCTCGTGCCAAACTGGCACGAGAGTTCTATGGCACGAGAGTGCTAACTTTATGGACACCCCTGCTAAAACTGGTTTAGTCAACGGCACTGGTTCCCTGGCACCAGTTCCCTGGCACCGACTTTTTATGAACGCCAGCCCTGTAGCTGTGACCAGCCAAGCAGAAAGGGGACTCCAGGGCCAAATTTTCGAATTTGGGTTTATTATAGATTCTGAATCTGCATGTCCTCCTGAGTCAATAACCGAAAAAAATAGTTGAAAATTCCCAGAATTTGCCAAGATATGGGTTTTTTGTAAAGTTATGTCAGTTTTCAGTAGATAACCTCAAATAGGTTGGGGAGTGACTCATTTTCCTGTGACACATCACATGTACAAAAAATAAATATCAAAAATATTTTTTTTAAATGACAGGGATGTACAGAAGGGGAAATGAGCATCATAAAAATGAAAGAATTTTGTTGATACTCCAAAAATTAGTGAAGTTACAGACTTTCAAAGTTACCTCCCTCTCAGAATTACTAATATAAACATTTCTGACAGTGACGTCATGAATATGATGTGACTCCTAGCGGGAATACCAGGAACTATAATTCCCGCGCGGAGCCTCCTTTCCCCTCGGCGGGTCACAGCTATATGATTCTATATGATAAGTAATCATGTAAAGAGTGTATCACAAACCTATATATAGTATCATCAAGGTTCAGAGTAAACGATATTGTATGTGTATGTGAGCATATTAGACACTCATTGGTGTACTCTTTAAAGTAATTTGTAACTGCAGGACAATATTGTTTTAAAGAATAATACATATTTGTATATCAACACCCCCTCTACCAATGCATTTTCATTACCAAAGTTGCTGAATAATATATTGTTGAAACATAAAAACGATTTGTAAAACGAAATTGCCCCTAACACTGTGACAACAACTATATATATACGCGAGGTCGGCCATTTGGATTTACAGTCATATCCTCACCCGAAGAACAGTTTGCTTTACCATCAGAATTATTGTATTATCCAAAATCTATGTCATGATCACATAAATGATACCATTCCTATGATCTGGTATTTATCATGATCGTTCTTCAATAAGTTAGAACAATATAAAATACCTAAACATTCATGTAAACAATACTCCTCTCCTTTAATTACATTCGCCATTGTATGGGGTTAGGAGGTTTACCTTGATAGGTGTTGGTACAGTGCCTATAGCCTCAAATATAACGAAATAGTTATAGCCTAGCCTCAAATAAACGAAATAGACCCCTCGCTCCTTGGGGCCTCCAAGTTGTATTTAATAAATGACCCTCCTACTGCGGAGTCGGGTATATATAACATTGTTACAGGACTTTAACTTCGGTATTTCTTGACTGGAATCCAACCTGTCCAGATCCCTTTTTTATTGGAGCGGAGGCCATGCTACTCAGTCCTAGGTCTTACCGGACAGCAGTGATAGCAATCTCCCTACTCCCTGCCGCTCTGGCGGACCCAATGATATATAAAGATAGATAGAAGTTTTTTTTTCAAGAAATTTCATTGTTTCTCTTTCCAACAGATGATTGTTAAGTAAATACGGCAGTAAGGGATGATTGATGTACTGCCACAAAAAATCAATAAAAAAGAATTGATGAGATGAAATGGGATTAGTACAATCTTAGAGTAATATGAATATTACTTTAAGGTAAAATGCTGATATAAGGTCAGTTCTTTAAAAGGAAATATGGAGCAACAGTGAGTTTCATACATGTAGTTATGACAACACGTCAATTTAACCCAGTTATGCATTCAATGGTTGTTTAGAGTATTTCTGTTCTATCTTATCAAATAGTTCTCATTTTAAATGTTACCCTAAATTTCTATCTATGAAAGGGTAGTACAATTAATTATCTGCTTAATTCAGAGGAGAGTAATCTATTGTCAATATAGTGACTAGCTCAAAATGGGAGTGCTCCCCACCTTCCATTGGGCTTGCACTGACCTAGACTCTACTCAACCAGATAGTAACAACTCCATTCTTAGCACCATATGTGAGAGTCAATAATAACAATCATTCTTCCCACTTAAATTTACTAGCAAAAAGGGAAAACACTTCTTAAATGATAATTGGATGATTTCTGAATTAGTTTGTAAAAAATCGTTGGGTTGATATATTTATTTTTAATCAAATACTCTTCCTATATCTAGTCCCACATAGAGAGCCTCACAGCTGAGGCATGGTCCTGTGGTTTAGAGGGTTCCCCTGTGCTGGTCATTTGATATCATGCTCTTATCTGGCAACAACATCGTGGTGGTCAGAATCCGTAATGCCTAGGACTTTACAGAACCTGTCCTGGTCTCAGTACGGTCCAGATGTCACGTCAATGGTTTATATAATGATTAATTGTGAACATCTGTAAATGGCCCTAAGCTAGCTGTTGTTTACCTTTTTATTTCTATTGATTGGGCCAGAGTGTCGGCCGGACCCTCGGTTGCTTCTTATTGTATGATTTTTTTTAGGAGGACGTCCACCGCCACGTGTTTGAAATACTAAACTGCTGTAAGCCGCAGTGTACACATCGCCCCTTGCTCTCTCCTGGAGAACCTACCAAAGGGTCGGTGGAGAAACAGATCGCCAAAATAGTTGGCCAAGCCTAGGCTGGACGAACAGCGACCCGACCCGCCCTCTTGAGGGCGGAAAGCCCCTCTTGGAAATCCCTTCTGTCGCCCCATCTATCAGTGTCAATTCCCCACTAATAGACGACCGGGATTTCTGGCTCAATTTTCAGTGTTTTCCCATGTAAGTGGCGATCCGCTCATCGTTTCAAATGAAACTTGTGTTAAGTAGGATGGCTTTTTGTGGGAGGACTTATATATTATATGGTACACGAACTTGTACTTTTAAATCTAAAAATTGGCGCGAACCTTTGTTTTTGCACTTTTTGCACACGGTACTACTACTGCACCCCTCGGTACCTCACAGCGCCTCGCTCAACTAGGCTCATGCTTCCCCACGGTCGTGGCATCGGTCACGACCGTGGGGAGCAGGTAGAGAGAGGGTGTGGGGAGGAGGGGGGGGGGGGGTTGATAACAAACATAATTTAACTAAACTAACCTGGTAAAACGCTCCCTATACTCCTTGTGCGGGTCATTTTCTGGACGTGAGTTAGTTAACTGCTAAAAACCAGCGCCGGACCGCCATTTCCTACACTACTAGCTTGCTCGCTCTTCCATCACTGTCTATCATAGTCAGTTCATCCATGACCAATGGCCACGAGAGCATCTCCAGATCGACTCTGGGACTAGGACCAGTTGATGCCCTAGTTTTTTGGGTTTTTTGCACAACTTTTTATTCAATATGTCAACAGAAACTACTTCTCTCATGGGGCTGATAACAACATAATATATACATCTTACTCTCTTCTCGTCAAGTGAGATGTTCTGAAATACAAATTGATCAGATGCCCTAGCTTGCCCTCCACTGGACAGTGGTCATCCAGGACTAGCCTGGGCCGAGGCAAGGCAAAGGCCAACAATATATATAATATAATGTGTACATTGCATACGTAGGAGTTCAGCGGTTAATCCTTATTAATTATCATATGTATAACACCACGCCTTCGGGGCTCCAGTCGCTCGGGACGTATCTATTTAATATATCGCTTTTATATTAGTCTATATATGAATTCTGAAGGGAGATGGGACTCCTCAATAGACTAAAAACACCAGATCTCATTTGAAGTTGATTTTGTTTTGCGTTTATATTATATATAAATACCATGCCTATATTTATTTGAGATATATCATCATACAGTCATCTTTTTATTCGCTAGGTCTAAAGATAATTGGATGATTTCTGAATTAGTTTGTAAACTGGACTGTGTCTACCTATTGCACACATACTATTACTAGTGGATTACATTGAGTTTTACCCGAGTAAACACGATTAGGGCTCTATATACCTAGCGGTCCAAAGGTTATGACTATTTTGCCATAAGTTATTTTTTACACTCTTTGGGTCAACATGATTATACTTCGTCTAAATAATTAAATTCAAAATTTCGAAGTGATTGAGACAACTCAAAACACGAAGGGACACAGATGTTTATATTTGAAGGAGGTTTAATACTTTGGGGCGATCTACGTTTCGGTCTAACATTCGACCTTCATCAGGATTTAAATTCGTAATAGAGATGACACCCAGCTTGAATTCGGTGATTGTATCAATAAAATTATAATTGAATATTCTTTATTTGCTGAGATGGTATACAAATGGGTCGCGAAAATCTGAAAATTTTTCAGGTCTTCCAGTTCTTGCCGTTTTTTTGCGGATGGGTTAAACGTGCTCATCGGTTTGATTTATTTCATTTTTAAATAATTATGCTTCAATAGGCATAGACTACCATTAATGATTTATTTCATTTTTAAATAATTATGCTTCAATAGGCATAGACTACCATTAAATTCTTAAATTTTGTTTAGCTAACTGTGTCACATTATTCACAGGCCTGCCATGAATAGGGTTCTTTTACTTACCATCTTACCATTACAATAAATATAACTCGCAGATGACCTACCTTTTGAAGGCCAAGATACTTGGAAATGTCTGATGAAACGAAGACAATTGAGCCAGTGGTATCAACAACGAGGAGAAATCCGCCGAGTGACTACAAAAGAGGAACGATATAAAAGGTGAATCGTTGAAGCAAGCCAGAATGAATATGAAAAATCATAGCAATTCCACTGCAGTTGGCAATATGTATTACTAGCAAAGTACCCATCCTTCGGACGGTTAACAGGTAGGCTCTCTATGAAAGGTATGGTCAAGAAATGGATAGGAACTGTTAGATATAAATCTCTCCCCCTCTTAATTCCTCTCACTCTCTCTCCTCCTCCTCTCTCCCTGTCTCTCCCCTCCTCCTGTCCCTCCCCTCTTCCTCTCTTTTGCCCGCCCGCCCGTTCCCTTCCCTCTTCTTCTCTCTCCCCTCCGCCTCTTCACTTTCATTCTCTCCCTTCCCCTCTCTTCCTCCCGTCTTTTTCTCTCCCCCTTCTTCTCTCTATATCCTGTTCCTCCTCTCCAACTCACTCTTTTCCATGCTCTCCCCCTCCCCTCCCCCTCTGATATCTTTTATTCTCTTTCTTCCTCTGTCTTCCTGTCCCTCCCTTTCCCTCTCCCCTACCCCATCCTCTCCCTGTCGTCTTTTTCTCCCCGTCTTCTCTTTCCTCTTCTCCCTCTCCGATTCCCCCCACCCTCTCCCTCCTTTTCTTTGCTCTCCCGCTCCCACTCTGATCGCTGTTCCTCTCTTATATAACAAAGGTTTCCCCAACAACTGGCCATTTTTAGCTTAATCCTCTTCATAGCGACACCATAGGACGGGGACTGAAAAAAGAGGCTAATGATTTAGAGGTGCTCTCAAGGACTGAGGAGAAAGAGCAATTTTCTCTCTTTACTCCCTGAACTGTTCGAGCAAGATTGCATTTGATTTTTCCTAGTTGTCCACTGCACACCAAAGGATTTTGCCACGATAGTTTTTCTTCAAATATACCAATACACAAAAAGAACCTTCTCATTAAAAGGAGTAATGAGTATAAGACATTCCGATGATACCATTCCCCTCCTATACAATTAAACATATAACTATATTATTATGTATACATATACCATTCCAGGAGCTAAACTATATAAACAGTATAAGAAATTTTCCATGCGTGCATGCTGTCAATACCTCAAGCAAAAGTGATGATATTTGGTGGTTAAGAAGATCATTTGTCCACGAAGGTCCACTGCTTTGCACCATTTGTAACTCTAACAGGAGGTGGAAGAATATAGCAAATATTATTATAAAGGCCTATGCATAACAAACTAGGAGACTATACAGTATGTGTCAGGCTTTGGTTGATAATTTACCAAATAGAATATTACACTGTACAGAGTATCCGCACTGCTTTTAAATAACATTATCATAAATAATGTCTATTTTTACATATATTGTATGAATATTTGAAAACTCATGAACATTTGGAGCGTGATATACCTTTGTAGAGCCGCAAAAAATTGACTGTCAGGCGAAGTATGCTTGTTTTATCGAGTCGCTTTCGTGCGGTGGCGATGGTTGGAACAATCATCGCTAACTCCATAATGCGGTTATTGTAACGGATCCTCCTCGCTCGCTCCATATCATTCCTGAGCAAACGACTGAAATATAAGATACCCGATCAAATATATCAGTAACACTGTACTGAAATCGACTGAAATAAATCGACATATATATATTTTGTCTCCCATTTTCATTACTTCAGTAAGTGCATTGAGGGTGGTATCGCCATAAACGATTGTAAAGTAAATCATTGGGACACACCTCTATGATTGAATTTCGTTCGTAATATAGCTGAAAGTGCAGTTTTAAGTGGAACAATTACAATAATATTTGCTTCCAGTTTCTATGGTGTTTAGATGGTTGAGCCGTACATTCACATCATTTAAAAATAATTTCTGTAATGAGGGGAGGTTGTTTAATGAGGAATGAGGAAGATCCATTTTGGCTGGATAGAATTTGATGCGTTAGTTCGGCAATCAAAACACTGTACATGACTGTAGGTACTTTCGCCTTAATTTAACTTAATTGGGTGCAAGGTGGTATTTAGTGATAGTATATGAGCACCAGTCGACTTTCTACGGTGTCTTAGACCATACGGCTTTGCCTATGGCTCAACCATCTAAGCACTATAGGCAGTCTAAGGCACTATATTTTCATTTTTGCAGAAATCTTCGTTCTTTGCGGAAGAATTTCCGGACCATTTTAATGGAAAGTTCTACCTTTATTGGCATATATGGACCTAATGAAACGTATGTGCATACGTACATACATGTATGTTTCATTAGGTCCATAGTTTTTTTTAATGGATGTTAGCTGAGAATGCAGCTTTAATAAAGCAAGGAATCACATGCTCCATGTGATCATCGATCCAGGTAACTACCTTCTATTTGATCTCTTGGTGACCACATTTCTGCCATCATTCTTTAGGGGTTCCATTAAATGGTCTGTTGAAAAGGTCTCCACTCTGAAAAAGAAGAAATAGATAGTGCATTCTTTTGGACGTACAAGATACCCACACAGTAATACATATTCAATTGGACTTTATCATTCGTTTCACCAAAGAATCATCAAAAGCAGACAAGTGCATAATGTTCCATGGTTTCATATAATTATATCCATGACCATGAGTGCTACAGAAGGTCTGACACCTGGTGCCGACCAAAAATGGGCTGAATGGAAATGCCTCAACAGACTAAGAACAGGAGTTGGCCGTTCCAAAGTGACCCTGAAGAAATGGGGATACCAGGAACTGAGGAAGACGAGGAGGATGTGCTTTTTTTTATTCAATTCAGGCCAAATATTAACATCGACAAAATTCATTTTGTTTTTTATATGCTCGTTTTATCGAATTATGAATTTAGAGACAATTAAAACTTCAACATTTCAAGACAAAACAGCCTAAGTACAGCTATATGAGCTGTCTTTAGTTTTTTGTCATTAGGCCTCAAAAATGCCTTCGAGACAAAAAAACAACAAAGTGAAACACAATGTAAAACAAACAAAATTGTCTCCAAATTGTGAATTTAGTGACAAAACTTAAACATTTTGAGACAAAACCACCTAAGGACAGCTATCGGAGCTGTCCTTAGTTTTGATCTTTCAGCCTCCAAATTGTCACAGAGACCTCCAAATTGTCACAGAGACAATAGAAAAACTGCATCATGAACACGATATATATATTGTCTAGAACTACTTAAAATTGTCTCGTTTTGACTGTCTCTCCATTATCTGCGCGCCTGCTGCAAATCTTACAAAATAGCTTGTATCTCTATGCAAAAAACTACTGCCAGCCACCAGAAAACTACCTCAAATAAGGACAAAAATTGAAGAGACAAAAATTGAAGAATTACATTACATTGAAAAAGATGCATATCAACGTGATATGAAAAAAATCCAAAAATTCCCCAGCCCTACCCTAGCTATGGGAACTGGGAAATTGGAAGAGTCATATGGAACTGTAAATGAGAAATACACACCACCCAGTCAGTCTATCTCATACTTCCAACTTTGCGTGACGGCAAACTTGGATCTACTGATGGAACCTCCTTAGAAGCGAAAGGCCCGTTACGTCATTAGTTACCCTATCCATGACAATTATATACATATCTCAGGTTAGGTTTTCTTTTGTTTGTTTTTTGCAAATCCCTTTTATTGCGAAAGGATGACATGGAATAATAAATAAAGTGGTAATAACAGGACCCTAAGGGGTATGCATAACTATTTTCGTTTGTCATAGACCCTGGTTTCAATGGTTCTGTGTAACATCCATATAATATACGGGTAGAGCGATTTCTACGAAAAGAGGTAGAAAAGAGGGGTTTCTTTGTGTCACATGTTCTCGGAATCTGGGGTCTCCCCATCTACTTTGTTAGTCTCTACAGGTCCGTCAACTCTGTCTGGAGGACATCATATGTGGTTTGTGAAGGTATCTGGGGTGAAAATGTGATTTTGAAGCCTTTTTAAATTGGGATCCCTACACTCTATTTATAGCCTGGGAAAGCCCCTGTGAGATACTATGTCATTTCCCACAACCTTTCAGGGAGACCTAACTACATGCAGAGGAGTGGGAGAGTGAAGAAGAGGGGAGGGAGAGGGTGGGGGTATTGAAAAGAGGGAGGGATGGAGAGGGTGTAGGAGGGGGAGAGTTAAGAAAGGGGAGGGTGGGGGAATAGGAGAGGGGGATCGAGGGGGAAGGAAAGAACAGGGGGAAAGAGGCGAGGGAGAGGATGTAGGGGAAGGGAGAGAGGGGAGGGGGAGCATGAGAAAGAGAGGAGGGAGATGGGTGAATCAGAGATGGGGTTGGGAGAGAAAAACAGGTAGAGGGGGAGGGAAAAGAGGGAGAGGGGGAAGTGTGGGGAGAGAGGGTGACCGTCCAAGAAGAGGGGGAAAGAGGCGAGGGAGAGGATGTAGGGGAAGGGAGAGAGGGGAGGGGGAGCATGAGGAAGAGGGGAGGGAGAGGGGGGAATCAGAGATGGGGTTGGAAGAGAAAAACAGGTATGAAAGACAGAGAAGAGGTAGAGGGAAACGAGAGAGAGGGGGAAGTGTGGGGAGAGAGGTATAACCGTCCGGAGGACGGGCACTTGGCTAGTTCTATATATTGCAACACTTGAACTCTAGTTTCAGAAGATACCTTGTATGGAAAGGCAGACTTACAGTCTACTTGATCGAACTGATCGTTGTCCAGCCCAAGGATAAACTACTTTTCTTAATACAATCATATTTTGATAATCTTTTGACGGATATCCGATTAAATCTATAACTTTATCACCGATGGTTACATCGCTCAACCCAGGTTGAGGTGCCTATAAATTTACGTCGTAGGACCAGTAGCAGGCAGCGGACACAGTTTCATGCGTAGAAAGCTTGAAATCATGCAGCCCATGAAATTATGGAGCTCATATGCTGCTTAATTTCATCCCCCCCCCCCAACCACCACCACTCTCTGGGGTTGTACCTTGTTCTTAATGCTTATCAGCCATTCTCTAGGGAAGGCCTTTATCAAATCTCCAAATACCCATTCTCCTTGACAACATCGCCATAGGAGGTAACCCCTTTCTCCTCCCACTGTCTCCAATATATAAGATTTATTTTTTATTTTGATAAATCTGCTGACCCACAATCGTTCCCTGAGGATTTGATTAACATTGTTTGGTTTATGTTTATAGTAATACTTGTTCCACATTCTAAAGAGATCCGTGAGCTTCTAAAGCTTTCCTGAGAAAGGACCACTTTATGGAATCATAGACCTTGACGAAATCAAACGAGGAAATAACACCCTTTTTTTTGGAGTTAATTTTTTTTAAGAAATTTTATTTTGTTAATGTCATCCACCTTACGCACTGCTGTGACAAAGAATCTACCCATATTCTACCCAAGGGAAGTGTTAACGTTGGTTTAGTCAACGACAAGAGACAAGAAAAATGGTTTTACTATAGTTACGATTGTTATTACGATTTATGTTTAGAACTGTAAATGCCCAGATGGCAGTAACAGAAAATATGAATTTGCAAAAAAAAGAATCTACCCTTTACAAACCCAAAATGGCCCCGTAAATCATTTTTGGAAGAAATATAGTTAAACTAGCAGTGATGGTTTTGGAAATGAATTTATAGTCGATATTAGATAAGGTGATTGGTCTCCAATTTCTAATAAAGGCTGGGTCGTTTGCTTTTTTTAGATAAAATTAATAATACCCTGAAGAAGGAGTAACGTGAACTCCGGAACGTCGGTATCTTATTGAATAAACCACCTCAAAGCACTATATTATCCTCCATTTGTCTTTATGACAGTTTTGGTGTTTTTCATTATAACTTTGAAAATTAATAATAACTCGCTTCTGATAATCGTTCACCTCGCCTTCCTCCAGATATTGGTGTACTATAGGCATAAAAAGAGACTTGAATTGAATTGAACACAATTTATTTGCACCTAAGAGAAATGTACAAAAAGGAGTCATACTGTCATGTCAGACAGCTAGGGAGTGGATTGTGTGGGTGCTCTCTATACTTATTCTTGAGAGACCAGACTGGATAGTTGTCTCAGTTCTTTCTCAGGGATATACCAACATATTCTTCATAATAATCTGTGTATTACATATCTAGCTAGATGATATATCAATACGTCTGAAAAGGGACTTCCAGGTCTTTCGGTATGTTCCTGGACTAGACTACTGAACTACTTTAAAAGAAGAAAAAATAAGAATAAGAGAATGAGAGCGAGAACTACTCTTGGAAATATTGGAGATATGATATGACATGATATTTTGAAAAATTAATAATGAAATGATTGTATAATGAAAACTGTATTTCTGGCTTGTACTGCTTTGCGTTCCGATAGTTTGGCTTGTAATGTATGTATTTTTATCGGTCCCGTAGTTTTTAGTCTGGAAAAGTCCCCATTAGGGCTACTATGCAATACTATATATGATCGATTATACTAAGAAATGTATTTGATAGGTTGTGGGTCGTCTGATACTCTGATTGAAAGATTGATAGTGCTTTACAGAGGTACTAAAATTGAGGAATTAGTGATGTTTTGAATATATGATAACGGTTGGTATATGATAATGGTATGTTAATAATAAATAAAGTTGAATTTGTAGTAGTTTGGAAAGGCGAATACATCCATATAGTAGAAAAGCGTGTTTCTGTAATCAATTGTTTAAATGTGTTGGCCTGATAGTGAAATTTAATGATAAAATTAAAAAAATATTATACAATATCAATACAACATAAAACGATAATTATAATAGCTCAATATAGGACATAATATATATAACTAAATTTACTAGGTTCTAACTAAAGCGCTGCGCTGCGGCGCCGCGCCGCACTGAGAGAAGCTGCCGCCGCGCTGACAATTTGACAAAAATAAAAAATTAAAACAATTTTTTTTTTATTTTTTTTTTTTTACAAAAACAGACGAAGCATTAATATTTTTTATCAAGTAAATGAGACATCAAATGTTTTCTCAGTTCTAACATAACAGAAAATTAAAAATATTATTCTTGTGTTAATACAAGGAGTTATACATGGAGCCTTAGACAGCATCGCCAGCTCTGTCCCAACAGTGGTGCATGCTGAATCTAAAGGAGCCTGAGATTGATATTCTGAATATAATTCATGCTACCCTATATAATTTTCTCTAAATTCATTGCATTAAATCCTGTTTTAATGAAGCTATTTGTTTATTTAGCTATTAATAATTCCTATATGAATAGTTCCAATGGATAAACATCATCAAAACATATATTGAAAACTCTGGTAGTTTCTTGTCTCAAATGCACCAGCATGCACCATGATCAATTATATTTTCAAAATTTTCCAGGGGGGAAACCATCCTGACCCCACCCAGATACAGGGCTTTGTGCCTTAGGCGCTTACAAGGTTATGTGCCAGCTCCCCGACTGAGAAATATTTCTCAATCTGGTTAGAACATCAAACTATAAATCATGATGATTAATAGTTTGATGGTTCCCTAGAAATTTAGATTCCAAAGATTTGATTCTGTAAAATAGCCTTCAAATACAAGTGTTAAAAATATATACATGTATTTGTCGCAAATGCACTAGAATGCACCATTTAAAGAGTATGAGTCCAAAATTTTCTGGGGGAAACCCCCCCATACCCCCCGCACAAGGGCTGGGATCGCCGACTAGCGCTGCTCTGAGAAAAATCCTGGTTAGAACCCATGTCACATGTAACATCACTACAATAAAAGAAAACCCAAATGTCCCCCCGGAGTTGTATTTATTGAGACATCACTCCCTTTTCATCTAATTGTATGATACTTATAATGATATAACAATTATGTTGGACAAAAAAAAATAATATAACAATTATAATTGATAAAATTCCACGGAAAAACCTGTCACACCCTGGGGACTTATTCTTTTTAAAGGATTTTACAGTTTTGTCGATTTAAACTTCTGTGACTATCCGTATAATATATACACGTAGAGGTTTTTGTTTGTCCCGCATGTTCTCGGAATGGGGAAGGGAGAGGGTGGGGAAGGAAGAGAGAGAGGGGTGAGGGAGGGGAGGGAGAGCAGAGGGGGGAGGGGAAGAGGGCAGAGAGAGGGTGGGGAGAAGAAGAGAGGGCGGAAGAAGAGAGGGGGAGGGAGGGGGAGAGAGAAGAGAAGGAGAGGGGTTGGGGAGGGAGAAGAAGAGAGAGAAGAGGGGCAGGGGAGAGAGGAAAATAGGAGAGGGGAGAAGAAGAGGGGTTGGGGGGGAGAGGAGGGAGAAGAAGAGAGAAGAGGGGAGAGAGGAAAAGAGGGGATGGAGAGGGCGGGGGAGAAAAAGAGATGGAGAGTGAAAGAGGAGAGGGCGGGCGAGGGGAAGGAAGGGAGAGGGAAGAGTGGGGAAGAGGGAGGGAGGGCGAGAGGAGGGGAGAGCGAATGAGAGAGGAAGAGGGTGAAAGATTTATATTTAACAGTTCCTACCAATTTTGTATATACCTTTCATAGAGAACCTACCTGTTAGTGTTATTGACCGTCCGAAGGGCGGCTATACTATGCTAGTTCCACATGAAAGGTTATGTATTTTTTATACACCCATTCCCGAGCAATAGCCAATACAAACAAACCGATGGAGGAGCCCACAACAATATAAGTGTGTTGATTTTCTGATTCGATCACAAACTACCGACCGGATTGGATAATGGGACCAGGGATCGAGGTATATTAAGAACTGTACCAAACCTCCATACTGGGACATATACACCTAAGGTGCAATTAGGATAAATGGGAGAATATATTTCACTATAACATGCATGGACTAACTTGCACGCAAGACCAAATCTGACCAACAGTAGGACATACAGGGAAGTAAATATATATACACACACGTATACTGGTCCCGGTGTACTGTAGGCCTATGTACAATAATAGACGCCATGTCATTTGACTGCGATAACTAATAACAGTATTGTTCTTACGGTTGTGGTAGTGAACGCTCCGCTTGTTTTACTTCGTCTTCCACTTCGCCTCTCACCAATAGTTGTCCCTGTGAGTGGAATGACATTTTACCAGGTGAACATGCCGTGCGCTGTAACTCCTCAGCAATGTTACCTTTCCAAAATACTGCGTCCAGCGACCAGTGCTTCGGTAACCTTCATGTCATTATTACTACACTAATTAGCTGGATACACTGAGGTAGATAGGTAGAGGCGGAGAGGGGTCTGTCCACGGCTTTTCTGCTGCTGGCTGGCCGGCTCTCCAACACCTCCGTTCTGTCTCACTCCCTCTCACTCCCTCTCACTAACCTCCATTCACACTCGATCCTCCCTCCACTTGCTGGCTCGCTGGATGTGTTCAGGTGTGTGCATGTTTATAACACATTTAGCCTCTCAACCAATCAGTGGAGAGATACATTGCAAGATGTATACACTGGCCGCGTACATATGAAATGTTACAGGTGTGGGGTACCTATGAAAGCATAGCCGCTATGAAGGTGTATAATACACACGTACTATACGTGTACATATGTATCCAGGTGTGTTTTATATGTATCAGGTGAGTATGGGGTTTGGGGGAGGGAGGCGGAGGTGTCAGTGTTTGTATGCAATTGTAGTATACTCCTGACAAAAGGTTTTAATCGAGGAACTGTTTTTCATAAATGCAGACAAAGAGAAAACTAAATTGCAGAAGAAAGCTAAAAGCTAAAAAAGCTAAAGGAAAACTAAAAAATAAGGAAGACTGGGCTAAGGGCTTAAAGGGGAGAGGAAGAGTATAATGGAAAATGGAGAATTCAAAGCCCAAACCCCAGAATGTTTTGGAGAAAAGTCGCAAAAGACGTTTGTCCAAAAAGATCACATATTAAAGTCATGTATTTTGTTATAAAGATGTGTATTTCTGCCGACATACAACATTTTACGCAATTTTAAAATAAGGTTGGGGTGGCTGTAGACAACTTGCAGACATCGAAGGATGCATGCTTAATTGTCCACATGCATGTTTAATTGTCCCCAAAAGCGAATAGCCGCCTTATAGGACACGTAGCATAACACTCATATATATAATTAGTAAACATGGCGGAATTAACTGTAATGAGCAACGTGGTTTATGAGAGGAAAGAGAACGGACGCTGCCCACCTTGTGTTATGGAACATATCGACAATTGTACCAATTGACGTATAAGCACTTCCATGCAAAAGCTGTGATATCAGGTTGTTAGGCCTAAACCCTCTAGAAGAGACTTGAGGATAATATAGACTTAAGAGATATAATGCTGAAGCTGATGATTGCCAAGAGAATTGTTAATTTGACACTCATGTAACATGATGCTAAAGGCCGGGGTGGCCAAAGTCAACATTTTTGTTTAAAAAAATTATTATGAATAACTTGATTGATGTGGAAGTTAATGGTAGAACGCTACTTGCAACTACTGCATATTAATGCAGATATCTTTGTAATATATGCATAAAGATGGTTGTGTAATAGATGCAGATGAGTGTGTGATATGATGTCCCCAGAGTTTTGATTTCGAAGATTATCCAGAATAAAGCTTTGATGATGATATTTAGTTAGAACAAAAGACGCAGTGTAAGATCAAATATCCAGAAGCATACAGATCCAAATGTGATGTGTTATGGGAAAATGAGTCACAAGTCGCAAAAAATGGATTTTAAGATATCATCATATTTGAACAGATGAGATCATGCCGATTCTAAAATGATAGCAAACATTAGAACAGCTATTAACTATTTCCATATTTTAAAATTGATATTTTTTAAAAAAGTTTGCAATATTTCTGGGTGGACAATTACTAGTAAAGTAGCTAAATATACTCTATAGACTTTAGAAGTGCATGAATATATCTAATATACTGTCTTAAAATTGAGTAAATTTATGCATTTATACGGCCTTAAACGGTATACATCCCAAAGATAAGAACATTCCTATCAAGAGATCTTGTGAATAAAACACATTGAAAAATATCAATTTTGCGACTTGTGACTCATTTTCCTGTAACACATCACAACTGTCTTGTAGCTTAAGACGAGAGGTGAGGATGTTAGGCCTTATTGCTAAAATAAGCCTTTACGTCAATATGGTCTGATATGGTGATGTGAATAGGGTTGTTGAAAATAGATGGAGGAAAACAAGACTATGTCAATTTATTATTGGTATTATTGGCCCCTAGTGTGTGAAATAACCTCCCGTTTGAACTAGTTTGGGACGATTGCTGGGGAAATATACACCCTCCCTAGTGAGGAAAGCCTATGATAACATCAAAGAAAGAGTGGCCTGGGCAAGTATGAGAGACGCAGCTATATAGGTGCAAGGAGAATATTTGGGATAAAAATAAATTATACATGATAACAAATAAGATTAAAGATCCATGCATTCTTTTTCGTCACAGTGTGCGCAATAGTCCCCATAGTTCTTAAAGGATGCATATCCATGCATGGTGACCTTGAAGCTTTAAGGAGAATATGGGTCATTTGGACTGAATGACTCACATACTCCGCAGCTTCAGGGTGACCGAGGGCTCTAACCCCTTTAGAAGTATGTATACAACTGATATTTTCTGAATAGCTATGATCATAATAGGACTTATCCGAATTAAGTATTTAGCTTGAGATAGCAACAGCTGGCACTGATTTCTTACATGGAGTGGGGCCAGTCTGAGGGTGGGTGCATGGGGCTTTAACCACAGCTGTAGGTATGTGCCTTCTCACACACCCTCACACACAGTGCAGGTGCATGCATCATGCACCCAACCTGCACCTATACAGCGCATACAATGACCTGTTGATATTTGTTCTAGTATTTGTTTTCCATAATTATCAAAGGAAAATAAATTAAGATGAAGATAGGGCATGGTGTTGTCTCATATATCCTCAAGTTTGGAGGCAATATTAGATGTTTTTCTGCCTCTGAAATGAAACGTCTTAATTCTGATAAGTCCTATTGAAAAAAGTGATCTACCGGAAGAGGAGCTATATGAGCCTTAAGGGTAAAGTTTACTCAAGCACTGTCCATATGCATGCTATTCCTATTCACAGCCTCTGTCATCTGTTATGGTCGTTGAAAGTTATCAACATACATGTAATTAAAAAGAAGGAATGTACTTTCTAGTTGAGCAGTATAGTTTGGTCTTTTGTGCTTTTGAACAGGAATTACTTGATCTGCACCACACGCTCAACCTTCAGCTCACCACAAGTCCAAAATTCACAAGTAGAATCGTTTTGGACACATTACAAATAATCTAAATATGCAATATTATTTCTTTTAGTTTTCAAATATCGACAAACCTCATAAACTCCTTTTAAGTATCTGGGTGTCAACTTTCAAAGCACTTTATCTAGCTCTTCATTGTTCCCATATCCAGTCCAGTGTTTCCACTTTTCACGCATAATAGTATTGTTGGAATAGGTAAATTCATTATGTAAAGTGATAAAATATTCCTAAAATAATAATTTTGTGGGGCTAGTTTGTTTAGTTTAGTAAATATAAAAATCTAGACTAGATTATATTTTTATCCAAGAAAGTATGATGGTCAGGGTTACGGACGCCCGCTTAGTAATTAACGTGTTATCTGATCACAAGGAGGTCCACCTTACCTGTTCAAAGGGGGGGGGGGGAGGGGGGTAGGGGAAAGGGATACTGGAAATTTAATAACAAATTATTGGGCAGGGATGAATATGTGGAAGGTGTAAGGGATATTATCCAGGAAAATGAGTCATCGACTCATAATATTTCTGATAGTATGAGATGGCACATCATTAAGCAGGAGTGCAAAAAATTGGCGATAGATATCAGTGCAATGGATGCTAAGATAAGAAGAGAGAGCGAAGAGAAAGATAAGAAGAGATTATGGATTCTAGACAGTAAACATCTACTGGACGAGTGAAGTGAAAGAAATGAATAAGATTAAAAATGACTTGCAGAATAGAGAGTTGCTTAAGGCTGAGGGGGCCCTGTTTAGATCAAAGGCCAACTGGGCTAGAGTGGGCAAAAGGCCAACCAAATATTTCTTGAACATGGAAAGAAAAAATGGTAAAAAAAAATCAATTAATAATCTTTTCATAGACGGAAAACTAAGCAATAACAGAGAAGAGATACTAGAGGAAGGTAAGAGATTCTATGAAAATCTATATGATCTCCAAGAAGTTGATGCTGATATAGGCGATAGTTTCTTGAAAGAGATGGATGAAAAAGTAGGAGTAGAACAACATAAGAGGCTAGAGAGGGATATTTTGGAACATGAGGTATACATAACCTTAAAACAGATGAAAGAAGGTAAATCTCCTGGTAACAATGGCCTAACGGTGGAGTTTTATAAGATCTTCTGGTCTGACTTCAAGAGAATTTTTTGTAAAATGATAGAGGATATAAGAACTAATCGTAAAATGCATTGGGACCGATATCAAGGAGTTATTTTGGTTATTCCGAAGAAAGATTCTGGTGTTAGATATTTAAAGAACTGGAGACCCATTACACTACTAAACGTTGATTACAAGATAATCTCCAAGGTCATTGCGGAGAGAATGAAAACTGTGTTAGGGGGAATTATCAACGAAGATCAGTATGGTTTCATGAGTAATCGGTTTATAGGGGTTGCCATACGAAGAATTCATGATGTCCTTAGTTAGAAATATAAACAAGGAAGGTAGAATGGTAACAGTTGATTTCCAGAGGGCATATGATTTCATAAGCTGGGAATTCCTTTATAAAGGTCTCAGAGCATTCAATTTTCCTGATTATATTGTAGAATGGATTGAAATTTTATTAGAAGGATCGAGAGCATGTTTCACAGTTAACGGCCACATGTCTGAATATTTTAACATTCAAAGAGGCGTAAGACAAGGGGATCCCCTATCACCGTTCCTCTTCACACTTGCAGTGGAATTTATATCAAACAGTATAGGAAAGGCTGAAAATGTAAAAGGTATAAAAACAGGTGTAATAGAACATAAAATCATTCAATATGCGGATGACACAACCCTGT
Organism: Sthenelais limicola; assembly: GCA_942159475.1. Lineage (NCBI taxonomy): Eukaryota > Metazoa > Annelida > Polychaeta > Phyllodocida > Sigalionidae > Sthenelais > Sthenelais limicola. Next base: position 45,200,363 of record OW804095.1, on the reverse strand, counting down.
TAACAGCGGATAAGAAGTCCATGCTAAAGGAGTTCGGGAAAGCTTCAGGCCTAAATCTTAACACTCTTAAAATGAAAGGTATTTTAATCCAAAATTCGATAATACCTGCCGTCAGAAAGGAGGAGGGGATACAGTGGGAAAATTCCGTCAAAATTCTTGGAATTCATAACTTTAACCCTTACAAAAGAAAGCATGAGGCAAGGACGAACTATGAAGCTGCATTATCTAAGATGAGAAAAATTATTGGGATCTGGAGTATGAGGAATATGTCGCTGATTGGAAAAACTACCATTAATAATACATTATTACTACCTATTGTGCAACACATACTATCCTGTGTACAACTTGACGATGAGGTTAAAAAAGAGATCAAATCCTTTACAAAGAAATTGATGTGGGGTACGAGAGGAGTAAAAATAAGTTTTGATTTTCTGAAACAGAGCCAAGAAAACGGTGGCCTCAATGTAAGGTGTATTGAAGAAAATGTAACAGCTAATAGAATCAAATGAGTACAGAGGCTGCTAGATAAATTGCAAACAAAATGGTTGGGTATAGTGGAAGAATTCCACAAAAAAAAGGTTGAGAGATTGATATATAACAAAGGTATGCCACAAAAATCATTGTCCAATTTTTACACTGAAATATTCAAAACCTGGAATGAAGTCTATTATTCCAGAGTCCCAGAAACGGTATTAGAGGTTTATTTTAAAAAAAATATGGGAAAATCAGTGGATTAAGAAGGACGACAAAATGTTAAACAATGAACACTGGAGAGGAACTGACATTGAGATTATTGGTGATCTGTTTAATGAAGAGAAAAAAAACATGTCAACCAGAGAACTAATTATTAAGTATGACATTGCATGTGATGTAACTGACAGGCTCAAATTAATCTCAGCCATACCCAGAGAGTGGCTTCGCATGGCAGCCTCTGACAATTATGTGATACCCAAAGAAAAAAATACTAGGTTTCGAATAGAGGAGAAACTTATTAAGATTAGTGAGTTAAAGACCAAAGAATTTTACTCTGAACTGGTAAAACAATCTAAACCAGAGTACGAAAAACTAGAGGGGTTGGAAAGAAATACTGGATGATATAACTTTTATTGGCAATGAAGAACAGTGGAGACAAAAATTTATAATTCCATACAAATGTAACAAGGTGGTGAAATGGCAGGCTATGCAATACAGAATATTTCATAAAACTATTGGATGCAATGTTTATCTTAAACAGGTGCGGGTGAAAGCCTCCCCAAAAATGTGATTTTTGTGACAATATCGATACAATTGACCATTTCTTCATAAATTGCTACAAACCCAATTTGATCTGGGATGGAATAGAACCAGCAATGTACTATCTGATATCAGGGAAAATGACTTTAACAAAGTTAATATTCTGTTAGGATACAGTGGTAGAAGCAAAATGAACAAACTGTTTAACTGGATTATGTTAGCTGCCAAAGCCTATATTTACAGACAAAGGATATTTCATAAAAACAAAATAGTCTTCAGTGCCTTTGTTAATGAACTAAAAGTCAATGTCAGAATAAACGAGTACAATGAGGCTGTTTATGGTAGGAGAAAAGACAAAAACAATGTATGGAACAAACTCATTAGAGAAATGGAGGGGGTGGAGAATTAAAAGAAAATCTTCCTCTAACATTGTTCTTTACATAAGTGTGATTTTTCTTTTTCCCAGTATTTGTAATCGTTTGAGAAGAGAAAGGTAGAAAATACGAAAATACAAAAAAAATAATATACAAGGGATGTGGTAATTCTGCTATTGGAAGTGTATGAGCCTCGATGGCAGAAACCTGAATAAAACCTTATTTTAAAAAAAAAAAAAAAACAAAAAAAAAACGTTTCCCTTGGAAACGGATTAATTGAATTAAGTTGTGAATACTTTAAACCAGAAAAACAATAGAATAATAAAATATCAACTGCAACTTATCATTAACCAACAATGGACATTGGCTGTTCGATAGCTACTACTGCTAATACAATAGGCTAGATGCAATCACTCCTGGTCCCTACACACATCCTTGTGTGGTTATGGGCGTTTAAAAAAGGATATCCAGTATTACATACAAATATTTGATTCAATGTAAAATATCATGAATCTTATCTGACTTTTTCTATCTTCGTTGGTACAGCTTTAATATATATGTGATGTTTTTAGAAATATGAGTCACAAGTCGCAAAAAAATGATATTTTTCAAACGTTTTCCTACAAGAACCCTTGCTCAGAATGTTTTCATTTCTGAGGTGATTATAGTGCTGCTGGTAGCATGAAACATGTACCAAATTTTCGACACTGTGTATATGTTATCTGAGGTTATCCTAATTAAGGTGCATATTTAACTATACTTAGCAATTTTACTATAGTGATAGACCATCAAGAAATACCCCTAACTCTTTTTTATCCATAAATAAATAAATACTTATTAGATGTAATCAATATGTTCTATCATTGCAATCGGCTTGATCTTATCTTTTCAAATATAAATCTCAAAATCCTTTTTTGGGACTTGTGACTCATTTACCTGTAACACATCACATATATACATATGTCTTTCCTAATGTTGCAAATAAAACGCCCCTCACATTTAACTGCATACTTTCTGAGACCAAAAGGTACAATAGGCTACTGGTTAATCAAGGTAATGCATTGCTGTGCAGGTAGGTGGAGCCAAGAGCCCTACCGTAGAAAAGAGTCACATGTCGAGCCATGTGTAGCTTCTCCTCCCCGCCCACCCGGACTGTGCAGACATGAACGGCCCAGTAGTTAGCGCCATGCGATCTTCCGAGGTGAAAGGAAAGGAGCAAGGAGCAGCATGCAGCCGAGTAAGCTGCGGTTGACATCTTATATAGGGGAGTAAGGTATATCATAACACATACTTGTCACCTTTCTCCTGCTTCCCTGACATTCTCTCTACTGCCCTTTCTTGGACTCGTTCTTGCTGCTCTTCCTCGATCGCTGAGCATTCACAGGTAGATGGGGGACCACTCACCACTCGCTATAGGTGAGGGGATGGGTTACCTCCTAGGTCGTTACACATCAAGTCCGTTTCATATCTTAATTAGATGTCAGCTACCGAGATCGTCTCCAACTACCCAGTCTTACATTCGAGCCCTCCATCCTTGCCCGCCTCTCAAGGATATGATATAGGAGCGCACATGCGATGATACACTAGAATCTCATATTATTGTCACCTCATTGACATTGCTAGACGACGGACCATGGGTGGACTCTGCTCATGACTTTGAAGAGGACGACGGCAGAACGTCATGATGGTAGAAGTTTTACGATCGTGTGAGATGTTCACGATGAACTATGGCAAACCTAAACGTTTATTACCGTTGCACCATGCCTTCCCCTCCATACAACAACAACAATCAGAATATCAACACCAGCCAGGTTAGTGCAGGCTTTGAGCCTCTTTGCGACTTATTGGTACATAAGCCCTGCTTTTCTCAGACTAGAAGGATTTAGTTAAATTGCGGTTAAGCCTCTTAAAAGAGCCAGGTTGTATAGTGGGTTATTTGTGCTTGAAATGTGTTTCTTTTGTACATTCATGCACATACATGTACGTACGCATGTTCACTGTAATTGCTGATTGATCTCACTCAGACGTTTGGAGTGGCGGTGGCTGTGGCAGTGTATATGGCGGATGATACGAGTACATAATATATATAATCGATATCTTTCTCCTGTGTCATATTATAAATCAACGGGAAACCGCCAGTAATTGCTTATCATATAGTCTCAATCCGTAAGTGTATATGATAAGATTTAAAAATGTGAAATGAATTAAGCCAATCAATCATATTGTCCTTTCTACAACCACCTGCGTTTGTTGTTTCCATATATATGTATGATATTTATGTTTAGTGATCATTTTAATATTCAATTCTACACACGTCACATATGATTTATTCGTGAGAAATAATGGTAAGAAATGCACCACTTGCTGACAAAAAGCAGTGCTTCTACATTTAAATGTGAGACCAACACTTAGTTTCACTGGAACATTTATAAGGCTCCTGAATATCAAAGTTTTCTTTTCCTTCTCAATAATAATATCTTTACACCTTCTGAAAAAAAGCTACATAAACAGTTTGTTAACTTTCCTTTCTATTCGGATTTAATTATTATCTTATAAGACGGAAGGCTGAGATTTTAATTAAATGTTTTATTTCGTAGTGGGGAATAATTTTCATTAGATGATATATGATTTCAATATCGGTGAAAAGTCAGAGTTCTGGATATTCGACTCAAGGTCCACGGTTGAAGAATGTTGCTTTTTAGTTAATGTTAAATAGGGAGATGGGCGGGAACAAAATTTTTTCCCGATGTAAGTGGGAAGATATTAAGCGAGAGAGGACGTGTGGATGTGCGTGAGAGTCTGACGTCGATGACGTTTGAGTTGACGTCGAGAAAACCCAGTCTGCCGCCACAATGACTAGGAATTGTCCAAACGGCCAATTCCCAGTAATGGAATCAGGAAATAGAGCCTGGAAACCCCAGTGAAAAAATAGCTTTTGAGACATAATCCGCCGTGCCACTGATAACTTGCATAATTTTAGGCATGGATCAATCATTTAAAAATAACATGACAAAAGAAGCTGTCCTGCCATCATTATGTTAACACTAACGAGTGGCACAGCAATGTCTTCCATCATCTCATTTTCATTGTATTCTAATTCAATCTCTGTAAATACTTGTATATATTGAAATGCTGTACAAAGGAAATCTGGGGCAAGTGAAAAGCCCTACTGCTGGGACTTGAACTACCCAGTATAAATAAAAGCTTTAAAAAAAATGTATATAAACGTAGGGCGCGGGTATATAAATGCATCCCTATTCATAGACAACTGTAAAGGCACGTGCAAAAACAATTTAAAAAACACTTTCATAGAGGCTCAATCCGTGTAAGACTAAGAGTTCATCTATAGCGTTCATTTATTCAGCTATTCACGTATCATTCTTGCTTTTTATCACCAAAAACAAACCTACCAATGCCAACCTTTATAATATTATTATAAATTATTATGATATACTGACACTGTATATATTACGTTAATTATTGTAGTCTGAGCCATATTATTGGATTCATGGCGATTTTCTTAAATGTTACTTACTCCTATCTATGACAACAATGCAAGACCATGGCCTTTAATATGTTTAAATATATATCTACTTTAGCCTACATGAATATTGATGTCATGCTGGGGTAATGTGGCATATCGGGCCACTCATGAAAATCAGTTTCATATATATTAGCTATTCGGCATAATAAATATTATATACCGAAATGGGGATTTTGAGATACCATGGTGTGTATGGTATATCTTGGGCCTATGTACTTGACCCTAGCTTGTATCGCTCACTCCCGCCGCTCCCGATTTCACAGTTGTTTACATTGTGTACTTCTGTTTGGGGTTCCAATCACCGGTCAGTGCCAATGAATAAATAGTGAAAGAATTAACAGATTAATTCTAGTTGATTAAGCAGCGAGTGCAGCTTTAACTGCCCTTGCCAACTCGACCAACTCTGTTAATTATCTTTGGTATATTTTTTGTTTAAAAAAACAGGGATGTACCGTGAGTTGTAAGTTTGTCATAGAGATTATAGTATGTGTACATATGGATTATAATTATGATGGTGAGCATGAAATATATTCATGTAATTCTCAGTACCCTACCGTATCTGAGAGAAAAATCTCATCATAACATAATTAGTTCTATGCCATCGTGTGTGTATGTATGTCTTCATTTAAAACTATATTAACATGAATGGGCTTTTTATTTCTCACATGTGGACGTATCGGTATAAGTTATGCCTTTCTCCAGTTTTGCGCGGCTATAGACAATTGACACAACTAGACACTTTGCACAGCTAGACAATTGGATTGAAGAGTGCAGAAAAGCGTGTACCCATTAACTTCATTATATGATAGGCGTGTATAGGCAGTGGTGTAACATATGGCAGCAATATTATTGAATACATTTGGTGATTGAATGTTACAAGTTAATGTATTTTGTATAGACGAGAATAGATTTTTTGCAGTTGCCCAATATACGCATGTATCTAGACTTTATGTTAAGGGGTTAGTGCAACATCAGAAGAATATAATTCACAAATTAAACGATCTGTCAAACATCTTAGGTATGAGTAGTCTCATCTACATTGAAATTAACTAGAGTGCCTCATATCCCCAGCTATTCCCTCTCTATTCCACTATAATGGTAAATCGATAGGAGGAAAGTCCTAGGGGGGAATTCCTGGGTGGGAGAAGTCCTGAGGGGGAAAGTTGAAACAAACCAAAACGAAACACGTAGGCTAAAATGTTTTAATATAGATCGTGTACACGATCTATGGTAGAAACAAGTAAGCTACTTATGTACAATGTTATTAAATTAAATAATGTGTAGTTGATCATATATAATATCTAAGATTTAATTATTGCTATTAATTAGCAATTAATATTACACGTTGGTGATTACCGGGGTTATGACCATGTGGGTGTGTTTGCCAGTGTGCTTATGTAAGAGTATGAATCAGTTAAGATCTAATTAAAGTTCAACTATTGCTACTAACTAGCAATTTGAAAAACTTTTATCCATATATTTTTAGCGTCTTTCTCCCACCAATTCTTCATATTTCTTTTCTTATATGTTTATTATATTAATGACATAACCACATGGGGTTCTTTATACCATAGCACTTTTATGTGTAAAGTATGGAACAATACCCTGCAAATATTTTTTGAACGAGTTTCGTCTCGAAGACGAAAATCGTTCTCTCTAATGGCTTTGTCCTGGCCTGCCCTCAAGGACGTAATTCCGACCTCGAATCCCCGTCGAGGCCGTCCTCAGAGCCGCTATTTTGGCCGTCGATGGGGTACCAAAATGGGTAGGCAAACCCACTTTACGCTGCTTAATTCCCAATTCCATGTACTACTACTACTAGTCTTATACAGAGAAATAAAGGGCTTAGCCAATGGTATGGTTGGATTTAGTGGGACTGTTGCATAAAGTTAGGGAGGACAAATTTGTATTGATATGAATATTGGACCCCTACTTCGTTTAGGGCTTTCCCTACCCTTGATTGGCTGGATGTGTCTGTTTCATCAAGTCTGTAAGGAAAACTTTCTCATTTCTATCTCTTCCCATCTCTTGTCTTCCTCCATCTCCTCCTCCTCTTTGCGTGATTGGACGCCTACTGCATTGCTATAGCTAAATAGCTTTCCCTCTCTCTTTCTCCTCCTCCCTTTCTCTCTCTCTCTCTCTCTCTCTCTTTCTCCTCCTTCTCCTCCTCCTCCCCCTCCTCCTCCTGTAGTATAATGTAAGTAAAAGCTTATTTTGCCAAGTGTCCTCCTTCTCTCTCTCTCCCTCTCTCTCTCTCTCTCTCCCTCTCTCTCTCTCTCTCTCTCCTCCTCCTCTCTCCTCCTCTAGCCCACAGTTCAGTCCGCCGACTCTTTTTATATGTGACACATCACATGATTCTCTCTTCCTCCTCCTCCTCTCCTCCTCCTCCTCCTCCTCCTTATTCTTCTATTTCTTCTTCTTCCTCCTCCTCCTCCTCCTCCTGTGCGTGATTGGACACCTACTGCGTTGCTATAGCCAAATGGCTTTCCCGACTCTGGAAAATGATTTTTTTTAAATGGCTCTCCCGGCCCTGGAAAATAGTTATTTTTGCCTCTCTCTCTCTCTCCCATCCTCCTCCTCCTCTCTCTCTCTCTCTCTCTCTCTCTCTAGTCCTCCTCCTCTCTCTCTCTCTCTCTCTAGTCCTCCTCCTCCTCCTCTCTCTCTCTCTCGTCCTGCTCCCTCCTCCTCTCTCTCTCTTCCTTAATATTCACATGCTGACTTGAAATTTAGAATGTTAGCCTACTTCACTGTATGTATGTATGAAATGTATACATGTATATAAGTGTTGTATGTGTTTACCTTCAAGGTGAATGCAAGTATTTTAATGAGGATATTTTATGAGTTGTCATATGGTACTTTCTTCTTCCCCTCCCCCCCTCTCTCTCTCCGTTTCTCATTAATAAACTTATTCTAAGACTTATGCTATTATTAAATTATTCTCATACTGATAATTATACTTATAATTATACTTATAATTATAATTATATAATCGAAATCTCGTTCATAACGAGTGCCGTGGCACTCGATTTTCTCTTGTTTTATAATATTGAAGAATCAATATCCAGGCACACGTTACAGAACAAGGACCTAGCTTACAGGATATCATGTATTGAGATCATTAATGACAGAGAGTTAATATAGGTTTATCTATAAGCTCTTTAAATATATTTAAAGAGCTTATAGATAAACCTATTGCTTATAAGCATCACGTTTTCATGAAATGAGTATCAGAATAGTTATTGAAAACCATATTATACCTCAAACTCAAGAGTAATTAATATTGGACAACAACAATTGGACATTATGGTTATGGTGTTATTTATATCGAGACGAAGCTTTCAGATTAATTTAAAAATATATTTTCTCTTCTCATGTGTCAAGCTGCTAAGATTGCCATAATTTAATTTAATTAAATTTAATAATAGGCCCCATATCCTATACAACCCTATGTTAAGCCTATGGAAACTACTCATTTATATATTTATGGTATTGATTAGTTCGACTGGAAACTTAAGACTAGATCTAGGAATGTTTTTGATTTAAAACTTTTTATTTATCTGTCTTGAGAAAAATTAAGCGAATAAATGATTATACGACAGCAAGACAGGATCGAATATCTTTCGATAGTAATCACTCAATAAGAGTAAACTAAGGTTTATATACCTCAGGCATTCTTGTTTAACTTCTGCTAAAATTGCTAATCCCTATATTAACTGCTGATATTACTACCCCTTATTGTAACTTTGATGTACACTATACTCACTGCTGCTATGACAAACTCGCTAATGTAACGTCTGAAATCATCAGCTGTTATTGCAAACCCCCTATACACTGTGCGCGTCACCATATTCGCGCGATACGAAATTGGATACGAATTTCTTGTACCCACTTTTGATACGATTTTTTTCGTCACAGCATTTTTCGTACCCGCAATTCACGCAGCGTTTTTCGTACCCGCGATTTTGAGATACCATTATATTTGTATAGATGAGATCAAACTGATTCCAATGATAGTAAACAGTCGAATAATTGAAAAAAAAAGTTTCCAATATTTCTGGGGGTTAATAAACAGTAAAGTAACTCAATGTAGTCCTTATGAATTTTTTAAGGGTATCATTATTCCCTCAACGTTTCAAAGGGAGTTTAGGGCAGAGCATGTGTTGCCCTCTCTTTGTATGCATCATTTCATTTTCATCAATTCTACCATCCCCTATGTGAGCCTGAAGCATAGTAGCCTTCCATCTGTAGTGTTCCAGTTGTTTGTTTGCTCTGACTTACCCACCAAGCCACCGGGGACAATCTATATGTACAATCATTAGGGTGTTTTGATCACAGCATTTTTCAATATCAAACAGGTATATAACACACATAAACTCTAGATGTATATCATTTATAACATTCTATGTACATAATGTGGAATATCTATATCGGTATAAATGCCATACAAGTGTATTAGTGGCACTTTTATTGTAAAAGAATTTATAAATACATTCCAGTTCCCAGAAGCGCCACCTGGTGAAAACAGTACCGCCACCTGGTAAGAACAAGTGTCAGAATGGTAAGGGCTATTGGCTATGGCTATTCCCATTATTTCGAACATATATGATAGAATTGTTTTCTTAGTATAGATTAGGCTCTGAGACCAAACAGAAAGAATTATCCCGCCCTACATGAAGTTACTGACCAATAATGATTCAAATTTAAAATCTCCCAAGGACTTGTTTTCCTATATACATGCCATATATGGTCAGTTCTATTTTTTTGGCGTCCATTAGGTTTTTTCGTGATATCGTCTGAGATATTGACTTTAGACATGTATTTTTTAGTTTGAATGGATTCAGAAAGAAAGATTCCTTTACAGAAACTCCCTGATATAGTATATAGATTAACGTGAGCTATAACTATATTATGTAACATCATTTAATTTCATATGAAAAAACAGGGTGGGAATTATAAAAGGAGGACTTAAATCAGTGAGTAAATCAAATATTTTTTTAGTAATATGGAGATAGGTTTACATCAGTTAGCTTTGTGTGTAGGGGTTTCTTTGACTTGGTATGAGAGAGTGAGTATGAGTGTCAGAGAATGTAGTGTCAGATGCGCGAAAGTAAGTGTGAATGCTAGGTGAGTGAGCAGTGCCAGATATTGCGTCCTGTTGTGGTTGCTAATGGCATGTCAAGTTTCTTTTGACGGAAAAAAAGGAAAGACTTGTCCGTCAAAAGAAACTTTCAAAACGTTTATTACAAAAAGTATATATTAAAATGCTAGTAGTAAATGTTCTCTGGAGGGATACATTCGTATATATTTTGTATGACAAATTTGTCAAATGAAACCTTAGGACGGTATATAAATCTGTATGTAAGTAAGTAAGTCGAGATAAGGAAATATTGCTGATAAATCTTTTAATGATGCATGTAAATGTAAGATCAGAAATAAAGTTATTACATACATGTATACATACATTATGATGAGTATTTGGACGCGATTTTGAATGTGCATTATATGCGCAATTGAGATCACACCCGTACTATTGACGTTTGAAGAAAACATGTATTTGCAGATACAATTGGTTGAGTAACACATTTTTAATACAAACATAAATGATATGAATGAGAACCTGGTGCAACACAAGTGTGAGACCGAAAACAAAATAGGAGGAAATGGATGCAATGGATTTCACATAATGGTTGCTAATGGCATGTCAATTTCACTGTGATTCTAGTGTTGTGGCTACATTTCGATGGTAATAAAAAATATCTCTCAATACGAAAAACGCAGCGCGAATACGGAGCTTATCAAATTTTGTCTCGGTGATTCAAATGACCGCTTTTCGTCTCAGAAGTTCACACAATTTCGTCACCACAGTTCACCAGTAGCGTTCGCGGTGCTCTGTAGACAAGCAACATCTCAATGAAGACGAAAAAATTTGTCGCTCCGTATCGCACGGATACGGCGGGCGGGAGAGTGTATATATATAGTTACTCTAACCTGAACAGCTGCTATTACACCCCCCCCCCCACTAACTAAAACATCTGGTATTAACAGTTGCTGTTATAGAGACCCACTTTTGTAACTTCTAACATTAGGTTGTATCAAACTTACATTCATATAGCCTGATGTAAGTCCTTTCTTCCTGATAAGTAGTAAGATTTAAATGTATAAAGCCTACAGCCATTGTGTGACTTGGTTGACGGGTAAAGTGATGACTGAGCCTACAGACATTGTGTGACTTGGTTGATGGATAAAGTGATGACTGGGCCTACAGCCATTGTGTGGCTTGATTGCTGGACAATTTCACTGATTGATCATCTGTACTCATTATGGCAATTCATATTCTTCAAAAATAACCCATCCATCAAATTATGCATGTCTGCTTGAAATTGAAATGAACTATATTGGTTTCTCCCCGCCCACATACATGGGCCATTAAACTCAAAGATGCAACATCTCTTCTTTTGCATGCCCTTAAATGATTCCTGTCAAGATGAGATTCATATCCCATAATCCAACACTATCTGACACTGACCAAATTAGCCTTCATAGTAAATCTGTTACAGTACCGCCTTTGAGCGTGTTCCGTTGCACAATAAAACTGATGGGAAACTTTGGTTGAGTCTAACATTCCATATTGGAAAACAGTTATTAATTAGTACCATTTGACTCCATTATTATTGTTTTGTTGCTGCTAACATATATATACCATCAAAACCTATTAATCTTAACCTGTTAATTTGAACCCGAGCACCAAACGATTTGTCTAAAAAATGAATAGACATCAGCCCTCCGCTATTTCCGCAGAAAGGTAATAAATTGTAAACAGAAAAGCTACAATTAATGGTATGGACCATAGTGAGATGTGAGGTTGATAAATGAGGTCCTGTTTACAGGAAGGTGGCCAAAGGCTGCCAATTAACTATGTATAATCAAATATAATTGTAGTATTCCTGTTATCATAGCCTACGTGTTGGTTTGCCTGTGTAGGCGTACTGTCGCTAAACATTCATTACCCTCTGCATCTTTGTAATTAAAGGAATGACATGTATCACCTGTAATATTCCTATTAATGTACCTGTTGGTTTGCTTGGTAGGTGTACTGTCGCTAAACATTCCTTACCCTCCGCATCTTTGTAATTAATGGAATGACATGTATCACCTGTTGTATAAATGCTGTTATTATTGAGTCCTTGTATCTCAGGATGTTCGCATGTCATTGTATTAGTAATGCATTTTTAATGATTTCCTTTAGTTTACTGCAATATCAACTGGAGGGGTAGGGGAATGTCTGCCAGTGCCCACACTATTCCTTGGTTCCCAAGAGAGGAATAGCATTGCATAAAATACATCACAAATAGATATGTGATAATGATCACAGTTAGATATGAGATAATGATAAATATAGCTTTGGTAAAAATTCCACATCCTTATAGGGGTTAAGGGTTAGGGATAGAGGTCAATATACAATCTATTCTTGCAGAGTAGCCTACAGTGACATGTATATAATTGGTAGGAAATGAGCCTCAGTTTTAACCATTTGAACGGTTAAATCTGGTTGAGTGGCTATTACCTTTTGGTTTGATAAACTGTGACTTGTTTATGCATGTACCAACACAAATAGAAAGAGACTAGCTAAGAGAAGGAACTAGGAGAGAACTACGATGATAGGATGAGGGGTGAGAGATATTATAGGAATAGGGATATTTACAGTTTTAAGAGAATATAGGTAACATACATTCAGCCTTGGTTAAGGCTGTGAAGACCTCATAATCATTTATGTGTCTTGTGTCAACATCGAGATTGTTCCATAATAATGCAGTTTTTCTTTGGACACTTTGGTCATAAGACACAATCTTTGGCCTATTGGAGAACAGCACTGGTGCCTGCCACTGTCTGGTCTGTCTTACATTTTGGTCAACAAAGGCTGGTCTTTTGCTTCGTTTAAAGGCAAGGTTTAGGATATGAGCCCTCCTTCTGTCCACTATAACTTTGGTAACTTTGGCTATTCTGTGAATAAGTAGTGTATTTGTTAACTTTGGGAGTTTGAGTGCAATTTTTAGGCACTTGTTTTATAAAATTTGCAGTTTATCAATGTGCCTTGCTGCACATCGGCTGTAGATAACGTCACCATAATCTAACAATGGGAGTATAACGTTTTTATGGGTAGATCGCACTTGCATATCATATTTGAGATTGGCGTCTAATGCAATGCCCAAGTATTTGTAAGATTCTACACGATCAAGCTGAGTACCACTAATGATAATATTTGGTGTAACATGATTTACTCTGCTTCGAACACTATACACAGTATACATGTGACTGCCCACCCTGTACAGTCATTTCTGACAGCATATACAGCTCAAACAGATGGTAAGATGCACTGGCTTCCAGTTTAGTCATCCTCAAACTGGCTTCACCCTAGCCCATACTGTATTTTGGACAGCAGCTACAGGCATACTGTATACATGCAGACTGCAACCACTATCTATACAGTGTTTGGACAGCAACCATCCCCTATATAGTGTTTCAATTGTGTCAGGTCTGAATGCGACTTGTTGTACTAGATGCAGTACTCCACTAAGTGTCATGTCTGAACTATACAGGCTGCAACCACCCCCTATATAGTGTTTCAATAGTGTCAGGTCTGAACCCAGCTTGCTGAACGAGATGGGGTACTTTAATTCCCTTGTACCCTATACTAGAAATGTCAAGATCCTTTCTTTAGTGTAGGGGTTAGGGTTAGGGTATGGGGTTTGTGGGGTGGTTGGGGAGGGGGGCTTATGGGAGGCAATTCTTGAGGGGGTTAGGGTTAGGGTTGAGGGGGTGGTATAGTCAAAAGTCTCCATTAAATATATTTCTAGCTGAAATTCATCTACATGCATCCTTACTAACTAACTCCATAAGAGTTAGTATCCAAGGGTTTAATGTGTTCTCTTTTTTTAATAGGCTTGATAGACCTACAAATCCTCAAATTTGAAATAATTCCATATTTAATCATAAAACCTGGAGGGTTGTGTCTAGTCTGTTATATGCCATTTGGTACAGTAGTGTTCTCCTATCACTCTCTGTAAGGGGTAAAAATTGTTTTATTGCTGGCCAGTTGTCTAGCCATGTATTTCTATGTTCTGCAACTAGTTCTAATTTATTGCTGCCTATTATTTACCGACATTATTTTGCATTCTTCATGAATCATGTTTCTGGGGGTGGTATGATCTTCTCCCAGAGTGGTTCTTATCACCTTATTCTGCCGGATTTGAATCTTTCTCATATGTCCTTTCCCTACTGGGCCTAGTTCAGTGAGTATTTAAATATCAGACAGAAATTCTTCTCTTCTTCATGATTTATTAGTACATATTCTATTGGTTTATGATGGTTTTCAATAATTTGTATTTTATATTTTCATCTTTTAACAGCTGCAAATATTGAAAAGGGCCCTATGAACATACTATTTTAGGGAGGGTCTCCATACTTACCCTGCATAGACCATTGATCTGACCGCTAGAGATATACAACACTATATGTCATAAAAACACTCATGATGTTTAAAATTCATATCTGATTAATGAAAATTCCAAAAAATACAGAGTCGACCAAAGACACCATTTGCAAGATTCTTCTGAGAATGGCCCTTGTATTTTTGCAATAACAGTTTCTGTCTTATAAAAATGTCCACCGAAAAAAGTGCCCCAGAGGGTCGGGCATTTACAAAAATTTCTTGCCCTGGGGGGGGGGGGGGGGGGGGTCGGGGGGTCGGGGATTTAATCAAATTTCCCAAAAGGCCAAGGACATTCCCCCATATCTCCGGGGATGGGGGTTGTAATTGATAAGTGCACAATATTGACAATCTACATACATGCCGTATGTTTAAATACCAGCGTTATTGTGAAATAATGCATTATTAAACTTACTCAGTATCTACTTACATTTAGGACAAAGTTTCGCCGGTCTTAATAGTATTTAATTAGACAGTACTCAAGGACGCCTTGTTGATTAATTTAAGAAATGTCCCATATGTCGGTCTTTAATTTGATTATGCATGCGCCTTGACTCCTATATATGTTGTTGTTGTATCAGATTCTTCTTTACATCACGTCTAGAAATTGGACAATCAATTTTACAATTAATATAATGACCATCTGCGGATTTGCATTCGCAGCTCTTCCAGTTGATTCTTTTTCATTCTATATAGTTGCCAAGTTCTACATCAGAGAATCGATGACAGAATATTGATACATTTGAGGGCATATTTAGAATAGGCACTGGTATACATGCACTAATGTCTATTAGGGGATTAGGACTAGTTCAGCAAGATCGTGAGCGCACAGTCCGAGGTACAGCCGTGACGGCGATGTCTCAAATCGAGTATTTCTATTCATGTAAAAAGTACAGGAAATGGTCAAAAGCCTTGCTTTGTATTTCACACCCCTCGATCCACTTATCGACCCAGACAAAAAGACCAATGCAAGTTGATTCATGCATACCAATATTCATAATAAATACGGTATTGATCATATCTCAATAATTGTTGTTCCAAAGCGGAGACAATAACATAATTACTAATAAACATGGCCAAAGGATGTACATACTTTTTGTAATTACTGGCATTATTGGCAAAACATTGTCCCAGGATATCAGCAACATGAGAGGCCGTCATCTGTCGATATTTTGTCCGTGGAATTTCCTGTCCTGGAAAACGCACCTGTTCACTTATTGATAAACACTTAAATATTAAGATACATTACTCCAAGTGCCAGTAGGCCTTGAAAAAAATCTGCTGTGTGGATTGTATGAGATCGGCTCTCATGAATAAACATATCAGGATAAGCAATTGGCTCTCCTTGAAGAAAAAACCTCGTTACCTTGACAACATTAATATAGTTAGACGTTATATGGCTAATGGGACAGTCTTGCAATACTGTTATATGATCTTTGCCGTAATACTTTGTGATGGGACCTAGGCTTGACGATTGCATTCATCCATTCTTGACAGGATGCAATCGTATGACGGCCAACGGTCATTGTACCTTAACCTTTCATGCATGATCATAGATCTCCACTGGCGATTTCTATTAGATATACAGACTTAGTGAACAGTAAATGAGATTGTGTATATTGATTATGTTTGAGCTGGAATGTGTGAAATGATGCGACTTTGTCAGAATATATTCTTTTGCTATAAAGGTATTTGGTAGCTTTGGACACAGCAACGCAAGAAAACATCCGCAAGGCGGACAGGCGTATTTTGTAAACTCTGTCTAAAATTATCTGGCTGTTTAAATGAAATAATGATAATAATAAATGATAGGCCTAATGTAGCCCATAGAGTTCTGTTTCTTACTCTTCCGACTGCCCCCCCCCCCCCCAACACACACACATACAACCTCCCCCTAAATCATGTAGACCTTTTAAAGGTAAAATGTCAGCGTAAATGTCAGCGATGTTCGTATAATTATGAGGCTACTTTCAGTATATTCAATTATGAGGTCATATCAGAGGTCACTCCATTGTTTGTGGACTGGCAAGCTGATTGTTATTTTGTATGTGCAACATCTTTCTGAGTAGGTACGGTGTTATCATAATTGATATCATATCGCCGCCGCTCTATTCTTGGCTCCCAGGTTGTTGTTCCATGGTACATTTAATCGTGGTTGCACTGCATACACAGCTAGTCTAGTATCCATTATAATATACGGGATGAGCGATTTCTATGAAAAGAGGTAGAAAAGAGTAACTGAAAAGAGGGGTTTCTTTGTCTCACATGTTCTCGGAATTTGTTCTTTTACAAACCGTTTTACTCATCTGTAGAGTTCTGTCCACCCTCTCTTGAGGATGTTGTATGTGTGGTTTGTGCAGGTATCTGGAGTGAAAATGTGATTTTGAAGCCGTTTTTAAATTGGGATCTCCACACTCTATCTACAGCCTGGGAAAGCTCCCACAACCTACTACTTCATTTCCAGGGGGACTTATCTACATGCAGAGAAGTGGGAGAGTGAAAAAGAGGGGAAGGGAGAGGGTGGGGGTATTAGAGAGGGAGAGGGGAGGGAGAGGGTGTAGGAGGGGGAGAGTGAAGAAAAGAGGAAGGGGGGAGAAGAGGGGAAGGGAAAAGAGATGAGGGAGAGGATGTAGGGGAAGGGAGAGACAGGAAGGAGAGAAAGCGAGGAGGGGGAGGATGAGGAAGAGGGGAGGGAGAGGGCGGGAATCGGAGATAGGGTTGGGAGAGAAAAACAGGTATGAGAGACAGAGAAGAGGGGGAGGGAAACGAGGGAGAGGGTGAAGTGTGGGGAGAGAGGGTGACCGTCCGGAGGACGGGTACATTGCTAGTATACTTATATGCAGCTGTAGGCCTATACATAGGTATTTCTTGGTCAGCATGTCTCAACTGGACATCAGTATGCTTATATGGGTATTAGTGAATCAAATATAGATTTTAA
Source organism: Sthenelais limicola (assembly GCA_942159475.1). Lineage (NCBI taxonomy): Eukaryota > Metazoa > Annelida > Polychaeta > Phyllodocida > Sigalionidae > Sthenelais > Sthenelais limicola. Next base: position 45,182,787 of record OW804095.1, on the reverse strand, counting down.
TTTATTTAAGATTATTGCTTTTTACTCACAATGTGCGTTAAGCACCTGTGAGTATTATTATCGAGATTTGTGCAGTTCGTAGGACAGAAATTTTAATTCAGATTGTTCAGTACCCGTGTAAGCTGGGTCTGTACCATCTATATATTGCACTGTAACACGATTGTTCAAAGGTTTGAATAGGTGTGTATGGTGTATATGGATGTCAAGGAAAGTATAGTTTTCAATGTGTGTATTATGTACATGTGTTGATGATAAAAATGAATCAAATATAGATAAGTAGTAGGATAATTTACACACATAGTGAGTTTTAACAAGAGGACATTTAAATGTGGCCATCAATAGCCACATATAGCGGAGCTGGATAAAAGGACTTTAATTTCTACATTCAAAAAAGAAATCTTCAGACATCAACACCAGATAAAGTACTCTCTGCCTTTAAAAAAGTTTAGGGCTGTGAAGAGGGAGGTTGATTAGAGAGAAGAGGAATATACACTCTTAGTCTCTATATTCCTGCTGCTAATACCCAAAAGAGTGGAGAGAGATGGGGATGAAATCCAGTAACTTTCTGGCCTTATTTTTGTTTTTCTCAGCCATAGGCTGAGAAAAACATATGAGTCAGTATGAAAAGTGCCAATCACTGATACTGCATCTACATCTTGATAACTTGTTTAACTGTCTGTGAGGTGTTTAAGCTTAGATGTGACATCAGGCGAGGATGCCATATCTAATCCTTTCAATCAGTCTTACATGTCGCACTTCGACGTTATTGTAGGCTGATTGACAGCCGTGCGTTGAGAGACTTGATTACCGCACCTTGTTTACCACTTAGGTCATGCCTCAACCGCTGCTGGTAGGCCTCTCTTAAAGGCCTCTCTTAAAGGTGTTTGGTCATGGGCCACTCGGGGGTGATTGTCTTTGATCAAATGGGGTTTAGAGGCTGAGAAAATCGTTTCCAATGGAAACGCCAAGTGTATGAATTAAGTTGACACTGATTACAAAGTTAAATATGTAAACAGTTGATCAAATCGGTGCATAACTTGATAATTAGTTAACTTAGTACTTGTTATTATTTCAAAAGTAGTAATTTTGATTTTCATATTGGCTTTACATTTGTGTGCATATGACGCGAAATGTAATTTTGGCTAAATACATTTGGCAGAGTGGAGGAGCAGGACATCACATGTTATCAATTATGGTATCAGTTATCAGCCTTTTGATTAGACAACTCCCATTCATATTATTAAGTAACTGAATAACTTTGTAGATTTTGAGAAGAAAATAAGTTTCGAAATAAAGTGTTCCAATGAACTTTAACTATAATTTGAGTTCTAATCATAATCATTGTAGACATAATTCGACTATATTAAGCGATATATAATATCATATACATGTAGTTTATACAATGTAGTTTAAACAATGCATAGATTAACTTACCAGTAACACATGTTTACTCAGACGTTATTGATGGCAATTGGATATGATTGACGTCGATTGGAAGTACACTTGACAATATGTAAAACTTTAGATTGTATACACTCATTAGGCTTAAAGTAATTGATTTTTGAACATAGCCGAGCTAGAGCTAGAGCTTTTTTTTGTATTAATTACTCACCCAAGAAAAATGTTAATAGCAAACGCTTATACCTGTTAAAAGGCCCTTGTTTTAGCTTTAATATTCAATAATTTCAAGACGATTGAAGTAGAAATGGCACAGTAATGACACGGAAACCATAGGTTATCATGACAGCTATCATAATACATTTTTGAATTCACAAATAAGGTGTTTCATATTTTTTTTTTTTTTTTGGACGTGTTTATTTTCAACTTAAGATTAACAGGAAAATTTATGCAGAAATAACCGCCGCAGACAATTTGCGTTTTTATAGGTCATCTGCACGCTTCTCTATCGGTTGAGTATCGTTATATTTAATTGGGTGAAAATTTCATTATAATTTAAATAATAATACACATTGATCATCAAAGATGTTACATCAGTATTGGATGGACAGGTGAAAAAGTAGAAATAATGGATAATGGTGTATTCAAATCTCTAATGCCATTAAGTTTTGAGGTGAGGAGTGAGGGGAGGAGCAAGCTGAGCAAGTAGTCCAATTTATGGTTTTTCTAGATAATGCTTTTTGATGAGAATTTTGAACATGGTTTTATCTTGGATTTTACGTAATTTGGTAGGCAGTTTATTCCAGTTAAAAGATACTTGATAATATAGTGAATGTTTGTCTGAATCTTTCTTTGGGATGAATAGTGGGAGGGTTGGGGCATCCATTAGGCGAGTTGCTCTAGTGATTTGGAGTTCATTATTTAGTCTTCTTTTTTCAACGGTGGTAAATGCCAGTTTGGAGAGAAGAAAGCCGGTTCTATTTTCTAAAGTCATTGTTTTAGTACGGATATGAATTTCAGTGGTTGGTGTTCTGGGTAGGCATCCAAGAGCAATTTTCAGCGCTTTGTTTTGTAATCGTTGGATTTTTATTAGTATTTTTTTACTACAGTTGCTGAGAAAGGGGGCACTATAGTCAATGATTGAGAGGATATTTGCTTTAACTAATAGTAAGGCGCTTTTAGTATTCAAGTTTGGTCTAATGATTGCAAGCTGGTGAATTCTGAAATTTAGTGATTTTATTAGAATGTTACTCTGCTCTTGGAAACTTAGTTTATTATCGATATTAATACCAAGATATGAATAGTTTTTGACACATTCAATTTCTGTGTTATTGATTCTAAGGAGTAATTGATTATTGGTCTTTCTTTTTTCTCCAAACAGGATTGTTTTAGTTTTATTGGCATTTATGAGTATTTTATTAGCAGTTGACCATTTATAAAATTTGTCCAGATCCGTGTTCATACTTTTTTTAAGGTCAGAAATGTTCTCGCCGGTAGTATACAAAACAGTGTCGTCAGCGTACAATAAAAATCTGCATGACAAATTCAACTTATTTATATCATTGGAAAATACTAGGTAAATAATAGGTCCAAGAATCGATCCTTGGGGGACACCACAGCCTATTTGAAGTTGTTTAGAATATATGTCACCTAGTCTTACATACTGCGATCTTTCGTGAAGATATGATTTCAACCAACTTAGAGCAAGATCCGTAAAGCCAATTTTTTCGAGTTTCTTAATAATTATATCGTGATTTACACTATCGAAAGCCTTACTAAAGTCTATAAACGTTGCTGCTGTCAAAAGGTTAGAATTGTTATTCTTGTTTATTAATGTTATCAATTCGTAAAGGGCTTCTTGTGTGGATCTATTTTTACGGAAACCGTACTGGTGCTCTGTTAGGATATTATTATTGTCCAAGTGGTTCCAAATTTGGGTTGCGATGAATTTTTCTAGGAGTTTACCCCCTATATGAGTGAGTGCTATAGGCCTGGTGTCCCCAGGATGGATAGTGTTGGGTTTTTTTGGAATTGGCTTTACAATAGCCACTTTCCATGCTGATGGAAATATACCTTGCCTGATAGACGTATTCATGACATGGAGTAGTTGTCTTGATAAGAGGTAAAATAATTCTTTATAAATGCTGGCAGAGATTTCTTTACATCCAGATGATTTTGTGATATCAATATCTGCAATCAGTTCTAAGAGGGATTCGTTAGTCAACAGGTTAAAAGCAGGGCAGTCTTCATTTAATATTTCGTCATGCAATGTGATAGGGATTTTTTCAATTTTATTTTGTATTTTGTCGCCAATAGTGCAGTAATGTTCATTTAGGAAATTTGCTGAGTCAGAAGTATTTAGTTCAATATTATTATCATCACATATATTTGTTAGATCTTTTTTCTTTTTCGAGGTAATTTCATCTAAGGTGCGCCAAAGTTTCTTGCTATTATGAGAATTATTTCTTAATAGAGTGGTGTAATATTGTGATTTAGCCCTTCTAAATAAAGTGTTGACATAATTTCTCTGGTTCTTAGCAGCTTGGATATCGTTTGAGTCTTTGGTAATATTGGAAGTTTTATATAATTCGTCTCTAGTCTTACAGGCCTCCGCAATTTCAACTGAGTACCAGACAGGCCTACCACTATGAAAGTGTATCTTTTTCCAGGGGGCCAGTGTATCTGCAATCTCCAATATAACAGAGAAAAGTCTATCCCATGCTCTATCCACATCCTGAATATCGTAAAAATCGTCCCAATCAATATCTGCAAGGATGGCATTTATTGATTCCTGGTTAAATTTTCTCATTGATCTGATTCTCTTTTTTGACCCTGGTGTTTTTTTGATACGCTTATGTTTGATAGTAAGATATATGGCTTGGTGGTCCGAAATGTTATAATTTATTGTGCCTGCTGTGACAGCTTTATTGCATTTAAACATAAAGTAGTCTAATATGCTATCTTTCTGGAGCCCATAGCGTGTAGTAAATTTTTTATTAATATTAAGGTCAAAATCTTGGGCTAATTCAATTATCATTTTATATTTGGGGTCTTTTTTGTCGCAAAGATCAATATTAAAGTCACCCACCAGGATTATTGTACCCGGATGTTTAAGTTCTTCATGGGATTGAAGGATTTCTCTGAGCTTGATACAACATTGATTAATATTCGATTGCGGTGGCCGATAAATTAGTCCTAGCCGTATGGGTTTCATAAAATCTTTCTTGACTGTTATGTGTAGTAGTTCTATTGTTTCATTACTAGTGGAAAGGTCCCAATCGATAGTGTACTGATATTCGTTCTTAATATACACACATAGTCCTCCACCATGTTTATTTGATGACCGATTATAATTGATAAGGTTATAATTTGGGTGACTTAATAGGTCAAGGGTCGCATCATTCTTTAACCACGTTTCTGAGAAACATATTATATCAAGGTCTGCACTTAAAATATCTCTTTTAACCTGGTCAATTTTATGATTAATTGATCGAATATTCAGGTGTACAATTTTAAGACCCGTTTGCCGATTAAGACTATCCCAGCCATCTAAGCTAGTTTCAGTTATCATACCTACAGCTTAGTCTGTCTTCTCTGATAGAGTCGTTTAGTCACATTAGTATATTGCCTATTCACCAGTATATGAGTAATTCTCCCAATAGGGCATCATTTGGTTTTCCAGCCTAGTTTGTCTATAACCTTTATTTGCGATCATCAGACATGAATATAACCATTTTAATTGAATTCCTTGGCCAAAATAAGACTGTGGGAACCCTACTTTCAAAGTTCTTTTGTCACAATCTTCGCCATTATTACCATTATATGTGCTTTTTCAGGCTAGAAAATAAGTATAATCATGGAATTTGAATATAATACACAGGCGCATTAAATAAATATATTACTTCTGCTGAGAAAAATGTTTTCTACACCTGCACACATGTTCATTATTATGAAAAAACACAATATTTGTGTAGTTACTAATGTTAGCTGATCTAGACATGTGAAATATTGTTTTGGAATATCTGTGTCGCCGTTACGACATGTATTGGCTTTAAAACAATGAAATAGCCAAATACTAACTAAATATATCATACTGCATTCAGTTTGTTTTGTGAGGCAGATGTATACGTGTGTATATTTAGTAAAAAAACAAAATTTATTAGCCCACAACATCCCTGAAACTTTAAAATAACTCACAAAAAGTTCCTTGACCTGTTATGGGAATATTTTATGTCGCGTTACGACATGTGATATATCTACAATATTTTTTTAAAAAAACATTTTCATGAAATTTCCTTTTTCCTAATAATTGTTCATGCCTGCTGGAAAATGGTCGAAAATATAAAGATGAATAAATACAGATGCTGTTGAATTGCAGTGTACATATATTGGGATGTCGCCGTTACGCCATAGCGTCGCCGTTACGCCATAATTAATAGAAATATAGAGATCCCTCTATATTAACATTTATTGTAAAGAAATAAAAGGGAAATTTTGACAAAAAGGTAGTCAAGCTTTGGTTACAACCAGGTCCTATGTTGGCGGCCATCATCGATTTCCTAGCTGTCATTTTGTCATTTGCTATTGCTAGACAAACTAGTGAGTAATATATTTCATTTTTACACTAAATCATTTGATAAATCGGGCATAATGAGGCCGAAATAAGGCAAAATAATAGGGAAAATATACGTATCTGAATCATAGGTGTAGAAATCGAAATATTGGTCCCAGCCTTCCCAAACTTCACCTGCATTATGCTGATATTCCCCGCTATATATACACCAAAGATTGTAGACATTCAACGAAATTTATTTTTTCTAAAAAATTGGCCTTCTGAAATCAAATGCTGCCCGATTGGGAGAATTACTCATATACATCGCAATGGTGTAGTATAAGCAGATCTCAAAAGAGGAATAGAATAGAGGGCGGTCTGGGGTCCCAGGGAACGATTATCGTCATCGTGGGAGCCCCAGTCTACATAATAGTTACTTGGTTTCCTAATTGCTATAGTTATCAACATGACTAATGCATCATTACTAATACATCATCCAAGGATAGAAAATTCGGAGACTTACCAGCCATGTGGGAAGGTAATAAAGTTAAATACCAGTACATTCAGTGAGAATCCTAGTGTGGGTCGTACACATACATTTTAGGCAAGTGACACGCTTAGATAGAGAGTCCAATCTGGTACCAAGGTTTGGGTTGGCGTCTCTGTCCAGTTGTGTAAAAATAGAGAACAGTACATATAGAGTCAATGGAAACAAGTATATACAAATCAGTGTATATGTTGGTAGGCCTCTCGGACTGGGTCAATCAGATCCACACCTGATGATTATCATCGCTGTGTTTTGCCAATCCCCCAATGCGGGAGACCCACCAATACTGAATCAATGAACATTTTAGGCACATGTAAATTACAATTTTTCAATAGGTTCAGATGGTTCCGGATGATTATCATCGTTGAGCATAAATTGTCATCTCCAAACCCAGTGATATATACATAATCAATTGTGGATGTACAGCATACTGTTAGGTAGCAATTGTCAACTTTATATTTCAACATTATGATTATAGTTTATTAGAGATCATACAAAATGCAAGTGTTACCTCGTCCGCAGATTGTGAAAGCACATGAATTTCAAGCCCACCTTATGCCAGCGATGAGGTATCGTCGTCAGACTAGCGTACATTTTACAATCTGAAATAGCTAGGTTGATCATAATATAAACAATGGTTATATGCAAGTGGAGAGTAATTGGTAAATAAACAATAGTAAACAGAGCGACCTCGTGGTTTTTAGTTCAGTTTCTGGTATGATATATATTGAATCCAACAGCATTAGGTCAAACAATAAGCGATGATTATCATCATCCCATCGTAGTCTAAGTAATTGGAAATTATATATCTAGTCTTGGAGTATTGTGAAAGAGTTTAATCTGTTTTGACCAGTTCCGTAATACCAAATCGTCCAGGTGTATCCCATCTGGTAGTCTTGTGTACGTGTGGCGAGGTTTGTGGCGCTCATACTTGTGGACTTTCGTGATGAGATGGGGGTGATTGATATTTCGAGTGGAGTTTAACATTCTTAGGTCCTGATTAATAGTGAGTATTGCATCGGAAATCATGTTTTGGTATGGTGAGAAGTCATGTAATCTGTTCGCTCTGTTTAGATCTACCCCAATTAGACCCCCGAGGGCGATGTTGCATATTTGGCGTTCCTGGTAAAGGTTTTCTAGAGAGAGATCGTACTTGGTTTTCATTAGCCGCACTAGGTCTCCTTCATGGTAAGAGGCGAGTGTTATCTCTTTTGTTTCTGGGTTTTTACAACAGAAGTCGCATATTCCGCCGATGAGTATGGCGTTGGTTGGATGGTGTCTATTAACCAGAGTTTTCAGTTCATAAGTGAGTCTTTCTAGTTTTGCACCACTAAATGCGTATACCAAGATGTCGTCTGAGTCGATGAAGGATTGTAATCGTTTTCCACGGGAATCAGTTACAATTAGAGTGGTAGTATTCATTGTGGCTGAAATATATGAAATATTTCTAGTTAGATATATATATGCTAGCTAGAAAGCAGACCATTTGAGGAAAGTTTACACATGTGGCTAAGCGAGACCCTATTATCAATTGAAATCTCGTCTAAAGGATTAGAAGTTTTACTGTCAGGTTTTTGCGCTTTTACCTGTGATTTGGCCGGATTCTTTTGCTGTCCTTTGCTGCGGGTTGTAGCGGAATTGTTTGGCTTTGATTTTCCTTGCTCCTGAGTAGTATTGGAGCTTTTAGGTATTTTATCCTCTCTACCGGCGGATTCAGATCTTGTTCGTGTAAAGGAAGGAGTCAACTTCTCAGCGTAGGACGTACTCTGCATAGTGACTGACCCAACGGTGGCTTTGGGTGGTGTGTGTGCTTGCTGTTGCGGAGATGAGGGTGGGGGCATTTCAGAGCGTATCCGTCCTCGTGGACCAAGAATTGTATCCTCTAGGTTGGTTGGTATAGAGCGTGGCATTTGCTGGCTAAGTGCATAGGTTGGGAAATCGACATCAGAAAGGTCCTCTTGGTGGTCGGTTGTCCAGTTACTATGAGCTACCCCTCCTGTGGCTGTGCTTAATTTCTTTTTTTCAGATTTGTTGTCTTTTTTCCTATTAAATTTTGGTGAGCTGCTACCTGCTGGCTTTGGTTTGTTACCGTCATGCCCTTTGAATACAACTTTTAGGCGATCCTCTGCAGTGGTATAGTGGTTGAGTGATGATCTTATATCCTCCAATATTTGACCCATTAGGTTGTCACCTAAGTATTTATCACTGCCAATATGTTCGGATTGGAGGCTGCACCCTATCGCCCAGAATCGGTCGTTGGTCGCTTCGTATATGGGGGTGGTGCCTGTTTGAGATAAGTAGTCGGCCAGATCTTCATTCTGCGCGAATTTCTCTTCTGCTACAGCACGCATTACTGCTATCTTTACCTTATTCCACTTCTCATTTGACTCAATTTCGGATGCGATCTTTTTGATCCTTCTTGGATCCTTCTCCAGGTAGATTCGTGTGGCCTCTTCCCTACTTCCTAATAAATTTGCCCTGGCGTAGTGGTAGGCCTGCTCAACCGAGTTAAATACGAGATCATCCACTTTGATTGGTGAGGGGTAAAAGTTACTTAGTGGGGAGTACTGCGATTGAAAGAAGATGCCTTTCTTGGTCCATTTGGTCTTCGCATTACTAAGTTTCAGGCCCTCGTCCAACAACTCCAGTTGGTCGTGTCTATACCAAATTCCTCCTATTTGGATCTTGTCTCTCACTATTTTGCCAACTTCAATTCCGTCTTGCTTTTCTGCGTGATATTTTACTGTGCGGAGTTTGCTCTTTCTTTCTTGAATCTCCTCCGGAAGGTCCGGGTTGATGAACACTTTGGGGAATGATGTATTATCTTTAAGCCTGGAACGTTTGTCGTAGATGTAATTACGGACCACTTCGTTCTTAAGCTTCACTAGAATTTGTTTTGTGCCCAGTTGGTATTTACCTAGCCTTCTCGCATGAAAAATCTCTTCCTCTTGTATTCTAGGATTAATCACACGTAAGACCTGCAACACTACTCTATCAATATCCTCAGAACGGTCATATGGGACCCCCGCAATAATGACATTGGACCGACGTTGATCAGTCTCCAGAGAGAGCATTTTCTCGTGATCTTGATTCTTTTCTTCAGTTACTTTACTTAGTTGTTTTCTCAGTGAGATAACTTCCTCTCTCATGTTATTTTCACTTTCTACTATATCATCCATTTTACTTAACACTTGTTCAAGATTTCTGTGGGCGCATTTCAATGATTTCTTAAGAGAATCTACAGACGAATCCTCGTCGGCGATCTTATATTCAGATATCTGTGAAAGTTCATATGTTGGGATAGCTTCCAATGGCTTAGACAGTGTTTGCACGTTTGTTTGTAGTTGAGGGATTAGTGGGTGTGAGAAAGCTTTCGTTAACTGCTGCCCAGTTAGAAATGCTGGTTTATCCCCTTCCATATTGAGGCGATATTGGGTGATTTTCAGTGAAATGTTGCTCAAATATGGTGATAAACATATAATAAAGTTTCAATTTTGGACTCACTCAGCTCTCCTCCTCTCGCTCATTTTAGCAATGTCCTTTATAGAATGATGAGTCAGGTATGTCCAAAGTTATGGTATGTTTGAGCGGCGATCGGCGTAGCTCCAGAAAATACGTCCGTCACCTCTGACGATCGGTCTCTTATATCTTCATATCTTAGCTGAAACATCAACCCCCTATACCTTGCGAGAATATGCCAGTCACCTGAATGCGTTGAACCTACAGCTACTTTAATATACCTCAGAGTTTTAGTTAAGCATGTGACAGTGTATGACAAATCATGGCAAATGAAATCGTTGGATTTACCCCCAAATGCCAGCCGTTTATCTAAATGAATGGAGTGACATAATGTCGCTTCTTTTGACTCGTAACCCCCGAGATCACTATCATAGGGGTCATTGGCGTATTTTTGCCGAAGGATTACATTGTATTCCTAAATGCTAGGTTGTTAATACAATTTATGGTTTGAACAATTTTCTGATTCAGGTGCAAATTCCCCCTCGGCATCGCTGCTCGGCAAACGCGCCTGGAACCAGAGGAGCCCGAGCTATGGAAACCAGAGGAGCCCTAACTATGGATCCCGGGTAATTATTTACATATAGATTTACAATAATTGAATGACAATTAAGATTAGACAAATTCCCAATGAATGGGTTAATCACTAATCACGATTTCTCCAATGTTGCGATATTCACGCTCCTTCAACCAACTTTTATTGTTGTTGTTGAAACTTGTATTTATCAAAGGGAATTGACACAGTCGGTGGGTCTAAACTCTCAACTTAGGGAGGATTTCAAGCCCTACCGGACACAATTTTCTTCGGAATGTAAGGGTAACAACACACCACTGTGGACAACACAGTGGTGGCCCTTACAAGAGTTGGTCTAAATTAATTGAATAAATTTGTATGCAAGTGACGGCGCACACAAGCAATATCATTATAGCAAATATTAACATAAATATAATTAATACTGCTACACCTAACTAATTTCAGGTGAGCAGAGATTTTATTTAGAAATTTCCTGATATAGGCAAATATGGTATCAGAGGAAAGGTCCCAGCAAGGAGAATTCAGAAATATAATCTATCTACAAATTGGAGCAACTATGTTACCATGACAACCAAAACTAGAAAATTTCTTTAAATTTTTAATTTATGTGTTTTCACCTGGTTGCTATGGTAACAGACTCATATATTGTAAAAACTAACTTAGTTCAATAGGAGAATCCTTTAGACTGACTTTAGCAAATAAAAAAATCGAATTCCCATTAAGTAGGAAAATTGTCAAATTGAATACAGGTGTATCTATTCTCATTCCTCCCTATAATGGTATTCTGGTAAACCCTATAGAGGTAGGTTTTAATGTATGACGTTTCCGAGGTAACCTTTAGGAATCCCCTGACATCTTTGGTATCAAGATGTTCCTAGTGACATACATGAACAATCTAGATCCAATATTGTTCAAATTATATATTGTGGAATATTCGTATGAAACTAAAACCAAACTAATTATTTTAATAATTCAATGCGTTGCCATGGTAACCGATTTTTAGTACATAACCATTTCAAATTCGGGATCTCTATGGGATGTGCTTCAAGGTGGTATATATATCTTATGGTGAAATTAATTGGTAAATTGTAGTTTTTATTCAGATATATGCATACTATTTGTAGGGAATTTACCCCCAAATTCCCCTGGGGAAGCCGGGGTTGAAGGGGTTAATTTACATCAAAAGAAAAAAACGCTCTGTTTTCAAACGACGCCATTAAGTTAAAAGTAAATAGTATTAAAAAGAAAAAAATATAACAAAGAAAGAAATTTCATAAGCTAACGTAACATCAAGTCAAGTTAGGTAACTTCTAATTAAGTAATCAATGCTAAGTCTAAACATTACATATTATTTTAACCTGTCTCAGTATAACTTTGGTACAACTCAATTATCTAATTATGTCCTTTCCCTTAGGATGGAGGCTCAGACACCGAGGACCATATCCAAAGCACCCTAACCACTCAGCTCCAACAGAAACACCAGATGTTAGAGGCCAGACTGAAAGAACAGGAGGCTGCACTGACTAGTGTAAGAGACCAACTCAAACTTCAGAAGCAATTGGAAGGCAACACGGTCTACAAGATATTGACTGCAATGTTGTATAAACAAGAGGTACGTCTGCCATGGCATATTACCCAGTATCTGGTCAATTATTTCAGGCAAGGTTATCACAACGATATTAAATTAAACAAATATCTAGTATCGAAATTTAGAATGCCCTTTCATCCCTGACACTGCGAATCTTAGATAGGGCAATTTTTGAATAAATACTATGAAATAATGTAATCGTCACAATACGGCTTCGATTAGATATCAAATATTGAAATATTTATGAATTAACTGTCTACAATTAATTCCAAGCCCTGTCAAATGGTGTTTGAAAAGCATACACGTTTCTATATATTAATTTACCTCCTTCATGTACGGTTACTTATTCCCGTCTGATATCCTGTTTTAGAATCTGAAGAAATACTGAAACAATAAAATTATTATTTAATTTAAGTGCCATTAAACTTCTATTAAAATATTCCAGAAAGCATAGAAGCAATGTATCTATGGCCAACATTCTTTAATTAAGCAGTATCCTACTTATTTAAGTTATTGTACCTCTATTTTCCTTAATAATATAAACATTCATCACTATTGAAAAACACATGTGTACCATTTATGCTACTTTTTAGTTTTATATGAGAACACTGACATGAATTCTCTTCGAACTCGATCATAGTATACTTTCTGATTTAGCCTACTTAATGTTTGCTTACTCTAATGTCATTGCCATATGAATTCATTCCAGGCCAAGCGTCAGGCCCAAGCAAAAGTGCTGGTATCATTAAAAGAGGAGTTCAAAAAGCAACAGGAGCTAAAGCAACAGCGTCAGATTCCCTGTTCTCCAGTAAAACATGAGCTTCGGAGAACGCTTAGTGAAAAGCTTCCCTCGTTTACTTGCAGTAGGCCTCCAGAAGAACCTACAGCAAACAGAAAACAGACGAGTCGTGCTAGCGATAAGGCTTCACGGTCTCCCGCTGTTGCCAACAGTGTAACTGCCAACAAGGTGGTTACTTCACCTGCTGCTACAACCTCATCATCACAATGTTCCGCATCCTCCCCCTCCCCCTCCCCACCTTCAGCTCCATTACACTCACCTCACCCTCATTTCTCCACTCTGTCTCCTTCTCCTCACATTACAACCATAGTTTCACCTTCCACCTTCAGCACACCACCACCCTCTACCTCATCCACCACCTCCTCTTCGCCCAGCCCTATCCGATCGCCTTCTTTGTCATATAGGGTACCGATGGAAAATTATGACGCCCAATATACCACTGCTTACGATTCACAACAAAACAATCACTTAGAAACAGCCTTCAGCTTATGTGCTGATGTTCAGACTAAGACTGTTGATCGGCATAATCAAACCATCAACCCAAAGGGACATAAAGCTTTATTTACTTCAGAAAATCTGTTGATGATCGATGCAACAAACAGCCTCCCAGATAACAATGGTGTCGGATTCATTCCTAATGGAACCGAGGACAATACCATGAATGTGTACCACAATAGGTTTATCACCAAGAAATCTAGCACTGACATCACATACATGCCCCACCCTGCAGATGTTTTGACTGTAAGAGGGAGCAGGGTGGTCAAGGGAATCGGTGGTTTGATGGTAAATGAAAGCATGCACAGGAACTGTGACTCAGTTGTCAGCAGACCACATCCCCCTGCCACCTCAACATATCATCCTGTGTCTTTTCCCAGCCAGCCGGATCTAGGACTAAGCTCAAGTAATTATGGTCTGGAAAATATGACAGCAACACTGCCACCAGTTGATCTTTCAGGCAGCTCAGATCTCGTGTTGGCAGACATGATGTCTGGCTTCGATCCAGAAGACCTTGGCCAATACATGGGCCCGGTATCAGCTTCAACAGGCAGTTTCACGTCAAACGAGAGCATATCGTCTTCTCAACCCTCGGTACTGTTCCCTTCCAACCCTGTAAATTATCACACAAACTGCCGACCTCCATATTCCACCACATCTCTCTCTAACCATTCAGCCAACCGTCTGGATCCCACCCATCAGATAATCTCTTCATATTTCAACCCCGGCCCTGGTTCTAATGGTAAGAGCAGACACCAGTCCGGTGGTTTTGAACAGGCTACATTTGTCCCTGCTGCTGAAAATGGCAACAGGAGGCCACAGATAAATCCTGCCCATCCGCACCAACATCTCACACACACTAACAAGTCGTACCCGTGGATGTGACACTTCGTGCGATCAGGATGTCTTGACTGGGATACCTAGCTATGGTCAATGCCAGGTAGTTGTATGTATACCTTCAATCGCACTTCATTAATTATTATACAAAGACAGACTCGTTAGCGAGTCCTGAAAACGTAGGCTCGGTTCATGCTGAAGCTTTGGGTATAGGCCTACTATTGTTATCTCTATATTGTTGAGAAACCCTCCGAAGACTTTCAGTGAGTATTGGGTGATTTATTTATGAGCTGAGGGCTACCGGTAGACAGATTCTTTCATGTTCATATTTTGGAAGGGCAATTAAAGACTCAATTTCGTCCCATTACCACCTTTTTAACATACCCACCTAATATGTGAGGAATAATTTCGAATGCTGTTCACAATTTGGAAGATACCTCATTAGGGAGATCAGTCAGAGTAGTTGCTAATGCAGTACAGATCTAATAAAATTACTCACAAAACATTTGCCACCTTTGTATTGTATGTATTCACCAAGCAGTTAAGTCCCGGTGGTGAACCTCGAGATCTCTGGATTACTTCTATCTGGTGAATATTTCTAAAGGTCATGTAGTGAAAGTAAAGTGTTTAGTGGCATATAGAGCATTCCATATCAGTCAAGGCTATATCAAAATACATCAGAGTGAAGACCTGAGTCATTTTACCGTAGTGTTGCTATAGTAGACCGAACTCCTCTGTATCCAAAAGGTAGTTGTATATATAATGTCTGGGGAGATTAAAGTACAGTACGTACTGGACTGATCAAGATAACAGGTAAAAAAATGAATATATATATCTAGTGCTGTATGAATAATGTCAATATGCATATAGATTTTGATTCATGTTAAAGACAATTTAATATATGTCAAGAAGGACCATCATCCCCAGATACCTGTCGCCAATGACTAGAAAACTGACTGCCTCACCATGGGAATAAAGCGATTACTTAGAATTCCGTGAACCTGATAAATAAAGGTCACACATGCCACACGCAACACATTCTACTCCAACTGGTTTGTCTTTTTGTACAAGTAATCATGAACGCCCTTTCTTGCAAATACGAAAATTAGTGATTAGTGAAAACTTCTCTTAATAATAAAAAGTTTATGATCTGCATCTACTTCTTAGAAATCTACTTCTCTCAATTTCGCTGAATCATTAATTTTATTTCAGTAGAAGCACTTAATGGTTTTCTATAGAATACATAGATTAATGGAAATTTCCAGAGCAAAAAAACATCTAATACTCCTATTGAAGGTCTCACCATTTATCGTGGTGAATCGTCGGATATCTCGTGTATTTATCTAATAAAGACTTACTTTTGTATGATGAATAATACGCCCCCAGTGCATTAATTAATTGTAGCATTACTCGAATCTATCTGTTGTCACTACTTTGATTTCAACCTTAGTTTTCATGACCACATAAAGTATTGGTGAATGTGATCGTTTGGTGAAAGGAGAAGCATGGAACCTCTAAGTGATGAATATAATTGTGCCTCTGCTCAATGTGCCTAAATCATGTACTTCAATTTGACAATGTCACCCCAAACTATTTAAAATATAGCAAGCGTAGCCATATTTGTTGCGTAAGGTATTTGACTGCCATGTTTAATGTTGAGGCAGGGACTCTTTTGTTAAGTAGTGATGTTCTTGGTTGACTTGTTTTGAGAATAAAGTCATAATTTTGTCAAAACCTGTTGTAATTTTGCGTTTTCGTCCGCTTTTAAAAAGTAAAACGGAGATTCCTTTGTTAAAATACAAGATGGGGATACTATAGCAAGAACAGCATAGTATCGCGTATGAGGGGGGCTGTATTCTCCGAGTATGGCCGAAAACTACAAGGCCGTAGGCCGAGTTGTTTTTCGGCTGTACGAGGAGAATACAGGCCGCCGAAGACTCGATACTGTGCTATTCTTGCTTTTATTCCATGATTCTTAACTTATTACAACTTAATTTGATTTATTTCATCAAATTATGCTGTCCGCATGGCTCACCGATAGTCTCGAACGGTTGTGACGTCACTGTACAATACAGGGAGTTTATATTGTCCACCTTGTGAGCGGCAAGTATATCGATTATATTGTACGCTCACGGCCAAATCATGGAATAAAACCCTCTAGGCTAATAACTGAATAATTGAAATAAAACAGACTTAGGTCTGGTGCGAATGGATTCAAATTGTACACATTGCAATTAATTGCAAGTTGCTCGGCGAGCAGTGACTAATTACTGCTTCTTCGTTAGAAAAAGCCGAAGGTTTTAACCAACAATAACAAATGAACTTGCAGTATCAAGGGAGATTGGACCACATTCTATATCTATCTTGGCCTGCAGGAAGGGTTCAAAGGGTAAACATAAGGGCACCCGGGTGGTGAAAGTCACGCCGGGTGCGAGGGACCTTCATTATGTGGCGGACGGGGGCGGGGGTGAAGAGAAAGAACTCTTTCCCTATTATACTAAAGCACTGTATAACCACGCAAAACTCTTGGCGGTATACTTATCTGGACTTCAAAATATCAAGGTGATGACGGACTCAAGAAAAGCATTTTCCAAATGGTTGTGTGGATGACTTGAGGGGCACACAAATTGGACTGGGCTAATGTATGTCCTTTGACTTTCGGAGTTATCAGTAAAATCTTTTAATATAATAAATCGACTTTGAAGTTCATGACTAATTTTAAAAAGTTGCAGTGTAACCGTCAAAGCCAGTATTTTCTATCCGGCATTTCATTGACTGGAGAGGTAGGTACATGTCTGACATTTTGATAGCTAGATATCGATGGAATACCGATGATGATCAAAATATTGCAATATGGTTGCGGACCCTACAAGTAAATTTCTATTAGAAAATGACAACTTACTTTACAGTCAAATGGCCTAGGCTTAGTTACGAACGCAGTTTTAGGAGTCACAAGCAAGGATCAAGGAACTATATCCAAAAATAAAAACAAGTCAATTAATACGTCGTGTTTTTCTAACAATGATAGTTTCACGTAGGAGGAGCAAGTCGTTCCCAATACTTTTGATCATGAAAAAAACCACCACATAGTGTATCATGTTTCAGGAAAGAACTTTTTGGAATTTGAATACCGTATAGCATCTCCTTAAAGGTAGTTAGAATTTCTCTCCCTGTTAGTCCTGTCGTCATACAGGGTTAGATGCAATTTTATACGTATAACGAGGGCGTGGATGATGTGGGAAGGCAAAAATCAATGGGTACATGCAAAGTTGTTCACCTTTAACATGTTGTCTCTAGCAATATTTCGCCGCAATTTCGTAATCCGCCGTCGAAGTTTAAGTGTTGTTTTGGTCTGATACATTTCTGAATCGGTGACCAAAACTCCATGCCGTACTTCGCCATCTTGCATTGAAGTCACATGACCGCAAGAGGCAGAAACCTACCATAGCTAGGGGCCAATAACCAGCTACAACACTGCACATATTTTTTACCATTTTCACTGTGCATTAAGGGGATTGGCTGAGCCAGCTTAGATAGGCGTGGCTTCATTCTGCCAGCCTCTATGAGTGGATTAA
The DNA here is from genome assembly GCA_942159475.1 of Sthenelais limicola. Taxonomy (NCBI): domain Eukaryota; kingdom Metazoa; phylum Annelida; class Polychaeta; order Phyllodocida; family Sigalionidae; genus Sthenelais; species Sthenelais limicola. The sequence continues at coordinate 45,164,945 of OW804095.1, read as the reverse complement.
CAATCTGCCTTTTGCAAAGTAGCGCTAAATTTTCAAATACACATGGCGGCGATCCCATCGCATCACTAGCATTTTAGTCCCTAGTTTAATTACTATTGGAATATGAGCAACATGGACTGTCCATAAAGTAAGTTTTATCATTGCTGAAAACAGGGGCATAAATTTGTGAATTTGTTTGTGCGTGTATGTGATGCTATCGGTTGTTAAGCATCGCCTATGGGAACTTATTATAGAACCCCATCTAGCTCCGCTTCGCGGAGATAGGCACCCAGGCTACTTAAAGAAGGGAAACAATTTGTGCGGCTTCTACTGGAGCCTTTGGATGAAGCCAATGGTTTGGAGGGTCAAAAAAAAGCATCATATATTAACAATATATTTTGTTGAAATTTTCCTAGAATCTCCAAAATGGATTCTAATCGGGGTTAAATGTAGTTCCTTATTGGCAAGTCACAAGGCACGGATATAAGCTTACCTCTAAATATAATTTAAGTGATAACACCATATTACTTTGCATGTGCCCTTCATAAAGTAAGTCTGACTGTAAGTAATGATGGAATAAACAAAAGCATAACTTTCTCGAAGTTTAATACAATTATAATCTTAACATACAATTACAGGTACTCAATACATTCTCACATACGCACGTCTGGTAAGACCAGAATCTTAGGATAAAAGATGTTTTTTTTATTAGAGATGTCAGTCCACGAATATAAAGAATGGAAAATCCCAGAAGCAGCTAGTATTTGCAGTATATATAGCCGAAATTTGACAAGTCTACATTTAATCAAATAAATGGAATTATGGCCCCTTTCAAATCATATATCGGCCCGTATCGTCAACAAAGGAATTCTTGACATTTCTGTAATATTCTTGTAGAAAATGCGGACATCATCATCAGCTTGTGTTCCATTAAACTTTAAAATTCCCCTTGAAATCACGCTATAAATATAGCCCTGTAGGCATGAGTTTTTTTTTCAGTATTATAGGTGGTCGGACCAATAAAATACATAAGTGTATTTCCTTTTAATACATATTTTCTCTGTATTGATTTTAGCACAGATCTTTTCAAAGAAACATTGAAACACGTCGGGCCTTCTCCAGACATCACCAATCCATCCGCTGAAGTACAAGATGCTAGTGGAAATGGGCGAAACTCTAATGACCATATCTGAAAATAAGTAATGCATAGATAAATACATTATGTATACGTAATTGGATAAAAGACCGGGGAAAATATTGAGTGATAATTTCGGATATAGTCAGAGAGAAAAAAAGATTTTAAAAGTCGAGGGGTTGTCTTTTAGATTTAAAGGGAAAGCTTCTCCAAGAAAGTTGAGTTAATTATGTTCTTTTTACAGCGTTCTATTCTGACAATAGTTTATCAAAAACCTACTTCTGGAATTCCCATTCACGGTTATCAAGTGGACAGACTTGTCGTGTCTTCAACCATCTGGAGATACAGTGGAAGTGGAAAGCGTGCTGCAATATTACAAAAATTACATGGGATTAGTCGAAGTAGATTTATATTGGGTTTTGGACATAATTATTGCCAATAGAAGATCCCTATTCGATATTTTTCTCTGATAAGACATTAATAGTGGAAATCAATTATGACTTGTGTGGAATAACTAGAGAGACTCGTGTGGAATAACTAAAGATTTAGTCTCTGGACCACAACATTTTACGAGTAATAATTTACAGGCTTGAATGCACTAATAAGAACACATTTGCTGGCAGACAATCTTTAGTTTGTAGAGAGAACAGAGACAGGCATACAATAGGCATACGTACATGTACATACATGTAAACACAGACACCTAAATATACGGTCCATGCACGAATGGATCACCCATTCATCATTACAGACCGGTATAAGAGATGTACTTGGATTTGGAATCTAGGAATGAAGAAATCAAAGGACTATTTTTTCTATTTTCGAATCCAATCCTCAAGACTCTAAATTGTTCGCGGAACATCTTTTGGTAGACTAAAACACGCAGAAACGATAAGTAAAGGAATTACACTTACATTACAAACTCCCCATGCAACTGTGCATTCCTCGCTAGTAGCTGAGGCCTGATTGGCCTGACACTCAATACCTGAAATAAGAAAAGGAAATTTATAGGTTTTCGGGGGATACATCTCTCAATAATACATGCCCAATTCCATCTTTGTGGAAAATTAATCCAAGATATTTAAACCGTTAGGAAATAAAGATTTTAGTCTAGTGATCCATCTCCTTTCCTCCCAGTCTCTCATTCCCTCGGCATCTTGTGAATCTGATTCTAGAGGTATGAAACGGAGCATCTGAACTTTCCTTGTGGAATTCATAGCCCAGGTGCAAGGAAGGGTGAGGGTTTAGAGATGTGGCTCACCATCCCAGTGTGCAACATAGTGAATTTGGAGATGAGAGACCGTCAGTCTCTGCCAAATTGTAACAGTGGAGACCGAAAAGATTTTACACAGACCAAAAAAAAAGTCTGGGTCATAGATAGGGTTCCCGTGGTCCAGAGCAGTTTGAACATTTTATCACTTGGATATTTCATTGGAGACCGTTGGGCCCTGACAATTATCAATTTCAGAGACCGACGAAAATTCAATGGAGACCTGGGCGTCGGTCTCTGGGTTATGTTGCACACTGCCATCCACAAAATGAATGGAAGAGAGGACTGGAGTATGCGGTTGTAGGCAATTATGCAACTGGTGTTGGCGTCGGCCTGACCTTGGGTCCGATCTTGGACGGAGCGCCGAGAGCAAGGCCGAAAATGTTGCCAAGGGAATTCATCTATTTCCATTTAGTCACAGTGGTGTGGGAGTTGCCCCAAAACTCACTTGCCCCGGGCAAGTGAACAAAGAAAAGTCACTTGCCCGCCTTAAAAAGTCACTTGTCCGCATATCTGCACTATAATTTACCATAAACAAGTGACAATCTTCTGACGTGTCAGAAAGATGATTCTGGGGTGTAGTCGCAATTATAAACAATTATAACTAATTTTTGAATTTTTTATATGTATAGTATTCAGCAATAATTTGGGTATAAATTATTATTGGTATTATTTCGAGTTGAGTAATATATTAAATTTATATAGAGTAAGTAGGGTAGAGTATTGTTAGGGTAAACTATTCATTGGATTGGTTCATTTGATTAAATTCAGAGGATAAGTAGGGTAAATTAGGGTAAATTATTCAGGGTAATTAGAGTAAAGTAGGGTAACGTATTCATTTAGTTGGTTCATTTGATTAAATTAACACAGGATAAGTAGGGTAAAGTATTCATAAGTAGGGTAAAGTATTCATTTAGTTGTGAATCGAACCTTGCAATAATTACACAATATCACAGATTCTAAGTTCATGTATAGACAAATCAACATGACATATCATTCAACGAGGCTCATAAGAGTTTATATTGAGTGATACTAGCCTATATATTAGCAGATTTCTTAAGATTCCAACCATATTTGTTCATTTTTTAACATGTTGATGTTCCTGTTAACACGAACACTAGAGGCCCCGGGACCTAGGCTATACTAGACACACAAACAAGCCTGTTGCTGTCAGTTCTACCAGCTTAAGAATGTGTAATGATATATGTACAGACGTTCTCGAGGCAAACAGAACTGACATAGGCTTGGACATCGAATGAAATGAAGCATATCGAATTAAATCTAACCAACCTTTTTATTTGTATCTTTTACGATTTCACCGATTGCACATGCTTCGAGAGAACCTGATGTCGCCGCCATGTTTCCGATGCATGTTGACACAATAATCTCCGTATAATCTGCGTAAATGAGCCATGTCGACTTCAAATACTATCCCAACAATAGTTTATGAACATATTAACGTCTGACGATATTCCTTTCGGTGGAAATATCACGATTTCACCACCTCCAACTCTTCGGAACCATGCTTCTGACGCCATGTTTGTTTGTTTTGGCCCATGCGCATGCGCGTTTCTACCTACGGTTAGGCGATTGTGTTGCCGGGGCTTCTCGCTGTACACGCGGTGGTGGGCCTTGTCGCCGGCACGATGGACCTTCGTGCTGGCGGACCCTTATGTCCACCGAGTCATTAGAGCCCCGGCCTATGCTCGTGGATACTACGAAAGCCATAATAATTAACTATCGACTGAATATAAATGACTGAACGTCTAATCTAACCTTGTTTTCAACCTCATATGCCAGGATTATTGTGTAAAGACATTCGAATCGCTCAGAAAGCAGTTTTATTTTGTTTCTGACGTCATGTACACAAGGGGCCTTGTGAGGCTTTGCGCGCCGATCGCTTATAGCAACGATAATAAGAATACAAATTCTCGAGGCAAACACAACTGACAAAGGCTTGGAAATCGAACGAAACGAAGCATATCGAATGAAATATGACCAACCTCTTTATTTGTATAATCAAACCAGTATATTTTTCACATCTTTCACGATTCTACACGCTTCGAGCGGACCCTGACCGGCCAAGACGAGTGGAATCGGTTTGCGCATGCGCGTCAAAATCTGGGTCGGGATCTGGAGCGGGATCTGGGTCGGGGTAATCACGTGGACAATGTGTGATTAGGAATCTGGGTCGGGATCTGGGTCGGGGTAATCACGTGGACAATGTGTGATTAGGACGTGCACGGGAACGTGCGCGCCAGCTCGCCTTTGGATTGGCTTAGACATGGGTTCAAGTGTGGGGTCAAATTATTCTATGACCTACTAGACCGGTATTGGGGTCAACGCCTTGTCGGAGCGGTGTACCACTTCCGGCCCGACCAGCAGTTCGTGGACACGGGAAATATCAGTCCACGGGCCTTGGCACGGACCCATAGTAATTCTGGGGTGGGGTTGGGCCACCCCAGAAAAAATAGACACAATTCTGAAATGTACATGATTTGATGGTGTCAATTTAAGAGATGGTAAACTATGACAGTTCAGAGCAAATATGGCATTCATTGGCTCAGTATCATGCCAAACGGTCAGTGGACACAATTCCAATATGAACATGATTTAACTGTGTCAATTTAGGAGATGGAAATGCAAGGCTCCCAACCTGTGATGATCCCAAATCCTAGTTTTTCGCGCCTCTGGCGCAAAGCCCTTCTAGGGGGTTTTGGGGCATGCTCCCCCAGGAAATTTTTTAAAATTAAAGAGTCAAATGGTGCATTCTGTGAGTAATTAATCTCATAAGACTTTTAGAAATTTGAGGATTTCTTTCACACAGTATAAGGTAAATATTTATTTTAATTTTTGGCAAGTGATTGGTACCTGAACCAAAATTTCCAAGATAGAGCCTTCCAAGACAGGTGTGGTGAGAGTAAAAAGAGCTATGAGATTTTTAGATCAAAATTGTTCAAGAATCGTATTTTGATGCTGAAATCATAGAAGTTGGTAGCTCTGGAAATGCCAGCATTCAAATAGGCACCTTCTGATATTTTTGCCCCAATGTTAAGTTAATTCATCAATCTCGCCAACATGTCACAATACTTTAATTCAGAAAAAATAGAAAATAATAAGAATATGAAAAAACTGCATTGAAAAATTGAACATATACCATTCATGTATATCACATAAAAGAACGACTGGTGGTCGGCAGACATTGCAGGCACAGACATAACTTGATACCATTTCATAAACTCAAAACAAAACAAAACAAAACCTGCATGTTTCTTTGTATTTGTCTGTCCTCTAATTATAGGATAAACATGGTACAAAGTTATTGCTGCACTGAGAAAACATTGTATGTAGCTGGTCATCTGACGATTCACTTTCATGATGCATATATGCAGTTAAAACATGGTCATAAATTGGTGAAAAATGAAAAAAAAAAATGAAAAAAATTGTCTATTTGAAAGTGACGTGCCCGCGGGCAGGTCACTGGGAAAATCTCACTTGCCCGCACTGAAAGTGGGGCAAGTCGGAGCGCGGGCAATACAACTCCCACACCACTGAGTCAACATTGTATTAGATTAAAAGAAATGGATTGAATATAATACTGGGTCTAATATATGAACAGAAAGGCGCATACAATGTATGCTGGTAGAATGCTAGTGAAGTAGATATAAGGAGGATAAAGGGTGGTCTCCACTGGCTGTGGTAAGCTCTGCGGTAAGCCTTGCGATGGTTTGTGCTGGTTCTGTAGGTGGAGAGGACTGATGAGGTCCTGCCTACATGGATCACTGGCCATGTAGGCACAACCTCACCACTTCTCACCATCACAAGGCTTACCGCAGAGCTTACCGCAGCCAGTGGAGGCCACCCTTAAGAGACATTTATAAATAATTTAGGGAAAGGGAAAAATTGACAAAAAGAAAGGGGGTCCATGTGCAAATTTAATAAACCCCAGCTGTGTTTGTGTATAGCATTAATACACTCCTCCAGTAGCAATAAAACGGTCAGGCCTCAGGAAGGTTTTCATGATTTTGTCACCATTACCAAGTACGTAAGTCTTGGAGTCACCTAAATACTGATCGTATACAAATTAACTCTGATTTTGTATTGTCATCCAGAAAGTATCCGCACAAGGTATTTATTTGTAGGAAGTAAATGGGTTATATTTCAACGCTTTTAGATTGTTTTTATTTTAAATTTCTGACGAATTACCCTCCACCCACCCGTCGCTTCACCCCACGTCCCACCCGGGCCTCGGCGCTGTTTATTCAGTCAATAAACAGCGCTATCCATTTCGAATCCCATTTGCCGGTTACGTTGATTAGAGTGAATGTGACTTCCGGCTCGTACGGAATGGAACAAGGGATCGGAATGGTCAATGGCGTGGATGTAGCTGTGTGGGTTGAGTGTGGAGGTTGAAACGAAAATGGATTGTGGAAGTGTGAGTGCCTGAATCGACAATGTAAGTACGCTAGGTTGTAGGTATAGGCCTAAACTAAGTATTCCATGCATCAATAGACATTCTCAGCGGGGAAATTATTGAATGCAGGCAGAGAAGTAACCACATGGAATAAGAGTATATATCGTTGGACACTAGTAGTCTGTGCACCGTGCGAAATTGTAAATAGAGTCATTCTGACTTCTTCCAAGGAAGAAGCGGGGGTGCCGACCGTCAAGATTGGGAATCAATGTTAGTATGTTCATGTATGACTCTATTCCATATTGTATTTTCGTTCTTGGCTCACATGGAATACTTGCTCCTAGCAGATTGTGATGTCTTTTTCCATACTATTATTCTGTATACTTATGATGGGAAATAAAAACAATTATATATATTGTTGGCATATGGGGAAGGGAACTGTCCATGGATAAGGGGGGTCCTCTTTCCCTCTCTCCTGCTGACCACCTCTATTCACTAGGGTCCCCGGCCGGCTGGGTTTGAGGGGCCTTGTGCTCTCTCTCTCTTTCTCTGCTTCTGCCTTATGATAGACTGACTACTTGGTCCTGGCAATGTGCCAAGGATGGGATGGTGGGGAAGTTGGGTAGGTCGGGGAAGCAGCTCAGACCCCCCCCCCCCCCTCCAGACCACATGTCTATGGGTTTTTTTCTGTCTCATCGGAATTCTATAGGTGTTAGTAATTGTATAACTGTTAAACCATCCGTGCCACGGATTGCATATTTAATGAGAGTCGCTTGGGTATAAAAGAGTAGCCCGTCTCCATGTGTAGAGAGACGCTGGAACTACTGCGCGCTGTCAACATCTACTGGATCGAGATTAAGCTGGCGAAGATGCGGCGAATAAAGGATTACATAGCATCACTACCTGGTTTGGTCGTTACTTAGCCCGCCTCGCGCTGGCCTAACGGGTTTTCACTAGACACCGGGGTGGAGAGAGAGAGAGGGGACCAGAGGCATATTGGGGCTGGCTATGGCTTCTGCATTATTGGACGCTACCACATCCAGAGAAGCAGTAGTGCACCCTGTATCAATTACTATCGATCCGGAAAGAGTGATTGGCCCCTCTGATCCAAGCTCTACCGAAAACGCGACTGATGCTTTCAATATATACATATATATCTGATCCCATCAACAATCAAAAGTGTATCCCGATTTATTCATTAGCAATAATTATAATAATTCAATTTGGTAAAATTATACTCACAAAGGTCCATGATGTGGTTTCTACAGATGGCGCAGTTATCAACCACGATGTCTATAAGAAAAGACATTAAATCAGCAAAAGGTAGTCAGTTAAGAATAAAACACAAGAATCTGAACACCAAGTTCTAGTTATCGGTATTCATAACAATGAAGTCTTATAGACATAGGCATAGTACTACTAATACTACAGAGATGCCAAGTGTCCCGATTTGTCCGGGACAGTCCCGGAAATTAGCCATGTGTCCCGCGTCCCGCCCACAGACAACTTTGTCCCGGAAAAATGTAATTTTGACCAGATAATATTTAACCCCTAAAAATACTTAAAATGCACCAGAGAGGAAGCAAAATCTCTAAGCTTCTGGGGCCCGCCCCCAGACCCCATGCCTCATTGGTTGAAGTACAGTACAATTAGGTTGTACTCAAAGCTCATGTTCACAAATTGAAAGAGAAGTAACGAAATTCCAATCACAATATAACAATTACCTACATAAAGATATTCAAAATATCTCCCTGACCATATTCTGTGTTGAAAAAGTATTGCAGCCGGCTAAAAATCCTGAATAGCCAGCTTACACAAAACTTAAGTGACATTCCTGGATCAGGTAGAAGTGAAAATTCTGTAAAATTGTCTCTAAGGACGCACAAGCTAAGGAACCACACCCCACCCCCACCCCCACCACACACATGGATTCACCACCTTCTCACCCTTGCCCCCCACTACCTGCTCCCCCTCCCTCTTATTGTTTCTCTCACACATGAACTGAAGTACTAATTCTACTTTAGTGTCTGTTCAAAACTATAAATGTTGTAAATATACTTGTACACAGTTTGTATCTGGTTCAATTATATCATCAAATCATAGCTAGGCCTAGATGATCGACTGCACGGGGAAGCCCCCTCAATTAGGGCACATAATAAATCCAAATCTGAATGTAATTGAAGGAGGTAAAAATTTTACCATCTCACCTCTCTAACACAGTCGATATAACAATTCATAGACAGGAACACTATCATAATTTCATTAATCAACCATATCAATCATTTCATATCATCTCTCTTCATTCATTATTTCATGGGGCATAAAACTAAGTCTAAGATATTATAGTAATCATCGTAAAATCTTGATTTTAAAGTATCTACTTTCAAGTAATTATATATATTCTTATGACAAACTTTGAAATTGATAATGTAAAGTGTATAGAGTTAACGGTTATATGTTCTTTTTGAAACTGTTACCATAACACGTGTAGAATGTTAACGTTAAACACACTTTCGTAATGATTTTAATTTTCTTATGAAGCAATAACTTGATGGAAAACAAATTGTATTTGTGCAGGGCATGACGTAAATCAACCCTCGGGTGAGATTGTATCATATTGTTATTAATTCCTGAATAAAGATTTTAGATATTAAAAAAAAGGAAGTCTCTAAGGAAATTATGCCGAAAATACACCAAAGCCACCATGTAAAACTGAAAGTAAAAAATTGTAAAATTACAAGTCTATATTTTTATTTTTTTATGCGAATCAAAGTAAGAAGTTTATTATATCATTTGGACAACATTTAACCCCCCAAAATGCTTAAAATGCACCAGAGAGCAAAGAAAACCCTCTGGCTTCTGGGGCCCGCCTAGGGCCCCAGACCCCACGCCTTAATGGCTGGGATAGTGTCCCGCAAGCCTGACTCAAAAAGTTGGCATCTCTGATACTATAGCTCATCTTTAAAGCAAAGGAAACAAAATAAGAAAACATTGTCATTGCTTACCCCATGCCCAAAGTGCGACAGCATTCCACTGAAAGAAAACAAAACAATTAATCGCTGTATGTTTATGTCTCACTGAAAACATATACATTCAGTACTATTACATGTGTTATTCAAAGCAAACAAAGACCTGAAAATAGGAACCCCAGGCCCTAGTCTAGTGTCTTTGGGAGGCGGGACCCAAATGCCCCAGGGTCGTAGCGCCCAGACCCTAGCATCTAGCGCCCGGACTCGAAGTGCCCCGGCCTTGGATCGAAGCACCCAGACCATTTACTAGTCACTTAATTACTTTTATTGGTCTATTTTTACTCGGGACAGTTCACTACCCGCTTTACTGACTTAGGACCACCAATTTAAGGTTAGGTTTAGGGTGAGTTTTGTGTTAACGTTCTGGGCGCTTTGATCCAAGGCCGGGGCGCTAGGATCTTGGGACGCTCCAGTCCTGCGATCTGTCTTTGTATGACTTCTCAATGAAAAACTTTATTCGAATCTGGATAACTTGTTGACTATGCCTATGGCTATAGCAGAATGGGATCAAGATAGGGGACAGTAGGGGCTACAAGTACAACCAGCCTTTCCTTCCATCCGGACAGTGAAGATGGATATTCTGTCGAGGGTCAAGATAGCTTAGCAGGATCACACGAAATCAAATGCTGGTCATAATTTGGGTTCTACTGTTAGAATTAAAATTGAAAGATTGAAAGGTTTCTCATCAGACATTTTATCTATAACTATAAGATATATATCAGACTGGAATGGAATCCTGTTCTGTCCCGAGACTCCATGGCATTGATTCTATTGTGGAAGTCTACACAATTTGTAGCTATTTGTTTTAATCCCAAATCAGTCGGTGGGTCGGCTTAGCCTTTTTATGTGTGCGTCGTCCTTCACAAACACGAAAGAACTTTGTCTATGAAAAGGAGACGTGAAGAGCTCAAATAAGCATAATTGCATGTGGTTAGCCTAGTCTTGTGAAACATCTGCGATGCCAGTACTTATTACTAAATACTAATACTAGCAAGACACATTACTAGTAGTCGAGCGGTAGGTTTAAATAAATGATTGAATAAAAAAAGAAAGATTGACGGTCATACATGATAATCATATGCCCCCAAAGTAAAGTTGAAATAACTGTCTCCTTCTGGGGTTCCCTTTTGATATGTACGGTACTTCTTTCTTTGACTGGACAGTATAATACTACTAGTAGGCTAGTAGTAGAGAATGACTCAACCCAAAATGGCAAAAATATTCAGAATGGAAAATTGAAAGTTAAGAAAACTGTACATATATCAAATACTTCTCCCTAACGTGGAAATACTTCTTCCGTAAACGCGAGCTAATAGATCACTGATCTTACCTTTTTTACTTCGAATCTTTTCTTTGCTCCTTTGTCAGAGCTAGTTGCCGGGATTTCATCGTCAACTTCCATTGCAGCCGCCATTTTGATAGGTTTTATTCCTCGTTGCTCCTCTCGCGATTTCGCCTTCGTGGAGTAGAGAATGGTTAGTTTCGTATTGTAGAGAATTTATATTAGGCCTATATACATTCAATATTTGTAATATCTTAAAATACTTTTCACTACATAATTTCTATTTCAATTTCAATTAAAGTTTATTTAAAGTTTTATCTAGTAGCCTACTTGTTTGTGAAGTTATTTTCGTATTCCTCAAAATGCCACAACGTGCACACCACAAAAACATGGCGGCGACTGCGAGCTACGATGGAGGAAGCGGTAGTACCAACACCAGCACTGCTTCCTCCTCGGACAAATGTGGCGACAACTGCGGTCATTCACATGGGGGTAAAACCCCAAAGATGCCTGATATATTCGATATCGTCAAATCTGGGTGAGTTACAATTTTAAAATTAGTATTGGGTGTGTCGGTCTGGGCATGTTTGGTAGGTTGTCGTGTTGACATGGTAAACAGTACAACCCACACCAATCAATAATTGGGCTATAAGTTGAAGAGTATAACCTGAATGCCTCCAGCAACAGGAGGCCACAGCCACAGGTGTGCGTTTGTTATCCATGAGGGTGTTATTACTTATTGGGTGTCTGGAATGGGGGTTCACTGTGTATAAAGGCAGTAGAAATAAGGAATACCGTATGTATTCTCAGGGCAGGGAATAGACAGAGTATCCGTCCCCTTGCTCCCAGAGGCAGAGCATTGGGGAAATCAAGGGCAAGGCCAGCGACGTGGGCTGTATTCTGCATTTTTGAGATCGTCTTTGACTTTGACAGCTAATTAGTCTTCTAACTTCTAAGCCTAAGCCAAGCCCAAGGCAGTTAACTTATAGAATATAGTAATATTTATTATTCTATATATCTTTAATGACTTTATATGGTACCGTCTTAAACTTAAATTTCCTGATATCGCGTGGAGCCAAGCTCAGGCCAGCACTTGTCCTCCACTGGCAGACCTTTGGCCGGCGTTGGCTTAGCTACAGAACTGTGGCTTAACTTAAGAGTTAACAAGCAAGTACATTCTGTCAAGTCTGTACCGCATGGCGTACTATAATCCCTCATGGCCTACGTATTCATGAACCCAGTTTATCGCTTGTCAATCATGTTAGGTGTATGTTATCATGCCATCGGCATCCAAATAACGCTACACTATACATACAGGTACAATCAATTATCAATTGTCCCCTCTTCTCATCGACACTGCTATATTTAAAGTCTACGACTAGGTTAAGACAAAGTAAATATATCGATAGTAAACAAATAAATAAAAATAAATACTAGTAAATGATAAAAATGAATAAATAAATTCAACCACCTGAGCTGTCCTTTGGATGATTACATACCTACCCCTTACAGTGTCTACCAGTTGGCAGATTTCTACCCATACATTTTCAAACTTATCACTAAATCACATTTACACAAATTTACATTTAGTAAATGTAAATTTAATACAAAAACTAGAAATAATCTTGAGGATGGTCATTACTCAGCAACTACATAGTGCACATACATGACACTCGCGCCGCTAGCAGGGCCGCTAGGCCTAGATGGTATTACGGCTTATGCGGCTAATAATAAATAAATATAAATGCAAATATGCCCGGGCATTAGTACTAGAGCATATCAATAAATTCCCATCATTGACATGAATCACAACAACCCATAAATATTAAACTACGGATAATTAATGATAATGATGATAATACCATAATTCAATGGACTGATTCAAGAATCGACCACTATAATAATGACACTGGCGAGGTTTGCCATTACTATATTCTACTAGAATAGTTCCAAAACTCTAAGTTATGTTATAATACTATATTAAATATATTGTCCCTGTTACTTACTCATCAGTATCCTCACATCCCTTTAATTAACGATAATTACTATCTACTACATGCATAATGCTCTAGTTGTTGAAGCTAGATATGTGAAAAGAATAGTTTACATACGGGACACATTGTTGATAAGTATACTTATCAATATAAACTTCTTGTCATGGTGCGTTTAGTAAACAGTACTTAATTTACTGTCTTAATCATACAATGATGCCAGTTTCTGTCCTAATCGGAAAAGGCCCTTTCATTTCTAGAATGCTGATTCCATTCCAAACTATTGTTGAACAAGTGGGACCCGAGGTCTTAAAAAGTCGGGACGAAAAAGGGCATACACCAGCCCACTGGGCTTGTCTTGGGGGGCATACTACCATACTCCGCTACATCATTGAACTCAAGGTAAACTTATTTACTTAGGTATTTTTGTTAATTAGATTATATTTAAAGTTAATAGTCAATGAGCACTAGTTAGTTCAATAGTTAATGAGCACTATTGAATGATTGATACACACTACACGTATACATCGAAATTTATTCACAGACATGTATTTACATGCATATTATATACCTGCTGATATATACACTTATATGTTACATTTAGAATGCATTTCTACTTTGAATATCAATGATGTTTTTACTTTCTTGCTAACCAGGGTCCAATTGACGAACCCAGTAACAACGAACTTCGCCAGCATCCTATCCATTGGGCGTGTGTGAATGGACACATCGGAGTTGTCGACATTTTGTTGCAAGCCGGTGTTAACATTGATACAGTTGATAGTAAAGGTTGCACTGCACTCATTGTGGCATGTCAATATGGAAAGACAATATTGTGTGGGTACCTCATGGGTAAAGGTTCCCGTATCCAGGCCATAGACAAAGATGGGGATACCGCCTTACATTGGGCAGCATTCAAAGGTTTGTTTGTTAGGTTCAGTATACTAGTCCCCCTGATAATAGTTGGAGTATATATGTTGTACTCCTCACCCAAAGAAATTAGATTCGCACTAAGAATAAGAGTCTCTTTTAATTATCGCAAGACATTCTGAATATCACGGCTACATTAATATTGGAGTCATCGTCAAAGTCTAAATTTATGTAATAATTTCAAATTGAAAAATGAAACGTATCACTCTTGTGAAATTTTGTCCAATGAAATACTTTTTCTTCCTCTAACAAGCTTTAATGTTTTAGTTTAGAAAAACTCGCGTTTAAAAAGTGTCTTTTTCTCCCTACAGGCCATTCTGATTTGATGCGGTTACTTATTTACTCTGGTCTCAACCCTCACCAAAGGGACAACTTTGGTCAAACTCCGCTCCATTTGGGTTGTATAAATGGTAATCTAACAGCAGTTCAAGAACTTTGCGAACAGGTAAATATGTCCATTTTCACTTTTCCATTATAGCGTCACCGTGTCTTTGTTAAAACATGACATTATAGCCGCATAAAGACGTGGGAATTTTGGAAAAGCAAGGGGACAATTTTTTCCGGGGATCATGGATTTTTAATATACCGGTACGCTATGCATTACATTATCATGACATTGATAAAAAAAAGAACTTGAAGTATCGATATGAGCCCCACTTTTTGCTGTATATTTTTTTGGAATACTTTAAACGTTGAAGGACATATGAGGACTCCCATGAGTACCACATATTTACGGCTTTGCCACTAACACTCAATCAACCTAGTTCTTATATTTTACTAAATGTATTTTTTTTTTTTGCATTTCAGGACAATGTGGAGTTGAATCAAGCTGATAAGAATGGGAAGACCCCTCTTATGTTGGCGACTGGGCGCAAGCATAATTCATTAATCACATACCTGAAAAAAACAGCGAAGAAGAAAAATAGTTTTTTCAAGAAAATAGACTTTTGGTGAGGTTCTAAATAATTTTAAACACCGTCTGCTCTCTTTAAATCAAATTATTCTTTTAGCTATAAGTATTCAAAGAAAGTTATTATTTTATACCAATGTTATGATAACTTTGTATTCTTCAATTTGGCTATGAATATCAAAATCATCCTATTTTTCCTTAAAGGTCATTGATATTTGGCCCACCGGGGAACAGTAAAGGCCCCCTATTATTCTTCGTTGTGAACATGCTCTTCTGGGCCTACCCTATGTATGTTATTAAGGTAAGTCCATAAACTTTGAACGATTAGAATTGTGACGTTGCACTTATTTAAAGTGCAATAATAAAATGTGACATCATTCTTGTTCTAACCACACGTTATTGTAATTCTATTTTGATGTCCATGTATTCACGGGGGCTTTAGGGTTTCATTAGGATATATACGGGTCAGCTTTTCGGAAAATGTACAATTGGTAGATCAAGATGTTTCGTAAATTCTGCTAAATTGGACTGAAAAATCATCAACACTAGATATATATGAGTGTAATTCGTATTGCCTTGATTCAAACAGTCTGTTTGGTTATGTTGGACTGTATTTTGAACTCGATTTTTGTCTAAAATTTGGGTTATTTGAGAGAATTGATGAAGGTGAATTGTACATGTTCTGAAAAGCCGACCCATACAAGCCTATTTCAAGAAATTCACCACTGTCTGTCAATTGTAACCAGTTGTTACAACATACGATACATAAGCGTTTCAAAATATAAAATTCAAGCAATACAAGATGTCTCTGGCCCGTATCATCTAATACAAATTATGTCTCGTCCTATCACGTTAGTGGTACGAGACTCCATGAGATCACGCATGCGCAGCCAACTCGTCAGTCAACGCGCGCTCCTAAGTCGCGTCAACGTCGTTGTTTCACAGGTTGAGTAAGTATTCTTTATTTTATCGTATTTTAGGACTATTTAGTCCTTTAATTTGAGTTTGGGACGTGGTCTGGATCGTTGATCGCCACTTTCTCCCATTTTTATCCACAAACAGTTACCTTCGGGTCGTGACTCAACTGTTTTAAAAATTTTCTCGATCTTTCCAGACCCGATGTCGGGCAGGAGGACAAGAAATAGTCGAGAAGCAGCTTTGGCTAAACAAGAGGGCTTATATCGAGATTTGTTGCCCCGGGAGCCCCCTCCAACTAATTTGGTGATAGGGAAAGTTTCTACGCCCACCATGGCATCGAATGTAGAGAAAAGCTCAGTTTCGAAAGATTCGAAAAGTCCGGACAACATTTCGCCAGAGGCTGCCGCCAACGGCCAGTCACGTGACAAGGCGCCCAAGTCTGCGGGCTCGGAAGATGAATTCCCCGAGTTCAGTGCGGCAGATCTGTTTAGATCGATCAAGGATCTTAGAGAAGAAATGATTGAGATTAAACGCATGAAATGGGACAATTTCGGACCTCCGCCTCATCTTTCAGCTCAGGCGGGCCCTAGTTATACTCAGGCGGGCCCTAGTTACGCCCAAGCGGGCCTTGGTTACGGCTCAAACTACGCCGCGCTCGGTGCGCATGCCCAGCAATGGCGGCAGGAAGATTGTTATTATGATGAGTCATACGAGGAAGATGATCAAGAGTACGAGCCGATCCCTCCTAAACGGGCTAGACAAGCGACCCATGTGATGTCGGATAATTCTGATGATGAGCCTAGAGCTTCAGAGAAAGATAATTTGGATGCGTTGTTGCAGCTAGGAAGCGATCTAGCCAACGGCAGTAAGTCGAAGAAAGAACCGGCGATCTCAGCCCTTGAGCGAGAGTCTCTCAGAGTTCTTGAACAGCAGGAAGGAGAGAAGGTAGGCCCGCCCTTGTCAGAAACTATTGTGAAAGTTGTAGAGAATTATTTGCCGACTCCTATTCGCTCTGTAATCCAAGAAATTCTAGCTGAGTACCCTCGTCCGGAAAACGCGGACTTGTTGAAGATCCCGAGGATCGATGACTCGGTTTACGGCATCGCCTCCCAGCCCACGAGGGATCGCGATAAGAGTTTTAAGTATATGCAGAAGGCGGTTCACTCGCTTATTGCTTTGACCGCAGGTATCTACTCAGAGATAGGAAAACATGATGAACTGTTGAAAGTAGGTTTAGAAGCTCACAAAGCGATCAGGGTATTGTGCTTCCTCTCTCAAGAGCTGAACACGAGGCGCAAGGAGTCGTTAAAGTACTCAGTGGATCAGAAATATACCCCGATATTCTCACACAAAACGGCGTCAACTCCAGACTGGCTCTTGGGAGGTAATCTTCGGGAGAAGTTAGATGATAGTGATGTGGCCTACAAGGTCAAGAAACGCCTGGAGAGGGGCCAACCTAGGGGTCGTAGCTCCAAAGGAAGAGGCCAAGGAAGAGGCCAGCATATGAGAGGCCAGGGACAGAGATTCCCTCAACAACAGCATCAATACTTCGGCCAGCAACAGAATCAGAACTTTGCGCCAAACCAGTGGCAAGTGCCAGTGATGCCTTACCAATATCAACAGCCTCAGCAGCAGCAACAGCAGCAACAGGCGTATCGCCCTCGTGCCCAAGCCACCCAAGGCTATCAACCCCGCAATCAGAATTTTCAGCGGTGGGGGGCCACCAAGAAGTAGTTCTGGTAAGTCCCCCCGATTTCTGTTTCTTACCTTTTAGAGCTGGTAACATTGAGAATTTTCTACCTGAGTGGGCTCAGATTACTTCTGATCCGTGGGTCCTAGATTTAGTACTAGGGGCCTCTATCCCGTTCGATTGGGTGCCTTGGCAGTCTATCCCGCCTCCCCCTTTTAATGCTTCGGGGAAGAATATCCAATTATTGGGAGCTGAAGTTGCTAAACTAGTGAACAAAGGGGTAGTGGAATTAAGTGGAATTCCTGTCGAATATTTTTCTGAGACCCAAGCCTAATGGCAAGTTTAGAATGATTTTAGACCTGTCAGTGTTGAACAAGGCCGTGCATTATGAACACTTCAAAATGTTTAGTCTTCAAGCAGCGATAGACCTTATGACCCCGGGGGCTTTCCTGGCGAGTATAGATCTTAGTGATGCTTATTTTACGGTGGCAATGAAGAGTGAGTTTAGGAAATTCCTGCGTTTTAGGTGGGGAGAGACCACTTACCAGTTTACCTGTATGCCTATGGGATTAGCGTGTGCCCCCTTATATTTTACCAAGCTTCTTCATCCGGCTTATGCTTTCCTTAGACAGAGTGGGTGTAATTGTTTCCCGTATATCGATGACTCCATCATTATGGAACTGTCTTTTGAGAAATGTTTGAATAGTACGTTAGCTTTAGCAGAGCTGTTGGCGAGATTGGGTTTTTTCATTCAGCCAGAGAAATCAGTGTTCACGCCCTCCACTAGATTAGTGTTTTTGGGGTTTATACTAGACACAACAGATATGACAGTCTCCCTGACAGAGGGGAAGAGAGAGAAAATGTTGAGAGCTTGTGAGGATATTTTAGCTAAGCGTTGTGTGTCCATCAAGGAAATAGCGGGTGCGATAGGGCTGATGATAGCCTTCTCAGTAGCTTCAGATTATGGGGCAAACCATGTCAAAGAATTGGAATGTGACAAGATCGACGCTCTTAAATTAGCGAGAGGAAACTTTTCAGCTTTCATGACTCCCTCACAGGAAGGTTGGGAAAATATCTTTTGGTGGAAAGAGAACGTGAGTTCAACTTTTAGAATCGTTAGGGATATCGACCCGGAGATAGTGTTGTATACAGATGCTTCTAATCTTGGATGGGGAGCAGTTTGGAAGGAACAAAGAGCAAATGGAAGGTGGAAGGAAGAGGAGCTCGAGTGGCATATTAATGTTAAGGAATTAGCAGCAGTGCTGTTAGGGTTGCTGAGTTTATGCAAAGTATCGGATACTTGCATCAAAGTAATGACAGATAATTCGGTCACGGTCTCCTACATCAACAAGTTGGGAGGAGTCAAATCTAGAGCTTGCCAAGTGGTGGCAAAGAAAATTTGGAATTGGGCAGAGTGTCATAGGAACTGGATAGTGGCAGCACACATCCCAGGGAGGTTGAATGACCAAGCTGACTTTGAGTCGAGAAACTTTTCGGATAACGTGGAGTGGGAATTGAACCCGGATTTATTTAAGGAAATTTCAGATCGACTAGGGGTCCTGTCCTTTGACCTGTTCGCCTCAAGGCAAAATAATAAACTTGACAGATACTGTAGTTGGCGCCCCAACCCAGGGGCAGAATGGATTGATGCTTTCTCGTTTAAATGGTGTGATGAATTCTTTTATATTTTTCCTCCTTTTAGTCTGGTAGCGAGGACCTGGCAAAAGGTGACTCGGGAGAACACCCACGCCATCATAGTTGCTCCGAATTGGCCAGGTCAAAGTTGGTTTGCTTTGCTAACAACATCGGCAAAAGAAGTTCTACTGTTGAAAGGAAAAGAAAGGAACCTGATTCACAGAGAGGAGGGAAAGGAACAAGATCCGATTACAAGAGTATCCCTCATTGCTTGCCTCTTCTGAAACGAAATTTAATGAAACTAGGGTACTCCAGTAAAACAGCGGACCTAATTCAGCTTGGCCGCAGGGAAGGTACCCGTAAGACTTATACTGTTTACGTAAATAGATGGATGGAATACTGTGTCTTCCATGGGTTTGATATGTATGATCCATCACCCAGGAACTATTCGGATTTTTTAAGGCTGTTATCAGAAGAGGGAATTTCTGCAAGTACTTTAAATATTGCGAGGTGTGCAATATCAGGCGTAGCCCCTAAAGCAAGGGGAGAAGACACTATAGGAGAGGACAGAAACATTTGTTTGTTGGTAAAGGCTGTTCATAACCTTAGACAACAATCTGGACGTTAATCTGGTGTTGGATTTATTCCGCCGTTGGGGATGCAATTCTAAGCTCTCCCTAAAACATTTATCGTTAAAAGTTACCGTGTTATTTCTACTTACCTCGGCACAAAGAGGTCAAACGGCTTGGAGGTTGCCCGTGTCGGGCCTGGAGTTTGATTCAGAGTTTGTTAAAATTCATATGAAACATTTACTTAAGCACAATAGAGTGGGGGAACCCCTTGATATTATCAGCATTCCTCGGTTCCCTGAAGATGAACTAGTATGTCCAGTTGAGTGCATTATAGAATATTTAGATAGAACGGATGGGATCCGTGACGGTCAAGATCAACTGTTGTTGAGTTATGTGTGGCCGCACAAGGAGATTTCTCGAGACACAGTGTCGAATTGGACTAAGAGAACCCTGGCCTTAGCAGGTATTAGTACAAACAAGTATAAAGCGCATAGTACCAGAGGGGCTGCGACTTCAAAAGCTTTACAAATGGGAGTAAATATGAACATACTCATCAAGCAAGCGTGTTGGAAGAACACAAGAACTTTTGCCCGTTTCTACAAGAAACGTATAGAGGATCCAAAAGAGACAGTGGGTCACTCCATCTTGAAAGATAGAAGGACGAAAAAGAAGGTGTTGCGTCAGAAGAAGAATTAAGGTGTGTCCTGGTTCTTTAATTATTTTTGAAAAGATTATGGTTATGTTCAATGTTTGGAGAAACATTTCCATTGTATTGTTGATTATATTTATTATTATTGATTGGTTACTGTAAAATTATGATTACAGGCCTTTCAGTCCTGTTAGGACAACCAGTGAAAAGTAGCTTCCCTCTTTATTATTACTTTCCAAGTTAAAGAGGGTTTCCTTTTACTTCGGGCTTCCTAGTGAAGCTACGAAATCTCATGGAGTCTCGTACCACTAACGTGATAGGACGAGACATAATTTTACAGTTAACTGAGACTTACTTGGAAGTTGAGGTTTAATCTGTAATTATGTCGAGGACATCACGGTGTGGTACGACTACATGCCCTCCCTCCGGCCTCTCTGGAGCTTAAGGCTCAGAGCAGGTGCTTGGAGACATGGGCAGTTAACTTAGTTGTTTCTGAGTTTGGTTGTCATACTTGAATTATGCCTCGTCCTAATACAGGATGTAGGTTTGTTGAAGTTATTTTTCACTAGGAAACCCTTGTATTGCTTTAAAACCTGACGAGTTGGCTGCGCATGCGTGATCTCATGTAGTCGTACCACACCGTGATGTCCTCGACATAATTACAGATTAAACCTCAACTTCCAAGTAAGTCTCAGTTAACTGTAAAATTAATGAGAATACATTATATCTGCTATATACGATTAGCCTATCAATGATAGCACATGCCCATATATATTTTCAGTGTTTACCGGTCACCTGGCACGATCTGGAAATTTTACATATCATATTCATGCTGTTAAATGTTGTGATGTGGATGAGTCTCTACCATGCATCTACAACTGATCCTGGCTTCCTGCCCCGAAATATTCCTGAGTATGACAGAGCCATCAAGGAGGTACGCTTCTCATTCGTTTCATCTTCTTTGTATCAGGGTAACCGCATGAGAATAACTAAGGCTGTGCTTTCTTCATTTGGTATTTTAGATATTATTGATGATTACTACTGCTATTATTACTACTTACTATTGTTTTGAGACTTGTTCCCATAGTATAAACGCAACCGACTGAAGACATTACCAGTTATATAATTTCATGTGGGGGATAACATCAAACATAACATTGCATAATATTGGTTGATAATTCATTTAAATAAACCTATTGTTATTAATGTAAATTTTGATGGTCATCTAAGGATTTTCTTGTAATGTAATTAATGTAATTGTATGTCGTAGTGGTTGAGAGACCACAAAGTCCTACCGTTTTTGACAAGAGTTCTGTATCATATTCCCAGGTGGCGCACTTTGATGAGTGGAAGCAAGGTAAGAATCCACTTAGCCAGCTCTGCCACACCTGTCGCACGGTAAAACCTATCCGTTCCAAACACTGTCGCATCTGTAACCGGTGTGTGAGACAGTTTGATCATCACTGTCCTTACATTTACAATTGTGTCGGCATCAAAAACAGGTAAGTCTATCATTCTTTCTACAATATATAATTCAAAGACCCAAGTGTATCGATTTATTTTATCATCTTATACCAATTTAATAATGCTTACATTCAATTATTATTGATGTCCTCACAATTTATTATAACTATTTCTATAATCAAATCATTTTCCGATTTATTCTTTGATATCAAATTGTTATTTGAATATTCATTTGTATAGTTATAAATGTATTACTGAACTCTTACCCCAACTTTCCTAGATTTAAAATTAATAAGGTTTGAACAGTAGTTCATGTAGGATATTTGTGACTCTTATATCTAGCCACTTTAATATATATGAAGGGAGCTGTATCTAACATACTGGTAGTGTTATACAAAATACTACTACGTTATACCGTATATAATTTGGGCGGAGGATCTTTTGTACAACTTCCAGTTTGAGTGCTAGGGTTGGAAATCCCATCTGGAAATCTGAACACCTTTAGGTTCCTCCATTCCCTTCATATATATATTCATCTACATATTTCTAGTTTGTACTTACGTTTGTGTGTACTTACGCTTTCTTCTGTGAAAACTGTTATAAAACATTCGGGTTGGGTAAACCTAACTGGACCATTGGAGCCACAGACATTATATCAACTAGTCGCAAATGCTTGCGACCATTCGTGCATTTGGACATACATCTTGCAGTTGCAAACGATACTCGCAAACAATCGCAGACCGTAAAAAGCAATAACGGATATACCCTATAATAGATAGGTTTCCCGGGAAATAGGATAATATATAACAGGATTTAAAATGTCTTCATGATGAGAGGATGCTAGCCCAAGACCCAAGTCTTAGTGTTACATCATGTTACGCAATAATGACGTAACAATGGGTAACCACTTTATAACTAATTATCATTAATTATTATTATTATAATTAATAGCCCAATTAAGTAACATGTTCATAACCCATTAGAGTACTACTACCCAGGAATGTATTGCAGTATTTACGGTAGCATGTAAATGCTCAGGTAGCACCCTCACCTAATAAACATTCATTCTAGATCTTAGGATCACAGCAAGACTTCTTATATACTCTTATTATTATCCTACAATATTTCTATAACTATTCCTTAGACAAGATAGACGAACCTTCATATAACACTGGTGGCTTCATATAACATTAGTGTCTTTCGTGTGAAATGAAAAAGAAATCCGGCTATAAAGGTTTTGTATATAAATATGTTGGTAAATCTTCGCTAGGTTTTGTTATGCAAGAAAATAATATTCCTCAAAACCTTCCCCGATGTGAAGAAACCGCATTGTGAAAATATCTGTCTTCCGTTGCAGAGTTTGGTTCTTTTCCTTCCTGGCGTCGGCCATGTCAGTTTTCCTCATAGGTTTATACTTTGCAAATAACGTAGTACAAATAGCCGGTGCCGACTGGTTGTTTGTAGTATCTATAGGAATGGGAATTATAGGCACTTTCATAGCTGGCGGCATTTTCTGTTTTACGGTAAGTCGTGGTTACCCAAACTACCCCAAAAAGCCTTGGAGTTAAATCGAGACTTACCCTTGTGAGACTTGGGCAGCAGTTTGCATCATCATGCAGAGACAGCCCACACTGCCAGTGGCTTTCTCTACAGAGTCAAATAATGGCCTAGCCATCTTTATAAATCATTGGTGAGGACCGTATGCATGGCTAATAATGGCTGGTTTAAGCATGGCTAGTATAAGAAGAGTATCAAGAGGAGCTTTGAGATACTGAGTCGCAATTTTAATTTTAAGCAGGAAGGTTGATTATATATAATGTAAGGTATACCTCCCTTTGTTAACTTGTGAATGTTGGTGTTGGTTCCTTGTACCGTTGGTTGTATGGGTTTGAATTTAGGATTTAGGTCCTCCTCCCGTATCCCCCCCCCCCCCCAATGTATTACAATTTCTAATTAGGAGTCGCTTTATTTGTTGTATAGAGGAATCACTCCTGAAACCATATATCACGTGTATTGTATGTGGTTATTCAGGAGCCTAAGAACCAGAACATTTCCCCCTCCGCTGCTTACGTGAATGAACATTCTAAATAATTCCTTACCAACAGAGTTGCTGTTTACATTATTTTGTATCTCGGGTGGGATGGATCGTACTAATATTCATCTTTTCTGATTAGACTCTCCTTGGCTAAACAATGTAATAGATTAACCGTAGTATATGTATGCAGTATTATTAACAACTAATCCGCCACTCACGTTTCCAGAGTGTCGTTTCTCATTTTCTCCGTCTCCTTCACAACCATGGCGGTGCTGACAGTTCAGCTCAGCTATGCCTTGTATCTGATAGAGGGTAAACGCTGGTACTTTTACTATGGTTCCCTCACCGGCGCTTTCTTCCTCGGTATAGCTGTCTTCCTTACAACAAATACTGTAAGTGTAAATGTAAGATTTATACACAGAAATAGCCTCATCACCAGAGTTTGTTTTAGCACACTGGACGTTACAGCCCATCACGCCCCTTTTTGTATGTTGTGGTATTGTATGATTTCGTTCTACTGTTGCTTCCACCTGCTGCTCCTGTCCCTCCTCCTCCTTCAGCTCCTCCACGTGCCTTCCCCCTTTCCCCTGCTCCTGTTTCCATCCTCCTCCTGCTCCCCTGCGCACACAGATGCACATTAAACTCTATACAGCAAATTTCCACACGTTCCATAATTTCATTCAAGAAACTGTTCCAATTCAACCACCAAACGCTTATACCATCCGGACTAATACTTTTTTCTGGACCAGAAATATAAAACATGATTGACGCCACGGTATTCTTCCAGCCTCGTTTAATTGACGTTTTGGGTCTACCTAAGATATCGAAATCATTTCAATATTCGTGATTATCTAGGCCAATAAATGTTACATAATCGCTTCCTTGGTTTTGCTTCGCCCATTGATTACATCATTGGTGTACACCAGACATGGTGATACATGCCGGACTGCGGTCCTTGACCGTTGAAAGATATGTCATGTGTGGTACACTTTGTTAGACTAATTATCTGCTAAGTACCTTTTATTTCTCTCCATGTGTCTCTTGACTTTAGACACTTGGATGCTTACAAATTGTCTCATTTTTCCTAGCTTCATTTTGGTGATTTAATTTTCTACCCCCTTGATCTGAGTCACTTCTGGCTTCTCTCTGTCTCTCATCACTAATCGGTCACTAACGATTCAGCATGTGTCTTACGGGCTTTGCTTGTGCATGTTTTTGCAGGGTTGCCTTTACATCATTCGTCACATGTTATATGCTTGCGGGAGTATTGGCTCTATACTTCTGCCTCCTAATCCTCCGCATGGAAGGAATGCGGTGGTACATGTACATCGCTATACCGGAAGGATTCTTTTGCTTCCTTTTGGGTCTATTTGTATTTATTGGAACAGTAAGTTACATATTCTCAGTGAAAACATGGGTGTTCAAGTGTGGCTACAACATATCTTTATTGCATTTAGTTATAATACTAACGAATACATTTAGTTGCGCTCAATGCTTTACATTTTCCAAAATTCAAGACATTTGCTATGATGCCAGTGTTCAAACATATACTCGCAACTAGACGAATTAGCTTTTTGCTGGTTACCTGGAATAAAAATCAAGTGTTAGAACTTGACTGAACTAATAACATAATGAGCATCAAAGGAATGCAGTGGTACTTGTACAATGTCTTTTAGTTGAGTGATCTGACTTAATGCTATCATAACGTTATAATTATATACATGTACATGGATTACTTATGTGCGGATGCGACACATTATTAGATAGTGGTCACTGATAATAGGGGATTTGTATGTGCCACTGTGCATGTCTATTACAGTGCATCATGGGATGGATTCTGTTGAAATCTGACATACAAATATTTGGCAAGATTTTTATCGAAAATTGCAAGAATGTTTTCACCAATATCAGAGTTTGTATAAATGAGCTATGAAAACCAATGCATGATGAGAAAGAAGGAGACGTGTGTCATGGAAACATGTATGATACATGGCTATTGATATTAGAGCATTGATAAATAGTCCATGCTGAACGCGGCATGTTTTGTATAGATTTTACACTACCATTAGTCCCATAATTCCATGCGAATCATGATTCAAAATGGCGGCTATGCAAATCCCCTATTGGACCAGGAAATTGTATATAGTGTATGCTGAAATTTATATAGTGTATGCTGTCTAACTTCATGATGATGCAAACTGGAGTTCTCTCACCTAAGTACCTTGGGTTTGTCTTTTTACCCACCCTTCGTGTCTAGTTTAAATGCTGTAATTCTAAACATAACTTAAAGACGTTAATGCAATAATATTTTGACATCACTGAAATATATATTTCTAATTGTATTTCCTCAAAAAGATATTGAGATATGTTTAAAATCTATGATTATTTTCTCTTATATTTTGGAATCGATGTATGGATATTCGTTATATTGTAATGTCCCATGTGTCAAACATAACCTTTTCCCCTTCCTTTTCGTTTTCTAGATATACCATGCAGCTATTAACCTCACTACAAATGAGCGCATCAATTACCGGCGTTATGATCACCTGAAAGATGGGAAAGGCCAATACTACAATCCTTACAACCGCGGCGTCGTGAAAAACTTCTTGGAGTTTCTGCATCTTAAGCCTTCGCCTGCGGAAGATGAGATTAAATATCTTAATATTAATGTTGTATAAATAACGTATGCAGATATAGAATACACTTAAGTATGCAGATGTATAGGGATGTGAAACACTTGGGTGTGGCAGATGTATTGGAGATAAGATGGCTTTAGTTCTCTGGTGCGTTTTAAAACTATTAATACTCGTCTTGGGATAAGAATATTCTGTACATAACATTACCAAACTGTTATTACCGAGAGACAAAGAAACCAGGGCGAAAGGCGAAGAGATTAAAGAATAAATCAATGGTTCTGAGAATGTGATGATGTCCGAAATAATAAAACCAATTTGGGATCGAATGTACAAATTACTCTATTGTTGAAAGTTATAGGTATCCATTTCAATGTATGTAATTCGAGGTTATTGATCCCAAACTGTCTATATAAAATGCTTTACTATTTTGTAAATAATATAAGGCAATGTTGATCATCTTACCTGTCCTCGATAAGTAGTATGATCAAGGAACAAGCATGGTACGATCAAATTAATTCTGGTATTCCTTATCCTCCCCCATATTTATGTTATTCTGGGCAGGAAAGATTACCCGAGACTAAACAACAGATTCGGGATCACGAAGGCATATTAGAGCATTGGATAAGAACCACGAAATTATGATTCCGCCCTCATTATGATTAGTTTGGTAAAATCTGCTAGAATCAGAATATGACCGTTATAAAGCTAGACGAGATTCGAGGAAGGTCCCCGCTCTACATCCAAATGTTCCGTGATGTATTTTATGAACCCTCTACTTTGTCATTAGTGGGGAAGTGTTGTAAGACACCCTCTTCCACCATCACTACCACCAGTATTCCCTCTAACACAGAAGTGTCATGTCTTGGTTCTGAATGACATGGTGAGAGGGCATGGATGCAATTTAAATATTTGCGGTTATCCTTTTTTTTAGTACGCGGAGTTCTCTAATTTTCTTTTGCATTGACTAGTATACCATAATATTTTGTCAGCTTTGCTAGTATCAGTTCTGTAAGATAATGATTAACTGGTATTATTGTTCGATTGCATCATTGCCATTTTCACCAACTCGGCATACCCAAGACATTAGTATTTGTTATGCATGCTTGAATATTATACTGCATTTTTGGCCTTCAGTTGAAACGTAATACCTATGATTTTTGATGCGCAGAATGTTTGTCGATGTAACTTGAAATACTTAATGAAATCCCGTTGAAGTAATGCTATTAGCGGGACTGGTGATGGTTCTCGTGTTATTAGTAGCTGCGTGCCCTTGTAACACATAGCGTTGAAATTTGTCTGAAGATATGAATCAATCATGTTGAATGCTACTTTCGTCCATTATATTATCGCAGACAATATCTCAGCGGTTACAGTATGCGATATTGCTTGCTTGATATAAACAAAATATGCATGCACACGTGGAGCACTATGCATGTAGGTAGTCTACGTCAGATTTTCACTGTTTTAACTAATGTTTGCGTGTCTTCCCCGGGTGAGCTACGGTAGCGTTTATTCTAAATATTGTTATGTGTTTTTTTCAATGTATAATTTCACTTAGATAAATCATCTAATTGATGTGATGATTTGAATGATTCCTATAATGACTAGTAAAACTGACTAGCTCACTGCGTGTATGTTTGAATGAGAATTTGTGTGTGTTTCTTTAATAATTGATCAATCTTGTCTAGCAAGTGTTACATCTGGCAGCGCAGGTGTGACTAATGTCTTAATTTCGTCGTTTTTATTATACTCCATTGTTGTATTCACTTGTTTTGAGCTATCGACCATCTTGATTCCTTGACATTACCAAATCGCAATTTAAAATAGTTGCAGTCACTTGTCTTTCATCATTCACTGTGTCTTAATAGTCAGAATATAATTACCTACTACTCTTGGTTTATCTGTATATGTTGATCCGAAAAATCTTTAAATCATGGCTAGTCTTCTAGTTGATTCTTTCATGAAAATATTCTTCAGATATGTTAGAAGTTACTTTTAAGAGCCCAACTTACACATGTTCGGAAATTGAAGCTGTCCTTCCATTTTTTTATTTCGTGTCTTAAGAGTTCAGAAAATGAGGCAGGGCATTCATTTCCTCACAATCATGCCAATCCATAGGAGCGTAAGGGGAACTGCTGACTGATGCATACTTACCCTAGTTGAATGTGTATAAATGTCGATATTTATTATTCATGTCACCCCCAGCAAGTTTATGTTCAATGTTAATCTTGCTATGTTACTCTTCATCATAACCTTTCTCAGGCTTTATTATTTTTCTGTTTCCTTTATGAAACACCCCTCACAATCCTTCGCCGAGAGGACAGCATACGGCATGTTCCATATCGGCTAACTTATGTGGTAAAGTGACCCATTCACAATACTCCATGTTAAATAAGTTGTATCATATTCTAGTACTTCCTTGGAGGAAGGCTGCCTATCTTTGTTCATGTAAATATGTTATTGAGTTATTATTAGTTATCTATATCTTCCATCATGGCTCAATTATTTCAATTCTCTTACTGGTGATATGCGCTATGCTCGGATGCCATCTCATGATAAATGTGTTTGTATATCATGCATGAAAAGAAGTATAAAATGACAAATAAAATTTGATATATTTTTAGTCATATTTCTCTCCTATCTATTTTACTCGTGAGTGTAAGTACCTGCAACGTTATTGGGTTTCTCATTTCATTTTAATATAGAAATCAAGTCATTCTGAACACATCTTTAGAAAGGAATTTAAGACAAAAACTATATCAAAATGTTCATATTTTTATTGAACTAGGTCATATTTTTTCCTGCAACTCTTTCCCTGGTAGGGAAGAACATGTACTCGTCGAGACATGATTAGGTGCCGTCATTGATCCTTGACTTAATTGTAACCTACATTTAAATTAACCATGGCTCAATTCGAAAAAAAATATCGTTAGCACAGAATTACAAGCCTTATACATGAATATTTATTATCCTTCGTTATGATACACCCCAAAGATATACACTGCAGAAGGAATTGTTACCAGATGAAGAAAACCTGATTGAAAGTCACGTTATAGGCTATAAATATTGTCTTGCTTCAGTAAAACTACAAAACCAACGCTACTAAATCTATATTAAAATTGTAATAAGAATTAAACCATTTTTAAAAAAGGTTACTCAACATCTATCGGTTAAAAATTAAAGAGTAACAATTTCCGGCGTGATTTATATGAAAGCCAAATATCAGTATTATAGTTTCCGAAGTTGCAAATTCGAAGACTTAGAATGGATATTTAGTGTAATCTGTACAGTGCAGGTATCCGATATTGGTGTAATGCTTTGGAAGATACTGGCCGTAAAATAAACAAGAATTAGTTGATTGAATGCAAGATAAGTAAACAATGTAATAAGTAAAAATTAAAATAAAACCCCTGAACCATGCACGAGCGTTCTTAACCATGTCCAGGTATACATAACTGATGGTTTCATATAGATCTATCATCGGAGCAATGACCACAGATGCATGTATCAAACTGGACGAAATAACCCTGTGAATAAAGTACAAACTTCTTGCTAAATTAAATCTTTTCATCATAGAAAAACATCTAAGGGTGGGTGGGTGAGTAATTGACGACAGATTTAAGACACTTAACCGAGTAATTGTTTTGGCTTATGATATTTGATGGTTGTACAGGTTTAAGATAAACTATATGAATCCTAGAACCATTTTATCTCATTCAATATACACAAACTTTCCCGTCTATAAAATATAAAACACTTACACTTTATTGAATTCAAAAGTATAATTATTTCAACAAGGATGTCTTAGTGACAAGGAACACGAAAGTTTCCCATGAAAAAAAACCGTTCTTGAATCAAATGCTTGTCTAAGTTAAAACCAACGTCGGACCCACCAAGTAACCTGATTTGCTATATGAAGATCACATGTGTTGAATTCGAATCATAATTTTACATGATATAACAATGACTCTTTCTTTGAGAGAAATGTGAAGCAAATAACTCATTTACATAAACATACACAAAGACGCCAAATAGGAAAATAAAATGCATATAATGCACTGATACATGAATCGCTAACACACTTGCAAGGGGAAATTACTGGGTCTTTATGTTTAGGAATATGTTGTGGTGTGCAAACGTTCCCTGTTCACACGCATATATATTTATATATTGATTTCCCTCAACACCCAAATATTTCCTGAAGAATTAACAGTTAAAATAGAGATATGTCTGTGAAGGGAGTAGTTCTATATATGTATGCTTGGTCTCGCAATTTGGAGGTTTTTGATTTTATACTAATATTCGCAGTATGGAAGTTGAACTAAACAGGTCTATTAGACCAGATAACTCCTCGAGTGAGGTCGACCATATAGCACTGAGTGAAAGACTTGATACTTCTCCAAACATATCTCCCGAGTAAAATCCTTTAAATGATGTAACGTATCATATCCTTAGCACTTAACAGGGCTGAGACAGATACAATAATTAACTCACGAGATCAACATGCAACAATTCGTCCTTTGATTCATTACTCTACTGATATCAAATCTTCTCGTAAAATGTCAATTGTTTGGAGACAATGAACTCTACAACAAACGTGGCTTGTAGAAGATGGGAACAATTGATTTCTCCTCCTGAAGGTATGGATGATAACTTTATCTAATATAATTTAAACTTGAAAATATCGTAAACTGGCATAATCTGTTCCGTTACTTTGTATGTTATGACAGTAAACTTTCTTGGGTTCCTTTGTACCATGAATCGTAACCTTTTTATTAGGTTTCACGGGGAATACATCTTGAAGATGATTTAATCTGATAGCACACAGCATTATTGAGAGAATACATATAATATATTAAACTTTATTATCTTATGTTTGCATTAAAAGGAATTCATATATTGGCAATTTGTAGAGAAAATAATTTGTAGATTATGATTCCTATGGATCATCCATTATTATCCGTGCCACTATACCGCATTGTCAGGTTGAGAATGGAATGATATGGCTACTATATATATCTCTTTCATCAATATACATATATTCATACACAATAGGTCGGGTATACTATTACTAAATGATTAGGCTGGTTAAACATAAAATTAAAGCAAGAACCCAAAATACAGATACAGCTGGTATGGTACAAAATTTCATATCAAAATAGTCAGTCTCTTTTTCAGCTTTACCCTATCTTTGCAAGTCGTCACCTTACATTATGGTTACAATGAAATGCGTCAGAAATATTGAAATGTACTGCTACTCATATATCAAGACAAACACTTTATTATCTACTCATTCAAGAATATTTCAACATTAAGGAGATGAGTTATCAATTAAAATGAATATTTAAATGATATTCATGGTTGTTGGAAGGATGTTAATTTGAATATTCACATTTTTTTTAATGAGCGAATTTACAGACCCATTGGGGTATTATTTTTTTATATCAACTTCATCGAATGAATTGTTAATCATGTAACAAGCCCCTTTCGATTTATATGTACAAACTTGCGCTTCATTTCCGCGAGACCTGAATGAACATATGAATGAACATATAATATAATAGCGCAAAATAAAGAGAACTGCAGCAACATCGTTATAGGTTGAGATGTGGTTAGAGGTACACTTGACTGAATGATCTTTCTTTCTTTCCAATCAGTTAACATCACTTGCTATTAGTAACTACACTTTCATGAGCAATAAATACATTCTATGATCACCACTTTAGCCTCCAATCCATGCATCAGAACGTTGCATAACCAAAACCACAAAAAGTCCTTAACAAGTTGACAATAAAAACGATTGATCAGCACTTGACCGCAGATAGTGCAGCCCACGTGGACCCATGAAAACTATCCATTTTGTATGAAATGTTCACTGGTTTAAACCATATCTGACATTAGATACCAACTGTAGAATGTGAAGGTTGTTTCACGCTCAATGAAGAAAATAAAGGCAAGAATGTAACATAAAAATATTCCTATATACAGAACATTACACCAACCATTTATTATCAACATGAAGATTCAATGAAGAAGTTCACAATCAACAACCACAATCTATAGCCTCTCCCTAACACCCTACAACATCAAAACTCTCCCCTCGGGGGCGAATCAAAGAATTCTGTGCATATTTTATATAATATACTAACATACCATAGATAAAACAACAAGTCATTTTTTCTTCACAATGAGCTGTTATATCACGGATAGTAATTCATAAGCTGGTAAGTCTGTTAACTATGTACAGGAATCAACCCCTGCATGTTCCTATGGGCCAAGCACAGCACAACCAATGTGATAATAAACGATAATATTATATATATATATATATATATATAATATATGCAGTGAGCTGAAGTAAATGAGGTAAAATATAAAGAAAATTACCCCTCAGACATACCCATTTCTATATTCACAATTTGATGATTATATCTAAGTTCAAGTTAATAATACGTCAGATGACGTCATTGATATAAGTGTCACAGTTTATCTGGAATTTTAATTCTGCTATTTTTGACTCGCCTATCGAGTCTTTACTTCTACGAACTTAAAAAGAAATGATGACATTTTGTATATCAAAATGATAATTCATCGCTAATATACCTCTTAATTAAGAGACAATAAACTAACATATATTCATTGGTTTTATCACATATTGTAAAGGTCAGTAATAAGGATTTACAATCACTGGTTGACATTGAGAATAGTAAAACTAAAATTAAATTCTCAGATCTCTGTTCTGAGCTCAACGAGCACCCTTAGCCAGCTTTGGTAGAATGTTAGAATGTCTGCAGTTCTTCCCTCGGTGGTTTTCTGATAAACCTAGAATAATACTCAAGACTGGCGCTTCACGGAGTTAACACTGATTATGTACAGTATTATTTACATTCCAGTAGCTCCCATCCACTACTCATTCCTTCCTATTGCTTCAAGACGACTTGTGTTTATCACGTATGAGGAACTTAGACAACATATTCTTCTTCTTTTTCTTTTTCTCTCGTTCCCCTATCGACCCGTCTAAGGATTCGGGTGAGGAGTTATTATCATCAATGATGGAAGGGGTAGGAGTTCTCGTTCGATGTTGTGTGTGCTTTTTAGAAGATGGTGGTAGGCCATCAGTAAAGGTAGTGTTTGCAGGTGGAGGTAAGCCTTTGAAGGATCCTTCTGAAAGGGCTGTGGGTAGAGTGCGTGGCCGTGGTATGGACCGGCCTGTGGTAGCGTCAACACTCACTGTCTGCCGATAACGACCAAAAGAATTAGTTCTCTCTCGGTTATCTCCAGTCACATTCAGAGTTTCCGTTGTCGGGCTAGAAAAAATAAAAAAACGAACATTTATATACTTTTTAGGGTAGGTACATATCTATAACTACTATGTAAATTATGAGGTAAGTTTTTGAGGAACTACTATACTAATACATTTTGGAAATATGTGCATTCATGCACACACATGTATCTTTGCAGACTTCTGTCTATACAAGTGCATGTTTTAAATTATACATGTATTTATGCATGCACATATGCATGGCAAGGATATAATTACCAATTTTATTTATATTTGATATATCACAGATAGAGAACCAGTGAGCACTGAAACCAGCTCTAACCAATATGTGTAAGGAACAATACCACTACAAACGCTGCAATATATAGACACAAGTTCTCTTCTAAAAGAACCTCAAACGATAGGGCAAAGACTCGTAAATATTTCTTTAAGAAAATGTTGTCCAACAATTAACTACAGCTTATATTAACAGCGAAGCTCTCAATATCAGGAAATAAAACTGAACTTAACATAAATAACTAAGGGCCTCAAAGAAATGTAATTGGACCTACTACATCCAGCTGGACGGAGATCATGTACATCACTTCTTCAGAAGATTGCCCACACTTCCATTTTTAAGATAACAATCAAATCGACTCAATTGACATTTTGAATACATGATTTTACATACAGATGATCCGTGTACATTAACCTACTAATTATATCTGATCATTTCTAAATCGTTGATGGTAAATATATAAAAATGCCGATTTCCAATGGCCATTTAGGTATCACCCTGAGGGTTTTTTCCCTCGTAAAACAAAGTCTTAAATAACATCAATGTAAGAATAGTATTTTAAAGAGGACATAACTGCGAAAAGATTTACATGTAGACCTTAAGGAAGTAATGGAAGCTAGCGACAGGCCAGCAGGTACGCTCATTGGAGAAAGATCCAAGAATTGCAGGGTAAAAGGAAGATAGAAGCATAAGCCAAAATTACCAACTAATAGTGGCATAGAGGAATAACATAAGCAAGACACTTTCTGCTAGGTGTGGCCAAATGAGTCCCTAATTCTATACACAAGAATAGTATAACATATCTCTAATGAACCACAACCATACATACTCCAAATTTGCAACAACAAAAATCGCTTGCTTCTCCAAAATACACCTTGTGTTTTTAGCACTAGGTCTATGGTCCTATGTAGTAGTATTATACAATATATATATTAGTCCGGTATACATACCAATATTTGTATTCCTGTTACTGTCAAGGCATGCAGTATTTAAATAAGTTTTTAGACACCGTTTATGTTAAGGAAAGTGATAGAGAATGGAGTTATAGGATAGCAATGGATAAGAAGAGCGATTCATTTACTCACCTTCCTAAATGGAAGCTCACTGCTCCATTGGTACTGCCTGCAGAAGTGGGTCCGGCACTAGTATCTGAGTCTGTCTCCCTCTCTGTGTCAGTGTCTTGGGATGGAATTGTTGACAGAGGAGGCCGTCCCCGACACGATAAACTAGACATAGAACTTTGACTGCCACCGTGAGAGGC
The DNA here is from genome assembly GCA_942159475.1 of Sthenelais limicola. Classification (NCBI taxonomy): domain Eukaryota; kingdom Metazoa; phylum Annelida; class Polychaeta; order Phyllodocida; family Sigalionidae; genus Sthenelais; species Sthenelais limicola. Next base: position 45,129,586 of record OW804095.1, on the reverse strand, counting down.
ACCTAATGCTGAGGCAAGGGAACTACTTCTTTTATCCATAGCGCCTTGGCCTGATGAGTGCAAAGCTGTAAAGATATACGGCGATCTTATAGCTCTTGAGTGTTGAAGCAAACATGTACTTTGAAAAGACATTTTATTATAAACTTGATAAAGAAAAAATAAATGCATAGAAACATACATTCAACTCAAGGTATTTTGGTTTCTGATTTGGTATCGGTTTATACCAGGTAGAATTTCCACCAAAATGAACATAAAATGAACATCCCAGATTATTTACTGCATATTTTTTTTTTAGTTTTACCGATTTTTGCACGTGTAGTCTAAGTCAAGGTTATTAAGTGTCAACTTCTGATAGAAAAGGGATCGTAATTAATTGCATCTCAAATATAGTCATATGTTGCGACTCAGAGGTGGTGATAATGCATTGACCCAAACGAAGCTATTCTAAGAGAATAATTCTACGATAATTCACATAAGCTATCCAGTCAACTATTGATCACAATGCAGATGAATTAATATCATAATATAAACATACAAAAGCTATGATGCGATACTTCACAAGAACAACTACCCATTCAGATATCAACCAAAATGCAGATGAATTTAAATTCAAATGACATAGAAAATGTTCAACTGTAGTGTTTGATGTCAAAGTTTGTTTGCATATTAAGGCATTAAGACTGTAGCGTTTTATTTGTTCGTTTATTTTACCTGACGAACATACGGTGAGATCTGGCATAGTCGAATAACTCCTTGTTTTTCGGGAATGGGAATTTATCTTATATGCAGCATCTAAAAATTGACAGTTATTTTAGTTGAAAATACAAAGTGTTGCACTCGAACACCTGAAGAGAAACCAGAGTTGAATTTAAAACATTTAAATTAAGGAAGTGAAAAAAGCTCAGCTCAATAAGTTTTGACACCAATCCTAAATCATCCTATGTCTGATATGATGACAAAATCGTGATGTGAATTGGCAACCGTGAAAATGTGATACCAATACGTAATTGGTAGCAGGGTTGTGTATTACAATGTATTTAGTGCGGGACAATGTTCATATCCCGCGACAATGAAAAAGATTCAACAAGGAATATATAATATATTAAAAACTATAGAAACTACTGTCAGTGTTATAGTCGGTAAGTAACTTTTCCCCTTCCTATTTTAATATGATTACCGCTATCGAAAAGATTTGATTAAATTAACTTCCACCGGAACCTACGATATGTATTAACAAACTGTCAATTATTTCCTGACCAACATCGATATTTTCACTACCGCTTAGACATTTATACCCGCAAACCATAACCAATTGCCACGAATCCCGGTAAGTTATGTGGCAATATATCCTGACTATAATACACGATTCACCGGACTACTAATAACTACTGTGATACAGTATGTCAGAAAACCATGGAAAATTATGAAAAATCCATGAATAATTCACCCACTGGGAGTGAAATAAAACCTGGTGAAGGTTACAAGCATCGGTTTATGGGGCGTTCACTAGGTGTAATATAGCATTAGCGCAGAGATACAGTTTAAAAAAACATTATGTGTGTCAACTAGAGAAAATAAGATAACTTTGAAATTAGCCAATAGTAAAATTGAAGCCATAATGGTAGATAAGCTATTACATGTACTTAAAATTTTCTGAGGCTGTGGGAAAAAAATCTGCGGCTCTTGGAACCAGCATTTTATATGGTATGTATTTGTGTGAATTATTTCATGGATTTTCATTCATATTATATCATCTAACAAAAAAACTCTAAGCGCACCACAATGAGAATACCACTGAAAAAGAAAGTTGGCGTAAAAGTTGAGCATGCAAGCCAAATACTAGGTATAAGGCTGGGCGCTGTGAGCGAGGCCAAACACAAGAAGCAATCAATTGATAACACTTTCCATTCATCCCCTTTCTCCTCCTAGCTCAAGAGTGGACTTTTTAAACCAGCAAAAGAAAATCATGGGGTGTTTTCTACAGATACCAATACTTTTTAAAGAGAGAAATAAAAAAGGTATTTTTCTCAATTATGTTTTCCCTCAAGTCACACATTCTCGGGGGGAAATGCACTGGCAATATATTTAATCAATCTTTAGAGTGGGTCATAGTCCAAGAGGATGGAGCTTTAATTGAAATCACGCACAATCAAGCATCAACAAAGGCAGTATCGAAATACAAATGTACTGAGGAGGGTTGGGAAAATTTGCATCTTGTAGTTCCAAAACCTCTTTTATTTTTATTTCTTATTTTAATTCGGACTGGGGCCATAAAAGTAATACATGAATTAACAAAAGTTCTAGCTAGTGAAGGTTTCAAAATAACAAAAGAAGCAAACTGGTCAAATGACAAAACTGCGAAAAGAAACTGCAAACATGCTTCGCAAAATCACAACTCAGCAGTGGCTTCACGTGAATGGGGACATAGAAGGTGAGGAGGAGAAAGAGGAGGAGAATGGACAGTCAGTCAGTGGGAGTGTTGTGGGGTGAGAAAAATGACGGGGATGAAGGCAAGGCTGTCGCTCGTCCCATCCAAGGATACCTTGAGGGTTGGTGAGGCCCAGACCAAACATAGTAAGCTGCATGCCCGCTTTCATCAGATGCGGCCAGACACGGGGCTCAGGTCGGTAGACACCTGAAGTAAGAGACCAGCACATAACGTATAAATAATACCTGGTAGTAGTGACGGTGGTGGTGGTGGTGGTGGTGGTGGCGGCGATAATATCACACCTCCTGACAATCTACCACTTTTCCACTGAGAATGATTTCAGTCTTGGTAGGAATATTTACGATATAGGAATACGGTACATATAAACGAGCGCAGGAGCTAGGGACACCGGGGTTGACGTCCACTGGCTGAGACAATTAAGGGCCTGGTCCACTAATACGAATCTCACAGAATTTAGTGCAAAAGAGTCCTCTGCGGCGCAAAATCGCATGAGAATCGGCTTGGTGGACTAGGCCCTTTATACAGGAAAATGATGACAAGGACATAAATACATATCAAAGTAAACCTGCGGTGGGGGAGGTGTGGGTGGTTGGATCAGGATACCAAGACCTTTTTCATGTGACAAAAATAGCATAAGTTTATTACCATTTTATGACCACCTGATATTTACACCTGGGTGCGAGGTAAAGTAGATACCATATTTAAGCAACCTGGTTTTTAAGGTTATGGATGACATGTTTTCTTATCAAGTGATATTTCAAAAATCTAGTTAATATGGGTTAGTAGATGGTGTAAAGCGACGACCTGTTTTTTTTATCAATCATAGAATCTGTCAGTTGCGGAAAGTATTAAAATTAACTAGCTATTAATAACTTATGATTAATGATGGATTGTTTGCTACTTAAATACTTTTGAAAGTGAACCAGCTCTTTAGTTTACAGAAAAGACTTATCTATGCCTACTTGGCGCTGCTGTTACTACCTGAAACATTCATTCGCCAATGGGAAAGCATTCCTAACCAAGTGTAAAAAATTAAATTTATTGCAATTGGCAGCTAATTAAAGCAGACAGAGAGAAAAAGCACGAGGCACCTGCCCCAAAGTTCAGGGGAAATTTGAGTTAAAGAAATGAATTATTGCATTGTCCATACAAGAGGAAGTGACGTCATACTGGAGGATGTTACATGTTACAAGCAAAAGTGACGTCATACACAAACAAGGGACGTCATACCTGGTGCGTCCATACCACGTATCCCTCCTTCTTCCTGCATTAAGTATGGCGCAGCATAAAATGCAGCTGACACAAAAATGAAAAGGTCGTCTCTTTTGAAATAGATTGGGCGGGATTGAATCAGTAATTTGTATGGAATTGTGGGCAAGGTCGGATGAGAGATTCATAGAGAAAATGAGTATGCTTCACCTAAGTAGTATCACATGGTATCGATCCTTTTTTTTTCTTTAAAAAAACAAACGCCAGAAGGATACAGTTAATTGTGACATTTTTATTATTTATGGAATGTCGTTGAAGTTCTAATCCAAAGAATTATGTAATTTCGGGGGAATATACGTCCACTGCTTAGCAACCAAAATTTCCCTAGGATATAAGATAATATTCAGGAACCAATGAAATTCCAATGACCACAAAAGGAGTACATGTATCCATATGTCCTCCAATTACTTGCTCTGAATTTTCAAATATATAAAATGGTTTTCTTTAGAAACTTTGGTCCCAGCCTTAAATCCGTTATCAAAAACTTATTAATATCTATAAGCAAGATAATATATAGGAAAATACCTTTGCCTAAACAAACGACTTAAGAGCAATAGTGAAATCATAATTCTTAGAAAATAGCTCGGTGGAACTAAATTCAAATATTGACTTTCCTCCTCAATTTAGAAATAGAAATAGAAATACGGTCAATCTTTTACAATTTCCAAATGATCATGTGTATCTGCTTCTCTACACTTATAAAAAAAATGTAAAAAATCTTGGAACCATTGAGGCTGGAACAAGGAGTATCTTATTAGTCCAGACAATTGTCTGTGTAGAATTTATTTTAAGCAAAATGATAGTAAGTATATGGTCGCAAGTTAAATGTAGGTGCCGAGATCTAATTTATGCGCACAGAATATGTATTATTCTTGAATGATTCTTAGATTAATTCAATGATGAAGGTAATGCATAATATATTATATTAGTAGTGCAAAATTATGGGATCTTGAGGCATATTTACGGACATATTTATGGACTTTTGAGGTGTTCATCAAATCAGGACATATTACATATGATAGTACACACGGGTCCATATCTGTATGGATTCCAGTGCTACAGACAGCCTACCAACTGGAAAATTACTATCTGAGATTTAACCAACAAGGAAAATTATGTAGCAGTTATCCTAGAACTGTATCAAGTCTCGAGTATTGTAGTAAATATGTATGAAGTGTGTGATGTGTGGGGTAAAGGATCTCACGCCCAGCAGAGAGCATGGGATCATATATTCAAGGCTGGGAACATCTAATTAAGACACGTATAATGACTGAGTATTAATTAAGTTACTGCTATGGGCACTCACCGGCTCCAGTCATTGACCCAGGAGGTAGATCCTCATCAGCGTCCTCAACATTTAGTGGCGCCACCATGGAGCCACTTAAGGCACGACTTGACATCAGACTTGAGCTGCCTCCTGAAGAAAGACCCGCCCATAAATTAATTAATTAATGCAGCAGGAGTTAGTTAATTATTGAGTACTACTCAGATTAGTTATCAGCTTGTTTTATTCTGGCTCAGAAAGCAATGATTTAAGGTTTAAGGAAGCTTCGGTTGCCATCTGAACATCAAACGAGCTTACCAAAAGGCCTCTTCGAAACTAGGGCCATATCTCTTTAAAACTATTTAAAAGAAGGTGTTATCAAATATTATTAATACTTCACTTCGAATCATAATATTTATACTTCATTTGGAATCAAACAATATTACACAATAAATGAAACATCAGTAGCTCCATAACGTTGGTTGCCGGAGAACTTAGGCCATTTGATCAACTTTGAATTACAAATATGTATACAGAATGAAAACTTCCGACTTGATATGAAAAAGTTAATAGCTCAGTAACACAGAGAAAGGCCTACCAGAATAGGAATGTCCCGCCGAGCGAATTAGGGCTTCTAGGCAGATCAGGCCTGGGTTCTGCATGATGGCGAAACCACAAATGGTCTCTATGTTCTGCCATCGCTGAGTCCGCTCCTGCAGATCTAACTTCATCTCCTCAAGAGCGGCTCTGCAAGAAAGTAAATAACTTAGTCTGGCGACCGGAAAACTTACCAGGAAAGACCCAAACAGCTTGAGTGGGATGGAGGCTGACGAGTGGTGTTAAGAGTAGGAATAGCAGCATAATGTAGGGCGGCAGGACTGGGCACATCCAGACATAACAAGGTAAAGAAGAGGGCAGGGAGGAAAATCAGAAATTAGACGATGATTCATTTTGCCGTGCGTCCCGCATATTTCACGCAACATTTCCCTTCAGGGTAGCATAACTTCAACTGAGCTTAGACATTCAAATTGTAAACTTGCCTGTCTATTAAATGTGAGGAAAGTAATCAGTTTGTTTGTTGGTATACCGGCTTGAACCCATTGCTTTGACTAAAACAACCCATGGGACACACAGTGTCAGTTTAAAAAATGAATCACCTAATCAGAGCTGCGGTAGGTGTAGGAGCAGGGATAGCGGTAAGAAAATTCTCAGATGGGAAATGGTACAATGAGGCAAGTTTATAGAAACATGGAGGTATAAATACATATGACGTCACTGAGATCGTCACTAAGGGCACAGAAAGTATTGGATACTGACTGCCTGGCACGTTCCACGACGTGCCAGTAGCATGGTAGCACTCCTAGCGGGCAGATCTAAGAGCCACGTATAATATAATATAATATAAATTCATACATAGACTACCATAAAATATAGATATAATTGCAGTGTTCAATATTATTCACCGAGTTACGTAAAAAAAAAAGACGGCGCTATTCACAATGAAGAATATATAAGTTTATATCGACATAATTATATATTATATGTATACATAGAAATGGTTTAATTAATCAAATGTCAAATATTTTATAAAATCATGCTCACTCTCTATAAAGTAAACAAAATGAGATAGACACTTAAATATGGAGGAAGAGAAATAGGAAAGTGTGTACAGAGGAGGCGTAAAAATTGGTTCTCTTTAGTGAGTGCATGAATCCTGACATAACGTTCTAGTTCATGATAAAACGGAAGTTTTTCTTCAGACCACAACTAGAGTCCATATTGAAGTGTAACTTCGTAAATTTGGAACCGATATGTTGAATTTGCTTTGGTCTGTCAATATTATATTCAAGTTCCAAAGTCTCATTTCAATTTAATAATTTTTTGTTCAATTTCATGTAGCTTAACTTGAAGTTGCAATGAAGAATGTAACAAGAAATGGTAGTAGTGATTTTAGAAGTATGGTGACCGCTTTCCACGTGTAAATGTATGTTGATCCTTTTCAGGACTATGGCCCATTTTAGAAAAGAGTTTATTTATTGCATGTTAAGTTTAGAGAGGAAAAAGATGTGCATCGCATTGTTGCGAATCATAGAGTTGTTTGCTGAGTGAATTGATGACGCTTACCTGGCACTCATGATCATATTATCAGTATCGTCGATAGATGTGGTATGTGCGACGCGAAGAGAACCAAGGAACGCGTTACGCTTCTTCCTTATCTTCTCACACTGAAGTATTGCCATGGCGTGATCAGGAGGAGGAAGAGGAGTAGGAATAGGAGAAGGAGGAGAGAAAACAAAGACAATACTATCAACACCGAACTAATAAACGTGACGATACATATCGCGGCAGTGACGGAACAGCTTGAAAGTCAATATCTGAGGTACTAATGTCACCTATAGGACTATGTTTTTCGCTCTTATGTTCAAGTGCCATTCACGTTCTAAATCACATGTACAATAGGATGCTTTCATTATTTTGTTTTTATATTTTGGATAACAAACTTCCAGTGGTGACTTCTTCCAAGCTGTTCTCGTCACTTTCCGGGAAGGTGACAACACTGAGCCGAGTGGCAACAACTGTGCGGAGAAGAGAATCAAGAGAGAAGGAATGTCTAAGCGACAAGGGTGACCACATTATGATGTTGGTTTAACCTACCTTGCGGTCATTATAGACCGGTCTACATCATCTACCGTACCCTTATGAACGATACGGAGGGAGCCTAGGATCGACAAACGACGTCGACCTAGTTTATTGTACTAAAGAATAGACCAAGAAAGTGCTAAGTGATCAGATTAGTAGTAACGAAGCAAACCAAAGTGCAATCATTATCAGAAAGGTTTATTACCTCTAGGATAATATAGATGTTATTTCACGACAGCTCAAATAGGGTAGCACAAAGGTTACAATTTAATTATAAAAACACCATAGATACTCCCCTAGCTAGATATTAAAGCCGTATTACTTGCACTTTTTTGCTCTTTAACTCAAAAAGTGGCACGAAGCATTCTAAACTAATTTTGCTTCATGAGCACACCATAGGATTCAGAAGAAGGGATCGAGTGTTGTACATGGAGAAATATTCTATTCGGAAATTCCTTAAAATAGTTCCACTTTATACCAAGATGTAAATCCTTTATTATGCGTCAAGAAAAATATAAATCACAAGGGTCTATGACACTCTAAAGTTTGACGCAGACCGTGTATTCTTTTTGTGTCCTAGACATTTTTAGAACATTTTAATCAAATATTTCTTAAGGATTGTTTGATGGGGAAATCATTTTCAGAAATGTATTACGGCTTTAAAAAAGAAAGTCTTAAACAGTAACCTTGGACAGTAGGGCGGTTTAAGAAAGGGCTGTGAAAATGAGGAATCCATATATTACAGATACAATTCACTGAATATCAGATATTATTAGCTGGGTTAGACATGGGGTCTAGTGCAAGTTACTATGTATACATATATACCAATACAAAATGGAGAAAACTGTAAAGGGCACTGCTTTGATTAGGACATAAACTAGGAATGTGATATATCTTTCATATTTTTAAACTAGGAATGTGATATATCTTTCATAGAAAATACTATTATTATTATGTTTCGTTCTAGGAAATGGTATCAAATTGTTAAGACCATGCATACATGGATTATATTATTTACAGTCCCCTCCATTTTATCCTAAGAACCATAGTGGGGCAGGGCAACAGCCACAGCAGAATGTAACATTCCAGTCAATAATGAAACATGGGAATAGGCATTCCATCATCACAATCATTTACATTTTAACATTTACATTATGAATAGTTGTTTAAACGTGTGTAACTGAGCAACTGTCATTTAGTGAAGCTTTGATACATATGCTTTCTTTAAAAGATACATATCCTGCAATAATTATACTTCTTGGTTCACTTATGTTTTGTTTTTGTAAAAAGATACATATATACCGCAATAATTACATACTTCTTGGTTCACTTAAAGGAATAAGGCGTCGACGGACAATAAGGAATGTGATAGCCATATTGGCAACTGATGCTGAATCAAATATATGAAATTTTGACTCAAAAAGGTCAAATCAATTCATGAAAATAAGATCTGAACGAAACATACCATGTCTTTGGCTGTTAATAGTTGTCTTTCGGCTGCCTCTCTTTTTTTATCGTAGTGAGTTGTTTCTATTTCATAAGTGAGCTGTAGCCATGATTGTAACTCTGCTAGTGGCAGGCCACTTCTCGCCCTATCCAGCTCTTTCTCAGTGCGCTTCAGCACAGAGCGGACTTGCATCAACTCTTCTTCAGCCAAACGTAGGCGGGATATCTCCTCCTCGGTGGATTCACGTACTATACGCAACCGTTCAGCTTCATCCTGGAAATAGGAGAAATTTAAATTTTAATGTAAATTAATAGTAAATAGTATTAAAGGTTTAAAAGATGAAATAAATAATATTGATAATATTTAATCATATCCTTGATGCTCCTGAGTACCCATTTGTTTTAAATCTATGATTAATTTAAAAAAAAAAGAAATGTATGTTTAATATTCCATACAATATATGGAAAACCAACATTTATGACATGTTATTATATTAAAGGAGATATAAAGTGTTAGTATACACGAGACAAGTATATATTAATGCTAAGGACTGCCTGAAATATTCTTACAACTGAATTTCTGAAACCTCAACATTGGTATTGAATTTAGAAAATAAAGTAAATAGTGGAGGCAAGGAAGGAAGTCTTCAGAGTTTGGTTCTTCAATATTGGGTAAACCTCGGGAGACTGGGTTGAGGTAGTATACGTCAGAGGAGACAGGTGGTCTGTCTGTCCACCAAGGCATTGTCATCTGAGTTATTAGACAGTGAGTTACCGGTGCCAGTCATCAGTCACTATGGTTAATTCACAGCCGACCACATGCTATAATTCAATAGACGATAGGAATGGACTTGGGCATGGTATAAACCATGTCATAAGCGTGATATCAGAGTTGGGCGTGGCAGGAAGGGTTGAGTTTCCTCACTCTGGGTTATGAGGGATACACCTTCCTTACCTTGGTATGGATTCCAAAGTGGATTTCGCCCTGTTGGGGGCGTGTGACGAGCAACCGTGGGCTCATCACTCCATGCATTCGGAGAAGCTTCAATGGCAAGTCATTTTAAATGAGGGCTCGGTGACATCATACATGTTGATAGAAACTCATGGCAAAATTGAGCTGATCGGGAACACTCAAATTGTAGACGTAATAAAATGATAATGGATTGCTTTTAATGCTACTCACACCGTTTCAAAATCACTCAAAGTTAATAGGGAACCAGTTATCCATGAATATTAAACCAGGGGAAAGGGCTGGTGGCTGGCTTAAGAGCTGACACCTTTCTGAGAACACAATCAACATAAGTAAACATGAGTCCTAATAATTTAGGGACTGTTGCCTACATTGTCTTTCTTTCTATGGTGGTCCCGGCCAGTATGGGTAGGTTTCTGAGAACTGTTTTTTCAAGTTTAGGTTGAGTCTCATGAGGTTATTTTTGGACACTTTCGTTTGATGGATAGTTGTTACATGCTTCTATCTGGGCAGATCATCGTATTTCTGTTCAGTATGTGTAGGGAGGGTGTACTTTGTGTCCAGGGTGAGCAACAGAAAGATCCAAAATTGCATGGTGATCGGCGTGCAGGTTGCTGGATACCCTCGGGGTGAAGCCATTCTAATCTGGGTCCCGATTTTTACATCTTTAACAGCTAATACACTCTTAGAAATACTAAAATCTATGAGGTGACGCCAGATAAAAGAGTGACATTTTCATACCACCAAGAGAGTTCAGCAAGAAGACTTTGCTACAGCATTTATTCCACGGAAACTTGCCCATTACGGCAAGTGTGTGCACCACACCGTGCATACGTTGGCAAATAGTTCCACATTTGCTGATTCCCACACCCGGTTCCCACACCATCACTTTGGAATTGATAGATGCGACCAGGGTGGAGCTTTTCCTACTTTTTTTTGTGTGTGGGGGGGGGGGGGGGGGGGGGATTTGTATTTTTTTGTATTTAAATATTTTATTCAGCATTGAGCATTATGTAATACACTATTCTCAGAACAAGCTGGTTTACATATACAAAAGACAAAATAATAGGAAAAGCGATACTCAAATACGTGGAATTTATAGTGATACAAAAATTGTAAAAACCATAACCTAGGGCTGTGTCAATGAATTCGACATACAAAAATAGAATTGTCCGAGGTGACACACTTTATACACAGAAGGGTCAAAAGGGTTTATTTTTACACAAGAGCACCCACAGTATGTCACAATGGGCATCTCTACTTGTATGGTAACAGTGAGGTATTGGATACCCACGTCTGAGGAATATTCTACACCTCAATGACATGGTAGCACTACTGCTGTAAAGGTCTGTGTCCCTTTCCATCTGATCACTTTTCCTACCTTTGCTTCGTCGATCTGACCTTTCATCTCAACTTCTAAAGATTTCTTCTGCTTCTCAACTGTTTCCTTATGTTGTTGAGCTTCTTCTAACCTGTAACCCAAACATACATACACTTAGATGGTGTTTTCTTGCTCAACTACTTCGTGAACTGATAGATTATTTGATGGATCGGTATGGAGACTAAGACATAAGGGTGCAGTGTTTTTGGATTTTATTTTACTTTTGATTACCAATGTTGACAGATGTTAGCCAACGTTTCAGTATTCCATACTTCACCAGGGCTTGTCTACAAGGTAATTCACTTTACCTATCTTATTAACTATTTAAATACTTGATATTTTAAAACACCCCGCCTCGAGAAAAATATTGAATAGGAAGAAGAATGATGTTGTTATCCTCATCCGTATTATGACAACAATAAACTTTAAACTTCAATAGATAACTTACTCTTGCTGCAATTGAGTAAAAGCTTCCTCAGCTTTGCGCAGTGTGTCTAAATCCTTCATGACTTTGCGGAGATGGCTTTGCGAGTATCTATTTTGTATGTAGGCCAGCCAACAGCCTCCACAAGCGATGAGCAGAGACCCTACCAGCACCAGGTCCTTGATGTAATTGTGGCCTGCGAACAAAGCATAATAACTGGCGTCATAATTATGATAAAGTATATTATATCAGAGAGAAAATATGCAAAGGTAATAGTGAAAAGAATTGGTTTAGAGAACGACAAATTTGCGTAAATATTGTTTTGATTAGCAGGCGGATTCTGACCGAAGCTGTGTCCCTGGGAAATTTTAATATAGACCTTCAGTAATTCCTAAAATACAGGAACCTGTGTCCGGTACTTACGTTTAGGGGCGCCAAATAGGACGAGATCCATCGATTTCAGTGACAGCTTTTGACGATGAACGGGGTTTTTAATACCCAGAATATTTATTACATACTGCGGATTTCCAGCAATTCTGAAAGAAGATTTATTTTAAAAAAATATATAATTACCAAGTGGATTACGTGAGCAGTATTATTAGAGTAAACCTCAACTGACACTGAACGAGGACTTACAACATAATTGGTTGTTTTTATAACTTTGTACCAATGTTATGAGGAATTTTTCTCGCGTAAAACGTCTATATTATGAATAAAATAATTCAGATAACAAAGAGAGTATAATGAACAATATAAGCAAAGAGGATTAGAAGCGTGTATGTTGAACGATTGATACTTAAGTGATGAATATTCTTTTGAATTCCACTTGGGACTTTTTTAATCTTTTTTAACTGAATTATAAAAACTCCAAACACCATTTGCGAGTTTTGTTGCCCTCGCCCATTTAATGCTTGGCATAGATATGTCTAGATCAGATAAGAATGGTATGTCAGTAATTGGACGCCTACTGCGCTAATGACTTTCCCGGCCCTGGAATAGGCTTCCTAATGGGATTCTAATGACATTTTGCGGTTTGGAACGAGGGGTTTCCCTCAGTTTGGTGGGACTCTCTCAACTCTGAGCCCAGGCGAAAGATAGTATACCTGGGTAACGTATGACCATCCACAGCGTTGACTTTAATTTGCTCCAGATACTGTGGCAGTTCCACATGATTGATTACCCAGTCACTCACATCGTCCACCGTCCAGTTGTACACTACAAAATGAGCAGACGGGGAATTGATAGAATTGTTTTACTACGTAACATTTACAGGCCAGTGAAGTGGTATAGAATAATTGTATCATTGTGTTATAACCATACTGCCACCCGTTAATTTCCTATAGGCTTCATTTAATGGCAGTATGGTGTACAATAGAAACCTGAATGATGTTTTGGATGGGGAATCTGGCAAAAAAATGATACAAGATCAAATGTTCTATCATTTATGGTTGACATTGTTTGTATTTTACATCTGGGACTAAGTGCTTATCAATATTGACCACAAATTAAGAAATTTTCATAACAATACTTCATTCACGATCTTTAAGTCTCAGAGTTGTGTTTCTACTTGCCTTCAGATTGGATCCATAATTTCCATAGATCGTCTATGGAAATGAGGTCATCATCTCCGTGAAAATGAGTATGTCTGTCAAAGCCATCCTCGTACTTGAGTTCATCTCGGATGAACTGGAAACAGATTTGATATGTTGTTAGGTTATCAGAAATCAAGAGCACTTAGGGAAGCGACGATTCATTAGGATTGGTGTTTCTCTCAGGATCTAAAAGGTCTCTCTCAACTCTATACCTATAGGGACACATTCCACAAATTAGCTCTATTTGATTTTAAATCATCCACGCACTTCGTACAGAAAATTCAACAAAAGTAGGAAATAGATACGGGTCGAACTAAAAAGTCATTTAACACATCGTGATATCTAACCGATAAAGAGTTGGTATCATACTATATGCCTCGGGTTTCCCCACATAATACCAAAAAAACAACATCCCCAATTCCCTAGGCTATCAGACTCAATTATTTTATTAAAACTATTGAAAACTAATCCCCTTCTGTGAAATGGAAGTGGAATGATGAAAAGAGGATCCCCAGTTCTTTGGGATCAATATTATTGACTTACTTTAGCGCAAGCAGCGCTTTGTGCAAGACCTGAACCTTCTGCCTGTGACCGGGGCATCGAACCATATGAAGGTTGGCATATAATAAATGGCATATACTAATCCTTTAGCATAGGGTCCTGTCCAAACAAGACTATCTTTACTTACCTCATCGCTCTCAGAGCGATCGAGATTGCCATTGCTGTCATCGTCTATCTGGTGGTGGAGATGACGGATGGCATCAAAGCCAATCTTGTCCTTTTCACATATCTCATCACCCGGTGGGCATTCTGCAGACAAACATTATATGATTCAGAAACTGATTTAGAGTTTAAAGAAATAGATATACATGTAGGAGAAGAGAATACATCAAACAGTGGGCGGTTCAGGGGTCTCCTAGACACGTGCATGCACCTGACAGCACAAGGTTGTCATACCTGTGCACCGCCTACTGTGAACATACGTCACCATTTTACTGCGCTGGAACCAGTGTTGTGACGCAATAAGGTAACGTCATTCGCAGACGCTTGTATAGAAAAAGAAACTGTCAACACAGAGTGAGTGAGCGAGCGAGAGAGAGAGAGAGAGAGAGGGGGGGGGGGGGGGCGGGAGAAGGAGAGAGAGAGGGACACAGAGAGAACAGAGAATGAGTGACAGACATGCAAATTTTAAATAGGTTTCCAATAGCTAGACAATTGTTAGAGTAAAATAGAGGGACACATTCAATAGTGAAAACTATGGATCCCTTATATGGTTTTGTGATGTTAGTCCGAGGCGCCTTGCTTTCTCTACAAGGTAAACCACTTAGGCAACACACACTGCCACCTTTTCCTAGATGAATTTGGGTCGGACCTTTACTTCAGGGAGAGTAGCACCTATTCACACACACCATAAATATTAGAGGTAATGCGGCCTCTTGTTAAAATGAACTAAACCATAGCTAATAGTCCAGGAAAGACTACAACCACTTGTATCTGCAACAACGTCCTCCCAAGTACTAGCTAGTACTCCATTGAACTATATCATATTCGGGACTTAAATGGTTCCTGATATTTACCTACCCAGTGCTTCGATCCTCTCAAGTTACGATATAGTTTACAGCTGGTTCCATGCTCCCGTCTGTGTTTATATCTTTTACACTGCACATCATCGAAATAGTTTGCCCATTCATATAAAAGTCATGTCAGGAAGTGGGAACATTATGATTCCTAGCAGCTAACTGGAGTACCTGTAAAGGGGTCTTTTCGTTCTATCCACAAAAACACAATGGCGTGGCCATAGGCATTATGGACCTCCCCACCACCCCCAATTTCTGTTTAATGGCAGCATCCAGAGCAGTACGGAGGATCCAACTGAGAGTAAGGTTCACATAAGAGTGAGGGGGAGTAGTAGTAACTAATATATGATATAAATACAGGAGCAGCTCCGAGTTGTTTCCACCTTCTGACTCTATTCACACCTGCCAACTTCACTCCACTGCGTTCCAACACTCCACAGACCAGAGTATCTACCGCTACACCTATTAGGTAGATCCAGGGGCGCGTTTAGACAGGGATTTCTTAGGAGGAGAGCTCGGGGGTGGTGGGTGGTGGGTTGATCATTGGCCTAGTCATTTCTTTTTACCTGATATCGCTAATCATCATGAGTCCTAAAACAGTGTCAGAACTGTTCTAATGACATGTCTATTTTATGTATTGGGGACTCAGAAATGTAGTTATTTTTTATCTTAAGTGACTGATATACTGCTATAGGACAAAGCATAATTTGTATTGTCTATTGTTGGGGCAGTTTATGGTTCACCGCATCCGCCAACGAGTCTTCAACCATGACCATGGTTAATCCTTCCTGTATTGCTGTATATTACTGCATCGGTGCTGACATAACAAGTAAGCTGCCATTCATCCATAGGGAGACTATAAAAACGATTTATTTGTTCGACCTCTAAAAACAGGAATTTGAAAGCTCCCTGAAGCTTTAAATCAATAGTATGGAATACGCTTTTTAAGAGGACACACAATGTTAGATCCTTTTTAGTCAATGTTAGTTTCTTGTTAGTCAATGTTAGATTCTTTTTATTCAGCTCTCGCAGTTCCTAGGATAGTATACTACTATCTATTAGTTTGGAGGGATTTGCCAAATATTCCCATGTCAATAACCTCTCTTTTTTTAATATGTATCTGGAATATGTGTGGCAATAACAGGATAAAGTTACATTATGGGCCACCGGGGGAAAGAATTTTGTCCAGGACGAGTCCGAATTTGATTCCAGGATCTTCCTGTTCCGATGTTTTTTTATTCACTTACAGGTCACATTTTAACACTCTTCCTTGTTTGAGAATACACAGGATACACAATGTCTTCTACAACCTTTAATCTTTCCTCATAAACAAGGAGATCGCACTGGTATAGGAAAAATACATTTACAACTTACCAATCCTACATACCTTCAGTCGAATTAGAATCTTAACGAATACCATATGGGGTCATACCAGTATTTAAATGTTCATGAAATCGTCTCTACACCATGTCATGCTTTGCATATATATAGTATAGTGTTTAGCACTTTATGATGAATACGTAACTTGCAAAGAAGAGGAGGCAAGACCAAATACAAGCGACAGTGGCATCAATATTTAAATATAAAGTGAAACAGGCCAGAGTATTACAAAATTAGAAGAATATTTCATTAAAAGACACATAAAAATAGAGCCGATGTTGATTCAACTATTGATAAAAAGAAATCAAATGAACTAGTATCTAGATAATCAATTGAAAAATGATCCATTGATTAACAAAAAATGCACGTGATCGTTTACCAAGAACTGCCTAACCTAATCAAAGGGGCAAACTGCAAACAATGATCTTACGAAAAGCACATATCTTATCTCGGGTTCTAAAACTTGAATCATAAGCTCTTAACTTCAAAGTAATCAGAACTGTTTAAAAGCGACAGGACATGTGGACATGTATCTAGCCATGCGCTACAGAGGCTGCAGAACAGGCCAAATTATGTTCGGCGTTACTTAATTTAAACTTGAGAGATATCAATTAAAATATATATATAGATATCAAGTGTTTAAAGTGGCGTTGCAATGTGCTCAAGTAATAAGCCTGGTAGCTCAAGCCCCAGTTCCATCCAGGTAGAATGATGTAATCAACGATACTTTTAGATTTCGGTCAAAAGGCGTGTCGGCTGGGGTGATTCACAGGTCCGTGGATCAAAATTATTTTGGAACTTCGACACTTTATCGCGCAAAATGCAATCATACCTGATACTATCAAAGTGTATATGTTCCTGATAAATGATGAGATAACAGGGCCGATTCTTTTTATTAATGTAGCACTGATCGAAAAGAGTTTCCTAGTCTTCATTTTCTATAGAAATTCATTCAAATTACTTTAAGATTGTCTAAGGATTGATACGATTGGATCATAAGATGTAATTATGATTGGCTTTCTTCTAAGTTTATCAAGGCATGCATACAATGCAATGGTATAGGAAGACTATATATATATATATATCCACCAACTCCAGAAGAATCATAAAGATGATAAAATAGGTAGAAGATCTACATGCTTATCTGCTGCTCTAAGCCCAAAGTAGCTTAAAATGTAAGAGAAATGTTGAACAATATGCGACTTACCCTGGAATTTCTGGACAATATCAATATTATCTACAGAAAACAAATAATATTCATGTCAATCTTCAGAGAGTAAAACTGCTTTTCTTAGTCTATACATTGTATTTTTGTTATCACAATAACGGCAATGGAAAACGAAGTAACTGAAAGGTATCACCTTACAACAACATATATATCTAAGATGAAAAGATTCGACGTCTTCCTAGCAAGCAACTGGGACATTTCACAAACCCTCTCAGCCCCACAAGTATGATGATCGAATATATGTTAATCAAACTCACTTCCCATAATTAACTCATGTAATTAGGTTTTGTCAATATAGCATTATTCCCCCCTGCCATGCGGACTGTCCCCAGTTTTCCCTGTCCCCCCTAACATAAATGACATAATCGACTACATAAATAACATGATTTTTACGGTTCTTCATCATTCTGTATCACCCAGTCGTGCCCTATCTCTGACTTGGACACTCTCCAAACTAGCCCAGTGTTTTATCAGCTCCGACTGTAAACAAACTACTCGAAGGCCGAGGAAGTACGAGCGTAAAAATGTGTATATGTTTGTATGGGTTGTGCAAGTAGTAGAGTTTCGAGTGAGGATAAGCCCAGGGATCATATGATCCGAACAGAAATGAGGGGCTTGGAAAAAGAGGGAGGGAAGATGGTGAGAAGGGGGGAAGGGCATAGGCAGGAGGTCCTAAAACATTGTGTTGGTGGGAAAACAATGAATGTGATGAAGACAGAGGACTCATTGGATGCTCTTGAATGTCCTAGTTAACGGTCAGAGGGAGGGGTGGTTTAACAGCAGTAGATGCTACATCGGTGAGTGTAACAAATGTTATGTCTAGGAATTTGCTGAGAAATGAAATAGCATGCCCACGGAATGGCATGGAGGGTATGCAGAGGTAGTGGAGGGGAGAACACTGGAATAACGGCGTATCCATACTAGAGCTCTTAGCACGGATAATAAATAATATGAAGGCCTTGTTTGCTCCTAAACACACTAATCCGCACAGGTGTTGGTGATTAAGGAGGGGCAGGATTTACATTAAAGATGGAGATTTCCTGGCGAGCGATTGAGAAAAGATCCCTTGTTCGTGTGTGCCTGTGAACTTGACGATAAAGCGCCGGTAAAATGTATATATAATTGAGAAAGCACACTATAATTAACATGAGCTTAAGTTAAGGCAATGATTTTTCAGGACATATGAGGGTGAGGGATTAACTCTATTGAAATGTGTAATGTTACCACATAGCTCAGCATAACAACAGCTCTACGATTATCCCCCGCGCCAGCTTGAACAATCGTCAAATATAACAATAACAATATAACGCCCATGAGAATATCAGTGTAATAATCCAGTGTAGGTAGATATTCCGTATCGCAGATGTTGTGCAAATTAAAAGAACCTAGTCACACTAATATTGTAAACAATGAAGTGCGAGTTTCTAAAGCTACGATACATAATTTATTTAGTAATTATGGCAAGTCAAATTTGTACTCAAATGACCTGTTCTTATTGCAGCTTCTGGGGTCTGTAACCACGTCATCATCTAGAAATCAGTTTATCATTCATTAAACCATTGTTGTTGTAACCTTTTTTTTTTTAATCCTTGTGGTACAGCTCGATGTTCCCATCGTTTTTCGTTTGTATCCATATTTCCCAAATAAGATCAACTCTTTGCCAACAGCACGTATAATATGACATGCCTATGGGTTCTGAGAAGTTCAGAACCAAAGATATTGCCTCAGAAGAGCATGTGGGATCATGAACAAAGAGTACGAGGCTTAAATTAGTTCAATTTTAAGGGGATGGGCAATTTTATCTTCATAATTGCCATTATGAATCCTCCCGAACCTACCTCCATATTGGCATATCTATTTAGGATTAGGATTTCAAGCTGTAGTGAGCCCGAAATCTCATGTACGTATTTGAGATAGAGCATTTGAGATTTCCTCTCCTCAACCAAATCTGATTCATGACGCAGTTTTATTTAACGAAGCGAATCGGATCTATGCGCCATTCTTATCAAATATGTTTTTGTTTAAATCATATCAATTTGATAAATCACATACGACTGTAATAGCTCTTTATACATCGTACAAGTTTTGATATCTTATATTCTAGGGGAGCAGAAGAATTATGCCACAAATATAGATTGCATGGCGATCCTTGATCTCAATAAAAATGTTTTTCAAATTCAAATTCAGAATCTAAGACTGCTGGTCCTTTGCACCTAGCCTAGATGATCGATGAGGGGACGGACGTATACTCAAATATAGATTGTACATAGCAGACATAATATTGATAACCATACATAGCT
Source organism: Sthenelais limicola (assembly GCA_942159475.1). Taxonomy (NCBI): domain Eukaryota; kingdom Metazoa; phylum Annelida; class Polychaeta; order Phyllodocida; family Sigalionidae; genus Sthenelais; species Sthenelais limicola. The sequence continues at coordinate 45,109,666 of OW804095.1, read as the reverse complement.
GCTGAGAGAGTGATTTTTAAGTTACCGCCTGTAGATATGGTAAAATCATCTCAAAGAGGGAAGTCAATTTGATATAAAATGTCAATTTAAGTTTGGACCCAGTCTCAACAGGACTCTTGAGATAGTATATAAATGGGTCAGATTAGACTTCAAGGAGCCAAATAAAAGTATGATCAAGTGTATCCATGGTAAACGGATGTCTTTTGATAAGGCAATGTATGCGCTAATGGCAACTGAATGCACATGTCTGACTCTAGATAATTCTAAGAAATTAATGCACAAAACGATAATTGGGTATAGAAAAAAAATCTGTTCACATGTATATAACATAGTTCAAAAAGAAATGCTTTTCTTCCCTAAATTTATCTGATCTTCGTTGACCCATATATATCCCATCCGAGGAAAATTCACGATAAGATTACAACTTCTCGATAAGATTAAATACGTCCCACTGCTTCCTGCTTGCACTTGTGTAAATGTATTTGTAAATTTAGCAGAAAGTTCTCTTTCTTGCTCCCTTTACTACGCTCGGGCATCACCAAAACGCCTCAAGCAAGTGTGGAAAAAAACTAATTGACAAAAAGGACAACCAGACATCTTAATACCATGAACCACATAGATATATATTAAGATGCTGGGCAGGGCAGCGCCAAGGCGGGGGAAAGTGTCCAACGGACGCATTTCCAAGAAAGTAAGAGTTGCCAATGGTTCCATGATCGCAGCCCCTCGATCGTCACTAAAAGATAGGATCTTAAACTGGTATGTACCCCAGTCCTCATGATGAAGCTCATTCTTGATTTAACTTTGGAGCATTGCTAGAGAGCCCCATGGACATGGGTAAAATGGGGCCTGGTCTATTGTGTTGTTTGATATGAGAAACAAATAAAATACCAATTGATCTAAGCACACTTGCAAGGCAGGATCAAAACGCCAGACGGTCAGAAAGTAACACTAACACATGTCTATCAGATGCCTGCCAACCAACTGTGTTATACCAGAGTAATTAAAACGAATCGAAGCGTAGGAGAAGAAGAACAATTTTCTCAATATTCTGTGATCACAATGCAGCCGTCGCCCACACAGGCCTGAGTAAACAAAATACTAGCTCCAGCGCAGGAGGAAAACACAATATTCCTTCCCAGCTTCACTTATTGTCACTCGACTACAGGTCCTGTTCTACCGTCTCCTCCTCCTCCTGCTCCGCCAGCTGTGGCCGCCCACCATCCCCTTCACTGCTCCCCCAGTAACTGCTTTAATGTAGTAAAGACATGTCTATCCATGTCCCCTGCGTCTGTTCAATATTAAGCACTATTTTAGTCTTTCGTAATGGCATCCCTGCTTCTCTTTAGATAACTCGGATCAATCATACCAGGGCATCATCAATCATTAGGGTGAGATTGGCCATGCATCATATCCTATGGTCTTTCCTGACAATTTGAATTAAATATAACCAAGTTCCATTAGGTTACATATTATTCTTGGGCTGGACTTTGTAGCGGCTACTATCACAGACTATTATAGCGTGTGGCAGTGCCTCATCTAACCACTCAGGTCATCTATCCGCCGGCCTCTATCTCTCTCAATGGCAGCCTGTCTCTCTGCCTGCAATATTTCTTGCCAGCGCTGCACTTACCAAGTCTTACCACGGCCTGGCTTTCTACTCAGCGGCTCGGGTCCACCCGGTCGTCTTCGCGGTGCCATGAAAGCATTGTTTAAAGCTTGACGTCAGAGATGATCATATTCTACTCTCCGCTCGGGCCACATGTCCTGGACCCGGCCCACTCTTTTCATATCTCATTGCCGTTTCTATTTTATATAACATTCACCGCACCCCTCCCCCCTCCCGTCCATGGATCATAAACAGGTATTTCCTATTGCGTCGTGTCTCAAATATATTCTTTCTTTTAACCATCCAATACCAAATGTTATTTGATATTCTCTCTCATCAATCTTTCCTCGCTTCTCGCAGAATTGTAGTTTTATTTTAATTTTTATTCACTAGTCAAACTCCTTCAGTTAGAATCTCACATTGTCAATCAATTGGATTAAATAATTAATTGGATTTGACCACAAATCCGAAGCTTATGATCCAGTAGCATTGAGAAATGTGCCAAGCATTCCCATATTCCCAAGGTCCTGAGGGTCTCAAGCCGGACACTCGAGACCTAGCTATGCCTACACTAAGTATTGGACTAAGTCGTTGAGCTGCCATTACAAGTAGAACATGGTAAGCACATCCATGACAGATCGGGTGGGTCCTGGGCATATTGGATCATCAAGCCAAGCTTTAAAAACAGTGGTACCTAAGCGCCTATCTGAAAAGGTCACTTATGTTTTTTTCTTAATCACAATTCCTACTCAAGCTAACATAAGCGATTTCGACCAGGTTCCCTAAGCACCCCCAACTTAAGTCTTGCATGATCCACTGAGACATAAACTATTCTTCAATCAACATCTCCCACACAATGCATCCATTTCTTCCAGTTTGTCTTTTGTCGGTCCATCCATCTCCTCCTATTTGCCATGCTGATCCGTGTGCTTGGGGTTGTCTCCCATACACGCGGAGGAAATCTCCCCACTCACATCCTGCATAGTTCACCGAGGAAATATATTCTGCATTTAGCAACGATAAAGACTACAGACTCAGAGGTCATCTGGTCATCCCCATTGCCTTCACTATCACTATACCATGATTCTGCAATTTACCATAGATAAATATATGTATATGTAAATATATAGAGATGAAAGAAATAGAAAATTGCACATGTATTAATTAATACAACATCATATCTGTGATATAACAGGCAACTCACGCTGAATAGATCTGTTAACAATGGTGCTATTACTATGATCTTGGAGAATACAGTCAGGGATGGGAAGAGTTACTATGATTACGGTGTCCTGTTCGGACCACTAATCTGTGTGTGTGTAGGCGTGGGGGGGGGGGGGGGCATCGGTCCATTTTTCTACCTTCATCTGGTCTTGGATCACTTTCACTGGCCTTGATCTATATTTGTATCAGCTGTACCCCAAAGAGTGATTTTCGTTCCGGATTGTGGGCACTACTTTTTGTCAACATATTTCAATTGCTAATACCCTATATTATAATATGCCAAAAGTTCTCCATGTAATTCCGGCCAGTTTTTGAGGAATTCGGCATTGATTCTGAGAGTGCAAAGCCTATGGAACCAACGGCCTGTTTAGCGAACTATTGTAAATAACTGGGGTAATTGGGTAAAATATGATAATGACTGATTATTAAAGTCGTGCATGCCCGTGCATGTATGCTAACTATATTTGTAAGATGCCATGTGACCAAAATGAGACTTGGAAGTTGACGAATCATGTTACAGAAGTGCATTATAATCTCTAAATAATCCCCAGTTGTTAGTTCTCTGGTCAACCAAAACTAAACTCGTTTTTTCCACTCGCCAGAATTAAATGCCGGATTTGCGCATCGCGTTGTTCATTAAAACTTTTTGAACAACGATTATGATAATATTAAATATTATTTATGTACTAGATAATACAGTGGCTAGTTCTCCGTCAATAGAGAAGCTTTCCGGACAATAATTTATATACATGTATTATAACGACTTCCATGAAGAGCTCTTTACCCATATGAGCGAGACCCATTTTCAAGACTACCCCTGACATAGTGAGGAGCGCTCAGATTAAACAACGGGGTCTAACATACTACATGTATGTATACACTCGTGGGTGTAAACATACACTCTAATAAGGTAATTGCGTACTATTAGAATAGATACATGCCATGGCAGGTCTAATTTATCATATAATTAATGTTGGTAAAGTCATCGCCCACGTAAAACACCAGGAAGGGCCCAGGAACTCATCAGCCTAGATGTATGGCCATGGGTACATTTAAACAAACAAGGTAATTTGAACCGGATTCCAAAATGTACATTCCAGCGTAACCCAAAACAGTTAACTTCACCACCCAGAGACTAAATATAGCGCTCAATTTGTTACTTAGGTGTCCGATATAGGGTCGGCGCGAATTAGTCCCTTATATAGAGTTCCTACAAACCAAGTCTCCCAGAAATAAACAATTGACACATTTACCAGTGGGGAAAACAAGACTCAGGTTTGCAAACGAAGTTGATATATTTCAGGGAAATTATTATTTCTTCTTAAAGATTTTTTTAGGAATGATCCCGCTTATTATTCATTACTTTTGTATAAAAAAAAAAAGAAGCCCCCCACACGGATGTATTCTGAAGCCAGTGAAGGTGTGGTAACAGTAGAAAAAAAACAAGAAATTAATTAGAAACAGGAAGTACATGTAATTTTCATGGGGAGGTGATGGAAACAATGGGATTGCGATTGGGAAGTGAGCCGCGATCCAGGAAATAATATCCACTGGCAATGTTACACGATCTATGATTTGAGGTTGAACACTTGTACAAGGAGGTTTGGGACGTCGTAAATGAAAGGCTACATATTCTTTTTCAGAATTGAGATGTGCATGGCTGGGGTCGAGAGGAATTCTTTATGTAACCTATCGTATCCCACTGAATTCCATACATCACCTAAAGTTATGTTTTACATCCACAGATAACTGCGGCAATGGACAGTTTATTCACCATAGGTTATGTAAGAAGAATGCACGATCCTATTACTAGTGGTCAGGTAAAACACGACAAGTTACAGTACATTATGTTAAATTGATTAGGGAACAAAAAGCCCAATATTATATAAATTAATGATGTGGTCATCATGGTCATACCATCGACCCATTCCTAAATCAGTATGCAACAGACAACTGACCACTCTCCAAACCCACTCACATACCCCAAACAGAGAACAATCCAGTTCTCATCCTTACTTCCGACCACCCTTCCATGAAACAGTAATGTATATATATCAGCTAGTTAAACACCTGAATGATACCAACGCTGGAGATCGAGGCTTATTAATAAATCGAGATTAGCCGAGCTAATCTCTGGTATAAATCCTCAAGGACTGTCAAGTGATTAACTCTCTACGTATCACTATCTACCGCAGATAATGATAATAACATAACGAATGGGCTTCAGCACATTAAAACCCTTATCTCTTAAGTATACATCCCTGATTCACTCAGTTTATCCCATGCGTTTAGATAAAGCTTCAATCGTGACAAAGTTGTCTCTAGAAATTAATGTAACCAAACTGGTATCGAGTGCTCGTACCCTTGGGTATCGAGTGCTCGTACCCTTGCATCAATATTAAAGGTAAAAACGCCATGCAGTCCAACTAAATACCAGAGGGTTTAAGTCCTTACATCAATATTTATGAATCAGCGACACCAATAACACGTACTGCATTTGTCATGAATTCGGTATACGCGTTTCTTTCACACTGCATGGTGAGCAGTACAGAAATCTGAAAAAAGTGATGGTCGTCTAGATCGAGTAGAGCAGCCAAGAGCCCATCCTTCCATCTTTTAGTAAAACAAAAATAGAATAAAGAGATAATGGTCCAGTGATTCTTTTGATAATACCCCCATAGGTCTACCTGCCGGACATATGATATCTTTTTTTAAGATCTGAGTTTCCTCTCTAGTCCTATCTATAGATGATGACCGAAACGCACAGTTTGTATTGAGATTATTTATACAGCTGATCAAAAAACACCTGTGGTTGTGATTACAAGTGAACTCACGTACAACCTGCACGTACAGTGGACATAAGTCTTCACCAAAGTGACAGCAACGGCGCGACACAGGTGGGTTTATGACCTTAGTGATGAAGATGTTCTATAATCCAAAGCCATCGCTGGTAATACGAGGTCAATCGCACCATTGTAAAATAGCATTAAAGGGGGAGCTATTGATCTATCATAATGATCCCAATCAATCAATTATTGATCAGGTAAGGCACCGTTTCCATGATTGCCTTGATCACCCTTTTATCCAATAGAACGATTCATAGATACGGATTCGCACAGGGGAAGATGTGTCTGGGGATACTGGGGAAGACTTTGACACCCATTCACACTGGCACCATTCACCATTGACCTTTTACAAGAGCTCAGATTTTTTAAACAAATATTTATTCAGGTACGGCAGGTTAAACAGTAACATTTTTCTCAATACATGTTGAGGATACTTCAGGTCGTCCGCAGGCGGTCTTCCCAGACCCCTGACACCTGATGTAACGTACTAATGTAATGATGTTTTGCTGTATATATGTGTGGTTAATTACTGCAATTGTCATGTTTGCCATTATGCCTTCCGCTTACAGATAACATGTGTATTCATATAAGTAATGATATATTGATATATATTATATAACATTCTAGCTATTGTTTTTTTTTAATAAAGATTTACTTTCCTGTTTCCAAACTATTTTTGACTAACAAACAAGATCTCTGTCATTTTCAAGGTGCGGCTTGACATGATGTCCCCTAACCCACTTGTTCACGTTTGAATTTCGGAAATATATTAATGGGAAAATCCGAAATCTTAAGATAGCCCAGAAACTTGTGCAGCTGAAAGCATCCTCGAACGGAAACCAGGCCATGCTAATATAATCATGTGCGCCCACAGGTTGAGATCGTGATAATGTATGAGTGATAGAGGGATAACATACAACTGACACAGCTTCAAAACGACTTGAGACATGGCACAGAACAAAATATGAATCCAGTTCGTTCAAGCCGCTACATGGACAATTTATAACAAAACTTAGTGTATGGAAATTGGAATACTACCATAGAAATGATCAGAGCTTAGAACCACTTAGTTCACCCTTAGTGTCTTACCTTAGTGTCTTACTCGCACTCTAAGGTACACCTCACACATAAAATATCAACCGTAACCCAACTCCCTAATGTTCCACAGGTGTATTTTCATGGCAAGCAAAGGCGGCGGATAAAATACTAAGACCTCTTCAATAGCTTACATCCATCTGTATTTACCAACATCAATCCACATGTCACTCCACTGACGAAGTGAATAACTAAGTATAAGTATAACCGTGCTGTAAACGTATTTCATCTAATTCAAGCTTTTATGGGTTCGCGATAGCGTGAAGTTTCCGATTGAAATCTATAGAATGTGATTAATCTTGCCTACCCTTTTCATCAGTTTTTAGCATGTACAACAACCAAATAGCTATTCACAAGACATGGTGCATTGAATATATACCTTAAAGAAGACCCTTTCTATCAGCGAGTATTATGATAACTACTGTACATCAATAGACACATAAAACATCATTAGCACAAATTTACATAATTTGCCATGTCAGCCTCAATGATCACATTTCCGTGCATGTTTGCTGGGGTACCTTTTTGCTAAAAAAAAATCATAAATGATGTATCATTCTTCAAAGAATATGCAATATGTTTTGTTTTGTTTGTCTCTTCCACCCCTACATTGACGCGGTGCATTTTTTTAAAGTCATGTACCAGTCAAGATGTAAACTAATTGCAAGATTACATACAAAGACTTTAAGTTACCTGCCATTAGGTTTTAGTATCTATAGGACATATGTATTTAAGCCCGCCATCTCTCACACAGGGAAGGGTACACTAGCCGAGGTTTACCCTAATATAAAATGATTGATATTTAATTAATATCATTTGATCACTATAGAGACTGCAAACTTCTGTGATAAATAGTTCACCATTTAAACATCATTTTGGCTTGAGTTTGGTGGTTATCATGTGGCCATTAGAAGTAAAGTTATATATCTGTAAAACTTTACAACTTAGCAACATGAAATAATATAGTTTTAAGTAGAGATGTCAGTCCAATTATATGCGAATAAGGGCTGTGGGATCATGGGATGTGACAACGGGAAAACGGCTGGTGTATAATTTGAGACATTTGTTATCACTTTTTCTTGCGCAAGTATTTTCCCAGAAGAGGACAGTTTATCCTACCAAAACATACTAATTTGTATTGTATGAATACTGTACTGAAATGTCCCTTATTTTGGTGTCAACAATACTGAAATTTACAATATTTAGAGGAATTAACTGCTGTTATCTCGAGGGAACGAGTGGGTGGAGGAGAATGTTTTAGCGAATAGGCAGGAGTATGAGAAGTGGTCAGGGAATATAATTCAGTGATCCCACCTGGGAATGTAAACCCTCGCCTCCATGCAACCATGCCAAGAAACAGTCTTGCAAGAGAGAAACTGCGCGTTTTCTTACAATCAACATTGTCAAAGAAAAGGTGTAGCAAGGAATCTGACTCATCACAAAATTGACATGTGTCATCGGTTTTGACTTTGATTTGTTTACAAATATATACATGTATGTATTATTAGGAGGGATTGTCCTATTTAGGTTTCTATATTCAGTCAAGGTCCAAAGTTGATAGAGTCCCTTCAAACGAAGGGAAAGCATCTCATCTCAAACCGCAAAGTGTCATTATAATTCCTTTAAGACCGCAAAATGTCATTATATTCCCATTAAAACGCTGATTCCTAGGCTAGGAAACCGATTAGCAAAGTAGGCTGACATACCATTCTTATCTGATCTGAGAGTTTGGATATGGAGTGTATTGGAACTAATCAAATGTAGTATCCTCTGCATGTTTTAAAACTGAGTTTGAAGTACATTTACCAATATAATTGTATTGTAAAATATTTGTTGGTTTTCATGTTAGTTTATCCAATCCATTTGTCAGGAATAGAATACCTTGGTTTCTGTGCATTCAGCGTTACAGTGCCATTTCATGCGTTTTCCAAACGGCATGGGTCTAAAAATATCAAGGGTCGTGATAATAGTGTCCGAACTATACTGCTAAATAATCAGAAATGTTCATATAAGACATATAGGGAAGGTACTAATTGATCCCACAATAGGCATTGGCATACTATCAACTAGTTACTAAGGAAGGTCGACACGAATTAGCCACACCCTGACCATCCAGAAGTTCCATGCTTGCCCACAATATAGTTCAGAACTATGAAATTACAATAACTCCCGGTGATATGGTATTGATTTCCTCTCCTTTATCATATATGTATTCCCCTTCTCAATAAGTCCACTATTAGTCAGTACTTGAGTCAATCATAAAAACAAGTTGAAAGGGGTTCGACATCAAATAAAACCACGCCCATGAGTCAGCGGGTCAAATCAATTGTTCATATCTATATATCCTAATTAATTTTGGGGTCCGACCTATAAACTATTGATACTCTTTAGTCTAACTGCATGGTTGAACAAACGCTCAATTACATACACATGTACATTTAAAGCCCAATGAGTCAACAAAGAGCTCCTCCGCTCCCAGCAGTGTGGGGTGCTTGTTTGTGTGTACTCCAGTATGGCATGTTGACCCAGAGATACAGGGTACTTCATTATCATAGATACAACTCTTAGCTTTTTTAGCTACAACCCTTAGCTTTTTAAGGTCAAGGGCCCAAGTAACAGTGATTAGAGTTATCACACATCACAAAAACTTCTAGTTGAGCAGCGTTGAAAGAGGGGGGCAATCACCACCCGGAGTTTTCCAGTGATATCTCACCCGATTTGTTAGCTCGTCAGAATACATGGGTTCACAAAATTTTAGGAATAATTTCCCAGTATTTTATTTTGAGGTTCATGTTGGCAGCTTTGACCCAGGGGCATCAGCATGTTGTCGGTTCTATTCACTTAGTCCTGGTTGAACAATGTAACAATGTTGTTCTTTTATATAAAAACAATTTGTGAGTAAATTATCTTGATTTATAGTGTCTGCACAACATGAATAGTAATGTATGTGTTGCAAAATAAATCTATAGTTGACCCACAAGGCTGTAAAAAAAGAATATAACATACTGTAAGGAGACGTGCTTTGAATTGAATTAAGGAGACGTGCTTGCAACCAAGCACAATTTATATAAAACGGTAAAACCATGAACACGCACTAAAATGCAATATGTCAGGGAAATCTTCATGAATGAAAATGATTTAAATCGGTTTGTAGAAATTGAACCATGCTGACTTCGCCATAAACACAAACTTATAAATACTTTTGAGACACGACCATATTATTAATATTATCACATGATTCATAGAGGAAATTACTCCACACAGCTAATATAATCTTATTTTTTCTGAACTCAAATTAAGCGAATCTCTCTGGGACCCCATCGACTTAAATCTAGAAAGCTAAGTGGCTTATAGGGATCTGGGTCTAAAGATGCAAAATTAGGCTATTTATGCCATTTACCGTACTACTACTAGGACAGTTGGCCAAGGGGGAGGGGCATGTCTCCTAGAGGTCCAGAGAAATGTTCAATTGACACTCATAGGTGTGTATACAACACCGTCCCATATACTCACACTGTTTTTGCACAGGCTAAACTAAATAAAGGGCGTCAATTCCTGACCCAGTTGGTATTTAATTACTTAGAAGGCTTTTACTTTTAACATTTGCAATGATTTGAGTTGGGTTTGTATATTTAACAAAAATATGCCCAGGCCAAAAATAAGATAGGCGTGTTTGACTGTTTCCGATTTACCCTTTAATACTTAGAAAAACCTACCCCACCTAAAAGATGTTTGACCTTGAGTAATTTTTGTATTTGATTTATTTTTGTTTACCAAAAAATACTGATTGCAGCAGGAAAGCAAGGCTTCCTAACCAGAAAAACTTTAAAAGGTAGATCTATATTTCTATTGTTTAAAACAACTGTTTCGAAATAGTCAGTTCCTGGAAGGTGGTTTCCTAAACAAAATAATTTTTAATCTACAATCTCTGTCAGTTTTGTTTTTTTTTGGGGGGGAGGGGGGGGGGGGGTCTCAGACAGGGGGCGGGGGGCTTTCAGTATTTTTTTTAAAGAATATAAGCCAAAGCCCAAATCCAAGTGCGAACCCTGACCATCAAAAGTTATATACTATTACTGTGATTACCCATGTCTCACTGTCGGTGAGGTGTGAATTTAACATTACTATTAGTACTAGTAGAGTTTTAAAAGGGTACTGTAAGTGTAACCTGAATCTTTCAAGCCTACAAATAGTACGACAGCAAGTTAACTTAACAGACGATTGCTAGTTACTGTATAATAGTTAAGGCTTAATATAATTAATACGTAGCCTATACTGTCACTGTGGCAAGAATCGTTTCCCAGAGGCTGGGGTCACAATGGACTGACATTTAGAAAAACAGGATTGGGCAACATAACATGACAGAACGCACATCTGTAGATTCCATGAGATCCATGGTATGTATAGAACAATTTAGTATAATATCCATGGGCTAATATATAACATCAACAACACGACTACAAAACTACATACCTTGAGTTGCGTCTGAATCTCGGCTTCTACAGCGACATCCCAATACAAATAATGCCAACACGAAGCAAAGATAATAAATCCTAGTCATTGTTCAAGAATAATGTACTCCTCAAAACCATATCTAACTCCTCCGGCAACTAGAAATGAGAGAAAAGTCGAAAATCCATTCCAGTAATGAAGTTACTCGTTTTTCAACAGTCCATTCCGACAGACGTTGACCACGACACAGGCTGGGTGATAGGCAGCTGTTGGGGAAACCCTAATATAACACCTCCCACTCAAGTTGATGCTGTATTTTTTAAAGAAATAAGGAAAACATTTATCTCCTTTTAAGTAAAACCCCTCACATACTCAAATAATTAAACTAAAGGCCACTAGGGGGGTCATTTTAATCAACATTGATATCAAAGAGAACAGATATGGGAGATCCCGGTACACCACAAAGGAGGAACCAACAATTAATAGAACAGCATAAGTAAGGGCGACATGGTCAGCTCCCATTGGTCAAATTTTGTCACATGATGCAATCCAAGATGGCGCGGCCCACAAAACCTGGTGAGTTGGCAAATGCGCCAGTCCAAATCAATGTATTTTAGCCTCTATTTAGACTGATTTCATTAGATTGTGTCGAAATTAACCCGGTATTGATTGTCGCGTATCTGTAGAAAAAAATATGTGCTCATTAAGGTGATTTTATCGGTTAAATAGTACGTGGATATCATTTATTGGTCGTGGTCCACAATGTCCATGTCAACAATTGAACAAATACTAAGTTAGGCAGTAGGGCAGTCTTTCCGATGTTTGTCACCCGAAAAATCCCTGTGCCAAAGTATGAGTGTCCCGCTGAGTGTCAGTGCTAAGTGTGACAGAGCATACACATAGTTACCAAGACTCAGTCAGTAAGATGAGAAGTCTCATTCACAATCTCTGAAATTATCCAACTTTGCTTGGATAGCAAATGATTTGAGTTGCAAGACAAGTGTTTGATTAATTAATGTAATAAACGTTAAAGCCCTTAATATAATACTAATAGAAGGCCTTACTAGCTCTTAACCTCAATTTAAAGCCTAGCCCATGAGTCCCAAACCACTGTAACCAATGTCCCGGGGTGCAGGAGTGGATGAGCGAGGAAGACACACGAGGATTTTAGAGACAGCATCGAGCTCTGTCAGTTGTTTGTCTAACTTACATAGTGATAAAGCTACATTATATTTTACTTTTAGGTAATGCTGAACGAGGATGGAATGACCCTCCCGTCTTCCTTCACACGCCAACTATTTCTTCCCAGACAGCAATTGCTCCACCGCCCAAGCGAAATTTACTCAACAAGCGAGTCGCCCATCCTGGTGTCCCTAGTACAGGTAATTAAGTGACAATCATTGAACATCTGATTTTGTACATACCGTATATGCACCTTCAATTAGCCTATTTTGATCAAACGGGGAGGTATTATCCCGACCCTAGTCAACTTATTTCGCTCGAATCTTCACCTGAAAACTGGAGAGGTAACCAATATATATATATAACAACTTTTATTCAGTAATCAAACAGATACAAAATGGGATGTTCCATCTACTGGTAGATTTTCCAGGACAACCGCAAAACTAAAATTGTACAGTAATAAAACATGATACATGAATTTTCATAGGATTTCAAGACATATAATTATATAAATTTGACTAGTTGTACTGTCAAATTAGGACGGTTATTTTGTCCATTAACCATTTAACAATTTTGTATTTTGGTTCTTCGATTACATCTACACACTTTTACAGAGTAGAGATATCATATTATTACGAAACTATACTGTTATCGTTTACAATGGTAAACCTTCCTGAACTGGAAGATTTATGTCACAATCAGTCAGCATAATGAAGTATTTCGTACATCAACAATTTGTAATACAAAGTGAGCCTCGTTAGCAGTCCTCGAGGTACAAAGTGAAGTTAATAGTTACAATATATTTAATATTGTCGTATGCTAGTTTAGCCTCCCTATACTGGAAGATCTATCAATATAGTCATACTATATATTGAATTTTTCTATATCCTTATATTGTATTTACAATAGAGCCACACTGAACTGAGTGACCAAGAAAGTGGTAGTATCCCCTGTACTGGGTAAAAATAGTATTTAATTTTCATTCGTTTCATATTACAATGATTTCATAAAACAACGACTCGCACATATCAACCACTAAATCCAATAATTCACCCTAAAAGTCTGTTCCCTCCCATCGAATTAAGTCGATCTTAAGTATCATAGATCTTACTCGTCTATTTTCATCCCCCCTCCCTTTCCAACCTTTATTCGATAACATGGTTTAATTCCTGATCTGTACCTATGTATTGGTCTACCTCAGAGGGATAAGAATTCTTCAGATAAACCCTAAAATGTTTCCTAGTTTTTATAGATCTCGCCTTGCTATTTAAATCATTCCATGATATTGAGAGTTTGTACATATATGATTTTTTGAACACTTCATTCCTTGGTAGAGGCACCCTCAGTTTGATACCATCATTTAAGCTTCTCAGATTTATTTTTCTAACATCTAGATTTTCTTCGTTTAGTGTTCTTCTGAAGGCTAATTCAGTTACATGGCCATTCCTTCTTGTTAGTAAAGATGGCATATTTACCTTTTTATGTATATCTCTAGTACTAGAGTATTTAGGTAAGTTAAGCGCAATTTTAAAAGCAGAATTCTGTAGAGATTGAAGCCTATCTAAGTATTGTTGAGGTGCTCCAAGATAGAAAATGTCGCCATAATCTATGTGCGGTAAAATAGTAGTTTTATATATTAAGAGTAATGTTGTAGTATCACATATTCTATATAATTTAGACAAGGCTTTGATTTTTGATCTTATAGTATTGATCTTCCTTTCCAGGAAAGCTTTGAAATTTAACTGTCGATCTATATCAACCCCCAGGTATTTGTAGTTTTCTACAGACTCAAGTTGCATGTTATCAATACAATAATCAGGTCTCTGATCCATATTAGTCTTTAACCCAATAATAAGGGCTTTACATTTCTTGATATTGAGTGAAATTTTATTTATGGCACACCATTCATAAACATTGTTTAAATCATCTTGAATATCAACGACCCTCTGAGATTTCCTATCTTTACACAAATATAATACCGTGTCGTCGGCAAAATGTTGTATACGACAGTTCTTTACCACTCCAATAGAAGCAAAGAGGTGCAATATATCATATAATATTATATTAAGCCCTACAGACTTGTCAATTTGTTTTATAACTGCAAGGTACCCCAGTATACCATAAGAAATAAAAAGTATGAACTCGAAAGACTTATTTACTATTACCGGTACATTTTGTTATATCACGACTATAGTTAAATTGTAAGAACGACATGACTCGAGCAATCCCAGTGGCAGTTGTATAATGTAATGTTTATTGGTATCCTAAGATGGGCGTGTCCACATAGGTAGAAAGGGGGAGGCTACCCTACTCACGATAGTGTGGAGAGTAGACTATAGCGACCAACAATACAAAATGTATACATATAAATTAATTAATTCCTGTATATAACAATTTCACCTCGCACTTAGAACTTATCACACCAGGCTATCATGTGTCGAATCTGTATCTATAACAATGTCAATGGTGAACGTTTATTTATAGACCTACAGGGGTATTTACCTCCCTGCAGCAAATTTGACATATATCTTGGATTTTGACAATGTATATAATTGGCTTGTGACGTGCAGTATCAGTATCGAGCACATGATTGAAACGGGTAGTACCGTAGGCCTACTCGAAATATATAATAATACCTGCTTTATAGATATACTACAATAAATACCATTTTGTTCTTGTTTCTGAGTGATGTGTTGTCAACCTCTACCATCTCATTAAGATTGACTGGGTTTCATGTATGGGTTTTGAGGGGAACATAGGCTCCATCTGGCGTCGAAGGAGCCAACGACCTCGGCAATATAAAAATTGGTGTATGCGCGTGCCAATTGCCAACCAATATCGGGTCTCGATTTTCCAAAAGGTCAAGATATTGGTTCGTCCTGAAATGCTAACTATAGAAAAAAATGTTCGTTGCTTTGGAGAATGATAAGTATTACACCTCCCAGCTTATACGTACATCTTCCTGCAATCTTGAAGTTGTAAAACACATCGTACCCATTTACTCACTCACTTTTATTTTCATTTGTATCATAAATCCGTGTTTGATACATTTTCACCTCTTTTTCAGCATCGACACAGGCCCCGCACAATGCACCACTCCCCCCTCTTTTTGCCCCCGGAATCGGACCACCTCCTGTACCTGGTAATGTGGTTCTACTGCCTCCCAGCTCTACTGTTACAGCTTTGCCTGGCCCAGCTCCGATCATTATCCCCAACATGATCGCTCCGCCCCTTGGCTCTTCAGAGGCCGCGCCCACGAAATCCGAGGATGACATTGAAGTGCCTGATTTTGGAGACGATAATCAGATGTTCCTATACGTCTCCTCTCACCTAAGGAGAGTCCTTAGAGAATGTAAACCTTCTCTAACTGTACGTTATTATTGATATATGTTTCTTCCTTCTCAGTTTACTTGCATAATTTTCTTAAGAAATATCGAAAAACTAGGATTAGAATGTCATTCATTTCAATTCAAAGTATAATGTTGTTCTAATCTAGGATACACGTATTTCTCGATTGAAATCGTCTAAAAATGATATATTTTGACCAGAAATACCTCTTTTATCAGGAGCAACTAACGAAGGAGATCGAGAGAAAATTGGAAGTGTTTGAGAAAACATGGGAGAGTGGACGTATATCATATCAAGTAAAGGCATATATGGCCAAATTGGCGATTGGTAAGCTCCATATTTTAATAGTTGGTGCTATGATTTCTCCTATGGCATTATTTCCACTATGGGGAATGGGGAATACTCAATGTCTGCTTATAACATATCTTAAAAGGTTCCTATCTAAGAATTTCTCTTCTAAGATTTTCTTTTCATATACCACTAAAATAGCTTTTTCCATTTTTTATTTTAAGCTTTATGTAGGAGGCAATGTGACCTGGCTCATGAAATACACCTAGCACTCATGATGGATTACGTCTCTGAGGTAAAATCCGCCAAATCAATGGCCCTCTTTCTTTCTAAGTTTTAAATGTATATTGTATATTAGCATCTAGGAAACTTGAGATATTGTAAGAAAAAACACTAGATTTATTAGAATTAATTATTCTGAGTTATCAAATATATATTTTCCATATGAGTATGGATCTATATGTATGTGTTCTGATTATGCATTCAAGACACACAATTGCTCTGAAATATCTCTTTTTCACTTACTAAAAAGACATCGTAGAAATATCAATTGCTATGTGTTATTGTTGCTGTATAGCCTTGTGTTTTTCTTGTGCGTATTCTCACGTGACGCATGTCTTCCTTAGGTGGGACAATGGATGGTTGGAGTGAAGCGCCTCATCCAGGAAGCTCGTAACATACCTCCCATTAGTTCTCCAGATGCATCTCAGACTGTTGCACCTGAATTGCCAGGATTTCCAGAAACGCAGGATCCGGAAAAATCAGAACCAGAACCTGCACCTCCTACCTCTTCTAACACAGATGGTCTAGATGGTGATTCATAGCAAAATTTATTATTAGTTGCCTAATTAATAGAAGGTGCTCTTTAATGTTTTAGTTTAGGTTGGGAAGTGAGGGTTTATAAAGACATAAGTTGAAGAAAGCTTTGATTGGTATATATGGGCGTAGGTTTTTCCTCTGGTTAGAGAAGAGTTGGAAATGGTTGACAGCTTTATATTCTAGAATCCTGTTTAGACATTCATGGGAAGCTGACTAAATGTAACGCTTTTCATTACATTGTCTGCAAGCCTGCTACAAGGCATTTAACTTGGCATCTCTTTTGAACATTACCTATACCGGTATGTGTATGGAAATCTAAGCGCGATCACAAACATAATTTACTCTTCACTTTAGAATAACGGTCTCCGCGGGGCCTTGAAAAGCCTTGAATTTGGACAAATAAATTCAAGGCCTTGAAAAGCCTTGAAAATGGTCATTTTGGCCGAAGGGCCTAGACTCTTATTGGAATCCATTAAATGGCCTTGAAATTTTCACACCTTTCACAGAGTGACGCCTGAAGTAAAAGTTGGAAAACGGTGATTGAAACAATAATTACAACCCCCAGGTCCTGTCGTTTAGGTTCCGAAAAATCATTGATATCGGCCTAGAAAACCACTAAAATGGGCCCGGAAAGGCCTGGAAATTATTTAGTCCAAAGGCGCGGAGACCCTGAATAAAAGTACAGCTATTTATTATGCATAGGGATGTTGTTTAGAAATTGCTAGTTCTTCAATTTGCTGCCATCACTTGTTCCAAGCCTACGGATATTCCCTGTGCATGCAAAGGATTTCTCCGGCTATTATTATGAATTGTTCAACCCCGAAGAACCACAACTCAAAGTAAAAAATATAATCGAATGTACGAGTTACCGTCAATGTTCAAAATTTTCGCTGTCTTGACATGTAATTGGTAATAATAAAACTGGGGGCTGCTGTGCATACAAAGTTAACAATTGCACGAGTCAATAGCGTCAGGTATTAGGTTTGATATGGGTATCGGATCATCTTTTTGAAGCTAACAATGTGATATAAGAAATTGAAAATAAAATTGTTCCTGATGTAATACTCTGGGACTACGATATGACATAATTATGTGCTATGAATCCCTCTGTTCATCTCGATCTGATATCAGCCAAGGATTTGCGGCTAATGTATCGATCACCCCACTGGGAGACGCTTTAGCTTCAAAAATTAATTTGGGTAACCTATTCTGGAAAGGATTTAAATTATGTACATTATCATTTACTATTTATATGGTATTTATACAACCACAAGCACAATAGTCATATATGGACATATCTTGTTCTATCGTATACATTTCTGTGCAGGGTCTTCATCGTGAATGACAGAAACCACACTTGAGCTGTTATAGTTAAAGACTTCAATTTTGACGCATATGATATGAATTATGTTCACTTGACGAACTATGTTATAATGCTGGCTGTCGCCGGGCCAGTCTTACCTTTTGGTTCGAGAAACGTCATAAACGGTGTTAAGGCTTAAACTTTTTGGATATTAATATGCTTGATAATTAAATAAATATTTGATTACCTGCGCGCAGATTACCTCAAGCAATAATATGGTCTCTGCTCTATTTGCTTGTATACCAGCTATGTATACTGCTGGGCATTTTGTAAATGAGGTGTGCAAAACGATCCCTTCATTGGCTGGTCCCATGGTGATTTAATGTGATAAGAGTTTGGAATGGAATATTTCATGGAACGTACTATCGTATGTTTCTATTATTAGAGACATACAATGAACAGTACCCGTCTCAAAAAGATGAGCCGCCTTTCAACAATGATTTTTAAAGATTTAAGCGATTATTTCAAGGAACTAGTACGTTCTATCTAAGGATATACGGATCGGTTCGTTGATATCGGCCAGTTATTTTGGCTCGGTAACGTTTTATGATGATCTAGATTCTCACGAACATTGTCTAATAATGAGTCAAATTGTGTTGGTTTATCACATAGAACAAATTATTGAGGCAATTTGCCAATTATTTCATGAATCATACCTTTTCATTTTTCCGTTTTGCTTGTTATTAAAGCATTTTTAACAAATGATCTATTGCATTGCTTCTTCGTTTGTTTTAGTGTAAGTATACTTGTTGTTTGGTAGTTATGGAAATCCATTCGAAAACTTTTAAAAACTAAATTTTTCTTGAGTAATAGTTTAAGAACAGACCATTTTTTGTATCGATCGTATACAAATTAGTATTACTTGTATCTGATCGGATTTT
The DNA here is from genome assembly GCA_942159475.1 of Sthenelais limicola. Taxonomy (NCBI): domain Eukaryota; kingdom Metazoa; phylum Annelida; class Polychaeta; order Phyllodocida; family Sigalionidae; genus Sthenelais; species Sthenelais limicola. Next base: position 45,090,562 of record OW804095.1, on the reverse strand, counting down.
GTTTGTAGTTTGAGAATTTCCCTCTCCAATGTCGAAATATGATTTTAGAATTTTGTTTTTGAAATTCGGCATCTATTAAAGTTTGAAAAAAAAATATTTTCCCATTCAGAGATACCATTTTACCGATTATTGACTGAAATCCGAATTTCTTTCCATAAGATATATGTCCGTCTAAAACATTTCATTTCAAAGAAAACTTAAAGCGCAAACTATTTCCTTATTGTACGGAAAGCCCCTGAAGAGGGAAGTTAAACTTCCGAAACGTTTGGAAAATAAAACAAATATCCAATCCATCTACATTCGTCTGTGTGAAACGTTCACATTCATTATTTCCACAGCCCAGTCAACAGGGCGAACCCCCTCCATTACTATTTCATGAAACGTTATTATGTAACTGCACAGACTTTCTGATCTTTTATTATCCATACCACTTGGAAGTATTCTCAACTGTTAACCTCACAATTCTTGAGCCACGCAGGATGATCAAAGCAGATGGTGTTTCTCTCATTTTTGACGTATATAATTTTAAAAAGTGTGCATTTGTTAGGCTTCGATCCATTTTATTTCAAATTAAAATTTAGAAAATGATTATAAAAATATATAATGAAAACGGGCATTATCGAAAATACTTGGATGCCCTTAAAAGAAAAAATTAGCCCGTTTCTGTAAAAACACTTGATTCAAGAAAAGTTCAGAACCAAAACCCCAATGTTTTAAAAATAATGCCTGGCAAATTATTCTGCACAGGACGAAAATTCCTTTTGGGTGATCTTTAGCTTATTTAATACCATACTTTCATCGTGGCCGATCTTAGGTTATTATCATTATGCTCCCAGCATTTTCTTTGGGTGAAGGAGGGCCGGGAGTTTGAAATTGCCCGCTTTTTAAAATAAGTAATAACAGCATTTCTGCCCATTATATGTTTCCTATTTAATTCCAGTGATAATCCCTCATCCTATGTCTGGGCAGTATTTATTAATATCAAAGCAATAGCTTGTACTGAATACAATCGATGTTGCTCGAAATTACGAGCTACTAGGCATTGGGAATGGGAAAAGGTAATAGCATAGGAGCTTAGCCAATGAAAAGGTCATGACCCACAGCTACCATGTAAATGAAGCAATTTAAAAAGTTATTTGTTATTGTACATAGTGGGGTAGGGGTTACAATTCCCACTCCCTCCATGGTAAATGCATACGAGAACACCATGTAACTGCATGAAGATATGAATAAAAATTCAATAATAATAGTAATAATAGATGTGGTAGCCAATATGTGTTTGCAATCCACATTTCCAGCCTAGAACCTACTCGCACACTAAATATTTTAATTGGTGCAAATATAATGCGAGAACATTTCAGATAAGCAATGATGTTTATTTGAAAAGTTACGTAAATGATAAAAGGTTAATAAACTTTAGGATGCATCTTAATTATATACGCATATGTTACGCATAATGGATGGTTAGATATTTAAACAACGTATGGGCCTGGTCTCCCCCTGCTCTCTGTAGTAGAATTACATATTTAGTTATGGGTCAGGAGTTGGCAGGTATCACAGAAAAAAATCACAAATGTTTCTAATAGAAACGGTATCACAGTTCCTTGCCCTGCATGGGCACAATCACATTCAAATTATATATTGAAAGCTCTTAATGGGCCTGGAAAGATGTTGAGGGGTATAATGGCTTGATGAAACTCCTCATATGTTATCCTCGATCCAGAGGTCGTCTTCACTACTTGTAGGCCTACTACTTGATTATTCGCGACAGTTCTAATGCTCACTTGTCTAAAAGGAGCACTCTTCATGCTTTTAGATCACTACACATGTATAAAATCGATTTTGATTCCACCGCCCCATAATTAAGTGTCTCGGTACCGCGTAATGTACCGAAGTATCCGTCACAAATAAATTGAAGTCCTATAATGTTACGATATAACTTGTTACAGATTCTTAAAAAACATGATTATGTCGGTACTTTTGTTCCAACGTAGAGAGCTTGATTAATCACAGAATAGCTCTGGCTCTAACTTGGTAGGATAGCCTGGGGTTTGGCTTGGTTCCAGCTTGAAATCTTTTCTTTCTTTTTCTTCTTTTTCATAGCAAGCCGCGTTCTCTCACCGCGCATTTCATACACTCGAAGGTAATCACATTGCCGTAGGCCGGGCAAAGAGTTAGCATCCTGATACTGGTCGGTATAATCTCCCTTTCTGAAAGCCTTTATCAAGGAATGCAGTAAGACTGAAGGATCAGTGTCCACAACTTGGTGTTTTTCTGCTTCTGCCCTTGCCGCAGCTTCGTCATCCATCTTCTGGCGCAATTTCTTCTCACGCTCCATTCGCTCCATTCGTTCTAGCACAAAAAGAATATAGGTTATCAATCAATACAGTTTTGTATATATCTCGTATTGAAACTCGCCCGCATGTAAACGGGGGAAGCTAGAGCGGGATACTTTTAAGAACATATTATCTTTTAAACCGAGCATGTTCACCGTATGAAAGAAATAGATCATGAGCGATTGCTGCAAGCCTAGCTGAGGGTGTTGTGTGAGTAAGGATTGACAATCCACATTAAGGGGCTGCTTACTGGTGCCCAAGGCGAAGCCAAGGGTTACACTATCAGTGCACCAGCACCCACTCAATGGAGGTTATTAATCATTTTAGTCTCTGTCTAATGTGGTTATAGCCACTGAACCTTTCAAGGCAGAAACTAAATATCATATATATATAGCACGAGAATGCATTGCAAGCAAAATTATTTGTTGATCCACCATTATTTTTCTGTTATGTTAACGATTTCGAGTCTATGCCGAACGAAACGTACAAACTAAGAATTTTTATACTAGAAAACGCAACTCTATAGTAAGTGGCAATTTGGGGAATATAATCAGAAATCCAGCCCTTTCCATAAGTTCGGAAAAGGTGCATATTGACTGTAGGTGCGCAACATTAATAAGTTAATCAGTGAGGAACATTTTTGATTACCCAAAGTTAGCTAACGTTTTCATATTGCCAAATGTGAATCTTCCATTGGTGAAAGACTGTGAATAATTACTATCCATGAGCGACCATATATATGTATGTATACCGTTTTTTTATTTACAGTATGCCTATGCCAACTGTTTCCCAATCTACATACGTAACGTACGCGTTGCTATCCTGTGCAGGGTTTTAATTGCCAGCATGTCAACTTTGACTACTATATGTTTATAGTATTTATTTAGTATGTATTTATTTAGGAATTAGGTTTGTTCTATTCATTATTCGTTTTTGATTATGGGAATACTTTCCAATTAATATTTTGTTTAGGCTATGTATGACAATCGTGCATGATCATTAGGTCCTTAATCTGGTCTGATTTACCACTTACCTTTATTCCAGCCAGGGAGATACACTGAGTACAGCAGTAAAATATTGATCACTATATATGACCGTTTTATGGAACAACTTAACCAATTGTAATCAATTTCATATTTCCTGCATCCCAAAGGGCATATGTAGCGGCTATGTTACATCTTAAAGCATTCGCCAAGGATTCGACTATGATCGAGCATCATTATAGGGGAGGCGTTGTACGTTTGGATTCAAAGGGGAAGGAAATGTCGAGGTTGTGATTTCAGCTCACATATCCTCGATTCTAAGCTCATTGTTTCTATGAATTTAATCTTTTCTTTGTAATCTAAAGAACTACCTAATTAATACAGGGTATTTTTTGTGGCGGATACGAAAGGCCTATCAGTTGAAATTAAGACAATCATATTTGGAATAACATCAATAGTGGAATTAATGTTGTTCAAATTGTGTTTGGAAGGAAGAAAGCCTTGCCACGAGAACCCTTACTTCAACTGATATTAATATGCAAATGTAACTACCTTGTTCTGAGAGTTTGTCAATATACTCCATCACTCTAGCCGTCCCATCCTTCATGTCTTGCCGGGATTGGTGAAGCAGTTTCACCCTATTCTTCCATTCAGCACTGGAGGGTTTCTTGAATTGCCTTCTTTTGAAGTCATCCTTAGAAATTATCAACTCCCCTTTCTCATTTTTTTCATACAGCATGGGAACTTCAGCGTCGAGCGCTTCTTTTCTGATTCTCCCTCGTTGTTTCTTCATGAATTTGTTGTACTCTACGAGTGTCATTTTCTCAGATTCAGACGGGGATAAACGAGTACGAGAAGAATATGCTCCGTCCCTATTGGTCATGTATCCACTATTGGAATCGCCCTCCTCCTGTCTTGATAGGTATTCGGTATGAGCAACTCTCTGGCGCTGTTTTTCGTCCTCCAGAGTAGAGTACGAGTAAGAAGTAGGCGGTGCTTTGCTGTACTTTCTGCCTACATTTCGCAGTTCACCCAATGCATAGCCTGGCCCTACAACTCCTACTTTCCGGGAGCGAAATAAAAACTTACCACTGTCATCCCCGGATTCTGTTCTTTTCTTTGCATTCTTGTTTTGTTTTATGTCAAGGGTTAAAGTTGTTTTTCGAGAACTAGTCTCAGCTTTGCTTGGTAGAGTATTCGCCTTGGATTTCTTGTCTTGAAGCACCGGCTTAGCATTTGATTGCTGTGGAATTGCTTGGACTTTAATGTTTTCAGCCGGGCTATCTTTCTCTTTTTGTTCATTTGCCATCACCACAGTTTGTATATAGAAAGAACCGGATCGTTCCGTTAGAAAACTTGTACTTCTATCTCTGTTGAATCCCACATCGAACATTTCCCCCAGGGAATTATTCATCCCCTCATTTTGTTTTCTCACAACCAACACTTTGGCTTTCATTTCAGGCTTTTTCTTTTCCTGCACTGACGTTTCAGACAACTTTTCTCCTGCTGATTCCTTCAGCGGCTCAAGATTATTGGGTGCTTTTCCTACGGCTACATTTATTGAAACAGGTGCATTTGCCACCACATTAAATTCCGACCTATGTCTATTATACTTTTTGACGGTGTCAGTAGTAGATTGATCGTTAATACTGTCTGTGGTCCCTTCTTTTTCCACATTTGTTACCTTGATCTCCCTGGGAGAAACTATGGGCGGAACGACGCTCTTTTTTGCCATAGAAATTTCATTCTCCTTTTTCGCTTCAGTTGGTTCCATATTGATGGCTGCAAATTTCTCCATGAGTGCTTGCTGTCTCTTTTTCTCGTTAGCAAGTCTGTCAAGTTTCTTCTGTTCATAGTTTACCCTGAGAAAAGTTTTATAAACTTTATTCTGGCCGCGATTTAATTTATTCAGGGCGAAATTTTGCTCTTTGTACCAAAGATTTACTTGTTTTTTTAGAACCGCATTATGTGATTCAAGATGACCTTGAACACGACGTGTCGCTTCAGCGCGTGGAGGATTTCTGAGTGACGTCAGGCGATCCTCATTCATCTGTGCCATGCGCCGATATGTCGTGCGGCGATTATTGTTGACGATAGCGTGCGTCGCCATGTTTTTTTAATGGTAAATCCAATTATTAATTATTTCACTGGGTGTAAACAGGCAGATCCTCCAGGATAACCTATAGATTTTGTATCCTTCAGCATAAAGGATTATATTTTAGTTACTTCCAGTGGTTAGTTCCATGCAGAGTTCTTGGCTTGAAAATAAATTGGATTTACTTAATAGTTCCTTTGCCTTTTCAATCTATGCAAAAGACCTATAGCTAAAATAGCTGTTGTTTTGGCTTCTTAATTCGCTCAACTTTCCAAGCAAGTTTGCAACGGCAATCAGTTTTTACCTGTAGATCAGTAGTAGGCCTATTGGCCGTTTTCGGTCGGAGGCGATTATTTCGATTGTTGTAAAGTCGAGTCCTCGAACCTTCGTTGGAACAAAATAACTTGGTAGTAACCCAGCTCTCTTGTTTTGACCAAACATGTAGACCTTAGAGGTATTGAAATGGCATTAAATCTAATTCACCTTGTCAACAATTCTCTCCTATAGCTCAGTAGGCCTACGTAATCGATTTTCCATGGGTTGCCGATAGTTTTAATCAATTGATTGATCAATTAACTCCTTATGAACTTGGTCACACTGTTCATAGAAAAGGGAAGCTGGTCCATGTAATCAAAATATTCTAATGTCCCTCGATCATTAAGTCTTTATTATCAAGAAGCCAAGGTTCCATGTTTAACAACCATGCAAATAAAGGTTTGCTCTAAGTTGAAGGTATAAATGAGCGAATAAAGAGCTTGTATCATGATTGTTTGTCGACTGATTAGGTAATGTGCCCCAGACAGGTTGTATTAGTTGTATACATTAAGTCTGGGGTAAATAAAGTAAAGTAGTCACGGTGGTCGAGTTATAAACATGTCCACTATGTTTTGCGGCAGACCCCTTTACGTCGATCCTCTCCTCTTGCTCGCTCCCGGTTTCACGCTAATCTGTAAGAACACAGAGAAAATCCTTCAGCAAATTTCTGCATTGTTTTAAGCGATTTCTCACATGAAGTTAATCCCTAGAACAAAGGTTACCACCGTCATAACCTTTAATCTGCACCAAATCGTCAGTGCGATTCTTGAAAGCTAGCTAGAAAAGTCTTTAAAGTGCAAATGGAGAGAGTAAACATAGTGTGTAAATAGAAACAGACGTGTTGGTCCCTGACAAAACTAAAAACAACCAAGGTAAAATACCTAATGCATATACTTTTTAGACACTGTATGTAACAGAGCATCGGAAAAAATAATAATATGGAAGATAAGGCACGCAAATTGCATGTCCAAAGGGATAACCGCGATTGGTTGTAAAACACGATATGGGAGCGCACCAAAGGTTCGAAATCCTATCATATAATACATGCACTTCTGTTCGCCATAGTATATCACTATCTATAAAATCAGCTTAATTAATTTAACGTGTGTTTTTGTTATATATCACAGTTAAGTAGGGGTGGAAATAAGATCAATATATAGATGCAATATATGTAAACATAATGTATTCTCAAAGATATATATCTTTGTGAATACATTATGTTTACATATATTGTAACTCTATATATTATATAGATATAAATCATAATAAATCATAATAAACAGCCCCTCAGTTCTGAAACACCATTTTGGGATACGGGTATAGAAAATGGTAAAAGAAGTGTCTGAGTGGCTATAGGTACACGTTATGTTAACACAATAAACCACTTCATGCCTCTTGGAGAGAGCGTAATTCCTACCAATTAAGGTCCTTCCCTTTATCAGTTGGTAAAGGTATCGGCTAATCCAACGAAATAAAAAAAAACGACAAAAGTCCACCGATGATTGACAAGCTGTATCATTGTTATCTCTAACAAAGATAAATCTGCGGGACAACAGTTAATCCTGATCTTGGTTATTGTTCCATTTCTATTTCCACCCTCGTCCAAAAATCACATGCATCTATTGCTTCAACACAACAGTAATTCTATATAATTGAGAGATACATAACTTATTATTTGTTCTAACATTTGTTTAGTAAATTCAGGTTGCAGGGGAAGACCGCCTTTGGGCGACCTGTGGTGTAACAGATAGGCTGCATATATATTGAATAATGCATGAAATTCCGCCAAACCTGAATAAAGATTTGTTTTGTTTAAAAAAACAAACCTTTAATATAAATAGTACAGGCGCTGATGTGGGATTCCCGGGAGTGGGAGTGAGGGTGAGTGGGGCGGGGGTGTAACAGAAGAGGGATATAGTATTGCTATAATCAAAACTAGGTGGATCACATTTTTGTAAAAGAATCTGTTTGCACAAGGCATGTCGATTGAGAAGTACGTATTAGTATACGCTTCTACTGTTCCTTGGTCCCTTCAATGGCGATGAATAATTAAAATATACACACTCCTGAATATATATTTTTCTGAGAAAAAAAAAACATTTTTTAGTATCCTTGCCATGATACAGTTATCTAATGATAACGCTGAATGTTAACATTGATCTTTCCGACATGCCTCCATAAAGACATCTTTGATAGACCTATATATATGAAATATCAAATTCAAATGAAATTAGAATTATATTATATATACGAGTATCATTATTACATCTAATTTTTGTGGTACAAATGGCTGATAGCATACATCCTTCAAGTGAAGCAACTTACTCGGAAATGCATGTATTTGAAATAAAATACAAATTCATCAGCTTCTATATTGTATTGGGTTATAACTCTCACAATCTTACAATTCAGCACACCTTTGAATGGACGGTCTGGAGTTCACCAGTTTGCCACTTCTAAAAGGGTCTCATTTCAAAACAAGCGGTCGTCGACACATAACTTTATGCTAAGGTAAAAATAAAATCCACTGAGTTCAACTTTGGATTAACATAGTCTTACCTGGCTGGCTGTATTTTAATCCATAGTGTCCAATTTCGTGACACTATCATGTAAGAAGTTGTCACACTGTAAGCACCACTCATTTCTCCAGCATTCTGTGATGGTCCAACACTTAGTGATTGTATCCGATACTCATAAGTTCTTCGGTAGCGTTATCAGGTGAGTGTCATGTTGTTGGGGCACACATTTACTTGCTTTAACTGTGGTGCGCGACAAGCTCGCCAGGTGTCGCATTAAAGCGCCCCCAGTTGGGGGTCTAGGTACTAGTTTAAATATCTTCAATAGGCGACTTCATGTCCGGGGTCTAAGAAGTACCTCCTTCTTCTATGTGTTAATAAAGAGTTACTCTTCACCGTTTCACCAATAGTGCAACGTAAACGTACAGGACTGTTTTGGGCCCAAATTTTAAATAATGATATTATATTGACAACGGCTTACCACATCCATGGCTGCTTTTAATTTCTTATTAATGCGTTCACCGCCTATAGATATTTTTAAATATACACATACTCGAATTAGAATTCGATCCGCAAATTAGAAAATGCCATTGCTATTTTAATTTCATCCCTGGTTAAATACGTAATTCAGATGATCCACCAAGATATCAATTCGAAAGTATGTACTATTTGGTGTGAGAGGAAGGGTTCATTTATTACATATTTTATTATTTGTGAAAGCACGAAGCTTTCGTGAAATGTGTCTCCGACAGCGGGGGTTCCTTTACCTTTGGCATTCCCGACTCGTTTCGCTTGTTGACATACTAAACCCATTGTGTGTTGGGTGTGTGTCTTACATAACCGATCTCTTACTTCCACATTACACCCAGTTTTCATGGTTCTTTACGTGCCCTTGGCATGAACCAACAATAAATCCTGCGCAAATAATGATAAATTTAAGAGTTTTTAAAGATCACAACCGGATGGAGGATCGAACGAACCTGAATTATACAAACCATATATACTGTTTCAATATTGTTTTAATCAATCAAGCCAAATCAAATAATAAATAATCTACCACAATAATACATAGTTCCTCACCCCCTCAAGTCCAGAGGCTTTTAAGGTTTAAGCTGATATTGGTTCATTTTGGGTTCAATTCCCTCGGATTTCCTCTTGTTTCCATGTTACGAAGTATCGGTAGGTTTCAGAACGCTTTCTCTGAGTAGTAAACATATGGTGTGAATAGCTGGCTTGAAGACTTGGAGTATTGAGAATATGGATCGCTTTCTCTGCATACCTGGACGGACGGCCAACACTTTAACTGTTCGGAACCGCTGGAGGGGTTAGATTACCGTGTTTGACGAAACTGCAAATAGTGAACCATTAAACAAACACTTCCATTCGTGAAATCATTTCCTCACATTAGTCAATTACCTAGGGTATTTTAATGTCCAGCTAATTGCTAAGTAATCAATATGGCTCAAGTTTTACAATTGACCGGAACATTGCAAAGAATAGTTTGTGCAGGATATAATGGCGATTACAAATTGTGTTACTCATTTCCTGCATACTACGAATTCCGAGTTAAATAAAAGGAAACCTTAAAATCCTTCGTATTTAAAGCCCCAATCACAAAGAACGACATTGATCCTAGGATATGAAATACTAATAAAATATATGAAAGAAATCAGGAGATTTATAAAATGGGATTGTCTGAATCTATGAAGTTATGGAGATGTTCAAGGCGAACAGAAAATCCCATTGGTATTATGGGAAGCAAAAAACTGAGATGAACTTTGTTTAAATCATTGTGGAGCGGGGTGACAAGGTCCTCCTTACATGGTTCACTTGCCTATTGATTTTGTTAGAACCTGGATTTAAAAAAAAGTAAAAGTAGCCAGAGGGGAGGTGGTTTGAGTTGCATCTCCAGTCACATGTCCTATATGATGGGTGTGGGGGGTTGGGGATGGGGGGGGGGGGGGTGCAGCGCGTTGTTGAGAAATGCTGTCGCAGGCATGCCATCTGTTGATTATAGTAAACGGTGCCGTGACATTGCATGAGCGGCGCTACATGGCTTAATGCACCGTACACCTCAGCAGAAATAGCCTAGCCTGAATGTTTGGGAATTAGCTGGTAGCGAAAAAAGCCTAGCAGCGCTGCCATGATAGAGACCACACAGCCTCTGCCGTGACCAGGATTCGAACCTGGGTTGTCTCGGCCACAACGAGAAGTACTAACCACTATACGATCACGGCTATATGCACTGCTGCAATTAACTCTAAGATTCTAAGAAGCTGTGTGTATTCAATTTTCTCTTAAAATTTAATACTTTCATATCATCAAACTAATGTAAGATGAATCAAATTTGGTTTTTAAGGGTCTAGATCTATACGATTTGCATTTTCGTGTAAATGTCTATAAGAATTATCTGTTGATAGAAGATTTATCATTGATCTTCACGCTTCCCGTCATTTTGTAGGACAATGAATGATTGGAATGTTTTAAACACGATATAACATTATAGTATACTTAGTTTGGGCGATCATTTGAACTTAGCTGGCATATTATAGGCCTATATAAAGTATAAATGTGAACACTCTTGGTATGGAACTAATTTTATTAATAGACTCTTCAAGTTGGCATCTCTCAAGGTAGATATTCCCTCGTGCCGATGGCAGCCACCAGGTTATATTTTCACCGTTCATGTAAGGATTACTGACCTCCATCGATGGGCTGCTGGTGCACTGTTGGTGGTGTATAATTCCTCGGGATTATTCACCACCAGTGGGCAAGCCCTCAGTGGAGGTTATTTATCATTTTGGTCTTGCCTAAGGTCACGAGTATAGGAGTATAGCCCCTGGGCCGTTTAAGGCAGAGACTAAACAGACATAACAGCGTTAAGGACACGTGTGCATGGACTCCGTTCCTCGCACCAACCTCAGCGGACATCATACTTTTGTGACCTATTTTCCATACCGAGACCAGCCGCTCGCGGAGTGCTCAACATGATTCCGGGTACCGTCCCCTACGAGATTAAATATAATTATATAAGTAACTGGAAATTAGGTGAGGATTAATGACAGATATTTCAATAATTCTTGCTAGTTGGTGTACTGCCGGCTTCGCCTAGGGATTATGCACCATCAGTCGTAGGACCAATACGGATGTCCTTCCCAATGCAAGTCTATTGGCCGTGCAAGGGCCCATTCATAATGGCAATATACAAGGGTCAAATAAAGGGCTAAGTAATATGTACACCGTGTTATATTGTGAAGTAGTCTGACAATAGGAAGACAACTTTACAACGGTTATCTAATCATAGATTGATTAATTTTCAATACTCATGCATATAGGTCTATATTGGGGACTTTTAAAAGTAGGAATGTGCCTTTCGTTGCGTCCAGTAAGCCTGGCGCCCTAACCCATTCAATAGGCCAGTGAAGCATGTATACGGGGGAGCTTGCCACTCTTCTCCACCTACAGAACCAGCTCAACAAAAAGCCTGGCCCACACAGTACACGGAATTTCGCCAGTGCGCGATAACATGGTCGAAAATGTTCTAACGAACTGCGCTCAACTCATTCCTAACCTGCGTCCATAAATATTACCGCACATTTGAAAAATGATCATCGCAGAAACATCAAAAGCCTTCGATATTTCTGTGCGTGCTGCAAATTCCGCGCAAACCGGACAATTGGAAACATTGACTCATTTATGTGTTTGATTTGTTTAAACCATTAGAACACACAGCAAACTGGACACATGGAAAAAGGCAAGTGAGAAGATACTTACAGGTAGCTATACATAATTATATTGGTAGGTTAAGTCAGCAGAGGGAGCCAGCAGACGGAATGGATCTGACGACATAGTAAAATTAAAATAAATGAAGTAAATATTTCGATTTGTGCAAGAGCAGGGAGCACCCGCCCTAGTGCTGCTTAAGGACACGGGGTACATTTGTGTTATGGCATTTGACTGGAATTATGTTTTTTGATATCTTGATTAAAATGTTGAATATTGTTTGCGTTTATCTGGTGTCATTCGATACCTTATCAAAAGCATTGAATCATGATATAGACGATCAAACAATTATAATCTGTGTTATAAATTCATTTACAAATTCCTAGGTTATCATTTCTCATAATATCACCTTATCACCTGAAGAAGACCGCTACCAGGTCGAAACGTAGTGACAACTTAACAACTTATGCTATAATAAAGCAGAAAAAATACCAAAATTTGAGGTTGTGGTGTGATCCTTTACAATATTTCTTATAACAGTTTTGATCTGTCCAGGGCTCAAAGGGCTCTGCAGTCGATTTTCCACTCCTTGCGCGTTTTTATATCCCTAATAATTCATTTCCATAGATGTTATGTAGGCTACAAATTTGCCCCCTAGTGACTAGCGGATGCAAAACGTCTGAGTGTCTAAAGCACAGAACTACTTCTGGGAACTGTTCAGGGACAGCACGACGTCTGGAGTACGTTGTTGTATTCACAGTGTATTTTTACATATAGCTTTCTTTATCCAGTACTTTCTAACATTGAAACCTCCAGATCACAATTGCCGTGGTCTTGCTCTGGTACCCGATACAGTTAAGGACATTTAGCTACGCTGCGGTTGTTCCTAAATGTCATGAAGCAACCACAAAACGGTCCGATATACATTTACCAGTTCGTTATAACTTTATAATAGCAGCCTCGGCTCGTGGTTGATCGATTGTAGTGTACATCAGATACATACTACTATGTCTCTGTATCATGTCTAGCCTTGATATACTTCCGACAGTGACACGACTACAATTTAGAACAATCAATCAACGCAACGCAAGCATGAGCTGGGGTATAGGTTTGACTCCACTGAAGTTTTTGTTTCTCAGGATAACATCCTGAGAAACAATTGGAAGTATGTTACGAATGCCAATCATTGATAACAGATCTCATCAGATATGACAAAGCTAATGTGTGAAACCAGAGTAAAACGCAAGGCAAAAAGCGTCACAATTCCAAGCATCAACAAGTTTTTTCAAATCATCCTGGAACCATTTTAAAGACATTTTCAAGGTCTACACGAGACATTTTTCACATTTTTTCTATTGCTAACAACACTCAGGAAGTGTAGGGATTACTACAAACTTTACTATTTGTCAAGGTGGCAATGTTTCGCCACATATGTGCACACTTTAGAAGAGAATAATGTGCCCCGTGCTGCATATATTATTCCAGGTGAAGATGACAAATGGGCACATTTACCAAGTGCCATACTAGATGACAGACTCCAATATTGTGCAATATGTAATATGCAATATGCAATATGATCCTGAGAAAACGTTTCTTTTGGAAACGCCAGGTAGCTACATTAAGTTGACACTAATTGTAAAGTTAGATAGATAAATCGTTAATTAGATCATTACTTAACTTAATATTTGTTTCCCTCTGCAGTCGTTGCGGTTTCAATCTTCAGTGCAATCACAATCTGAATATGATAAGAAATAATCTTTAAATGGAGCTGGTCAGACGAGAGTCTTGGCAGGTTCTGCAACATAGGTTCTTCAGTGGCGAATCCATTTATTTATTGTTATTCAGGATGTTTGTAGCAAAGTAAAAAATAAGAGTGATCAAGTATGAAATATATTTGATTTTCAGGACACAACGAAAACGTCTCTTAATGAGTGATCTTCATCTCGAGTGTTTCTGTTATGAACTTACCGGAATAAAATAAAATATCTGTACAAAAAACACTTTCACTTCAGGGAGACCCTAAAAATCCCCAAATGGTTTAGTAGTCACTTCAATCAATTAACTGTTTGATATGTAATCCCTTTTGAAAAAGGTCTTCTACAATAAGAATCAACTTTGAAAGTTAATAAATCGGAATTGAGCAGCTAAGCAAGGGTCCATCAGACCGCATGCTTATTGCGGCCAATATGGTAGAACTTTATTATTATATATCAATTAAACAACAGGGGCTGATCCATGATTTAATTTGGGGCCCAAAGGCAGTGTTAGTAGTGGTAGAAGTGGTGGTAGCCGCTGTTAAATAATTTCTATAGAAATATACTAGATATTGATATCATTGGATGAAGTTTATGATAAGTTGTGTAACTAACACTTTCCAATAATAGCTGTATTCTCTTCCCAACAAGAATCGGTGAGATAAGGTACAATTTGACGCAATGTGTTTTTTCTAATACCCTCTCCAATAGGCATTTGCATATAATTCCCTTACACTATAGTGCGATCTTGTGCTATCCTCGTGCTATCCTCGTTCTTTGTGTTACAACACTTGTAACAATACATTCAAAGTCAGTCTACTTACTCACTATTTATGATATTAACAATACTTTAACATACTATAGTATCGTAGTTTTTATTTTCCAATTCTACATTAACCACCGACATTTTTTCAAAATAAATTTTATTTGTGGTCATTCTCGATATAACGATATTTTCAAGAGGTATAATTTCAAACAATCAAATCAAAGTACATCAATGATTACCTATTTTAAGTTGTTAATTTTAAATCCTTCTATCAAGCATCTTCCCACTGTTTTAGCGTCGGTAGTGAATTTAAAATTATCCCATGGAAATATTAAACGTGGAAGAAATTTAAGGTGTCACTGTATTACCTTTGGATTTGACAACTATTTGACACATGAACATACCACTTTGTGAAAAATCAGAGAAATAAAATCTTTCAAAACCCCACCTTGCTGGAATTTGTGTCTCGACATCATACTATATCAACCTCATGCGTCGTTTACTTTGCAAATGCAGACCTTTTTCAGAAAGAAAATAGGACACGCGACTATTGCCCATTAATAATGGGGTATATTCCAGATTTGATTAAGCGCATAGTTGACAGGATCTCAAGCGTTTAATATTCCAACAACGTAACAATAGATAGTCAAGAACAGGTATAGATGGTGTGGAGGTAGCAATCGGGTCTTACAGGAATAATTCATTTAAATGTGCACACCGCCACCGCTCTGGCCCTAGGTTCCATAACTTAAAAACGAATGAAAACATATCAAATTATACAGAATGTCCGAGCACTGGATTTTGTTTGATACTACATGTGCCACTCATGTCCCTAACCCGTTTCTTATAGGTAACCTGGGTAGTTTAAACGTGTTTATGTCCTGGGACCTGCCCGGTAGCATACTCCTTGCAAAGCCATACCAGATTGAGGGACATATTACCATTGTTTACGATTTATCAACATATTAAAAGTATCTGCAAAACTACAATATGTAACGCGTTGTTCATGATATGTTTTTCAAAATTCCAGTTTTATTCAAATAACGGTAGTATAGAGTCTAGTATTAATACTTCGGCACGCTCGGAACGCGAATACCAAAACACAGAACTCGGATCCTTCGCTCGGATCCTCGCTATATCCTCTCTCAAGGTGATCCGACTACCTTTGCAGACCGGGGATAACCGCTCTACCCCGGTACCACAGTGCACAGCATCACAAGTAGAGTCTATAATATTAACGCGAAGCTAAAACAACATAATGTAATTTCATACAAATACTATCAATCGATACTACAAGATAAATTTCCAAAATTCTGTAATTTTGAAAGGGCAAACGGTCGTAAGGGGTGAACCATCTAAATTTCTAACACAGGGGCGTGTGCACGTGTTCAAACAGTATTACCTGTATGTTACATACATGTATGTACACCTCTCTGTTGGGTAACGGATCTGAACTAGAACTATTTAAACTAAATTAATCTCCCTTGATCCAGTTGTTATTGGATTCTCCTGACATTCATTTACAATAGCCATGTTAGGTTGTGACCAACGAAAGTCAGAAATAGCTGGTTAAGTAAGATGTCTTGAATTCCATTTACATTTTCCTGTGTCAATAAATACCAAAACACACTCAGAGCTCTGTAGTCAATTCAATTTAACTGCGTCCCTAAGTCCATTGTATGGTCAACTATGAAGTTACAATGATCTACAGAACGCACCAGCCATTTCATTTGATAATTATCTGATCACTTACCACAGCTTCGCTTTTTCGAATCAAACATTGTTCCCTGGTTTCTCATATTGCTGGGATAGGGTATACAAACATAATACATTTAGACCTCTGCATTTCAGAAATATTTTAAAATCACTTTAATGCAATCCTGAGAATACAAGCTCGTCGAAGTGGAAATAATTAATTGAGACTTTCAGTTACCATGCAGCAGCCGTTCCTCCCCGAATCTATGGCGACACATTACTGGTGTCCCATATTGAAACGAATCTCATGTGGCTATAATATGGTATACCTCATAATGGATCGATCACCTATTTAAAAAAACGTGTTTAGTTCTTTGGTCAGCAAATTTTCCAAATTAACTTCACACTTCTACACTCGGTTCATCACTCATATTTTAAGGACCCATGCAGTTTGAACCGGTTCTTCTATGTTACTTGGCTTAATCCTTGACCGCGGCGAAGTAGGTGTGCACTAATCTATTCGATCGCATTTAGAACCCGCGTAATTTTCCTCTCTTTAATGCTACTCATTGCATGAGGCCACGCAGCTATCAAACTCCTCCATGTGAGATATGGTCATAGCTTTAGCTCACAAACAATCTACTCGAGCGTCAGAATGAGAAGATATGGCTATGACATAGCTAGGATCGAATGCCACAAGGAGAAGCGTTTTCCTCCTCATACCTTCCAGGCCTTTGTGTTAACGGACCTGCATAACCCTCCTTCTCCTATCTCGATCGCAGATCAAGGAGAATATTATTTCTTATCGCGGGGTTATGGTGTCTCGCCAATCAGCACCAACCCACCCAGTCGATTATTCGCGCCTACTCTGTCATCTACTTGTACACGCAGGAATGATAGGTGTTATTGATCAACCTTTTTTTCTAAGCAGCGGATTTTTATAAGAATTAAATACTTCAATTATTTCTAAGACTTTTTCCCACGATGGAAGTATATATGTATATTACAACTCTATGTACATGGGCTATCGCCAGCTTTCAGCATCTTTGGGAAGGCGGAAATCTATCGCAATAATATTATAACAGTGAAAGAAGGAGATGGTCCTGAAACTGTGGCGGCCAAAATTTGTATCGCTCCCATCCGACCCCACATTATCATTCTGAGACAATCGCACTGCGTAGCTGCTGAAGTAGAAGACAAAGCATACATGAAGGAGGGTGGAGGAGGGAGGAATTGATACTATGTATTAGCAATGTCAGTAATCCAGACAGAAATTCTCTGCGCAGGATTGTTTCACCAAACGGAGAACTGTATAAAATTTGCCATATTATTATATTATGGGGTATTATATGATATTACTATGTTGTACCGATGATAAAATCAGACATCCCATATAATTCCCAGGGCTTTTCGGTTGAAACCAGTTATTAATTCCAATAGGTGCGCCCTGTTGTATCCGTTTTCACCTTCGTGATGAAACGGGATGTTGTGCTTGTTAGAGGACACATAAAGCCTGATTTTAGACTATAGCTCACAAACTATGCCTACTAAGCGTAATAAATCGCCCACCTTGTAGTATCAATTGTATGTCCATACGCTTTGAAGATTATTCTGGAACTGGAGATAAAACTTGAAGTAATCAGTTTTAGTTTACTGCTGTCACAGAATCATGAATACTCACCCACACTCCACACCCCACCCAATCTCCCATACAATAGGGTATGAAGGTAACAGAAAAGGCCGATAAACGTGTATTCATCTATGTTGTTGCCAATATTGATATATCAATTAAGAGTTGCCCCTAAATAGGAACACACAAACTGTGCGGTGTCCTTGTTAAACAGTATTCACGTTAAAAATATTGTGAATTATGCAAAATACAGTTGTTCATTTTGGTATGTTTGGTATGGACGTTATAAATATAAAACAAATGCATTTTGATGTGTTGGAATTAAGTTGTCATGGTTCATAGAGAAGTATATTTTGTTGCCCCAAGTGTTGTTTTATGTATGCTGCTGTCCATTAAGGAAATATATACCATACGACATAAATATTATATAAGCCCGATGACGAAGGCGAAGGTCATGCATATCTATTATTGTTTTAAACATAATGTACAAAGGGTACAAGGAGTGAGGAGTCTATTTCATTTAGCAAACTTAAGAAATAAGATCATTATATAAATCTTGCGGCGGGTAATGAGCCAGGCATTGACTAAGTACACATAATATTGGGTGTGATCCAAGAATGCAGGAGGCAATTGGATAACATATTAGGCAGGCAGACAAATTCACTTGGGGAGATTTCGAAGTACATCTTCATAGAAAGCTTTTTTCCCATTAGTCAATAATTATGTTTGTTTGTTTAACATATTTTTTATTCCGGCTGTGACATTTTACAAATAAATCTATAAACAAATTTTACGTAAATACACAATTTCAATAACTAGAATATACATGACAATTAGAACATTCATCATTTCGTGCATTTTTTTTAATTGTAGGCAGTATTTTGCCGAAAAATTTAATATGTATTTTTCGTGAAAATGTTAATTTTGAAATAAGCATGATATAACCCAGTCATTCGGAAGTAAGTATAAACTAGTCGCAAAAAATGGTGTTTCTCAATTTGTACACAAAGGTGGCCCCACTTTAATTTCGTCTGGTACCTTTTCACTTAGCAAGCACACGAAGAAATGAGCAACGCAAACATGTCGATCAAATTGATGCATCGCAGCTGCCCACGTCAGGATATTTAACAAATTTAGCTGCGTCTAATTTGCTGGAACTATGTACTCGCAACAGAAACTGAATTAAAGCATTGGCCCCTTATGTTTGAGATCGTAGGATCAAATAATTATAGTGAGGTTATGGTCCAGTTTTCTACTAAAGACCACCGTGGAAAGTGGTCTTTCTTCAGTGGTTCTAGGGCGCATGTCAAATTAACGTCATTACCGAACTTGAACTTCAGATGGTCGCTTTGGCGTTCCCTATTAAATCAAGAAGCAGGCATTTGGACAACAGAAGACGGGTATTATAGCATCTGAGACGGAAAAAGCCTCATCCATGTAATTGTAAGTCGACTCATATTTTGAGGCATTGTTTCTAAAAGGTTGGACAGAAAGAGTTTTGCTGGATATTGTAATTGAATTGAGGTAGTTTTAAATCTCCAATTTGTACAATGTGGCCCTCTTATCATTGGGACCGAGATACCATAGTGAAATGTGTATGATTGTGGAGGAGATGAGTAGGAAGGAATAATGGAAGAGACGCAGAAGTAGGCAACGATCTAGATTTGGTCGGTTCTATCTAGGTGTGTATGATGACGCAACTGGGAACCTAGGAGCATATATATAGTGCGCGGTGCTGGGGGCTGGTCATCCAACATCTAACGCACTCTGTGCTGCCACTGCCTCTCCTCTCTGCGCTTTACTGCCTCTCCTCTCTGGTGCGCTCCACTCTCGCTCTTTGTGAAAGCTCCATCTGTAGCATCTCTATCTGAAAAAGGTAACTAATACACTTTTTTGTCCCTATCTGACTATTATATGTTCACAGAACAAGGAAGGTACATGATGAATTTTAATTTGAAGAGAAATTATAGCCTACTTTCCACAAGTATACGAAGTGGATTCTATACATTTATTTGTTTAAAATGCTGCGTCTCAGATCATTGGGCGAAAAACAAAACTATTTTGCGTTTTCCATTGGTAATTCATTTTCCTTCTAAATTGATTATATTCTTATGGAATTTTGAGGACTGTATTCATATTTTAGCTTTTATTCGTTATTTTTTTAGGATGATAAATCATAGGCATGAAAACAATTATAATACATGATAATGGTAACAAGACTAGATATAAGGGAATGGCTCACTATAAAAGCAGTTTTTCATTGTTGGGAAATGTGATGTTTGACTGTTTTGATTTTGGATTGTTGAAAGAAGTCATGACGGTATTCACCACTTTAGAAATATCTTACGGGGAACTTATCCCATTTAAAAAATACCCATTACATTACACACGAAGTTCTGATTTTATTCATCAACTTTAAATGCAAATATTAAAGAAATTTACTTTTTATTTCACCTAACCAGCAAGTACGGGTTATCCGCGTCTTATATCTGCCACCATGTTCAGTCGTCTTACAAGCACATGCTTAAAGTCGCAGCTGGTTGCGACCAGTCGCGCTCTGGGACACCAAGCAACAGCTTCTCCAGGTAATACTACTCATTATAGCCATTTCATTTTTCATTTCATCTAGCAAATCCAAGCTACGTACCATGGGCTTCTATATATTCTTTGTATTCTGTGTAGCACCTTTCGCCTGTATAGATCTACTATTGGCACTTAAAACTTTGAAAAAGAAACTTTTGAAAGAAAACACTCCAATCAAGTTCCCATGGATGTGCAACACAGTCTAGGTCCAAACCATCAGATCAGATAAGGATGATATATCAGTGATTGGACTACTACTTTGCTAATCGGTTTCCTGGCCTAGGACTAGGCGTTCTAATGGGAATATAATGCATTTTGCTGTCATAATGGAATTATAATGACATTTTGCGGTTTGAGGCGAGAGGCTTTCCCTCCGTTTGAAGGGACTCTCTCATCTTTGGGCCTAGACTGAACAGTATGAATTTTACAGATCCACAAGGAACCATTTGTTTGACATATAACTTTTTTCTCAATGTCACAGTAAAAACTAAACGCCCATGTGGAAAATGTGTGCGATGTTCGTGCAAGGACAACGTTCAGCCAGCTGCTGTTGCTTCTGGTATCTCTAGTGCTAAACGGGAGCATAGCACCGTGGCCATCCCCAAGACCCCGATCAGTACTTTTGGTTCAACTGAAGGCCTTCCGCTTTGGATTAAAGACCCAACATCTCCTAAGGGTGAGTCTTAATCATAGTTTGCGTCTAATGAATTTGTTTGAAAATATAGGCTGATTTCGCTGAGCTTTGGTCGGTGGGAGACGTTACATCCATATAATATACGGCTAGAGCGATTTCTAGGAAAGGAGGTAGAAAAGAAATGGTAGAAAGAAGGTTTTCTTTGTCCAGAATGTTCTCGGAATTTGTTGTTTTACAAACCACTTTACTCATCTGCAGATGTCTGTCCCCCCTCTCTGGATGTCGTCGTATGTGGTTTGTGAAGGTATTTGGGGTGGAAATGTGATTTTGAAGCCTTTTTTAAATTGGGATACCCAGACTTTATTTATAGGCTGAGAAAGCCCCTGTGAGATACTACGTCATTAGCCACAAGCTACTGCGCCAATTCAAGGGAGACCCCACTACATGTAGCAATGAGAATCGAAAGTTTAATTCTGTTTCAGTCTCTTCATATTATGCCTATTGGATGCGCCATTCGTGGAGAAATGAATCACTACTTGAATCATAAGAAAACTCCAAGAGATACAAAAAGAAAACCCAAATTTATTTTCAATAGGATATATGACCAAATTAGTATGTATAAATCGATGATGGCAGGCAGCTCATGATGGACCTTCATAATGAGACATTTAGAACATATTTCACTGCTATTTATTAAATATCTGATATATGGTTTTGAGATTTGGCACTTTCAGGGTTTCGAGTATAGGGAAAACTATGAGAGTATTATTTCTTTTATCTATTTTGAATATTTATTCATCATTTACATATTAATTATGTTACTTAACCAGATTATCTGAAGTTTACTGCACTGGGAGGAGAATTATTTGATATATGTTAATGGTATTTGGCACAAGGGGTTCCGAAGAATTGCTATATTGAAGGCAGTATGTATTATCAATATATAATGAATAATCTAACTCATTTGCATATTTATTAATTTAATTAATTTTTATTTAATCAAAAAATAAAAGTATTTGAGAAAAAATATTTTAAAAGTGAGAGAAAGCGAGGAGGGGGAGCATGGGGAAGACGGGAGGGAGAGGCGGTATCAGACATGGGGTTGGGAGAGAAAAACAGGTATGAAAGATAGAAAAGAGGGGGAGGGAAAGAGGGAGAGGGGGAAGGGTGGGGAGAAAGGGCGACCGGAGGGAGAGGATGTGGGGGAAGGGACAGAGGGAAGGGAGAGAAAGCAAGGAGGGGGAGCATGAGGAAGAGGGGAGGGAGCAGGGGGGGGACTAGGAGATGGGGTTGGGAGAGAAAGACAGGTAAGAGAGACAAAGAAGAGGGGGAGGGACAAGAGGGAGAGGGGGAAGTTTGGGGAGAGAGAGGGACCGTCCGGAGGACGGGCACTTTGCTAGTGATTTGATAAAACTGAAGCAGTTTGTCTCAGATTACGCTTTGAAGCTTTCTTTTACATGTACTGGACTTACCCACTTAACAACTCACCAATTGAATTACATATTGTCTCATTTTTTCTCTAAGGTTGGCTAATTGATGTATTGACCGCAATTAACATACGATTTTCCCTCGATTTGCATCGGATTTCTAGGACTTGCAGCTGAACACGTGCTCGCCAATAATGCCAATGACAAACGCTGGCTGGAAGTCGTCTGGAATGACGGCAGCACGACCCAGCACCCATACCTGTGGTTGCGGGATAACTGCCCCTGCCCAGAGTGCTTCCATCCTACCACCCTCTCCCGCCGTTTCCTCATGAAGAATCTTGACACCGACGTTATTCCAGTAGACACAAAGGTTAATATATTATTCGCTATTATATTAAATTGTTATACGCATATACTTAGCTAAAGAGTTACTCGATCAGGCGATGGAATATTGGCCGGGCCGATTTCTTGTTACATGATTGAACTATGCAAGTAGTAGATACCCCGTTCTAGTATACGCCGTTTACCACCGACAACTGTTTACCCCAAACAACGAAGACCAATGAACTATAATTGGGGGGTGAACATGAACAATACATGCTTAAACAGGCTTTGCTGCATAATGTACTGCATTTAGTATACTTGTTATTGCCCCCTCCCCCTGCATTTGGTATATTTTTATAGGAGGTAAACGCCGCATACTAGAAACCTCAGTACGCGCAGTACATGAAGTTGTTGCGGTTTGTTGCGGTTGCACTAACCACGGCAGCCATCATACTTTTGGTGACCTAAATAGTTGCGCACAGGAACAGACCGACCGCTAATCATGCAGCAAAGCCGGACAAACGTTGGTTTATCGGTCTCCATCATCGAACGTCAAGGGTGAACGGCGTATACGGCATAGATACTACTTAAAGATTATAAACTTTAAATCCTAAAAACATCCGGTTGTCGGTTGTCGTGTAAGTGGATACCGCATTTAAATCCTAAAGTATAAAAATCCTATCAAACCAGCCTAAAACTACCTCTTCGCGAGAATTGAAACCAAGCATTTAAACTTGCATTGGTTCAATGCTCATGCTTCAATTTACTTAGGCCTACATAAAGATATAATACTATACCACACGAACCAGTGTTTGGTTATTTTAACCTTCTTTTGTATTTTCTCCAGGTGGATCGTGCTGATCAGAACATACGTCTCACGTGGTCTGATGGTCACGTAAGTGACTATCCCTTTGCTTGGCTTGAAGGAAGAAGTTTCACCGAGAGATCCCGACAGCAGCGAGACAAATGGCTACCTAGGGAACACAAGTACTGGGGCGCTGAAATGCAGGGGCAAATTCCAACAGCGGCCTTTGATAATGTAAGTTAACCACAATATGTACTTAATTTGGGCATTATCTGTGTATTAGGTTTTGTTTTGTTTGGTTAGGTTGACATTTATAGTCTCTACCTTGACCGGTTGTCCAAGGTATAGAGCTTGAAATGATTAATAACCTCCATTTCTGGTGAGCATAGTCCATTAAGGGAGTGATATTGCCCACTGAAGCCAGCCATTATGGAGCTATATAATGCCCCAAGAATTGCACTGAGGGGAATGACTGTTTAATACTGATAAGAGAGGTTCGAAATTGTCCCAGAATAGACTAAACGGATTAATGACCTCCATTTCGGACAGGATTCGGGCACTGTTGTTGATAATACCCTTGGTTTCACCTCGGGCATTATCAACAAACAGAGCCCTCTCATGGCCCCCAATGTCAATCATTAATCCTTTAATAATCACTCAGCTTCGCTTCTGGATTATGCACCGTCAGTGCATCAGCAGGGCAGAAAGCAAGTACCGTCAGCTACCCTCACTATGAGTCATGCATCCAAGATTCTCTGTGTCTCTTCCACAACTAGCCAACCAGCAGATAAGGATACAATAGCCAGCATAGATTCTACATCTATGACTATCACATTGAAACACTTTATACTTATTTATCAGGAAGGTATTGTCCAGCATATCGCATATTTATAGCGCTTCATGAGAATCGCGTCGATCATGCTCATGGAATGAGTTATTGAACATATATCTATACAGAGATTGGAATCAGTCTAGGATAAATTACACATGTCTACATTGTACATTTGACACTATAAATATAATACAAGTATAGTAATAACATAGTAATAATGACCTCTCCTTAGTTCACTACTATCAAAAGTAGCGGTCGGATCAGGCTCCATAAAATTAAACCTCGATTTACATTTCAGATCATGAGTGATGACAAGGCCTTGTACGAATGGATCAATTCCCTAGAACAAACAGGATTATTCAGGATCCAGGGGGCACCACAGAATGAAGGCGTTCTCACCGAGTTTGCGAAGAGGATTGGCTTCCTCAAAACTACTCACTTCGGGTACGTAAATAACATATGAATTCCGTCAATATTCAATGTTCATACTTAAACTATTGATACAGAATGGTCTCCTGTTATATTTGATATTATTGTCATGGCAACATGAAATACCGATCCAGTTTGAGGAAATATTTAAATCATCGCGCCCAGGAGACACCCATATTATCCTGTTTTTTCAAAGAAGAGAAGAAAAGAGCGAATGTAACTCCGATGTGATAAGCTCTTGGGAAGAGGTTTTGTTGATAGATTGAATAAAGATATATTGTTAAAAGAATATTTATATTAATTGGCCTAGACATAATAGTTGTTCTTCGTTGATTACAGTGATTTATGGGAAGTCAGGACACGGGCGAACCCGAGTAACCTGCAGTACACAACGGCCACCCTGGGCTTACACATTGACCTCACCTACTACGACTACACTCCTGGGGTAGGCATGAGATTAGGATAAATTTGTTATAACAAAACATATTGTGATGATCACATTCGTAGGTCATACCGTAGTACGCTATCAATATTAATCAGTGACTTAATCTGTGAGTAAGTACATTTGTAAGTATACCATGGCGGGCCCCCCAAAAGCACCAACCACGGCAGCCATCATACATTTATTTAGGTCATAGGAATAAGGCGCTATAAGCTATCCCTTTGCAATCGCTCCTCGAGTAAAAGCTACGCGCGGCTGTGGCCGGGAAGGAAGGCAGGGTAGCCGTCAAAACTTGTGGGCCGAGAGGTTGGGCGGATATGCTTAGGTCTAAGGCCGAGAACATATTCTAAACATTGTGGTCTGCTGCCATTGAGGTGTAATATCAACTATGCAGGGAGATGAGACCAATAGCTTCATTGTCATCACACGGCCTTCGTTAAGGGAAAGGCCGATCAACCCCTTTCAAAGAACCGTTCTAAAATATTAACGCCCTTCAAACCTGCATACTACATTATACTACTAATAGTATTATTAGAATTTTATGGATTTAATTGACATAGAGGGTGAACTAAATGAACTTGTTTTTTCTTTTGTTAATAGGTACAACTCTTGCACTGCATAAAACAAGCCAAATCAGAGGGAGGAGATAATCAATTTGTTGACGGCTTCCATATTGCTCAACGAATGCGGGAGGAGCATCCCGAACATTTCAAGCTTCTGACCGAAGTATTGATGGACCATTATGACTTGGGAGAAGAAACAAACGGATCCAAATTCTTCAAGCTCCAGAGACAGCCTGTTATTAGGTAGGGTGACATTTACTATCACTTTCATTATTTTAACACCAGGGATAAAGATACAATAAGGGTCGGTCAACAACCAGTACTATTAGTTAATAATCAGTCTACACAATCAACGATTATGCAAAAGGACCTCAATGGGTTAAGGATCTTAATTTCTGCTCAATATATAAACATTTCAAGGAACAATTACATTCGTTTGCATCTTTTCGCAAACAATCTGTGTCCATGTTTTGAATAAAAAGACTGTTGAAATCAGCTGAAAGTCTGACTATTAAAGGTGTGCATGAAATCAGAAACGATTAAATCCCAATATTTATATAATTTTTATTATTATTTAGGTTTGACCGTTATGGCAAGTTCGACCGCATCACGTACAACAACATGGTGAGGGATAACGTTCTCTGCGCACCAGTAGAACTAGTCAACCCACTCTACAAGGCAATGAAAGTATTTGATGATATGCTTCATGATCCAAGCAACCACGTAGTGAACAAAATGGAGCCAGGTACATATAACCCTTCTTGAGTTACAGAAAATGTTTTAAAAAATTTATGCAGGCCGTATTTGGCGTGTGATGAATTAATAAGGGGTGGTAAGCCTGAGAGCTCGACGCACCGCTGTTGCACCGTTGTGTGGGCGAGCGCGCGGCGGAGGCAAGAGCGGTTTGACCCAGATAAAAGTATGATGGCTCCCGTGGTGAGTGCAAAGCCTGGGAGCATCGCTTTGCTTTTTAGATCAGACCGCGCGGGCCTTCTGCCTATGTTAAAGCATATAAAATTAGAAATGTCTAGTTTTTAATCGATTTTTAAATTTAGGGGTATGGGAAAAGCCAAATTTGGCATGAGGTACCAGAAAAGTTGTAGAGGGTTGTCCACCAATATGTTATAATGGATGTAACATAAAGGAGTGAAGAACTTGTAGAGTATGAACGTTGGTTTATTGCCGTATAAAGATGGCGTGTACCAGGTGTAATAGGTAATGGCAAGATCCGTTTGGGTGCGCGTAGCACCTGTTAAATACCTGACTGGATTACCGTCAGATAATCCCTTCCCGGTAATTGACAGGTGCAGCGTGACCAATAGAAATGCAGTATATGCCAGTAATGAGCTAGCCTTCATAGGGGTAGGAGCTAGTAAAATGAAAATTATAGGTATGACACAACGAGGTATAACACTGCCTTAAATGACGTGAAAAAAGCACAAAGCGGTCCGATACATATTTACTAGTCCGTTATATCTCTATAACCGGGCCGGAAAACGGCACAATCGTTGAAAATTTTAAAGTTGAATCGCTCTTTCTCTGAAGGTATTTTAGTATCTAATTTTCGGGTACTTCATGGAATAAAAAAAGGAACCAAATTATTATTTTTTCCCTGACCCATGACTGCTAGTCAGATCCTAGGTCTATGTTACCTTTCTATAATTTGAACCGAAACTTTAAAAAATGTGTTATTTTCAGGTGACATTACCTGCTTCCACAACTACCGAATCCTACATGGAAGAAGCGGATATCGCCAGCTAGAGGCTGGGGACAGGTTCCTCCAGGGAGGCTTCCTGGATTGGGATGAGATGTACTGCAAACGCCGGGTCCTCCAGATGATGCTGGACCTGAACTAGAAGGCTCTAAAGAGGGCTTCCTTCAAACCAAAGACAAGCCATAGGCAGTGTTATACTGAAACGTCTTGGTTGGATGAAAATGTGGACACGACCAATCATCTGGCAATAATATGGGGAACCATATAATATATGCTGGACTTAGTATGGGATGTCTAATCACATTTTCCCGTGTGTCTCTTAATCTTCAGCATTTGACAATGGCATTAGCAGGTGAAGACTGATAGGGAGGTCAATTGCGAACAGTCTGCGTATATATGATAGCAGAAAATTTGAAGCATCGTGGTCTACTATAAGAGTGTCACGATTCACTCGCAACTGTTTCAAAACAAAATCAACGCAGTTCCAAGGTCTGAAGAGTAAAGATACCCATGCATATTCGTGATTTGTGCGCTGGATAATGCCGCTTGTGTATGGGAATTGCCATAAGTGAGGGTTACTTTCAACCACACCAAACTGTAGACTAGGTCTGAAAGCTTTAACGGTGATATTATATAAGTTGAATCTGATAAGAATCGGTGCGTTACTCAAGTGACTCTGCACAATTAATTAAATTTTCTTAGTTAACTTTGTTTTATTACTATTCACTGTCCTCTGATACGCCTTGACTATGACTGGTGATTAATACATTGTTCACAGAGGGAGAACATATTTAATTACTGTATATTTTGAATGGTGTAAATATAAATGAGCGATTCAATCAGTCGACTACTAAGCATTTACCTGCTCTATTGATATCGGTGAGCTGGGGTATGGTATCTGAGATGGATCCAGCTATGTACATGTGTATATATATCATAGAAGTTGGCTCCGGGTCGACTGCTTTCCTAAACAAGGCTATCTTGTTATTTAAAAGGAGAGTTCTAAGATTCATATAAGAAATTGTATTTATTAGAAAACATGTTCATAAGTGTCATATTTGACATGCATTTTAGCAGATTTAGGAGGGAGCCCGACCTTGAATGGCCTAATTGCTTTTGCCACATAATTGGCTTTAACTATAATCGGCAATTGAGATTCAACAGGCAATATCAATTATTAGATTATACATACCATTTAAATTATGGCAGCTTTGAAAATGTGATTGATTGTATATATATCTCAACTTTTTTTTATAAATAAACGATTAACATTATAAATGACTTAACTTTATTAATATTATTCCCCGTGTTACGTCATATCCGCACATCAATTCATATCCAAAAGAATCTAATATTTTGTTGCATATGTATCTTGAATGTACCCCATGTATTTTGCCGCTAGTCATACGAAAATGGAGTTATAGTGCGGTAGGTTCCGATTGTAATTCAACTGCATAACAAGGCAGTCGGATAGAGGAAATGTGATAGCTTAGGGCTAAAAGCGTTGGTGGCTCCGCTGATACGGGTACTGGTATCAAACACACACCTATGCAATGAATGACATTTTCATTCCCCCGGCAAAACCCTCGCTTTGAGTTAATCCCATGGAATTCAATTTTGCACTTAACTAGACGAAGATGGCGGGCAAAACTCCCCATTTTTTGGGGCACCTAGCGAAGGAGAGAAATGTGATACCACACCAAAAGACACCGTGACACGAATCCCTCGTATTTTGTTACAAAGCGATTTGACATTTTCTAGCATCATTTAATTCAATGAAACAAATTCCTGGAATCAAATTGATGTATATTGCTCTGATGGGAGGAACAAAGAACAATGGAGACGTATATTTGGTTTCAGGTTTTTCTTTAGTTTCATAGCAAAATATTCATTCAAGTATGTTAGTCCATGTACAAGCAAAAAGCAAATAATACATATTAATGTCTGGTAATCAATTACAAGGGAAATGATATAACATGATATGGACATACATGTGTCATTCTTAATGTAATGAAAACAAGAAAGGAAATTGAAATTATTACCTGCGAACGAGCCAGGTCTAGTCATATAGCCTACGATATTAAACACCAAAAGGATTCGGATTGTTTAAAGTTTTAGAAGTTATCCAACTTCATATCTATATCACACAATCATTTGGAGCTACATATTATATTGATACATGGCAAATTATTCAGTCAGAATTGACCTGTAATGATACGAATGCGTAAACATGTATACATACCGGTAAACATATAAATATATTATATGCAGACAACAAAATTCTAGGTATCCCACTACTCAGAATTCATAATAAAAATATATCTCAGCTGCTCCCATTTTGTAATTGTTGGGATTCTTGAATTTTCCATGGCAACTCTAAGAGTCTAATGTATACAATGTCATGTAGTATTTAGCAGCCAAGATCTAACTGGCCCAGTAATGACGGCTAACATTTCTAATTTTCTCTCCCATATATTCAGATACAGATAAAGGAATAAATACCTGTATACGGTATACTTCTACAGATCAGACTGCATATACAATCAACCGAATGGAGTATGTACGCAGTGCAAAATCTAAAATCCTATTCATATTTCGGATCTAAGTACACGATGGTATATTACTCGTGGTTCTAAACATGTCTCATGTAGTCAGGAATGTAAGCCCTCAAAATTGAACATTGTGTAAGCAAATAGGCAATTTGATATCTTTTGATAACGCTCATCATCCTTCCCTTCGTAGTTAGTGTTTGTTTATTTATTGCATAGGAGTACATGGCGACATCTGGGACTGATCTTGGTAACATGCGCAAGACGGAAATTAGGACTGAGATTCTGGTCAATCATTTCAATGAAATCAGCTTTAACCAAACTAAAGAAGCTTTTTACTATACATACTCATAACACCATAAAACCTTGTGGCATGTGCAAAACACCACATTCACACATATAATAGTATACGTGTATGTATGCAGAGTTCCCAGTCTAGGGAGACTGACATTTGACTGAGACATTTTAATGCTCAAAATAAGGACTGCAAATGTGCTGGAAAAGGTTCTGTTGATTGTGTGTGTGGAGGGGGGGGGGGTTCTCCCGCCAAGAGAATTGTGAAAATATACTCGTTAAATGAGGCTTTCTAGTGCATTTGAACTGAATGATGAAGCCGATGGGGAAATTATTAGGTCTCTACAATTTTAATGACTCAAAAACCAAATTTAATAACATTTAAGGACATTACAAAATTATTTTCATATTTAATGATTTCTAATGATGCGTGGGAACCTTGCATACGTCAGATACCAGGCAGAAAGCGATGTACATTGAAGATTAGAAATAGTACAAGTCAGAAAGTATTATTCTATTTTAGTTACAGAAAAGGCATGTCAATATTGAAGGATATGTGTGTCGACCCATTTATCTATACATGCACTGAGTACAATGTTTATTGAATAGGAAAGAGAATATCTTCATAGTATGGAGAATATATCGTCTATGAAAAACCGTTAGTTCATTTTAGGCACAGATGAAACAAGTGAGATTCCACAAATATCCGATTTAAAAGAATAATGTAAATCCACTAAGCAAAATTGAAGCATTGTCTTAGAGACAATGACATAGCGGGTTTTCAAAAGGCCGTGTCATAACTTACTCAATATACAAATCAATATAGTTTCAAGATATAAAATGTTTGATAGATGTTGAATATATCTGTATGCAATTACAACCGTCATTTTTATTATTGTGAACATAAAGAAATCATAATATAAACATGACAAGTGTATACATAATATATACATATAAAATGCTCTTCTATACCGTATCTATATTTAAACAATGTCAAGTCCCTCAGTACATTAAGTTTCATATGGACGTAAGTACCAAAAGAGTTAAAAACGTAAACTGTATTGAGAACAGAGGGAGGGACTTACCAAGCATCAGTATCAGTTTAGGTATCAGTCATTTTGAATTTGGTGCTCAGAAATGATGCTTTGTTAAGGCTTACACATTCTCTAGTATTACGTTCAGACTTGACTATAGGTACCATACATAGTCCAATACATGTAGCTGATGGACACTGCTTTGGCTCATAAACCGCTGAGGTTTTTGCTTTTTGGTATACAGTACATATTATTGAATTTTCGGCTAACTCCGAGAGAGTTTGCGAGATAATATGAAGAGATACAAATGAGAAAGTAAAAGTCTAAGAACAAAGAAGCTGTCATGAAAATGCATTTTTTGGGGGAAGAAAATCAGATCCTGTGCAATGAAATAAGGGGAATAAAAAATTGACTTTTTGTATCACAGAAGCCCCTACTAAATATCACCTCGGGGAACGTCCTCTTCCACCAGAACTCCATAGGTCTGAAAGGCAGAAGGTGCAGGGACGTTAGCACATATTTATAAGATAGTGTATGATGTACGAGCGAACGAGAATAAAGACGTGTATGATATGATATCTAAAATGCGTTTTACTTTGAATACTTTAACAGTAAACAAGACTACAATATGTTTAACTCTAAAGGTGTCAAAGTATTCTGGTATTAAGAGTCCCCCACTCCACCCCAAGAAATACATAGGCTATAGGATTATGTGGTGGCTTGAAATGTTCTCTGTACTGATTTAAAGGGAATGGGCAAAGGAGAAACGGATATTTCAGTTATGAAAAATAAGTTCATGTGATGTGTTGGGTATTTATCCAAATTAAATACAATGTGGCATCTGACTAGGAGAAGAAACCGTAGATGAAAAAGAGAGTACTAGAAATAGGTGGAAACAATTATATCCAACTTACATCTTTCCTCTTTCTAACAAACGATACGATGACGTAGATAAGGACGCAGAGGATAATGAGAGCACCTAGGGCAATGGCAACATAACTAGCTATTTCTAGAATCTCGATGGGTTCCAGGGCAGACTTTAATTCGTCAGCAGTGTTGGGATCCAACTCCGCGCTCTAGAAAAGAAAAGAAATTCAGAATTAATATGCTACAATGGATAATTTAGTTGGTACTGAATTTCAATATATATCGTAGTGAGTACTTTCTTTATTCGATCAAAGTCGGTGAAAATCTCGAGGTGGGATAGATAAGGGTTCCACAATACAAAAGAATAAATAAACATGCGATTCTTGGCTCTATCTAGTGTTAGAAATCCTTGCCTCGTTCAGCCATAACATTGGGAATATCGTCATGTTAAATCCTCTGGTATCTCTGAAAAAGAACAGTTTATACAATTAAATGCGAAAACAGCATTCAAAACTTCTATTTTTAAATTTTAGTTCTTGCTCTTGTGATAAAATTGTATGAGTACGTCAAATAAATGTTTCAAACCATCGGATAAACTCATGAATATAGTACAAAAAGTCTTACTTGAAGGCCTTCAAATTAGTGATTTTGGCATTTAGCTGAAGCTTTTTGGCAACCTTCAATGATGCACCAGTATTCTGAAAAAGAGAAACATTGTGATTAAAAAGTGGCCTAATTGTTTTTTAATCGAACCATGACTTTGATATAAGTGAATATTACAACACAATAGTTTGAACCGCTACCCAATGTATTCCTGGAACAACCCCGTTAATTCACAGACTATTAACTACTACACTAAAGTCAGCATAAATTTGAAGTTTCACAAAGTAGAAGTAACTAGAAACCGATAATTTAATAGGGACTTTTTGATCGGTGGAATATACAATGTAGTGAATTAGGGATGAAAGGCGTATATATATAAAAAAAAAAATATCGACTAAGGAATGAACTAGACACAATATTCTCAAGGGTGGCGTAACATAGGCCTTTGTCGCGTAGCTTTTCAGTCTGTCTCAACCTCTATCACTAATTCTCATCCATTCCTACTTGGTGCATCCACTTTAGAACCTGGAAGGTTCCATGTACGCTGGTGACACTCACCGGTTCTATGTCCATGAAGGTGGCATACTCTGACCTGGGTTCCATGCCATGGATGGCGTTGATGTAGTTAGGAGATCCCTGGTAGAAGTGTGGCTGGGATACGATAATGGGTGCAGACTTGCATGACGATACATCCAGAACGCCAGACTCCAAACACTTGGGTACGCAGAAGCCAGCGTTGCCTGGGTTCTTTACATGGTCCATGAACACGGTAGGTGGCGGTACAAAGTGATACGTCTTAATTCCCTGTACACTGTTGGTCAAGTTGTAGTCAACGTAGATGGATCTAAGAGGAGATACAAGTTCAAACCAAATGAATTGCTGGAAAAGAAGGTGATCTTATCTCGGATCGGACACTGTACAAAGCGAAACATTTTTTTGACAAGATGATGTGTTTGTACAGTAGAAATAGTTCATAATCATATAACCATAAAGTGTGGGAAGATAATTACATGTTGAAAAAAATTGTGAATTTAACAAGTGGTACTTTAGCTCAAGGGACCGATGTAAAACACTCCACATACTCGAATAAATATAATTATTGGGGGCTTTGTGCAAAAATACCAACCTGCATATATCAGAAGAGAAGATGTACAGCCGTTCTGTTGTTTTAATGAAGGGGTGCCACATACTGCCATCTACAATTTCAACAAATCAAACCAATATCAATTAGCAATCGCAACATGTTATCGCTGTCCCACAAGGTCTTCACTTGCTCTTTTTAATAACCCACAACTGAGGAAGGTAAAAGGAAAACTGTAAACGGAGAGTAAAATACTAATTTTACCTGTTCCATTCAGCATATTACAATAGGAACTGTTCCAGAAATGGAGGGACCTGCAAATATAGGATACACTGGTAAGTTAAGCGGGTTTTTCCAAAGTGCGCTTTGAAATGTAAAGTGCCGTAAATGTTGACAAAAGTAAAGCATTTTCCATTACTTAATCCATACATCAAATAATGTACGCCTTTACATGTACTACATGCATGTGTATGTATGTACATGTATAAATGTATGCATGGGTGTATGAATGTGTGCATGGGTGTACCGTATGTATGCATGCACGGTTCCATGTATGTACTATATTGAATTTTTAGAGTACGAACTACGCACGTATCATTGTTCCAGGTGACGTATTCATTTAAGCGTTCAAGTTGATCCATTCCAGTATATACTTCATACACTCCATCATCACTGCCGTTTTTGGTCGGCTAAACGAAAAAGATGAGACCAAATAGGATTAACATTATTGATATTGAGCTGAAACCGGGCGTATTAAATTTACTTTTACTTTATAAGGAGGATTGAATAGACAATGAATCTGAATATGGCAATGTGCCTTAATTAAACAAAGAGACTAGCTCCCGTATCAACTATCCATACTGAATAATCATCAAAAGCCGAAATACTAAAGACGGAAACGTTTGAATATATGATCAGGGAAAGGGGGTGGGGTTAGGTGGGGCATCGCCTGTTGCTAGCCAGAGGTTTTACCATTCGAGGATAACAATCCCCATCATGTATTACAAACAGCTCTTATAGGAAACATACACGGTGCAACGGGTAGTAAACAAGTAATACTCACTCCTGTGAACAAACCCACAGTCGTTGTGAAGTTGTAACCGAGATACTTCTCAGTGTAATGATTTATCTTTTCAAGGACCTTTTCTTTGTAGCCCCAGAGAAACTCGTGTACTGTGTGCTCCTCAAACAGGCGCTCTTCCTCCGCGGACAAGAACGAGGCAATTATACTCAGTGCAAGACCGGGAATCTTTTTCTTCTCCAATAGGGCTGCCACAGTCTGTAATACAATTCAAAACCGAACATGTCGGAACCGTGAGAACCCACGAGTAGCGTACAGTGCTGCTAGATTTAATGTAAATAAATTTGAATGTAATGTTCATTTATAAACCCCAACAAATAGATTTTACATGTGTAAACAATTATTTTTACACAATATACAGAAGAGATAAAATAGTTCATATCAGACTCACCAAAACAGGTAGGTTCACTGTGGTAAAGGATTCATTCGACAATCCAACAGACATCTCAGGCACAAATACGTAGGCTTTGGATTCACGATATGAAATTCGAGAACTATTGGCCAGAAATGCCATTTCTTTTTTCGTCCTCACCTCCCTGGAAAGGTAGAATATTATGTCAGTGCAATCAATAGAATAGGTCGCCGCTCCTTTTTACACAACATTTTGATGATTAAAAATTTCAGCAAAGGCAGGGAGCCTGGGGCCCGTTGCTCCGCATTCTCGCTAACTATTTCCCCATTGAAAGTGTATGGAGAAATAGTTAGCGAGAAACGGAGCAACGGGCCCCTGGAGGTATATATATATATTCTAAGAACTAGATACTCTTAGTATAGATCTCTGGAGGAATATACCTCCCTAGAGGTATAATACTAAGATACTCTTAGTAATATACCCCCTGGCAAAAGATACGCCAAGTAATACATAGTGCACAATATGCTGACACTACGTATGTCAAGGTTTTATATTTATAAAAGAAAATTTATTCTATGAAAACAAGGTATGGTTGTTCCGAGTTTCTAAGAGAACAAAAATTCAGCTTAAGAACGTTAAGGACAGGGTGAAATTTAATATTTCGTGTTTAGAGTGACTTCTCCAAATGGGAGCATCCTTTCAGTAATTTATAAGAAAGTGTCAATAAAGAATTAAAATAAGAGGTAAATGAAAAGAAACAACAGTAAGCTAGCCGTTGGACAGTATAAAAGGTTACGAACTTATTGAGGACACATGCTTTAGGTAAGTCTAACATGGAATAAACATGGTTATGAATAGAACAGGGAGAAAATAAAGAAAATAAAAGAGAGGGTTATATTTTTCGATGTAAAATATGCACTTAAAATGACACCACTCAAAATAGAAAGCACATCGCTAAAAAAGATTATGTAAATAATGTCTATCTTTCCTTCATAAAGAAGTAGTTTCTATATATATAATGTAGAAACTACTTATTACGGATGAGTAAACAATACTAAACACTGAACGTATCAGAATTTAAAGAGATTATAGGGTAATTTAATAATTTCAGGGCTTATTGTAGGAATGTTACGCAGACTTCAGAGCATTGAACCGTAACCTCATCCATGATCTATGAACAAGATCAGTATTGATCAACACGGGTCACAATATCAATAATGGTATTCAAACAAATTTATCTCCAGTATTTGACTGACACTATTCCTTCATATCATTTTGTCAGTCATAAACAGGAAGCATTGAGCACTATAGTGACTACCAGGAATATACACAATAAGCACCAAATTGCCTTAAGTGATAATTTTTTACAGAGATTTTGATCGTATACAGAATAACATAATAATTTTCTATTCGTTTTCACTCTAATACAGCCGGCGTTTTCTCAGGCAACAGTATTGAGAACGCCAGCATAATTTCAACAATAGGTTCTTTTCTTTCTAGGTTAATCAGCATTTAATCTCCCAATGGTGTCTCGACCAAAGGTAGAAGCTCGATCAGTCATAGTAGCCGCAACGAGGTCATGAAAAGATCCCTTTTAAATGTACTGTGTAGGATGGGTTTGCTCCGGTTACTTCTCTCATGTGATTCTGAATCATCACTTTCGGTTTGATGCAATTATTCAGTAAGCAAGGGACATTGATACGGAGCGACCATTGGCACATGATGGTTAAGTGGTAACAATTACAACCCCCTGCCCCCCCCCCCCCCCCCCCCCCGCCCCACACACACACAGACAAAAAAAACCACGGCACGTGAGGCAGATAGACCTGCCATGTCAGCTTGCTGTCTGCTGAATTCAGTCAATCCATTTATATTGAGGTTAATCTAAGCACGATAGTATGGACAGGCTGTAATGCTTCTTTAGAAAGCTTAAATTTAGGGGACGTCAATCATATCCTCTGCGATAACCATCACTTCAAGATGCAGAACAATCAATCCATTTACCCTGCCACTTAACACATAGTTTATCATTCAGCGGATACATAACAAAGACACACTATACAAGAAATTGAAACCATGATATCCAAGCGATGGTCCGTAATCTACACTAATAAGAGACAAAGTAACAGTGAGTAATACAAAGTCCCCTACATCTTTGTTATTGAAGTGCGAACGTGATGTCTAAGCGTGCCCCGACCCCCCCCCCCCTAACCCCCCCCCTCCCCTCCCACACACGTAGGCCGGGGTTAAATAATAGGGAGATTTAGCAACCACAACGCACCTACACAACACTAACGCATCCACTAACTATTTGTACATTATTACCGTTGTAGGGATATCTCGAGCGGTGCTAAGCTACGCCAGGCCTCTCGAGATATCCCCACAACTGTAATAATGTACAAATAGTTAATGGGTCCGTTAGTGTTGTGTCCCTATCGTCGTTTATCCCCGGATCTCCCATGAGTTACTTTAGTGCCGACATCACATCCATTAAAAGAATCCACAGAATACACATAAATGGGATGGCAGCGCATGCAAAGATAACGATACGCGTTATGATCAGGGTGGTGAAATATTCTATAGGACCTTCCTGTTATAATCGACTAAGTTAGTCAAGAGATATTAATAAAAATTAATGCAATATTATGTGTTCAGTGTTTCTGCCAGTGGATAATTTATAACAACAGGCAGGCGCCTTAATAAGTGTTTTATTACCCACCTGTAGGTGTAGGGACCTCTCTGGGTTACATTGGGCTTGTCCCCTCGGTCTATCACCTGCCAAGGGTTGGTGACATTAAACACCCAGAATTGCATGTAGACTGTGGCAGGAGGAGATTTCCAGTTATCAAAGGCCGCGGTGCCATTTTTCAACCTCACTTTCTGAAATTAAGAAAGATATTATTCAATATGTTAATACATTCTCGAATAACAGGGATTGGATACAGGAAGATATTGTTAGGGTTCATTGTGGTGAAAATTAAAACAGGAAAATATGATATTTATAGATCTGTGATCTGTGAAAGCTATGATATTACGCTTAACAATATATTCAAGATCAGGAGCTTTTGCCTTGCCTGTTATGTTGTTCTTATTCCGTAATGCCAACAATATCAAATTTAATTTTTAAACTTTTTTTATTTTTGTTATACTTGCACTCATCTAAAAAAAATACTGGATTCATAATTTACCAGAATTTATACATATAAATGCCGAAATGTGACGGGATATGCCGTAAAATAAATGATAGGTGCTAAGGGTTGACACGATGTTAATTATAGTTTTTCTTTATGAAGTGCATTTGAGTATGTAACATGTGTAGTAAAATACTTCGTAAAGGAAACTTCTAAGACTTCTAAGCTTCTCATATTTGTGTTACCATATTAGCTGCTATACCTTTGAATAAATCAGCCTCTGATCTTACGTGTATACTATTACATCTGGCAGATAAGACTTAGAATAATTGTAACGCGAATCTTTGAAGCCAGCACAACACCTCAAAGCAACAGCTTGAGATCACACAGCATAGCGTTGGGGCACCGTCAATGACTTAAAAGTAATATACCTTACATAATACACTATCACAGGCGCGTTTGTAGCAAAACGCAAATTTAATGTTTAGTAAACCTGTCCGAATAAATCACCATTAACTTTATTTTGAAGGAAAAACTGTGTTTAAAGGTCCAATGGAATTAGTGGAAAAAAATCTGTATCTATAGTCGATATAGGTATATGAGTATATGAATAATGTATGGTTCTTTAGGTTTATTAAAAAAAAAAAAAAAAAAAAAAAAAAGGGGGGGGGGGGGGGGGGGAATTAGATTCATAGGGATTCAACCGATATTTAAATTGGTACCAAGTAAAGGTAGGCCTATCTGAAAAATAAATTGCAAACCCACGGCTTGGAATGACAGCTGGAAGCATCTAGAGTGATTTAAATCGAGTCCACTTTTTGAATTTGGGATATGAGGTTAATCTGAGGCTGAGCTATATTATATGGAGGTGAACGGGCAATCTTGATTACCGGTACATTGTAGAAGAATCGTACTTTGTACATTGTAGAAGAAGTTCCCCTGTCCTTAAATTAGGAGACGCAGTTTTACCTGAGGGGGGGGGGGGGGGGGGATTATAAGTATCTAGGTAAAGCAAGGGGCTTTCCAGCCTCACGAGCCAGGGCAGATTCTACTAAACTAATCTGTCTTGATGGAGGAACGAAACTGAAAGACATCCTGCGTTTCGGAGGATGGGGGCTTTCAGGAACACGTCCCAGCTGTGCCCCGAGGACATAATCACATTCCTGGGATAGTGAAACAGGGGCTTAATTAATTCTTGATAACTTTTGTATATGTAATATAGTATATTGGTTCCATATATAGAGAAAATCGAACGACGTGCTAGCAAGAATACTTATTGGACGAGATTGAGCAGCAATTGAGTCCATTACCTAGCGTTGAAGTCTGTTCCATTCACTATTAATTTATACTTATATTATAGGCCTTACAGTTACACATCGACATCGACCTAACAAATATCTAGTCCTTAGCGACAACAATTCGTCCATATTACTAAAAATTAACTGACAAACAACAAAAGAATTTTCTAAGCGACAAACGATAATTGTTATTTCTTGGTAGGCCCAAGTGATGGACAATTATTGTTATGACATTATGTAACACAAATTTGTCCTAAAATCATATCATTTATTTTAACGTATTCCATTCTATCAAACCCTCATGCAAGGTCATGACATTTCTTTTAATACTATAGCCTACTGGATCTAGCCGTGAACATGCTGTAATTGATGTTGATCAGAACTTATAACATCGTCATCGTTTCCAGAAAGCGTTCCTATAGCCTATAGGCTATAGGCTTTAATCGAGTTATTACATAATTTTTAAAATTGATAACAGATACGACTCATATCTGTCATCAGCTGATATCCGAATGCACAAGTCCACAAAGAGCAGATAAATTCATTCAATCAACTTGAGAGATGTACGCATTATTTTCATGTATATCACAATTCATATAAATATTATGCCAATACATGAATTAATGACAACTGACATGAGTCATGACGGTCATGATAGAAGTCAGAACTACCGTTTCGTCTTACAAAACCACATTAACGCTAACCTAACTTACCTCCTCAATCGTGTGTGTAATAATCGCTTGTCTTTCAAACAAAAGAACAATCCCGGAAATAAGTAAAATGAATCCCAATACTGCAACAACAACAAGGCCTACGGTCTTTTTCTTTCCCATGGTGTCCAGTAAAGATAATTCCTGGTTCGGTACTATCAAACTCCTACTTTAGCCCGGTCGGCCTAGATATCGGATCAACACAACTCACGTGTTTGGACGTCATGTGACCCTATCTTCCCGGATGCATTCGGTAAGTTAGGATAAAAATATGATATTGTAAGTAAACCACATTATAGTTTTTTCTTTCCTTCTTTGAAAAAGAGGGGTCAAAAACAAAAGATATAGTTTAAATTTGGTTTACATTGAGGGTCATTTACATTGGTAACATGGATAGAACGGATTAGCAACTAAGCCTATAAACGAACACGCATTAATGTCGTAAACTATTCTGGATCGAGGTAGACGACAGTGAAGATACCCAAGGAAGATGACATGGTTATCAGGTCATATTTGAACATATGTGTACCCTAAAAATTGCAGTGGCTAATTTTATTATAGTCTCTCCACAGACCCTATCCACAAGTGGTGGCACAGCAACATCGAACCCCTTTCCGGCAAAACCTTCCCCGCTAACTTCAAAAATCTTAAAAAGAAAATGGATAGTCCACAAACTCAAGACGGCAGAGTAGAAAAGACAAATGGAAAGCCCGAAGGTGCGGGAGGCAAAGGAGACATCGTTTCTGAAGAGAGTGACGTATCGGCCAAGGAATTGTGTACATCTGCTAGGTGAAAAGTTTTACTTGTTTCTGCTTTAGGCCTAGGCCTAACCCTTTCCCGAGCAAGCAGCGGAACCTTGCCCTTGGTCCTTACGATAACGCGCCGGCTGGCTGAAAGTGGCTTCAGTGACTTCGCATCTCTGATTGTGCAATGACTGTTGTAGCTGGAGCCGTCATGAGAAGGCGGGGTCGGGGATGCTGTCACAGTCATATAAAATGTGACCTAACATAATCCATACTTGGTTAAACTAACCCTAAACTAAAGCTGACTCTACATCATTCATTGAATTTCCATTTGCATTGGCGATAATCATCTCGTTTTTAGGATTTTTGTTCTGTTTTCCCCTTTATTTATGATTATCTTGTGAGATCTCGTCTAGTTTCTCCGGTTTTTTTCTTATATTTTTTCTTTATCAAAAATATATTTAAAACAATTTTTTTTTATTTATTGGAAAAAAACCTGAGTGAACTTTCTGGGCTTCCGTAGTACGAGAGTGTTGGCCACAATGTTTTGCTTAATTCGACGCCCATATTTTGCAAACTTAGATTATGTCAATGTCTGAATTTTAATTAAGGAGTTGTGCTTTGATGCAGTCATTTACTTTTGCAGGGATCCTAACGTCAAGAGAGCAGATTATTTGGAATGGCCTGAGTATTTCATGGCCATTGCCTTTTTGTCAGCCCAACGAAGTAAAGACCCATCTTCTCAGGTAAGGCATTTTCTTTAGAAGCCAAGTCTCGGTTCATTGTCAGTTGACAAAATGATTGAAAGCAGTGATGTATACATACGTCTTAGTGTATATGTACAAAATTATTTTGATTATTATTTGTTTTATTATGATGTTACTCGTAAATTAGGTATTATTTGTACTAAATTTAGCCACATGATAGTGTGTGAGATCGCATGAAATGAGTCAACGAATTCACTGTGCCAGTAGCCGTGAGGGTGTTTAAACTGTTGTGTCTGAATCGTTATCAACCTTTGTCCCAAATTATCGCATTTCAGCAATTAACACATTTGGTCATATTTGTTTGAGCAAGGATTTGGTCAATCCACTTTATTCCCCAGTTTCATTGTAACTGTTATATTGTATAGTTCATTTTAATAATATACTAATTGTTATATTGTAAAGATTGGACACTCGGTGGTTTTGTGTATTTCCAGCTGGCAATATAATATTGATTATTGTGGCCTCGAAATTCCAGGTTGGAGCATGTATTGTGAATGAAGAAAACAAGATTGTTGGAATAGGCTACAATGGCATGCCGAACGGTTGTAGTGATGACTTTTTGCCGTGGCGTAGAAAAGCAGATGACCGACTAGACACTAAATATCCATATGGTAAGCCTCTTAATTTGAACATTCAATATAAATATAATCATTTTGAGTACTGCACTACAGTAGATCTTTTTCAAATTGATAATTTTATATTGGAAAAGACCAACATAAACAGTATTAATATTTTTTTTAAATGGCTATCATCGTTACATTTACATTGGTACACCTGGCAGCTCAGGTGAATCATTCCAGAGTGGTAGCGCATCGGGCACGGCAACACGTATCCCATTACATTGAATAAAACATTTTACAGAATATATGTACACCTTTCTTACTTTTTCAGTGTGTCATGCTGAATTGAACGCAATTCTAAATAAAAACTCTGCTGATGTGAAACGTTGCACGATATATGTCGCTCTGTTCCCTTGCAATGAATGTGCAAAACTTGTCATTCAGTCGGGAATAAAGAAAGTGATTTATATGTCCGATAAATACCATGATGTCCCTGATTTCATCGCGTCCAGAAAACTTCTTGATATGTCTGGTGTGCAATACAGGTAAGAGCTATATTCATTCTTACTTAATTACAAACCTTAATAATTAAAACATTAATATTGTTGTGTCAATTGGAAAATTATCAATAAACTCATAAGGCTTCCCCCCCAAACTTGATCTTGCAGAACTGTTTTATGCATGTTGCCATCATCAACTGTTAACTTTATTTTTAGGGAAAAATCGCTAATTCCCTTGATCGATTGCCTTGAAAAATTGCTATAATGCTGATGTAAATATCTGATCATTTTCAGCAAATTTGAACCTAAAAGACGGAAGATAATGATTGACTTTGATTGTATGGACTTTGAAACCCCTGGAAACTCAACTTAAGGCAGAAATAATGGGTTTGCCAAAGCGAATACACGTTGAGGACGTTTAGTGTGATTGTGTGTAAAATGGTGACCACAGTACGTAGACATTCCTGCTTGTTACATTCCTTACGAATAAATACAGCATCAAGACAATATTCACACTTACTAAATATCTTCTTGCTTCTTTTCGCATTCTCAAAATAATACTCAACCCCTGTTTCTTATTTAGTTTTGTAAGGCAAATCAATAAAACAAGCTGTTTTTCCTTTGATGAGTATTCTTTCCTACTCTTATTTTTAAGTCGTCCGTGGACGTTCCTGGGTAAAATAAATAGTGCTCATTCATGATAAATATACTTTATGAATACCTTATCGGGATATGAGTTTGGTTGGTTAAAAACAGGGCAGTATGAACATTTCAGATATCCCAACGTGAAAATAATTCAAGGTTTAACATCGCTCGTAAACGTTTAACGTTCATTTTATAAATTTATGGACATCCAATGAGTGAGAAATTGCAGCAGCTAGACCACTATTATTATCTTGATATCTTAGACATTCACATAACAATAACATGACTTTAGTAACCATTATAATAATGA
This sequence comes from Sthenelais limicola, assembly GCA_942159475.1. Classification (NCBI taxonomy): domain Eukaryota; kingdom Metazoa; phylum Annelida; class Polychaeta; order Phyllodocida; family Sigalionidae; genus Sthenelais; species Sthenelais limicola. Next base: position 45,046,471 of record OW804095.1, on the reverse strand, counting down.
TAGAGTATTACAATGTAATAGTAGATTGCACTTCGAAGGGAAGCTCTAATTTTAAATGCCTTTGAAGGCGTCTTTGAGTCAGATTGAATGATCTTCGCGATTGTTCTTCATTTATTACTTTTTTAAATATTTCTCATACGCATGCGAAAATTCATCAGGTTAATATACATATTTACAACCATCATATTTGTTTCTGCAAGGAAGAGAGCATGGTTATTATCTATAGCAAATATTCAAATGTAACATATGCTCTTTAAATCGGATCTTATTTTTGGCAAGAAACTTAAGGACGGTAATAGCAGCAAATAACTTAATTCACATTTTCAATTGCTTCCAGTTAACATAAAAGTATATAATTATTCCATCTTTTCTTTCAAAACTGTGTTTCTAAGGTGTCGTTATTATGCCTCTGCATCTTCTGAAAACGATAAAAAGAAGATCCTATCAGCAACTAATGATTGACAATGTGATAAACTAGATATCCATAACATCAATGTTCCAACTTTATCACGATCTTGTTACGATGTATAATATAAGACGAGCTCTAATTGTTTTCCCTGCCTCGTCAGTTTCGTAAAATAAAATTTAAGCAAACAAAGTCTATGTATTGTTAATTTTTACTGTATTGCAACTAATCATATACATCAATTTAGTTAAATTAGAGTATTTATTCTTATGAGTTGCAGTGTATTGAGCCTTTCTTGGCATCACGTCTTAGTAAATCTACTTAGGTGACTTGTATAAGCCCTTGTAATTCATAATATAGTGCTGGAGAAATCGAAGAGTGCAGTGCAGATTCTTATACTAGTGAATTAAAAGAAAACATCAAGATAAGTCGATTGAAGATGTGTTTCAGATTGTTCAAGACGTAAAGTTGACAGTTGATAAGAGAGTATTTAACAGAATATGAGATAAAGAAAGAGAAAAAAATGCTTTGTACAGAAACAGGAAAGGAAGTCTTCCTTGCTGAAGTTCAATACTAAATGGAAAATTCCATTTGTTTTGTTCGGTGCAATCAAGCAGTGCACTCGTGTGACAGAATTTCATCAACGATAGTAGTTTTCATTTAAAAGAAATGTGTCATGTCTAGATGGTGCATGGCTGAATGTGTATTAGAACATGATAATGATTGGTAGTTATCAGTTTGATAGATCTATGTGTGAGAAGATAAGTCGCTTTGAAACAATGATAGAACAAGTTACGAACGATGAAAAGCCAGATAGGATGGGGGTCGGCATGTGTCACATTGGTGCTAACCTACCTATTGTTTCTCATGTTCCCAAGTATAGTAGACAATGACATACACCAAGAACAAATTTGTTACATCATTACCACCACAGAATCTTAACATGATTTACTCCAATGACCATATTGTGAACTTAAGGAAATTGTTACTCATAGCTTCACTTATTTAGAATGCCGACCCCCTCCCACCTGACGGGCATGTGGCCCTGTAGTTACTATTTCCAAAACATACCTCAATCACATCTGAAATATATTGTATCATTACATCATTTGATTGGTGATCATACTTATTCCCCTTGCTGTCAGGTTGGTTTGTGCGCTTGAATGATATTTAATTCACTAAGTGACTGGAGTTAAAAATAGAAAGCACTGCGTTACCCCACTTCGGAAATTATATTAATTAGCAAAAGCAGTTATTTCATAAACACGGCTGCCCAAATCCTTATTAGTAGCGTAAAACTCGTTACCATCACCTACTGCATTAGTGATAGTTTCATTAGATTCCTGATTGCCCAAATCCGATCCAATGTCAACAACACCACATAATCATGTTCGTGATACTCAAGTGAATGACAACGTTGCTAAATGCAAAGCCTAACCTGCTGCTTTCAAGTAAATATGATCTGTGTTGATAATATTAAACGGATTGACATTTATTTCAATTAGACATCATGTTTGACTTCAATTGGTAAAATGAATATATATAATTATAAATTCGTGATAAAATACATCACACAAGAATGTCCCTTTCACTTTGTCGGTCAAATTTAAATATTTTTTGTCTCAGTAAAGACCATATATATGCGAAAATATTATATAATATATACAAGAAGCTGTACATTTCAGAAATAGATTTGTGAAAGACCATGGCCACGAGACTTCTTCGGAATAGTGAGAAAATGTAGAATTACATGTACAAATATCTTTTCCCCATTTATAGTATATGTATGGACTTACATACATCTTAAAACAGACCAGTTTTGCTATGGTTCTGCATCAGAGAGGGTGCACTGTGCTTTGACCTTTTTGTTGATACTTCCTTTTGCATCATATGTGTAAGTTTACTTAATGAAAACTAGGTTTGAGTCTCTGACTCCGTCCCAACAATATCTGGACTATAACATCAAAAAATATACTGCATGTATTTAATCTGCCTAGCGGAAAATCAACAGGATCATGTGCATAGTTAACCTTTCTCAATACAGTACAACCCAGCATAGACTGGCACGTTTTCTGTCTTAATATTATAGCCATAACACTAACCGATGTCCACCACTCTTATTTGTTCTTCCTCCTGCATTTCCCTACTGACCGTATGACCCTCGGCTTGAGCCTCAGCCTGGTCATTGAGCGCTATGTCCTCTCCCTTAAGAAGGGCGAGTATTGTGTTCCACGTGCCGACATCCTCAAGATTAGACCCTCCAGTCGTTAAGCGTTTACTGAGGGCCACCAACAGGTCTTGCAGTACCTTTTTATACTGCAGTCACGAATAGAATAGAATAGAAAGGTATAGGTGTTCAATGCTAGACTATGTATAGCAATAGATGGAACCTGTGTCACTATGTATGTATTGATAAGTTGGGGGACCGTTCAAATATAATGTGATGCCATGTAATTGGTGAATGTGCCCCGCCCCTTGTAAGTATACGAAGAGATACTGGTTCTCTAGAACATGTATGCATTTTGCCTAGTCGTTACCACCCTACATCGCCTTCTGGTATCACATAAAATGTCAACGGTCCCCCAACGGTACTTGTAGCTGGTCTTTAAATTTGTCACAAAGGCAAAAAAGCGGGTGTAGATGAATTATGGTGGTTGATATGAGAATGAAAGGAATCAAAGACCCCTCATGGCCGACCTGCAAGCACCTAGAGTAGATTTATGTACATGTATTTACAATATCCTGTAAGTACTTCTAGATGGTATCTTTAAAAGGGGATGAACCTGGACAAAAACATTTCATAACCCCATACCGGGGTCTAATATAGGTTCTGCTGCTGTCTCTGGTTGGTTTTAAGCTCAAAGCAAAAGTGTTGAAAAAGTATAGATCTGGAAAAGCTAACTTGAAATGGTGGGAAAAAAAATAATTGTACGTTATACCAAATGATGGCTAGGATGAACTCTCAGTTCTTTCGTCATCTGATATTAATACAAGTGGGGTTTCCCAATCTGTTGCGACCTAAAAGTAACAATATGTGCTTATCTATAGGTCAAAACTCCTGCTTAGAATGTAGATGTAGTGTAAATCGCAAACATGCATCGCTTAAAATCAGAACACATCTCTAATATTGAAACACGCAATTTCCAACACTAGTCTCATGAGTTAAAAATGGTATATAAAAATTATAGATATGAAATGAGCAACAGTTTGTGATTATTGTGAAAATTGAAACAAACACTGAAGTAATCTCATAAGTATAAGGTAAAAGATAAGTTATTCATGTAGCAAGTTAACATGTCCGTTATTATTCAAATTTCAAGAAGGAAGTGATTACGGTACCTCCTGTGGATTCACATTTTCGAGCCATCCTATGTTGGCAGCTAGCGGGTTGACTAGACCTTGGTTTGTAACTGGTCTGCTTTCTCCAGTCATGTCCTCGGCCTCATCAGAATGACCCTCACTTGAGCCTATCTGCTCTTTCACGAAATCTATGAACACCTACATTAAGGATAATGGGACAGAAACTTATTATTATATTGTGTGATGTTATGCCTTAACTGAATCCATCTGAAAGTTTACTGCAAGTAAGCATAGTTCTGTGTTTCTATTATAATAACGGGATGACAGATGTAAACCTTATACAACAGAATCGCAGAAAAAATATCGAATTGCAATATTACAGTATATCCCGTTTAATAAGAACCCATTATACATTGATTGTACCTACATTATCAAGTGTGTGTTGAGAAATTGAATATTCATCTACTGGTAAGCGAGATACAGCGTCTCTCATTTTGTTCAGGACCTTTGATAAACTATACTGTGTCGCAGTAAATTCATACTCTATCATGTTATGATGTCGCTCCTGTAAAATAATTTTAAAAAACATGCACATTTCCTTCTGACAGGCATCTGATATTATACAGGGTTTCCGTGATCAGTAAAAGTCAGTAATTTAGATTTTGACAACCAGCGATATTCATCTCATTCAGGCATCTTTAAAATAAAGAGCTCTTTTGTATCTTAAAGACCTTTTTAATGGCCAGCTCACCACTTCATTTTGGCAGTAGAAATATGGGCTAATTTGTCAGTAATTTTGATGTTGCCTTGGCCACGGGAACCCTATACATTATAGTATTGTACATAATATAGAATGTATATAAATATACGGGTTAATGAGCATTGCATAGTTCACAAAAGAGATCTGTTCTTGCTAACCATAGTGGTTCAGAAAAAAATGACGGTACCTTGAATGTTGCAAGTGGCATGTTAACTGTCAGGTACTGAATGACTTGTTTAATGTTCTTCTCGTATGTGGGGCCGCCAACTGTAAGCTTGAGACCATAGCTACCCCCGTATCGTGACTTGAGATGCTGGACACTACCGAGACACCTGAATCTTCCTGCTACCATAATGGCTAGTCGGGTACAGAGTGTCTCGCATTCTTCCATACTGGAAACATGTAACAGCTGATTCATTACCAATCCTATTGTAAAGGAGGCACTGATAATTTAAGTGATGTTTGATTAAGGAATACCTGTGAGAAGTGAGGACAATGCTCTTCCCTTCTTCTATAAGACTGAGGATAAGATCCCAAAGGAAGCGTTTTGCATACGGATCCATTCCTGCTGTGGGTTCATCCTGAAAACATTCATGCATTAATTAGTATTCGCAGCTACAGAGCACCGACAGACTTACTCCTTTAACTGAATGTCAAGCGATACCACCAGTAGCTCTTTCCAAGGTTTATCGAAATTAGTATTTAGAGTATATGATAATTTTACAAAAAGTTGGGGAAATTTACCAGGAAAATGACTTGTGGATTCCCAAGTAATGCAATAGCTGTCGATAGCTTCCTTTTGTTTCCCCCTGAGTATGTTCCTGCTGTTCTGTCAGCGTATTGTTGCAGCTCTAGTTTGTCCAGCGCCCATTCTACGACCTTGGTGGATGAGAATTGATGAAAGTATTAAGTTAGCATCTTTTATCAATTATGCATTACGTAACACATTAACCATGTTATCGGGGAGAAATCCAATTATTGAGCTGATGAGGAAGATGATAATTAAGTCCTACCTCGGGAACCTCTTTTGGTGGAACGCCTCTGAGCTGAGCATAAAGAGTAAGGTGCTGCCTGGCACTGAGTTCCATGAACAAAGCATCGAACTGCGGACAATAACCCATGTTTCTCCTCGCTTGGTTCATTCCTTTCAATATGCTGCAATAATGGGATAAACGAACATTAAGACCTTTGCCAGAACCCCAACTTGGGTCAAGTTAGACCTTGTAGTATACGATAAAATCAACATTACAAAATACCTAAATACACTTTTGATAGATTTTGTTAATATGATTTAAATCCAATCGTTTTACCTGTGGCCACATATGTAGGCGTCTCCACCAGTAGGAGGATGATCCCCAGTCAGCATTTTGAAAGTTGTTGTCTTTCCCGCTCCATTAACTCCAAGCATTCCAAAACACTGGAATAGTAGATGATAGACATACAAATTGACTGGACAGTTGGTCGAAAGTTATAAGATGAAAGGTTAGTGACTGATTCGAAAGAAAAGAAGAAAAAAAGAGTCAAAGATGTATTATTGTTATAATTTATTGTTGTTAGTTTAGAGCATTGTAAGAGCCAAGATGGCAAGTACAGAAAGTAAAAAATGTGCACACAAAAAAAGTGACTCCTGTTATTGTGTGAGTGATATTGCTCACATCCAAATTTACACTCACGATTTCTCGATTTGATGATTGTCAACCTAATTGATTAATAATTCTAGGAAATGGGAAATTATTTGATTGTTCAAGACATATGATCAAAATTATACCTCTCCTTTAGGTACTCCCAAACAGAGTCTATGAGCAGCGAGATGTTTTCCTTGAAAACCTCTACTTCCATAAATTTTCGTCAGGTTTTCCAATCGGATAACATCCTCAGAACCCGAGGAGCTCAGAACTCGCTCTCGCTCGGCTGCTACGTCATCATCTTCCCCATCCACCGGTGCAATAGATTGTACTGGGACCACCCTAGGGTGATGTATAAAGTCATTGGTATTTCTTAACACATGAAACCTAGCTTTTCCTGATAGAAAACTGGACAGTATGTCAGGTAGTGGATGTATACTAATCAGTAACACTTATGGAATACAGATTCGACATCTTTGCACTGGACGTCTACAAACGAACGTATGACTAAAAGTCTTCTCTGGGGGGAAGGGTCGGTGATTCAGGCAACCTACCTTGACTTGACAAAGAACTTGTACTCGATGAGTATTGTAAGGATGTAACAGAATGCACCAACACAAATAAGCGCCACATTGTTCCGTCCAGTTACTTTCCAATCAAAGGGATGGAGACGTTCCGGTCGTCCTGAGCATGAGAAAAATATTCAGATATGTTTCTCAATATTATTAGTATCTAAATCTGGATAATTAAAGCACCAACAGCAGATGGGCCTCCTTACGATACGTTCTATGTAGGTAAACTATATGTAAGATTATCTGCAGGATGAAAATAAAAAGTATGTCTCAGAGTAACAAACATTTGGCTTAAACATACCAATTAGTTTATTAACTTCATTAGCGGTGTTAGTGAGAACTATATCCATGAGGCCACGGCCAAGCGAGAAGGTCGGGAATATGACAAATACATTCTTCAAGACCTCGCTAACCCGCGTCAGCTCCTGAGTTGGATTTTAAAAAGAAATGAATCCATTAGTTCAGTAAACTCCAGCAGAGTATCTCTACAGTGAGAACCACAATAAAAAACATTAACTTATTTGTACAGAAAAAAAGTAAGTTGGTATATTTGATGTGATTGTATTTGTCTCATTAGATAGCATTACGTTATTATTAATTTTCCTGTCTTGAACTATACTCACCTCGCGCCTGAAGTAGTCAAGCAAGAATGTAATGAAGAGACATCCAACGCCAAGCAAAATGTTAAATACGGCGAGGAAAACATAAGCAGCACTGGCCTCTTTGAACAGAAATGAAGCTGGGTACAACGATGCAGTGCAGCACCATCTGTTGAATGTTAAAATCATTTTTCAGGATACAAATTAATTCTGTGATTTTCTTTTAAAAAAAACACTATTTAATGGAGCCCAAAACCCAAATGGTGGCACCCTTCCTATAAGTAGTATAGGTATAGGTGGCACTCTTCCTGCAAATAGTATAGGGAATGGTGCTAGGGAATTATCTCTTACCACCCTTTTCTATAAGTAGTATAGGGAATGGTGACATTGGTGCAGGTGCTAGCTAGTGAATGATCTCTTACCACCCCTTCCTATAAGTAGTATAGGGAATGGTGACATTGGTGCAGGTGCTAGGGAACTATCTCTTACCACCCCTTCCTACAAGTAGTATAGGGAATGGTGGCAACCTTCCTATAGGTAGTATAGGACTTGGTGGCACCCTTCCTGCAAATAGTATAGGGAATGGTGGCATTGGTGTAGGTGTTAGGGAATTATCTCTTACCATCCCTTCCTATAAGTAGTATAGGGAATGGTGGCATTGGTGCAGGTGCTAGGGAATTATCTCTTACCACCCCTTCCTATAAGTAGTATAGAGAATGGTGTCATTAGTGCAGGTGCTAGGGAATTGTCTCTTACCACCCCTTCCTATAAGTAGTATAGGGAATGGTGGCATTGGTGCAGGTGCTAGGGAACTATCTCTTACCACCCCTTCCTACAAGTAGTATAGGGAATGGTGGCATTGGTGCAGGTGCTAGGGAACTATCTCTTACCACCCCTTCCTGCAAGTAGTATAGGGAATGGTGGCAACCTTCCTATAGGTAGTATAGGACTTGGTGGCACCCTTCCTGCAAATAGTATAGGGAATGGTGGCATTGGTGTAGTTGTTAGGGAATTATCTCTTACCACCCCTTCCTATAAGTAGTATAGGGAATGGTGGCATTGGTGCAGGTGCTAGGGAATTGTCTCTTACCATCCCTTCCTATAAGTAGTATAGGGAATGGTGGCATTGGTGCAGGTGCTAGGGAATTATCTCTTACCACCCCTTCCTATAAGTAGTATAGGGAATGGTGTCATTAGTGCAGGTGCTAGGGAATTGTCTCTTACCACCCCTTCCTATAAGTAGAAGGAATGGTGGCACCCTTCCTCTAAGTAGTATAGAGAATGGTGACATTGGTGCAGGTGCTAGGGAAGGAAGATCCTTCCTATAAGTAGTATAAGGAATCAAGACCTTGGCATATTTGCAAGGGATGTATCATACATTGATATGGTAGTATCTGGGCTAGAAAAAACTTTTCACCAAGGGTCATATTCAATAGTATTAATCTCATACAGGTGTATGTGTAGCATATTTGATTATTAGCGCTAAAAAATGAGAAATATTGATAACACATTCAAACTAATTGTACATCATGTTGGAACAATATGTAGTTAGCATCCTATAGAATACTTTGGGAGATTCAGGACAAGTATTAAGTTGAAAGTATTATGTTGATAATGAAGGTGCTAAGGAAGTAACAACCTACCCGAAGAGTATGACTAGAACAACTACTGCAGGATAGTTTGTGTCGGAGGCGAAAGCCTTTAAACCAAATACTTTGAAGATAATTATACAGAAGAGCGCTGGCAGCAAATATATCAGCTGAAATAAAAGATTAGACCTTTGCTACTTTTGGCAAACGTAGTGTGTTTCCTGGGGATGACGTTCATTATTATATTTTAAAAGACTCAAAGTATAAGGCGATAAAATGTGAAATGTTGCAAGGTATTTCTCCCTTCACCCAGATTTAGCTATACTATTGACTGTCCCTATTAGGACAGATTTGTATCATTATAGACAGTTTCTTATTTTTTCATTGACACTAAAATGTCTTAACAATAGCATGTATATTTTATAATGCATTTGATAAGAGAATGATAATAATTTTAATGCTATAAACTCTTCATGTGATCGTTAAACCTACCATATCCCAAAGTATGTTTGAGAACCAGTAGATAAGTGGATTCAAGCCAGAAACAAATTGCAGATGCTTTGCTTTACTTGAGCGTTCCTGAACGAGGAACAAAACAAAGCCTGCTGGGATGAATGCGAACCCAGCCACTATCATGATAGCAATGATTAGCTCGGCACCAAATATACTGTAAATAAAAAAAAATAAATGAAAAATAAAAATCATCCCCTCGTTTCGCGGCAAATATGTCTACATAAATATGGTATATCTTTATTTGAATACATGTATTTTATACAGTCATTTGCAGGAAACAAGAAAAAAGTCCCGCTGGGACTACACAACATATTAATAAAGAATAATATAACACTAACACTGATCCGGCAGCATTAATTCCACTAGTTCCATTGATGGGATGACTAATGACAGATATACCAAAAGCAGAAGGTCTACCACGACTTTTAGGCAAGTTGGCTCGCAGTATGGCATTGTTCATAGCGTTGATGTACGTTGGCATCGAATGCCAGCCTTTGCTGTTGTACATAGCCTAAAACATGGAAAGTAGTATCATTCCCTGTATATATCATATGGTTATATGAGTATTCATAACTTTATATGTTCAGCAAATTCAAATTAGCCGCCTGTTCTTCTGTGGGACTACTCAGGACTTTCCCATCTTGTCAGTCAGCAGATATTCCAATCGTACGAATAATAGTATAGATTATGTAGTGCAATATCATGATGCATTCTGTCATTTACCTTTCCAACTTTACTAACGTAGAGGTCCTCTAGCACTGGAACATTTACCATCCAGAATGGCACGTGAGTACGAACATGTCCAAACTCCAATGCTCCAAATCTGAAATATGATTAGTATTTGATGCATATATTTCACTTATAATCCAGGTAAAAACACACACACCTTCTTGGCTAGCGTCACAAATCAACACTTCTTATAATTATATCTCTCAAAAACGTTCAATATTCACGGACTTACCTGCTCATGCGGTATTTATCCGATGTGTAATATATGAATTCTGTCATGTTTTGCGGAAAGGAAATATTCTGCAAAATATCTGAAGTCACGACTCGTATCTGTGGCGGGTTAGTGTATCCCCCAGCAGGGCATTTCATGTTTCTTTTGTCGGCTTCGCAGGTACACTTTGGATAATAACGGTCTAAACAGAAATATGTCGAATGATAATATTTAATGTTTGTGGAGACTAAGAATAATAATTTAATTGCATTTCTTTAAATGACTTTTCTTGGATGTGCGCCCAATGTACAGAGCCCAACAGAGTTCGATATAAATCCTAGAAGTCTGCAGAGGGAATGTTGTCTTACCCTTTATTCATTATGTGTATTTACAATGCAAGAAGTATGGGAACGGAGATACTTAAGGTTCAATCTTAGATGTTATATTGAATGTCCAATATACGTCCATCAAGACATGAAACTTACCAGAGTCGTCCAAGTACATGTTGTAAAAATATTCATCCTGTTCAAATTCAAAGGCCTGCTCTCCACTATACCCGGCAGCATTGGTGCTTGGATTTTTAACAGAATCGCACCCGGGGATGTATGTTTCATTATCTCCGGACCATGAGCTATTGAACAGAATACACTTAGATCCTATGCCGGAGGGCATGTAGAAACTGTCCATCAATGAAGAGACAGAAGCATCATATGACCAATCGTAACTGTAATCGAAAAGTAAATAAATAAAATTACCCTTAGAGAAAGATGTATATGTCATAATGATTTGATTTATAAAAATATCTTTATTCAGGACTTAAGACATTACATCGATGATGCTGTTCTCAGAAACGCCTGATGATAAGATTTGTGGCATTTCTCGACAGATTTGAATTGAAGTTGAATAACAACACAGAGGAAAACGATTGTTTACAAACGAAAGTACCATTCCTTCCCTAAGGTTAACACTCACCGTGCACGATCTCCAAAAGGCACATAGTGGTCTCCTAAACCTTTGCTGACATTGTAATATTGTGATGTGCTGAGATCCAAAGGAGGTTCATCCTGGACTTTGGGGCCTCCGATGAGTCCCACAAACATGGCAAATGTGACAAAGAGTACTGGCATGAAGATTTGGGATACAAGAGCTTTCCAATTCCTCATTGTTAAGATGGCTTTCTTATACATACATGTCTGAAACTGGTAAAGTAAGAACCTGAAACCAGTAACCACGTAACTTCCGGCTCCCATGTTCGATTTTTTCCGTCTATTGGGCATTTCTGAAAGACATGAATCATGATTAGATTAAGACTTTTAAAACAGTTATTAACACAATAACAACAATAAATGTTACAATAATAACTATATTCCTATAATTAGGAACATACTACATTCCTATAATTAGGAACATAGACCATAGAGAATTCCACTCTGATGTGCCAGCTCGAGTCTGTGTATGGACTAACATGAGGTCAACTGCACCAACCTCGGCGGACATCATACTTTTACGCCTCTTTATAGCCTAATAGATCAGTTGAAAAACTGTTGGTTGGAACAAATGAATAGGTCAGGTGCTAATTGATCTTTCCTTCCTGAAGAATCCTCATCAAAGAACATTGGCATGATTTGAAAAAATGACTTGACTCTAAAGAAATGATGAATTTACGACTGCGATTTCTTGAATTTAATAAAGTTATTAAGGACAAAGATAAAAACTGCCCCACCTCTATTGTCATTGTCGGCCCCATTCATGTCCAGTCTTTGCTCATTGCCGTGGTGTTCAATGTCTGATTGAGATCTTTGGAATGCGGGATTGTCATGTCCCTCTCTACCATGCGCCACAGGCAGAGATGTTTCCCCTTGGCTACCACTTCTCATACGTCCTGAAAATGAAAACAGAATGTTTTCATTGATAGGCCTACAATAATTTGTTACAAGAAAGAAATTCCAATACATATGAGTTACCCTTATATGACAGATCTCAAAATGGTATATTAAATGTCCGTGCTCAACCACTGGGTGGGTCTGCATCAAAAGTAATAGTAGTCTAGAACTGCCTATAAACAAATTGATATTAAGGGTTTATAGACCCACAGCGATCCAGACCAGATGGGGGAATATACCTTCGACAACTTCTTGGCGGCGAATCGGGTCGGGGGTGTAGGTCCTGCCATGGCTATCCTCTACCATGAATCCCTCTGCCGTTTGATTGTTCGTTTCCCCATTTTCCTCGTACAACTTCTTCCTTTTAGAGCCCCTCAAGGAACGTCTCAGACGCGCAGGTAGTGACCGAATGCTTCCTCTACGAGTATCTCCATCCCAGTCAACTGACGCCGAACCGTTAAATGCTGTGTCTTCTTCATCAGACATAATTGCTGCTGCAATTCATATATTGGCTTACATGTTACTTCATTGGAATATATTTTTTTGTCCAACATTGGATCTTTATTCAACATGACATTTATTAACAAAGTTAAAATGCAAACGAGTACAACGGAAAAAGGTTGTCTGTTAGACTTAAATTAACAATTTAGTGGGGACACGATTTTATAGCTTTTAAACGATACTTATAATTAGTCGATTTCATTGGAATATATTAATACTAAAAATCATGTAAGTTTATCCGCCATGCAATTGGAATTAGTCTTCGTCGAGGGTGAAGAATTACTAAACCTATTATATTGTCAAAAGAATCGAAAAGGTCTAGCGCGACCAAATGAACCTTTATTTAGCCAATTCTCACTTCCAGGATATATAAATCTTAAATAATTATGGTTAATGTCTTAAACCTCTAATGGTACAGAATAATAGGAATTCAATATGAAATTCGTGCCCAACGAACCTCTCCCAATCTGGTTGGAGATCTAATTAGATAGTTACGGATTATGTTTTGACAACTAACCTTCTCCATGCTTGAGCTTTTCTTCCATTGTTACCCTAAGGAATACTTCTTCAAGCGAAGTGTCCGATAGCCCATAGCTATCAATTTCCAATCGGTGAAGGGACTTGTCCAAATAGTCGAAAAGCGGGCCACATACGCCCTTTCTGTACATTTGAACGACGACAGATTCTACAATTACTTATTTAACTTTGATTATTGGGTGCAATTACTCGTTTTCTACGTTATTTATGGATTTGATTGGAAGTAATGGGAAGCATCTAAATGAGTTCCAGTGTTGAAAATACTATATTTGGAATGTTACTAAGTGCGTTATACTATCATTAATGTCAAACGAGTTATTTATTTATTTATTTTCTTTATATACAAATGTTTACCATCGGAGTAAATTACAAAGGCTAACCTGATTTCAGAGAAAGGAAGAATGTAATGTAACTCTCTGTTGGTTTCAGCCCTAAGATAAGCAGCTGGAACATGCACTTGTATGGCTCGTGTCACTTTGAACTCAGAACATCTGGTAAGAATTTGTTTGGTTTCCTTGATCTCCGTTGCATTAGTTGGTTCGACCACGCTCAGTCCAGGTACAATGCCTACTCCAGCTAGAGAAATCAGTCAAATGTTACAATATATGGTCTTATATATAAGCTCAGGGCATATAGCCAATGAAGTTACACCTAAGATGCCCTAAAACAATTAATTAACAGACAATATACCGAAATGTAAATTTTATACTTGGGTTGAATTTAATTCAAACTTACCCGATGTATTCAGTCTCAACATTTTCTTCGCAACGACGAGATGGTAGCCCTCTCCGAATGTACCTTTCAAAAAGAGGGAGGACCCGAGGCATTTCATTTGTCCATGGGATATCACTGCAATTCTGTCGCCCAAGATATCTGCTTCGTCCATATGATGGGTAGAGAGCATGATGGTCCTATCTGAAGAGTAATGGATGGTGATATGTTTTTCATGTCCTTATTTTAGCAGGTTGGGCGATTGCATACAGCTTTGATCAAATTGTAATTGTATACTCCGAAACAAAACTACATGTATATAATAGTTCTACTGTCAAGCGCATTCGTAAACAACATATTTGGAGCCAAGATACAATAGTATTTGGCAGATCTACTCGGATGCGTTCTAGATGGTTTATCAGTTGTTTATATCCAAACTGCTGAGGATACCTTTTTTGAACTTCAGGATGAGATCCCAGATTTCACGGCGTGACCAAGGATCAACTCCTGCCGTCGGTTCATCCAGTATGACAGTTCTTGATCCACCGATGAATGCTATTCCAATACTAAGTTTTCGCTTCATTCCTCCCGAGAGAGCTTCCACCCTGGTGTCACGCTTGTCTCGCAATCCAGAATATGATAACATTCTGAATAACATCACCGTCGTTTTATCATTATATTTTAAGTAACATTTCAATTACACCGGAGACCGAGACACCATTCAAATATATCCTAGTTTATATCTCAAACTAATTCAAGAAATAGAACCGAATAGTCATGATTATTATAATTTTCAACAACGAACAACTTTTTGGAGATAAAGAAATCGGTACATAAAGAAATCGGGTCTTCTCATATTTTTTGTTGTCTATAAGTAGAAAAAGGGTGTAGAAAATAAGGTATAAATGTGATTTTACAGGTATCCAATCCAAGTATTCAATATAATTATGCAAAATGAAAATAATCTTTTTATAAGTTAAAGCTGTTTTACAAGCACCATTTATTGATTGTATATGCCATCCTGATACATGAAACGTTTCGTCAACACTAGAGAAAATCTCACACTTTTCCGATCTACAGATTTATAACATGGTCTCAATAATATGATGTCGCTTAATTATCTGATATATTCTTGCAACTGAAACTTACGATTCTATTTCCAGGTCGATCGACACTTGAGCAGCACCTTTCAGGCGACAATAGAACCGCAAATGTTCTTCGACAGTCATGCTGAAAAGGTGATGGTAGAGAAATCTCTAGATAATATAATATCCATGAAGGTTACTGATTATATTTTAATGCTTTATATCTTATAATAATTTCATAGTAACGAGTAAACACGTGTGATCTCAAAAGTAACGTAATTTTATTGGCGATTGCTGTTCGGACATTCACTAACCTTTCAAACAGGACATTGTACTGTGGACACATTCCCAGGTCTTTCCTGATTACGTCTAGTTCGTTATGTATACTTTTTCCATAGATAAAAGCAGAACCACTTGTAGGGGGAATCATACCAGTAAGGATTGACCTGTCAGAAGAAGAGCGCTTTATAAGTAAAGGGAGAGTTTATTCTTGATACTGCTAGGGAATTGGCTATAGAGGTAATTGGAATCGTCTTGTCAAGTTCGTATTTAAACATATATACTTACATGGTCGTAGTTTTCCCCGCCCCATTATGGCCCAGGAACGACAATATTTGACCATCATATAAGCTCAAAGTGACATCGTTGACGGCTAGTTTTCCGTTCGGATATATCTAATCAAGTATAATATATATGGAATTAGAACAACACTTATGCAAAGGAGTAATAATTGTGAGATTTAAATTTCGATGATTGATGATTCCTATCGAAGTTCACAATATTCAAAGCGTCCATGCACTTTATAAATATATGTCCTCATTTGTAAACTGCCCTTTTATGAATCTGTCACTCTTTGATAGACCTGGCGAATCTATATTATCAAGGTCACACATTGTGCAATAATGCATGCAAATCGGAATATTATATTTTCCTCAATGTTGTTCTTACTTATTGATGTAGCATATTTATGTTGCCTATATAATAGGATAGGCGAAGGGAATCGCAGATATATCATTGTTTTACCTTAGTTAAGTTATTTATACTGATCGTCTCAGTAAGGTTCTGTTGTATCGGCTCAAAGTATCTTTCCATCGTGACTGCTCCTGTGTCAATATTTGTTATTGGATTTGAATTATATCATGGTCATAATAATCAGACAACAGTGTGAAACTCTTCTTACTGTAGTGGCCAGGGCTTCTACATGGTTTGCCCCGAACACATCACATGGAACAATGGATATTATTTTTCTTTGGCAGAAATATGTGATTAAAAACAGTTTAATTCAATTAACATACGCGAAAAATTGACAATTTACATGTGAAATTTATTATGTATGAAATAGAAACGGGTTGGTGTTATTTTCGTAATCTGATTAAGGATGGTGATGGTATGCATACGCTAGTTCAATCCCGTACTATTGCTACATTTGCCCTGGGAATCGCGGTCGGGCGGAGGGGGGGGGGGGGGTATATTGCACTTACTTTCTTCTTGTTTCTGTCTCATTTCTTGCACCAAACGCTCAGCCATAGTGCCTGCACTGTAAAAGCCAAGCTTTACTAATGTATCCTGCAGCCACATGGGAATGTTGCTAGTTGGTTTGGTGGGGCTTGGTCTTCCGCACCAGTATGTCCGAGTGAAAGGGAAATACCATGGTTGGGGCACTCCATAGTCTCCTGTTATTGGACAGATTGCATCATGGCGAGAGGCTAATTTCTAGTTTATTTGCATGCTTATCTTTACAATAAATTCAGTTATTGCCACTATAGTTATATGTACAGGTTTTAAGGCATTCGTTATATGTAATTAAGAGATGTTGGGCTATCACAAACCTAACATACAACAAATAAGACATACCTGGCATTACATTGTCTATGTACCATAACAGAATGATGAAGACTGCATCTGCTATGAGGGACATGTATATTCCCACTGCGATATTGTACCGATCGCCACTTAGAGGAGACAGCCCAACATTACTGAAGTCTACGCCTTTACCCGTGGATTCATAGAAGTTGAAATATTTCGCCCCCAGTCCGAGCCCAGTGGTCGAGAAAAATGACTGGAGTTTCAAAATAAACGCATGATCATGACACTGACATTATGTACATATGTATAGAATGCACTATAGATGAATGCGTAATAAAAGGTAATTTATAACAGCAAAATATTGGCACATATTTTCAATGATACAATCTTATCACATCGTCAGTATATAAATATTGACTCTCTGATGAAGCCACACCCACCGGCGAAACGCGTAAGAGTCGCCTAATTCAATAAAATGCTACAAATGAATTTTCTGTGAGGTGTTTTTTAATTGAGTTGATTCCATCCTTCATCTCTAATATAAATATTAGTACATGTACTCACCACTGCGGCCTTAAGTTCAAATGGCTGGGACTGACCACCATTTTCAATGATGGCCAAAAACATATAAGGTACATATGTGAGCAGCCATATAATCCCGGAACATGCTGCAGCTATTTTTGCATTGTCGAAGAAAAGACTCACAAAAAATCTGAAAAGAAAAATTGTGTGTAAACTGTTATTAATATTTGTCACGTTTGCAACTAGTACGCGTGTATTTCATATAGAATATTATGCCAATTACTCAAGAAAACTGCGCATTTTCGCGCAGGTACAAAAAAGCAATATTTTGAAACGGAACAAGTATACATGGGAGAAAGCAAAGCAAGATCAAGTGAGTCCAACTTTATGATAATTATATATTATCGGACCCTCTTGACTGAGACAACCTAGCATCCTCAAACCCTATAGTACTAAGTACTAACAAAATGACACCTACGAGAAAAGAAGAGCATTCAATCCGTATGAGATGAGAATGAACCAAAGAAGGAAGAAGTTAGTGTATGGTAGTAGTCTAAACCACGAAAATGCGATGGTCAAAGCTGTCATGGTAATCAACATCTGGAGAAAGGACACGATGAACCACCCTATCCAGTGCACGGAACGTTCCAGACCCATCATTTTCATAACCTGTGGGAGTCAAATATAAAAATGATATAACAACTTAATTTTAAATTGGTCGTCGTAAATGTCTTACTTTGTAAATCGGCAACATACAATTTTGCCATCCTTTGCGTTGAGATCTGTGGAGATATTTTCTCCCAGACATGTAAAAGTTTCACCGTGAAGAACTATAGCTCCGACTTTTAAAAATTTTCTAAGACGATGTTTTGCCGATATGGCCCAAAAAGATATTCGATACCTCTTTCAGTCGGAGTTCCTTCTCGTAGACGATACCTCTGACTAACATTGCTACTGGAAAGACCCAGGACAACATCATGACGAGTGGCATCATGTGTTCTATTAACACCATTGATATCCTGTCAAATAACAACATAAAGTTTAGACCATATATATGGAAATTTGCAATAAGATAAAAATTACCATTGTTGTGTTTATTATTATTATTCAAAAGATAGAGAAGCCAAATTCAAGATCTATTTCATTTTTAAAGTCATTATATAACTCACTCATCCTTTCTGTAACAGGTGGTAGGAAATTCTTCGATATACACTCCAGGCTCATTAATTGAATCATTTTGATCGTTGGTGTATACATTTATAATACTCCTTTCTGCCAAATCCTATTGCCAAAGAATAGCAAAGATTAATTAACAATTGTTCCTTTTAACGTTTAAGTATTTCGACATTATTTTTAGTCTTACCTATTTTGCGAAGTACCAAAACAATTTAGAATATTTTGAATGAATTGCATATTGCGTGAAAAGAATGGTAGCTCTCTAGATCTTATGCCATACGATATTATTTTGTCCCATACGAAAAGGCCTACCTGTAGCCAGACAAATCCATTGATATAATAAAGCTGGGACTTCCAATCAGGGCCGGGTTGGTAGAGCAGATCCTTTACCAATCGTGTGGATTGACTGATTGTGGCGTTCTGTCTAATTTTATATACCATATGGTTTGGTAACGTACCATCCTCATTTACGTTGAAGAAAATACCTGGATATGCAGGATTATCTTTATCAAAACACTATTTCCCAAATACACGGAAGACTTAGGGACAGAATCAATGAAGGAATTTACCAATTAAATACAAGATTCACTTGACCATTGATTCTTAAGGTCCGATTCCACTGGTTCGGTCTTTTGCTCTGCTCATGGCCCGCTCTTTTTATTTCCCATGAGCGCATAAAAAGCGAAGACAGAGCGAAGCCAGAGCTGTCCAATAGAACTGGTTACTGCGTGTCCATGCGCTTTTAAAATTTGACGTTGGCGCTTCTTTTTGACATTGCGCTCATACCTGACGTGTTTGATTTGAGCGCAGCATCACAACGCTCTTTCTGCCTGGTTAAGTAGCGGACCAAGAGCGCAGTGAGAGCGCACAAACACATTTGCCATTGATTTCTATGGAAAGCCATTTATGTACATATCACCAATCAGTAAAAATGGACTAGCAAAAATCCTGTTCAGCCCTACACAGTTCCTGTTCAGCAGTATACAGGGCCGGAGTAGGAGCCCATTGCGGCCGGGTTAGGCTTCTGCCTTTGCTGATCAGCAACATGTCTCTAGTCTCAGATGCGGGGTAGGAACTGGTCAGCAATATAAGCCATTTATGTACATATCCCCATAACTCTAAAACGGGAAGACTAGCATGCTGATCAGGAATACAGAAGGAAACATAGCCATAGAAAAAGCATGCGGACTAGGAATTTTAATTCCTGTTCAGCTGCGTGATAGGCCCCAATGATGCTGTTCAGGAATTGGTCATGACTGTGTAGGAACTATGTAACTGGAAGACTAGTAAATTCCTAAACTGTGACTTTATGGAAGAATAGGAAGAGGGCGGGTTGGGGGCTATCCCGCAGCTGAACAGGAAATAAAATTCCCAGTCCGCACGCTTTTTCTATGGCTATTCTTACTTTTGTATTGCTGATCAGCATGCTAATCTTCCCGCTTTAGATTTGTGAGGATATGTCTTTCCATAGTATGATGCTGAACAGGATTTCTTTTTTACAGATTGGCAATATGTACATAAATGGCTAATATTTGAAACATTGCTGAACAGCAAAACGTTCTGCGGAATTGCGTCCAAGCCGGGGAAGAATAGGAGAAGCATGATGCTGTTCAGGAATTATTAATGGCTGAGCAGGACCTATGAAAGTGGAAGATTAGCCAATTCCTAAAATGTAACTTTTTGGAAGAATAGGGAGAGTGTGGGTTGGCTGCTATCCCGCAGCTGAACAGGAAATAAAATTCCCAGTCCGCATGCTTTTTCTATGGCTATTCTTACTTCATTATTGCTGATCAGCATCCTAATCTTCCCGTTTTAGAGTTATGGCGATATGTACATAAATGGCTTTCCATAGATTTCATATAGGAAACAAGCGAACCAGTGGAATCGGACCAGGTCCGATTCCACTGGTTCGCTTTTAGGCCTATATGTTCTCATGGCTCGCTCTTGCTGCGCTTGTTTAGAGGGCGTTTGTCGTTCGGTCTTCATCCGCTAATATTTTTAGCGCAATACAAGTGCAGAGCGATTCTACTGCTCTACTTCTTCACTCGGGCAGCAACACAAGGCTCTTTCTACCGGGCCAATAGCGCACTGAGAGCGCACCAACAGTCTAGCCATTGATTTCATAAGGAAACAAGCGAACCAGTAGAATCGCCCTGCGCTTGTATTGCGCTAAATATAACAGCGGGTGAAGAGCGAACGAAATGCACACTATGATAAGCGAAGCAAGAGCGAGCCATGAGCATATACAAACGATCCGGTGGAATCGCACCTTAAACATAAGACAATTATTTCCAGAACTTACTTGATAGAACAGCAACTCCTTCCTCTTTAGCATCTCGAAGAAAGTAATTCACCATTTCCTTCTCAGTTCTAAAACCCTTGAAAATTCCTTTCAAATCAAAGTCCTGTCCCATTCCTAGCCACCGACATGAAACCCAATCTAATGTCTGAGGAAACGGAATCGGTAAAAAAATATGTAAAACGTGAAGGGGGTTTGTAATATCAAAAGGTATGAATAATGAAAGTATGAGATTATTCAGTGTTCTGACAATGTCGTGAGAAATTGTGTGATATTGGACATATAAGAAATATTTACGTTTATGATTCGCAAGATTATTTTCATTATTGCATCTCTTCCATTTAACGGACGTCTTGTGGTCTTTCTTGTCGTAGATTGCGTTGTTGGTTTATACGTAGCTTGTTTTATGGTAGTTCTTGTCGTTGTTTTTTCAGAAGTCTTTTGTGTGGAAGGCGTCGTGGAATCTGTCGTTTTTTGTGTATCCTCAGCCGCGTATGTTGTCCAGTCAAACGTGGGAACAGGGGGCATCCCAGTCGTGACAATATAACGGTCTGGATCACCAGATTGATGCACGTCTACCGGTAACTTTGATTGTTGGAAGTCTTGACTTGGTTCCTCGAATAACTATTCGGTGAAAAATAAAATCATAATCTAGGTTTAGAAACCCCTCAACATTATATACCGAAAACGATTGATTTTAATCGAGCTTAACTCGAAATTCAGTCGAACTAATTGAAATCAATCAGAGGCACACGTTGTAATGTTGGCAAGGATAACGTACTGCTTCGTTATTTGGATTTCTTTCGATTTAAAAGGAGGCAACAATGGATTCGAACATCCAAACTATTATGTATCAATAAACAAATAGTCATTTAGACTCCGAAGGTGTCTCTGCCTTTGATATTATATACACAAAACAAGTGCATGTAGTCGAGTTCTGTTAATGATCCAGAGAATCATAAAACATAAATCCATATGGAAACAGATTTACTTGAATTACTTACACTGGGTCTAAACGTTTCGTTTAACTGTTTTTTGATTCGCTCCGATAGACGCAGCCATTCATTTGCCAATTCACTGATATCGTCCAAGACACTTAAGGTTTCGAACATCTTTGGAAAAAACATCGTTTATCAACATTAGTTTCTATAGATACTATCCTAACTCTACTGTATACGTATATAAAAAGAACATGTGTAAAAAATAGATTTGCCATTGTCCCCAAATGAAAGAATCGGTACATTTTCTATTATCCTGTCAGCTTCTGTTTCGGTTGGTCCATATAATACTCTTGGATTACTTGACAGTGTCTTCATGATGATGTCAGCTATTGGAATGTCACTGATGGTTCCTGTGAATGAGTCGCCTGAAGAAGAAAGAATGATAATTTAAATTATTTCATCATAATTCTTGGGCGAAAGAAAAATCATTATCCAGATAAACACGTTTAGCTGAAAACTATAATCATCATTCCCCTAAAGAAGACCACCTGTGCTACGGTCGAAACGCGTAGGGATAAGCCTTTCTCTACTAGCTAATAAACATCATCACAAAGGAATCAACGGGAGTTATTTGTTTTTACGGAGAAAACTTCATCTTTACATCTGAAAACTATAATTATGAACTCACCAAACCCAAAAGTACTTTTCCCTGGAGGTGGAGAAGGGTTGGCGCAAACTATAGCCTCAGCAGTCCGCCATAATTGCTCCAGCTCTTTCAACATGTCCCGTGTTTTATTTTTGTCTTCTTCTTCATCAGCCTCTAGCACAGAAATCTCATCGTCCTGTAAGAAAAGTTATTTGCTAGCAAAACCGCGAAATGTTAACTTCGTTTCATAATTTTATTATAAACGCATTGCTCTGAGAACAACGTATCTAGAGTGAGTTATGCACAGTGCGTATTTCACTAGTGAGTTACGTGTGGTAGTCATGGCAACGAACTCCTTTGTTTACTTAGTTTACGGCGGAAATTCAACTTCATGACACAAGAATGACATTGTTTTCTATTTTCATGATTGAAAGTATATATGATAACTCGTTGGTTTCAGTCACTTAGTATATTGCTCGAGCTTCTACGCAACTCGTGCAATATCCTAAGTGACTGAAACCAACGAGTTAGTTAACCTGTATATCTCATCCTATAAATGATGTTTGTAAACGTTAACGTTATCATAACTTGCGAATCCTCCTAGGAATGGTCTTACTTACATTATACAAGTTGTCGGGTGGCTTTGTTTTATTGACATATTGCTTGCAGACTTCTGGCAATGGTGTTGTATTTGGTGTGTAACTTTCTTGTATTCGCCTTTCGGTTAATTCAGAAAGATACTCTGTCTAAATCGATTGTAAAATGGTGTTGTGAATACAGCAAACAAAATACAAAAAGCTGTCTACTTCATATATGCGGAATTAACATAATATCTTTCTGATTATACTATATATTTTCTTCAGATTAATCGATATGATAAAAATGACGATGAGCCAGGTTCAATTTCTCTTATATTAAAAACTCAAGTAGAGAAAGGAACATGGCAAAATTTAATTATACCAATACACGTATTACCTGTTTTAGTAAACGAGCTGATGCATACTCATCATTCTCTAAATTATACTGCGCCTGTAGAAAACGAGATCAGATTTAAAGATCAGAAATTCCCAGGTAAGTCGCCAATGAATCCGAATCACAAACTTTCGAAATGTAGGGTGTAAAGCAAGATATTTTCGCAACAAGTCTTAGATATTTTGGTTCTCTTCAAAACATACCTCCAGTAGAATATCCTCTATGTTTTTACTATGTGTCTCCCATAGAGATATTAAATCAAGTCCAGCTTGAAAGGGAAAAGTATAATGGGAATGTCAAGAGTAACCGAAAGTTAATAGCAATCCTTATTATAACTAATTACAAAATATTCTACTTGTTCAGTCCTTCCAAAGCTGCGTGGAAAAATAATTGAATAAACATTTTTCAACATAATCAGCTATCCTTGAGCATAATAGTATACATATTCATCATGAGTCTAAAAGGGTAATAATAGAGTATACATCATATTACATGTTTAGATATGAGTCAAAAAGGGTAATACATTTGGTTAGAAATATAACTATGTTCTTTCGAGTAATTTATCTGGATATCGTATTAATTTTCTTATAATACATGTATTTATCCCAGGGTCTATACCTTGGAAGCTCTCTGCAAGTTCTGCAAGTTCTCTGCTTTATACAAGAACCATGAACATTTAAGTTTTTCATTTACGTAATAATGGTATTATATTTCGTAGAAAAATATGTTTATTACCTTGATTCTTGGCATGTTTTATTAGCTTCTGAGGGTTCTCCCTGACATTTGATATAAATTGCCTCAATCCATTCTCGTAAAACCCCCCTTTGGGTGGCTTTTCCGGAAATAGAATTCCAGATATTAAAGTAGCTATAGATAACGTGGTGTCGACCCTGTAACGTTGAAGAAAGATTCTATGAAATATGGAACTGGAATTTCAGACATAAATACACCGTATCATACATGTGATGTTGTCAGAGCATTATCATATTCTGATACTTACCTTATAAGTAAAGAATTGACCAGAACTAAAGGTCTATAGTTTGTGCACTAGAAGTGTCTTATTGAGAGACGAGTTTGGATTATATAATAGTTTAACTCGTGTAAATATGCTTTAGGAAACTCCATGTATAACATTATATTTATCAATATTTTTCGATTTCATGTCCATTTGTGTTTGCTCTTGGTATATATATATACATGTATACATACATGCGTATGTATATATATAATTAATGTCAAATCTAAGAGGCATACTGTGTACTATGGGAGGTCTCAACCCAGTGAAAATAAAATCTTTAAAACAAAAATAAAAAAATATGTACAACTATGAGTAACATATTGGGAGCCTTACACTGATCCTGTCTGTTCACGGAAACCTTCTGGATTGCGTGATCCACTTACATTGCGACAAAATGTTTGTAAAACGGGTATGAAACCAGCCGAAGGTAAAGGCCTAGCTTCATGGAACGCTTTGAAAGAGAAGAAAAATGCCAAAATTATTGTTTCCACCGTCGACATATTTTTATTATCATATACTTTTATATCACCTTCGTACTGCAAGGGTTTCTCAGAAAATCAAGACAAACATTCAATAAAAGATCCATGTACTTAAACCCAATGAAGGAAATATTAATTCCCATTATGAAACATTATGTTTTCGATCAAATAATCATATCATTATGTTTTAATTCAAGAACTGATTCAACTAAATCAATAGTATATTCCCTTTACATCCATTTAGTTCATACCTGAATCTTTAGGTTCTACGGGTACTTGAAGCCTTAATATCAGCATTATGATGAAGAGAATGAGAGGAATTAGGATTTCCATTAATGTCAACACCTTGAAAATGCAAGCAAAGATTGACACATGAATTGTTTTTATCTGGAGTAGCAATTGAGACAATGACTCAAATCATGCCACATACTTAGATAAGGCTATCGGCCAATGCCATAGATAGACCGTGGACAATCGAACATAGCATAATGACTAATGAAATGGCTGGTTTGTGTCATTCTAAACTAAAAAAATCTTTATCTTCATTATATTATAAAGCAAATAAAATGATAAGAATATTTATTGTGTGCCCATCCACAAAAATGCAAACAGTGAGTTATCATAATGTTGGTCAGCTTATTATCATAATCAATAAAATTAAAGGTGACAAGAACGCATGATGTAGACATTGCTGGTGACTAAGTGTCTAAAGTATTTTTGTGTACCGCCCAGGTCAAAATTAACATTGAGAAAGATGCAAAGTTTAAATTAAATTTTAATTCAACGTTTCTATATTTCTATAGTCAGATAGACGTATTATTCATAGGTAAATCTCTTTCAAGAATGCGGTGGAAAAAATGCTCCTGTCTAGATCGCAGTCTAGATGGGTTAAACTGGGTAATGAACAATTAATAGTCCCTCGCAAAACTAAGACAGTTCGGACATGACTAGAAAAGTAAACCACTTTTCTATTGTAAAGATGTATTTCGGCTGACTTGTGAATACAAATATTAACATAAACCGGGAGAGTATTATTAAGAGGAAAGGTTTCAAGATACTTTATTTGAACATTAGATCATTGATCCAAAAATTTAACTCGATTCAGGTAGATATTCTAGACTTTGAACCAGACACACTATGCTTATCAGAAACGTGGTTAAAAGAATCAATACCTAATGATTATATAGCTCATATAAAGTACGATTTATCCTGGGTATCCAAGTCCCTTAGTATAGGGTTTTTCACTTGCCCCAGTCTTAGGTGCTAACATCAATCTCAGTTAGGCTTGTAGGCCTCCATTTATAGACAACAGGGCTATAAATAAGCATACAGTATAGGTGGGTATGACCAGCATGAAAGTGTTACTTATTTGTGTATGCTCATTCTTCAGGCCCCAGTGCATGTGTTCCATTAATTGTGAGCGACATAGATCAATTATTTCTTATGTTTATCAAATCTCGGGATATGAATTCCTTTCCTTTTGTCAGAGATTTAAGATTCCAACTTTTGTCGTCTATGGTTTCCTGATAACATGTTAGTTTCTGTGCATATGTTCTAACAAGTGGGATTTCCCTCTTCCTTCAAATAAAACGGCAAGGAAATTGCTTCACGAACAATTTCTATATTTGATGTTTTATCAAGACCTTTTATAAGTATTATCGTGGTGGTTAAATGTGTAGGCCTACTAACTGGATTTGATTCAATAACTTACTTGCTATAGACGCAGAGCTGTAACTATAGTGTCCATGAACTCAAGGATTGGTAAAATAGCTACTTTGTATGTATCTTAGCTATATTTAGGGCTATTGTTGAAACTGCTATAAACAGAGTTCTACCCTTGAATGATTTATTCAATAAATATACCATATTCGCAGTTGTTCTAGAGTCTTATTTCAGCGACCTGCATATTAACAGTGTGTTATGTATTATACACTATTATTCCCTGGTATATTTCATTCAGATGTGATGCTGTCAAACAAATGCACTAATTGTGTACGCAGCATTAAAAAATACCTTTGTGCTATCAGTTCGAGGGAACTTCTTTAGTCTGTATGAAAGGACGTGTGTACTCGTGTTGTGGTCGTGTACACACAGCCGTACCGCGATATCGTTGGTTCGGATGCACTTAAGAGTACATGTACAATGTAAATATACCTACACAATTTTCCTCTGGGTATAGCTAGGTCAACAACATCAATATCACTGATGGATAAGTAAGTCAGTTTAACCTCCGATTACCCGTCAACGAGCACCAAAATTTAGTTTCAAGGTGTGCTATTGTTCTTTGCATTGCATATACATGATTGTATAAAATAAGAATCTCAGTTATTGAACGATCAATGGTTCTTGTAACATAAGTTATAATTTTACACAAAATCTCAGGATAAAATGATCAATGTTATCATAATTCTGTTTTGTGGAAACTCCATTGACGCTAACGCTAAAATCATGGCGTCAGAAAATGTACGATCAACAGCTGTTTTGTCCCCAATCTGAAAGGATATAAACGTGAAATAGGAAAAATAAAAAATATCCCAAGACTTTTCTTTTTGGAATATCCAATACCTTTTTGTCAACTTTCTTTTCCTTTTTGCCAATGTCCTTTTCCTTTTCGGATTATCATTTTCCTTTTAGGAATATACTTTTCCTTTTTAGAATATCCTTTTCTTTTTGGAATATCCTTTTCCTTTTCCGAATATCCACTCCTTTTCCAAATATCCACTCCTTTTCACCCAAATGTACCATGATGTATTCCTACCCCAACATGACTGGGAGGGAGAAGGAGGGTGAGAGGGAGAGGGAGGGTGAGCGGGGGAGGGGGGGGGTGAGCTGGTGGGCCCCCACTCAGGGGTAGTGGATAATGTTACGTAACACTACTCATGTGGGTTAGATGTTCAGAAAATGTACAATTTATCTTCACCAATCCTCTCCAATAACCCAAATTTCAGACCAAAATGAAGTTCAAAATACAGTTCAACCTAACCAAACAGATTGCTAGAATCAATGCAATGCCAAATGTACAGGTATTTACATAATATTGACCAAATTGCAGCCTAATTTAGCAGAATATACTAAATGTGTACAGCTGCCAATTGTGCATTTTCTGAAAATCTGACCCATATCTGCTTTTGTATGAGTAGAAAAGGAGTGTCCCAGGGAGGACACCAATGAGAAAAGATGGCCAAATCTAGACATAGGAGTCACAGCAGCCAGACATGGCTTTTCATGTAGGGGAAATAGGAAAAAGGTGCAGTGATATACTTTTCGGTGGTGGATATCTAAGGGAAATAATGGAAAAGGAGGCTGACATGGGAAAATCGACACTGACATGGAACTTTTTGTTCTGGAAATAGTAAAATCTTCCCGGAAATAGGAAGAAAGCAGTTGGAAAAGAACTATAGTATGTGAAATAGCATGTACCACAGAGGAAAAGTCTGTACCGATTTCATCATTTGTACATATGTCTACTTTGGGACGCAACAGCAGCTCTACATATTTTGTTATAAATTCTGTTTAATTAGTCTGGAAAATGACAAAATGATAATTACTGGGTATATCTGAGACTGAGTATAATCTTCGGTTAAGTTGACTTGTATTGTGAACCTCATTTTTGTCCTAAATTTGGGTTATTTGAGATGAGTTTTTTGAGGGGTCGGGGGTGGGTAACAAAAATGAATTTATGCTTATTTTTTCACATGATGAAGTTCTAGGTTTGATGACAGTGCCCATTTTATTTATTTTTTATTTCCGACATGGGCATATACAATGGCCTTATTCTGCCATACGTGACCCTACATAAAGCTTAGAATACTGTGTTGATAAATACTTAGGAAAAGGGATATATTTTGCAAATTTACCTTTTGAAAGAAAGTTTATGCTCAGTGTGTACAGGGAAGATGTCGCGAAAAGCGGATAATTCGATTAATTGCTATACATATAGCGTTACGTATGGTCACATCTAAAGTCCCTACCATTCAGGGGTCTCTGTTTATGATGCTATCTAGTGTAACCAATTTTTTCTATTTTAAAACTTTTAATGATGTGATTCACGCATCTTATAGAATACATTGGACAGACATATTTTAAAAATGGCCGCCGAAAGTAAGCGTTACGTATGGTCACAATTCAACATAGGCGAAATATTTATAAAAATTAGTTTATCATCTTGTACAATAAATGTATGCAATATGTTATTTTGTAATCGTGTACACCTAGATATGACTAATAGAGTGGGGGGGGGGGTTCGCTTTAAAATGGGAAAAAACGATGATCTGGGGAGATTATTTTGGCGAATCCTGACCTAATCACCAAAGAAATAAGCTAGCCTACTATTATAGTACCTATTAAAGCTCTGAATGTATATTTCAATATTTTTATTCGGCCAAAAACATTATGTAACTGGTACACTTTTCTCAGTAATCGCTGACTCTTTACAAAATTCAATGTGATATCATGAATACATATAATAATCTCTATATAAAGAAATACTCGACATGAAATAAGTAAGAAATCAGATAGGTTTACAATATGATGAAGAAGCTACAATGATATTGTATATTTGGTATCCACACAAGCAGACTTTAGCTCTAATTCAATTCACTTATCAATATTCAATAATACCGATTATTTCTGAACAGTTTACCGAAAGACACCAGGGTCCTCATCTGACCATATTTCCTTAGTGCGATGAAACATACTCTCACATAATTTCTTGACGCTCACAGAGAAGGCAAGGAATTCCATATAGATCGTATTCCACCAAGGAGGCTTCTCCTAATACTAATTAAATGTGATCTAACGAAAAAAAAAGGTAAAATGTATTTCAACTTATATGACATAAGATTTAATCTAATGAAGGCCAGAAATCGGTAATTGAAACGTTTCGTGAGAATAGACGATAATATATGACATGTACATAATATGTGACATGTACATAGACACATGCATGTGTATACTATAGTAGGAATACCATAGTGGTACATACAAACATGTAAAAAGTACATATTATATGTGTGTATAACATACATAATATATAAATGTGTATGTAGGCCTACACTTTGAATGCCGACAAAGTATGAAAGATATGTTGGTATAGCCAACGTTTATATAACCCCATCTATGGACACATATGCCTTCGTATTCTACATCACTCGACAACTGGACCTGGTCACTTGAACCACCATATCCACCTTTTGCCATCACACATGCAGATAACTGCTTTGGGCATCAGTCCTGTGTAGTGTTGAGTGTAGAGTTAATCTGCTTATCTCTTCCTGACTACTGCGTACCAGGCTACAACAGTGTCCATCAACAGTGGATCCTTCCACTCAACACCATTATATGGATCATAAGATAGTATGTGACGTTAGTAGAAATGGCAAAACAAACACATAAATAACCTGACAATGACCAGGCAATGGAACTGTCAGGGCCAGATCACTCATCATCATAAAAACGGAAAAGTATTCTTAGCCAACATACACAAGACATGTCGAATGCTGTATATGGGCTTTACTACGGGATTTTTTTTATTGGGATCAAGTTAATTTTTATAATTAGGGCCCAAATGTAAAATAATGCAGTGATGAAACGTTGTGAGTAACACTGCATGATGAAATGATCCAGTGTCAAATTAACTAGCAACACAAGGTTTACATAGCTTTACATTGCATCTCGCGAACTTGTGTGTACCTGAGCCCATTCATGAAGGTATATGAAAATAATATATAGGAATTAAGTACAAATTGGGGACAAATTCCGTTTCATAATCAAAGTTAAGAACTTCTCAAAGATTCGCAGGGACTTCTCAAAGATTCGCAGCCCATATCGCCTTCCTGTCTGCTATTAGAGT
This sequence comes from Sthenelais limicola, assembly GCA_942159475.1. Lineage (NCBI taxonomy): Eukaryota > Metazoa > Annelida > Polychaeta > Phyllodocida > Sigalionidae > Sthenelais > Sthenelais limicola. The sequence continues at coordinate 45,015,740 of OW804095.1, read as the reverse complement.
TATTACTTAATAAGACAAAGACGCATGGCCAGTCCCATGGTACACCCTCACCAGGTCATGGTTGGGTACCAAATAAATCTTTCCATGTCTCCTTCATTATGAAACAACGCCCTGCTGATCTATTACGCATTATGCATGCGATAGTTCGTTGTAACAATGTAGGTGCTAATTCAACTTGCATCTCTTTAAAAGTTTTCTGTCATGGATATTTTGATAATATAATTATAAATTCGTACATAATGCAAACATACTGAAAAAGAAGTTGAACACAAAAAATATCCGTAGCAAGCAGTCCGCGAAGAAGTGTCTCTTCGATTTAAATTGACGATTTAATAGAAATATTTTTCTCACAAAGAATTTCTCTAACAGAAATATTCGGTCTATTCTTTGAGGGCAGACGCATAATTCCTTATGTTAATATCAAACGTGCATTATTCATGCATGTACTTGATACATTTACCTACCGAGCTTCTCTTCTTCAATGTCCAGTTCTTCCAGAGAAGAATTTTTAACTGGTCCCGCCACTTCATATTGAAATATTATTTGTTGCTCGAGTCCCAGGAAGATTGCGGACCGCAAAGCCGAGTCAGTTAGCACAATTTAATCCAAAAGTGGAGAAACTTCCCCCTAATATGGTAGGTCCTATATATATTTCCTTTGAAAGTTGTGGAAAATGTAGACCCATCCTTGTCCTCGTCTAATCCAAAACATTGTCTGTGTCCATAGTAATGTGATGTTTAAAACGTGCGATATTCTCCGGTAGTTACAGTGAGCTGATGACCAATGTGAAGTTGATTTGCCAAAGGTATGCACGAGAAGATAAATATTATCATGGAGTAAAGGGGGGGGGCTACATATTGAGTGCCCAAATGAATGCGCGTGGTATGATAATGTTGCTGATAAGATCAAGTCTTATTTATATATATATTCTTCTTGGCAAAACCATTGCTATAGACAAATATGTAATTCGTCCCATGCAGGCAGATAAAATGATATTTGTCCAAAACATTAGAACGTAATTAAAACATAGAAACCAAATTGCAATGCTTCTTATTGGGGGTTCCTATACTGACAGGACCAATGATCTACTCCCTTTGAAAACTCCATTTCCTTTTACCACCACCCCAAACTTATTTCAGCCCCCCCCCCCCTGTGCAAGAGAAAGGCTAGCATAGCACAAAAACTGATAAGGCAAGTTATGAAGCGATAAGAGACTCACCATGAACACTCTCCAATACATTTCACAATCTCTTGATCCAACAAGAGCCACGTACGAAATATTGGACTTTCGAATGCCATATCACAACGTTAGTCATCTATAGGCTGTCTGGCTCACTTGTGTACGTATTTAAAGAACTACATTGTTTCCTAGGTTATAACACTATCACAGGTTTGGATTCCATTCTATTACCTTGGGACATAATATCACCGATCGCGATGCAGATTGTTTTATAAAATACATGGTTTTAAAATAGCTCATTTCCACTTAGGCCAACAAAAATAGGTGTGTTCCAATTATCTGGCTGAGAACTAGGTAGGGGGGGGGGGTAGGGAAATCTGTTTTCCCACGTTTATTAGTTTTTTTGTTAAAATAATTCCCCCAAAATACGGGCCAAGTCTAGGGGTAAACAATAACTAAAGGGTCCACTAAGCCGACAGAATTTTTATACCTAATGGCACGATGGAGGTTTGTAATCGATTGAGACATCGGGTCAAATGACACGACACCCCAAAGGGGTGGAGTGCGATTTGACCCGACGTCTCGATCGATTACAAACCGAACAACTGAGTGCTATTAGGTATTTATTACATTGTAAATCAACAAGAGACTCGATTTTAATAGTATTTTACCTTGGTTTCCATTAATCTTGTGGATATTAGGCTCAAAGACTTTTCAAATAGCTTCCCTGAAATCACATATGTATGTAATAAAGGGTAATAGAGTCCTCTGCGTCGCAAAATTGCATGAGAATCGGCTTAGGCCCTTTATACCCACTTGTTCGTTCTCAATGGAGTCGATGAACTCCCTTTATTTCTTCATTGACGTCTTCATTACATTTTAACAGTACCGTATCTCAATTCGATACCAACTTGATTTTATATAAAAGGGAAATTGAAATAAATTCTTTTTAAAAAGAAAACGAATTTATTTTTCATCACAGTAAGCACCATACAATAACACCCCAACGATCACAAACAATCAGATCTTTCCATTCAGGTTCAGCTGACATTATTATATTAATCTGTGAATATAATGATAAAAATAAATATAGGAGTTGAGCGTTTCTCCAAGTACTGAAATAGATCAAAGAGATCACTTCCTGACCTGACACTCCAAATGAATAAAATATTTATACATTAAAAAAGAAAACGAAAAGAATCGCAAACCAGTCTTCATTAAATTATTAGTTATCTTTATACCAAAATCCGGGGAAGGGTCCTATGTAATAACCTGTCCGATGATAAGTACGAGTGTTGATTTAAAAACCCTGACAAAAAGATTGCAAGATTTTTATTGGAATCGCTTAACAGTTGAGAACGAACGTAATTTGATAATGCTGGAAAAAACATAATATTTTCAAATGTCTTTGCACAATGTTTAAATGTATGTAGGCGAAAATCAAGTTAAATAGAAATATGACTAATGGCTTATTTACCATTGATAAAAAGGCGATTAAAAAGGAGGGAAGAGAATAGAGGTTCTATATTTTTAAGACCCTGATCGAATGATATAATAATTAAGGAGTATATAACACCAGGTATAACGAGGAACTATATTTAAATGGTTGATTCTCACGAAATGGAGGTTGGGGGTTGTCATTCAGAAGTCATTTTTACAATCTGCTCAAAAGTCAGGAAACTTTTGGGCGTTGATAAACAGGGTAGGGCTGATGTGTTGGCGGGGGGATTTAAACTATTCATCTAAAACCTGTTTTGGTCCTAAATTTCAACAAAATTGTAGTTTGGGTCATACAGATTGTAGCATTGTATTTTGATGCTGAAATCGTAGTGACTACAGTGAAATCGTAGAAGTTGGCAGCACTGCAAATGAGGTGCTAGGTAAAAATCTGGAGACACAAATTCAAGGCCAAAACAGCCTTCTGACAGCGAGGAGAAATGGTGGACAAGTCAAAACAGTGGAAGAGTGTGGCCACTTTGGACAAATGTCATGCTGAACAAAATGTAGAATTTGTTGGTGGTATTATGGAGATTTTTAATTTTAACATTCAGAATTTCATTTTCCATGACTTTCCATGACCTGTCCAGAATTCCATGACTTTCCAGGCCTGGAATACCAAATCACTAATTCCATGACTTTCCATGACTTTCCATGACCGTGGGAACCTTGGTTTGGGGAACAATTAATATGCGGAAGAATTTAAGTTATTCCAGCCTGAATGTTATACGGTAACTTATTCCACAGATATCCCACTTGGTCACTTCTCAGAAGCGTGTATTTGGTAAATCGGGGGCAATTTAAAAACTAGAGGTCTATGCTAATTGACCCCACCCGTCTGGGAAATATTACATCCTCTCTTGAAAGCTGAAGGACATTTATCGAAGTTGAGTTGAGCTAGTAAAAATCTTGTTTCTGGGGAGATCATGGTGTAAGGGAATTCAGGGAGAATAACAATGGCTCTTTGGATAAAGTGGTGGTCCTGATAAGGACCGGTTGTTTAGCCCTGAGAAGGGCTGTTGTGTCACTGCAGTAGAAGCGATTTACTTCTTAGCTGGCTTGGCGGCCTTCTTGGCTGCTGGCTTCTTAGCTGCCGGTTTCTTGGCGGGCTTGGGCTTGGCAGCTTTAGGCTTAGCAGCCTTGGGCTTCTTAGCTGGGCTCTTCTTGGCAGCCTTTGGCTTGGCAGCTGGCTTCTTGGCGGCCTTCTTGGGAGTTTTAGCTTTCTTGGCAGCAGCCTTCTTGGGAGTCTTGGGCTTCTTAGCCTTCTTGGGTGTAGCCTTCTTTGCAGCCTTGGGCTTGGCAACCTTCTTGGGCTTCTCTTCCTTGCCCAGCTTGAAGGATCCAGCGGCACCGGTTCCCTTGACCTGGATGAGCTTGCCAGCGGTAACAGCGCTCTTCAGGTACTTCTTGATGAAAGGTGCAAGTCTGGCAACATCGGCAGTCTTGTTGTTAGCGGCGATGTGCTTCTTGATGGCAGCGAGGGAAGATCCCTTCCTCTCCTTCAAAGACTTGATGGCTTCGTTGACCATGGTGGCAACTGGAGGATGGGTAGGTGCTGTCTTGGGCTTCTTTGCCTTGGCGGCAGTCTTCTTTGCTGGGGCAGCGGCGGCTGGGGCGGCGTCAGACATGATGAAATCCTGAGGGTCAGCGATGTAGAGATGTGTGTGTGTGTGTGGCTTGAGCGAGTCAGCGAACGAATGGTTACTCAGCACAGCAAAACCGCTACTTAACCCGTACGCCGCTAATAGCGCGGACCTCGGAGAGAGCATGCTTCGCGCGAGTGCTAGAGCCTAGGTCTAACAGCCTATGCGAGCCAACTTGTGTTTCTATCACTTTAATTTTTTACGATTTTCACTAGTTCTACTTTATCAATCTTCTGTATCTTGACACTGATGCAAGGCAAACATTTTACAGTTTCTGATGAATGTAACGTTTACTGGTTCTATTCACATCTTCAAGGAAAAAATATAACATAAAGTCAGAAAATGCATACAAAAACATTGACTGACTCATTAAAAAGTCGAATTTCTATTCAAAAATTAAATTCCCACCACCAAAATAGTATTATATCATGAAGACAAGATATCTGAACATCGATTACAATAAATAAAATTATCTGACACGGCGATTAAATAGGTACAAACCCGGGTTGATTGTGCGTAAGAAACACAACCTCCACACGCGTCGCCATCTTGACATCCCCAAACTACTAACTGTCGCCAAATAATGTTCGCCTTATAGCCGACAGATTTCAGCATTGAATATATATCTAAGTGTATTGTAACTTAATTTGAAACACATAGAATACAGTGGTATTCAGTTATCGATAGTTGTATGCATAAAAAGTGTATACTCTGGAGCTAAACTTTCTGTGTGTATTTGCATAGAAATCGAGACGAAGCCAAAATGGCGGGCTTTTCATGTGTACGGCGGATGCAGGCGAAGGGAATTTTTCAATGTAAAGCGTGTATCTACGTTGAAATATATAATTGAACATATTTTTATGTATTATCCACCTATCAACTTCAACATTATGTGAGGTTAAAGAAGGAAACGTAATAAAACTGTCATTGTATAGGCATATATATCGCCCCGTATATCGCTATTCTCGTTTGTTTTCCGAGGTTCACTAACTATATGTTCAAAGGAAAATCTAAATTGTTTATAACTTTGCACGTGGTATACAGCTCGATGTTCCCATCGTTTTTCGTTTGTTAAAAAAGGACATCTTAAAAGGTATTACATTTCATACATGACAACACAATTGATATAGGTTTCTATCTATCTGTCTTTATAACTATCGTGCTCCCTGTAGCAACAAATATAATTAGTATATTAGTGTGAATTAACCTTATATAAACCAGAGCAAGGTTCAATAATATAGACAGTTTTATGCAATTTAGGTAATTAATAAATCATTTGATTTCAATATCACGATATAGTTCCTATATATATACATGTTAGTATTGTTAATTCCCTGAGATGCCATTGAGTTCCTACAGTTTCCTTCAAAACCGCAGCACATTTTGGCTATTGATTATTTATCTTTGTCTTTCTAGCAAAACCTGTGGACAGGGTATCATTTTGCCTCCATCCGTGAGGTATATCGTGTCATTTTCCTGTTATCTCTTTTTTATCAAACGAACGAAGACACCCGTGTAGGGTCTAATGCGTTTTCTTTTCTTCTTTTTCTCTTATACTCGTAGCTTTAAATGTGATAGGCCTTAAAAGAAATACAAAATATTAAAAAAAATCTTCTATCTTTTGGATATTTGGGGGTAAGTTATTCCATTCTCTAATTGCTCTATTGTGAAAACTTTGATATAACCTTTCTGTTTCATGTATGGCATATATTTAATCAATTAAATATAGGTATAAATGGTAGTGAGCCACATGTACATGTACATGCAATAATTATGCACACATGCATATCGACGAGTAGAAAAAGAAGCAGTTAGAAGTGTCCAGGTCGATGGCTGGGAGAAGACTGACCGACTGACCATGGTCAGTGAAGGCAAGCAGTAGGCCTACTACCCATCTGGTGGCGCCATCTGCCGTCTAAATATAAATGCATATGTACCATATACCGGTATACCGGTACATGTATAGCATACCTCCAGCTCCAGCTCCCCCAATTCTCTCTAGTTATCAAACATCTGCAATACTTCTCAACTTAGTTCATGTACACCCTTGACTTCTTTTCTACAAAGATATGTGTATATATATTCGCTTAATTATACATACTATTTCCGCATGAAATTATTAGATTATTTCCTTAATTTAGAATGTCACCTTTTAACCCGCCTTGTAAGAATAAGGTCCATATAATTATATACGTTTTCACAACAAGACATCAAAGAACGATATTTATTCCACGATGTGGCCGTGAGAGTGAAGTACATCAGATATACTTCACTCTCACGACCAGTGAAGTATTGTTGGCCCATTCGACCCTAGTATATCGATTGCGCTGAATGTTTGACAAGAAAGCATGGAAATGCTGATTTTTTTTTAGTTTTTTTTTCTCACATGAAATCATGTTTTCCGACTTTGATGAAGTCGCGCTTTCCATACAGGGTAACTCCAGGGCTGCAATGCTGGTCGTTCAACAAAATAATGAGAAGCTGCATGTATTGGGCCTGTCGCATAAGAAAGACCCCACCCCCACCCCAACCCCACAAAAAAGAAGACTCCCCCATTTCTTTGTTCCCCTTGGCCTGATCCATGGACACTATTCTTGCCTTATCCATTTCTTGTTTCCCATACAGCTGTGGCGGTTTACTCTCACCCTTTGATGTGGCAGTGACTTTCTTACACCCCTCTAGGTATGATCCACACGAAATGAACCACGGCGATTTAGGGCGTTAATTACAGTTTATGAGCCGCGTGCTCCAAATTGCAATAGGACGAGTATATATCTATTCATCATAGCTAGGGCTATAAATAATATTATTTCAACAAAGGCCAATCATTAAATTTTGTAGGCCTATCCTAAATTGATTTCTATTTCCCTTGTGATCCAATTCCTACTATCTGATATATATTTCACCCTCCATTCAGCCGCACTAAACGTCCCCTAGGGACCCTCCATATATTACGTACGTAACTCTTTTTTGCAGCGAAATATGGACCCGCCCCCACCCCCATTAGGTCTGGCACCCCCACCCCCTTGGACGGCGCCATACCTTTTAGCGTATAATAGACGTGGCACACTTTACCAAGGCCTAAAGCTTGTTCAGTGGCGTATATAAATATATACAGTGACACTATGTTGGGTATTGGTATAATGTATTAATGTATAAAATCAATGGCATCCGGGGTTATGAGTAATGTTACACGTCTTTGTCCAACAATCTAAATAGGATATCTGATTAATAGTGCACATTTAGATGGAGCGAAACAGGATTGGCGTGAATAGAAACATAACTTCAGCAGGAGGTTGCTGACAGGATTGTGTAGATAAAGGGCAATAATTTACGTGAATTATTTCACATGATCCTATTTCTGTAAAGGGGTAATTGACATGTATGTGTTAATCTCAAATACTTTATTGGAGTACTGTTTCCCTATTTCGGAAAAAGCTATACAATTGACTGGGACAGATATTCAGATGTTGATTCGATTACATCAAATAAGAACAAAAATACAGTTTATTTGTACCCAACTTTATTTTTGATTCAATAGTTTCAAAACATTTGGTTTTATATTGCGTCACTGCATGGGCTAATATTCATAAATGATATATTGAGAACAAACAGGTATTGACTTGAGGACACTAATTAATATGGCAAACGATATATAGGTTATGCTATACGATTTTATAGTTACACTCTTTCCTATGCTGGATAGCTTTTCACAGCTAATGCAACTGTCTAATGAATAATTATATACAATGCATACATATATGCCAGTCATGACATCAATTTAACATCAATTTAAAGCAAATATCATATATATATATAATATATATATGAATATTATATGCAATGCATTACATGCCAGTTATAGTAACATCAATTTAAATCAAATATAATAATGTAGTCTATACATTCCTTGTTCTAATAGCTTAACATAAGATATACCATTCAATGGAATAATTCAATGAAATATATACTGGTTATACTAGTTATTCACAGCTTTTAATCCACTTCTTCTACAGTGGGACCAGATCCTGTTGGAGTGGGGCCTTGACCGGCACCTCCAGCGGACTGACTACCAGCTGGCCCACCATGGAGTTTTGTCATCACGGGAGAGCAGACCTGCTGAAGTTCTTTCATTTGTTGGTCAAACTCATCCTTATCAGCCAAATTATTAGAGTCCAGCCACTTCACAGTTTCGTCACACTTTTTAATCACGGCCTCCTTTTCTTCAGGAGATAATTTTCCATCAGCTGCCTCATTGACTGCCTGCTTGTAACTGAATGCAAGTCCTTCCAGTTGGTTCCTGGCTGAAATTCTTTCCCTTTGCTTCTCATCCTCTTCCTTGTACCTCTCAGCTTCAGACACCATCCGATCAATATCAGCCTGGGAAAGTCTACCCCGATCATTTTTTATGGTTATTTGATTACTTTTGCCAGTGCTTGAATCACAAGCAGTAACATTTAGTAAGCCATTAGCATCGATATCGAATGTTACTTCAATTTTGGGGACACCTCTTGGTGCAGGTGGTATACCAGACAGCTCAAAGCTCCCCAGTTTATTGTTGTCAGTAGTCATGGCCCTCTCGCCTTCGTATACCTGGACGGAAACGCCTGGTTGGTTATCAGCATAGGTAGTAAATGTCTGAGATGTCTTGGTAGGAATAGTTGTGTTGCGCTTGATGAGACTGGTCATTACACCTCCGGCAGTCTCTATGCCAAGAGACAAAGGTGCAACATCAACTAGCAACAATTCATTAATGGTTTCATCATTGACACCAGTCAAGACTGCTGCTTGGACAGCTGCTCCATAGGCAACAGCCTCATCTGGATTGATACTCTTGTTAAGTTCCCTACCTCCCATGAAGTCCTGCAGAAGTTTCTGAATCTTAGGAATCCTGGTGGATCCTCCAACCAACACTACATCATGGATTCTAGATTTGTCCATCTTGGCATCCCTAAGGGCACGCTCCACTGGAGCCAATGTCTGTCTGAAGAGATCCTGACAGAGCTCTTCAAATCTTGCTCTTGTAATTGTTGTATAGAAATCGATACCTTCATATAAAGAGTCAATTTCAATGCTGGCTTGAGTGCTGTTAGACAATGTGCGCTTAGCTCTCTCACAGGCCGTTCTCAGTCTTCTCAGGGACCGGGAATTAGATCCTATATCCTTCTTGTATTTCCTCTTGAACTCTTCCTTCATATGGGCAACAATACGGTTGTCAAAGTCTTCTCCTCCAAGGTGAGTATCACCAGCAGTGGATCTCACCTCAAACATGGATCCCTCACTGACTGTAAGAATGCTTACATCAAAGGTCCCGCCTCCAAGATCAAAAATCAGAACATTCTTCTCACCAGACAAGTTCTTATCAAGTCCATAGGCCAGGGCAGCTGCAGTAGGTTCATTGATGATTCTCAATACATTTAACCCAGCAATAGCTCCAGCATCTTTTGTTGATTGACGCTGGGAGTCGTTGAAGTAAGCTGGAACTGTTACTACAGCATCAGTAACCTTGGCACCCAGATAAGCTTCAGCTGTCTCCTTCATTTTCACAAGAACCATAGAGCTGATTTCTTCAGGAGCAAAGACCCTTGTCTCACCTTTGTATTCAGCTTCTATTTTAGGTTTGCTTCCAACATCTCGCACAGCAAAAGGCCAGTCCTTCATGTCTTTTTGCACCATAGGGTCATTAAACTTCCTTCCAATTAATCTCTTGGCGTCGAAGATTGTGTTCTTAGCGTTCATGGCTGCTTGGTTCTTAGCAGCCTCTCCAATCAGTCTCTCTGTGTCAGTGAAGGCAACATAACTAGGAGTGGTTCTGTTGCCTTGGTCATTTGCAATGATCTCCACTTTTCCATGTTGGAAAACTCCAACACAGGAATACGTGGTGCCAAGGTCAATACCAATGGCAGGTGCTTTTCCACTTTTAGTCATCTTAAAGCCTTAGAACTGGTTATGTAAAGTACTCCAATGTATTCCAAAGTATTATTTATCTACAATGCAGAGTATTCCAAATAGTGTGTAGTATATTCTTCTATCTCAGAACGTTGAATGTAAGCCTTACTACAACAATTGGTTGACTCTTCTAGTCTCCACGGCTTGTCTTCTTCTGTTCGCTTTCACAAGTGGTTTGAGGGAGAGAGCGCAGCTAGGGCCTTATATACAAAGGTGGCGATCGGAACCAGAGCGTTCGATAGCGTTCTTTCCTATTCTACCGCCATCTGGTACCTTCTGGAACGTTCCAAAACTTCCAGAGAATTCGTGAGTGTTGCCACCTAGAGGATGTTAAAAGTAAAACATCCCGATTCTAGAATATGCTAGCATCCCCCATCTAAATGGGTCAATATAACCTAGATAAACAGTCAGTGTCACAATCAAATAACATAACCTATCAACTGAGTGCCCCCCCCCCCTAGGCCCCACCTCTGAAAGTAGTTTTCCTGGCAAATATTTGATAGTTCCAAATGCAAAACAATAAAAAAGCATCACCCATATATTCTAAAAGAGAGCTCCGGTTGTGTTCCTGGTAGAATTTATGCTAGCTGAATAGCTTTGCAGCCTAAATCATCTCACCAAATCATGTTGGCAAAATAAAATTAGACTAAGAAGCAGTGTTTCCAGTACTCTACTAGTAAATAAACATGGTAATATGCTCATATCAGAGCGAAGTATAGCAGCTAAAGGTTACATATACCGACAGGGAGTTTTTCACAATAACGAAATTGTAGTTAGAGCCTTTTTCAATGAAGTAAAAATTGTAGTAACCGTGGTTAACACGAGAGGGCAGTAGGGTGGGTAGTAGGGTAGGATATGTTTCTTTTACTAAGGCATGCGCTAGGGGAAGGGGAGGGGCTAGAGGGAGGGAAAGGTATCATAGGATAAAGGGTCCACCAATACGGATACCCGACACTCACCCCCCTGGGTATATATACGGGGAATACTGGGATATAGACACATATATATACATAGAACGGGAGAGACTTGGGACATTCATATAGACTGGGATATAGAGAGATATGCAGTAGATACCAAGATGTACTAGACGCACTGTGTGCGCTAGAACCATTATATTATACCACACTGATCTCGGATTGTCATGCAGTAACAACCGTAAGAATACAGGGAAGGAGACTCATAAGATCTCATATGATTCAATGTCTACACTAACATCAACCTAGCATCTATGTACAGGATAAGATACAATATACAAGTAGTGGCGTACTAAAACTCATCGTGTTGTGTTGTTCATACCGGAAACCTACAGCTACTATGTATCACCATGACTCTCTATTCAATATCGCCTATCGTCTCCTACAATATCACGTTCTATATTAAACATCATGAGAGGCAATGCCCCGAAGTCCGAGTATATTCGAATGCATATGAATACTAGCTAGATATATTCACCCTGGCCCGATGCACCGCCCAATAGCATAAAGATCCGAAGCTACGCGCGCAACACTGGTTGGAGAACCACGGGATTGGAGATTGTGTGCAGAGGGGAGGGTGAGTATTTGGATAAATGTCGAAACAGGGGTCATCAGTGGCGGACTTGGTGAAAGAAATACAGGAGAACAATGCTCGAATTACACAAAGTGCAAAGAACTTTGCTGAAACAACAGAACGAATCGGCAAAGTGGAGAGGGAGAAGGTGTCCATAATCAAAGATGGAATAAAAAATCTTGCTAAATTAATGGAGAAGAGATTGGCAAGAATGAAGGCGTCCGCAAGACCTAGTGTGGGGGTTCATGTGAATAGGGAGATAAAGACGGAAAGAGAGAGTACAGAAGATTCATCTCCGGACTCTTCTATCCAGGGACCACCGAGTTACGCTAACTTGAGCGCGGAGAGTACAGCAGTGGGAGGTGCTAGGCCCAAGAGAAACAATCCATTCGCAGCAGATTTTTGTGATGACCCTAGTGTGCCATTAATACCTGAAGTAACGTGGGACGCTGGTAAGCCGCCATATTACACAGAGCCATTAGTGCCACTCCCTTATAATCCAGACTTTGACTACTTAAGCCCGCAAGGGGCCAAAGAGGAGCTGCTCAGGCAAAGCGTGGATATTGTCAGCAAAGAGTTGCAGAGAACTCAAGCCGCTCTTAAGGCAGCGGAGGAAGATACCCTGAGGACAGTCCAGGATATGAGAAATGATTGGGAACGAACGAATGAAAAAATGTTAAAAGATGCCGAAGATAGGCACGAAGCTAGGATAAACGTACTAAAACTAGCATGGGAAGAGGGCGCGCGACGAAGGGTGAAAACTGCAGAAGACGGAAATAGGGATATAATTGTAACGCTGCAGAATGACTGGAAAAATGCACAACAGAAAATGGAAAAAACAGAACAACAGAGAAACGAATATATGACGAATGAAAAAGAAAACCATAACAAGGAGTTGGAGGAACTGAAAAGGGAGCTGGAGGAGGAAAGACGGGCCAGAGCTAGAGCCAATAGGAAGGAAGAAAGCGATCGGGAGGAGTGGGAGAGGGCAGAAATAGCAAGACATGAAATGGAGGAGGTGAGAGAGGCCAGAAATAGAGAGTGGTGTGAGGAAATGGAAAAGGAAAACCAAATAAGGGAAGCAAGGGCAAACTGGCTAGCAGAAGAGATGGATAAGCTGAAAATAGAACATGAAAAGGAGAGTGCCCTATTTAGAGATGCGTCTGTGCGTTACAAACAGGACAGGAAGAACCTTACAGACATGGTCAGAAATCTCACAAACGCTGGAGGGGTAGAGCAGCCTAAAAATAGCGTACTGCGGACACCCCAGAGAGCAAACCAGCAAGCAACGAAAATAGGTGTTAGTAGCACAATTTGCTCAGAAGATTCCGGGGATATAACCGAGATGTATAGGCTACCTAATGTGCTCCCAGCGTTTACCCCTGCACAAACAGGAAGATGGTCAGATAAGTCTAACGAAGGGGGAGGAGCGGCAATGAGACACTTCATTAGGGGGCCTGAAAATTTTCGACATTCAACGGCGACCAGAAATGTGTCTGAATTCCTGACAGAGTATGAGGACTATGCAAGTGCCCTGGGCATACCTGAGATGTATTGGCTACAGGGGCTGGGTGGTAGATTGGAGGGATCAGCTAAAGCATATTACCAACAAGTCGCATCAGTTGCAGCTAGAAAACGGGGTACACTGTCGTACTCAGATATCAAAAGTAAATTCTTGACCAAGTTTCAGGAAATGCCGTATAGTGAGGTGAAGGATGACTATTCCCGGCGACGACAGGAGACAGGTGAGAGTGTGGAGACATATGCAGACGCCATGCTGGTATTGCTGGCAAGGACATCACTGCACGAGGATGAGAAACTGAAGGCTTTTATAGCAGGTTTAAAGGATGGATTAGCGGAGAGAGTCCTGACAGAGGCTCCTCGCACTTGTGAAGAGGCTAGAAGAGCGGCCAGAAAACATGAGTTGTCGGACGAGCAAAATGAAAAAGCACTGAGACTTCACCTAGTGGGTTCTACTCAATCAATGATAGCTTCTCTGGCAATGAAGGGTTATGACGTTACTCCCAGTGATGTCAGATCGCACCCCGTTCCTGCTAGAAGCCTACCAGTAGAGGAGAAAGGAGAATGGACTCCTAGAAGAGGTGAGGAAGAGAGACGCCAGGCAAGAGAATGGACTCCTAGAAGAGGTGAGGGAGAGAGACGCCAGGAGAGAGATAAGAATAAGAGATCAAGCGTTCAGTCACCAAAAACAACTGGGGTGGTGAAAAACGGAGTGTATCGGCAGAATTTTCAGTAGATATGCCGGTTGGAATGTTGCCAGCCATACCGGCAGAAAGGGAGAATCGATCTGAGGAAGATGGAGAGGATGAAAGCGGAAGTTCAGTTTCAATAGATGACAGTGACATAAGTATGAGTCAAGAGAAAGGAACTCAGGAGGTGCAGGAGATGGCCTTTCGAGAAAAGGAGGTGAAAAAAGCAATGAGAAAGAGGTGGAACCAGAAGAGGAGAAGATGGAAATTACAGGAGAAGAAAAAAGAACAGCGTGAAAATAATAGAGCGGTGCAGGAATTGAAACTTCAGAAGAAAAAGGACAATGGGTTGATGTCCTTAAGTAAACATAAAGAGGTGACACAAAACAGTATAATTAATAGTAAGGAGGGCGATGATCGTTCCTCACGCCTGGTGTTACAGGACAGTGACGCGGGGAAAGTGACAGTCCAACTGGAAGACTGCAGAACAATTTGCACAGTTGGCTCAGCAAAAATTAGCTGCCTGGTGGACACGGGAGCTAGTATCAGTTGTATTTCGACGGATACGTTAAACCAAGTAGTGCAGGAAAAAGGGGCGCTGCTCCGCCGTGTACAGACATATTTGGTTATTTACACAGCCGATGGGGGGCGCCACAAGTCGAATGAAAGGGTGTTGTTGTCTATTAACATTGGAAAAGTTCGCACTAACGCATGGTTTTATGTTGTGAAGGGTTTATCCCTTCAGTGTATCATAGGTGTCGATTTCTTGAAAGCAAGAAAGGCCAAGATTGACTTCCAAATCCAAGACCCTGACCATTACACCGTTAGAATAACTAAGCCTAAATTAATACCTCCAAAATCAGAATTTACTTGCATGGCAGTGGTTTCGGCGCATCAAAATTTAAATCATGCAGTAGGAGTAGTTGACAATTTGAAGAGATGTGTGCAGGTCCCATTTGCGGTCAAGAGAGCCCTCGTGAGGCCACAGCGGGGGGGAAACAATATACCGGTTACCGTATTTAACGCTGCTAACACGCCAATAAAATTGGGAAAGGGTTCGGTTTTGGCGGCATTTTCAGTGGTCAATGAAGATGATTATGTAAAAGCTGGGGTTCCCGGTCAGTCTGAGCGACCGATCGAGGAGGTAGGTAGCACAAAATGCAGTGAGACTAGGGTTGATTACACCCTGGGCGAGAATCTGTCGGCGGAGCAGAAACTAAGTATGGCAAGTTTGCTACAGCGTTACCGCGCGGTCTTCGCCACAAAAGATTCGCCGATATCAACAACTGACATTTTTGCACATAAAATAGAGTTGAAAGAAGATTATGTGGCCCCTATTCGAAGTCCATACCGTACAAACCCTCATATGACAAGGGTACTGGAAACAATGCTGGAAGAGCAGATGCGTTTGGGCATTATTGAACGAACGAATGGCGAGTCTGAATTTGCTGCGCCATGCTTTCTAGTGGAGAAAGGGAAAGCAGCTGCAAGACAGGACAAAAAATATAGAATTGTCATAGATTACAGAAAAATTAATAAATGTATAAAGAACGAATGTAGGGTCTTCCCTTCAGCAGACGAGACGTTGGAAAACGTCGGGGGACTGGGGGGAAGATTTTTCTCAAAATTGGATTGCCATTCAGGATTTTTTCAAGTGCCTCTAAGGCCAGAAGACAAGCCCAAAACTAGTTTTGTCACACCCAGAGGGGTGTTCCAGTACAAGGTCATGCCTATGGGGCTCAAGACTTCGCCAAAAGCGTTTCATTCGGTGATTGAGAGCGTTTTAAAATATGTGCCAAATGCACTGCCCTACATGGATGATGTAATTATAGCATCACAAACATGGGAGGAGCATCTGCAGCACGTGGAAGAGGTATTGCAAGCATTCCAAGTGGCGAAGCTTAAGTTCAGGGCGGAGAAATGTGCGTTTGGGTATGAAATAATGCAATTTCTGGGGTTTGTAGTAACGAAAGATGGGTTGCAGCCGGACCCAGAGAAGGTTCGTATAATTCGTTCATATCCAATACCAAAAACTGTCAGGGAAATGAGGGCCTTTAACGGTCTGGCAAATTACTATAGGACATTCATTCCAGGGTTTGCAGATAAAATGGTCCCCTTGTACCAGCTGACGAAGAAGCTTGGTAGAAGAGAGCGTTTTCAGTGGAATACAGAAGCAGATAGAGCGTTCAAGGCAGTAAAGCGGTCAATGTGCGAAGATGTCGTTCTAAGATACCCTGATTATTCTAAAGGGTTCACTATCTGGTGTGATGCTTCTCGAATTGGGATTGGCATCGTGTTGACTCAGCTTCATGATAATTGCTTCCATAGGCCGGTTGCGTTTGCAGGAAGAAGCCTGTCTTCTGCTGAACAAAATTTCTCGGCGACAGAAAAAGAATTGGTGGCGGTCCGGTATGGCTTGGAAAAGTTTAAGCATTACGTTCTGGGCAGTCACTTTGAGGTATACACTGATCATGCGGCATTATTAGCATTGAACGCTAAACAGGATCTTACAGGAAGAATGGCTCGTTGGATCGACTGGTTCAGTAATTTTGATTTCACCTTGCGGCACATCAAAGGGAAATGCAACATCACAGCCGATATTTTATCAAGAATGCCATATTTTGGGGATGGCATTACAGCAAAGGAGGAGCAGGGACCGCAGCAGAGGCAGGTAAGATTCAAGGCGGTGAATCACATCCGATTTTTTGATAAGGAGGAGGTACTGGGAGCATCGCCCATCAGAAAGTATAGGAGACCGTCAATCTTAAAAAATGGACGTCTCAGAAATAAGAGGCGAGATGAGAAGGATGACACGCCAATTATCCAGGTAAGTGCACCAGAACCAGAGCAAGACACAGCACCTATCGAGGATGATAGTAGGGACTTCCCAAGAGTCGATGGCACGGTGGTGACACGCCTGGGCACGCCAGGGGAGCAAATAATGATGGTTACTAGAAAAAACCCGCGTGTGACAGAAAGGATGGCGCTATATATCGAGGAAAGAGACAAGGCAGGGAAATTAGGGGAGGAAGACTCAGAAGAGGGGGATAGTCAGTCTGATACTGGCAACCATGACACACCAGCACAAGAGGAGGAGACAGAGGCTGAGGAAGAGACACCAGAGGAAACAGACCTAATCCACAGAGGAGTGTCAAGACGGAGGAAGGCTTTGGGAGTCCCGTCACTGGTTGGTAAGTATCAAAGAGAGAAAAGACGAAAGGGAGTAAGGGCTAGAGAAGTGCAAATCACAGATACGGCGTTCTATGAAAGACTCATCACTGAGTATGGGACTTTAGGCACGAGAGAGGTGTTCGAGAAGGAGCAAATAACTGACGAGTTTTGCAGCGATATGACAAATTACATTGAGAGGGAAAAGCTCCCGAAGGATAACACAAGAGCAAGGGGAGTTTTGCTGCAACACGACTGTTTCTTGCTATCAGGCGGCATCCTGTACAGGGTACCACCAAGGACGAGAAAGGCACAGATAGAAGAGAGAGCGCAGTTAGTGGTCCCACAATCTATGGTAGAAAAATTATTGAATCAAATACATGACGTCGGTTTGGGCGCACATATGGGTATAAAGAAGATGCTTAGCATTGCTTCACCGCGGTACTACTGGCCATCAATGGCTAGAGACATAGGTGAGTATATTGGGTCTTGTCAGAAATGTCTGGAGGTGAAACCGAATCCTAATCCTATCAAGGTACCTATGACCGTTAAGGAACTGTCACAGGTACCATGGGACGCTATCGAGATTGATACCATAGGTCCACTGCCTGAATCGAGCAGAGGCTACAAATATGTGCACACGGTCTGTGATGTAGCCACAAGGTTCTGTGTAGCTTGGCCAACAAAAGACATAAAATCTGAAACCTTAATACCTGAGTTCTTTGAGCACGTGGTGTCTGTCTTGGGGGTGCCGTGCACTCTTTTCAGCGATAACGGTTCTTCATTTACTAGCAAATTGTTCAGAAATTTCTGCACAGTAATGGGGATTAGGCAGGTCCTGGGATCGAGCTACTATCCTCAGAGTCAGGGTCAAATCGAGAGATTTAATCGTAGCCTGAAGACGGCCCTGAGGGCATATGTAAATAAAGATCAGAAAAATTGGTGTCAATTTGTGGCCCCGATTGTATTTGCGATGAATGCGTCGGATTCAAGCGCGACAAACTACCCAGCATACCTGCTAATGTATGGAAGATTCCCACGACTTCCTCACGAAAATGTCTTAAAAGAATACGAGGGAGAAATGAGGCCCCTTCTGGAGCAGCTAGGCAAGATCGTCGAAAAACAAGAGATCTATGGGGACCTAGCTCGGGAAGCATTACTAACGTCACAGGCGAAAATGAAGGAATATTATGATAGGCAGGCGAATGCACACAGGTTGAGGTCAGGATCGTTGGTATATATGAAGGTGAATCGCCTACTACAACCTGGAACTGCATATAAGTTGCAGAAGAATTTCTGTGGCCCCTTTGTCATCTGTGCAAGACCCACAGGGTGCACAGCCAGACTAAGGAGGATGGATACTGGAGCAACACTGCCTAAACCAGTGCATGTATCTCATTTGAAACCGGTTAGTGTATCCAAGACCAGTCACTTTATGGAAAGGCTGCTCTCACCAGATTTACTACCTTTGCACGAGTATGAAGAGAAGGGCCCGCTGGATGAGAAGGGATGGCAGGATATAGCCTGCACAGAAGAAATAGGCTGCAATTGGCCTGAAGAGGAGAGAGAGAAGGATAAGAATGAGATAGAGGATACACAGTAGATTCTCCAGATCCTGTAGAACGTTGATAGAATGGATGAAATAAGTGTAGTACGTAGTACCTTGGCAAGGGCGCATTAACGATATATATGTGGCATGGGAGCTTGAGCGAGACGCGGTGTTTACATTCTCGAACAGCTGTGGTGGTTATAGGGTTGTAACCACGAGGCGAGAGCTGCAAGCCAGCAACAGTGGTTTTTATGTGAAAGTAATACGAGGAAGTGGATGGGAGTGAGCCGCGCCTGGTGTGAGGAGTTATCCCAGCGAAATGGGGTTTAATCACGAGTGAATAAAAAAGGGAGGTTGGGTTGGAATTGAGGGTAGAAAAAGAAAGACACAAAAAAAAAAAAAAAAGAAAACAAAAAACAAACTAAACAGCTCCTGTGCGGGTTCAGATGGAAGGAGGGAGAGAATCTAGTGCCGTAAACAGTCTGACATGGAGAATACCCTAGTATATGCCATATTGATTTCCTAGGTGAGTTAATATTATATAAAGGTCTAGGAAAGCTTTGCTTATCCGAGAAAAAGGGTAAGCAAAGTTAATTGTCACTGACAGTTCTCATGGGGTAAATAAAGGACCTATATAATGAATAGTAAGTGGGGAAGGGAAATGCGGGTGAAATAAGGTAGAATGAAGTCGCTTGTCGACTAACTATGGATGACATTCTTGTGACAATAATGCTCGGCTAATATGACAAGCCCAGGCGTAGCAGATACGTAAAACAGGAGAAATAATGTATCACGAAGTTGAAAGGGTATGGCCAGAATACGCATAATAGGGTGAGTGAGATATGAGAGACAAATGGTAGCAGCAAGGTAAGCTGCTCCAACAAGTCAAGCTTGGAGATGACTTATGGGATAGTGCCAGAGTGTCAGCTGCCCCGGAAGAAGGTAGGGGTTGAGCAATTAAAAATAGGATGGGGAATAAGGGCTGCCCAGTGGCACTATAGTGGAGAGGAAGGAGCGCTCATCGCCGTTGATGTCGAAAGATGAACAAGTTGCCTGGAGCGTTAGGGGTACAGGATATGTACGACATAGAACGCCTGATTATACGATTGATAAGAATATTTACCATACATCCAGCTCACAGGTACGGAGGATGTCCCGAGAAAAGGTTGACAAACGAGTGGTACCTGTGGCACATGTTTGCTGATCTGAGATTGCCAGACAACGAGGTTAAAAGCATCACAGATGTATTCCCATTGGCAAGGACAAAATACCAGCAGCATAAATATATTGCCCACGTATTAATACGTCGGGTAATATGCAATATTTTATCGCTAGAAGCAGAGCAGAAACGATTGGCATACGAACAATGTGATAGAGTGGTTCTTTATCAATATATAAGTGGTCTAACCTTCATCCCAGCAGATAAAATTAACGCAGTTTTCACGGAAGAAGTGGACCTGCTAAACATTAAGGAGTTGTGTCCAAGCGCATGGGCGAAAGTCAAGGTAAGTGTATTCACTTATAGGCAGCGAGAAGGTATTTTTGAAATGGGTGGGGACACAGTATACAGTTTTATAGGCCTGTGAGCATTGAATACTGATTATCGAGGAGAATGTGTAGACCTATAACCAGGGGAGAGAAGGCAGAGGTGATACAGGTGATTCGATTGGCTCGTCTGTATATGCAGAAACCACACCTGAGATTCAGAGGGGCTAACGCTAGGAGGCGAATTGAAATGGAAACACACTTAAAAAATATCTGGTGGGGAGCCTCTCGTTTCTTGATTAGAGAGATGCCAGATAGGAGGGAGAGAATAGCCGTCAATCACATGAGCTGGGAGGATCGATCACGAAAGCAGCAGTATATATACCTGTCAATGTTAAAAAGTTATTTCGTCGGCACGATGTTAAAAATAGGATGTTGCAACTACCCAAGAGATATTATAATTAAGTTGTTGGCATGTAACACTGGGATGACAGTTAGTGACTTGGAAAAACTGGCGTGTGAACGATGGAGCTGGATTGAGAAACCATTGGAAAAATGGATTCCCCTGTCTGAGGGTAGGTAATATATCTGACTCGATCATGTTATGTATAACTAGAGATACGGGGTCTTTGAGATGTTACAGTGAGCAGTTATTTCCAGTGGAGCAGTTTCTAAGACAAGGATAGGTTTATAAGCAGGGAAAAATAAATCAGAATGAAATAAAAAGGTATATAAGGCGACTTACCAGTGCGAGGTGTGGGGAAGGATGGTTGTGGAGCAGAAGCGGAAGGGGTGCAAGGAGGGGAAGGGATAAAGAGAGTAGAATATGGGGTTTCTTGAGTATGATAATATATGATGAATAATATGGGTTATTATAGAATAATAAGAAGAACTAAAAACAAACTACGTAACTGCTATAACTAAAATCTACTGGGATATACAAAAAATATGCTACTCGTTAGCCCAGCGGCGGTATGCCCTGAAAACAAGAGCACACGCCCGCCCATAAAACCACCGAGCTGCCTTCAAAGACAGGCCATAGACGAGGAGCCGAGCTAAATCGCTCAGGCTCCATACGTCTCTGGTTTGGACAATGACAATGTCATTGTCAATAGCCAGGTAAAGTTCTCGGCCTGCCATGGTTTCCAAAAGGTTTGAAGATCGGGAAAATATATATAGGAGATAGGAAGCTGGTCTAGGAGGTCGGCGGAAATCGGGTGCTGCTGCGAGAAGTTAAGCTGGAAATGATGTCTACAGGATACCAAAGGGGGAATTTGCCTAATCAAAGAAACCACTCTGATATCATTGTAGGGACACGCCAATTGGCTAAAAAGATTTGATTGACGTAATAAATAAAATAAAAAAAAAATAGAAGGGGAGGCACCGGGGATCGAGTCATGATCGGGTCATAAGATCATGACACCATGACACTCATAGAGATAAGGAGCGAGGGAATAATGAGAGAATTTTTTTTTTTAGAATCCATGAATTGAAAACCATATAATTGAATGAAGATTAGAGCGGTGTATAGTTGATGAGTCACTGATAAGACAAAAGCAGATTGGGTGTGAAAGTCAACGAAAAGCAGAAAGTTTCAATCACTGGGTGACAGGTGGGCATAAAAAAACGCTGAGAAACGCTGGTCGTAATAAGTTTTACAGATATGGATTTCGTGGGAACGTGGGGGTTCGTTAGGACGAGGTAGTATGTTGTTCGTCGGCTGATTCGAGGATCCGATGTTTACATAAAATAACGTGTTGATAGAAATTGGGGAGACAAGGATGACTATAGTTAGGACAGAATAAACTGAGTCTCGGAATATTCAGGTAAGGGTTCATGGTATTGTCTGGATTCTTTTTCGGTATATGAGAATAGCAGGAGTGGTCCAGGGGTGGATTAGTATAAAAATAACATGAAGTGAGCATACCAGCGTCTCCGGGGAAACACGATGCCATATAAGACAGGCAAGTGAGGTGACTATGGCAACGCAGGGAATAGACTGATTTATACAGATGAAGGGAGCACGGGCCGGCAGCGACCTAGTAGGCTAGGTTATACTGATGCATAATTTTAATGACAATAAAAATATGAGGGAAATAATCCACCTAAACCCTGGGCATGGAATAGACAGATGAGATTATCAGGAGAGGAAGGGCTGCCGAATGACAAGCCATTTCTGAAGCTTTGCTCGGCTTGGCAGTTTGGTGACAATGCTGGAGCATAGTAAAATAAATATTAGGAACGCGTCGATCTTGTGTATTAAAGTGTATTCGTTTTGGCTTCTAGCTCCCTGGATTAGATATCCTAGGCAGTTACCCAATTATCGATTGGAAGTAGAATGGTACTTGCTATCTTTATACGAAAAATGTGATAAACTCCTACGATCCCTGAAAGTTAGACCAGGAAAATGGTACTCTACCAAGCGTTTGCGGGTAATGAGTGATAAAGACAGAATGAGTGCGATCTTGCATCAGGTCTATAGGATTTTGGATGTATTATTGAAATTATACTCAACGGATTATTTAAGAAAGCGCTGTTGCCAGAGAAAAAATCGCAAGGAGGCGGACACCAAGCGGTTCATGGCATTGTCAGGTTTATCTAAAACAAAAGTGCAGGAATTGCTTCAAGGGACGGTCAACGTAATGTCACCAATCGAATGGATTAATGGAGATTGGTTGCTGCATGCGGTGGGTCAAGTTTTCATTCTCTGTCTGTAGTGACAATCTTGGGGTAGGAGAAAGTTGATACATTTGAATCAGATAGGGAGAGGGGTGACGTCACGGGCTAGCCGGCAAATATGGAAGTGACATATATCATTTTGTAATTCGAGGATTCGGTTTGAATGGATGGAATGCAGAACGATTGTTCTTAAAATCGTTTAATGAAAGGAGACGCCTAATGATGATTGAGCGAGACAACGTGTGATACAACGAGGCGTTATCTTAATATGGTCGTGTAAAGGTGACATGTTGTGATGAATTTGACTCGTAAAGATAACGTTCTGAAAAGCATACATTTCAGATAGAATTAATGGAGGTATGGTTTCTGTTAAAACACGCCGTGGTGGTCGTTTTCGGGTGTATCAGGGAAAATCAATTCTTGGGAGGCCCTTGGGCTACAAACTATGAGTAAGACATAATAATAAGTGTATGTCATATATAATTGTCGCTGCAAGAATGGTTGTTTCAGAATAGATATAAATGAATCATTTTAAGGTGTGGAGCGTAATGATTTTATGTTATGAAGGGAGTGAGGGTGAAGGTTACTACAGCTGGTCTTTATCTTGAAGACGAAATATATGGGCTATTATTTGGTAATTCGGTGAGTGTCTACAAGGAACTCACTGGGGATTGATAAGCCTGGGATCTGGGGGTATGTGTGACTAGATGTTGTGTGAGCTTGGGACGTTTGGATTGATATCTGTTGATGGTATATACAGCTTGTGGGATACGAATTTTTTGTACCCAATGAGAAAACAATAATCTCTCCTCAGAATATGATGGGGGTGGGCTTGTGGGGTGATGACACTCAGCGCGTGTGTATTACTGTAAGATGTTTATGTCATATTTTGTGGCTTGAAAATGAGTGATGGAACATACGCAAAACTGAAAGTATCGTGTCTGGCGGGACGGGTGGCGCAACATAGGTCGCGTGCGCAGGAAGTATTAACTCAAAACATTAATTATGAGTAGGAGTCAGGGGTGGTAAATATGGGTAATAAAGCTTGGCAGAGGAAGTTGGAGGGTAATAAAGGATGATGGGAAGAAGAAAATAACAAATACACGAAGATCTTGAAAGGGGGTCTGAAGTTTAGGGTCTGGAGTTTGGTATTTGGAGTTTAGTGTCTGCACTGGTGTCCTGATGTGGCGGTAGTCCTCAACTTTGAATACAATGGAGCTGGAACAGAGACAAATGTGTCGTTTGGAAAAAGCTAGATTGGGTGCAGACGAGCTGAAGATCTTGAAAAATCAGAAGAGAAACTTGGGGATATTGCTGGTCAGGGCCACTAGGTATTTCCTTGTGAACCCTGTGAACAGAGGTGGATCCGCACGAATTTCCACTAGAGAACGATTGGAAAGGGATACGTATATATATATTATGAAGGAACGTTGCAGAATCTATGTTGAAAGCAGGGGTTTTCGGGCAATAGAACGGCTCACGACAAGGGGCGGAAGAATGAGAAGTGTCTTCGAAGCCCAGAAAGCAGTAACTGTGTCCGACAAAATATTACATTTGACAAAGGCGGTGGGCGAAATGTTGCTAAACATCTTGGGCGTCTATTGTGCTGAGGAATTCAGATTAGAATGTATAGAAGATAAACGACAACACAGATTGATTCCCTATCTACAGAAGCGCACAGGCCTGGCGAGAAAACTTATAGTCGCTAACTTGGAATCGGATATTGACTTTGCGACCCTGGGTGACGTATTACCAGAAGAGTATTTGCCAGACATAATGACAAGAAAGGTGAGTTATATGGAGTCTCACAAATTAGTGGAAGATGGGGGCATCCCCGTGTAAGCATATACTGTCTATATTTGTCGTGGTCGATTGGTAAAACATCACCAGTTGCTAGGGAGTGGGAGAAAACAAGACTATAATGGGTAGGTGAAGATGGACCTAGGGTATATAAAGCATGCCGGGGGAGGGGGGGGGGGGAACCAGGGATATATAGTATTGTCACAGGAGATAGACCTGGTATAATAGGGTTTGCATCACTGTAGTGAAAGATGGATACAAGAAGGGGGAGTGAGATGATTAATGCGGAAATTATTAGGAGAACAGATAGGGCTGCCAGAATGGCAGCCATCTTGAATCAACAGGTCAGGGCCAATTGGTTAATGCTCGAAATCTTGAAATTCTTCATGTTGTCTCCATCTCAGAGATATCCGGAGTTTGAGCCCATTAGAAGGCTGCAAAAGGAGACGCATATCGTTCGCTTGAGAAAAGCGGCATTTGATTTTTTAAGAGGCCTACGTTATGAGCCTATTCGGTCCTTGACGATTGATATCTCGCAGAGACACACTCTCACGCCATTAAGGAGGCTACAGGATACGGTATGCATTATCTCGGATTTAACATATGAAATTTTAAACATGTTTCGTCCAAGGGTGAGGGGGATATTCCCTGAAAATATGGAGCAAGCGGTAAAATTCCTGGACAAGCTAACAGAAATGTCTGAGGCAACTATAAGACATCACCTGTCGTTGCCGGTGGATGTATATCAAATCGAGCTAAGATTACCTCTGTCATGGATGCCCGTGGGCTTGAAGGTGAGTTCTGGACAATTGAGCCCATAGATACACAATACATATCTGAAATGTGCAGGGTTATGTTATGAGGGTATATCAGGCTTTATGATAAGTTTGGGGCTCTGTTGGATCCATGGTGACATGGGATACATGTAAGAATTATGGGAAATTGAAACGAATTGGAGGCGCATTTAGTCTTTTGATCGAGTGTCATGTACTGTGCTGGATTCAGGTTGGGGTAATGGAGCCAGTAACCTAAAATAGTGGGATTATTGGTGTATTTTGATGGGGGCTGGAACGTATGAAAAGTGGAGCTTGGAAGACAAGACAGTTAAAATTAGACACAGCAATTGGGCTCAAGCAGTCGAAACCCATAAGTAGCTTGCAAGCGGTTGGGGGGGGGTTGTTCTATAAATTGCAAGACAGGCCTCATACACGATAAGTGGCTAGGTGTCATTATGCAGTATTTCATCTAGCAGAGGAAGGTCAGGAGCTGGGACACCCGTACCCTAACTTGATATGGGGATGTGTCGTATGCTTGAGAGGGAGGGGGGAAGGAGCAAGCCCAATAGGTCTTGGACTGGTCTGGTCTCAGATATAAGCTCAGCACAGCCAGAGGGGGAGCATCACTTGACTTTTGTACAGGGATCAGGAACGAACTTGCATATAGAAAGAACGGGGATTAGTATCTTACTACAGGACTAGGATCGCAAGATGTTCGGACTCATAATAGGGTGAGTTTACTAGAAGTATATCACTTTTACATAGGCCAGTGAAGGCTAGTGTGGATTTCTCAGCATTAAGCCGTTTTTCATTATTTGCTAACTTCTTGTTTTTAGGATCATGATGTGCATGCCATATAGTTGCATGGCTACAACGGTTCTAAGGCACAACTATGGAGTGGTATTCACTGACCGTGGTACATTGATAACAGGGGTGGAAACTTTGAGTTTAGGCTTCCGTTCTGAGCTGAATATTATACCTCCACAGCCGATCCAGATAGTTAAGGAAGAATGGCCAAAAGGTTATGAAATGGTGGGGGAGTCTTTAGACAAGTATATCAGGGAGTTACATTCGAGGGCCGCAAGGGAGTATGAGCGTGCAAATCACTTGAGAAATATTTTGCAGCGCCCTAAACGATTAAAAAGAAATTATCTGGCCCCGTTTGGGAAAATTGTGGCTGGGATTCTCGATCTATCAACTAACTCTGATTTAAGAAACGTAGAAAGACACATTATTCATAGGCTTGCACCAGGGATAATAAGAAACCCACACCTGAGGGATGAGGCTCTCATGAAGTTAGTGGCCAATTCCAATATCATATTTAGGTTCTTAAGATCGCATGTAAACGAATCAATAGGCGCCATGGATGAATTAGAAGATAAATGGCTACGCTTTGCGAATAAGACGGCTCAATTATCGGACATAATGCACAAGGAAGTGGACTCACAGGGGAGAATCCAACAGCAGCTCCAAGGCTCAATTTTGAAATGCCTGGCGATAAGAAATTACATTGAAGATATAACGATAGTGGGTGATGTCTTGGAAACATTAAGAGAGGGAAAAATACATGAGTCACTTGCCAAGGTATTTATGGAAAGTCAGTGGGAAGAGAGAGTGAGACAAGTATTAGGAGATAACAGCACTTTGAACATTTTAGGGGATTATATCGACTGGAATACTAACGTTGGGGTACAGATAGGGCCCAACAATACGATCAACGTACTGGTACCAATTTCCCTAGCAAACGATTCGGAGCCCCTTCAGTTGTATGAAATGGAGGTGTTTGATACGCCATTGCATGTGCACAGGGAATCTCAGGATGGATGCACACGATTGAGATCGGCCACACAACGCATGTTGGCCCAACGCGGCTCAGGGGAATTAATGGAGGTAGACGCCATTGAATTAATGCAATGTACTAAAAAAGGGAGCTATATATGTCCATTCACCTTCATAGATAATTCAGGAAAGGATGAGGACTGCATGATCGCTTTATTTAATGACCATAGTGCCAATGTTCTTAGGTATTGCATGTTTGACATGTACTTGGAGAAAAGGGCGCCAGACATTGTTAAAAATGTGGAGGGGTCAACGTACTTGCTTATAAATAAGGGACCCAAGGGGTTACTGACATGCAAAAATAGTACAAGGCAGGTCAATATCGTGGGGATCACTGTGTTCGAGGTGTCCTGCGGATGCACCCTGCAGATTGACCACCATAGATTGGCACCAAAGGAGCTGACGTGTAGAGAATTAAGCGGGGTAGAGGTTTCTGTGGCGCATGGGTTTAATTTGGCATTTGCAAGAAGTTTTGGTATACCGGTGGGAAACTTTTCGGGAGAAAGCCTCACTAATTTCTTAGTACATTTAAATTTGCCAACAGGTAAGGAACTAGGGAAAATGCTAACAGCAATGTCCCCCCAGCAGTTTGCAAAAGGAATGGAGGTAAATAAGGTTGCGAGGGAAATTAAGAGTAACATGGAGCAGGGTGAAGCATGGCAATATAAGGCATGGCGAGATCTAACAGATCTAACTGTAACGCCGCAGGTACCACTGGTGTTCTGGCTAATAGAAATGATACATGTATTAATAACCATTTATCTTTGCTATAGAATTTTCAGAATGCTCGCGATCATTGGATCGTTAAAAGGGGCGTTGGCAGGGAAGATCGGCTCAACCCTGGAACTATTTCCAGAAGATAGTTGGGGCAAGATCGAATGGGGAACACAAGGCCCCGCCCTGAACTCAGATTCACTTGAAGCAGGCAAGTCTGGGGAATGGCCGTCATATGGTACGATGCTGGCAGGACTAGTAGTAGTGTACGTGTTGGGACAACTAATACGACGGATCTGTAATGGGTGTGGATGTAGAAAAGCTCGAGGCCATAACACGGCAGGACACACAATACTTAGCCTCCGTGTACAGGAGGGAGAGAAGCGGTATGCTCTTTTCCTATGTAAATTGGTATATCCAGTGGAGGTACTCAGATCGGCCACGCCACCTGTCGTCACGGGAATGGTAGCAAAACAGGTTTGCTGCTCGTTCAGGACAGTTGTTCGACTTAGGTGGCTTGGGGGCCTAGAAGTAGAAAATGCTGGTTCAGCAGAAACGGTCGAGTTGCCAGAAGAAATAGTATTCTGGTCACTAAGACCTGCAGAAAAGATCGAGCTTCTTAACTCCACTTCCAACAGCCGACTCCTGGTAGCCACTAATCTCCATGGAAATGAAGCAGCTGTTGGTTCAAAACTATAAAAACGTAAGTAGGTAGGGTGTTGCGCATGCGAGGGGACCTGCACAACTTCTTCAAGTTGGTATCATACAGATTTTCTTTAATTAAGACAGAAAAAAATTTAACTATTGGTGGAATATTGAATAATGCATGGCTGCCATAGGCAGAACAAAAAGCCCCTCTAGGGACTAATGAAAAGTAATAATACTGCATGTAAATATAACATAAAAACCACAAATTAATGGTTGTAACCTCCCCTGATCTTTAACATATGTATGACTGAAGGAGAATGAATGAAGCATCACTTAATGGGATAATCAGTGTTGGTAATATAAATCTGTGTATGACCTGTAAAGGAATGTATACGGTGTCTAAATCCTCCCATTTATGACTCATTACAGGAGGAGAACGACCAAGGCCCGTTGGACCACATGGCCGGTAACACTCCAAGCGTGAGTCGGTAAAAAGACATTTTGCATTAACCTTCAAGCAAGCAGACACCACGTGACGATTCCCGGACGAAAAAGAAATGCCATGTTGTCCGTTCGCCCCCACGTGGGCTCTCTCCATCCGGCAAACGGGGCGGTCCGTTTGGATAAAAAGAACTTTCCTTATGCTTGGTGATGATTCCACAACGCGTTTGGCGCACACACCCGGCTTAACAGACCACGCGCCACTACTTCGCCTCGCCTGACGCTACAACCTAGTTTACATATACTACTACGCTCATCCCAACGTGGCGGAACTTTAACCTAATTTATCGATACTTAGTATACATGATGGGATACTCATTAAAAAGTTAGCTAATATGTACTCAATATACTCATGATAGTTAACCAATTGATATCACTAGTGATATATATATTTGTGTGATCAGGATTATCATTATTGCTATATTGTTGTCTCTTTGATTTGCTTGTTATGTTTCTTCTTGTACTATCTTGTATTTGGATTTTATTTACTGTTTGAGCGAGCAACTATGCAAATATTTGCAGCATGAAGCTGGTTCCTTATATTGTAACACCATTTATCCCCAACGTGTCTCCCTATCCTATATATAGACATATAGATAATACCCAGGTATCCAGCCCTACCCGGTCCCCTTTCCAGACACATTCGAATTAGTAAAGTTATGGTTTTAATTAATTGAGTTTTCTCGCCCACTGCAGGTATCCTTGTGGCATTACCCATAAATTGTTCATGTGATCTGAATAAGGCTGCATAGGGCCACCTGTCAGTTCCACCCCAAGGTGCTAATATATATATACCTCATGCATGGCTATTCATGCTGGGTTGTTTTCCTTTCATAATGGGGGGGGGGGGAGGGAGGGGGTAGCGCATGCTTCACCATTGCGGTGGCAAGTCACAATATTCAGGAGGGGGCTGATTTCCAATGTTATTTCCATGAATGCTGGTACTATCTGCTAATCTTTGCTAATCACATACAAGGTTTGACAATGTCCATTATTAATGTTCAAATGTTTTTACTGGCAATAGTTATTAACCACTGTCAAGAATGTTCTTATTAGCAACAAATCGTCCATATTATCCCCATACTTTTTGGTTTCTAGTGAGGTTCTGTAAGGCAGTTCCTGGGCACTTGATTATAGTACAAATCCCTAGCCTTAGTCTTAGCCAGGCGGTCAAGCCTATCGCTGGATGTGGAATTAAGGGATATAGGTGCCTGGGCATGGCTGGTAGAACAAAAGAGGGGTAAGGATGACACCCACGAGTGGGCGTAGGTCTTTAATCTTACGGGATGTGCGGGCTCATCTTAGGATGAAGTCTGCCATCTAGCCGGGATGCGGCTCATCATGTAATCACGCATTCTATCTTCCAGCACTGTTGTTGGTCTGACGGCCCTCATGACGCTCAGACACATTCCTGCATTCGGTCTGATAAAATCATATTGCCACATTGGAATCGGCATTATTTTTGTGCCAAACCTTGGGGAGGGAATATGGGGTAAAGAGATGAAATGCCTTATGATTGGTGGTGATTCAGGTATAGGGAGATATCAATAGCTAGATGTTATATTAGCATTGTGGATTGAAGCCAAGCAGTCGGCAATATAGTAGCCATACAGTGTTGTAGAAGTAGCTATATAGAATGAAGTCAACACAAAGAACCCAGTTGTATTTCCAGTACTTGTATTATGCTCCATAGCTGAGTGTACAGGCCCGGAGGCCGCACACCCCGCCACATTCTGCTCTTCTATGCATACAGTCATGGTATATGTACTCGGGTGGAGAGTGTCAGGTGTATGTTCATGATATATGGGAATTCCCCCTTCTATTAGTATATTGAATATAGAATCCAATGTAGAGTGAATGCTGGTGCCATCTATCCCTTTTCCTACTCTAAAGGCCGGAATGGGCTTCGTCAATGTCACAAGGAGTTTCTTGTAAAGCTTTGATTGTTTTTAAAGTGCAGAACAATCACCTTCAAGTGTTTGGCTCGGATCACAGGGGTGGTTCTGGTGGGTCCACGTAGGATCTCTTTACACAATCAATAAATGATAAATTACTTCAAAATAATTAATCTAATTCTTCTCCCATCTAGGACAGTGTTTCTCCCATTTAACTACTGGTGATTGACTTAGGTCTAGGGTGTATGTTCTTAGCTGGGTGTTATAGGCATTAGGGTAGTTGGTATTCCTATGGTCTATTCTCATGGTGTGTCCATAGTTTCTGCAAAATCCCAAATTTCCTGTCCTGACTTACATCTTATATTACTATTGCTTATGGCTTTTTGGTACAAAATAGGCCCAATTTAACCCATACCCCATAGTTACCCCTACCTAGTTGCCAAGTTTGTACGTTCAGATTTGTACACGAGCGCGTAGGCGATTTTATTGTTAAGATGACGAGAAAAATGTACTACAAGAGGCAAGAGAATGTATTGTATTTATGAGCTACCATGTATCTTGGATTTTGCGTGCGCGTAAGCGATTCTAATTGTTAAGGGAGAAAGATGTGTACCTCCTAGAATTGTTATGTGTATTCATGGCTATATTTATCGAGTGTCGGGACGAATACAGGGAGAATAATGTGAAGAAAATTTTTTTTTTAGGGGAATTTTTCTTGCTTATCGAGTAAAAGGGTAGTGTAGTAACCGTGGTTAACACGAGAGGGCAGTAGGGTGGGTAGTAGGGTAGGATATGTTTCTTTTACTAAGGCATGCGCTAGGGGAAGGGGAGGGGCTAGAGGGAGGGAAAGGTATCATAGGATAAAGGGTCCACCAATACGGATACCCGACACTCACCCCCCTGGGTATATATACGGGGAATACTGGGATATAGACACATATATATACATAGAACGGGAGAGACTTGGGACATTCATATAGACTGGGATATAGAGAGATATGCAGTAGATACCAAGATGTACTAGACGCACTGTGTGCGCTAGAACCATTATATTATACCACACTGATCTCGGATTGTCATGCAGTAACAACCGTAAGAATACAGGGAAGGAGACTCATAAGATCTCATATGATTCAATGTCTACACTAACATCAACCTAGCATCTATGTACAGGATAAGATACAATATACAAGTAGTGGCGTACTAAAACTCATCGTGTTGTGTTGTTCATACCGGAAACCTACAGCTACTATGTATCACCATGACTCTCTATTCAATATCGCCTATCGTCTCCTACAATATCACGTTCTATATTAAACATCATGAGAGGCAATGCCCCGAAGTCCGAGTATATTCGAATGCATATGAATACTAGCTAGATATATTCACCCTGGCCCGATGCACCGCCCAATAGCATAAAGATCCGAAGCTACGCGCGCAACAAAATGAATATGAGAGCTGTAGAGTACAACAATGTCGTTACAGGGGAAAAGAACGAATTTCTGGTTTAAATTGTTAAGACAGATGGATTCAAGGTACAAAAATTGTTTATTGTTGTTATATCTTTCATAACATAGCATTTTATTTATACTGAATTGCCAGTGGAGGAGTGGAAAAAATTGACCCGCCCCCACTCCCCACCCCCAAAAAAAGAAGGTAAAAAATAATAAAAAAATAATTATACATAAAAGATACGACTTACTTATCATTAGAATTGTAAAAGCCTCTATGGCAGGTTATGTTGAATAAAACCTTTTTTCTATTTTTTTTTTAAAGAAGAAAAATGACTGCAATAGACTACCAATAGTTATTTTTGGAATTTCACAAGTCTTTCTGATTTTTTGATTTTTTTTTTTTAAATTCTTTCCAAGTCTAGTTAAACATATTGCGCTCTGTTGACATGTCAATAAACCATATATTATATTGTATTCCAATAGTCTTTCCTGACTTCAAATTCATCAATACATTTGACAAATTACTCCCACAACACAGGCAATATTCCCTGTGTTTAAATGGCACGGGAAACGAATATTTAGAAATTCAAATACACATTTTCCCTGAAAATTCTCCGAATGTGGTGTTGAATTGAATTGTATGTTACATCCTTTTTGGAGAACATTTAAGTTTAGAGCAAAATATTATAATTCCCCTAATAACAGTATGAAGTTATGATTAATTTTATCACTACATCAATTTATTTTTCCCTCCACTGATTTAGTACAATATACAATTCATGAGACTTCACCTGATGTACATTATATTATTACGGTACCCCCCCCCCCCCCCCACACACACACCAGGGATATCAACCTTCTTTTCATTTTTCGGGAAACCCTCTATTATGATATTCAATAATCATTGAACACTGCCACTGGTAAAATGTTGAGGGTAACTGTGAAAATAGTAACTGTTTGATATTATGTAACTTTTAAAGCTTAAGTGGTTGTCCTGATGGGTCTGAAAATCAGCAGAATGGATTAAAACATCACCCAATTCACGAAAGAAAATTCCTGGTGGATCATATGCCTCCCACACAGGCCCCTAGATGGCAGCTTGGACCCACTACATCCTCATATAATAATTCTGAGGAGAACCCTGAATGGAGATTCTTTTTCTCAATTAAGGGCAGTTCAAGGGAGGGTTCCCATGGTCAGTAAAAAGTAAGTAATTTCGATTGTAGGTTTTTAAGGTCCATAAAGTCAGTTATTTTCAATCTGAGGCTGAGAGCCCTGTACAATCAGTAAAATTTTTAATGGCATTCATCCCCCCCCCCCTCCACATGAAGGAGCATGCCCCCGGACCCATTTAGCCCATTATGGTGATTATATATGACATAGGCCTATGAGGGCCATTATTCAAAATCTAAATTAATATGGTTTGCCTGAGCCAAAATAATAATTTTCACCAGCTTTTCTAGTTTTTTTCTATAACCAATGACATAGACCTAGCACTAAAGTCTTTAATAATTATTGTAACAAGCGACATTTTACCAGAATTATTCCTTTAAAATGAAGAGGTGTTGTGTATTTTAAAGACATTTTTTTTACCTGCTTACGACTTTATTTTATCAATAAAAATGTTGCTAATTTAGCTTAAAAAATCCCCCCACAAACCAACACACAATTAACATACCACCCCTATGTTCTCTGACCTATGGTAGCGTATGGTCCATGGATGGGGAGCGTGGGGAGCGACTCAGCTGTTTCAGCAAGTTGGAGCCACCTAGTGTTAAAACTACGAATCTCTGAAAGGGCAAAACTTTGACTCCGTCTCGATCTCTGAGAACAGGCACGTCCACAGGAGTCAAAGTTTTATACTGTACATTGAAGGACGACATTTTTCATGGTCTGCCAGCAGGTTTTCAATTATTATTATGTTTCTGGTTTGTTTCACTGACCATATCAGGCCATATCAACGACTATCTCTGTCAAACACCCTATTATCGCCCACCGGAGGGCTGACCCGTGACCGTCTGCGGTCTCTGCCAGTGATCGGCCCAGCAAGGACACCCGTCGCCGTATGTTAAATAGTCATGGAGGATTTCTGTTGAAACACGAAATAAGAAGGTTACTGCTTGGATTTAAGAGTAAGTATGAAACGAAGACGAGAGTTCTGATATGATCTCTGTTTCGCCCTCTGGCTCTGGCAAATTAGTCTTATAATAACATATAAATATTTAATATAGGATATTAATAGTAGGCCTACCGTACGGTAGGCCCTAGTAAAAGTAGGGACTTCAGAATTATTTTCATAATCTTTTAAACCTTTTATTTGTAGTGGCATCTGGTAGAACTTAAAAAGAGAATTCCTATACTTGTTCATTTTTCTTTTTACCACAAATTATCAGCTGAGTTATCAAAACAAATTATCCCCGGATTATTGATCAGATAATCGCCATTGGAACAATGCCAATGGTAAAGTGGCTTAGATTTTTGTGATCCAGATTAGGTGAATTTAGGGGGCATCAGACTAGTATAAATAGTTTATCTTGTATATTTGTAATTTAGTAATACCTCCCACGGCTCCCACTAGTCTGCTTAGCTGATCCCCAATCAATGCTCTGCTTCTGGGCCCAAGGGGACGGATACTTTGTCTAACCTCCCACCTAACAAGTATACAAATTAGAATCCCGTATATTATAGTAATACGGTTCCGTACTATATAATCAACTAGTCTAATAATTGCATGTTTCTCTCTAAGAAATTACCGGTACTAGTTTCTAGTAATGTGTGGAAAACCTGATGTACCGTAATATAATTCCCTGGTGAAGGATCGACCCGTATCCGAAACTTTGGAATCATACTCATAACTTATATAGATCTACCAACAAAAAATAAAACTTCAAATAAAAAATAGCTGAAGTCATAGTATTGGTGTTATATCGACTTAAAATATATACCGCTAACATAATATAGACTAATATAAAATATATCATATATTTTTATCTGTATATTTGCATTATCAATTTCCCACATCTTATTTTTTTACAGATGGTTGGCTCACTCGCACTATCCCGATATGTTCGGGCTCGTGGTTTAGTCTGCTCACGCCTCATCAATAACTTTCGGCCTAGGCCTGGATCACGGTTGCATCAACAAGTCGTATCTACTTCAATATTACAGAGGCGTTCATGTTCAGAATCGCTTTTCCCCCTTCAAAGTAGAAATATCCTGACCTGTACATCACTGAAGTCCCGCCAGTTTTCAACCACAACTCATCATGGTGCAAAGCTTTCTGTCGGGGAAGGGGAGGCATTAAATTCCCCTGACGAACAACTTACCCCAGCGGAGATAGATGTTGTACAGAATCTATTCGATGGATTGTGTTCTGGTCAACGAGCGGCTCTCGCCAGGTCTATAACCCTTGTGGAGTCAGTAAATGCGAGGAAACGGCTTCAGGCTCAGCATTTACTGAAGATGGTACTGGAGAGAAATGCTTCCCAATCGTCACACAGACTAGCACAGGCTGAATCGTTTAGAATAGGTGTGCCAGTATGATCTCATATTTATAACTCAGATTTCCTGAACTGAAATTTTACCAATATATGAATTATTAAAAATTGATATTCATTGATGATACATACCCGATTCAAGAAGGATATCCACCCACCCATTTCCAAATCGGATATTAAGTCGCATATAAATTGCCATATTTCTGACGTTTTTGGCATTTGATTTCGATGGTTCTATGCAATTGCATGGTCAATTCCTTCAATTAGAAAAAGCAATATATTATAAAGAGCAACTAAAAACTCAAACTGATAACTTTAAACACGATCTGATTGCATACTTAACGCGTAGGGAAGCCAGTCTGCATTTCATCAAAAGCAATAAAACCTAATATCTTTCTTGCAGGTTTGTCAGGTCCACCCGGTGCTGGGAAGAGCACATTTATTGAAGCTTTTGGGAAGTATTTGACATCGCTCAACCACAAGGTCGCAGTTTTGGCTGTTGATCCTTCTTCCTCTACCACTGGAGGTGAGCTTTAAAACTTACCGTCAAAACGTGTTCAGCTAGAAAGATTGGAAGTGAAATAAAATAATTTCAATATTAAGTAGAGTTACTTTTTTAGTGATAATGCTGTTTTGACTCACAGTATTCTCGCCCCCCCCCCCCCAACACACACACAACCTACCTTAGATATTCTGGAAGCTCCAAGCATTGCGATTGATAGAAGTTGTACCTTAAGTATCAACTCTGTGCTGTCGGATGATCCTCTTGGATAATGCTAATTCCTTTTATTCGTTCATTTATTTTTGTTATTTAGGATGTTTATACAACATACCAATGTCGGATTATAAAACAGTGTAGTCATCGAGATATATCTCCAGTGTAGTTTCTCTCGACTCTTAAAGGTTTTACATTAAAAATCCAGAAAACTATATTTATCGTGGGGTTTAGGAAAACAAACTAAAATCTTATATCAGGTAATGGTATAAATCACTTCTCAATGTGATCTGATGTTCCTGCTTGTGTTTTTTCTATAGGTTCCTTGTTAGGAGATAAAACCAGGATGCCTGAGCTTACTGTCGACCCCAATGCCTACATTCGTCCATCACCTGCCGGTGGCACTTTGGGTGGTGTTACTCGCTGTACGAATGATGCCATCGTTTTGTCAGAAGGGGCAGGATACAATATTGTGCTGGTGGAAACAGTAGGTAAGCTGAGTTTGGTAAGGCAGGTTAAACCGTTGCAATGGGTATGTTAAGGGAAATCGATGGTTTAAATCATTTTCCATGCTTACATTGTCTTCTCATCTGTATATCTATTTGTGTTCTAGGTGTTGGGCAATCAGAATTTGCTGTTTCAAATATGGTAGATATGTTCATACTGCTTATTCCACCGGCTGGAGGGGACGAGCTGCAAGGTAATTCATTGTTATATATATTTTGTTATTGCCCGGTTGTAGACTTATTTTTCATTTCATATTTTTTATAAAGATCAAATCTCTGTGCAGAATTTTTGTTAGATTTACTCTCCTTTTGGTGGCCTCCACTGTAAGGAAGCCTGCAACGCTTAAGTCACGTACATCGCTCAATTCTGAAAAAAAAAAATGGGAACCACTAATCACTATAATGAACGTGTATAATTAGTTATCAATTATCCCTTACAAAATAAATTCTGTAACATCTACCTAATCCTATGTAGTAGGGCCATATTGCTCCAAAACATATATCAATAGAGGAATAGCTAAAAACAAATATATTTGAGAATGTTGGAAATGAAATATCTGCTTTTTTGTTTGTTATTTAGTAGAACCAACAGAATTAAAATTAATATTCCAGGCATAAAAAAGGGAATCGTTGAGGTGGCTGACCTGGTAGTTGTGAACAAGGCTGATGGTGATCTGGTTCCCGCAGCCCGCCGGACCCAAATGGAGTATGTCTCTGCCCTTAAGTTTGTCAAGAGAAAGAGAAAGCAATGGAGGCCAAAGGTAAATAGATAATCCTCTAATAGATGTATTTAATATAATTTACACATCCATGGCCCTTTGTGCAACATTCCATGTATCGACCAATGCGAGCATTTTCTTTCCCATCAATAAATGTAAGTTTTTTATTTATATTATGATAAACGATTTGGTTATTGTTTTAACCCTGTTACAAAAGCCTTTGTAATTTTATATTCATGAAAATAATCTTTGGGTATCTTTTCTTTTTAAGTCCAGCATCGCTAGTCCTAAATAACCTTGAGCTATTATTTCTAGGTTATGCGAATATCCTCGTTAACCAAGGAAGGCATCCCAGAGTTGTGGGGTAAAATGGAAAAATTCCGAGAAGAAATTATGTCTTCGGGTGCGTTTCTTGCGAGGCGAGAGGAGCAACACAAAGTATGGATGTGGAATGAGATTTCCGCAAGTATAATACAGATGTTCAAAGAGCATCCCCATGTTCAGCCACACATAAACAGAGTGGAGCAACAGGTGGCTAAATCCGTCATTACTCCAGGACAGGCTGCCGATTTTCTTCTCAATAAGTTCACGCGGGATGAAGATTAATGTCAGAGACGAGTGTGTAACTACGGTAGTTTCTAAAACATTAGGGTATTTGTTGTAGGGTTGTATTCCCCTCCTACAACATGTTTAAGCACTCCTTGTGATAATGAAGATAAGAATAAATTTAGTCTATGTACGTATATGTGATATGTGTGAATGCCTATCTTAGATGGATTGAAAGAATGTATTCTCCTAATGTCAGAACTGTAATTCAGGTAGTGCTTCCCTAGTCATGGTGGTTCTGCCATGTATGTATTTATCTTAATAGTTGTCATTTGGTCGGAAATTTAAAACGTCAGATGACGTTGGTATAGGCTATATGCATGTATAAGCCTTGATTCTTGAGTTCATGAAGACGCAGTATTATGTTTATAGGAATCTACCATTCTGTGTCTCTATGTTCCAACCCCATCGAAGAAGTCCTTGCATTGCCAAGTAAAACACTTCTTAGATACCTAAAAATATCGGTACGGTACCGTATAGTCCCTTTAGACAGGGATTTAGCCATTCTCAGCATTTCAATAGAGCTTGTGTGCCCACTTCCTAAATAGGTCATACGGTACTTTTATTGCTCTAAGTACCGCTAAGTGCTTAATGTTTCCAACATTCTATCCTCTAGAGAAAAACTTATTTTTCCGAATGTGAAAATAATGTTGTGATATATGGTATCATTAATGTGAATTATTTGATCAAATTATGACATAGAAATAAATTCAAGACAAATTAGGTCTGTTTCATTACTCTTTCTTCATTGTATATACACACTGACGCTTATGAAAAAAATAAGACACTTCTTTTTTATATTGGCGTGGGAATTGTGACTTAGAGCCAATACGCCAAGTCCAAAATCTTAAAATTTATTGAATCGGTCATGTCAACTTTAAATAAATATATAATGCTCTCTAATTAATTGGCTATTAATATTATCAGAGATTCGTTTTATTGAACGTTTCATTGTCAGCTCAGATTATAGGTCAATTGAGTCCAGCGTCCTTCCATTACTTGCGTCTAATATTGTCATGCACAGTGTGAAGTACCACGGTGTGTTTTCTGTGGCCTTTATTTGTTTTTCCACCAGCCCTCCGGGCAAGCGAATTCTGTGTCAAGCACATGCTATTGTTTACCTCTCCGCCGCGCCATCGAGTGGCCAAATCGTTAACCTCGGTCACGTGGTACAAACATCCAACATGGCGAAAGTGGCGCGCGTTGCTTTTGTCTTCAGTTTGTAAAGAGTGAGATTTCGCGGATTTTATCAGCTCCTAAATGCTTGTTATACGCCAAAATGCCGACACCTACACAATCATGAGTCAGGAATTTTATAGTTCTGCATCTTCCGACGATCAGAGCAGTATAAACTCTGTAGTACACGTGGGTGATGTATGTGACTCGACGACGGATGGGGAGGAGTATGAGGAGGATAGCGGAGGAGGGAGAGAGTTAGAGCGGGCCGACAGCGGGGCTGAGGATTGTTCCCCTCCACCCATCCCTCCTCACACTCGTCACCGCGGAGAGGAACATGTGAATAATATCCCACTGCCCAAAGCTCGACCTTCCACACATCGTGATTCCTCGTCAGATAGTGATGACGATGATATCATCCACGAACATGAAGAGGTCGACGACTCCAGTTCGTCCAGTTCTGAAGGGACACAAGTGTGAGTAAAATTGATACGGTACCGTTCCCTGCTGTAGGGTATTGTTGTTGAGGCTGTTGCCCACCCTACAAATGTTGATGGTCCAAGTAATGTATCAGGTCGCACCCCTGGGTTTTCATCCCATTTCTACATGTTTTTACAGTCATTCTCATTGGTCCCACTCAAATGTTTTCGAATGCAAATCATGCCAACTTGGACATTTTTCATCTACACACATTAATAAACATAAAGTTAAACTTTAAATTGAATTCAAGTGGTTACAATAACTTATATTTAAGTAATCTAGCTTATCATACATTATTGATACACTCATAGGCCTACAGTCACTTAT
This sequence comes from Sthenelais limicola, assembly GCA_942159475.1. NCBI lineage: Eukaryota > Metazoa > Annelida > Polychaeta > Phyllodocida > Sigalionidae > Sthenelais > Sthenelais limicola. Next base: position 44,975,179 of record OW804095.1, on the reverse strand, counting down.
ATAAATTGATTGCCGCCGGTTGCAATTTATATGATAGACCCTATAGGCCTACCGTACACATGTATAAGTAGGTATAGGCTATATAATTTTTTATTTCCCACTGAATCAGTCACAGGGCTGCCAACTCCGGCTTTAGGGTCCTAAAATGCCCCTCGACCCCCCCCCCCCCCCTAGCTGTAGGCCTACTAGCCTACTTGGACAGCATCTCAGGCTTAATTTTGGGGCTTTCCCATGGTAAGATATGGTAGGTAGGCCTACGGTAGGCGTAGAGCAAACATGTTATGGCTGCAATATTTTCATGACCCATAATCATGTACATATGGCATATGTACATGCATTTTCACTAAAAATTTCAACTTTAAAATTCTCTCTCAATGCCCATTGACAATCTTATATTTAAAACGGTACAGTACAAGCAGCCTTAATAATAGCTAGGGGTTTAATAATAGGGGGCGTTCCCGGTGACATTTCCAATGCTTCTGAAATAACAGAATGACTTTATTATCAATATTATTGACGAAACTATTAGATACGGTAATTGGCGAGGCTATTGAACTCCGATTATTGAGTCAGTCCCCACTGACTTGCTTTTTGTTTCATATAGGCCTACATGTACATGCAAAATGTGTTGGGTGATCTTAAAGAATATATATGTATCTTATTCTACCCTCAGTCCACATCAAATGATGTACGGTAACTCCATTGATACCGTACAACCTTTATCCATCTTAGCTCTTTTTTTACTCTGAGCCTGATGTCTAATATAAGTAAACTGGCCACACTATTATATTTTAATATAGTACCGTATTAAATAATACATTATGTAGTATCCTATGGCTTTGGTATGCTTGCGTGTGCATTTTAAGGACAGGGACCCGACTACCGCACAGAACTGTTCTCATTCAACTCATGTTCAAGTTGTTATTTATCATTTAATTAGGGAATGTAATGATGCCAGAGTATAATTAGTTTATCGTAATGTGTTTCCGTTATCGTGCCAATTGGCCAAATTGGTGGCCTTAGACGGAAACGACTGACAAGACAACTCGTCCTTATCGGACAGATAAGTATCAACAAGTATGAAATGGTCTCAGGAGCAACTTGTCACCATAAATATCCCACCAAACTCATGGTCATGCTAAAAGTCAAATTCTCTGCACATTACCGAGTCCCTCCTCTTCTGATCAGGTCAGGTGTTTCAAGGATAACTGGGTAATTAGGTCACCACCGCCCATGAGACGCGCATATTAATGACCGCGAGGAGGTGATAAATTGGTTGTCCCGGCATGCATTGTTCGCAGGACATCCGGCACATAGTTTGCGGGGAGGTCAGTGAAATCTAATCTGACATGAAAGAGTGTAAGCTACCACTGCTATTGTGAAATGCTAGAGAAATGCACCTCTTTGAAAGTTAATTATTCCATATTTGGCCACTAAAGCTCAGTTTAATAAATAATTATTTGTAATTGTGACTGATTAAGGACTGATTCGTACACAAAATTACAATTGATCTTCTCAATCTGTACCATTGTATACAATACTGCATCCAAGCAGCTAGTGACAGATTTTACTACACACAGGAATCATGGCAATGTCATAAATGTTATTCTAATTCTAGGTTAAATTTGACAAATTAGTTTGAAATAATGAGTGATAATGATTGGGGATGGAGATGATAATACTAAATAGTAATAAAAATAGTGAAATGAGGAATGAAATAAAAATAGTATGTGAGTGAAATGTTTGGAACCAATGTTGGTCATTTCTTCACATACCGTACAGTATTAGCGTAAAACTCTTTGCTCTATAAGCTTGTGCTTCCCTGTCAGAACAGGGATCAATGGCTATTTATTTGCGTGACTCAGTTGTCGGAGAGAGATGGTCATTTACAAACTGCCAGTCCTCGGCTCAAAAACCTCGGTGGCTATAATAGCTCTACGACGAGTCGTCCAAGGGGCCGCAATGGATAAGACGAGAATGGCTCACTTTCGCTGGGTCTCGATTGGTCTCAAAGGGCCTTGACCTGAATGTCTATCCGTTGGTCCTATGCGCACGTTTTTCGATGAGGCCTAGCCGGGCTAACGGTCCTTGGGAATGAATTATGTAATATCCCTCAACCTAGCATAGGCTATGTTTTGTCAAGTCAACCCTCAGCTCTTAATTTGGTTAATAATAATACTGAATTCTTCAATTTGCATCGACAAAAATACATGTTAAAAAACTGGTCATACACTTCAGACAATAATCTGGTCTTCCAGGGTATGTTATGGTACACTACTAAAGGGGACTAGTTACGTAGGGGTACGTTAATAGGCATGTTGCATAGGTATTGATTAAATTTAAGTTCATAGGTGGTCCTACATGTTGTTAAACCGTGCCCTTAATTAAATCCATACTTCTAAGCTTATAATCTCTCCAGTCCTTTCGATCCTCTCTTTTTCATATTTCCTCGGTTTCTTCTATCGTATTTCTGGTTTGTTCACATCGGTTTTGCGGCTGCTGGATCCTTGGGTCTGGTCCCTGTTGACCAAAGGATCACCCACACACCTTCCACAGTTGGGATGTTACCATGGCAACCAAGGGAGGCGTGGCAGGAGTGAGTAATAATATGTGAGTGATGGGGGACCTGTGTGGAATGACCCACAATGACAGGGGGACCTGCTTAGTATGACCTACATCTAACAACACCATGACACCCGCCCGCTTCACTAAAAGTCTCTGAACAGTTACCGTAACCATGGATTTGTCTCGTATAGAGCAGCGTATATATGCACAAATTCCTTTAACTACCCGATACATGACTTATAAGATTTGCCATTGGATTATGTCCATGGGCCTAAGCCTGCTTTCTGCAGTACGGGCACCTGCACTTTTCCATGTCCCTTTAATATTACATGCTAGTTCTATGAAGATTTTGAAATATATTTCTGCTAATAGATGTGCAAGGTGGTCATACAATATTCATGCATTTGTTGCCTGTCCCTTATTCATTCGTTTCTATTATCCTTCGCCATCCATTTCTGAGTTGTTGTTCCTTATCCCGCGCTCAGCCCTCCTTCCCCCAGCTCGCAAACCCTCCCGCTCTCGCTCGCTTAGGCTAGTAGTATTGAAATGTTCCCTGGTGTCAGGCTGGATCTAGGTCAGCCACTAACAGAATGCATCGGCTTGCAGCAGCACACGTGCACACGCACATGAGAGATGAGCTTAAGGAACGCGCGGCCACACGCAACCTGCGTGCATGGCTTAATTTGTCCGTCAGCCTGTCAACATCAAACCGTCAAACAAGCTTTCTCTAATACATGTAAATCCCGTCTTTATGTCCTTTTCTTAGCCCTCCTCTTCGTGCCTGTTATTTCTACTCCTTTGGGGAAACACAAGGCATGTTTACTTCTAATTATTGCTAGAGCTTTACATCCGCACCATGTGTGTTGACCCAGGAAGATGGTGACTTATTTCAGCCAGTGATTTTTTTTATGGTTAGCTGCCATGCTTTTCTCGAACAAAATAAGTTGATTTCTTTTCTGCGCAGACAGTTTCCCTCATGAATGTAAATAATTACTTTTAGTTTACGACTTTTTCACTTCCCTTGAATGGGAATCATAATTAGCGGAACTTGGGAAATTCAATATTGCAGAGCCACATTGCACACACATCGTGTATGTTTAAATATCTGTCAGTCTGTCTGCCTGTGTCTTATGTGCTTATCTATACTTCGACCGAATCTATATATCTAAATAGACTTGTATACGGATTGAAAGTCCCTGAAGAAGGATCAAAGCGATCCAAAACATTGGACACAACACCAAAAGTCATTAATAAAAAAACAGAAATCCTAAAATTTAATCCGCTTCGTTCTCTATCATTATTTCCAAGATCCAACATAGTACCCGAGGCCCCTAGTCAGTTGGTAGTGAAACCCGCCTTCCACTGTATATAGTTCCCCCAATTCTTCATGCTGCATTTTGAAAGCCAACCTCAGCTATTAGCGTGCAAGCAGCCCCTTCACCTGTCCTCTTCTGATGCGTGTTCATATTCTATCTTGCTCTTTGTGCCAACTTCACCCCATTTGAGCTCGTATTTCCCTTTAGCTCACCTGTTGGTTTATGCCGCATGAGCTCTATATATGGCTTCAGCAGCTGGATGAAATTCACGAAGGTGGATTTTCCTTTTAGAAAAGACATTAGTAAATTACTATACACGACAATGTTCTGGTTTATAAGCATCTGTAGAAGTGCTTATTAAGCAACTGCTACAAGACAAGTTAATAAACTTAAATGACGCCGGTATAACTCAGTGACACGTCTACTTTGTAGAAGATATATATTTCATTTTTCTCTGTGAAATGTGATTTCTACATCAAATAGTTATGAATAACAAAGTGAGCTACAGTATTATATAGCCTATTGTTGCTTTATTCAACTAGACCTGACATGCTGAAGTAATCCTTTTCAGAACCACATTTGATCATAAGAAGAGTAATGATGTCGCCATGCCTGTCGGCGGTAGTAGTATATGGAAAAAGGGATCAATGTATGGGTTCGTGCTGATGTTACACCCAGGATCCGATTACCATAAGTTTGTCCCACAGGGCAAACCCTGATTATCTCCCCCGTACTTTAACACGCACAAGCTAATGTAGTAAACATCGCATGTATATGATATATGTCGGGCGAACTAAAGATGTTCTACCAACGTTTACCATAGAACTCGAGAGGTTGAGTAAAAGCAGTACTGATTTCACAATTACTGAGAGAACAGGTTCTCACATTCCTGGGAATCCATATGAACTTAACTGCAGATATATGTATGGTAATCTAGTGTTCTTTAATCTTTAATTCTCATGTTGTTGTTTGACATGTCTGACATGTTCTAGTGGTCTGATCCGATTACTGGCAATGGTCATAATATGACGGATATGAATTACTGTGTTTTATGTACATGCGTTGAGTGCTGTTTTTTCTTCTTCAAAACTGACGCTTCAAACGGTCCTGCAAATAAATATATGCTTTCATACATGGCTCAGTAATCACATTAGTTGTTACCGTGTAAGACTTGTTGCCTTTTGGCATAATGAAATACAAAATAAGAAACACGTTTGTGGCAGGGAAAGAAGCTTCATTATGTGCTGTAGATATTATACAATGTATTGTGTTTGTTTCGGGAGAATGTACTGATCATTATATGTTAGCTATTAATGATACGAGCAATCTTAGAGCTCTTTCGCACTCTGCATTTCCCCACCTCCTCACGAATATCAAATATTGCTCAGACCGGCAAGTCTGAAGACTAGAGAAAGTTAACAAAACAGAGTTTACTCTAGGCTTAGTCACCGCTCTCGCCACATGTTCTCTATATGATTATATCCTATGTCATTATGTTAAGCATATGCGAGGGGAAGCAGTATTGCTATCTTCCAAGTAGGAGTTGGTTTCATTTAAAATGACGATATGGTTGGAAAGTTTTGATCTCAATATTGGACATTACCAGCATGTCTTTCGCTGCAAGTACCTCAGTTGCCGCCATGCAGCATGTTGGTAGCGAAAGTGATCAATGTTCTAGGATCTTCACTGAGCTCCGCCATGACGTCACAATCGAGCAGCTCCTGTCTGCTGCACTGACGTCACAATTGCTATAAATAGAGCCACTGCAGAACCAAAACATTGTGGGGAATCCCCATAGTGAGTTGTATAGTGTTTCTTGGTATATAACCACGATGGAGTTGGTAGAGGTGCAAAATTCTGACCATGACCAACGGAGGAGACAGTGAGGAGCGGAAGGAGGAGGACCTTGAAGTAAGGGTACAGGAGGAGCACTGGAGGATAAAGGTGGAGGATTACCCAACACTCAACCTCAAGTATGGAAGCAGAGGCGAGATACCTCATGCGGCCGCATGGCACGTTCTCTTGTTTAGAAAATTTAGCAACTTTTATTAACTAAACATTTAGGTCTAGGTTCATATTTCACCCGGGTATTTTTCTTAATAGCTTAGAGGTATAAATATTGTTACACAGAGAACCTGAGATTTAGAATCTGCAGCATAGCTATTTTTCCTACTTAGCTGAGATTTTTTATTCTTGTTTGTCTAGATTCTTCATGTAGCCTCAGTACCATTATCTGGGTTCTCATATCGAAGCCTCAGAAATATTTCATTTTCTTTGGGTAGCTGAATATTTTTGTGCGCCATTTGTATCCATAATGATGTTTACAATGGGTATAACCGTAACGTCTTCTAGTGTTTCTTTTATCTTTAAATTTGTTACAGAAATTGACACTTGGGAGAGTTTCTCCCAATATTAGATATTGTGTAAATATTGTATTATCAGAATAATTGCAGAACATTCTCTAGAAAACTATTCAGGAATAATTTTGTGAACCAAGCCCAACATTTACCTCAGTATGAAAATAGCCTCCTTAAGATTAATGTGAAGACAGCATTTTATCATGACATCAGTTTCTTTGTGAATTATGAAATAATCTTTCAACGATAATATCAAACGTGTTTGCGTAAGTAACCAAGCCATCTTTCTTCCAGGTGGGTGCCTGTCAAAGCCAGCCCTGGACCCAAGTCCTCGACCTCTACTGGACGTAATGGAGCCTCGTCCCAATTACGTCACAGTGTTGTCAGCTCCTCTGCCTCCGGACGCGCCGAGACGTCACTGGTCAATGAGGACCAGCACTTGAACGGCGCAGATTCAGGTAAGCTAAAATATTTAACATTAATTTTGTCACTTAGTTAAAAAATTGTTCGCCTCGCCATTGGACGCCATCTTTGGTGAGGAGGTCAGTAAGGAGATTTTGCCAGAGGTGATAATGGATTGACCTTGTTGCGGGCTTCATCTAAAAGTCACCCCCCCCCCCCCCCACACACACACACCACACCACAGCAAGATATCCATGATGCTAGGGACTGTGTCAGGTTCTTTGCCCTGTTCTAATCCATTCCGGATCTTTGGCTCTGGCCTAAGATAGACAACAGGATGTTTACATCTGTGTTCTACATTTTCTTATTTATTGCGTCTATAATTATGTTTTATCCACTCACCTTTCCTGAACGAAATCTGGTGTTCGCATTTTCCTTTCACATCGTGGTCTCAGAATTTCTCCTTCATAATTTATCACATGTCATCATGTTCACGACGCGGTAGGTGAGGTGAGGTCAGGAGGTCTGGCGACCGGCTATTGTTCCCCCTGGTAATGTCACTTGTCCTTTCTGACCCGACCCTCACTACAAAACACTTTAAACATGACCGGCATAGAACATAGTAATTGAATTCATGGCCGCTTCATATAGTAGTAATTGAGAGAGAAAAGGACATTTAGTTTTCACCATTTTTTTCCCGCCTAAACTTAGGAAAGATTCTTCTATTTTCACGGAAGACATTGACAGTTTTTTTTATTTTTTTAAAAATCAATATGATGGCTTGTATAACTTTCTGCCGCGTATGAGGTTGAAAATATTACGTATCTACGCCTCTGCTACATTGACTATAATGTCGTCATTAGATGCTAATTTCAGCATACATTTAAGGTCATATTTTACCACAGGAATTGAAATGACAATCAATTTTATTCCACTGTTTACCGATCGTTTATTAATTGCTAACTGGTCTTTCAGGGATTAGCAATGAGAGTGCCGAGTTGGCAGCTTCTGCAGAACAGCATCATGGCACGCCGCGTATTGTTGGGAGGGCAGCCACTCACATTGTGCCCATGCCAGCCCTACACTCTCCCACTCACTCCAGTAGCCAACACCACGATGATGTGCATGCTATCACACCAACCAACACATCCCACGACTCTCCCAGAGTGAGGTACATATGCTGCGATTTAGCTCTTAATTAGCTCTCTAACTTATTCATGGTAGAAGTAAAGTATGTTTCCTTTGGCAGCACTCCCTAGCGTGAAGACTTACATGAAATAAAATTGTAGATTTATCACGCCAAACATGACTGGTGCTTTCAGACTATAAGCCATTGCCGTAATTGTCGTTTAACTTTAGCACGAAAGACTTAGATGCTCGCATATCAAAATTAACCTGGGATAAAATAACTAAAAACATGTATGTACATTAGAATTGAAAACTAATTCTCGAAAAGTCTTTTAATGGTAGAAGTGCTTCAAACTCAAATATTGATGACCCTCAATGTCGAAAAGAGATTCAAGCAAATAGTGAGGTCTCCAATCATTCATTAAATTGAGATTATTCTAAATTTTGATTTGTCACAATAAACGTCAATCATCAATATGTTCGGTCTACTTATGCTCTTTGGAAGAAAGGACTTTGATGGATAATATCCTTCCCATCACGTGTTCATTAGACCCCAAGTTCTTAGTTAAAACTATGTGTTGTTTCTCAATTGTCAATCTAAACTTTAACAGACATTTCACTAAGGTTAGAAATACTATTCAAGGGAAGATCAATCAACTATCTAGAATTAGGTATTATTTGACAGATCACATTACTTCTATAATTGTCAAAACCCATATTATGCCCCTGGCAGACTATGGATTACTCTTCCTAAATATGACGAACGCCTCTAATGCCAGAAAGCTTCAAAGTGTACTGAACTGAGGCATCAGATTAATAAATCGAAATGCACTATTAACTTTAGCTGAGATTATGGAAAGATACAAAATAATGTTACTGGAGAAAAGAGGTGACATTGCAGTAATGGGCCTAATGTTTAAATTAAAAGATATTGACAAGTATGTTCAGGACATGCCTCGACCTACAAGACAGGCCGAGGGCATAAACCTAATTGTACCCCGTCCCAGATCCGAAAGGTTCAGGAGGAGTCCCCATGTCCTAGGTCCACAGATGTGGAATAACTTGGAAGTCAGAAACAAAAGTCTAACCTGGCCTAACCTCAAAGGTAGTCTGAAAAACAAAAACGACTGGTATCTCAAATGATACATACATGTACAACTGATTAGAAATTCAAGTGACTGTATGTGATAGTAGACTCGAGATATACCAGAATCAGTAGAGCCGGACTGAACTAGGGATATTTGAAAGATGTACTGTGTGTTCTTATCTAGTATTGTACTAGAAGCGGGATAATTGGTATATTAATGTACATAACGTTGTTCTTATATTGGGCAAAAAACTCCAAAAAAATGTATGTTGTAAGATACAAGCGTATGTTAAAAAGAGTAGACCGAGTGAGCCAGCAATGTAGTGGCGAGTAATGAATGTATAATTTAAATTAAATAATGATTGTTAAATTATCACAAATGTGTACTATAAATTGCAATGACATCAGCTAAAAATCAAAGTTTTTTGCGACGAATGAGAACTACTACAGACTGTAGAACTTCTGTCAATAAAATTTGTTAAAAAAAAATTAATACCAGTATCTCATCCTTGGCATCTCATGCTCATCTTATGCTTTGTCTTTTTTCAGGGAAAGCCTGTTTAACATCCTCAGTGGTCTCTATGCTTTGCTTCTGGTAACGCTTGGTGCTGCGTTGCCTATTGCTGATGTCTTTGCTGCTCCTGTAGCCCCAGGTGTATTCGAGGTAATACTTGAGTCATTATTTTATACTATTTGAACCATCTCATAATCATTTCGGCTACCAATACCGATACATAAACTTTCTCCTGTGCTTGTGTCTTCCTTCTTAACATCTGTGACATACCAGACTCTCGAAAGCCCGTGAAAACAACCTGTAGATATAATAAATGCTGGAAAACCATGAGCCTTCTTATCAGTTATTGTCGTTTGATATGTTCCAGATATTCTACATCTACTTGCTTGGAATGAGTATAGTGTTCTTGCTCTACGTGTACACCTTCCTGCTGAGTGAACGCACTGTCATGCGCATGTGTCGGAGACGTGACCACGAGGAGAGCAGTCCTTTCAACAAATGGTCTCGTCGTGTAACCGTCTTTGGCTCTATCCATACTGGCAGCTTTTATCTGAGGCTTGGAGCTGTTGGTACGTAGCTTAACTTCACATACTCACGGATCGAAGTATATAGCTAATGACAAAGATAAGGCCGTCGACACAAAACCAGAAATCTCTTCATCCAATTTCCTTTAGGCCCATCAGATGGTGCCCAGCAATTGTTTCTATTCGACTTTCCGCCACCGTGAAATTCAGTTTCGCTGAATTGAGGGGCCTCAATTTATAGGTGGATATTGGTCAGATCTTATTTTATCTCTCATTTGAAAAAATACACCTTTACTTGATTTATCTATAGTCGAATGGGTACTAGTGCTGTTCATATTTAGCTAAGATGGCCTTGGTCAATAAGTTGGGACGATTTGCTATTACATATCTTAATATTGGGATGGGAGGTACGGTTTTGATGCATGATATACGATCTTCTCATGTTGTATCGACATCATTCTTCTTCCAGCATTCGGAATCGGCTCAATGATACACGAGGGACTCATGTTTGGTGAGCTATTTGAGTTCGAGCTGTCTTCCCCTTGTGTGAAAGTCACGGAGGCTGTGAGACCAGTTTTACAGCTTGCCTTTACTTTCATCCAACTTTACTTCATTTTCCTCAACTCAAAGGTACGTTTTCATTCTTTTTGTTTTTCCTTGCCCTTGTCCTTGAAGTAAATGGTGAATAATACGTTGTTTCTTGTTACTGTGTACTGATATTGGCCTTAAATGAAAGCAAAAAAAATATTTCTTCAACGGTGGAGCAATTGTGCTGCAATTGTTTAACTGTGGATAGTTTGTCGAGCTGCCCTGAATCTCCGACTATATTTTAGACATTTGCATTCAGTGGAACTTACTATTTAAATCATTTTCGGTAAAATAATGTTGTATTTGGAAATTGTAAGTTTACTTTTTGAAATCAGGTGGGAATGTATGCATTCTGTGATGGTATTCGGTAATGAGTAATGGGAGCATATGGTATTGTCTCTGTAATGGACAAGTTTGGGGATGTTACAAACATAGCAACAAAATCATGTAGATTATATGTTGGTATTTTTTCTATATGATCATTAACCCGTGGCCTAATTACTCATAGATGTGTATCCACAAGTACCGGACGTTAGCCCGCTTTGGTCTCACGCACATGGTGGCCACCAACGTCTGCATTTGGTTCCGCACCGTTGCCAAGGAGTCTATTAGAGACGTCATCCGATTCATGTCAGGAAAGGACGTCAGTATCTACGGCATGCATCAAATAGTTACGTCAAACAAGAATACAACATACACCACTTCAACACTCCCTTCCTATACGACGTTACCAACCATGGTATTCAGATATGACCAAGATACTTCAGAGAGAGGAGGTAGAAAAAAACTTGATCTCAATCGATACCTATTAGTCACCAGATGATTCAATGATTCAAAGAATAGCTAAATCTGTCATATGATTATTTGCTGGTTGTGGTGTAGTCATCCAATTCAAACTACAAATTAGTCAGAACAAAATATAAGATTCAAATTTTCAAATTAAAATGATTTCCATTGCAATTTGTATCCCACTTACCTTATCGAATATGTGTTGAAGATGAAGTTTTAAATTGACTCTGCTCCCATCTTACCTTCAGTCATAGTGAACCTGACCCTTCCCGCAGCCAGGAAAGCCATAGCTACGGTGGCAGACCAGGAGTGCCCTCGACAAGAAATCTTGGGACATGTGGTAGAAGAAGCTAGCCCGTATCTATACCCCTGCACCATACAGTATAGCATCATCGCTGCCGGTAAACAAATTATTCACTAATATGTTTCCAAATGTGTGTCGGTATTTTAAAATTAGTTAGCTGGCGGAATCATCCTCGCTCTGACCATGTTCAAAACCTTTAAAATAGTGGACCACGAGTAATGGTCAAAATATCCCAAACTTATATTTGCTGAGGTAGCTTCCCCGTCAAATCAGTCTTTATTCTGTTGCATCTTCCTAATTCATAACCTGACCTAAAACTTTGATTTCACCCTTCTTGTGATAACTTTAACTCCTTTTAAAAGCAATTTTAAAAAAAACAAACTTGCCATTGGTCGGAAGACCTACACAAAGTTAAGACTTACTACCAATTTATTTTCAAATTTGACGAAGAAAAATAAATATGATTAATTTCAACTCATTTTCCAGGTATCCTCTATGTAATGTGGAGTAACATCGGTAAGCCTCCCTCGGCTGCTGCCAGCCTGGCGGCCGAGTCGGCCTCCCTCACCAGTGGGGCACAGCGCACTGACCAGACGAGCGTTGACTGTTCGGGCGCCAACCGCGGCCTCTTCCTTGGCATCTTCGCCTTGGTGGCCTCCATCATTAGCACCATTGTGTTCTTTGTGCTGGTAGAGCGCCCGGAGTATATCTCCTCGGCCGTCATGGTCATACACGTGTCCGAGATAGTGCTCTACGCGCTGGCGTCCATTGCCGTCATCTGCGCTGCCTACAGGACGCGTCGCCTGCGCTTTCACCCACTGAAGGACAATGTCCTGGACGAGACGCTCCTGTTGGTGGCTCTGGCAGGGCTCTTCACGTTCTGTGTGTTCGGCGCTGTGGCCGGCCAGTATAACACAAGTTCCAATGGTGGAACTCTAGTCATGGCCACGAGCCTAGTCATCATGTTACAGGCCACTCTACAGACTGTATTCATTCTCAATGGTCTGCGGCGCTCGGCCAGCCAGCCCTACAATGAGAGCGAGAAGCCTGGCCGGGAGTACATCACATTTTTGCTCGTGTGTAACATCGCCATGTGGGGCATGAATACGTTCGAGTCGCTCAGATCTGAAGCTAACCCAATAACGCTGCAATTCTACGGGTTCCTCCCCTGGAGTATTATGATCCATATCTCATCACCACTGGCTATATTTTACAGATTCCACTCCACCGTATGCCTTGCAAACATCTGGAAGAATGCCTACCGACAAAAGCACATATGAGATTACTTGGCGTCAAGACAGACGTTAAAACAGTTGGCGACGACCGCATCGAAAGAGTCTTTTCCATAAAACACCCAGTGTATATTTTGACTATGGGCAGGAGTATAACCTGCATTTACCTTAGTTATACAGATTTGTAAAGGGAAGCATTTGATGTTTCAACTTTCACAACACATCTGTCATAAACTTCCAAAATGATTAGACTCACAACGTGGTTGTATAACAATAAATACGTTTACAGGTTGATATATAATCACAACTTATAGACAGTCATACTATAGTACAAACATTATACATGTACATTTGTATTTGGAAGCACATATGATAGACCTGTAGCTAAGCCATGGCATGGTCTTTATTACAATGTACGTGTATAAGCATAAAGTGCCAAAGATCGTTTGGTAATGAAGCAATATGTTTACAACTGTCAGTTACAAAAGTTTACAGAAATCGAGCCTCAACTAAGATACAAAAATAGTAGCTGAGCAAATCCTCCCTAGTTTTCCTCCAATTTCTATAACTGAATCCTGGTTTCCAGAACCATTTTACAACAAAAATATCAAACTGCCAAATCGACTATATGGAGGTTAAAATAGGGGAAGACGCCATAACTGCTTAATAGTTGCCTTGGTCTAGTTGATATACGGGTACTGTGGGTTGGTCTGCACGAGGAGTAACTGAACTGAACAAAATGAAAGTTGCGTTGGTCGTACGAATACAATCTCATTCGTCACCTCAGGATATTATAATATTCTATATTTATTATTTTCACTTGCATGACAATTAGTTCTTGAATGATTGTCTACCTTTAGCATACTTGACCTGCTTGTTCTCCTAGTATCGGAGACTTGATATTTAAGTCTGTAAATATAGGTTTTGTTTCGTTGAATATAATTATATATAGGGGTATGGCAGCTTGTAGGCACTTCCACAATCGTGTTCATTCCTCATGTAATTTTATCACTCATTCCTCCTCCATGGAAACTCCAAACCTGGGATTACTTTGCCAAATACTTATGGTTTTATCGTTCCATTTATGTGACAAGAACTGTATAATGCCGCTGAGCTCGTGACAACTTTATATTATACTGATGTATCATGAATATGTCGTCTGTTATGCAGTTTTATGTCGTAAATAACCCTTGCAAAAAATATTTTTGTAGGATCGTCATAGCAGTCCCACCGAACACATTCGTTCAAAACCTTGAAAGTCGCCTTTATTTTATGGTATTGGTGACATAATACTTGTGACTCGTAGTCATAGTAACGTGTAAATAGTCTTGTAATTTATTACTAGTATATAGAGAATAGATGGCGTGGATGGTGCTAGAAATACAGTATATCAAAAAAGTTGGGATCACAATTTTAAAGAGTATAACATACCTTGAAACCTGGTAGTGCTATTTCGAGAGATTTTCCTCCATTTCGCCTTGCTATATAGCTATATATTTTATGGTTTAACCAGTTTTAATACCTCTTTGATATGATGGGAGTATTTTTCCATCCCCACATCAACTAATTTCTTTCTCATTTGCTTTATTTTCGTATGCCTGTACGTGGGTTATACCACGGCAATACACTTGAATAATGTTTTCTCAGCCTCTATTCGTCTATGGGGTACCAACATTATAATGTTTTAGGTCCCACTTCCATACTATTATATAATTCTCTACAGCGTGCCTGAGGGAATCACAAAGCATTTTGTATTATGTATACTTACTATCATAACGTGCTTTAGCACCAGACCTCTCAACTTAAACATTCATTTTGTAACCAAGAAATACATCGATATTTCAGATTTTCTACACTTAACATTCTGATGAAAGTATTATGACCTTTCAAATATATCTAAAATAATATATCTTTGGAACATGTTTTTAGGGGCCAAATTATGTTAATAACATTTAGTAAGGTCACTACTGTATACTTGTATGTATTGGGTCTTACACCTATTGAAGGGATATTATACAACTCACTTATTTCATAGGTGTACATGTAAGGACCATGTATTTACTGCGTTTTGCGAATCTCTGATATCCTTTATGAAACTTTTTTACAATTTGTATGGGAAGATGGTTATATCTGTACACATTTATATTGTAAAAAAACCCGTAAATCTCGATTCCATCATTTCCTTTTAATTTACTAGGTTTTATTTCATTTTTGATGTCTATCAACAGAACCTGTTTATGGCTCATTTTCTGAGCAACTTGGTCTTCGTGTTAGTGATAATGTGTTTATTCTGTATGGATGGTTTAGTCTGTCGTTTAGAACGGTGGAATTAGGATGTTCATATTTGTGTCACTTTCCATGAAATCCTTATTGATTGGAAATAAATATTTCATACATATACTACTGTGTCCAGTTGTAATATAATTATAAGTTCAATGGAAGAGTGATGAAAGAAGCAGACTGAGACAATATAAACAAGTGAGAAAGCTTCAACGGTGACTTGCGCCATAACCGACCATATGCATGCATGTAGTGATGTGCCGTAGTGCCAGGGGGAGCCACTGTCTGCTTGGGGGGCCTGTAGCTGCATCTGTACCTAATGTCATTCACCTGGTTTGCCAACCTCACCACATGTTACTTAAACTTTGTCTACAATACCACTTCATATAATAATTTAGCTCTTAATTGATGTTTTTCTGCGTTAATACTCAATTGAATATTTTACCCACCTGTTTCTTTCCATTTCTCCCTATTTATTTCCATTGGAACCACAGTCCTCAAACCAAAGATTACTAAATCTCTTTCCTCACCCCAACATATTATAATGAAACTTCGTTCGTCAAGTGTGATTCAATACACTGGTGCACTGATGGTTCAATGGTCGAGTCCACTATTCCAGAATTATTGCACCAAGGGAAGAGTTCGTTCCTTGGGCCCAGGCTAAGCTGCATAAGGGGACACTGTCCTATAAGGTACATTGGCCATCCAAGTCTTTGAGATTGAAGCCAATGTTATTGTGAAATCAATAAAACGGCATTCGCAGGAAGCTATGTCCTAATTAAGTCAGGCCTACATTCCCCTCTTTTTTTTTTATTGAAGTATAACAATTAAAACATTAACATTTCTTTTTTTAAAAAAACGCACCTTGGCCATCCAAAAGTCGAAATCAATGTATCTCGATCACACGTGAGGAGGTGTTCTTGAATCCATTGTTACAAGTGTTATTTCTATCGTCATCCGTAAGTTGATACAGACTTAGTATAGCTTACAAAACCTTCCATGATATTGGAGCCTGCCCCGCCGCGATCCTCCATTTAGAATTGGCAGTAAGAATAATTTTAATCTCATCTTGATTTGCTTATGATTTATACTTAGATTTTCCAGTTTTGTCAATCATTTTTGGTGACAGCAAATTTACCTCACTCTTACTAGTGTCCGACCTATACCAAAGAGGGCAGGGCAGACCTTTAGATTGTTGCTTATCCACCGTACTGATATGGTCGCTACGCCTATACTGTAGTTCAGGGGTATAGCCATATCAATAATTTCGTACGAAAATCCCTGAACAGTCCTTGGTGCCGATATTCAATAATTAGCACATAGAGGTTTTTCACAAGATACAGGGAAAGGTGCATATGCAGGACTATATTTGTAAAGTTTATCAACCGAGAAGTTGCTCTGATTCCAAGTAAACATCACCCCCAAAATGGACAATGCTCAAATCATACAAACGTATCTATGTGTATCTATTCTAAATTCTGCTCCAATAGATAGTAGAAGACCAATAATAAAAACTATGAAGATCCCTGTAAATATACCTATTTGCTGACATATATATAGGCCCCTTAATGTATCTTGTCGACATAAAAGCAGTCAATATTACAGCACTATACAGTAGTTTTCAACTTAGCTACCATTGCTCGTCATGATTTTTGGGAAGAGTGCCAGCAATAGAATTTACTGTTATTAGTTTCGGTTACACGTAGGCTATATGCAAGTGAATACAAAATTTGAGTCAGACCTCAATAATTGTCCCTATATTATGTGTTATATCTAAAGCTAAAATATTGTCATTATATATTATTTTAACAGTTCCAAACTAGCTCATTCCGAGGTATACAATAGCATGAACATAAACAGGGAAACTAGAAATACCAGACACATTGCTGCTCCAATAATGAATGTTTTATCCCAAGAACAAAAAGGGGCAGGAAATCACTACAACTAAAACATGGAATGAATTAGCCCCAACATAAGAAACATGGAAGATCCGTCTAGGTTCGAAAGAATTAATATTAATACTATATGTGTAATCCTGATACATACATGTATTCG
This sequence comes from Sthenelais limicola, assembly GCA_942159475.1. Lineage (NCBI taxonomy): Eukaryota > Metazoa > Annelida > Polychaeta > Phyllodocida > Sigalionidae > Sthenelais > Sthenelais limicola. The sequence goes on along the minus strand of OW804095.1, from coordinate 44,958,038 downwards.
GCAAGAGCAAGAATAACCTTGCTCGGAGGAAGGGTGTATTATTAAAGTTAGTTCCATCGTCGTATTCCAAATGTTCATATGTCTCATTTGAATCTAACGTTCATCATCTCAGTTCTACACTAGCCAAGCTAACCCTGCATTAATAACATCGTGTAGTGACTTGATATAGTGCATGGAACGTCAGGACATTGCGGAGCCTAATTAAATAAAAACATGTTTTGAGGCTACCTGGGACATGCTGAGAGACAGAGTTGCTATATCTAATTAGTTATAGTACAATTATTAATTACTTGAGATCGCGTAATACATGTAGTTTGAATAATTGTTCTATACCAGTCATTTGCCATAATAAATCGTGATTGATTTAATAAGCAAGTTCATCTAAGATGTCTGCCTATGTCAGTGTGACCAACGAGTTGTGAACCTATAGCCCAGACAAACTTACATCATTTTCATTAGTTATACTATTCGTGGACAAAGAAAATATGACAGAGAGTCCGATTGAACTTCACTAAGGCCTCTGCTATCAATCAACGACGCCACTGCCCTGATTCATCAGCCATTGACGCATCGAGAGTTGATCAGGTCTAAAGGTCTCCAGTGAGTTGTAGACTGATTTGTATTCATAACAGTGCATTATTCTATCATGAAATCTTCGATTCTTGGATATTGATATGCTGCCCGCCCCCACATAGGTATATAGACCTATAGGAGCCACAACAAAAGGAATAATGATTATGTCCGGTTTCCTAACGTAATGCAATCACTATAGGCTCTTTATGAAAAGCTTTATAGTTATACTGCATATCTTAGCAGTGGCGTTAGAAAAGGGGTTGGGGTGGGGGGTGCGTAGGTGGGGGCAACATATAAGTAATAAGTGGGGCCAGAGTATCTTTTGGTCCCACCAATATCAAGGGGTTACTCCGGAATACCAATGGGTTATTCATCCTGGGGGAATAGATAGGAATAAATCTATTCACAAAATTAATATTCACGGCAAATATTTGTTTGTTTCATATCAAACCGAGGGTGAATGGTTTCTTATGGAACCAAGTCAATGAATGGTTTCTTATGGAACCAAGTCACATTCATTAATCCCACGTCCTTTACTTGTATAATAATGTATCTAAATGGTGGGAAAAGGGTGGTGGGCTGGTTGGCCCCAAATAAGAACCAAGAGATTGGGGGAATTGGATGGGCAAGGCCACCAGCCAAGAGGAGGGGGCTTAACATTAGGGGATGGGGATATTCCCTCCCCGTCTCCTCTAAAAAACTTCAGACAACTAATTAAATATATATATTAATGTGAAAATAAGGATAAAGGACCCGGACCTTTGCGACTATTGCGGCAAAACCGGTAACATATTCCACCTATTTATTGATTGCCAAATAAATGCAATTTCTGGCATAGTCTCATTAAATGGCGAAAAACCCCAGAGTTCCTCGACAGAGTTAATAAGTGAATTAAATGTTGTTCACATGATATTTGGTATTGCAGGTAATGAAAGATAACGCTGTATGTTAAATTATAGTGTATCAAGCACAAGAATTGGGATGGAAGGAGGAGCTGTAACCAGGGTCATACCCTATTTTCTAGCTGAATTTTGCAGTTTGACCTTAATTACGTGACCTTGACCTTGGCCAAGGTACAATATTGTTGGACAAATGAAAGAACTAACTGAGTGGTATACACATCTGTAATATGAAAGAAATCGTTAAGAAAGCTCAACAGTTGCAGAGGGAAATACTCATTTTTCAGGTGGTGCTCTGAGATGCATCTCCCTCGACCTTTGACCTCTTTCCAGAAGAACAATGCATGTTGGGATGGTACCACTTGCTGATATTGGTTGCTATGACAGTTGCTCCATTGAACATTGAAAATCCCCTGCTAGCTTGTATTTAACAGGTTAAATAAATTGGAAGATGGTCATGTCCTAACTTTTGCTGTTTGGCATTCCATTTAATGATCTTGGCCTTAACCTATGTTAAATGCATAACAACAGTGTAGATGTCTCCTTAGGTAAGGTAATAGGCCTACCATGCCATAAATAAAGATAATCGCTGCATATTTCAAAAGAAAAGTATTTTTTTCCATTACCCTTTTATTTTGGTAAACTTTAACCTTTGACCACGATGAAAGGTCAAATGGACACTTTTTAGAATGTGAGATCATCATAGTTGGAATGTTTGATATCTCAGCTTTCATGTGATGTCAAAAAACACCATTACCACCACAATTGAGAGAAAATATTCTCTTAAAGTTTCATTTTGTGTACATCAAACTTAATTTAACATTTCTCAAAAAAAACAAATAAAGAATATTGAAATAAAACTGGTTACTATGCCAATACATTTGGTGTATATAGCATCTTCGATTCCCACTGCATGAAATAATGCTGAACTGCAAGCTCATTGCTCCAGTATATTTAGTTTTTGTCAGAAACCTTTAGGTAAGGTAATACCATACAAGAAATAAAGAGAATCGCTGCATATTTTACAAGAAAAGTATTTTTTTCACATTACCCTGTTATTTTGGTGAACTTTAACTTTGACCCCCGATAAAAGGTCAAATGGACACTTTTTAGAATGTGAGATCATCATAATTGGAATGTTTGGTATCTCAGCTTTCCTTTGATGTCAAAAACCATTTGTTGTACTACTTTTCACCCCAAACCCCTTTTTCAAAACCTGCCCCAGCACTATATAAACTTGTGTAGGTTAGGTTTGGCTATGATGGCCTCAACATCACCAGAATGTCCTGAAATTTGACAATTTTCCCGGGAAAGATGCCCCCGGAATCCCTACCATGAGCACTGAATGCATTCACGTACTTGATAAAATAAACGGTTTGCCAGGCACGACGAAGGAGTTCTATATTTCAAAGGCAGCAACACACTGTCATTAAACTGACCATGCTTTAAGTACTTTGGGGCACCAGGCTCATAAAACTGAAATAAACCGCTCTAAAATGCCGACTAAACATGTGCAATTGACAACTGCATATTTAGCAAATTAGGCTGAGAACTGATAAATACTATGTATATTACAATATATTCGGTATTGTGTTGATTCGAATTGTTCAATTGTATTTTTAATATAATCTCTCTCAAATTCAGGAGCATTGGTGGAGGCGAATTGTACATTCCCTGACCACCTGTCCCTTGTGTGATTTCCTCTGACTACTATTTTTTTTATTGCCCCTCATATCTATCCCCTCCCAGACCTGTCCCCCACTGGAGTTAATGACTCCTCCGACCAGATGTTTTGGGCTGACCGCGGGAGCAAACACTCTACCCGCTCCCTTACAGTAAGCATTGCAATCAATTTGCCGAACATTCCGTAATTATTATAGCATCTTTATGAAATTAGAAAAGTTATAAGTTACACCTGGTATCGCCTTCATCAGATATAAACTAAATGCCTGGTATTTAATCATAATTGAAGATTTTTTTGTGTACAAATCGAAGTTTATTGATTGAAGACATACATGGTTATGAGCGCCTTATGTTGTGGTGTTACATCGAGATCATGGTTCGATTAATAAGGTAGTTATACAGGTTACACAAAGAAAGACTGGTGTCGTCGAGTTATCCACAGAATTCACAATGGCTGCTTTAATTTGGATATTTCTTAGATAAGAGTTGCATGTTATTATTCTATGTAGAATCCTAAACTGCACTGTTTCGGGTTTCTGTGGAGACCTTATATGGCAGCAAAAGGATGGATAAGGAGATATGTAGATTTTAAAGAAATAAGTATTCTATATTATCTGTATAAGAATTTTACCTATAACTTGTGTTCTATTTGTGGTTGTGAAGGGTTTGTGTTTAGAACATGGCGAATATAATTCCCAATGTGATATTAGTTCGTATTTATCATAAGTGCCAATAATTAAAGTTACTCTGAGAATGTTATTGGCCTCATCGTTTTGGTATATATTACACCCTGGTTGATTTATTGCCACCCTTTGATGTGGCGACCTCCACATCCCCCTCTGTAGGTATGTTTTATATAAAAAAAATGAAACACGGGGATACAGGGCGGTTAATTACAGTTTATATGAGCTGCGTGACCCAAAGAATTATGTATTTATGAAACAGGAGTATGTACAACATTCAATGTTAACCTAAATTAATAATAGGCCCTGCCCCCCTTCCTCCTCCCCCACAGCACCCACCCTGGCTTACTGACATGCATGGAGTTGCCCCTGTGTAGCCGATGTCTGTACCGGTTGCAGTTATCGGTAAAGTTTTCAGTCTTGTATGCATTAAAATCTCAAATGGAGACATAACTCAATACACCTTGAAATTGAAACTAGCTGTGATTAAAGATTACAGTGCCCTTGGGGGAGAGGCGCACTTACAAAGCAGTGGCGTTAATGAGCTTTTAATTACTTAAGGGAGGTACAGAAGTCTTCCCAGTGTATCTCCAGGGAATTAGAAAACTAAAAGTGTGATAGCAAGAAGTGTGGTAAAAATAGGGTGAAATATGGATTTATGTGCACCACGCTTATTCTATCGATATCTATATTATATACCTGGATGTCCGATACGATTTCTGTGTGTAGAATGTGGGCGTTGTTGGAAATTCTGCTACCCAACGTTGAAAGTACTCGGGATGAGTTCTGGGAGGCCCATTCTAGCTCTAACGTGCTATTGTCAAAATGTTCGGGTTGGAAACTATTGAAATGTATCCCAGGGAATCGCATGAAGTAGTAATGTAGGCTACACAAGCTATGTACGCATGCATGCAACCTGGCAAACAATTAGGAAAGTGGCTTTTGATAAAGTACCCTGAGATGAACTGAATGTAACGTGGGAAAAATGAGTAAACAACAAACCTAGCTCAAGGGCCAGGTTTCCTTTTTCTAAAAAAACATGACATAAAAATGGGAGGATGGGCTGTTTTCATGTCGTATTTACAGCCGTGTTCAGACATGGCCCCATTAAACTAGTAAAAAAACATTAAATGACACAAACAGGATCTAAGGGAATTTAGAGGAAGGCGATGTTAAAAGGATTAAGGTTATATGATATTAAAATGTTTGGAACCCACGGCATGGGAGGACATGAGGCGGCGCAAGGGAATGCTAGACAAACACGGAGAGAAGAGGGAGACGTCGGCGAGAGGCGTGAGAGAGGAGGGTTGTATTTGAAGCCAACTGGTTCATGCAACAAGCTGGCAATGGGAGAAGGCGCCTGGACCGGGGCCATCGATCGTTTCATTGTAATATCCAAGCAGTATAGGGCTACCACCACTGCTGCTGTTACTGCTGCTGCTGCTTCTGCGAGATTCCTACCACCGTCAACAACTGCAGCCGAAGCAGCAGCAACGCGAGCAGGAGGTGGAGAAAGAGGAGGAGGAGAAAAAGGAGATGGTGGATCTAGGTTGGCATAGGTGGAGCAGCCAGCAGCAGCAGCCGGACTGGCAGTGGCAGAAGGAGGAACAAGAGGTGCTCCAGCATCCAGTGAAAGACTGCTACCATCACCATCACCACAACCATCACAAAACAGCAGCAGTAAAAGCAGCAGCAGCAGGAGAGGAACACTGGGAGAGAGCGAGAGAGCGAGAGAGAGTGGGGTAGAGAAGGCCGGAGAGAGGAGGCTATGTTAATAATAACAACCCGGGCTGTGTTACAACTTTAATATAATCACTGAGGAGGGAATGAGTGTACCAGCTGGTCGAGAAAGGTGCCAGAACTCCGCTACTGGATTATAACAGAGACTTAAGGATTAGCACCCAGTCTGTGTGGATATACAAGGGAGAATAAGAGGACTACAGGGAAGAGGTATCATCTAGCCCCTCCCATCTCCTCCTCCAGGTTCTTCTGCTGATGTTGGTGAGTGGGGATTGAGAGAGACAGGTCCGCCATCCTCCACCCATCTCCCACTTTAGACACAAACACACATTACTCAGGCTTTCAAAGGATTTAACCCCTGAAGAGAAACTAAGAGGGCTATGTCCTGTTTTAAATTATGCTTTGAAAGCATCTGCTATAAGCATTGGTTGTATTTCCAAGGGATTTACTGAGATCAAGAAGCAATTTTGTCTAGCATAAAACCCCACTTTGCAACATCGTCTTGTCATCTACATTCTTCCAGATACGGGATAGTTGAAGCTGGAGCCGGAGAAATAGTGAGTCGATGCATGCGGACGCTACTGGAGTTGCTGAGGTTTTTGTAATTGCAAAATAAAAGCTCGCTTTATCATCCCTCACATCAAACACATACATTAACGCTATGTTATTTTGGCAAGTTGCAACAAAGGGGTATTGACCATAGCGAGACTTAGCTATTCTTAGAACAGGAGTGTTTTATATAAAGCGAGGCAACGACCGACCTGTTTTGAAATCCCATGCAAATGAATGACATTAGGCCAGTGCCTTTTTGACAATCGTTCGTGTCTAATACCATCATTTACATGCAGTAAAGGCATCATACCCATATGCTGGCCCAGAACAGCTTGAATCTCCATGAAGGACGTCTTAAGAGATCTTTTACTGCATTATAGCTTTCCCTCGTTCTTCTCCTTCTCTGTCTCTAATTCGTTACTCACATACTATATTTCTTTCTCTTGGAATTCTTGATCAGGTTAAACCAGCAGCATGAGTGACGGGGTAAACCACGCTTTTCCAGACATTGTTGAGCTGAATGTGGGTGGTGTTTACTACACCACCTCTCTGGCCACTCTTCTTAAAGAAGAAGAGACACTCTTGGCCAGAATGTTCTCATCCTCCTCTTCGTCACCCCCATCAAAACCAGGACCTATCAAAGATGCCAAGGGTCGCTATTTCTTAGACAGGGACGGTGTCCTTTTCCGATATATCCTGGATTATCTCCGTAATCAGAAGTTAGTTCTGCCAGAGAATTTCCACGAGAAAGAGCGCCTGAAAGCGGAAGCTGAATACTTCCAACTGCCAGCCATGGTCCAAAGCATTTCTCTGAACTCTACCCCAGCAGTTCCCCACATATCCCAAGCTCCACCTCCCCTTATCCCATCCCCGGAGAACCGACTACTCCCCACCTCTCCTTCTTCAAACATACCCACTGGAGGTAGTGTTTCGGGACAACGGGAGAGTGGCTACCTGACTCTTGGATACCGCGGGACATTCGCCTTTGGACGCGACGGTTTGGCCGACGTCAAATTCCGGAAGTTGTCACGTCTGCTAGTGTGTGGACGCGTGTCGCTGTGTCGTGAGGCTTTCGGTGACACGCTGAACGAGTCGCGCGATCCCGATAGAGGAGTTGGAGATCGCTACTCGCAGCGATTCTTCCTCAAACATAGCTTTTTGGAGCAGGCGTTTGATATGTTGAACGTGGCAGGTTTCCGGTGTGTTGGAATATGTGGATCAGGTACCAATAGCTCGGGAGAAATAAAGCCGGGCATGGACTCAGAGGAAAATAAATGGAATCATTACAATGAGTTCGTTTTCTACCGCTCGTAAAGATTTCATTTAAAAAAGATATCTGTAATAAAGAAGTAGAAAGGGACAATGTAAAATTAAAGTATCGGGTGTGGATAAGCATTTACTTATTCTGGGAGCAGAGACGCCGATGTCATACACTTCCGTTGTAAGATTGGCGTCACATCCGGCGGTTGTGGCGCGTGCCTGGTGTTTACATCTGTATCTTTCATTATTCTATTACTTTACTGCACTTAGATGACTTTAGTACCATTCAAAATGGATATTACGACAGTACTTCTTATGCTAAATGGTGCAGTTATAGTTTAACAAGTGTCTGGCGGTGACAGCAATTATAACACAGAACCTAGTTATTAGTTATTTTTAGCATTATTTCCCCAGGTGTGCATTTTCTACAACTCGTACTGTTGCAGACGTGCCTGGAGTGACTCTATAGAAAAATTGAAAGTAAAATTTCAAGATATGAAAATAAGTTTTGAAAAAATGGGCACTTATTTTTAGATATGTCCTCACTTGGTCTAAAAAGTATATATCAGACACTCAACCACGTAATATTTCAAATCCATTGACATTATTCTAAAATAAAAGCGTCTACAATAAAATTAAGCATATGTAATATATGTTTATGGAAACTATCACAGACATAGAGTGCTATTGTATAAACTACATACATTTTCGACTGGAATTCCAGTCACTTTCTGTGACATGATATTGTTTGCACAGTGATATGATGAAGGCTGGTTTCCAACCCGAATTACACGTTTCTCACATTCTTGTCAAAAGTTCCTACAACACCTTCCTCAATTCAGAGGATTCGCCCCCGCCCCCAGTCGTGTTTAGAAGTACAACCGCTTCCCAGATCTGCTCTCATGGACTCAAAAAATCTGAGTCCAACTTCCCCAACCCCTCAATCCCCGCCCTGCCTTATATCGTTGACCGTGCCTCCCACGTATCCCTCGATCGGTACATAGATCCATATAGTATCAATGTCCTATGAATCGATGGTTGTTCCATCGTCTACTACCTCCTCGAATGAGCTATCTACTATAGCATCCAGATTAGCCGTTTTCTATCGCCAGTCCCACTTCGTACGTATACCCTTTCACTACCTTTATCCCCCTTACCCTCGTCCCCACCCCACCATCCCTCAAACCCTCCTTTATCAAATCAGCAAGGAGGGGTAGAGGAGGATGTAATCTCGACGGATACCCATGGAATCATGTAAAACTATTATATACACGTGTGTCTCAATCAAGCTTGGATAATGCTTCTGGGTGAGACGCACATCTGGCATCAAAATCATCATTACTCCGTTACCATGACAATGATTTACAGAGTATCCGAGGAATCATTAAGATGATTATCAGGTCTCATTACTCGAGAGGCTATACATAGATATGTGTATATAAAATATGTATGTACTGTCCTGACGACATGTGCATAACTAACTCTTGAGGTGCTCCAACTGAACAAGCTATAATTTTAACTTTTAAAACCTTTTCGCTATTTCTTCCTCCTCCTCGGCCGAGACCGATGTTATATTGAAGAACCGAGGTCAACGACTTATATATAGATACACAGAACTGTGGGTTGCACATGTGCTGGGAGGATGGCTTTTGACATAGATGAGCTCCCTTGACGATGATGATAAAGCCTCTGGACTCCCCCAGAAGTGCAGCCCAATTGACCAGAAGACAGTCGTAAGAACGTCGCGAATCAGCCGACGGAATTGAATGTAGCTGACCCCACTAAGGGAAGGGACGTCATAAAAGGAGGAGACCATTGGTGTGCTATAGTGCTTGCCATCCTGCAAGCCCTTATGCTGGGTCTCTGGAATATTTTATTAGGTAATTTAAGCATCATCCTTCACTCTACTAGACATGACTGCACAATAATTCTACTAATTCCACTGACCAACGATATTTCTGAAGAACTCTTTATGAACCATCTATTGTTGCTAACCGGTGGAGACACTTTGGTCCGTGATGTGAATGGTATTCTGTTAAACAATAAAGGAAAAGAAAACGGTCACTTTATTTGACAATGCCGGAACGTGTTATTGTTATGATATTCTTACAAGATTGATCGTCTGACAACCTGCATCATGGTTCCATGCCACCCTTGTCTTCTGTTTGAACTCCCGGTTTTGTCAGTATCACCCATTCTCGGCAAGGTTCCGCAGTAATCACGATCCCATATCATAAACGGCACAACAGTAATATTATGGAAAGCGAGACAATTATTATCTGTTACCTCGCAAAAGTTGACGTGAGTAATTTGGAATTATGACCACGGGGTGGAGTTAAATGAAACCTATTCATCATCCATAAGTACATACTGGGATTATGATTACTTCTGTACGTACTAATAGAAGTGACCATGGCAGAAAGAACACTCGTCACTCTTCAGGATCTGCGGGGAATGGAAAAATACAGAGGTAGCTTTTCATGAAATCCTCTGGCGGATTAAATTTCATGGTCTTGGCAAACAGACAGCTTTTCTGGAGCTGTGGTATGGAAGTGTTGGAAGACGATGCCATGTTGTCACGTGGCTATAGTGCTCTGTAAAGGGGAGGCGTTAGCCAGCTGCCTGAAGAAATGGAAGGGTGTGAATGAGGCGTGTGAAACCACAGTCAGAACAAACAGAGGATAAGACTTTGTGGGGTCAAAATAGGCCAAGCTGGTAATGTGCAAATCAAGGATGCAATTTGGTGGGAAAGCTTGAGTGTTGTTGTGGGGTAATGGGTCGTGGTGCATTAAAACAATGGTTTATCGAGCAACTCCGTTCAATATATTTCCAGTCACGGAATATCTGTAATGGATGGAATTGTATATGGAACTAGTCGGGTATCTGCTTTATCTCGTTGCCATAGCCAGTAAATGGGGGTGTAATTTGAACTGAATATTATTATCCAGGGCACACCAACTATAGACGGTCGCATTCAAGAGTGCGTCCAAAGTCCGTGATTAAAACCACTGTGGAGACATGGGAGCACATGAATAAAACCAGCCTATGGGACAAGCTACATTCTGTTGATTGACTAGATCCATATTATGGGAGGCCATTCAATCCAGTGATCAGGGATCAATCACTGGTTCGGTACATGCACCTGTTCTCCAGTAAATCCCATCCCATAACCCCAACACTCAACAAACATCCTACTGCCCACCATCCTCCACCCACCATGTCATGCATTACAAATGCGTGCGTAAAAATCCCGCCTGCTTCCAGGAGATTCTATACTAGACATATACAAAAACACTGGTAAATGACGACGAACACCTGCGAGTAATTTGATCTACCTTTGTGATATATACACACCACACAACGCCGCCCAAGCACACGATTCTTTATTTTATCATGTCAGCATAGGTTCAATTATTATTACCGATCTAGCCATTAGCATCGAGTGACTCAGCTAGATATCGAGAGTTTATATTTGATTATCTTATCAGAGAGATTTTAGCTTTGATTATTTTAGCGGGTTATATAAGTTGTCATTAAAAATAATTATCAGTAAAACAATATATTCAACTGTATGCGCTGTGATGCTAATTGAAAAGAGACTATTCCAGGTTACAAAATGTTATTTTCTTCGTTTTTAAGCGTTGGAGGTAGAGGTACGCAGAGAGACGTGTGATTAACAGTGGTATGTTAACAATTGAGGAGAGTACTCGGAACTGAACTGAAATTTAAACAATTTTCCAAGTTCCATATAAAAGTGAAATGTGTCCAATTGTGGAAAATTCGAACAAGCTTGATAAGATTGTTTGCCCTATGATGAATTTGATATTGAAACTTTCTTTAAAACTTGCACCATATGGAAATTTCTAGATTCTCGAATTGTGGGACCATAGGATAAATTGAAACTCCCAACATCTTTACAATTATTGAAGCATTAATGACTCATCTAATAAACTATGTATGTTTGAAATATATTTGTGTCGATCCATGAATTATGTCTGCACCAGCACAGAGTTTAGTGACGACATATGGAGGTTAAGTTTGATCAGAAACCGGATTTCAAACTGAACTTTTAGGCAGTTTTCTAAAAAAGAACGCCCGCGTCTCCGAGCTTCGAAATGGTTTCTGAAGCGAACAGGGCAGGTTTAATTAAGTTTTCCGTCTTTGGGGACTGATGCAATCTAAAAGGACTTCATCGCTTCCTACAAAGTGCCGACAAAAGGCCAGGTTTTGGATATACTTGTATTTTTCTCTACCATCGTGTAGCTAGGATAGGCTTGAGTTAACAGATAAGGAAGATAAACAGCAAGTTAGAGAGTAGGATGGAAATTTTGTTCCAAGCTCTATGAAAGCTCTATATTGTTACATTGACATTTATTGAGGTACATATAATATGTATATCTATATTTATATAGTCATATAATGGATAAGACATATAGATTGTTGAGAAAAAGATAAAAGTACTTTCTTTGATGTCACTTTATTAATTCTGAGCAACGAGTTTGGTGAATAGCTTTCAAGTATGAATATAATATTCTACTGATTCCTTTAATTCAACGAGTGTATTACAATTTCCAGTTTTACTATAATTCTTTTCATTCGCCTATTTGAATAATTATTGTCCCTATCTAACTTAATGAAAATTCACCATTGTGTTATGTCATTCCTTGATTAAATACTCTGTGTCGTAGGGATGTCATAAGCTGATTTTTGAGTAATGGGATGACCATTACACCCATGAAAAAGGTGGAAAATATTAACTTAAGTTAACATTGCTGTTATGTATTATTATGCCTGACCATAAAATGTATGCATTTTAGCCAGCGATGAATAACATTTTGTATACATCTTATTTTAAATATTTCGACACATACCCTAAGGCAAGTAAAGGGGTATTTTAAGCTTTTAAGCTATAATGGACAGCGAAATTCTACCGTAAGAAATGAACGCCCCATTTATGAATCGTCAATTATCATTCCGATTGTTCCCGTATCATGTTGGTGTCATCTACTGCAAGATGGATGTCAAAGGATCATTAAAAAGTATAATTTCGTTGGGTCTATTGATGAGCTTTCTTTTTATTGTTTTGAAATGGATAAAACGTACCTGATGGATGGCCATCAGATGAAACAAAAACCTTGGTTTATTTTATCTCTATCGGATGTTCCTTGGATGCAATGGAAGACCATCGTGTCAGCAGAAAATTAACAAATTATTCCTTGGTGAGCGATCTTTTGTTTGCACGAAGTGCTTCGATTCAGATAATGATTTCTTATTTTCACACTCCTGCTTGTAAACTTTTTTCTAATGAAGAAATCAAAGATTAGTGCGGGCTATAAATAATTGCCATTGATCTTAACTGTTCTAAAAAGAAGAGAAAGCTCTTCTGATGAACGAACGTGCATACGATATTTATGACTAAAGGAATGGCATTATATGTAGGGTTTTAAACTTTCCTCCAAAGGTGAAATAAAAATAGATCACAATCAAATAAAAAACAGAAAAAGACATGTGCAGGGCCGACTTGAGATTGATTAGAGACGTAGCCGAAAAATCTGCCTTAACTGTCATCGACTTTTAATTTAATTGTTGACGATATGACGCTGGCGGAAGGTGGTGTATCTTGCAAAAGTTGCGTGTGTTTGAGAGTCTTTTTAAATCCAAAGAGAACTTATATAAATGTACATAGTTTCATTTCTGTCTGCGAAATTACAAACATTGATTTATGAATAAATAATCACCCTATTTCATTTTATGACAAGTGTTCTGTTTTTCTTATACATGAGCTGCATGCTGGAAGGATCGGGACATTACTTTGTTACCTAGGGAAATCTAAAATATCCTACTAAACATAGCTGTCAATGGACAGATGCATATTTTTGCTACACTAGACATAACACCTTTATTACCAGATTATAGATTCTAACATATATTTAATGTATAGCGATTCTTTGTTCATAAAATTTTACATAACCATTTGGACATAAAAGGCCTGGGAATCTGAGCTAATGGTTAATGCATTGTAACGACTTGCCTGGCATAAGTGGTCGACGCCCATGCAGGCAGTGTGTGTACGAGATCTATCAAACATAAGGACGCATCAAGACATTCCCCATAAATTTATGTCGCCGTGAAGAGTCTTAGATACACATGTGGATATTCTAAATTGTCTTCTTAGTGATCAGTCCTTTAGTGTGAAGAGATGTCCCGGTGATTTCAGTTTTGAATGATTGAGTGTTACTCTAAACATTACTCCTAGCACGATATGTGCTCACAAGACTGTCAATCAATGGTCAATATTCAATAGGCTAACATAATATACCATATCCATGTTTAACAGTCTAATTATATATCGATATAAGTAGGTAGGCCTCTACATTTATCACTCATACACTGAGCTACCCCTGTTTTGAATGGGAAGGAGCCCCACAATGTATGTATACAAGGCCAGTGCCCTCTGTTTTGATAGCTACTTTGATGATGTAAACCCATACCATTATCTCTGCCTCTTGGATCACAATCAAATGTGCTTCATTCTTTACTCATTTATACCTTAAATAATGTTCTTGTGGGTTTTGCTCTGCGAACTATGACAGACATAAATGGATACTTTACATGTATTCGCATTTTTCGTTTCATCAAATGATAATTATATTTTTTGAAATGAATGAACACACTATTTAAAATTATATAGCTTATTAATTTAATATTGGAGTAAGCAGGCTATTCACGCAAATCCATTTACATTTCACAACTTAATTTTGTCCATCTATTCCAATTCGAGCTTATGATTGTAGGTAAACTGCAAATTGAAAGGAAATATGACCCATTTAACATGATCGCATCTTCAAGAGAAATTTCTGACCATACCCATTTCATGATTTTACACTGTTATATCAATGTATCTGAGATACAACGTTATCTAACAGAGCGTTTCTAACAATTACGATTCTGCAGCTTGTATCACGAGATGTCAGGGTGCCACTCGGCTACACTAATCCTACTGCACTTGGGTAGTATTGCTCTAGTATAGCCACAATGGTTTATGACTGCAGAGCGGTAAAGTGTCCTATCTGAAACATGCATCTGACTTGAATAATGAATTTGAGGATTGTTACGTATACAAGCTAGAGTTGTGTGTTGAAGCCATTTTTATTTTGACACTAAGGACCTAAGGTGGTGGTGCTTTTAAATGAGAACGCATAAAGTATTCACATAGAATCCCCCAATTCCCAGTCTTGTCAGCAGATTTGTATAGGATCTGTATTTGAAATATCGAAACACTCGTTATAAGGAGAGGGTCTCGGAAGTATAGTAGTGCCGTAGTAATATGATAAACCATGCAACACATTTAGGTGTCCAACAGGTGTCTAATCCATTTTGGATTGGGCGAATTATGCCTTTGTTATATAATGTTAATTTCCTCCGACGTGTATCAGTGACTAAATGAACAGTTTGGGGGACAATAATCGTCATTATGAGCAGAGCTGTCAGACGTAGCTAATTAGCTGTCTCATTAGGTTAGTTACTAATAATATTCAAGACGCTTACACGTAACCATGCGAGTGATATTAGGAACGACTAAGGGCCAGTTACTACATCACTAGCAAAAACCCAGTTTTCTTTCTTGGGGATTTTTCAAACGCTAGTCTATTCCACTGACTATGCTGTCCACCTAACATAGTTTCTGGACAACACTAGCTTTAGAGTGGAAGTAATATGAATGAACTCAATGAATAAACTGTGATCATGGAGGATTGAGTGGTATAAAAACACTCGCACCCGTGCTCAATAGGCATGGCAGGTCGAGATCTGGGGGTAAATCCGATGTCATAATCAGTGCCTTAGCCTCAATCCCCTATCGCTCATGCCATCCCTCAATCCATTCCTCCTTTTCATCATTCTCCAGTTGGCAAATCAAAACCAGGCTTCTTTCATTTCGACATAACTCAGAGCGTCTTGCTGCGACGTATATTATAGCAGGTACTAACATCCTTCATGGCAATGGCAAATCGTTATAAAAAAGTGTTTTCCTTCAAGAGATTGTATATGCTATTTATAATCCAGCCAACATGATCCATTGTTCATTACGACTAAAATATACTTATACCTCAAGGCAATGTTTTTTTGGGTGACTGACGTCTGATTTATATTCACTTTCACCTCTGACTCAAGCTAAGATTAACCCTGCCCGCGTTTTGACTGGCCAGAATTTACTTGCAGGTTACTGGTCACTGAGAGCCTATCATCTCTAATGCCGGAGGGCTGGTCATTCTGGTCATGTCCAAGGAAAATGGATTTCCTCCCTCCTCACTGAGTGGTCCACTTCGAGTGGTATCATGTTAACAGCCTAAGGTTACCTAGATTCTGTAGCCAATGCGCACGAGGCACTACTATTCCCACTGAGAACGGTGGACAGATTTCCCTGGGGAGTGGCTGGCTACCATGCTTTCCAGTATAATTGCTGTATTTACCTCTATCCTAAAGGAGAATAGGTATTAGACCTCTATAATATGACATGCAAAGGCATTATTGGGATAGTGCTCGGACTGGCACCACATCATATTGAGCCAGGTACAACCTTTCAAGATGAAGGAAAACACTTTTTATACGAACATATTGGCATTCACTATCGTAGTAATAATGAGATTGTGTCATGAGATTGTATATGCTAGTTATGAACGTGTACGATTAAATCTTGAAATCAAATGAGGACTAGTATTGTGTACGGATACAGATACCTATCAAAACAATCTGTGCTGAATCTTGCCTCAGACATAATTTATTCTATACAGTCTAGAAATCACAAATGTTCACATTCGCAAAAGACTTTCAAAATGAACTTCCTGAAATCAAAACCGAGTTTTATGCATTACTGCTTGACATTTATTAGAATGTGGGAGCAAGGTTAGGTACTTGACGATTCTCCTGAGTTAATATATCTTAAACCTGGAAGCCTAAACCATCGCTGAAACTTTATAAAACCACGATTCGCAGATAACAATCCACCAAATGGAAAGCCTCTCCTACCCACGAAATGATCGATATGATCACTGTGATGATGATTACATTCGACGGCTGGAAAGGAAAAATGTGGCGGGGTTGCCTTTCACAGAAATCCGGATCTCTAATAGCTCCCGATTTAGGGTTCTAGTAACAATCAATGAATGCTGTATACGCCTAGATGTACCCGTCATGTAATTTCACTGCACAAAGTATGTCCGTCTCTGTGATGTAAATTGTGCTATACATGTAATCACTGCCTTACATGTATGTTGGGCCGCAGAAACGTTGTTGTGAAAATCATCATTTCAATAACACAGACCTGAAACAACCGTGAAAGAGAATAAAAAATGACTAAGTTGTTGATCAATTCTACTGTTGGTGGAGAATTTATCTCAAATTTAGCACAAAAAAAATCAAACTTCTTGAAATGCAGTTTAATTTATATGGGACATAGTCATAGTAGTCCTGGGTACATCCTGAGAATTTGGGAACGATATTCCGATTATTAAGAAAATAGTGGACTGCTAAGAATTAACACCGGAATTTCCATGGGGGAAAAGATTATCAATGATTGTGATATCAATTATTAGGATTTGCGGTTATTTCAAAATATCACGTATGTAGGAAGAATGGATTGAGCAGAACAAATTTGCATTCTTGTTAACGTTTTGGATGTTCAATTCATAATTATGGCGATTTTGAGAAATTTAATTTCATCTGATTTTTCCATTATTATAGTGCAGTGGATTAATTTATTAAAATATTTTAAAAATAAGTCGAATGGCAACACTGTTGTGAATGGCAAATTTTGCTTCATTTCTGGTCTTAGTAAAGTCATCTTCCATAATGCAAATATCATATTGCAGTTCGTGATAGGGTTCTTATTAAAGTATTAATAAATATGTATGCCGAACGGCAACAATTTGCCTACACCACAGGATGTTTGTATTGTTTTACTACTCATATATGAATGAATAAAGACAGTTGAAAAGTTTTTTTCTTTTGAAGAATGAATACCATTTTAGTTCATATTTAGAAAAATGAATATTTGCATTCTGTTTGGTTTTTAACTTCTGAGCCTCACCAAAGAATAAATATGTTGAACGACTATAGTTCACCCATAACCAACACATGTATGTATGTATAACCGGAATGAATACATTTTTAAAATTGCAATAATCTGATGCCTAAAGAGATGAGAAGTGTAACACTAAGTGAGAAGTAACATTAATTTAGAGTAAGGCAAATATATGGGTTTTCTTTTCATACATGTATACTTGATTATTTTCGAAAAAAAAGGGGTTTGGGGTCATAAGTTTGTAAATATTCGTCGCAGATACGTAATAATGGGAGTACCCATTGCTTCGTTCTAACCACAGAAACCATTCATTATCGTTAAAATATTGTAAACGAATCGTATTGAAAAATATTGCTCATCATGTAAGATTCTCCTCAATGATTGAAAAACTGTCAATTCACTTTTTGTTGGCTGATATTTGATCTCCACACCTCAAATGCCCATCAATCAAGAACAGGATTTTCCAGGTCTTCCAGCATGCACCGTTATCTATCTAAGAGGCAGCAAAAGAGTAAAATATAGGAGAAAACAGGTTAGAACTATTCTAGATCTATACAGTATCCATCATTGTTTATTAAATTTAAAGACTAAAAATGAAGAATCTGGTTGCGATCCTTTTCACGGAAATCCAGTCGTGAATGGATTTCGTTCTTTTTTAGTAATGAAATTACTACTGCACATGCTCTCTCGTCTGTTAGACATGATGACGTTAAACTACTTTTAAGACTAACCAAACTATCATGTAGATAACTATAGAGATCTGTTCCGATACTCCTTGATATGACTCGGCACACGACCATAATTATGCTATACCATATAGCAGTGGGGGCATTTCATGTGCAGTGCAATGTGTCGAAGATGACGTTTTTAGCACAATTTAAATTTCAGTGACGGGATATTTTATGCAGTGCACCCGTTATGGCATTACATAGAAATGGCTTCACTGCTATTTATAGTGCAATGCTGAAACATGATATATGTAACATAGAGTTAATCTTATTTGAAATTCGGATTGTCATCTATTATATATGTATTGCACTGCAAGAAATATGGTCTTCAGTGTTATGTGAATTGTGCTAAAACACGTAATCGTCATATGAAATGCCTTCGTTGCCATGTATATTGGGAGGCCGAGACCTAATGCGCAACATAGAGTTAATTCTCTCAATGGCAGAGGCCCGTAATGTCTCTGAAAGAATGGAACAAAGGGTCCCCTATCTGTTTGTTCATTTGTTAGTTAGGTGATCGTAATATCAATAATTGTCTTCTCATTGTTTTAAATGCAGAGAGCCCTGTTACAGGAAAAGTAGAATTGGGTTGGTGTGTAATTAAAGAAGAAGGTAAGTGAATACATTTGAAGTATACAATATGCTCAAAGTAATATATTGGTGAAAAGGTCCAGAGAAATATAAAGTTGGTGTTATGATAGCTACGTTTGCTGAAAAAACCCACTTCCACTGCCTTGAGATCCACCTCAAAATCTGATTTCTGCTTTATGGGCGCTTGCCGCTTGGTTACTGTCATTAAAGAAATTGTTACTGTCCATGCTTAATGACTGTTAGGCATGCGCAGACCCCATGAAAATAGCTATTTTTAGAAATATGACTGTTTTAGACTCAAATTAGTGACAATTGTAATAATGAGATTTCAGAGCTAAAAACAGACAAGAAAAAAATCTTTAAAACATAGAAATTAATTAAAAGCAATGTATAGTCAGAATCCAACTATGTACCTGTTTTATGATTATAAGATTATAAGTAATTTGTATTTGAATTTACAAATGATACCTGGCTTGCAACTGTGTACTATATAATAGTTAAAGTATTTCGACTGAAATATTATCAATATGTTTAATCTAATCATGGAAGTGATGTATAGTCAGTATTATATTGAATTGTTCTGAAATGCGGAAAAATATTTTTTTCAATTGCCATTCATTGATATGCCACTGCACAAAATGTTCACGTACACTGTTGGAGACTGTGCCAAACATTGGCCTTACCAGACACTTTACCAAATACTGCACAAAAGTGTACCCTGACAGCTATCTAGACTGTGCTATTCTTCTCCACATCATGTCTTATACTGCACAGAATACCACGTTCACTGCAATGTGCATTGTGATAAACACATTACCTTCCTTTTTTACAATTTTTTACCAGGATTAGATCACCTCACTGCTCTACCGCTACTATCTGGGGAAGGAAACTGTATGTTTCTATTATTTTATCATTACCAACTGCTTTGGTCATTAATTCCAATGCTATATACATGAAATACACTCATAAGATTGTGATAATAATACACATCCACTAAATGACAAGTTCTAGTGAGCTCTCGCCAATATCACACTATGTATATGAGGAGGATGACTCTCATAAAAATGCAAAAGACATTATTATTATTAGAAATGTATTCAGAATATGCATTTATTCCTGTATTGAAATAAGCGCAGACCCCATATATGTGACGGCCTTGAATAAGGGCCAGGGGCCAGGATTGCTTGAGAAAAAAAAGCGCCCATGTTTTTTTTTGTGAAATACGGTTGTTAAAGTTTTAATTGCCATATATCTATACAAAATCTGTTTTTGTATCTGTTTTTATTCATTGATATGCCACTGCACAAACTGTTCATGTACACTGTTGGAGACTGTGCCAAACATTGGCTTTACCAGAGACTGCACAGAAATGTACCCTGACTGCTATGTACACTGTGCCATACATGTTCCCGCCATGTCATTATACTGCACAGAATACTCCATTCACTGCAATGTGCATTGTCATAAACACATCACCCCCCCCCCCCCCCACACACACACACACCACTCTACACTGGGTATTTATTCGGTCTATCAACAAAAAACTTTCTCTCTAAAACTATACTATAAAACTTAAACTGTGAACTGACTTTTTTGTAAATTTTGTGAGAATCGCATGAGAATCGGCTTAGTGGACTAGGCCCATTACTCTCTTTTAACCTAGGTACTACAGATTTATGAAACATGACAATCTTGAATCCTTGGCACTCATGGTGAAGATTTGATTGATTATGTGTGAAGGAATTTGGGGTAATCGAGTTTTGATGTTAGAAAATGATTCGACCAATTGGGACGTGCATGGCAGAAGAAGGATCTGAACCTCGTTGAGGACATGGTTTGTAATAACAGGTTAAACACGTCTCAGGAATTTAAAGATGAGTTTGGCATTCGCATGACTTTTGTTAAACGATTAAGGTTAAAGGGAGCCATCCTAAAAGAATTGTGGAAAACAATCGAATGTTAAGAAGAGATTATGTTTTCTCAAGACTTGAGATGTAAGAGAAAAATATTGTTTAGAAGAGGGGCTGTTGAGGACGTAGTGACTATTCCACAGAGCAAAGAGCACATCGTCAAACTCAAAACCGCTTTTGAGAACTTTTTCCTAGTTTCAAATCTCTGCTGGATGTGAGGGCCTATCAGATTTCTTATAAACGCTTTCCAGCTACGATTTTCCTCTAGTATAATTATCCTCCTTCTCCACATTAATTCTGACGACCATATTCTAACCTTAATATCCTGAAGGTTTAGGCCCCCATACACAAAAACGTTCTTGCAACCTTAGGCCTTTTGCTGACCGAAATCAAATTCTGAAAAGTGCAAATCATGAAATCATGAAAGAATGATCAATGAAGATCATCAATGAAATCATGAAATCAATGAAAGCAGGCTTGACACATGTATATATGTATATATCTGACACAACCCAGATACATTATATATCGGTCATGTTGTGGTGACTTCGATTCTCATCATTCTTGTGGTTAAGTACATGACACATATATGTTTGTATATATATCATGTATGGTACCCTATGTTCCGACCTTATATATAAGGTCGGAACATAGGGTACCATACATGACAGTACTTCTCTACTCTTATCATATCATCAACATAAAAAAATAACGCAATCATCAGAACGTTGGCGATCACCACCCTCCCCTTTATTGCTTCAATGAGCTTGCTCCAATGGGCTCACTTTTTACACTTTTTACCAGAACTAGATCACCTCACTGGTAGTCTTCCCCTAGAATCTAGGGGAGGAGATAAAACTGCAGCCACACCCGGGTTTGAACCCACAACATACCACTCATGCCACTGATCGAGTCAACCCAGCAATTTAGACCGCTTGGACACCCCACATCCCTCCACCTGCATATAAAATTATATCAATGACATGTGCATTTGAACACAGAATCATAGCTTATAGATTGTGTAAGGAGCATTGAGGACAGTATATCCCATGGCAATTGGGTATTTAGATGGAATGCACCGAGTGGTTGTTCTGAATTAGCTTATCAGAAACACAAGGAGTGTAAATGTATGTGTCATAATGTGTGCCAAGTGTGTCTGGTACACTATTTCAGAACAGCCATAAGTTTGCATTCCATTTTTATCTCACAACTACCATGTTTAAATGGAAAGATTACCTTGTGCGATCATTCCCCCAACATCGTTTAGAACTACATAAAACTACACAATTAACAACCCTTTCCCATCTCTATGAAGCATGGCAGTGACGTCACTCTGCAGAAACCGCACGTGATTATCCAAAATAAAATGCATAGTGTGGATCAGTTTAATGTGAAGTAATAACAAGCTAAGTGGTGATAATATAACTGAAAGGTCACCAAAAGTTTGGAACTTGTTATTAATCACCACAAGTATTAATGTTATCCCAACTGGATTGGCATTGAACTGGGCCTTAATCAATGTAACTCCTATTTTATTAATTTTAGTGTTGATGTTAACTTAGTTAATAATAATTGCAAATGCACAGGGTGAAAACTTGTCTACCTATTGTCTACCTATACAATGTACGTATTCAGCTATTCAAGCTGTATATCAAGTTGGACTACCTGCGAAAAGCTGCTGTGAATCAGTGAGGTACCAATACATTTGAATCAATAAACGGTAACCATCAATCAATAAGATCAGAACTTCCGAGCTTTACAGAAATATGACGATTGCATGGTGACTATGATACACAACTAAGGGTTTCACAGTCGCTATGTAAATCTGTAAACCCTCCTGAATAAATGACATGAAGGCATTACAATTAATAATGAACTAGATAATACAATCAATAACATAAATCTTTGACATGTTATAGCCGTTGCCTTGCCACAAATTGACAGGTGTATATACCCATAGCGACCACCACGTGAAACTTGTATGACAACCAAACGCTTAAAATTCTAGTTTGAAATCACTTTAGAAAAGGCGAAGATAAACTGAATTGTCTGTATTACATTACTGGTCAATGTAATTTGATTAAAATACACTTGATTATAGTCAAATTGCCAAACCCATTTCATTCCCAATGGGAGGAATGAATAAATCAATTCATTACATATCATTTAATTCCATCCCCTGCATAAGCTGATCGGCACACCATGAAACAACTTTTTGGATCAATAAATTGTTTCCAAATATAGCGTCTTCCAGAAGACAGTGGAGCAGTCACATCTAAACTATATATATATATGCAGGTAACAGGACACGCCCTTGCCTTCAAATACATAATTATACAAATTATATTCATGGAATATTAGAAATGATAGATTTGACTTCAGTAGAATACAGAAATAATCGTTTTGATTTCTCATGTTTTAGGTGATACAGATTGAAGGTATAATGAATGAATGTCATCCCTCAAACCATGCAAGAATTCGAAGTGTAGAAAAAAGACTAGTTACAGTGGAGTATGTGTGAAACCCAAGGGTGCCGGGGGCAGAATAATGTTTCCAAGTCCACGCTTCGCAATAAGCAACAATTGATAAAACGATAGCTAGGTACGATGACATCTTGTAACATGGACTCAAACACTTGAATCTGAAGTATTCCTCCTTCACGTAGAAATGTTAAAATGTTAAAAACCTTATAACCTTATAAAATATATAATCATAAGTCTTTACTTAACTGTACGGTATACGCGCACCTGGACTTGAATATGAGAGATGAATATGCACCTTTTTTATCATGATATTTCATGTCTCATGAGAATATTGTTTGTATGACATTGAGCTTAATCAATTCTATTAAAATATCAGTATAACATCACTGCCAAATTCGTAGGAGGCCGGGTTGTATTTGTATGCAATGCCGTTCTCCACTTGATAATACCAAACATATAGAGACAACATTTTAGGACAGAATCGGAATATGACGTATGAATTGGACGGAATCAGTCTAGCCCGTAAAGACATATTATAACTAAAAAGAAGTTGTTTAGATAAACACTGGTTCGTTGCTGTTATTATTTCCGAGTATATTTGATCAATATATAATATATGTTTGATTTATAGGAATTTACGGGGGTGATTTAGCTGTTTAATTAATACATATTTGCAGACCACATGCCTGATGGGCGATCCCATATGAGGAGGTGCTCATTGGCATGAGCGCATGTGTGCATGTGTGGCAGTGTGTGTTTGTTCATAACCTCCAGTAATATTGATCCCGTTCTGCTCGGCTTTGGCCGAGCCTCACTCAGAATACAAGAGAAAATCAATCAGTGGAACAAAACACGACCACCCCCGACCATCCTTCCACCTACCCTCAAGTCTCCATGGTAAATGACAAACCATAGCAACACCCAGAAGGGAGTCAGCTACTGTATGACACCACACGCGGTGGTGTTCTTTTACATTGTCTGGGAGGCAATATGTTCTCTGGATGGTTTTACTCAGCTTGCACAGCCAGCCTCTCGATTATGGAGCCCTATACTCGGGCACTTGCATCTGGCTTTAAGTAAATATTGACGGAAAATATCTATATTATAGATATTGTTGCTCATGCCAAAGGTCCTGTGTCCAGAGTCGGTTCTTTTCTGTATGGACACCGGTCAGTTTACAGGCATACGCACCCGGATTGACACTGTCCCATGAATATATGAAATAAATATCTAGAGAAAAAGCGGCTTTCCGTGATATTCGATTCACTGGGATGCTCTTGTAAAGGACAAATCTGAAGCAGACATATGGCCCCCCTCGTATAAACGACATCCTCAAAATCCATGACCTTATCCACAAGAAACTAAGATCCATTATTTGTCAATAAACTGTGATGCCTGGATACACCTCCTAAGAACTAAATACTGCTGTTTTCCTTGGCACATGTGCACATGGGAATTAATATGATATTTAGCTTTATAACATGTGGCAGCTCTGTGCCCTTTGAAAGGTTTCCTCGTGTAAGAACTGCCTACCATCCATTGCGACCGTTGTAATGAATGCGCGCATAACTACGTTATATGCTTTAATGTGACGTGATTGTAAGTTAGATGCTGTATTCTAACAAATTGCAAATTATTGTTTATAATTATTATTAGGAATTGGGGAAACAGAAACGTATAAGTACCCAGGATTGTGGCTGTGTGTCTCGTGGCCTGTGATTAACGCCATTGACGTAGGGAACGTGGTGGTGTTACTGTTCCTGAAATTCAGTAATCTGGATATATGTCTGGAGCATGCAAGAGGCCCATGACTTTGTTAATACAATGATTAGCTACGTTTATCACTTGCTTCAAATGAATTCCTCGCCATTAACTTCAATCTAAGATTAACCCTAATTTCTCTGGTATGGGAAGGCCATCATATTCTAAAGCTACCTATATAATGCTATGAATATAGGAGGCGATAAGGCTAGTGTGTTTGCCATCCGACCAGTCAGTTTCCTAACTCATGTGATTGAGTATTGGTATGTTAGGGGCGACAGTCGACCGATGGTAAAAAGTTAAATGGTCAAGAAACTCGTTAGTTGCAGAAGAGTAATTTGACGCAGATGGGAATGGCGTTCAGAGGGAGGGCTACATTCACGAGAACGGAGAAAACACAAGGGTTCGAAGTAGCAAACGTTTCCTTCAAAAGAGAAAGGTTGATTGTTTATGAACCGTACTAGCCGAAGGTGGCTGACCCCATGGCACATAGGCTTATCTAAACCTATAAAGCTTTCTCTCCCCACCCTTCTCCTGCCAACCCTTTATACGCTGACTCGAATTCAGTCAGTCTGTGGGTTTCTGAGGAGATTTGACAACACACCAATCGTAGGGAAGAGGGGCATTTCGTTCAGCAGAGCTTAGGACATTATCTAGTAGCAGTACGAGAATGGGGGTCACCTGGTCAACTACAACTGCTATGTACGAAATTCTAATAAGCGAGGGCCAATATCCTAATTGCCTATAAAGACATTGGCGGATGGGATGGATGAGAGCAAGAAAGTGCACCGGCATATACTCTGACACTGTGTTGTGGATGGGATTAGGGACTCTTATAAAGGTTGGAGGAGATGCGACATCTGGAAATAGCAATAGAGATCTGTTCTCTGTTTACTAATCATATATACCCATAGCTAACCTTCCTCGTGACAACATGGGAAACATAGTATTCTCCCACGACATATCCCACCCATAACAGGACTTGATATATGGACTAATGTCGGAAAGAAGGATGTACAAGTCTATTTTATGCTTGTTGGGGGTATATACCTATAGGCTTTTACACCAAACTGAGTGATTAAGTCGAATATGTCACAGCTACTTAAGGTTACCGTACATTGTGAATAATGAACTTCAAATATTTTATTTGCAATTAAATCTTTAGACTTCATTTTAACAACCTTTAACAAATATTGAAATAATCTGTCGATTATCTACTTTTTATAGCTCTTATCTGAAATGAGGAGCCAACGTGATGGCAAGTGAAATTACCTCATAGAATTACGAAGGACCTCGTGCCATTGATGTGTAATTCTAGCCACGAGTCCTTCTGTTCTTATTGTGCTTTTTTAAATGTTTTAAAATAGTTTTTTTAAATATTTTCTTTCATGGATTCTGGAGTTTCGGTATTTTCTGTCTAGCCCAGCTGCTCCCGGTCATCGCCTTCTCCTGTTCCAAGTCAGACTGTTCTTTCCCATGGAAGGCGCCAGGGTGACGTCATAGGAGATAATCCCCGGTAATCTCCCTGTAACTTAGTCCTAATCGCGACATAATACGCATAAACGTGATGTAACACTATCATAACGTCTTTTCGCTGCACCTGCCACTAAAAATTGCTGAATATTGCATTACAGAATGGTTGACCTCGCTCGAACTTATACGATACCCTAACAGTGATATCCGCCTGGAGAGTGCATCCTCAAGGGAATGTTGTGTATCGGGAGTAAAGCTATTGTTATTACATTTACTTCCATCATTGTTGCTGTCGTGGGATTGTACTTTTTGTCGCCCATGAGATGACCGGTGTATGAAGTATGTCGATGTATGTTGATGCCGAATTTCCTCTATAGTTGGTTCAATAACGGAAATAGCAAGTTTTAGACAAATGGAAGCCGGTTTAATTACAGAGATTCAGCAATGTACATGTCACCATTAAATCGTGCTTTACACAGTTGATATAATAATCAATAAAGTATGGCAGTTTATGAAGAGAACCACAAGATTTATTCCCTATACCGTCTCAAGAAATTGACGACATGAACAAAATTATAAAGGTAGATTCTTGGCTTCTTTATAAATCATTTCTCGTAGATAAGGAAAAAATAGAAAGCGGAAGTATCATTAGAGAAAAAAACGGTATGTATGGGACATGGACCACGAGCTATACCAAGGTCATCCACGAACAAATTGATGGATACAGGATAGCAAACCCTTCCTAATTTATTGGAACCTATATATAATGCAGGGAAATGTTTTTTGGGGACACGAAATAATATAAGAAAACGGTTTTTCGAAATTCCTTTTTGTCCTTTATTGTCTAGTTTTGGTCATACAAAACACAGACGCTAGCGCCTGTGACATACTCTCTTGGCCTTCCATTCAACAATTGATTAGCTTATCTTACCATTTGCTGGTTATATATGCTGCAGCTTATCATCTAGGAATAATTTTTCTCTGGCGAACAT
The DNA here is from genome assembly GCA_942159475.1 of Sthenelais limicola. Classification (NCBI taxonomy): domain Eukaryota; kingdom Metazoa; phylum Annelida; class Polychaeta; order Phyllodocida; family Sigalionidae; genus Sthenelais; species Sthenelais limicola. The sequence goes on along the minus strand of OW804095.1, from coordinate 44,930,629 downwards.
CAATATTCCCATCGTTGACATGAGCAGACATGATGTGGTGTCCTTCACATCGTACACGTGCTACATACGTCACATTTACGTCACAATATAGGCAGACGACATTCATCTGCCCCGCGCCATGTCACCTTTTCCCGCCATGTTCATTGCATAAATGTGAAATCTATGTCAGAGGAGGTTTACATCAGACAGGATTATTTAGCCTGGGGTGAGTAGACCGGGTGCCAACGACTGCTGCTACTGCTGCAACGGTTGTGCTCAGAGAAGGCTGCCAGCTTCACAGAGAACGAGGAATTTAGAGAGAGAGAGAGAGAGAGAGAGGAGAGTGAGAAGAGAGAGAGAGAGAGGGTGGGGATGGGGGTTTGGGGTGGGAGAGACTTAAAGAAGGAGCAAGCAAGAAAAGAGTGGAGGGGTGGTGCTCTAGGGAGGGAGGTAGAAGAGATGGCTCGACAAAGACAAATATAAGGCAGCTTATAATTGTAAGATTAGGAAAGGAAAACTGCCCTGCAAGATATATTATATATATATATATATATATATATATATATAGATATTTATTATATATGTGTGCGTATCTGAAATGGGTCATGGCATAAAATAATGACAAAACATTATATATATACCGAGTCTTTACTAACGTAAACCTGCAGCTGAATAACACATTTCAATGTGATATTAACCGTGAAACTATAGCTATATGGAGATGGACGGAAAACATGGAAGCTTAATAAATTGTCCTAACATGATGCAGGGAAGAATTGAGAGCAAGACACCCCCGGGGATATGAGCGTGGTGAATGTTATACCCTTGGGCTATACTTATATCTTCCCCCTGGAGTTTCTGTCCTTGCTCCTTTAGTCATGTCACGTCACGTCACGTTCCCCTCAGACAGAAGCAACCATAATGGGGGTAATAATCACCCTCAACATGCTACGCCACTCCCTTTCCACATTCGTTGTACCCGATTAACATACTATGCTCCTTTCGCCCTGCAGAATGTTTAGTGCTATATTGAACTTATCTGGTGTTGGTGGAGTTTCCTATAATTTGTGCCATCTTAATAATATTATTCGAGAAAACCCAGCATAAATGGTGTTGGGGAACGACGTAAACAGGAAAATCGGGATGCCTGACGTAAAAAGCAAAAACAGAATGAAGGAATATTTTTCAGGTGTTCAGGCCGCGCAATGTTGCATCTACAGGCACGATCGTAGAAGCAGTATAAGTTAGATAACATAATCAACGGTAAGGAGGGAAGAGTAGAACATGAACAGAATGGAGGGAGATAATTTTTATGACAAATACTACTCCGCAACAAATCAAATCAGTTAATATAATTATAAATAAAAGCATGAGCTTGCAATTGATAGAAACGTCCATGGACTATTATTAAAGAAATCTAGGAGCTATGGTGAGTGGGGAGAATGATAACGGATCTCAATTAGCGAAGGGATACGTACGGATATAAGATTCCTATCAGACATAAGCTTGGGGTATAATCTGTCTGAGTCCAGCTTCATGTCGCTTATGCAATCACTCTTATTCTATCTGACATAGCAAATCAATTTCATGTCAGTACAATTCTCGAACACATTTTAGATGTATTGTTTCTTATATTAGATATAATGTATTGACCTTTCTTTTCGTTGCGTATACTTCCAAATGATGGCGAAATATATATCCCCTTCAAAGTACGATATATATATATAATATATCTCAACCTTGAAAATTAGAGACGGAAAAATGGGGTTGGCCATAGGAAAACTGAGCTCTTGCTTCTTAGCTATAGTTTACGAAGAGAAATAGAGAGAGAGAATAGAGGGAGAAAGAGGGTATCGCTGTATTGGGTACTTATCAGCCCTGTGGTACAGATCTAGGATCTTTCGTCGAGGTTGACAGGATAGCAATTCCTCTGGGATTCAGTGTACAAATTTAGGTCCTGTACTAAAACCTTAACGCATCGCGTGACTGGTTGTCATTGCCCATATTTATACTGACCGGTTATACAAAACCACCAAGCTTTCAGTTGATTCTCTCCCATGTATACGGTGCCTTTAAGCTTTTTATATGGTCATGATGGGTATAGCATGGACGAATAAACACACTGCCTTTGGAAATAAGTGTAGCAAAATATGTAGTGCACCAAATACATGTATAGAAAAGATTATATTAAATTCGAACAATCTTCAATGGCAACGGCAGAAATCGCTAGTTTAGTATTTCAGAAAAGAAGAAGATTGTTAACTATATTTGCATTGGTATGAAAAATCATACATAGTGAAATACATTTTGGAGCTTCATATCATTAATAATATTGACTATATTACTGTTGTGACAATACCGATAGACTTTGGGGTTACATTCATGCATGTGGTGCAGAAACTGTTTCCAACGTACGAAGACACGACGAACAAAAGCTTAATGCTGGGTCCTGTTTTCTTATCAGCTTTTCAGTTCGGAACAACAATTAGCATGATTGTGGGTTAATTGTGGATATTCCTACACAGGTGGCTATGACATTTCTGAATAAAAATGTGGTCCTTGGGGCAAGCTTACCAAAGGATTAGCATATATATAGCGGAGGGGATGCTTGTTCAAGGCGTTTGCTCCTGCTGTTCAGGCTGTTTGTATAAGACATAGCCATTTATTGAGTGGCTCCGTGCTCAATTTAAGGTCATTTCTGACTGCATGAAGTGATATAGTCGATGAGTCACCCCCACCCGTCATTTCCGCCAACCCACATATCCAGCCGAACAATTCCTGCTTCTATTGGTTAATCGATCAAGTGGCGATTTTAAGACTGGGCAATTAGGAACAATAACGAAGCCGCGGAAAAAGGAGAATCCGCCATATAGTCACGTCTTACAAGGGGGGACAAGACATTAAGAGGTGCAAAGAGATTGGCGGAAGAGGCGGAAATTAAAGGAAATAGATGAGGGAAGGACAAAGAAATTGAGGTAATGGTGGCGGTGTTTGAAGTTAATAGTGCCATTCATTAGACTTGTTATAAATTCGGTGAAACCTGTGCAAAATTAAATAGATAAACATCTTTATTATTTAAAATGAAATTGATAAACAAAAACTATACGTATACACCATTTCTTCTCTATATTTATAACGCTGAGGGTATAGGTAGTGTTATCTTCGATCAGTGCATGCCTGGAAGCCCTCATGTAGCTACAATGTGTATGAGAATATAGAAATGATTCAATTTGACAAGGAACAGCAGGGTTCAAAATGTCATGATTCATTTTAGGACATTGGGGACCGACAGACACAGTAGCTAGGCTTGAAAAAATGAATGTGGCACGCACCTGTTCCTGGGATACCTATTGCGCTATATATACCAAAGACCAGTGCTGTCCACGATCATCTCCTCCACACCGCCGGGTCTGTCGTGCATGCACACAACCTCGCTGATTGTACCTGAAAGGACAGGATCAAAGAAAGCGGGGTTGGTTAAGAGCTATACTATCGATCTCTCACATCAGGTACAACAGGTATTCGTCCATAACAGGTGTTTAAGCAGATATTTTAATCGATCTTTCATACCGGATCGCTACAATAACTTCTTATATACTCTCCATGTTAGAATAATGAAACATTCTTACATGTGAGAATATGGAACATTCCTACACATTGTATGTCACAGAACACTGAATTAAGAACTTTGATATTCAATGCTTCGGCATATTTAATTTGTAGCATTGCACGACATGCTCCATCTGATTTTCTTGTCATGCAATATCCTTATTCGCACCCTGAATACATGACGCCTCCAAATAATAAAAGCAGATATAGATGCCTTTGCCTGGAGGATCGGTCAGCAAAAATGATGGAAACGTTCTTCCCAAACTCCGATTGGTTTTTGTATTTTCAACGAAAATATAGCATTTCTCTCTTTTAGGACTTAAGTAACAGGAACAGTATCCACGGGAACAGGAACAGTATCCACGAGTGTCCATTTATTTCAGGTATATTATGTTATCACGAAAGAGGTAAGTTATCGCCAAAGGGACCATATCCCGATGTTCTATGATTGCTATCCATCCCTTTTCTTGAACGGTAAATCATCATATAACATTGAATCTTTTAGAACACATTTTTATTGAACAGACTTTCAAATCATACGTGAAGTTTTAAGGCAATATAGACAGATTAAAAGTAAACGTTTTTAAAATAACAAGGATATAAGCCTTTTTCATCTCATGCAATTTGAAACCATGCCATTTCACATATATTTGATTTGGAAGAAATTCTTGCCCAGTTTTCCAAAATATTTTGTTGATATTTGCATGCTCAAATACTGTGAATCTATAGCAATTAACTCCCTAGAAGATGGGATATTCGGATACGTATAGCAAATGCCATTATCAGTTTTCTTGACTGTATAATTTATGGGATGTATTTGGGTTCGCACGCCTTCAGCAATGTGCATTGGCTACCTGTATGATGTATGGGATCTGAGTCTCTTTAATATCCACTTGAAAGGGCCTCAGATGGTTGAACAGATCACACTATAGATCTATACATGGCTGAATACACAAATGTTGTCCGCTGATGTGGGAACACATAGCGAGCAATTATTCGGACCAAATAATAGTATTGAGGGCCATATCCCTTTTTTGGTGCTGGGCGGTTGGGTTCTCCAATTACTTCGTTTTAAAGTATCCTATTAACTTATACTTTGATAGATAAAACCAATTCAGCACAAACGGATACATATTTGTATACATGTAATTGGGGAAAGATATTGATTCCAAAGCAGCAATTCAGCAACTTCAAAAAACGATTGTCCAGAAACAGATTATTTATCTTCGACTCCTGCCACGATTGAAGACAAAATGCACACCAGCAAGTATTTTCAATTCCGACGTCGACCACAATTTCTTTAACTCTCATTGATCTACTACACTTGGTTTTAAATATCGCCCTTTTCTCTACCCATTTCCCTTACCCTTTCCACTCACAGCATACTTCCCCTCCCCGAGCTATACAGGCTACATATCCACTATACATCTACTTAGGCTATCCAGGAGGCCTAGCGTCTAAATATGGGTCCCCACCTTCTAAAAATAGTCTTTCAATCGTACAGGCATCGATCCTGCTATAAAGCGCTGGGCTCTCAGATATAAGATCATCAGAACTCCGGGCCCCTTAGAAACTGAATAGATATAAAAGCAGCTATGCTTTGCCGGAATCCTACACAAAGCCGAGTTGACACAAGTGTGTGATACGTCGGCGACACGACTGAAACATATCAATATAAAGCACTATATTCCTCGTTCACGTCAGACATGTGCAATTGACGTAATGGTGACGTCTGACCGCCAGGTAGGTGAAGGAAAGGATGGAGCGATTCACGGCCCTAGGGGAAGGTGGAGGAGGTAAAGGCATTAAATCAGAGCAATCGAATTATGTGTCGGGAACGAGAAAGGGGGGACAGTGACGGTAATAGAAAATGATTGGTAAACGAAAAGGAGGATATAGAAGAGGGAAGTGGTTAAAAAGCAATGGTACTGACTTATGTCTGAGAGAACCCTCAGGCACAAGGATCACACTGCTTAAGTTTGTGGTATTATCCAGAGACTAAGTATTACTCGATACAAAATGTTGGCGTTGTTTTCTCCAGCTCATCTGTTAGTAAATGCACACGGCATTGAAATTAGAGAAAAATAATTAAACACCGCATTTAGTTGCGAAAGTACTTCTGATACTCTTCAAAATGTTGATCACCCTAAAAAATATCAACTGTTAGACATATATATCATTATATAGACAAAGCGAGTTTTTCTTACTGCTGGTGATAGATGTGCTGCTTGAGTATTAGTATGACCAAAAATCAAACAGAAGATGAATGCGAAACACTTTATTGTTGTATTGTTGCCTCTTTTATTGTGGGCTGGTTTAGTGAGTAATATATGTACTGGCTATGAACCGAAAGTCTGGGACCGCAAAATTGTAAAGGGAGCAGACCCTACGCGGATGAGTAAGAAGAAAATTTTGAAAACACAAAAAAATATAAAATATAAGGTAAATTGATGCTTGATCTTTAGTTGTGTAGAAGCCTAGAGGGCAGGATATCATGAATAAAACCTTTAAAAAAAAGAAAAAAAAAAGAGAGTTTTTCTTCGAATTTGTATAAGCTTTATTGGAGAAAATTAGCAGAAGAAAACCGTGATGTGCAATATGGCTTTGTTTTATCGGTCCCGTTTTATAGGGACCGATAAAATGCATGGCGATATAAAACATGACAAAAAGGAATTATTTCACTAAAGAGTTTGATGGTAGAGGAGTAATATGCATGATTAGAGTATTATGTATGAGCAAATTATAAGTTAATAGCGGTCCCAAAGTCCATCTATTAGCCTACACATAAGAAGAGCCAAGAGAATGCGCTCTTGCCTTGCGTTAAGCTATTACTTCCAAGGTCATAATTAAGTGAATATCCATAAATGACGTGTTCTATGATTACTACAAAAATCTTAAATTTCTGTCAATTTTTCTGAAAAATATTGGATTTGCCATGGGACGATACTTCGACACGTCTAAATCCCAAGCTTGTCGAAAAAGAAGTTCCTTTGAATCACAGAGAAGAGGAGTTATAGGCACTATACGATTTATATAGATAGGTTAATAGACTGATTTTCGATGGTAGATAGAAACATAATACTAAATATAAGTAGCTAGCTCGCCTGGACAAAGACCATTGGTACTACGCGCTACAACCAATTGATGGACTTGACCATACATGACGTACGACGATCAGATTTCACATAATTATGCTTGACGGGAATCAACCTCCGACTACTTCAAGGTCATGACCATGTCTAACAGGTAAGACAACTACATTCATCAGCATTAAGTGGTAAACGTATTCTAGACTATTTATTTTCATTGAAATACATATACTGCCACAGTTCCTGGGGGAAAACTGATTTGATTTCAAAGGTCCTCATAAAGGAAGGTTGTGTTAACAGCTATTCTCAGTCATGAATCTAGTCTATGCAGCAGGTAACATTTGAATGTATGTAACAGTTTAATGCATGGAATAACGCTATTAATTGACTCAATTACCTGGTGCGGGGGTCCGGAGCTAGGATTATCGGAATGGAATTGGGTGGGGGTGGATGTGGGGGAGGGATATAGCAAGAAATGGTAGACGTGCCCTGCTGGAGGCAGTTGACATTGAACAGGCGGTGGTAGCTATTATAGTGGCAGTCGATCTCTTCGAGGGCAAATGAAAATTGAGAAATGCGCATCTCCCTGAAACCTATTATACGAAGGAAGCATGTGTTTGCACAACACTCTCACTCCCTGCGCGTGTCTGGGAGTTGTCAATATATTAGTCTGATTCTACATTTAATTATCTGTGAGAAGGAATTGATCAGAATCCCAAATAATAACTACATGTTCTCAGCAAAATCAATTTTGGAGAATAACTGAGAGGGCTGCATAAAAGTATCGTATGGATAATTGTTCGTTCGCGTATAGGCCTACATATTAGAGCTCCGAGAATAGGTATAGCTGTTCCTAATTCGCATATAGTTTCATCATAATTTAACACATTTCCATTTCCCGGTAACACAACTTGTAGAACCCCATACTGTCTCAGACCATCCAAACTCATAATAATTGGTAGTCATCTCCGGATTTCTTAATAGTCGACGATACCTGAAAATAAGATGAAGTTGGAAGAGAATCACTACACAAACCACGAAGTATATGCACATAATGTGGCAAATTCACATCCATGCATATGTCAATGTAATATAAAGGTAAGGATTATAAATAGTGCAGAGCGTACTACAATATAGAGGTTAGATCCTCCGCTGCATACATGCACATAATTATATATATATATATAGACCTGTATACTTATAAGAGGAAATACCATATGAGATCACCGCAATTCTAAAGGGCCTATAGTCCACTATAAGCCGATTCTCATGTGATTTTTACGGAACTTAGTGAAAAGGGTCCTTTGCAGCGCAAAATCGCATGAGAGTCGGCTTAGTGGACGAGGCCCTTTAGTCATGGAGTCAACATTAATTAATCCCTGTCGGAGATCTCATATGACTTCCCGTCCTCTCACTTCCTTCTCCTTTCCCTTGGGACCTGGCATAGTCTACAGTGCTCCCTAAGACCCTGATACTAGTGATAGACAAACAAGTGTATTATATATGGACGGATATGGAAACAAAAAGCAGGAAGCTACAGTAATGATAACATCAATGATAAAGTCAACTATAGGTTTTAAAACCATACACTCCACCCCAACCCCCACCCTCTAAAAGATAATGGCACCCCAACCAAAAACCGCCCCCATAAATTCCACAGGGACCAAAAGCCACCCATGATCCACCCTAGTTTCAAGTTCTATGCCCCTATGACTGATAGAGGGTTGCCGAGGATGGTCCCTTTGCTATATGTAGGTGGTATGCCCCCAGTGAACCACGCACCCGATACCTGCCAGTGGACCTCCCGTTTGCCACCTATAGCTTGCCACCAGGGGGTCTCCTTCTGTATATCGCCTGTGCACGAATTCCGTGGATGGCGATGGGAGCCACCTATGAGCCACCATCCTCCCTATTATGGACTTAGAAGGTTGTGGTTTGGAGCGAAGAGTCTTATGGCATGGGATAGAGGACGAGCGATAGCGAGTTCTCTATCCTATGTCCATAAGGCTATTCCCTCCAAACCACAACCTTCCAAGTCCTTTAGGGGTCGACCACAGACTCTATCCGCTGGTAGGATTGTCTGTTACAAGGGCAATTTAGGGACAAAACTGGACCAAAGACCCCTAAAGGGAGGCCCTATACTCCGCAAAGGGAGGCCCTATACTCCGCAACCATGCAGTTTCTACGTCCTATAGTATGGAGTAAGGGACTGTTCATAATTAATCACTGGGGGGGGGGCTAGGAGGAAATGGCCAAAATTCTTGCGCAAAAATGTATGACCCCCCCTTCAGAATCTGTGCAAAAATAGATGGCCCCCCCTTCACAATTGGTGCAAAAATTGATGGCCCCCCCTTCCTCTCAACCTTCAGTTCAATGTGTTGATAAGGGCATAAAGCAACCAATCTCACTCCCTCCCCTTTCTCTCTATCCCTTTCGACATCAAATAAATGTGATTGATTGATTGAACATTTTATTTGGAATGCTCCATATCAGTATCCTAGGAGAATTAGAAACCTATAACCTATAATAAGACAAAAATAACCAAGGGATGGAGCATATCATCGAGCAGTGGAGGTATTCAACCAAGTGCACATAGCTCACATGGTTCAGTACCGAAGCCAAGCGATGATATGGAATTCTCGCATAGTCCCACAGATTTTGTTTTATTTATTTCCCTGTTACTTATTAAAATATACTCGAGTATTATAGATTTATTGATGAAATTAAATTCATGTTAGTCTTGGTTGATGTTGACATTGACATCTTTCTTTACATCACAGGGCTCTAAAAAAACCTACCAACTTCACTTACCCATTGGTCAAGTGGCAGCCAAGATTTACTTGCCCAACATCCTTTTTCACTTGCCCAAATTTATTTGCAGAATTATAAACGAATTCACACTGATCTGTATGTATCTTGTTTCATTGTAAGTAGACATCACAACAGGGGTTTGAAATCGAGGCCGTAGAGATTTCCACTTTGCCCACTCGGGCAAGTAACATTAAATTTTACTTGCCCAGAGCCATTTTTTTACTTGCCCCGGGCAAGTAAACATAGGTTTTTTTTTAGCCCTGCATCATGACTCCTGTCTTGACGCATTTGTGTATTTCCATGTGCCGTTATTTCTGACCCGCAAGGGTCAGGACTATATCTTAGAACACAAAATTATTTAATTCTGTACATTCATGTACATGTATTTTGCTTACTGTTTTGCAGTAAATTACTCCAGAGCCATTAATACTATAATGGCCCTGATTACTCTAATAAATGTGTTCAATTATTTTTTTTAATTTCGGAACTCATTTATATACGCTATTACCATTGGAGAACTATATACTGATATGTGACTGGGCTTACCAGTGCCTCCTCCAAAAAATAAAGCTGATTCTGCTGCATGCTGCTTTTGGACTTTTTGATGCAGGCCCTTAACTAGATCCATTTGGCCATGAAGATGTTCCACAGCCTTGTTGATAAGGGCAACATCTTCTATCTTTGGCCTTGGTGGAATGGAAAAATAGAATTTGGTTTCCCTGCCTCCTGAGGCCCCTGTCTTGAAACTTGAAAATGACTTCTATGACCCTCTGAGGAGCTTGCAACTTTGGTTAAATTCTCATCTTCTTTTTCGCTCTTCTCGAACATTGGATAATCATAGAAAAATCTTTCTTTGTTCATCTCCATGTTTGTTGGACCAGTTGAACAAACTGTGTCCAAGATGTTCTGAAGAGTGTTTGAACAGATAGATGAGGGCTATCCTGATGCTTTCAACATTACAACAACCAAGAGAGATTGATGACTTCCAGCCCCATGCCAACATAAAGAAACCTTCTCTGATCATAAATTGGAGAGTGAGGCAGAAATTGCCAAGTTCTGATAAATTTGCAGTTGACATTGGCCTTATCATTGATTACTTGTGTCATCTGCATTATATTGAGTTGGGTGAAAAGATAAGGGCAAATCAACAAGTCAATGAACAACAAAAAGGGAGGGAAAAACATATGAACTGGGCCCAAATGGCTTTATCAGGAAAACTGGATAATTTAAAAGTATCTGAGTTAGATAAGTATTGACTACACCATGGGCTCACTATTAAAGGTAAAACTAAAAAGACAAAGGCAAGACAATAGTCAGTCACATTGGGATCCATGATAACACATTGGAAGGTGTTGTGTATGAGGGACATGATGTGAGCCAACATGTGTCTTAGTGACAGTGATTCTGAGCCTGAATATTCCAACAGTAGCGAAAGTGAAGATGAGCCAAATTATGATGCCTCTAATGCTGCTCACAGTTTTAAAAGAGTAACTACTACCACAAGGAGTGGCAGGGTTGCAAAAAGATTCTGTTTGGATTTTCTCACACATTGCTTTTTTACGTGTAGAGATGAAGTTTGCCGAGCAGAGAATGAGTTATCCTCGCTCTGTCTTGGCACCGCTTGTCGGATATTCAGCTCCTCTTCCAGGTCAGCCGAACTAGGCGCATGGTAGTTCACTAAGCCTGCCACTGCAGGTCGCTTTAATTGATTTGATAACCTTTTCTACACTAGGTGTCATTATGTGCTTTTACCTGTTAAAATGTTCAATTCTATTGTACAATCTTACCACATTGGTACTGACTCCCTTCTTCCTGGAATATTCTGTATCCTTTTACCCTTTCACTGTCTGGTGTCAGTGTTGGTTACCCAGTAGCCATCCCCAGTACAGAGAAAGAGTTTGTGAATAATGAGAAAAGACCGAGCAAAGACTGAAGGATCTGGGTTCTGTGTTTTGGTATTTGTGTTCCGAGCTTATCCAAAGTAATACTAGACACTACATGATTATATTAAGGTTGTGATTAAAGTTGTATTAAACCAAGTCAAGGATATGTGGTGAGATATCTTTTCATATAGAAATACCTATTTGGGGGTTAAATTTCATGCGCAAAAATGTATGGCCCCCCCTTCAAGACTTGTGCAAAATTAAATGGCCCCCCCTTCTGGGTCTGTGCAAAAAAAGATGGCCCCCCTCCAAATCCTCCTAGCCCCCCCCCCCAGTGATTAATCATGAACAGTCCCTAACTCATTCCGGAATAGAGGGCCTGCCTAGGGAGGATGTGAGCCACCCACAATACATAGATTTCACATGACGTCACCCAGTAGGCTGGAGTATCACAGTGTCCGCCATGTCCAGGGTCACCGCTACGCTGGCCGTCTATGGCGGGGGTATCAAAACAAAGTTGATAAACCTCACAAGAGTAGATACTTCGGTTATTCTACACTAAAGGCAGATTATCTAACCTATCATGAAGGTATTGTTGTGGCAGATTAAAACTCGTAAAGGTTAAAACAGCCAGAAAACGATATTTTCAAGTATCACAGCATACATAGCCATCTAACTTGACCACTAGCGACTACCCCGCCCTCTGGAAGAGGCGGACTGCCACTGAACTAAAAATCAAAGCTGTCGCAGGATATCTCGGTCCTTCCCAGTACTGTCCAGGTCATATGGATCGTCCAGTCAAGCAACTTTAACAACCCGTACGGCAAACTCGTTGGTGTCAATCGAAAGTTATAATTGTATAATACATTTTTTACTGGAGGAATACATACCTTTATGGTACACGAACATCAGAATCAGCACTTCTTTTGGTCCTATGGCTATTCCATTCAAACTTTTGCACACGGCACCACTCGCCACTACCACCATGCATGATGCTCATGCTTCCCTCCCTGCTTCCCCATGGTAGTGGCGTCGGCCACTACCATGGGGAAGCAGGTATTAGACACAAACATTAACAAGGAAGAGAGAGTGGGGGAAGCAGGGCGGGGTGGTGGGCAGTCATTAAAAGTGAAAAAAAAAAACTATAAGAACAAAAACAGAAAATAAAATAATATCCTGTAGGCCTATCTAGTGGGCTCATTTCTGGACCCCAAACATGGCGAGGGCCGTGACGTCAGTGAAATCTATGTATACCTCTGGTGGCCCATATGCTATCCGAATGGTACTGTCTACTAGGGAATAGGAAAGGCTGAAATATCAGATAGAATGTATATCAAAATGTGAGAATGTCTTGAAAGACTCGGATAACGAAATAGGGGAAAGTATATCGGATTTCCTTTTGCTATAATTATATAGAATCTAACACCGACAGCAAAAGTAATTAACAACCAAACAAAAACAACGGCATGGATCCTCGTTGAGTACTCGATGCCTGTAATATTAGGAAGGTTACCATGGAAACCTTTATAATCAGGTGTAAACAGGTGTGCACCGTCTTGATAATGGGTACAAGAAACGTGTGTCGGGTAGGAAAGGGAATCTGGGAGAGATAAGTGTTCTACAGGAGGGCACTAGCAAAAAGAAACGTAAATATAATGTTGCTACAGCAAAAACAAACTCTAGCCGCCGTTGCATAACAATCTGCGAGCTCAATATTAACACTGAAAAAGCTACTCGCAGATAGTTATGCAACGGGATAATGCATGGCTCACAATAATCTCTCCCTAATGTTCAGCTTAATCATTATCATTTATCTTGTATATAAGTCTTAAACCACTAATTATTTGTAATGGGAGTCATAACATTATCTCTCTCTCCGAGTGCTATCCTATCGATCAATTAATGGTTACAGGGAATTTCAATTGATTGCTCTGAAGAGTTGCACGGTCTCCTTGACTTCTTGCGCAGTTTCAGAGCACCTGGGATCCTTGGTCCCAAGAGTCCTGGTATTACATTCATTAGGTCCTGGAAAGCATCCACGTGTAATAACACCGATGGAGGATATTGCTATCGCCTTTAGAGGGATGGGTTATAAGAGGGGCAATCGAGTTAGTCTTAAGTAGTTGATTAGGAAAGATAATGTAATATAAGTTGATGTGTGCCCAATTGACACAGTCGTACTTTACCTTCTATGGGTAATCGGGTATGGCCATATGGCAGGCAAAAGAAACCGGGTAGCGTATGCCAATACCATATGAAAACAAAAAAGGTTGCACGGTTATGACTTATGTCATGAAAACATCGCAGGAACTTAAAATGTATCACACATACGCATTAATAAAAAAAACTATCGGTATGACATTTTCAAGGTAACGTTTATGAAACCCGGTCCTCAACTGTTTGATATCAAATTGTTCCTAGTGACATACAGTGGAACCTCACATAAAGAACATCTCTCTATAGGACCACCCCTCTATTAAGACCAGTTACTCTCAGTTCCAAATTACTTTCCTCTTATTAGATTAACCCCTCTAATGAGACCACCCCGCTATGAGACCACACATCGTTCAGTCCTAAGGGTGGTCTCAATAGAGAGGTTCCACTGTATAACCAATCTAGACCCATGCTTGTTCATATTATCAATCAAATATAGATGTTTATATTTGTATGAAAACATCAGATTAAACTAAATTTTAAATAACCACCATGTGTTGCCATGATAACCGTTTTTTAAATACATATATAGCCATTTCAAAATTGGAATCTCTGGAGTCTTTGCAGAAATGAGATGGAGTCTTTGTGATGTCATAGGGGACTAGCTCTAGGGGAGGGGCACGTGCTCCCCTTCCCCAGATGCGCCCCTACATCCATTCACATAGGTGCACATTTATTTGGTCTCTTTTGTTCTGTTGATATGGTATACATTCAAAGATATGTAACTGTTGGACAAACTAGGAATTCTGATAGAAGAGCAATCAGAAATATCCGAGGTTTTGGTCTCTCCGATTATGCGCATGGCGCCTCACCCATAACTGATAAAAGATTTCAGTCACCAATTTGTCATCATGTTCTTATCTTATTACATGTAAAATCCCCAAAACATGCTATATATTAATATGGTCCTTATGGAAAAATAAGGGTGTACCAGTGATTATTCTAAAGGTAAATAAGGATCATTGGTAGATGTTCGTTATGGACATATAGACTCTTAATTTTGTATGATCTGCTTCTAATTGATGTTGTAATTAACGTGTATATATCAAGGTAACGTTTTTGTAAACATAGACATAGGCTGAAAATATCATACATGTATGAGAGCTTACAATAAAACTAAAACAAACAAACAGGTATAAACAGGGTCCTATAAGGCATACTATAACGATTTATACGGAGATTTCTATACACATACTAAATGGGCGTTAATTAATATAATTATGATTAGGTTGGGCAATATTACGCAATGTTACACAACACACCGAAATGATCTCCTTAGTCAGCGTTAGTCAGGTATCTATATGGTATGGACATGCCTTAATAGATGATGACAGCGATTCTGCACTAGCCAACAGGTAAGTATAAAAAATTGATGGGATCAGTGTAATGTGACGATTACGTACATGTTACACACAATATTTTAGTATGTATGGATAGCTCGCTGATGACTGATGACCATTATGTGACTAGTCAGTGCCTGGCTTTATGTAGTTTTACTACTGTGCCATAAATAAGAGTCACCATGCAAGTCCTTCATATCATGTAAGGCTTAATGTTTGACTGAATATTATTTTTAATGGAATAGTAATGTATAAGACTTAATTTTATCTGAAATATTCAAATTTGTTCCCGATATAGTGGGTTGGCATGGATAGCCATGACTTTATGCTTTTACTAGTTTTAGTGGACTGATTATGGTCTAGAAGAACATAAAAATACTTATTTCAAATTTGGCGATTTGAAGTGACAATGTCATTTTGAAGTAAACGTGAAATCAATGGACACCTACTGTGGTTAGATCACAAGGCTACTGAGGAATTCAGCCATTTTGAATTGTCATATAGACCATTATAAAAAATAGACATGTGTAGATATATTTTAGATGAAATTTGTAGAAAAATAAAACACAAATTAAAGCTGCATTCTCAGCGATTACACCAAGGAATCTCATCAAAGTGACTCATTGTTCGACTTATAGAACTGAAGTTATCAATATATTGCTGCTATTATAAATTGAAGTCAAATTGGCTGAAAGAAATCAAGTGCCGGTTAGCGATATGGGAAACCGCTCCAGCAAAGGCGGGTCGTCGTAATAGGGATGTGGACTTTAATGAAGCCCTGCAGCAAAAACAACAGTGTACTCCTAAAAATGTTGGTCAATTGACTTTGAGATGGGTAGGAAAAGAACGGAACAACAAGTATCAAATAACAAGCGAATCGCTCGTCAACTTCGGTGGCTGAGCACGTGGGGGCATAGGAGCATGGATGGGTGGAGATTTTCAAAATCACAATAAGACGGGGGAAATTATAGGGGAGAAGTTAGAAATATTATATTTCTTAACGAAATAATGAATCTAGGATGAGAAATTCTTTTGAAATTGATCTAGCTTCCCTATGAATAGATACAGAAATGGAAATAAAACGGAGAAATACTTGCCTATATTTTTTTAAAAAATAAGTTAAACACCTTACTACATTAATTCTGTTAATTCATTTTTACATTAAATAATTCAAAGAACTCCTTAAAAAGTTTAATTTGACTCCAATACCAAATAAATCAGACAAATAGTAGGCTACATTATGGATTTAATTTCAATGCTCAGAATTCGAATTATTTATTAAGCAGATAATTATGGCAGTGATGATATATTATACAATAAATGAAAGTTAATAACCCCTCCACAAATAGTTTAATATAACCAAATAGTTCAGATTAATAGTTGCCGTTATAAGAAATGTGTAGAAGAGGACACTCGGAGATCGAAGCTAAAGTATACTGCTCGTTAAAAGCCGGAAAAGGGGACTACCGAGCATCATGCAGTCTACGTCATCTAAATGACGCACGGTCAGTCTAGTAAGTGCGGGGGAGCAAACAATGAACCGGCAGGGTCTCCGCGCCTCTGGATCAAAGAATGTAAAGGTTTTCCAAGGCCCATTTTGTGATTTTCAAGGCCGATATCAATGATTTTTCATAAACTTAAATGACTGGACCTGGGGATTATATTTAGTTTTCCACAGGCCAATGAATTCAACTAGTTTTATAATTTTCTCAACTATCAGGTATATCTACTGGCTTTCCCCATATTTTCGTCAGTAGCCTGTACAATTACGTTTTTATAATCTGATCATTAATAGACTTGACTGACATCGCATATCTTTAAAAGTTCCAAAATATAGACCTCAGGTAATTTTAGTACTACTTCAGGGAAAATTTCAAGTAAGAAAGTGAGAATCTTCGAAAGTTACAAGGCTATTTAATATACTCCAACATGATTCAAAGGCCAATGTGATGATTTTCCATAATGCGCATTTTCCAGGCCTTGGATTTATTTTTCCAAATTCAAGGTTTTTTCCCCACTCCAGGCCCCGCGGAGACCCAGTACTCGACTCTTACGACTGAGAAATGCCATGGACTTATTGGCCAATTCGTAAGCAGTCGAGCTTTCGGTGATCGGTGATTATTTAAATGGATAGTATCCACAATGGGGCCATTAAAATTCATAAGCTTGTCTCGTGTGTATTACTTCATGCAATCCGTGCCTAGGTCTCCATATCTAAGTGAACCTTTCTTGAAAAATCGATGCTCATAAAATATAGAAAAACATGTAGATATATTTGCAAATCAACCAATATTGTTGAAAACACACAATACAGACTTTCTTTGAAATTTATTCAATTCATGATTGAACATTTTTGTAATTCAATTGAGATTTCCTATCAGAGAGCGTATGGCCGTTTTTTTATTTATGCAAGGAACATAACATTTCATAAATACATGGATCCCCTCAGGAAAATGTTTTTTGTATGCGTATTCAATTGAGATTTCCTATCAGAGAGCATATTGCAATTTTCTAATTTATTGAAGGAACATTTCATAAATACATGGATTCTCTCAGGAAAATGGTTTCATTTCTAGTAAAACCCAGAGCATGTTATCGAGCCTACGTATGTCAGCAACGATGCAGTACAGTCCCCATTAGTGCAGGCTCAGTCGATGGAATTTTATCTCTGTGAAAATAATCTCATAGCCGGGTCCCTGGGGTTAATAAGCGATAATCCAATGAGGACGTTATGAAAACCATCAATCAATATAAGCTGAGCAGAAATGATTAAATTGCTGATTCTAATTAGCGTTTGGTAGAATGAATATAGCGAAACAGGACAGGCTGTTGGAACAATTTAATTTGTAATATCTATGTCATCGCAAGTTACATATACGATAAATTTTGTTTTTGAGTTTGAAATATTTTGCTATTCAACATTGGGGAAAAGAATAGTCTACATTGTTTTCTGTGTGGGAGGGTGGTGACCGGATTTAGTCATACCTAGGGTGAGAGAATAATTATGCTAATGGGCGCCCCAGTCTTTTCAATCATTAGCTGATTAGCAACAGTTAAAGGCCTAGTCCACTAAGCCGATTCTCATGCGATTTTGCGCAGCTGAGGATGCTTTTTCACGAAGTTCCATAAGAATCGTACGAGAATTGGCTTAGTGGACTAGGCCCTTTAGAACATGCATATATATATATAAACGTAGGCAGCTATACAACGGCCAGATTTTGATAATCATGTCGGCGTGTACAGTTATCATGTCGGCGTGTACAGGGTGGAGGTAGGGGTGAAATGAATCATGAAAACAAAAATGAAATTATACCAGAACTCAGAGCCATTTAAAAAGAAGTAGTTCGAAATATCCTAATGGGACGATTTTTTTGTGGTATATATCCGCCTCTCACTGAAATATGTATAGTTGGCCAAATTGTAAGAAATTGAGTCACGTCTGATTTGACATACCATGTACATGTATATATAATACTTGTGTGAGTTTACATTCGAGGCTACAGCCTTATACATAGTTTTATTTATTACAACATTACAAGTACATATGGAAATCATCTCTTATATAGATTGGTAGCAGTTGAGGCACCAGTTGGTGCAATGGCGGTCGCAGGGTGTTGTGAGGCAGAAGTGTATCCATGTTCGATTAAACTTAAATCATCCAGATTATCGTGTATTACTGCGATCAAGTGGGATAAGCCTTCCTGTTGTTGTAATAAATGCTGAAATAAATAAGAACCATTTGAAATTGCAACAAATCACGTAAAAAAAGCATCTTAAAACCACTTTTTAAAAAAAAAAAAATTTCAGTTAAAGGCCAATCACATTTGATAATTACATTATATCATTCAAATGAAAAAACGTAATGTCCTTCACGGACATTTTCATACGCATTAAGGAACAAAGAACGGAAATTTGTGAGGTACTACTCTTAAATGGATACTGTGCAAATTTTTTTCAACGTAGATTATCATGCCCTTGATACATTCATGGTAAATAAAACATTGGTATCTCTCAAAAAGAACCACCAGATAGATCAAGAAAGGGCGAACGTCCCAGTTTCTGTATTTGCGGAACGCAAGATGAGAAAAGACAAGAGTAAATAGTAACCAAAGATCTTGTTACAGCTTCATTAAGGATAAATTAGACCAACCTGTCTGACTTCTGCCTGTACGCCGTCATCCATCTGGTAGGTTGCTTCTGGCCGACCACCACCAAGCTGGTTCTGCATCCGTAATTGAGACATCATTTCATTCAAGCGTCCCTGGAAATGGAATGAATTACACACTGATTATTGACAGTTCGAGCGCGATTTATAAAAGAAGGACTACGCCAGGGAAAAAACTATGAAAGCTTCATTACACTCCACGTTTGAAACAGAAAAAAATCTGCCAAATAAATCAATGGCAGAGAAGTTCACAGTCAGACGTAAATCAGGGACAGAAATATTTAGGGGCGCTTCAACATGCAGGCACATGCTCAGAACGTAACCCACCAGCTCATTTACTAAAATAATTTCTGCAAACAAGTTGAGAGTACTCTCGTAACAGAGGAATTGAAGCTTTTCTGTTATTGCAGTCAGGCACTCGATGTAGCTTAATCAGACAATATGCTCTGTGTTGAAGAGGATGCTCCGTGCTACACCGGTACGCATCGATTTCAAAGCTTATTTACAAAGAAGACGATGGAGGCGCCCTTCCTACTTCTTCTACTGTAGCTTAAATATCGAGTGTCCAAATACCAGGATAAAACCTTACAATCCAGCAGCGGGAAGAATTGATTGGTAATTATACCCAGTACCTCTGAGCATCACTAAAAACGCCGATTACCAACCCATATGTTTTAAATGAATCAATTCAACGGTCCCAAAACCGTTTTTGAAAATTCCCATATCCACTCCCCTCAAATACATGCACGTATCTAGGATATTCCCTTGGGGACAAAACAGTTTTTTTTATGGTTGATTGGATCAATCTTCTGCTCAAGATATGAATGTGGTTTCCCCAACAATAGTTGCTGGAGGGCACAGCCAACAGTAGTATTTATTATTCATTATAAACACAATTAACAAGGTGTGCCTCAGTGTTTTCATTTTAGCCCCACTGGAATTTAAATCTACCCTGTTTACAGAAGTACAAAGGCAATTAATGTAAGGCCACTGTTATTCTGATCACGAACTGGCCACTGAACTCCACTGACCTTTACATATGTCCCCACCTACCATGACTAATTAGTTAGTACTAAGGTTTGTAAAAGACCAATAGACAATACCCTGTCCTCATTAACCCCGCATTCCTGCTTTGTATGTTAGCCCAGTATCACAAGGATTCTCAATTACATACATATATATGAAGCTGTGGCATCCAACTTAACTATAATTGTTGTACTAAAATACTACAGTAGAACCTCGCATAAAGACCACCTCTCTATAGAGACCACCCCTTTATTACGACCAGTTTCTCTTAGTCCCAAATTATTTTCCTCTTATTAGGTCAGGAACCTCTAATGAGACCACCTCGCTATGAGACCACAAATCGTTCAGTCCCAAGGGTGGTCTCAACAGAGAGGTTCCACTGTTCTTATTTTAATTTCTTTGATGCTTCAAGTAGTTTTTGTATGGGATGGGGAGAAGGAGGCATGTCTATCGCAAAAAGAAAACTCCGCACATATCCGAAGACACTAACATAAACAACGATCCAGTTAAAGACCTTGTTTTTCTTTAAAAAGGCAGGCGCACTTCTGTCAGTTCTGACAATATTTCAAGACTTACCGGGGCCGCGCAAAGTCGGTACACTCTAACCGGTAACTACAGCTACAGCAATTGTAATTAACTTACAGCTAGTTTATCTTGCTTTTATCTATTTTTGGAAGTGAATATTAGATGGGCGCGACCAGTGACCCTGTTCACTACCTTACCCCGGACCTTACCCCACCCTTTACATCATACTGCACTAACTCTGGTCCGCCTGACACACCCACCACCTCTATCTAAAAAATGGCCTTCGTGACACTGGACATGTCCAACGGCGGCAGCCTAGGCTAACATCAAACGTGAGGTTAAGGTCGGAGATTATAGTGGAGGTCAATTAGCAATCTTGTTTTGAAAAATCATTAAGTTCGAGAGCAGCTACCCGAGCTTTTATGTCATGAAATATGTTCTTCAAGGATCAGAAGGACAAGCACTGATCTGTCTAATCAAGGCAGGAATAGAGAGAGGGGTTGGCGTA
The DNA here is from genome assembly GCA_942159475.1 of Sthenelais limicola. Taxonomy (NCBI): domain Eukaryota; kingdom Metazoa; phylum Annelida; class Polychaeta; order Phyllodocida; family Sigalionidae; genus Sthenelais; species Sthenelais limicola. Next base: position 44,909,480 of record OW804095.1, on the reverse strand, counting down.
AGTAAAGTCTTGATGTACAAGAATAGGACTCACAGCCGAAAGAAGGGAAGACGGATGGGGGAAAACCATTGAAAAAACTGTAGCAAGGAGGTGAAAAGCAAGGAAGTGGGAAATGAAATGGATGGAGAGTGAGAAAAGAGGCAGTGTTAAGGAGGCGAGGAGACGCCCATGACGACATCACGCAAACAACTCATGAGCAAATACCGAAATAATACACCAGAAAAAAATCTTTACAACTCAAAGCACCACAAGCTCTCCTCCATCACTAACCGAAAGCATTCCAAGAATCAAAGTAAATCCCCAAATTCGAATTCTTGCACTTAAATTTGTCATAACACATAACAAAATCCTCCTCGTGAAAAGGATCCACAGCATGGTGAAACCACACATTGATTGGCTCCCCGCGTATTGAACCAGACTATTGATTCCCTTAACTCCCCACTCCTCAATAGTGCTCAAGTAGTTGTGTTGTTTTTTTTCCAAATCAAAACCGGAATATTCATCCTCTTTAGATTTGAGTTCGCAGACGAGTGTAGCTTTCAAGAGATAAGCAACTAATGGAGGTGAAGCAAGAGAAATCAGATAAAATCATTAGTTTATTGAAGCGCGTGAGGTTCAGGTGAAGTGCGAGAACAAAGGACAGCAGGCGATGAAGACCGATAAATGAAAAGCATCAGCGACCGGTGGCCCTTGCAAACCAATCTTTTCATCTTTGTAGAAGAACCTATTCCTAAGCCATGACGAAACAACCCTTCCATACCCTGCAAAATCGTTCCTCGCTCATCTGCGATAACTTAACATATATACATGAGAGCCGTCTGAGACTGAAATTCAGAGAATTGTGATTCATGAAACACGCTTTCAGGGAGAGAGGGAAGGATAACATTCGAGATTTATTCGGCATCTAGCACCTTGACAAAAACTCGGGTCATATCACAATTGCCAGGGTATGGAATACGCCCCCCCCCTCACACACACACAACTAGAATTCCGTTTGTCGTTTTTCAAAAGCCCAATTTCCCGAAGCCCGCAGGCCTTCTATTTTCAATCCCAATCCCCTATCGCGTATGGCCTTTTAAATCCAGAATCCCAGGCTGAAATGCACCCCAATCCCCGTTCCCGAAAAGGGTCCCTACCCTGAATTGTGACAATGGTGATGATAATTAAACAAAATTATTGAAAAAAAAATGATATAAAAGATACCGGTTTTAGTGGTTGCCCTTTAGCACGAAATTCTCCCCACAGTTATGACCATGTCTCCATGGGGCTCCACAAGTGCGCATTTTAAGGGTATCTTGTGGATTTCCAAAGGGTTCTTCGAAGGACTGATTATCCTGGAATGCTCTTAAGCCGTCTTGGATTTAATTTGGCAATCCATTGCAAATATAGTATCACCCGAAGGACATTATCCATATTTTCTATTGCCATTTCTATGAGAAAATTCTATATTTCTGAGCCATGGGATAGATACTAGATACTAAATTGACACTATTAATACAGGAGGTTTTAGACAAATAGTCAAAGTTAGGAATTTACGAAGTAAGATATGTTATTTATAGTAAAGTACAGACATCGCAGGTAGACGAGAGGGCAGTTTGGCAGAGGGTAAAGATTATGCTATGAGTGTTACTGAAGTCATGGTGTTTTGTTTTGCTACGACTGAACTCTAATGATTGGGCACAGGCAATGAAGTGATTGTTGGTTCACCTGAAACACTATTCATTCCACAGCGAAGCTGGCCAGTCCATACTGATTATAAAAAGCATTAAGGGCTCATCGCCATAGACAAAATCTAGATAGATAGATAGAGCAATCTTTTATATACCAAAAAAGAATTTACAGTGACAAATAGGGCGGCAGACTCTGGGAAACCATTTTGGAACTTCCCAGATCTTCCATCCAAGGCGTCTCCACCAGAAGGGTACATGAGCGCTATTTTCCCCAGAGTGGCGAACTTGCAGCAACCATCATTTCAGGTGGTAACGACCATTAAGGAAGCCTAAAGGCCAGGTCCTCATAGATCACAATGGAAGGATGGAGGACTGAGACTGATATCGCTTCTTCGTGCTGGACCCGGCACTGACAAAGAATTCGTTCTTCGTAGTGTCGATCACACCGTTACCAACCTGAGGGATTTTGATCGCTTAATATACACATCTACAGTTATGTGGTGTTTATAAAGGGAGTATAGTATAGTCGGGGAGGTATCCCCGGTCCATTCCTCGTCAGGATATATTACATACAATGATTTTACATATGTACATTGAACAGTAGGAATGGATTTCATATGGAGAACGACTACTATAATAGAATAATGATAAATCTTTCACCTATTTATCGAGTATACAATCTGGTCAAAATGGTTGTGTGGCCCACAGAAACCCAGGTCTTCCATCACATGCCCAGATTAAAATCATGTATACTTAATATAAATTATTGTGTTGCCAAGATAGATCTCACAAGTGATTTAGATCAAGCATGCAATCAAGTGGTACTGTTACGATGTGGAGTTGCAACGCATCTTCTTCCCTGTTAGGTAGATCTGGTACGTATAGTGCCACTACACTGCCACAGTCCACAAAGTGATGACATAGTGCACAGAAAACGATACGGTCACGTTAGTGTTAGGAGATATGGGGTGGTGCTAAAGGTGTCTATTTATTTGAGGATTGAGTTCCGCACGCATTTTAACCTTTGGATAGAGGTAATACATAAAAATGGGTGTCCTGATCAATACAGAAAGCACCGGTAGTCCGGAATGTGCAGCACTGACAACATATAGTAGAAATAGGTTTTCCGCTCCTCTAACATATTTGACACCTGACAAAAAAATAATAGCTAAGACATGTGGCTACCATCACGGACTATTTCATTGAGAAAGAGTAACGTAAAATGGACCTGGAAAGTTTGGTGGAAGCAATGAACAATTTATGGACAAACAAATCAAAGCGGTAGATATCAGCCAGTCAAAATAGAAAGCCATGAAAAATGAAGCAGAGGAGGAGAGAACTAATTTCCGTTCATTGGGTAAACTGGTAATCTGAATAAGCGTAAAAAGAAAAGAAACTGTTTGACAGTGACGCTGATTCAGGGGTCTTTTGACTGACCAAAGCTTATTTACAGGTAAAGAACTATAGGGCCACTCACTCTAAAGTATAGGTACTATCACTCACTCCAAGACATGTCTCTAACAAGTCGATATCCATATGGCCCGGTCTTAGATCGTAATTACAGATACAGAGTACAATATGATGATGGATATGAATGTGCTACAGGGCGAGTTTGCCTACCGCTATCATTGTCATCAAAGGGACCAAAATAGAGATTACAGCCGTGTCCTCAGATTATATGAGTAATCAATACATTGATGTCTGGAGCCTGAGAACTGACAGATCAGACATATAATTTTGCAACAAAGTATGCGAAGTATGATGCAGTTGAAGCAAAAAATGTGTGATTCAGCTATCAATTCCTTACTTTTACACTCGAATATTAGAGAAAGTGACGCCTCAGATTGGAAAGCTGACAGGGGGTATCACAGAAGGCATTAGGGGAAAACAATATGTCTTCTGATAAACGGCTGAAACTGAGACTATAGTAAATTTAGCAATACTTCCGAGGTAACACACATCCACACACACAAGATATATATTATAATTTATATACACGCGCAAACACTAAAAAATGCATGGATGCAAACAAACTTTTCCTGGGGAAAGTAGAAGAGGACGAGCAGAGTATTCTTGCGCTTATCTTAACACGCGCAGGGTAAAGCCGGACGCCCAGGTAATTCACAATCTGACGTGACATGACCACGTACAAGGCTTTCACTCCTGTCTCCCTGAAGAGAATCAGTAGGCGCCCTGTCCGTCGTGTTCGCCAGAATTTCTGAAGTATGAGCCGGCCCCTCAACTCTCTGGAGGGGCACCTCACGTCAGTGGCTATTGTGAAATACAATCGCTACCCTTTATTTTCCTTCAAGAGATGAAGGGTAGACCTGCTAAGAAAATTAACTAGTTTCACCACTGCAACTTCGTCAGCAAGTAAGTGCGCTTTCCCCCCAAGGCCAAGGAGAAAAGTACAAATTGGATGGATAAAAATTAAAGACAGTTTGACTAGCAATTAAAAAGTTTCAGTCATGCATAGCAATAGTTCAACATTCCCCTCCCTATTGTCTTCGTTCTACGATCTTTTATCCTTTTACGCGTGTAAAAGAATCATCGCTAATAACCAAAAAGAGCAGGGTACAGAATCCCGTTAGCATGTTTCCTCTCTCGCCCTGATATGACCAAATATATAGTTATACGAAAGTATTGTGTAAAACAACCAACTCCGCCTCACAATGAGACAAATCTCATAAAAAGGGCGAGACAATGTTTTTAGATATTTCCAATTTTTGGCCACAATATGGGACGCTTTATTCATCCAGTTCTGCTGTTATCCAGAGCTAAGACTACCCCCAAGTTATGACGCACTGGCGGTTTAGTATTAACACCGGGTAGTACGGTATGTTTCCCATTAGACTTAACTTTTCTATGATTGATCGCGGCCCGATGTTAATGAAAGGCTTAGGTACCTGTGGACCTGCCACCGAGTCCATTAATCACAGGCAGTCTATGACAAGGGTAGGATCGTGAAAGGCTTATCAGGCGTATTGCACCGTGACATTAATAAGGCTCTACAATACCATGATATTACACTGTAACATAAATACAAACGCTCAATACAAGAAGCGAGAAGAGAAATACATTACATGCCTAATGTCTTCAGTTAAAAGCTATGATCGGTTCGTAGTCCAAGTTCTAATCTAGCCCTCGGAATCTGGCTCTCGGCCAAGAAACCAATAAAGCTTTCTTCCAGTAAAAGGCTGCTATCATTGCCAGGCAAATACATCACAGAAAGCTAAAGTGTACTCTTATATCAGAAGGGACAAAGTAAGCATGATAACTCTACAAATTAGACAAAAAAGAAATATCGTTTCTAAAAGATCTAAGACGAGTAAAGGTGGTCGTTTAAACTTGGTATTGCTTTTAACAATTTTGTTTTCAAGTTCTGCTGTCGTGGAGAAAGAAAGTACTTTTGGCAAATCTAGATGATCTAAATCAGTCAACCTTTTACTGAGGCAATACATAGCCACTGACAAACTACTTTGGAGCTTCTAAACATAGCTTTTGAATACACGTGAACCACCTTTCTGGTTGATGCGTAAATTATAAATCGTTACATAAAACTCGTAGGAAGTATGAGAGATCACATTCCTAAACTATTAATGAGTCTTGGTGCAACTATTATTAGTCCAGGCTATCTATACATAGCTCAATATAAGGATCTCCTTAAAAACGTCAAAAGATGAATCACTAAATTTTCTCTTCACTTTGGGATAGGCGTGGCATTTGAAGCACGCGTGAGGGTGAGCGTATGGGAGGAAGACCTGACCAGGGCCGACTTGACATTTGGTGACATTTGGCTGAGATTTAATTCTCAAAATAGACTGACACAAAAAGATGAATTGATGCCGGTGGAAGTGTCAGAGGAAGACAATCTCATACAGGAAAAGTTACGCAAGTTTTTTTCCCCTTCTATCTTCCACAGTTCTTACTTTTGATTCCACATGACTCATTAAAATTAGGCAGAAAAAAGGGGAATGGTAGGAGGAAGACAGCAATGGCAGAAAAGGTAATAAATGACATTAAATAGTAACAAATTAAAAGTGTAGGTCTGTGCAAATTAAATAGAATATGGATCCCGCGTCAAAATACGGTATTAATGGGTTTATTTGACACATGCCTAAATATTACCTTAATACGAAGGATTAATATAAGGATGTGATATATGACTATCTAGGGATGAATGACATTTCACATAAATATAGTATTCGATTTCTGGGAGTCATATCAACGCCATAAATAGACAGGATTTCCGAGTTTCTTCACTATATTTAATACATGTCCTTAGCAGAGTAGAATATTTTTAATATAAATCTTTGTTTTAGATTCCTAATTACCATAAAGTATCTAAAGATTAAAGAAAAAAAATCGACCATTTATGACTATTTTATATTGATTGCACTGCACCCCTTTGTTGCAACTCTCATAGACCAGGGGCATATATAATTAACCCAGGTACACCACGGTCATTCCTTATTACTGAAAGCAACGGAAAAGGACAATTTGGAGGGCAAGCCATACTTTGAAAAAGAAAATGGGCGGAGACATATTACTCGGGAGGGCTAATTAATTAAACTGAGGTTTTTTTCGAAATGGCCATACTGGGATAAAGAAAGATGTGTGTCTAAGAACCTTAACGAACTAAGTGATGGGGGTAGGTTCTTTAGAAAACCATCTTACTCGAAAGGTAAAATTTGTCAGATCCCAATTCAGACTCTTCTCTGATCCTACATAAAACCTAATAACGCAGCAACTACAAAGACATCTTAAGAGATAACATATGTAATTATATCTTATACTATATTGATTATTGTCCATTTACACTGGTTTACGTTACTTTATGTTATATGAATATATTTATTAAGATTTTCATCGGACTCTAGGAAGAGGTTTCCTCTGTTTAGGTAGACAGTTAAATACCTCGTCTCATAACAATAATCTGTGGCTATAGTGGTGATGGTCGAATTATTTTTCATAAAACAAATGATCAACAACAAATTGTTTATTTGAGGATAATTACTTACATGCTTGTGTATAATCGTTTCAAGGATCATAGCCGGGAGGGGTAATATAATTTGGGCCCGTTATTGAGATGTCATTGATTTCCGCTAGTCTTTGGTATTGGGATAACTTTGGCATATTTCCAATCTTCTGTTTAAAGTATTAGAGTAAGGATAAAAGCTTGCGGCTGACTACAATAGCAAGAAAGCAGTCTTTCAAATGTCTAGTGGAATTGGCATCAATTACTGACGATTTGTTAATGTAGACCATTCTTAACTTCTTTGACTTTAAGTTTAGTCGTGTTTACTTGCTGTATGACGTCGGCATTGGTGGCAACGTTTTGTAATCTGGCAATGATCGTGATGATCAAATTTCCTGGCCATGTAATATTCGTGAAGTAGTTATTGATAGTGGCGTGTAGTAACTCGTCAAATATTGGTTAGTACGAAGGATAGTTAATTTGCTAGTGTCATTCTTTCCAATGGGTATTACCTTGTAGAGGTTTTCTCAATACTTTCCCCCACCATTTTTTCTCTTAGGAATCTGGCTCTTGCCTTGTCTTCCTGGTTTGCTGTGCTTAATTAATGCGAAATGTTATTTTAAATTCATCAGCTCTAAATTTTTCCTTGTAAACCAGGGTTGCATGGTTTTCTTGTCTGTATTTTAAGGGGGCACATTTTATCAATATCCATTCTTACATTTTGTAACATTATCGACCATTTCTGTTCTGGGTTGTCCGTTGATCCAAGAGTTTCAGTTTCTTTTATTCAGTGGTAAACTCTTAATTTAATGTATTAAAATGTTTGATTTCCTTTTCTTTCTTACGACGGGATATATATGTTGAAGGTCACTAATATTGACTTGGAACGTGCCAGCTTCTTTAAATTAATACATTCCATACCATTCAGTCAGGGTCCTTTAACTAGTGTTAGAAGTAACCATGTGGGTAGGTCAAATTATTACAGGGAAATACAACTCTTATCTTCATGTAAGAGGGATTTTTTGGTTAAAGTCAATGGGATGTGAATTTCTACTTGCGATTATGTCTTATCATAATATAAGTTTCTCTATAAGTAAAATGTTCCAAACGAGGAGAGAGGCCCTCTTCTCAGCTTCAGGGCAACCATGTGAGTGACGTCACGCCTATTGTGACATCGCGACTAGCTTATATCCCAGTCATTCCTCTACAAGGCGACAGTGACTGTGAGTGTCATCTAGGAAGATACCACCAGGTAAATAGATGGGGACCTAAATATACCAACACTTCCACACCACAGTAGTTGAGTATGTTTGGCACCACATGGTTTTGGGTAGGGACCTTCATCAGGCAAAAAGCTGGAATCAGTTATCACCGATCCAGGCGAATTGTATTTTTGGGGGCTAGGTAGTGTTTTTTCAGCCATGGGAAAGATGACTGGTGTCCAGTCCAAAGCTTCACCATAATTAACGGTTAAACATGATGTAACCAGGGGCTATAGGCCTACGGAGACCGTGGACCAAGCATTTGTTGAGAAGTCTCTCATCTAGTGCAAGGCAAGGCTTCAGACACTTGCTCAATTTAAGTACGTCTTGGCAAGTGTGTGGTTCCTTTAGCCCTTCGGAAGAACCGGCCCTAAATTCTCCATCCCGGTGTCCAGTATCACCCATGTAGTATACAATGTTTAATGAAAAAAGAATGTTCACAAAAGATATTCGGATCTCCCTTTAGTACACTACTCCTATGGTGTTTTGTGGAACTAATTTTTAAATGGAAGTCTTCCATATGTTCATTACTTATATCATACACACTAAGCCCTTCTTTCTTGACAGGTCCCACATTTGTCTGCTCCAGTACAACTATATAGACCAATATTTTAAAAACCCTACCCCAACACCTACTACTGTCATTTGAACATAATACCCCTCCCCCCATTATCCATCGATAACCCATCAATATTTCTTTACGAACAAATGCCCAAGAGATTTTCTATAATGTCCGTGACATCGGTGCACTGGCTGCGTCCAATTAAAATATCCCAACATAGGACAGACGGAACAATGTAGCAGATGCCTATATCTAAATAAAGGAAACATAAGCTCAGGAACAGACTGTAAGATCAATAACTTGGTGCGAGTACTCCTCGGGAATCATCGATTTTCGTTTCCTTATTTTTTTCCCAGTTCAATTTCAATACCACTGATAAAAAAAACAGAGGGTAAACCTACAGCTTGCAAATGAAATTGTTTTCCACTAATCCAAATCAATTTTCACAGCTTTCTTACCCACAGACCTAACAGAGAAATCGATGAATAATGAAGTGGGGGGTGGGGGGTGGGGGTGTAATTTTTACTATATATTTCAATAAAAAATCAATTCATACATCTGGCTCTAAACTTGGGATAAAAACAGGGGTAATAGAAACATATTAACATCTTCTAATTTAAGTCAGCATAAAAAATATAACGGTTACCGGATTTGGGCCCGATCTTCCATCACAAAAAACAGAACCTTTGAAATGGAATAAACTGAGGTCGTCAAGTTTAATATTTCGTTTCGTTCAGGTGATTATTAGAACATAAATCTCAGCAAAAAACGTTGAGAATTCGTCTTTCCGTACATGATACGTTATGTTCTCTGAGTCAACGGGAAACCCTAGAACCAGAAGGATCGCAACAGTAAATACTGTGAAACTGTCATGAAACCACCAAATTGAAATTAGCTGCGGCATAACACTTGTATTGCTAATCCATGAACATATATAGCCGCGAGATTTCAGGCTATACGGTATCTGTGAGTTTCACACACCCCTTCTGGAGTATAAAACGTATAGCTAAAGTTAGCTCCACTCAAGCAGAATATATACAAAAGACCAGAGGAGCAAGCAGTGGTGGCTCCACCTGCATAAAGTAGGTAACAATTGCTGTCTATTTAGATAAAGTGCCACTAGGTGTGAATTCTTTACTTGTAGGCCCTCTAGTGTTAATATAACTGATGTCCCTAATGTTTTCCAACTAGCAAAAATAAACTTCCATGTACATGGGACAAATATCAATACTTTAGAAGTGTATGGGTTTCTCACCCCAGTCCTTTACCTCTGACAGTCAGATTCATTATGTCCCAGCAATTGATATAGCAAACATGCATTCAAAGTCATATTCGTAGCAATGTCTCATCTCATCTCCTTTCACCAAACCCTTTAACTATCATATTATATAATCCTAAAAACATCGAAATACACAAAGGAAATAAGCCAGGGTCGAGGTGAAAACCAGGCACTTTGCCTGATCCTCGATAAATACAGGGATGTGGAAAAGCCCACACCCTTATGTAATCACCTGGATAAATAAAGAATAATAACAAAAATGTGTGCATAACCTGCAAAGGGGGAATAATCAATCAAGTGACCAAACCAATGCTAAATAATGGTTTTCTGGCGCTAGTCTCGGTTAAGTAGTTATAACAAGCAGTGTTAACTTATGCTTACCTTGAACTGTGTGGGTGCATTGAGTTCAGCTTGTATTGCCTCTAGTTGCACACGGAGCTGCTCTTCATCCGCCTGCACGGCATAGCCCTGTTTTCTGTGTACCTCCTGACGAACTAGCACCTACAATATAAAGTTTAATGGTAATACACTTTTGTTAAAAAGTCGGGCAGGTTCCAAGTATCCATGGGCATTCAATGCTTTTTCAACAGTGATCGTCCCTAAGAAATAATACAGCCGAAGAATCTTTATTTTTTGTTCCAAATGTTGAGGCCGACAATGTGAGACCGCGCTTTTGGTCAGAAGAAATGCAAGGCTTTTCCAATAATTTTTCAGGGCCCTAATGACAGGACCAGGAGGTTGTAGTTATTGTTGTTCATAGACCAATGATGTATTTAACAAGTTTTATATTCATATTTTATATCAATAACAGTATTTTAGTTTTTACTTGGGGATTCATTTACTGTAAGGTGTGAGAGGGGTGGTCAGGGGAAAATGTACAGTAAGAAACTGAGGATCTTCGAAAATTTCAAGGCCATTTAATAATTCCAACAGAATTCAAGGCCAATAAAATGATTATCAGGCCTTCCGTAAATCTAGGGGTCTGCCCCGTTGTAGGTGAGCTTAAAAAGAACTTAATCGTGGGGGTTTGTGGGGGCATGGACTTGTTTACTACTAGTAGAGCTTGGCGGTTCAGCCCTTCCACTCCAGTGCCTTTATGAGATGCAGATTCAATCTATAGACTCAAAACCCTTGTTAATATTTTGGATTAATAAATACATCCGCTAGAATCAATCCAATATTACACGTTTACAATAGTATTTATAAAGACGGGTACCTGCAAAAGACGATGTCCCAGTTCAAGTTGTTTACGCCTGTATTGTTCGATCTTAGCCAGCATGTCAGAATGGTTTCTCTGTATAGCACTTATATCTTCATTTATCACCTATAGCAAAAGAAAAACATAGTGACGGATATTAAAATAAAGTACCGCCTTCAGTACAATGGTACCGCAATAGGTTCTTTTATTAAATAAAAACATACCTGTAGTTCAGAAATATCCCTAGTATCTGTTAATATGTTGATAGAAGCATTTGAAACGTCTGAAATAGACTCGATTCAAGATTCATGACTACCGCCATTTTGGGGAAGATTACCCATAATCCTCCTTGATTTTGACGTCATCAATGCTGAGCCAATCTTGGCTCCATACCGGCCGATTGAGCTGAGGGCGTGGTTGGGTTAAAGTTTGAATGAAGTTTTCCTCCCTTCAGATCCCTAATAAGCCATTTTCTTTGCTAATAGTGAATGAGAGAGGATATAACTAGACTGTTATGGGTTTGTTTGAACTTAGATGGTTTGAAATCAACACTGTATAGTCCCGAAAGGTTCTTGTTATTGTGGGCGATAAGAGGGGGCGATTTGAGTGTTGTCAGTTCCTGTTTTGACCATACTGGTTTACTCCTTACAAAACACCTTTTCTTTCATAAAATCACACTTTAAAAAGTGAAATCTGGCCATGAATAGCATGTAGAGTTTCAGATCTAATGAGGACATGCCTATTTCTGCTTTATATCATTGCCAAAATGCCAGTAGGAGGAAAAGCATGACCACGTTGCACTCGCTATGCTAGCATAGAGGCAGGATTCCATCATGAGTGACGTCATGAGTCCTCCGAAGATGTCTGCCTATATTAAACATCATAATCCAAGATTGTAAACCCTCCAGGGCTCTTATTATTCACCATATTTATGTTCAAACCTAGCTGACATTGATTTTACCTAAAGAAGTAGGGATAGGGCTATCATTATACTGAAGGCGGTGCTTTCTTTTAATAATGGGTGATATAGTATATTTTAAAAAAGAAAGTATTGAATGGTGTGCAAATAAGGATATCGTAAGCTGGTTAACATGTGTGTCAACCGACTGCGCTACCACAACTGAGCGATTGCGCTGCTCAGTGAAACGTTCCACCTGGCTCACCTGGTAACACTGTTGTGTTACCATGGTTCAATAGGTGTCAGTTGGCAACCTGGAGTTGTTGCAGAGCAACAGTCTCCAGGTTAGCCCAAAATAGCCTCCAACAGATTATATATCTCTGTTTATGCTAGGTTTTGGGGTGGAAATTAAGTAATTATGATAATATATATACATAATTAGTATCTGGAATGTTCCACACATGTAGATTTTAGAGTTTTCCAGCTTAATTCCTGCCAATTGGTAATTGTGGTTTCGACCCCCAAGGGTCTCATCAGGCACTAGCTTGGTCACTTTGGTTAATATAAGGATAATAACTCAGGACCTAATTGGGATGGGTATCCCTCAGGTGGGAATGTTTTTCCCACATACTTACAAGTAGTGTGGGGCTGATACTATTGAGAAGTGGACAGTCATCCAAAGAGGGTTATAGTGGTTTTGGTGAGCATATCCATCTCCATCTTGAATCTCATTCGGCAACACTCAGACTCCCAGGAGGCCAGGAATGAGAGAGACAAGGAGGAAAGGAGATGGATAGCCAGACTAAAATCACTCATTCCACGCGGCTAAATATTTTGGATTAAAATATCCGGTAGAACAATCTCAATCACATACACGTTTAAAAAAAAGGATATCGTAAGCATGATGAATCACATCAAATAGTACATGTTCACTGAATCTGGTAAATCTTAAAGAAAATGTCTGGTCGGAGACTATAATTATAATATTATGATAAAAATGTAGAATTTGAAAAAAAATCAGAGCTTCCTATGCCTAGTGTGGGGAAAGGTATTAGATTAGGAAATAAAATAATTGTCATTTAAAAGTATACCTCAATACGTGAGTGATGGAGTTTGGTTTGTTGTTCTTGATGTTTTAATCTCCTATGTAACTCAGCGAAGCCAATCATAGGAACAGGGAGTAACTTCTCACAGTCGGGGTTGTCTAGCTTGGCCTGCCTCCATATCAATGGGTCAATACCTGTCGTAGTACCAATATGAAAAGGCCATATGATATACATGTAAATACTTTGAATACAATCCTAGCCCTTTTCAATATGAAAAATATTTAAAAAAAAAGACTAGTAAATTGCTACAATAATAAAATTATTCGATTGAAGCAATCATAGAAAAGTGTAGCGTGTTTACTGGATGGACCAGTCAAATACTACGGACTACAAGGCCATGGGAGAATACATTGTTTTTTAAAGTTACCCGGAAAGGTTGGCAAGAAACCCAGTGTTATTTTGGGGGTTTCTGGATAAATAAGTTACATAACAGATGAATGGGTTGTCAAGTAGGGACTCAGGTCCTGTAAAGCCTCTTAATTCTAAAGGCTGGAATACGAAAAAATGAAATACAAAATGAGTATTTAATATACGGTAACAAAAGTGCTAGTATTGCAAAGTTAAACTCACCAGTAGGTGGGTGTTCAAGGTAATTCTTAAGCTGCTCGTTCGTAAGTCCTGTTTTCGGAAGGAGAGATGAGACGGAAAGATTTGCCTTTAGTTGTTGTTGAATATTAGCCTGGTTCAAGTGGTTATAGACTTCGTAGGCTGAATAGCGTTTTGCGACGCCAGTTTGTGAACGCTCTTGGATGAAGATTACCATTTCAGTTCTGAAAAAGTAACGAAATCGCGGCTACAGTACTCACAGCACATCTTCTTACTAGTAAACAATGAGACGCAGACTTTTTAACATAAGTCATGTGGATAGGGTTCAAGTTACCCTTATATATTATATGCAGGGATGAAAGTGGGGCCATGGCAAAAATACTGAAATATTTCTCGCAAGGGGAAAAGCGGGGGAGAATTATTTTGATAATAATATTAATCTTTGGAAGTTACAACGAAATTTGTGAAATGTTTCTGAACAAATGGTGAAATTTCGGTGAAATTCGAATTTTTTTATGTATCCAAAAATACAGATTTCAGTAGAAATACTGAAGACTTTCATCCTTAAATATTTAATGAAAGACTTATATGAAGCGAGGTAGGTGAAATATCGCCTGTATAATAAAGGACCCGGTGTTTGTGTTGAGGGAGATTGTGTTGTTGGAAAAATACCCCAATTCATGGTTGTTGTTTATCAAACGAGTTTCAGTTGCTCTTCTTCAAGTTCAATAAGGCAACACATGAAAATATTGATGGTGAATACTGCCTTTTTCCAATGTAACTGACCCTTTAATATACTATAGGCCTTATAATGAAAAAAAATAATAAAACACATGAATTCATGCTTTGATCAGTTAGAATATGTAATCAGAACTTTCTCATTAGTCTAACATGTATAAGCATCATTTCAAAGCATTTTCATGATACATATTAATGTTCTGAATTGACAGTTCACTCCCCACTGAAGATATATATGTCAGTCAAAATCAGAAGTAATAGCGAGCAACACTGCATGAATTTGATTAGACCTCATGACACATGATTGTAATAGGACCGGTAAAAGAACCAGAGCTGCCAACCTGTGAGGATCCCAAATCCTAGTTTTTCGCTGGGAGCCGAGTGCACTATCGCGGAAGGAGCAAACCCCTTCTTTGGCCCCCCCCCCAGAAATATTTTAATAAATAGTGCATACTGGGGGTAAAAAATAACTTTAGAATCGCAAGTCACACAGTAGGCCTACATAAAGTTAAATAAATTTTGTACAAGTGATGGGTAGGGGGGTCTGGGGGCACATGCTCCCCCAGAAAATTTTGAGCAAATTGAGTGCCTTTTTAGTGTGTTCTGCTGATTTTTAGGGCAATCCCTTAAGCATTAAAAGTTCTGATATACATGTAGGCTACTTTATTTTCATAGTCATCATAACAATACTTTCCAAATGCGTAGCAAAGTATCATTATGCAATTAAATAATTTGAAATAGAAGAAAAAAGATTATAATAATTACCATCTCATTTCAAATGCATTAAAATCTTCATTAGCTATATACTACTTTACACCAAAAGATGAGAATATTATCTTCCTGGAACACCCATCATTGAATAATGATCCCCGGAAACATAAAAAATTTACCAAATATCGAATAACTGTTGTATGAATTTAGGAAAATAAAAGAGACATTCCACATTATATCCAGTATTCTAACCAGAAATATTTCAGTCAAGAATTTTCTTGTTTGAACATGTTTGGGTCCTAGATTTCCCCAAAATCGTAGTTTGGGTCATGCAGATCGTAGCATCGTATTTTGACACTGAAAACGTAGTTACTACGGCAAAATCGTAGAAGTTGGCAGCTCTGAAGGACCCAATTTGTGAAATGTTGTAAAATTGTATGTTAAAAATGGTGAAACTTCGGTGAAATTCGATTTTTTTTATGTATCCAAAAATACAGATTTCAGTAGAAATACTGAAGACTTTCATTGTTGAATATTTAATGAAAGACTTATATGAAGCGAGGTAGGTGAAATATCGCCTGTATAACAAAGGACCCGGTGTTTGTGTTGAGGGAGATTGTGTCGTTGGAAAAATACCCCAATTCATGGTTGTTGTTTATCAAACGAGTTTCAGTTGCTCTTCTTCAAGTTCAATAAGGCAACACATGAAAACATTCATAGTGAATACTGCCTTTTTCCAATGTAACTGACCCTTTAAATATACTATAGGCCTATAATGAATGAAAAAAAAAATGAATAAAATAGATGAATTCATGCTTTGATCAGTTAGAATATGTAATCAGAACTTTCTCATTAGTCTAACATGTATAAGCATCATTTCAAAGCATTTTCACCGACCTGCCTGACTTCTAGTGTGGTCGGTGGCCTTCTCGCAGACATGTCACTTCATTGTTTCATACCGATATTAAAATTCATAATCTGTTTTCATTTTCTGTCATTTAAATGACACAAGATATGTCAGTAAAAATCAGGAGTAATAGTGCGCAACACAGCATGAATTTGATTCGACCTCATGACACATGATTGTAATAGGACCGGTAAAAGGACCCGGTGTTTGTGTTGTGGGAGATCATGTTGTTGGAAAAAATACCTCAATTCATGGTCGTTGTTTATTAAACAAGTTTCACTTGCTCTTCTTCAGGTTCAATAAGGCAATGCGTGAAAACATTCATAGTGAATACTGCCTTTTTCCAATGTAACTGACCCATTTAAATATACTATAGGCCTATAATGAATGAAAAAATAAATAAAATAGATGAATTCATGCTTTGATCAGTTAGAATATGTAATCAGAACTTTCTCATTAGTCTAACATGTATAAGCATCATTTCAAAGCATTTTCACCGACTTGCCTGACTTCCAGTGCGGTCGGTGGCCTTCTCGCGGACTTGTCACTTAATTGTTTCATACCGATATTAAAATTCATAAACGGTTTTCATTTTCTACCAATTTAAATGATACAAGATATATGTCAGTAAAACTCTGGGAGTAACAGTGTGACCGCATGAATTTGATTAGACCTCATGACACATGATTGTAATACGTTTTGCATTCCTAATATATAGTACCTCCCACATATATACTCAAGACACAAACCAATCAGATAATGTATCATTCACTTACTTATTATCAGGCAGGGGCCGGACACTGTCAACACAAACCGAGACCTGAGGTTTACTCCCTAATACTTTGTGTAATGCGTCCACTATCTGCTGTTGTCTGGATTTTATTTCATTTTCTTTCTTATCAAACACGAGACCTACTAATCCATCTTTATTCTTATTTTTGGGGATGCAGCTAAATCCAACAGCCTGTAAAATGAATCCACGTAGATTATTACAAAATAGTCAAAAGGAAATTTACAGACCACGGAACAATTTTAAAAATTAACAGTTTACCTCCCACTGTTCTACTCTTTAAGCTGGGATTGATAATTCGACAAACACTGCACCGATATTTCATCACTTGACGCCCCTTATTGATGATCAAATTTGACCATGGATAGAACCTTGACTTATTGTGTACACATCAGTACTACTTCACAGCTGGACTATGGTCAGCGAATATTATACATTTAAGAAAGGTGTGGTTACAAATAAATATATTACGAGATGTGAAAAAATATTACCTTGAAGCGGCAAAATGGATTGTCAGGACTGAATTCAATAGGGTGTGCTTGCTGACTGAAATAACCCTTCCCTGTGCCCCAGAAAGCTTGTAGCTGGTTCCACTTGGCTAAAATGGCGTCCCTTTCGTCACCAAACAGTACAGGCAACGATACTGCAGTGGCCATGTTAGCCAGATTGTTGGCAAGAGCTTGCTGCTGGTTTGCTATAGACGGAAGATACAGTATATATATTGGGTAGGAAGAAACAATTTGTGAGGACTCAGGAGATAATGCCTTATATACAATGATTGATGAATTTTTAATGAAAACTACTTCTTTAAAATCTGTTCCAGAGAGTAGTACTCCTTCAAGACGTGGTATCTAGGCCTACGGTACCGATAATCAAATAAAACAGCATGAAAAAGCGTTACTTAAGAAAGTATGGTACAGTAGGTCATTTTCTTTGCATTTATAAGTGTCAAGACAAAATTATTTAGAAGTTATATATCATGGGTTGGGTCGTTACCTTGTTGCTGCTGCTGTTGTTGCTGCGTGTTCGCAAGACCAAGTCCAGTACCAAAGCCTCCAGTACCGGTGGAACCTAAGCCTGCACCCAGCGTACTACCAAAACCTGAAGCTCCTGTTCCAAACCCTGTACCAAATCCAGTCGATCCTGCCAGCCCACCGCCACTTGATGCATTTGTATTTGTAGAAAAATTAAAACCTTGAAGTTGAAATGTGAAAAATAACATGATCAGACAATCTCACTGACATTTTCTAGGAACCATATTATAGTAATCATTGCCTTTCTCTATTAAACCTAGGCTACACTCGACGAACTCCTGATTAAATAATAATAAAAATAGATTTTTATTTCTATATCACATTTACAACTGGTGTCATACAATGTAGAATTAAAGAGAGAACAAATGGAAAAAGAAACAATATGCGAATGTCACATAAATCTGGTGCAAGCGAGCGAGGAAGAATATTGTGTAGGCCAATATAGGCCCAACCCTTAAACATTGCATTGCAGTTTTGGAGGATGCTAAAGCTAAATTATGATTTCATAGTTCTATGAATTTAAAGGGACACTTCTCACTGTTCTGGCCTTCATGATTCACGAGTAACGGAATTTCTACTCAATTTTCTGGTAGGCCCTATCTCGTATTTCTTAACCTTCCTGATGACTGATATCAAAACTTATGACTTGTTATGCCATTTATGGATCCCTTCCCTGGCCTGTGATAATTAAAAAATGGGTTGAGGCAACAAACAAAAGACATATTTTCAATTACCAACTAGACTGGACGTTAGGGCCCCGGTTTTGGATTTTAACGTTAAATAACGTTGGAATAACGTTTTGCGATTATTTGGCACCGACAATTTCAGAATGGAACGAACACCAGCTGGGCCTATAGGCCTAAGCCCAATCGCCGGGGCCTACACGTCCAACGCGCGGGGCCTATAACTTCAAATACCTACTATAAGTCCCGGGGCCTATAGATCTGCACCCCTTCCAACACCATGACCATGTATGAGAAATGTCTATTAGTATTATTGCTCACACCCCATGATGGTCTGACTGATCGGCGGGGGCCGGGGCCCTACCGTCCCGGGGCCCCAACGTCTGAATCCCATCCATCCAGCCGCACAGTCAGTGTGCCAGTGGTAGGCGCAGAGCAGAGGACAGGATCGATTCGCAAAGTAATGATTTGAGTCCTTACCAGTGGTTGCAGAAGTAGTTGCCGTACCTCCAAACCCTCCAAAGAGACTGCTACCAGCTGGGGTACTGGTTGACGTCCCCAGGAGGGGTTTGTTCCCCGTAGATGTGGCCCCAAAATTAAAACTCATGCTCGTTCTGATACTTTGCCGGTTTGACTGAAGGAAGTGACGTCACAGCAAGGAAGTCGCAAAATCAGAAAACTGACGATGTAGTGACAGCGGAGACACTCATTTCTTTTGGGGAGATAGCTGGTTAAATATTGGTCCGTGTAATGTCTCAAGCACCGAAGCCGCAGTCCGTAATTATCAACTGTGAAAAATATGATCTAACAGTAAAGTAAAGTAGGATGGTGCAAACGGATAAATAATTGATTTTATAATATATGGAAGCACATAGCGCATCGTGATATCACCGCCCAAATCCCCGTAATTATTGACCACCAAACCCATTGTCGCAAAAAACATGACAGTGAGGAATCTACATGATTGGTAGAATATTTATGATCTAGTCAAATAATTAACCCAATTAACTCTCGTTGCACTTTATAATTTTTAAATAAAACTTGTAGATGTCGTAAAATTAGGAGCTCCAAAAGGCGCGGGACATTTGGTAGGGGTCGCCGAATCTGTTTTCCAGTGGCAGTGTCACTCCTGTAGGTGCGACGAAAATGGCTGAGTTCGAGACAATTCGATCGGGTCAAGATATCGAGAGGATATTAACGTTTGCCAAGTTAAATCGATCCGATTTCCAGCCCACGGCTCAGTGTGTAAGCTTCGATTGTAGCTTAGACAACGAATGTGTTCAGTTGCTAGAGGTTGACAAAGTGATCCTGAAAGAACTTAAAGAGGGACGAGGTGTACATCTCCGTGGCCAGAAAGATGACGGAGCTATGCTTTGTACGGAATCACAATCGTATGACGTAAAGATGAAAGAAACTTCCAATACGTTGCTTCTCATGCCTGATTTATGTATTGGGGAAAAACTAGAGGGAAACAATGAGAATCCGATTTTATATCCTGAAGTCAGGGCAGTGCAACGTGTGTACCTGGAGGTACGATCATGTAGGCCGAAGTTGAAACGCGTTGAGAAATTACTTGGGACAAACACCTACAACGGATGGGAATATGAAGATGATGAACATCATCAGGGAAAGAAGTATACACGTCACGAACTCCTGAATCTGGTACAAGCAAGCGAGGAGGAACTTGTGCAAAGCCTTGAAAAATTGCACTGCTGTGAAATTGAGGGCTTTTGGAGGATGCTAAACTTCGATTTTATTGTTCGTGTTGTTGAAGAAATTCTAAAACTTGTTGATGAACAATCGTGGACGATGGATTTGGTACCTGAGCAGGAATGCTGTGACATCCTTCAAGACCTTTACCCTCGACCTGCTATTTCCCACGTTTTGCGAGCGTATTCTGAGCCCGTTCCCCATGATAATGATGAGGCTTCAGGAAAATTCAGACTGAATGAAGACAAAATATGTCGCATGTATGCAGAGATTATTGCTAAGGCTTCTGAACGTTTTCATTTAGACAATTTTCTTACGATATGGCAACAGAGTGTTCCTGATGGTATGTGTACTGGGCCCCATCAGTTAGAGGGCCTAGGGCTTGTGGACCATGATTCCAAACCCCCAGTCTTTCGTTACTTTCCTGTTCTAGACCTTCCAGAAGAGGCTGAAGAACGGTTCAATAAGTTGTTCAAGGAGAAAACAAAATGGAGCTTGGAAGAAATTACTCCTTACGTCAAAGACATCAGTACTGACAAACTAACTGTTGGTTCACTGCTTATGAGACATGCTAGGGGGTCCACCGAAAATGGTATTAAAGTGTATAGCAGTAAAAAGCCACATTATTAATCTGACTAAGACTTAAACTATTTTGACGTCATTTGTTCATAATTATCATTCACTGCCCCATATATGCAGTACAATTTGTAAATAAAAAAATAGCAAATTATTACACACTTTATTTGTATTGTCCCCCCCTCCCCCCTCCCCCAGCACACACAAAAATGTTTATCTCTTAATGAGGCTGGGTATTGTAGTCAGGCTACCAATATTATACATTCCACTCGCTTTGCTTCCATATTTTTTCATTACGGACCTGGAAAAACCTTAAATTTATTTGTGTCAAAAACAGCGGAGACCCTATATTGTATATTATGACGTTTATTCACAACAGTACGAGACAAATCTTAGAACAATTCCTCTTGACAAACCACTCATGAGCTGTCACTGATTCTCGACCTACATAATTTACTGTAAGGCATAACATAAACATTACGAAAACTGGACATTAGTCATTGGCATTATTATACGGTAATGTCATTGAAATATTTATTTTTGACGTAATAACTGGTCAAATTTTATATTGCCAATAAGATTATGTATTAAAGAAGACAAGTGGACACAAAAGCATGGCATTGCATATAACTTCGTTGGTTCATATATATTGATGCTAGTTACAAGTTAGACACGGAAATGGTTTCAATCATATGTAACAGTATAAGAAGAATTTTGAAATCCCCACAATCGTAGAACATGCAGCTAAATAAGAGGAATCTTACTTGGCGAGGGTTTGTCAGTGCCGTGTACACGTATTTATGTACTGAGGCCGACCTTACAATTATGAGTAAATGCTCTAGTGCACCTCTCTTTATCTACCTCCCGATTTCACCTCGTAAAACAATGGCCTTTTAATTTTGTATTTCTTTAATATTTCATTAAGATTATGTCTTGAGAAAAACGTGTCGTAAGCTATCCCAGACCTGACTAAATATAGACCTAAACTTGGGGCCACAGCCTAAAGATATTTGATACTACAGATAGCAGTTCATTTGTTCATAAATATCATTTACTCCGCTGGTCTGTACCTTCATTAAAAGGGACACTACTTTTCACCTGTCTTTAGTTTGTGGCCCCCAGTTTAGAATGAGCTATTTAAGGAAAGGAAGCACTATAAAAGACATGCGTAACAAACTCGTCTCAACTGCGTAAGAAATAAGACCCTCTATAGGAAACAAGCTACAGAATTGTTTTCCGTCGATTAAGAACTATATAACAAGTGTACGGAGGATAATTAGAATGTTAGTCTCTATACTACACACTCCACCGTGACAGCTAACTGAAGGAAAATATTCAAAGTTCTGATGAAGTGAAAATATTAGCTAATTAAAATATCTTTATCTTAATACCAAGAGCAGAACTTGTTCTAAATATACAAATTTATATTCAATATATGGCTTGAAGATCACTTTTCATTGAGACATCATCCTGCTATCTTGAACATAGTATTATAAGTAAATAAATTCATGATAAATACAGGTGACCAGATAGCACCCAGCGTATTAACATTAAAGTCACAATTATGGTCACAATTCCACACGATCTGATTCTATTTCAATAGGAACACGCGTATCCAATTGTTTTGCAAATCCGGTAATGGTATATGCTAGATAGAGTGATACGCAAAGGACAAACATCAAGACCATAATTAATTTTTCGACGCCAATATCGGCGCAGAATTCGTGCCAAATATTGCGTAGCATTCCTAGGCCACGAGGTTTCCTAGAAGGACGTGAGGGATGGCGTATTCGGCGCCCTCCTTGAATATTCTCCATTTCTGTGATTCCTATCTCCATAAACTGCAGCGCTTCTGTACATACACCACGACGTTTCATCAGTGTCAACGGAGTGTCACCGTGACTATTTCTGTTGGTAAAATAAACCAAAGGACATAAATTATTTCGATTCCCACAACTTTGGTACACAGGATGTATTTGAGGATAACCTTAAGCAAAATTTCAAAAATATTAAATTTTAAAGTGGGTTATACGTAGTGTAATACAACGGATGAGTACCATATGAATAAATAATTATTTTTCCAACACTTAATTGTTATGACCTGTTCTTCCACTGACTATCGTCATCCTCACAGAATCCAGATTAAAATACGTTAAGTACATAATTACATTTTTAATCGTTACCTCCTCCCCGAGATAAATCTAAATAAAATAAAAGTATTTTAAAAAAGTGTTTTTTTTAATATTGTCACCAGGCATGACAATTTGTCAAAATGTTTCTTTTGATGAAACGTGAGTCTGACTAGCCTGACCATTTAAAATAAATTGTTCTAGCTGTATAAATCCCCCAAAAGGTCTAATATATATAACCAGAACTTAGACTGAGTATCCATCTCCACTGTCCCTGTGTATGGAAGGACGGGCGATGATCCCCGACTAACCAGATGATATATATGCTCTGGCCTTGTTCAATATGCACCTGCACTCTGCCTGGCCTATCTGGTGCATTTTTTAGTACAGCCAGTGTAGTACAGGTATAAGTTAAAAATGTTTTTATTAATATAATCATAATGTAGGCTATAGTATAGTAAACGAAACGGCATCCAGGTTCCAGTGTACCCGGGCGGTTCGTGAGAACTAGAGTCTAGGTTATCAATATGCCATTCCCAGGGCCAGGCACTCTCTGGACGTTGGGGTCCTGGACGGTAGGGCCCCTGGACGGTCCCTACCGCCCCGGGTCCCCAATGTCCGCAGACCGGCCAGGCTATATAATTTAGTAACTACAGCTACAATAATGTCTGGGCTTACCTAGCATCCACATTAGCTCCATATGCAATGAGCAATTGAATAATGTCTTTATGGCCGCTGAAGTGGAGCGGTGTATTGCCGTGCATATCAGTCAAATTAGCATCGACCCCGGCCTCGAGCAGCAGCCGCAGCACCTCCAATCCTCCCCGTATGGCAGCGAGATGGAGACCCGTTCTTCCCCGAGCATCTCGACACTCCAAATCAAATCCCGCTCTTATTTGTTCTTCGACGCCATCAACATCATTGCCATGGCATAGTTCTAAAAATATTGCAATATCTTCCATGTTATATGATTTAAATGCGATTTAACATGGTTAGAATGCACTGGTTCTTCGAATTAAAGCTAGGCCTTCGTGCGAGGGTTGGATTTGTTTTTTTTCCACCGGAAGTTAATGGCACAAGTGTATCCCCTATATCAAAATAAATAAATATAGACTGGAGAATATGTGTTGTTACCTCAATAATTTTGAAATATAATCGAATTATAATTCCATATATGATCTCCCTTTTCTTTTCATATTGGTATAGTTCAATCATTTTGATAGAAAATTGTCAGTATTTGTGTTTTGCTAACAGTCTAAGCGGCCAACACGACCGACAGGCATTGGATATGTTGAAAGTGAGTTAATTCCTCTCTCGTTTTGAGATAAACGCTGAGATGCCATTCGAACTCAATCTAAAAACATTATTCCAGGATTTCAATCCAAGGTAAGATACTATTGGAATCCTAGATTCTCGATTTTATTTCTATTGGCAGTTGAACATGGATATTGCGCTGATTCAATTATTTGGGCAGTATCACTATCACTATCAAGACTGTGGTATGTAAATGTCACCAAAAGTGATTGGCAATGTTGTGATGTTTAATGTCAGGACATAGCCATAGGATTTAAACTGTGCTGAATTAATTGGCGTTCGCTCGCTGCCAATTATCCACCTCCGTATGCCCTTATATTCTTGGTGATTTCTCGTGGTTTATTATTGAAGTTATTCCAGTGTCTTTTTGTTTTCATTACAACAAATAATTTTCTTGAGACATGTACCGGTACCGTAGTTTCACTAGTCAATGGGGGTAGCACTATAAGCCACATTTTACACAAAACCCACATTTTACACGAAAAAACCGCATTTTACACGAAAAACTTTTTTTGTGTATTGTATCTTATATTATATTATTTCATATTCTAAGTTGGGGAGTGTCGGGGAGGGGGAGAGGGGCTGGTGGGGGGGGGGGGGTCATGTCTTTGTGTCTTGTGTTTTTCCCCACACTACCCACTCTCCCTCTCTTCTTCACTATCCCAGTCCTCTGCATGTTGTTAGGTCCCCCTGGAAATGACGTAGTAGGATGTGGGAAATTACGTAGTATCCCACAGGAGCTTTCCCGGGCTATAGAGTGTAGAGATCCCAATTTAAAAAAGGCTTCAAAATCACATTTTCACCCCAGATACCTTCACAAACCACATAATGTCCTCCTCACAGGGTCGACGGACCTGTACAGGCAAAAAAAAACAGATGGGGACATCCCAGATTCCCAGAACATGTGTGACCAAAAAACCCTTCTAGAGCTTTAGCAAAGTACTCGTCCTCTGGACAGTCACGCTCTCTCCCCACACTTCCTCCTCTCCCTCTTTTCACCTCCCCTCTTCTGTCTTTCATACGGTGCCTGTTTTTCTCTCCCAACCCCATCTCCAATTCCCTCCCCCCCTGCCACACACCTCCCTCCCCTCCTCCTCATGCTCCCCCTCCCTGCTTTCTCTCCCTCCCCTCTCTCCCTTCCCTAATCCTCTCCCACCTCTCTTTTTCCCCTCTTCTTTCCCTCTTCCTCCCCTTCTCCTATTCCTACACCCTCTTCTTCACTCTCCCACTCTGCATATAGGACGGTCACCCTCTCTCCCCACACTTCCCCCTCTCCCTCTTTTCCCTCCCCCTCTCCTCTGTCTTTCATACCTGTTTTTCTCTCCCAACCCCATCTCCGATTTCTCCCCCCCCTCTCCCTCCTCTCTGGCTCATGCTCCCCCTCCCCGCTTTCTCTCCCTCTCCTCTCTCCCTTCCCCTACATCCTCTCCCTCCTCTC
Source organism: Sthenelais limicola (assembly GCA_942159475.1). Classification (NCBI taxonomy): domain Eukaryota; kingdom Metazoa; phylum Annelida; class Polychaeta; order Phyllodocida; family Sigalionidae; genus Sthenelais; species Sthenelais limicola. The sequence continues at coordinate 44,883,951 of OW804095.1, read as the reverse complement.
TTCCCCCCCTTCTTTCCTTCCCCCTCCCCCTCTCCTATTCCTACACCCTCCTCTTCACTCTCCCACTCCTTTGCATGTAGTTAGGTCCCCCTGGACATAGGTTGTGGGAAATGATGTAGTAACTCACAGGGGCTTTCCCAGGCTATAAATAGAGTGTAGAGATCACAATTCAAAAAAGGCTTCAAAATCACATTTTCACCCCAGATACCTTCACAAACCACATATAATGTCCTCCTGTCCAGAAGGGGTGGACAGAACGCTACAGATGAGTAAAACAACAAATTCCGAGAACATGTGAGATAAAGAAACCCCTCTTTTCTACCTAAGAAACCCTTCTTTTCTACCTCTTTTCGTAGAAATTGCTTTTCCCGTATAATATATATGAATACACGGTATATGCTTGTCACAGTCACCTGAGTCTTTCCATTTTTTCCTACAGTAAATTTGTTGTGTACACCTGTTTACTCATCTACTCCCTGCTCTTCGCGCTCCGCCTGGATGGCACCATCACCTGGAGCTACTGGTGTGTTTTCCTCCCGATATGGATCTGGAAACTCCTCGTTATCTCCGGCGCCCTCTTGGGCAGTTGGGTCTGGTGGAGGCATCCCCAATACAGGCAAGTGGACTGATTAAAAAAGAGCAATATATAATCATATACAATGTACTGAAAGGATCGAGAATGCAACTAGTGATGATCTGGATCCTTTCATCCCTCGCGTGTCCTATCACCTTAAAGGGTCTAGTCCACTAAGCTGATTCTCACCGAATTTAGTGCAAAATAGTCCTCTGCGGCGCAAAATCGCATGCGAATCGGCTTGGTAGACTAGGGCCTATACAGCATCACCTTTTCGTTGTATCCTGTGTATAGTAATCTGATTTCAGTATTGCACTCAGAATATAATCTTGCGATTACCTTTTTAGTTGGAAACCATTTGCACCAACTCATATATTAATTAAATATTTTTGCATAGATTACATCGCTGGCGATATCTTTTATTTATGAATCGATGTTTTATGCCAATAATATTTTGTATTACAGAATGGAAGGCGATGCATATGTACAGTTCAAAGCCATGGTGATCTGTACGGGAATGCACCTGGTGCTCCTTATGTTTGAACTGCTTGCATGTTATAAACTCGAGGGTGGCCAAGTCTATTGGATCCTCGTCTTCATTCCCCTTATTTTCATGTCTATCATATCCATCGGCATATGTGTATGGGCTGTCAAACACGAACGCTCTTTTGAAGTACGTACAATTTCTTTGATTAATCGATGTTTTCCAACGGAGGTGTATTCTCCCACTCCTGATATATCTTTATGGTTTTCAATTGTTTATTCATCTTAAAATTTCAGTTGTAAACACTTGTAACTAAAACAAATTCTAAATGAATAAATCATACTTAATGGTGATCGGATATTTCTGGTTTACTTAATTAAATAGGATTTGCCAGTCTGGTTTCTTGTCGAATTAAATTTAGTCGCAAAATCCAACTTCTTTATTAAAATTTCTCTTTCAGTTGGAACTTTTCTTCTCTGTGAATATTCTGCAGTTTATTTTTCTGGCGTTGCGACTGGATAATTTCATACGCTGGAGCTGGGGAGTAAGTACACATTTAATTTGGATGAGATTATTTATGAGATTATATGGTAACAGCGGAAATACATGGAATTTAGTTCCATAAGCTTGTCGACCTTTTCGTCACATTAATTTCTGTATCCTTAAACAATTTCCAAAGCAAATCAAATTTATGGAACAATCCTGTTTTATCTCGTCCTATGTAAAGCAACACATGTGTACTAAGAAAACATGCTCGAATTAGTGCAGGTCAATAAATGGTCAAATTAAATGTCCTGCATCTTTCAAATGAAACAATTTTAATTATCTATTATGGGCCCGATATCTAGGCTATATATTGCTACCCGTACATGTGTACACTCTTAATTATTCACTTGGTTTTCTACACTTAAGATCGTACTGATACCTGTGTGGATCGTGATGGCTGTGGCCCTGATAGGCGTCCTCTATGCTATTATTCTGGCCATAATCTTACTTCGCTCACCAGACATTATTCCAGAACAGCGGCGTGGAAATGTCTTCTCCGCTGTCGGTTACACTTTCATGGTTGTCCCGTTATTTGTTTTCCAGGTGAGTCTGAATTGACTCTTTAACTTTTTATGTATGTTTTAGTATTTTCCTGGTGACTTATACATTTTCCTGTAAGATATCTTATTTTTACAGGAAGATTCATCATTCACCAGAGAAATACTTGAGATGCCCGTTTTTCCTTAATCAGTGGATGTTACTGTGCTGCTATTTGCGAATCAAATATTTCGATTCAAGTACAATATATCAGTACCGTATATAACAATGATGTATACTATATCTGGTTCGAGTTGCGTGTTTTAAGTGAGACGTGTACTGCATATTTGATAATGCTCCGAAAATAATTAAGGGGTCTATAGTTCGCAATATTTCAGAGTTTCGATTTTATAAATGATATGTTGGCCACAAAGAGCATATATCTCAGTTCTTTGGGCATACTAAACCTAGATATGTGAATAGCAAAATGTAGGCAAGGTATTTCGGTTTGGGTTCCCAGATAACTATATTTAAAGCATACACTCCTTTACTTTTCCAGGTTTTGCTTGTGTACAAAGAGGATCGTATACACCATTATAGCTACGTAGCCATAACTCTGCCGCTTTTTGTGTCAATCATCACACTTATGCTCACGTCTTTTGGCACCAAAGCTGGGAATCAATGTAAGTTCAATATTTAAAAAAAACTCATTACAATTGCAAGATGCTGTTGTACTGGTTTCAGAACCAGTTAACAGATATTCAACCTTGGTGACTCGCCATGTACTTGCTTGCATTTTTGGCATGTATTTTGCTTGGAATAGATATCAACTACTAACGTACCTAATCTATACAATTTTAAAGCTCAGAGGAAGACCACCAATATAGTGATCTGGGTAGCTATCTATGTTAATGTGAAGGAATTATCCCGATGTACTTTGCTCTGTAACTTGAATAATAATGTAAACAAAATGCTACGTGTATTGATGTATACCATACATTGATAATATTATAATGCATCAATACACTTTTTTCCAGGGTGGTTTGGTTTGCGGCGGGAATTTTGTCCCTGGTTACTTGGCGTGTGTCCTCTACTTCAGGAGTATGGCAACATTTCCTATAAAATTCAGAGTAATGATGGAGTTAACGTCGAACAAGAACCCCCTGATATCAACTCTACTTCCAAGCGTAAAATGACTCATCAACAAGCTAAGAAAGCCGGTTTCCACCAAGAAGAAATCTCAAAGGCAGATGCACCCATACTCTGTATAGAAATCCCTGACTGAGACCCAACACCCGTTCCCTATCTAGCTGTAGTGACCAAGTGTGCAAACACTATTTATACCTATGATATGTAAACCATTTTTATTATTGAGGAGTAAAACTGTGAATAAGACGCGTGGAATCACGATAAAAGTGCAAGAGAATCCAGGTTGCTACTCACTATTGTTCCCCAGTTTGCGTTCTCACCAATTTGTCTTTGGAGAGGAGGGCCAGGTTTAGTTTTGACAGGGAAGCATCTATATGATATACCTCCCTGGTTTCGATAACTTGATTTCATTCTTTTCTGTGATTTCTTTATACATTTACAGCTCAGCTAATTTGATTCCATTTGTATCATTTGTTTTGCTGTCATTTAGACGTGCTCTTATTAGCAGTCTTCTAATGATCGACCTCTTGAATAGTAAATATAGATTCACCAATACATTATATTTCTCCGGTCAATAACTACATCTCATCCACAACTTCTATATTTGTGTTGCAGTAACAAGTAAACTGTTTAGCCATCCATGTGTGGCATGGATTATACTTAGTATACAAAGTAATTAACGTTCTGTTACTCGGCTCATGAGAGGATTGCCATTCCATGTGATTATTCACCGAGATCTAGTTCTCAATCTTAGTCAACATTGACCACAAGGAAGTCTTTTTCTAATGAGCGCATTTATACGTTTTCACTAACTTGATGCAATTTACTACTATTTTGTGGTTAGCTGTACTTTCTGAGTCAATGCAACCGCCTCCTCAACTGAAAAACAATTATTTCTTGACGCTAAATTTTAATTTGTTGCCTTTTTGAAAAAAAAAGAAATGAAGGGTTATTGTCTTGTCTTCTATGGTATTCAAAACACTGAGGTAAATGTGATAGTTGCCATAACACGGGGATTTATAATATCCGACCATTATTAGCTCTTGCAAGGTAGTTATTTGTTGGAAAAGGACTGAACCCCCTTTTAATCAGTCATGCAAATAGGTTGTATAGTTTCAGATGATAAGTTGGTAGAATACTGAATTGTTAGATCTATGTAATATGTGCTGAATTCTGAGCATGGCTCCTAATATTTGGACTCGTATTCCCAGATCCAAATTTTAATTAGCTAATTCTTCATGAATACGTACATATGGCTAAGTACTTAGTTTTCTTTTAAATATCTTTCATTTATTTAGAGCCGTTCGCCTTGTTCTATCAATGGGCTTGGATTTGTTGAGTTGAGGATAACGTAGTTGATTCAGATTAATTACATTGGAGTTAAGGCGAACTTCAAGCAAATATTATTCCTGATATCTATGGGAGGTTACTTAAATTGAAATATTTTTTTATATTGGTGATTCACAGTACTTGTCTTGTTAAGCACCTATGATGTAAGCCACCGTCCCGTAGATTAAACCCTCTATTTATACTTCAGTAGACAGGAAACAATGTAGAAAGCCTAGTGTTTTTTAAAAAGTTAGATTTTTGTTCTTAAGGCGCGGGCCTTATATAGGTTATATACCTGTGTCACAAGAGGCAAAATCATGACGTCGAGAATTGCTCCAGGAATGATGGATATGGCGTCATGTGTATTCCTGCAGGTCAGGGAAATCTAGAAATGATTGGGAAGAATGTGACATGAGAAGCTGTGAAACGTACTGGAGTATGAGACATCCGTATATTAGGAAGGAAGGCAGTTTTCTTTCTTTGATTTAACTAATTTGTTCACTGTTATTGCCGTTCCTATATTCAAAATGTAATAGAAATGTAGAGACGTATATATATATTCAGATGACAGTGTATTAACATCACATACATGTGATTTATTCCTTTTCCGATTGTCATTTCAGTTTGGAGAATTGATAGTGGCTCAATGTGTGTTGCGTTATATATATTTGGCTATAATGAGAGCAATGTTAAATAATCGAATATATGGTGTATTGAGCAAATATAAGCGTGATTAAGAAGTTATTTTATATTGTCACATGTGTTCTTAATGTTACTTTCTGCTTTTTGTAGACCGTTTTCAATGTTGACTGATAGTTATGAAAAATGGTCTATAATTTATGATAAAAACTATGTAAATGTTAACCCGGGGCTTTGAATCCACTGTGAACATTTCAAATCGGATTTCTTGAAAGAAACCAGCGTTATTCCGTGATTACAAAAAGAATATCACACGATAGTAGAATTCATACTTCATCATGAAATATAATGTAAGACATTTCCGATTGACGCAACTAATTTTACGACCGAAAATTTTAACGTAACAGACGGTTTAGATTTCCTTTTCCATCCTCATGAAAACGATCTATCCCAGGAACTTGTATTTCCTCGGTATAAGGATGTCACATTGAATCAAATTACAGTGAATTTGCTAATCAAAAATCGCGTGCGGGACTTGAGTTGGTACTGTTATTAGTATATATTAGTACTGTTATATATGATAACATATGTACCAAACTTATGATAGATGATGACAAACCATCTTTTTAGAGATAAATTGGGGTTTCAGAAGTGTGTTTTGCGTAATTCATGGTTTGACATTTAGCAGATTATCGTATGCCTCTTTTGAAGAAAGTATTATGTTCTCCTAAGCAGGAGGTAAAAATACCTCCCTGCACACAGTAAAATGCCTCTTCATTCATGCATTGATGGTAGAAATGACGGACGTATTTGTGCATATACCTATGATTGTTTAGCTGTATACGAGATGTGGATGTGAGTGCAGGTGGGTGATATTTTAATGTTATGTACGTATTGTTAATCTATGAATAAATTGATATACAGTATGCGTTTTCCTTGAACTTCGTATAATAGGGATTGGAAAGTCTGCCAAATATAACTTTCTGTTCTGAGATTTTGGCATTTGAACGACGTATTTGTTCATTTTGTTATCTTGTACATACTAGCTCCTTTATGAGATATCTCCCAATTTAAGTTACTAAAGATTAATATTGTAATCACGAGCAAGGAAGATTAGCTGTTTAACATTTTTATTTCTCAAAATGAGAGTCCCCCCAAAATAATTTTTCATGAAATGTTAAAGATATCGGATACCTCTCTATATACACTTTGCTAACGTGACTGGAATTCCTCGTAATCACATTTTGGTTTATTAGAAATGTGAATGATCTACAGCAACAGATGATATATTTTTGACAAGGAAAAACATACATTGAGGAAATTGAATTACATATTCAGTAATTGCGTAGCAAATAAAGGCAACACGTGAATAATGTACACTATTTCGGACCAACACAGAGGTACTTACTATCGTGTCAAAGGAATGCACCAATAGCATCTCCCATAGTTTGATACCATGACAGTCTTATTAACACGAACGATTATTGTAAATCATTTATTTTACACGTTTACATATATACACATACGCTTTTGCCAAACCTGTTCACACGGAAAACTAATTAAACACACGTATTATGCCCAAAGCATACACTTTGAAAATTTTTATATAGCGCAAATGGCCATGTATAGAAGATTATAAATTTCCTAAAAAAAACCCAAACCCTCCCGTCCTCTAAATATCTCATGTAAAAGTCCTACAAGCAGCATTGCATGTTACAAATAAAAATCGGAAAGCCTTTCAACACGTTTTGGCCGAGAACTTTGAAATTGAGAAAGTAATATACATATATATACAAATGATAACTTCTTTTTAAGATCCGTAATTAAGAATGAATCGATGTAGGTGGAAGGCACCCCAAAAATGGGGCAAAGCCCGGGTTGTTTCGGACAACATGCGCCCTGTGTGAAGGCGGATTTAAAAAAGGATATACATGTATGTACAAGGTAGGAAAAAATACAACATATCCATAAGACACCAATGAATCACGATGCAACGACCCCTTGCAAATGAAATAAAATTTCGACACATTAAAATTATGAAAACATAAGATATAAAGCGAAACAATAATGAATGCGTTCACGAATATTTGATACACATAAAATAATTAAGGCAGAAAATAATTATATCTTAATTCGCAGTGTTTTTTTCAAGTATTCGAACCGATTCCAACAGGATGAAAATAGACTAAAACAATAGGATTAAAGTTTTGAACAGGAACACTCTTCTCTTCTGATAGTTCATCTCTTAATTGTATGAAATTGGCCCATTATTTATGGCAATACATCGATTGTCACAGAAATTCGCACAGATATGATTCAAATGCCTCAACGCAGTGTCATACTTTCCAAAATATAGCATGGTTGTCTACCCTTTAAAGGTAAATACCAGCGGTCAGCACTGCAGCAGGCGGGAATTCGAGGAACTAATGCATGAAACAATAGAAATCAATATATTTTGTTCAAACTTTGTCGTGAGAAAGAACATGGTTGGGGGAATACAAAATGCCAAAAAAACTGGATGCTATCATATTATTTTGTGTTTTAGGGATGAGTGAAGTTTACTTTGATTGTGAGTGAAATTTACAATTGATTTCAATGGGGGAAACTCATTGTGATACAAGTTTAGCTGAATAACTTTTTTTAAGTTCACTGACCCCTTATTTTTTTTAATTGAGAGGGTAAAATAACATGTCAGCAATGTATATGCAGAAGAAAATCGTATGATTCCCACAGACTTCCAATAGTGAACAGTAATACATTTCAGTGGTCCCTGAAATAAAAACTAATCCAATGGATATATTTTTTGGTTCCCCCAACTATGTTCTTTCTAAATCCAATGTTTGAAGAAAATTCCATGATAACATTGATTGATTCATTTTTTTTTTATCAAATATTGTTATTTACCTTTAAACACTAACTGCAACAAGTAATAATAGTATTGCCAAACTAGTAAGGCAACACAAATCCGATTATATTCATGAGAGGTGCAGATGAAAACAGCCTGAGTTGACTTTTTTCTATTAAGAAATATCATTTTAGATGAGATCACATGGCCACAATATCCGATAATAAATGAAATGAAATAAATGGATGAAGTCGTGATGCTGCCTGTGAAATGTACAAAAATATATTCTAATGTAAATATTTACATTGATATAAACACCATATTTTTGCACACAAAGAAGGAATCTGACTAATATATCGAATGGATAAAACGCTTAGGTCATGCTGCCTCTCTTAGAGCATTAACAAGAAATTCAAGATATAGTAAGCAATATAGCCTGGCCTATGCTTTACAACGAAACAATCTCGTCTGGAATAATACCAAATCTTCCAAGCCCTAGAGCAAAACAAACTAATCAGATGACAAGGTGAATATATAATTCATGTTAGCAATTCCTACATGAATATGTATAATTCTAGGTAGGTACACTGCAGTTGATTGAAACAAGTTTTCACCCCCAAAATATTGTAATATATCTATATTTCACCAATTGAATTGGCATCTCATAAATGGCAGCAGCATCATATCTCGTACAGCATCATACCTTGTACAACTAAAATAGGTTAAAAAAAGAGGTAATATATCTATATTTCACCAATTCAATTGGCATCTCATAACTATATTATTTTCAGATCAAGGAGGCATGTTTCATATTCAGGATATGTTTAGCTATGGGCTCCTCTATGTTATAGTGAGTCGTCAAAGTGTGATCCATAGAACTGAACCTTGTATATTAGACATTCTACGTGTATTTGAGATCGGGTGAATTTGCGCTGGTCGGACGCGTTACAGTCATTCTGGTCTGTCTGCTAATAGGCATTGGGCTGAGACTGAGAGATTTCTTGGGGAATTTTAATTTCCCTTTCATGTGCTTCCCGTTTCTTCGCCTAATAGGGCTGCGACCGCGACTTTCCAATCGCTCAGCACTATCTCTTAAATATTGCTCCGAGACTCGTTTTGCAGACAAGAGGGGGAGTTGACTTGAAACTCCGAGGGCAACTAACGTTTCCTCAGCGGAGAGATGCTTGCAGTCTTCTATATTAGATGGCGTATGCGGTGGGGATCGAAGACTGAGATATTTAACTAGATCAAGATCGGTCTGGTCAGACGAATGAGGCAGCGGCGATGTATATCCCTTCGAGAAAAAGAATCATTCTATCAGCTCAAATTTGATGGCTACATTGGTAGAAATAATTATTTTCTTATTTCATTCAATACAATATTAAGATATTAAAGAAGCAAAGGGTGCAAAATAAGGTTTATCGATTCAAAGGTTTTATAATTATGAGCTGGATTTTAATTAGGTTATTTAATGTAAGGTATGTAATTGATATAATTCTCCTGTTCAAACGTATGATTGGAAAAATAAGATTTAGGTTAGATACTGATGCTTCTTACCTCTTTCATTGTGGAATTAAATTTCGATTCCCATGTTCGTTGACCTGTCATTAAATCAGGATTTCTGTTTTCTACGTCGTCGAAGTCACCTTCAAAAGAAAGCACTACTAGTTGATACAACTAAGCAGATTTGTATTTTTGCATATCAATATATTGCATAAATAAAACCCACGTTAAAATAAAGTGAATATGTTGGCAATATACACAAGGGAGCAGGTCCAAAGCATGCATTAATACTGAACAAGGTTAACCCACACACCCGTTTTGATTTTTTAGAAGTCATCGTAAAAAACTAAACTCACTTGAGCCTCGTAGTTCTTTGAGGCATAAGTCGAATTCCTCAGGGTCAATGCTAACACTAAGAGTGGCTTTACGCAGTCGGAATTGACGAAGCACATCCTTGGTGAGGATCCTCTCCGCCATTGCAGCGAGACGTCCACTGTCACAGAGCTCCCGCAGGTCCTGGAGAGCGGAGACGCTCCTGGATACAATCCTGAATATGACGCTACCAAAGTCAACGCCAGTTATCTCCCGGCGATGCTTTTGTAGCTCCCGGATTGTTTCCAGAGCCGCTCGTCTCATAGCCATGCTTGTCTGTGTTAACCCACTGCTGAAAAAATAAATACATAAATATGTCAACTTAGAAGCCCTGGAATTAGGGGAATATATTGACCTTACCTTGTCCAGTGAAAGATATTCGTCATTATTGGAGGAAACAGGCCTTGGTGGTAATAGACGTGCTTATTCGGGAGAGTTCTAAGGACCTTTGTGTCCAAACAAAATATTCAAAAGCAATTTACGAGTGTATGTCGTTACTTGACAGTGGAAGCGCATGTGTTAGACTTAGTCAACACTAAATCGCATAATATTAAGTTTGAAAGGTCAAATTCACCGATATATTAATAATATTAATAGTGGCGGGAAAATAAACATCACACAAGTGAATGTAATTTATTTCTTACCTAACGACCCGATCAAGATTGTCAACTTCTTTGGATATAACTTTTAAAAGTTTGATATCCAGTCTCTTTTTTATTCTTTCTTGTTCCGTATCTAATTCCTCAAATTCTAGGAGTGGACGCCGTTTTCGTTGTTGGGTGGTCTCATTTTCCTCTGTCTCTTCTTCGTCAAATTCAAGTTTTCCGACCTTCAATCGAACGCCTATTTCTCCATCTGACAACAGAATACATTAATTAATTGGCTTATCACCATTTCGAAATAAATGAATGCACGAAATTAATATTACAAATTTTGATCAGGTCCGACCTAAATTCGAAGCGAATACAAACAATATGATCAGGTCGCATCTCACGTTTACGTTTTCGATTTGTTGATGTGTAATCCTCTTCATCTTCACTTAGGGCAGCCGTGGATTTCCTTTGATCTCTTTTTTCCTTGGGAGTCGATTCTTAAAATGAAAACAAGCAAATACCATTGTATACACCAACAATATTGTCATAGCTTGCAAATATTCATCGCAGACAAAATCATAATAAACTCATCTCATCATCTTCCCATTAGGAAACGAAAGCAAATAACATACGAGATATTTAGATCGTGATTGCAAAAAGACATACAGATTATCGTCGGAGAACCATCCGATTTGTACTCACCTCTATTTTTATCAATTATATTTGCTACATGGTTTTGATCTGATTCTCGTAGTGAGTTTATGAATTCGCCGAATGCGCGATCTGGTTTCCTCATAAGAATATCAAGGAGACTCTCATTCATTGCCTCGGCGCTGGTCTTTTCTTTGATACGTGTGGTGTCTCGATGGGTGAGAACCTTCAGTGATTGCAACTGGTTGAGTATATCATCTGGGTACATGTTGTCCACGAGTTGGTCGCGAAATTCACGAAGTATCGCTTTGTGTTCCTTAGACATGAGCACGTCCTCGTCATTTGTGCTCGTTGATGCCATAGACGTCGATGCAATTCGACTTGAAGACATTTTCTACATTCTGCTAGGCTGCTAGCGTTGTATTTATCCTTACACTGAAACAAAAAAAAAGGGTTAAAATCTGTAATCATCTCCTCCGCTCTCCCAATATTCCATTTACAATAGATTCATTTTACTTTCTAGAGTCTGAGACGTCCGCCTGTCACCCCAATAGAATATTTACATGACAGCGTCTGAATCCGGGTGAAATTTGACATTTTAAAATTTTAGTCTGTCATGCCGGCGCCTAAGAGTAAGACATCCCTGGATATTATATCTGAAGTATAGTCTACTATGAGTACCATAGATCCGTTCAGAGGTACGGTACATGAAAGCCTTGTGACAAGTTACTTAATTCCAAACTGATTGACATCAGTGGCCTGCAATGTTTTTCTGAAAATCGTATGTAGCAAAACATCTGCAATGATCACCCCACCCCCGGGCCATCATAATCATTTGGAACAATAAAGGTAAAATTAATTTTTGATAGTTCGTAAAATATAGTTCGTCAGAGATATCTAGCTAATTTTCCAAGAAAGTCCGATTAGTGCAGTACGGTACCAGGTATTTCCATATTCAAAAAGTCTTTCTTCAAAATTAACATAGCCATACTATACTAGTCTATCGTCATTCATGCTATAGGCTTCAATATATTTAAACTTTTAATGCAAAAAGAAGTCGTATCGTAGTAGCGCTCTCGTGCATCAAGCACGCAATTCTTTAAATGGAAACATATGTAATTGTAACATAATTATACTATGACTTCAGTTTGATTTATATTGCATTGAACATTGGTTTTTTTCATGAACCTTTGCCTTTGCCTTTGGACTGAATTTAGTATGGTAGTGCACTAACAATTTTGAATCTCTGTGATCCTAGTTTTCTGCCCAAGATAAGTTCATTACTACTAGAACGGGCACTAGGATCGCATTCGGATGGGTATTTTTATCATTATACAACTTTTATTCAGAGAACATATACATTAATATAAATCAAGAAGAGGACAAACTCCCTCTCCACTGCCACTGGCACTGGAGATCTTCCAAGCAGCCCTTTAGTAAAGCCTTTACTCCTTGAGCCGCACTTTGTGGTGCGTTGCACGATAGTTTGTACGTGAACTAAGGAAAAAAGTGTGTACTTACATACTTCGAGCAGTTCCCAAAATCATGACACTTTTGGATCTCGTTTCTTTGGGTCAGGACATCAGAAAATCGGCTTATATTATCCATTGTGAACAAAAACTTTTTTGATTTTCCGCCATTATTGCGACCTTGACCCTGGGGAAACCCCCAATGTAACTCCTATTGAAATGACGTCAGATGTCACGTGGAAACGAGGCATTTTCAACAAGCGGAGGGAAACACGTCGTTGTTGTCTGTGCTTTCCTTGATCACCAGAAGGAAAATCGTTTTAAAATCAATGCATTTCGGGCGGTTTTCTCCGACCCAGCATTTCCAATGATGAGCATGTTGAATCAAGCTGCCGTAGAGGCACTCTGCTCAGCTACATACCTTGAAAATTACTTGGATTGCATGGAGAGTCTACCGGACGATCTGCAACGAAATGTGTCACAATTGCGGGAACTGGATTCGAAATGCAATGGTAAATATTGGCTCAACATTTGTTGAACTTGAACGGTGTCATTCAAAATCGTATCTGGAGAGGTTCTCCAGTTTGTTATAACACGTGTGTCCTTATTCTTTCTGAATTTCTTTCACATTCGGGTTGATTCAAGCATGGGTCTGCGGCGTCCCCTTTAGTTTTACTACGGGTTTCGTGTTAGCGCGATAGGTTGACGCGTGACCCACTAAACCGTACACTACACTGACTACTTCTACTATGGTCAGTCGACCGCACCAATATGACATAAGATGTTGGTCAGGTTGGGGGGACATCGCCTTCAACACTTGAAATTTGTGTTGGATCTTTGTAGAAGGAACTTGATCTCATAGTAGATGAGGTGTAATTAGAATTTAGGCTCTTTGCCATTGTCTTTAGTTCTGAACCTGAGCCGAGGTCATGCTCTCTCCGAAATTGTCAACTCTCATTTTGGTTAGTGTTGTGTATTACTATTAGGCCATCTAGAGATTTTTGAGTAAACCCTACGGCTACGCTACAGAAAACCTTGACTGTGAACTCCAGTTTTGGGATCCCCCCCAACCCCTACAAAAAATGATGGACGAACATATTCTCACAGCACGGTTATAGTTTTGAACGACTTATTTAAGACTGTCAAGTTAAGAATGAAGTTTATGAACGTCTTCACGGTCTTGACTCTTGTTATTATTCGTGGACGATCTTACAGTTACATGTTCTAAGAATTATGTTTGGGTCAACTGTATGAACCAAATATAGGATTTGTACGACGATAATGAAATGATCATGGGGTCAAGTTTAAGTGATTTAGAATTCTATACATAAGTGATTAGATTAGAACTAGGACTGTTCTCTGATGTTATTTTTTTTCTTGTGGCTGGAAAACCTTTACTTTATTTTCTGACCAGTTCCCATTGAACTATTTTAATACATCCGGCTTGCTCGCGGATGCTTAAAAAGTCTTTACTTGTATTCTTCAAAATTCAAGGTCTTGAAAAGTCTTAAATTTGCCTGAACTTCAAGGGAAAAAGACAGCCTACAGGTGTTCGAAATTCTAATGAAAAATTTGGCCAGATATAAGATAAGGTTTAGGCTACCCATTAAAATAATTTGCTGTTTAAATGTTAAGAATTTGCGTTCTTGGTGTTAAAAATTCAAGAAAGGTGTCTTTAAAAGTTCTTTTAAAGTTCTCCGCCATATCCGCGGCAACCCTATAATATGAAGATGTTACCGTTCCAATACAATTTACGGTTTCACATTTTGGTGTGTATAAAACTTGTGGATAAGTTTTGTAAAGAAAAAGTTGGCGATACGTTTTGTGTGTTGTGCTCATGTTCATTTTGTCTTAGCCGTCAGTTTTCCATAACAAGATCATAACATGAATATAATTAGGGACATTAATCACCGAAATAGTATTTACATTTTGAAACCTGAATATTGGTGATACTAAGAGGAGGACACCCCCCCCCCCCCCGGACACTCCTGCTAGCCGGAGAAACGCCCCTTTAAAGCAGTCCATTTTATTGAATAAAATGTTTTCTAAATCTAAATCTAATACTGAATCGGACATGCTCTTACATCCAGTTCTCGTATACCAAATTGGTCCCCCCCCCCTCCCCCTCCCCCCCTCCCGCCATGCGCCGACACCCACCCACGTGTATACACCTCACCCACCCACTCACTAACTCACTCACTCACTCACTCACTTTCAGGTCAGACAGACTCGCATTCGGACTATACTAAAACATACTGTTTTTTTCTTTCAGAATTGGTGAGTGATATCACACAAAATCAACACGTCTATCTCAATGAGACAGATTCTCTCATCAGAAAACGTGCTCTAAATCAAATCCAGCGAGCGCTGGTGAGAAGTCAAGAATTAGGCGATGAAAAACTTGCACTTGTGTACCAAATTTTAGAGTGCATCGAAAATCGCACCAGACAACTTGACCAAGACAGAGAAAACTTAGGTAAGCGAAACGCAACGTTACTTTATTCTCTCTTTCTTCTGTACTGAACCGGCAACAGAAATATCTTTCTGTTTGATGCTTATCGCAACATGTAATCTCAGTGAGGTATAGTAACTGTCAATATAGTTTCTGATGTACGAATAACATTATTTTCATTACTAAAGTTAAATTGGACTCTTAATTATTTGTGCATCAAGATATGCTAATTTATTATACACACATTGCTCTGAAAACAACGTATCTAGAGTGAGTTATGCGGGGTTGTCTTTGCAACCAATTTGTTTTTTCACTAAGATTACCGCTGAAATTCAGATTTTATGACTCGATTTTTTAAATTTTCAATATTTAAAGCATGCATAATAAAACTGTTAACTAATTCGTTGGTTTCAATTGCTTAGAATATTGCACTCGTTGCTACGCAACTTGTGCAACATTCACGCACCTTCAACCAACTCGTTAGTTAACCTGTATGTATCGTTTCAAATTAAAATCCACAAGCCTGAATACAGATATTTCGACAACACCTTATAATTCGGTTTTATTTACATAACTTGGGTTGGCATTCGTTAATGTATACATTCTATCCGTCTAGACCCGGGAATAACTACTGCCCGAGAACAAGAAGAAACGTCTTCTACAACATCTACAACAGCTACAATACAAAACAAAACGAATGCTAAGAACAACAAGACTCCAGTTACAGAGACAGAGAAAACAGAAAAGACCACTAGTAAAAGACAGCGGCGCCAGAGAACCACCACAGAGAAACCAGAAGAAGAGAAGAAAGTTGTTAAGCAGGTAAATATGCGCTTTTGATATATTGCAATCGGCACCAAAATTATTCGAGTTTTTTTTTAAATTTTCTTTTGCAATGCCTCGAAAATATCACAATTCTAATTCACCTTACTACTTATCAGGTGAACCTCTCAAAATTCTAAAATATACAGTTTAATGAAACTTATGCGAGAATAGCGAAGAGGGAGACCAGTTGAACAATTTAAGTAGCCACAGATTTTCCCACTTACTTTTCCCCTCGTGAAACTGGTATGAGGACACTGTTGGAGAGAATCTTTCTCAGCAAAGAACACAGCCCTGTTTATCGTTGCGTGATATTATTACCAATTGTACTGTGACATTTTCCAGGAGATGAGATTTCTGTCTATTCTTTTGAGAAAAAAAAAGAACAATTTTGCCTCTACACCCGCCCGCCCCCCCCCCCCCCCTACACACAGTCTTAAACATTGGTTACATTTTGTATGGTGCTTTTTTTTTTAAAAACAAAAAACAAAACCCAGGGACACTCATTATTTTAAAGGAGAAAATTAATTAAAAATAGTAATCGGCTATAGAATGTCTTTTCAGTTTTCGAAACCAACTACTTGGAATTGTATGAATTTGAAAGAAAATAACCTTCAGTATCAATTTAACGTTGGAAATTCATAGAATGTCTTTGGAAATATTTCTATAAGAAAATTAGAAATATGCTTGAGAAAAAAATCTTGTTATTAAACCTTTCAATATCATTCATCAAGCTTTGTGACTAATGGAGGTTCCCTTGTTTGTATTAGCCTACTGTGCGAACCAATACTCAGGAGACGGCTGGGCCTTACGCCAAGTCAAGCCGCCTTGTCATCTCGGTAAGCTGTGACACACAATCTTCATACAATTGTGTGTGTGGTGTTATGAGCTTGCTTGTTGTGCCAGCTTGTCGTCTGTGTTGAGATTTTGTTGTCGATCCCACTATCACATAAGGACCCGCTATGTTTTTCTTTGGCATGTTAACCCCATTTAAAATAAAACAATACTATCTCGATCTAATACAAGATCCCGATCAATCCCCTTAGATGTTTAGAAGCTTATGAGACGGTGCTCTAGACTGATTCGTATGATGTTAAATGGACGCTGACTAAAATTTCTGATTGAAGTAAAGTTTCATGGCTTTGTAACTGATAAACGTGATGAATCTCAAGTTTTTGTTGTATTTTGCAAGTGACAGCTAATATCACGATGGTAGCTACACGATTCTAAGACACAATTTCAAAAAGCATAGAGAACACGTTAAAGATTGAAGCACTTATTGTTTTGTGATTATCTTTCTCTAACACATCCATTATCCCATGATATACTTCTGATGTACATCTTGGTGCCAAATGTACATCTTAGTGCTAATGAAGTTCAGAGTAGTCAACAATGTATACATCGGAGATCGTTTTAGATCGTGTTGGTGTAGCTATTTATGTTATGTCTTGGAATTCTCCATGCAGAACCATGGATCTGCTTTGCATAACATCGCTCATAATAGAAATTTTATGTATAAATGTAATGTTATGAATATTATTGGGAATGCAATTGTAAATTGTTAGGATTTCAAGTTACGGTCTGACTTTTTCAAGTTTACGCAATAGGATTATAGCTTCCCTAAGCCTAGATATTATATTATAGGCGCTTCCTGGCTAAATTGTAGATTCTATTATTAAGATAATTGAAGGCTTCTATTGATGCTAGATCGCCGTTATCCATGTGCACTGCCTTCTTTAGACATAGATGCTATGGCTAAATTGTAGGTTCTACT